>NADL03000666.1:0-1279706 GCA_002205965.3 Kappaphycus alvarezii | reverse complement strand
AATTTCGGAATGGTGGCCTTTCTCTTTCGTCCCGGTAGTATCCTACTCCAAAAGCTACACTTTCAGAGGCGTTTGTCCTAGCCTGAACAAGGCTGCTGAAATCTTCCCGAACCTGAGCGATTTGGTCGGCCATTGATCCCGTGGCATCAGAAAGAAGGTAAAAATCCTCTCGAGAAGAGCTTGATAGTTCATCAACGGCAATAGTGATTTCAGCTGTAACAGTCCACCAACAATAGTTTCGGGAGGAAATTCCACTTCTGCAGGAATCGAAAGCGGACCTTCCTGGATAATTGGAGCGGCAGGTACGGGCTTGCACGCATATCCCGCCATTGAACGGATGCTTGACGTTGAGCGAAGAGTGCTTGATCTCGGACGATTTCTTGACTTTGAACGATTTTTCGACTTTGGACGATTTTTCGACTTTGACGATTCTTGATTTCGGACCTCTTGATCGTACGGCACAAGCGCTAACAGCACAGCCAATTCTATTCCGACACTCGGCTTCCGCCGTGAATCGTCCATCAGAGCCGACGAAACAGGAACCGGTGCAAAGCGGATCCGGAGAAGTAGATAGGGGAATCTCGGTTCGGGACACTTGCGTTGGGAGCGAATTTGCTTCATCCATGCAATAGGTAATCGTTAGCAGAACGGCAGTCGAGAAGATTAAGAAATTGATAGGGGTAAATCGTCGGGAGAAGAGATACTTAGAACCAACTACCCCAAGACGGAGGTGTTGCGAGCGACAAAAGTGCTACCGTGGTATAGTTGAACAAATAAAAAGCAGTGTATATGGGAGAGAGTTGAGAGGGCTACAAGCAAGTATAAAAGGGGCAGCGTCTACCACTGATTCTCTGCGACTTGCTTAGGAAAAAGTTTTCTGGGTTGAAGTTGACTCTCAACTTCCTACTACTCGGAGCTTGACCTGAAGTTGTCTGCCAACTTGCTTGACCTCTAAGGAGGAAGCACTTTACTCAGCTTATATAGACTTTCGGCTAATCCTAAAGTCTCAATCAAACATACTAATACCATAAAACGCATTCACGGGAATCGTGTGAACCAGAGAGACCATTAGAAGATATTTCCTCAAGGTAAATATCTAGGTGCCATACCCATGCCAGCCACCCATCGGCCAGGGGTGGGAATTGATGTGGCCATTATATAGACCTTTCAGAGTCACTCGTAGTATCACCCACAACCTAGAACTGTACTGACATCCACTATGACAGCGTGTCCTAAAATAAAAAATCAACCGATGAATTTGCCACACTCACCCAAATTAAAAATATCTTGCAAATTCAAAAACTGTAAAAATATCTTCCCAGTTCCAATACTGTATACAATTATGGTCCTCATCTAAATTTTTTCGTGTGCGAATTTGCGCACATCACGCCCTCCCGCTCAAGACGAACGTCCCGGCTCGTCACTGCTCTTGTTGTTCTTGTGGGAGTTCTATCCATTCATCAGGGAGAGTATAGGGTTCACTATAAGGATATGGTAGTAGCTCATTTCCAATATGATGAGAGAGTGTGTACCGTGCGATGACCGGCTCATCTCCTTGGTCAAGAGTTTCGTAGATTCGGCGTATGGTTTCATAGTGTTCTCTAATGAGCTCCTCCCGTTTCACTTCTCCAAACCTTCCAAATGTGAGGTAGTAAACGTAGTATGCAAACTTTTCTGGCAACGGGTCCAGAAACGGGTATCTGAAGGAGAAAAAAACTCGCAACATAAGGACTGAGTCCTCACGAGTAAGGTGCGCCCCGTGAATGGTCTGGAAGCACATGCAAATACTAATGGCAAAAAAGGAAATTACTTCTGCTTCTCGAGGGTCCTCTGTCATTTCGCGAAGCCAACGTCTAATTGGTAGCCGTCCAATAATTAAGGATGCATAGTTTCCCCTGGGAGACTAGGCGGTGTTTGAGGCGATCTTCTTGGCGATCTTCCTCGCTGCTCCCGACGCCTTGCCCTCTTCGATGATCCGCCCCGATCACTTGATGGTCCAGCCGTATCATCATCACGGCTCGGGAGGATCTGGTCTTCGCTGAGGTTGTGTTTCTGAGCGGAGCAACGTAAGGTTCCCATAGAGGATATGGGACCAGTCGATATTCCATATCAGGGGGCAAGCTGTAACCTCTCAGTCGCACATCTTGGTTGTTCTTGAGAAATACGTAAACTGGACGGATAATGTTCAGATATGTTTGCGACAAGTCTCCGATAGCTACCATTCCATACCTCCCTATAGAGTAATGATATATGACTTCCACAAACTCTGGACCTGCTTCCGTGAACCTTCCGTTTTGGAATGAGAATAGAACTCTGATCAATAGTCGGAAATCTTCTTGAGGTAGCAATGGTCCGTTCAACGTACGAAAACATAGGCATATATTAATGTAGAAATGGATGATTACGTGGAGTTCGTAGTAGTCACGCGTAATCGAGATGATCCATTCCCAGGCCCTTTTTCCTCCCATAGGAATCATTCTATAGTTAAAGATGAGTATGCCTCGTGGTTGCGCATAGTCCTGTGTGAGAAGGAATTCTTCAGGCCTCTGATGGTAAGGGACCAGACGACGTGCATGGATTGCCCTCCTTGATCTCTTCCCTGAGCTTGAACAGAGCTTATAATGCGGGTGTCTTTCCTCCGTGACGATGCAAGGGTTCGAGTACTTTGTTTGGAAAGCCGGCCACTTCACAGCCTGTTGCATTGCTTTTCCGTGTGCTACAAGTACTTTAGAGCCGACTGAGAAAGTTTGGACTGGAGGCTCTTCATCCTTATTTCTTGTCTGTGTTAGCGCGCGGTGTGATCTCCAGCTTTCGGTGGCCAGTAGTTCGACCTCTCTACTCTCTTCATCGATAATATTTGTTTCCATATCTCTCTGTAACATTCTAGGAGCTCTTCCGTACATTAGCTCAAACGGTGACCGTCCACTTCTTCCTCTTCTTCGACGATAGCCGTATAACACTTTTGGTAAGGCATCTTCCCACTGGATTTCATTCTCGACATAGTTTTCGATATTGATCGTTTGATGGTTCCAACCATCCTCTCCGCTTTCCGTTTGACATAGGAGCGTATGCGAGAACTGTCTTAGCTGAATCCTTTTCTTCCAAGAAACGAAGCAGTGAAGTTGCAGTAAAACAAAGGCGTTATCCGAGATGATCCTTTTTGGAAGACCAAACGGTTCAATTATTTCTTTTTCGATGAATCTCAGGACCACTTCAGCATTGGCCTCCTCAACTGCAACTGCTATTGGCCATCCAGTAAGATGTTCCACCCCTATAAGGAGTATTTGTTTCCGGAAGAGGTTTCCTTGAATGGGCCGGCAAAGTCAATTGAGAAGGTTTCAAAGAGACCGGAAACTGGAAAGCCTAGAGTTGTCTTATACTTTCGTATTGGCGTGAATTTTTGACAGTTGTCGCAGCTTTTCACGAAATTATAGACGTCCTTATGGATACTGGGCCACCAGAATCTCTCAGTAACGAATTTCTTGGTTGTTTCGAGATCCCAATGCCCTAACTCATCATGAAAAGTCCTCAAGATCTTCATTCTTTCTTTCAAAGGGGCCACTAGTCGAGGACCGGCTTTCGTGTGTCGGAAGAGTTTCCCATTCCATAGTGTAAAAGCCTTTTGATTCCTGCGTACCCAATTTCTGTGTTCAATATCAACCTTTCTCATTTCTAGTCCATCCAGGAATTTAATTAGTCCGTGAATATTAGCTTCGTACTCGTTATTGTTCGGCACTTGCACCTCGGCAACTCCGACGATGTTCTCGGAAGCTTTTTCATTTGGAATCAGTGGATCCCTCAAGCGGGATAGGTAATCGGCAGGCTGATTATTGCGTCCGGGCCTATACACAATTTCAAACCGATATTCTGCGAAAATGTCGAGCCATCGGGCCAAGCGGTGATGTACATCTTTCTTTTGGAATGCTGTCTTAAGTGCCTGGTGATCAGTTATCAAGACAAATTTCTCGAGTGATAAAAGGTATACGCGAAACTTTTTCAGTGCGAAGACGACAGCTAGCGCTTCTTTTCGCAGACTGAGTATCTCTTTCCGCATCATTCAGAGTGCGACTTGCGAATTGAACGGGTGTAGTCTTCCGTTTTCATCTTTTTGGGACAAAACGGCACCCAAAGACCGTTCTGAGGCATCTGTCTCCACAACAAATGGTCTCTTGAAATCTGGATACATGAGCACTGGGGGGACACATAGCTTATCTTTAAGCTCTTCAAATGCGGTTTGCATTTCCTTGTTCCATAAAATTTTCCGTTCTTTGTTGTGCTGGCATGTAACGGTGCTGCAGTCTTGGCGAAATCTTTGATAAATCTCTGTAATATGAGGCCAGTCCTAAGAAGCTTCGAACCTCCGTCTTTGAAGCGGGCCTTGGTGCCAACTTGATTTTTTTCGTTTTCTCTGGATCCACTTTAATTCCCTCTTGATCGACGATATGACCGAGTAATTGGATAGACGTTTTCGCAAAGAAGCATTTGCTTAACTTAATTTTCAGGCTGTACGCAGCTATTTTCTCCACCACAGTCTTGACATGCGATATGTGCTGATCCAAGGTTTTTGAGAATATCACTACATCATCGATATAAACTCTTGCAAATGGAAGTCCTTTCAAAACCTCGTTCATCATTCTTTGGAATGTAGCTGGGGCATTCATGAGACCAAAAGGCATCACTTCGAACCTGAATGTACCGGCTTTGCTGGTAAAAGTTGTTTTTTCCTTGCATTTTTCATCCAATGGAATCTGCCAATAACCAGTGTAAAGATCAATTGAGGTGAAGTATCTCCCGTCCTTCAAGTCCTCGAGGATTTCCTCCATATTCGGAATCGGAAATCGATCGGGTATCATTCTCTGGTTCAGTTGTCGGTAATCGACGCAAAAACGCAGCTTTCCATCCTTCTTTGGTGCGACCACAACTGGAAATGACCATGGGGATGAAACTGGCCGAATGATATCATTTTCCAGCATACTTGTAACATTCTCTGAGATAAATTGGTCATATTTTGGCGGTTGACGTCTAGGCCTGTGGTAAATTGGTTGAGTATCGGTAAGTTCAAATGAGTGAGTGACCGGTACACTTGCTTGTCTTAAATCTGAACGCTCCATGCAATTACTTCGGAAGATGTTAACATGTCGGATATTTCATTGAGGCGGGGGCTGGAAGGTGCTGTACTTTTTCTTGAATTTCTCCAATTTGGCGCTGGTCCTTTTCTTGATCCTCACCCTCCAAATTTTGAAGGACCTCTTCCGGCGTGCTCACATCTTCAGATATGGAATTCGATATATTCTTGTTTTCCGTGCAATTGTAATCTTCTTTCATGCCCGAATTCCGTCCTTTGATTCGATATTATCGCAAAAAGAAACACATTCAGGTGTCAAACCTACCCTAGAATTCCATTCTTCATCTGTTTCAAACCCAGAATCATAATCGTCCCATGTCATGTTCATTGTCCCCCGAGCGTACCCTTTCTCACTTCCGAAAGTGTTAGTTGGTTCGGAATCTTCGCTGTCATAGCTAGAAGTGAAATCTTCACTGTCCGTCTCTCTTAGATCTTCCGGATGTGTGCTTTTGTCGAAATCCAGGGGCATCTTCACGTTTCTGCCGTCAACATTAACTGAAACGATTTGGTTGCCCAAGTCAATGCAGGTCCCTAGTCTTTCCATGGTAGGACAGCCAATGATTGCATCGAAAGGGAGCTCCGGCATGACGAGAAAGTCTACATCAACTTTAGAGTCCCCAAAGAACACGGAAACCTTGTTAACAGTGCCCATGCATTTTGAGACGGTTCCATCCGCCACAGTTATTCTTCGAGTAGTTGGAATAATTTCGAGACCTAAATCTGTCACCAAAGTTTCTGAGATAAGGTTTGGAACAGCGCCCGAATCGAAAAGAGCTTGGGTTTCATTCCCAATACTTTGACTGGTACTAGTTTAAGACGTCTTGGTGCTGTCGAGGCCGATTGAAGAAACAGTTTCTTACCCTTAGCGGACTTATTAGACCTGATAATTTTTTTGAGTTCTTTTCTCGCATCCTCTGCGTCGCCCCTCAAAAGTTGACCAAACGTTATCCCAGTTGGGGCGATGCAAGCTCAGCCACCAAATTGTACTTCTTCACATATTCTAGTACGTCCTTCGGGATACTCTTAAATTTCTTACTCTTTCTCGTCTTCTTGGCCGAAGTGTTTCCCACCCTGGAACAACTTGATCAAGCCTCTTGGTTCGAGGAGGTACAGGTGCTGGGATATGCTCCAGCATTCCATAATCTAGCCTAGGTTTTTTCGACAAAACGTTCCCTTCCCCATCCCTTTTTGTCACATTAACTTGACTGATTTCTTCAGCGATGGATACATTACCGGCATCCGCCAACCTTTGATCCTTCCTGTTTTGTAAGATTTTCATCTCTGGTCCTGACTCACTCCTCGCGTCCGATAAATTTGCTCTTCTGTTGTCTTTAGACCAGCAGTTACTTTCATGATGCCCGTAACGACCGCACTTTCCACAACGAGTGTTTCTATGTGGATTATCAGGACACCTATTTGCAAAGTGTCCAGGCTTGTGACAGTAGGAACAGACTTCTGCGGCCTTGGGGCCCCAGACTGGTTCTTCTTAATGGTAAGAGTAAGGCTTTCCAACTGCGAGGTTATCATGTCAAGTCGATTATCGAATCGGGTTTCCAACCTTTCTTCCAAGTTTTTGACATCGCTCCTGACTGATTCCAATGCTGCTGCGCTAGTAGCTGGCCTTTGATAATTCTTTTCAGGATGCACGATCGGCATAGATGTACGGGTTTCCCTCGGTATTTCACTTAGTGACTGAAACGTCTCCGAATTTTTGACAAATTCTACTATGGTACCCTTCAGTTCATTAAAAGTGTGAGGGCCCTTGATGAGGAGGAAATCGGAGAGCCGCTTATCCCCCATCGCCGCCTTACGCAGCATTCCGTACTTGGCTTGGGCGTTGAACCCAGCCTTTTCATAGAGATCACACAAGTATACCAATGAGCTTAACAAATCGTCGAAGTTGAGCCGGGCCTCTATGGCGGTACGAATCATCTCATCTGGTTCTACCTGCTTAGCATATTCTTTCACAAGCCACTCACATACCTCACCGAAGTTACGCCCATTCCCGTTAAGAGACCACCCGTTGATAAACTTGGCCTTATATTTGTGCTTTGCGTCACCATGAAGATAGGCGAAGATACTTTCGGCCTTCTCTTCATCGCTCTTCTCACGCATCACAACGTTGACATATGTATAGAGAAACTCCTCAACGTCTTCATTCTTGCCCCCTGTGAACGTTATACGAGCAGCGTTGAGATCCATGATTACAGAAAAGAAATCCCCTCGAATGGTTCCCTAAGACTGCTCAACTCGAATACCTCGGGTGCAACCCCCTCCACAAGAGTACCAAATGATAGGGGTAAATCGTCGGGAGAAGAGATACTTAGAACCAACTACCCCAAGACGGAGGTGTTGCGAGCGACAAAAGTGCTACCGTGGTATAGTTGAACAAATAAAAAGGAGTGTATATGGGAGAGAGTTGAGAGGGCTACAAGCAAGTATAAAAGGGGCAGGGTCTACCACTGATGCTCTGCGACCAGCTTAGGAAAAAGTTTTCTAGGGTCTGAAGTTGACTCTCAACTTCCTACTACTCGGAGCTTGACCTGAAGTTGTCTGCCAACTTGCTTGACCTCCACTAAAGGAAGCAGTTTACTCAGCTTATATAGACCTTTGGCTATCCTAAAGTCTCAAACAAACATACTAATACCATAAAACGCATTCACGGGAATCGTGTGAACCAGAGAGACCATTAGAAGATATTTCCTCAAGGTAAATATCTAGGTGCCATACCCATGCCAGCCACCCATCGGCCAGGGGTGGGAATTGATGTGGCCATTATATAGACCTTTCAGAGTCACTCGTAGTATCACCCACAACCTAGAACTGTACTGACATCCACTATGACAGCGTGTCCTAAAATAAAAAATCAACCGATGAATTTGCCACACTCACCCAAATTAAAAATATCTTGCAAATTCAAAAACTGTAAAAATATCTTCCCAGTTCCAATACTGTATACAATTATGGTCCTCATCTAAATTTTTTCGTGTGCGAATTTGCGCACATCAAATTCATGACGAGACGGAGGTGGTATCAGCCAAATCGGTCTACAGCTATGTAATGGCCACTGCTTGGTAAGGTTGGTAGACGAGAGTTCTCCTTGGCTGAGGGCTTTATCTTATACATTGTTCGCTGGAGAGAAATGCCGAAACTATTCATCGTCCAACAGCTCTATTAGCGGACGCACTGTTCCTGCATTACAAGGGGATATTTGCGGTTTACCTGGGTGTTACCTCTTGCGTGGAAACAGACCATGGTGTCGAAACCTGCTACTTACTATCGAAATTGAGCAAGTTCTCTCTTTGTTGTCTTACGCTTTCCGGTATGACATGTACGTCATGGAGCTGATAGTTTCAGAAATCATTTTGATTCTCAAACAAGAAGCCGTCATTGGTCTATGTTGTTGGGGGGCCTGGTGGACAACTGTTTATCATAAGACCCAATGCTCTATACTCTAACAGGGCGAATCTTGTGGTCTTTTGCTGATTGAATAGTGAGGCGCATTGTTTCCAAAGGCACTTGGTACAATGGGTACAAGCCTATGAACACAGGGATGAGCAAGGCGCCTTGAACTCCTTGGAGAACTGGAGAACTGGCTGTAGCCAACCATTAGACCTGCTGCATTGCACATTGCTACTGCGGCATGCCTATGTGTCAAGACCTGTTTGACCTTTCCATGGTTCTCCAATGCCTTTGCAGCCACAACGCGTGCGACGTCAGCTAGCAGCGCGTAGAACAATCAATGCAGTGACAGTTACTATTTTGCCGATGAGCAGAGTCGAATTTTTACTGCAGTAATCTAGAAATTCGCCCCGCTGGCATAAGATCAATTAGTGTGTTCATTGTCAAAATATCGTAAGAAATTCCTGAGGGGCTGTGGATGAAGAGTGGTTGTTGAGACCTCACTTGGATTTCATCACCTTAACGGAGGGGGGAAATTTGGGGTGTTTTTAATCCATGAAAAATGAGGTCAGCTTTTCCCTGAGGGATGTCGGGATATTGGTAAAAGCTTACAATGTGAAGGGTTGGCGGGAAGCCGTCAAAACGCTAGAAAACTGTCTGGAGGTCATCCAACAGGATGAATGCAATACATTTTTGACCAAATTATAATTCCCGAGCGTGGAGGTATACAATAAGAAACTTGTCCTGGTGCTTGGAGCCGCTTCTCAATCGAAATTATAGTGCACATTGTATAGGATCATTTGGATTTGAAGCAAGCTAGAATTGTCTGCTTTTTGTGCCGTACGCATCAGAAGAATGATTTGCTGGACTGATAATGGCCAAGTGATCTGCTGATGGAAGGAAGGATAAGTGTCATTTTGACTTTCAATCGTTCGCCTTGTGAGGAAATCTATGTACTTTGATAGGGGTAAATCGTCGGGAGAAGAGATATTCAGAATCAACCACCCCAAGAAGGAGGTGTTGCAAGCGACAAAAGTGCTACCGTGGTATAGTTGAACGAACGAAAAGGATTGTATAGGGACGACAGTTGAATGGGCTACAAGCAAGTATGAAAGGGGCAGGGTCTACCACCTATGCTTAGTGACTAGGGTAAAATAAATGCTTCTTGGGTCTGAAGTTGACTCTCAACTTCCTAACTATTTGGGACTGAGCTTGAAGCTGTCTGCCAACTTGCTTTATGCTTTGTGTTTGACTTAACTTGTTGAGCGCCCCGCTCGGGTATGCTGGCTCCCAAGTAGTCCTACCATTTCATGCAAACAGCCCCTTATATAGAGTTTTCAACCCTCACATTCTGTAGCACCTATACAGTACCTATGTGCCAAATCTGCACCGCCACAGTACAGTGCAAAGCATCCCTCTAAAAATATTTAAAAATATAATTGTAAGTACAGTGCCAACTCAGCCAGCGCAGCATGCCAACTCAGCCAGCACAGCATGCCAACTCGGCCAGCGCAGCATGCCAACTGAGCCAGCGCAGCCAGCTCAGCCAGCGCAGCATGCCAAGGAATATCTACAATTTTCATTATATCACGCCCCCTCGCTGAAGACGAACGTCCCGACTCGTCATCATTCTTCTTCTGTTTCTGTTAATGTAAGTTGCCTTATTGTTAAAACATGAGGCCTTTCAAACGAATAGGGATGCAGTTGATTACCTATAAAATATTCCAAAAAGTAGGTGCGCGTTTGATAGTTCCAATCATCTTTTTGGCTTTCCCGTTTGACATAGAGCGTAGTCGAGATCTGTCTTGAGCTGAATCCCTTTCTCTTCCAAGAAACGAAGCAGTGAAGTTGCAGTAAAACAAAGGGCGTTATCCGAGATGATCCTTTTTGGAAGGCCAAACGGTTCAATTATTTCTTTTTCGATGAATTTCAGTACCACCTCAGCATTTGCCTCCTCAACTGCAACTGTTTTTGGCCATCCAGTAAGATGTTCCACCCCTATAAGGAGATATTTGTTTCCGGAAGATGTTTCCTTGAACGGGCCCGCAAAGTCAATTGAGAAGGTTTCAAAGAGACCGGAAACTCGAAAACTTAGAGTTGTCTTATACTTCCGTATTGGAGTAATTTTTGCAGTTGTCGCAGCTTTTCACGAAATTATAGACGTCCTTATGGATACCGGGCCACCAGAATCTCTCAGTTACGAATTTTTTGGTTGTGTCGAGATCCCAATGCCCTAACTCTTCATGGAAAGTCCTCAAGATCTTCATTCTTTCTTTCAAAGGGGCCACTAGTCGGGGACCGGCTTTAGTGTACCGGAAGAGTTTTCCATTCCACAATGTAAAAGCCTTTTGATTCCTGCGTACCCAATTTCTATGTTCCAGATTAACCTTTCTCATTTCTAGTCCATCCAAGAACTTAATAAGTCCGTAAATATTAGCTTCGTACTTTGTTTCGTTCGGCGCCTGCATCTCAGCAACTCCGACGATGTCCTCGAAGCCTTTCATTTGGACTCAGTGGATCCCTCAAGCGGGATAGGTAATCGGCAGGCTGATTATTGCGTCCGGGTCTATACACAATTTCAAACCGATATTCTGCGAAAATGTCGAGCCATTGGGCCAAGCGGTGATGTACATCCTTCTTTAGGAATGCTGTCTTAAGTGCCTGGTGATCAGTTATCAAGACAAATTTCTCGAGTGATAAAAGGTAAACACGAAACTTTTTCAGTGCGAAGACGACAGCTAGCGCTTCTTTCTCGCAGACTGAGTATCTCTTTTCCGCATCATTCAGAGTGCGACTTGCGAATTGAACAGGGTGTAGTCTTCCGTTTTCGTCTTTTTGGGACAAAATGGCACCCAAAGACCGTTCTGAGGCATCTGTCTCCACAACGAATGGTCTCTTGAAATCTGGGTACACGAGAACTGGGGGAACACATAGCTTATCTTTAAGCTCCTGAAATGCAGTTTCCATTTCCTTGTTCCAGTAAAATTTTCCGTTCTTCGTAGTGCTGGCATGTAACGGTGCTGCAGTCTTGGCGAAATCTTTGATAAATCTTCTGTAATATGAGGCCAGTCCTAAGAAGCTTCGGACCTCCGTCTTTGAAGCGGGCCTTGGTGCCAACTTTTTTTTTCGTTTTCTCTGGATCCACTTTAATTACCTCTTGATCGACGATATGACCGAGTAATTGGATAGAAGTTTTCGCAAAGAAGCATTTGCTCAACTTAATTTTCAAGCTATATTCCGATATCCTCTCCAAAACTGTCTTGACGTGCGATATGTGCTGATCCAATGTTTCTGAGAATATGACGACATGATAGATAAAGACTCTTGCGAATGGAATCCTTTCAAAACCTCGTTCATCATTCTTTGGAATGTAGCTGGTGCATTCATGAGACCAAAAGGCATCACTTCGAACCTGAATGTACCGGCTTTGCAGGTAAAAGTTGTTATTTCCTTACATTTTTCATCCAATGGAATCTGCCAATAACCAGTGTAAAGATCAATTGAGGTGAAGTATCTCCCGTCCTTCAAGTCTCGAGGATTTCCTTCGTGTTCGGAATCGGAAATCGATCGGGTATCATTCTCTGGTTCACCTGTCGGTAATCGACGCAAAAGCGCAGCTTTCCATCCTTCTTTGGTGCGACCACAACTGGAAACGACCATGGGGATGAAACTGGTCGAATAATATCATTTTTCAGCATACTTGTAACATTTTCTGACAGAAATTGGTCATATTTGGGCGGTTGACGTCTGGGCTTGTGGTAAATCGGTTGAGTGTCGGTAAGTCGAACGAGTGAGTAACCGGTACACTTGCTTGTCTTAATATGATACACTCCATGCAATTACTTCGGAAGATGTTAACATGTCGGATATTTTCATTGAGGCGGGGCTGGAAGGTGCTGTACTTTTCTTGAATTTCTGCCATTTGGCGCTGGTCTTCTTCTCGAGCGCCTCCCTCCAAATTTTGAAGGACCTCTTCCGGCGTGCTCACATCTTCAGATATGGAATTCGACGTATTCTTATTTTCTTTGCAAAGGTAATCTTCTTTCATGCTCCGAATTCTGTCCTTTGATTCGATATCATCGCAAAAAGAAACATATTCGGGTTTCAAACTTATCCTAGAATTCCAGTCGTCATCTGTTTCAAACCCAGAATCATAATCGTCCCATGCCATGTTCATTACCCCCAAGGGTACCCTTTTCCACTTCCGAAAGTGTTCGTTGGTTCGAATCTTCGCTGTCATAGCTAGAAGTGAAATCTTCACTGTCCGTTTCTTTCAAATCTACCGGATGTGTGCTTTTGTCGAAATCCAGGGGCATCTTCACGGTTCTGCCGTCAACATTAACTGAAACAATTTGGTTGCCCAAGTCAATGCAGGTCCTAGTCTTTCCATGGTAGGGCAGCCAATGATTGCATCGAAAGGGAGATCAGGCATGACAAGAAAGTCTAAATCAACTTTAGAGTCCCCAAAGAACACGGAAACATTGTCAACAGTGCCCATGCATTTTGAGACGGTTCCATCCGCTACAGTTATTTTTCGAGTCGTTGGAGTAATGTCGAGACCTAGATCTGTCACCAAAGTTTCTGAATGAGGTTTGGAACAGCACCCGAATCGAAGAGAGCTGGGTTTTCATACCCATACTTTGACTGGTACCAGCTTAAGACGTCTTGGTGCTGTCGAGGCCGATTGAAGAAACAGTTTCTTACCCTTAGCGGACTTATTAGACCTGATAATTTTTTTGAGTTCTTTCCTCGCGTCTTCTGCGTCGCCCCTCAAAAGTTGACCAAACGTTATCCCAGTTGGGGTGACGCAAGCTCAGCCACCAAATTGTACTTCTTCACATATTCTAGTACGTCCTTTGGGATATTCTTAAATTTCTTACTCTTTTTCGTCTTCTTGGCCGGAGTGACTCCAACTCCTGGAACAACTTGATCAGACCTCTTGGTTCGGGAGGTACAGGTGCTGGGATATGTTCCAGCATTCCATAATCTAGCCTAGGTTTCTTCGATAAAATGTTCCCTTCCCCATCCCTTTTTGTCACATTGACTTGACTGATTTCTTCAGCGATGGATACGTTACCGGCATCCGTCAACTTGTGATCCTTTCTGTTTGTAAGATTTTCATCTCTGGTCCTGACTCGCTCCTTGCGTCCGATAAATTTGCTTTTCTGTTGTCTTAGACCAGCAGTTACTTTCATGATGCCCATATCGACCGCACTTTCCACAACGAGTGTTTCTATGTGGATTATCAGGACACCTATTTGCAAAGTGTCCAGGCTTGTGACAGTAGGAACAGACTTCTGCGGCCTTAGGGGCCCCAGACTGGTTCTTCTTAATGGTAAGAGTAAGGCTTTCCAACTGCGAGGTTATCATGTCAAGTCGATTATCGAATCGGGTTTCCAACCTTTCTTCCAAGTTTTTGACATCGCTCCTGACAGATTCTAATGCCGCTGCACTAGTAGCCGGCCTTCGATAATTCTTTTCAGGATGTACGATAGACATCGATGTGCGGGTTTCCCTCGGTACCTCACTCAGTGACTGAAACGTCTCCGAATTTTTGACAAATTCTACTATGGTACCCTTCAGTTCATCAAAAGTGTGAGGGCCCTTGATGAGGAGGAAATCGGAGAGCCGCTTATCCCCCATAGCCGCCTTACGCAGCATTCCGTACTTGGCTTGGGCGTTGAACCCAGCCTTTTCATAGAGATCACACAAGTATACCAATGAGCTTAACAAATCGTCGAAATTGAGCCGGGCCTCTATGGCGGTACGAATCATCTCATCTGGTTCTACCTCCTTAGCATATTCTTTCACAAGCCACTCACATACCTCACCGAAGTTACGCCCATTCCCGTTAAGAGACCACCCGTTGATAAACTTGGCCTTATATTTGTGCTTTGTGTCACCATGAAGATAGGCGAAGATACTTTCGGCCTTCTCTTCATCGCTCTTCTCACGCATCACAACGTTGACATATGTATAGAGAAACTCTTCAACGTCTTCATTCTTGCCCCCTGTGAACGTTATACGAGCAGCGTTGAGATCCATGATTACAGAAAAGAAATCCCCTCGAATGGTTCCCTAAGACTGCTCAACTCGAATACCTCGGGTGCAACCCCCTCCACAAGAGTACCAAATGATAGGGGTAAATCGTCGGGAGAAGAGATATTCAGAATCAACCACCCCAAGAAGGAGGTGTTGCAAGCGACAAAAGTGCTACCGTGGTATAGTTGAACGAACGAAAAGGATTGTATAGGGACGACAGTTGAATGGGCTACAAGCAAGTATGAAAGGGGCAGGGTCTACCACCTATGCTTAGTGACTAGGGTAAAATAAATGCTTCTTGGGTCTGAAGTTGACTCTCAACTTCCTAACTATTTGGGACTGAGCTTGAAGCTGTCTGCCAACTTGCTTTATGCTTTGTGTTTGACTTAACTTGTTGAGCGCCCCGCTCGGGTATGCTGGCTCCCAAGTAGTCCTACCATTTCATGCAAACAGCCCCTTATATAGAGTTTTCAACCCTCACATTCTGTAGCACCTATACAGTACCTATGTGCCAAATCTGCACCGCCACAGTACAGTGCAAAGCATCCCTCTAAAAATATTTAAAAATATAATTGTAAGTACAGTGCCAACTCAGCCAGCGCAGCATGCCAACTCAGCCAGCACAGCATGCCAACTCGGCCAGCGCAGCATGCCAACTGAGCCAGCGCAGCCAGCTCAGCCAGCGCAGCATGCCAAGGAATATCTACAATTTTCATTATATCATACTTTCCTCCAAAATGTACGGTCTGCAAGCGCGAAGAACATGGTGCATTCAGCTCGGCTACAATGCCAGTAATAAAGTTCTCACTTTTGCTGTCTTGCTTCCTTCGCTGCTTCCCGTCGCGGTTCCTCCCCTCAACAGGAGCTCCCCGACTTCGTTACCCGTTTTGCATTTAGTCTCCAAATAATGCAAGCGCGACAGGTTTCTACCCGCCGCCCGCATCCGTACTTAATTTATGAATACCCTCCGCACGCTTCTGTGCGACATTGTACAACCAATAAAGATTTACCACCACGTCTTGTGTTTCATGACAGCGGTTTATGACGAGTGCTAAATTTTCGTGAAAGTTTGCATACAAGGCAATTTTTTAATTGGAATTTCGGTTTTCAAGAGAGCGAGAAAACCGCAACGCCACGGAGATTTAGAATTTTTCTCACGAATTCTTTGTGACATACGTAAATACGTGGGATTCAAGGTTTCAAGCATCTTAAAGTTTCCCGAGACGTAAGGCCAAGGTATAGCTGATAGGGATCACGCGACCGAGGTGTCCATCTGGAAGAGGGGATTTTGGGGCAGTTACATATTTGGAAAATAGGGTCATTTCATCAACGGCAGCCGTTTCGTCCAATGCAGTGTGTCTCTCGGCTGGCATTACGCAAGTCTAGTAGAGGCGCCCCCTCCTGCTCGTTTTTAGTGCGTAGCTGTGCCTCCTCCTCTCTTGAAACGGTCGTCAGCTCCTCTACGTAATGAAGCACGCGAACTGTTCCACTTTCCTCAAAGAAACGTGGAGCAGAAAGAATGACACGTACACCACAGCGATGTCATATCCTGCGCGTAGGACCAACAATTTACGAATCCTTTTCCCCAATGGAATCTGACTCTACCGTGTCGACAAAGTCCCTATCAACGTCGTCGCGTTCCACAGGATGACAGCCAGACCGATCCATCCAGCCAGCCGGCACCCACAGGCGCTCTGTTCTATATTGACCCTGGAGAGGGAAACCGGTAGGTGTCTCCATGCTCGTCATAGCCTCGCCCGCGCGCCCAGTTAGCGCCTGCTTATAGGCGGCTTTGGGATTGCTTGTGGTAACTTTATGGAATTAGTATGAGATGTCCCGCACAGGAGCCAACTATTTTGCTAGTTTGTAATGGGGGCGGCCTCCGAAGAAAATAAGGGCCTCCAATCATCGGAAGATGATGAGCTTGAGGTTCTCGGTAGTCGTTAGATATTGACCGATGGATTTCATGTTGCAAAAGCAGAGTTCAAATCCAATAGAGCCAAATTGCGTCAGTTGCTGTGTTTACAGGAATACTTTGTTGGCCTGTAAAGTATTGCAGATGTTATACAGCGGCACCACATTGACAGTAACCTCCAATGCCGCTTGTTTGCTGGCTGGCCTCCCTTCCACCTTCTGGTAGATTGGAGTGCCATCTGTGTGTGTAATCTTTACGGGATGTGGAAAAAGCATGTGGGAGAACATGCTGAGGGGGATTACAGAGAAACTAACATGCGAAGGGGGATGAGAGAGAAACTAATCGGAAATGCATCTGGTAAGAACTTGACGAGCTTGCAACCCATGCAAGCAGAACACAAAGCGCGTGATTAGGAGGTGCAGCTCCCATTGGGGAGTGGTGCCTCGACGGGCAGCAGCGAACGTAGAAAGGCGCCGGAAGAAAGTCGCCCCGTCGGCCAAGGGCACCGAACACATCAATACCAACAGGAAGAAGCCGTATATCGTTCGTGTGGCAGACTAGACCGTAGTGCGTGTTTTTCGCACGATCAGCCATTGAGGCAGCTGCGCCGCCAGATAGGGCACACTGGGAAACGCGAGAAGTGACCTGTGGATGGGCCACTGTGACCTCCAAAGCGATATCCTTCGGGTCGAGGCCATATGCAGCAGGGATATAAAGATCTATGCGAAGGGCGGACGAGGGAGAGGACGAAGGGGGAAGGGGAGGAAGCAGATATTCAAGAGAGGCAGAAATTCCAAGCTCCTTACAGTAACGATGGAGAGCGTTACGCAAGACATTGTGGCGACGAGTCTGCCCATCGTTGTACTTACAGGTGAAGGCATGTTTGCCCACGGAATCGAGCAACGGGGCGATGTCGTTGGAACGGCGAGCACATACCGGACATCGATGATGACCAGAGAAAATCGCGCGGCCGAGGCGTAAAGATACAGCGACTATCCAAGCTTGCGAGGACAGATAGGTTCCGCGGTGAGGGTGCGGTAAAGTTGAGAAAGCTGAACAGGCGGACGACTCACGGACGGATAGGAGGCGAGATCTGTCGCGGTCAGAGGATGATCGGAAGATCCGATCAAACGTCGAACTGTTAAGCTCAGACGAGATAGCAGACTGGAGCCGTTCGCCGGGACAGGCGTTTGACATCGCTGAAACAGGAAAGTGGGCGACAAGGAAGCCGAGAGATCTGGATAACGGGTAGATAATAAAGAAATCGCGGCCCGAAGCACTTCCTCCAGGTGTAGGTCTCCCGAGAAGGAGAGCAGATCTGAGAAACGGCGGAAAACATCAATCATCGAAGCCGCATAAGCGGATTCAGGGATTGAAGAAGCGAGAGGAATGCCGAGACCACCGTAGGAAATAAAGGCAGGCTTGCTCCCATTCGGAGTCGGTGCAAGGACCATGAATCTGTGCGAAAGCCTCCCGCTGCTTCCGGTCGAAGCTGACGGCCAAAGCCGTAGATTGGTGGGGGGAGAGAGTCCGCAGCAGATAAATAACCTTACAGGCGCTCGCACAGAAACGGTGCAAGTGGTATGCCATCTGGGCGTCATCGAGGACTGAAGACAGGAAAAGATGCGATCTACTGCAGCTTGACGGGTGTCGAATGCGCCGCTGACGAAGGAATTGGAACCAATGGGAGAGCCGAGAACGGTAAAGCCATCGGGCGTGGAGAAGGGGCAGGGAAGAGTGAGGGGAGAAGGATTATAGGAGAGGCCGTATACGTGGGTTTTGGTCATATTCAGTGCGAGCCCGATGGCTTGTCCCTGACTCTGGAAGAATTGCAGAGCCTCGAGGGCCTGCGAGCGGGGAACAACCAAGTTCCCATCGTCTGCATACCAAGCGTTGAGCGGGGGTCGGAATTGCTCCTGGAACTTGAGAACGAGAGGATGGAGAGCGAGAGCGAAAAGCAGAGCCCCCAACGGATCCCCTGTTGAGTGCCATCGGCACTTAGTATGGAGAAGAACCGAATGAGAGAAAAGAGGTATCCCCATAGCAGTAGTGAAACCATCGCGCGATGCAGGTGCAAAGTCCAGAACGGCATCAAGAATGCGTTGTCGAGAAATGCTGTTGAAAGCATTGTGGGCATCGACTTGGATCAATACGTGGTCCTGGAACTTGGTGTTTTGCGTCAGGCGACGGACGGCATGAACAATGGCCTCAGCCCCACTTTTAACGCCCACGCCAAGTTGATGAGGCAAGAGATAGGAAGCTGCAGTCGAGCAAGCTTGTGAGCGAGGAGGCGGGCAATAAGTCGGCGGAGGAGGAGACCAACAGCTATAGGGCGAAGTCCGCCGTTGGGCTTGTGGAGGGCTGTGAGCCGGCCCCCGCAGAAGTAGGCGCGGCACGAGTCCGGTAGTTCGCCGTTAGAACACATGTTAACAAACTTGGTCAGCACATAAAGACAGTCACGGGCGGGATGCACTCCCCCCGCAGGTCGAAGCAACATACGGAGAAAGACCGGGGAAAGGCCATCAGATCCAGGGGCGGTGGACAGGTCGAGGCTATGGATGGCTCTACGAACATCCGAAACTGAAAACTTGACGGCAAGGGGAAGACGAGAGTTAGGAAGGGGCTGAACGGGGGACGCGGGCGTGGGGTAACGGGATTTGAGTCTGCGGAGATTGCCTTCCGAGGGCACAACAGGTGGGATATCGTGGAGTAAGTCTGCTGTAGCGCGGGAAGGACTGCCACGGTGCAGTAAGCGGTGGCTTCGCAGGAGCGTAGATGGGGAAGGAGAGGCGTCGGCATGAGTAGCAAGGGGGTGGGAGGCCCTGAAGAGGGAGAGGGCTTCAATGAAGAGGTCATCGAAGAGATCGGAAGATGCGATACGAATGCGGTCAGCAATATTGGAGCAGTTTTCAGAGCGGCTCGAGCGATGGATGCGAGGATGATTGCGTCGAAATACGAGTTTGGGGAGGGCGACAAGTTCGAGAAGGGCACGATGACGATGTGCATCAGACGGAGCAGCGATGAAACGGCTCAGGGAGGCAAAATAGAGGTCGTGGGCTGCTGCTTGAACTGGGCGAGGGATGTACGGAAGGACGGGTATCGAAGCCCTGAAAAGAGCAGGGAAAGTAAGTGCAGTAGGAGGGACAGAAGCAATCCTATTGGTCAATATCGATCATTGATTCCGTAACTGGGACGTATTCGAGGACGGAGAACCGACCGTCAGCCTGCGGGGAACGGGGGAGCTAGGAGCAGAAGAGGTCGCGGGCCCAGGGCCCGACGTTCAACCAGGGTAAAACCGTCCGTATAGGTCGCTTCTGGACGGGCGCAAAGGCGTTTGGAGTGGACAGCGGGAACCGAGGGGGTGCGAGGGAGGCATGTCCCGGGCAAAGGTGGGATCGGCAGAAATAGTCTGGTAAGCTGCGGATTCCATTTCGCGGAGGGATTGGGCGAAAGAAGGAGCCGGATACCACTGGCGGGACGGAGATTACAGACTCTCGATTTCCTGTTGAAGGCCAGGAAGGATGCCGCGGAGCTGGGCAGGAGTCAGGTCTGAAGAGATGTCCATGATTTCGGAAAAGACGAGTTCGGGAGGGTTGTAGTTGTCCGATGTCTTCGCAAAGTTTCGGGAGGCGGTACAAGCGGGAGGCAAAGACGCCAAATCCCGCTCGGCATCGCACATCATGAAGACATGAGGGGAAGAGGAGCGAATAATGGAACAGGAGCCGGGAAAACCACCTTGTGTGATGACTCGGCGGAAAGCGGACGGATCGTGTACAGGAAAGTCCGGAGGAGACGTGACGGCGACAACTGGCTTGGTGTTGCCGCCAAAAAGCCCGCGAGTAGCTCGGCGGACGCGGCCCGCAAACTTGGTGGAGATCCGAACAGCTGAAAGGTCACCATGTTGGGTGAGGCCTTGGCGGCCCAGGAAAGAGAGACGGCGGAGGGGTTTTGGGGCCGTTGGGGGCATGGTCGCCGCGCGTAGGTAGGATTGGGCGGGAGGCAGAGGAGCAGGAGTGGGAGATTGGTCCGATTCAGTGGCAGGAGAAGTTGGCGGGGAAGGGGCCGCAAGAGAGGTCAAGATCTGCGGAGCCATCTACAGTTTTCGATGCATTGTACCGTTTCGCAAATGGCTTGGCCAATGTACGGTATCTACGTTCAGGTACAAATTTACTGGGAACCAACCCACATATCTACCACAGTAAATTAACCCCGAATTTCACATCAGATGTTATAAATAGCTTCTGGTCATTACGTCATTCTGCACTGTAAAGATCCTTCCCCAGTCCCACCGTCCTCCCTATCTTACTGACCTCCTCAAGTTTTGTTTTCGCTCTTCTCGGCGCCCGCGCGGAACTTGGCGCGGGGCCGGATCTATGTCCGCTCGCATGTCCTGGCGACGGAACAACTATGACTCAAGATCTCTTGCTGCACCGTTGTTGCTGATGGTTATTTCGAGTGGATTGTCGTCCCGCGCCCCGGCGCACGTGGGCGAGTGGACGACCTGGGAAAGACGTGTAAGGACGACTCTTCCACTCGAACAGGGTTTTCAAAGTTCGCTGTTTCCTATCGCTTTTCAACCTACTGTCTTTGTTACAGTCTCCGAAGGAACGTGGTCTGCGCAGCCCTGTCAGTCCGTCGGCAAGCTCGTTCGTCCGGAGTTTTCTTCGTCTTGGTTGTCGTCGTCTGTAAGTTGTCATGCTTACACTAGAAGTTTTTCAACCTGTCTGGATCCCGTATTTAGACGGTGGAATTTTCTTCTAGTCCCCCTTTGTCCTTGTTGGAGTGGGTGATGGTTCAGCCGTCGCCTGGAGATGTTCTTAGTCTTTTAGTGTAACCACTACTGTACGGTTCAGGTTTTTGAATACATTGAAAGATTCGCCCCCCCCCCGCACTGTAACAGACGATTTTCGTATCTTTTCACTGCGTCGTCGCGTCCAAAGATAGATTGCGAATGCGTCCGAACGAGGATATTTCACTCTGCAATAAAGTTTGAATCACTCATTTGGATAGGTCGGAAATATCTTCCAACAGTAAAACACCCAAACGTTTTCCCCTCATTTGGAATGAGAAAATTCGTAATTACGACACTTACTGCCGGTCCCCGGCGAAAGGCTCCAGTCTGCGATCACAACTGAACTCATGCTATCGAAGTCCGATAGGTTGTTCTCGTCCGCGGCAGCCCACGACCGAGCACGGCTCCGCTCTGTGCGCACATCCTCCGCCTCATCTGTTTTTCCTTCGCTTCCTCATCCCACCGCGGTACGTACATATCCTCTTCTACGTGGAAGGTCGCTCTGGCTCTACGTCTCGGCATCGCGCTACTCCCTGGATCTACTCGCTGTACGGTCTGCTCCCGCCGCTCGGTCGACATCGCACCCGTCTTAGATCCAAGTGGTCAACACGCGTTGACCTGCAAATACGAAGACGGAATGACTCGTCGTCATCACATCCTCGGCAACCTTCTTGCCCGCTACTGCAAGGAAGTTGGGATCGTCGCCCTCGTCGAGCATCCGCTCCTCTACCAGGTTCCCACCTCATCTGGGCTTTCGGAGTCCCCCGCGCTACGAATGGACATTTACATACCAGCTGCATACGGGCTTCACAGTACCGACATCGCCGTCGACTTTACTGTTGCCCACGCCTCCGCACGTCGCCACATTTCGCCAAGTACGGTTACCGCAGGCGCTGCTGTAACACTCGCAGAGCGCGAGAAACATCGTCATTGCGGCACTTACTGCAACCAAAACGATATCCTCCTCTCCCCCGTCGGGATTGATATCTATGGCGCCTTGGCGACGACGGAAAGGGTTATTTCCGCCGCCTTGCTTCCTTCGCTGCTTCCTGTCGCGGTTCCTTCCTCAACAGGACCTCCGCGACTTCGTTACCCGTTTGCGTTTAGTCTCCAAGTAATGCAGGCGGGACAGGTTTCCACCCGCCGCCCGCATCCGTAGTTAATTTATGACTTTTTGGATGTTACCTTCGTGAATCTCCTCGCTCCCTCCAACAGGAGAGTGAGGGCCTTCAACCCGATGTCCTCTCTGAATGCGGCGCGAAAAGCAAAGCAGAGAAGATATCAATCTTTTATCGCGACCTCCATCAGAGGTAGGCTCATGCCTGTGCCAATCTCCACTCTTGGAAGGTGGCAGCCGGATGCATGTCAAGTGTTAAATGACGTGGCAAGGAACGTGGCCGTGAGGGTATTAGAGACGTAGGGAAAGGTTCGCGGGGTTTTGATGCAAAGGCACGCTGCAGCAGCCGTCATGTCCAATGCGGCCTGCTTGATGACTGGCCTGAAGGTAGCTTATTAGGGAGCGTAGTTCCTTCCCCATTACTGCGTCGGTATACCCTTTTTGGGTCGATTGTGGTTATCTGGAAAACCATGGGATAGATCGGATATATCTTCCAAGAGAAAAAACCCAAACCTTCCTCCCATTTATGAATACCCTCCGCACGCTTCTGTGCAACAATGTACAACCCATACAGATTTACCACCACATTTGGAGTGAGAAAAAGAGAACTTCTATTTCATACAGTTTAGGAGGGGATTACGCATAAACCCCGCCTGGCGGTCGGGTGATGGGGTATGTGCGCAGTTTTCGGAGATTCAGCATGGCCGCTTGGCAGCAGTGTGGTGGTAAATCTTTATGGGTTGTACAATGTTGCACAGAAGCGTGCGGAGGGTATTCATAAATTAACTACAGATGCGGGCGGCGGGTGGAAACCTGTCGCGGCTGCATTACATGGAGATTTAACGCAAAACGTGTAACGAAGTCGCGGAGCTCCTGTTGAGGGGAGGAACCGCGACGGAACGCAGCGAAGGAAGCTAGGCGGCGGAACAGCGATGTAGTGTAAAACCCCGACACTCCGAAGCCTGCGTGCCCTGAGACATTAGATATCCATGGGGGTCATTTGCTGCACTGTCGATATGGGTGCCAGCGCAATAATCTCCACAACAATCAGGTTGCTTTGCTACGCAATGATCTTGGACGGGTGGCCCGGCGCCCTTTCATCGAACCACGTGTGCATCTTCGTCACCGGACAAGACCGGACATCAGAGCCATGGGGGCCGCAGGTGGAACTGACTATTTCGACATAACATTCGTCAATCCACTCGCTCCCTCCCATTCCAGAGTCCGGACTTTCAACCCGATGATCAGTCTCAATGCAGCGAGCGCGAAAAAGCGGCGAAAATACCAAGGCTTTCTTGCTAAATTACCGGAGAGAAGCAGGCTAGTTCCTGTTCCAATCTCTACTCTTGGCGGATGGCATCCAGTGGCGTTTTCAGTGGTCACGAAGCTTGCAAGAACCGTCACGAGCCGGGCAATGGAACGGTTTTCGAAGGTTCGAGGCATTCTTCTACAACGACACTCGGCGTTGGCAGTAACTTTTAACGCTGCTTGTCTGCTGGCTGGCATCCCATCGACTTCCTGGTAGACTGCGGCTGGCGTTAGCATTCGACAGCAATGATTTGTACATTGCTTCGACCATCGGTACATGTAATTAATATGACATTCAGATTTGCAACTCCAAATGGGTTCCAGCCAATCCATACATCTCAATAAAGACACCCCCCTTTTTCCCCTGTGTAGAAGAAACGCCGAGACATGTGTCTTGAAATTACGGGATTAATTCACGGGTGCTTCCCTCGACAATCAGCTGGACACTTTCTAAGGGGGGAAAGGTTTGGGTGTTTTACTCTTGGAAGATATATCCGATCTATCCCATGGTTCTCCAGACAACCACAATCGACTCAAAAAGGGTATAACGACAAAGTAATGGGGAAGGAACTAAGGTCATGGAGAACTACCGTCCGGTTGATCCGACTTGTCCGTAGATATCAATGGCCATATGCTCCGTGAACCGAAACAAGACCTCAGCGGCTACATGCACAGGTCAAGCACCTCGTGTCTGAACTCCAACAGTTCACCCGCCTGCACAGTGTAACTGTGTGGCGTGACTACGGGATCGGACACGTGGTGGCTGCAATCATATGCGATCTGCTACCTCGTGTGAAAGCGTCCAAGACAGCAAAGCGTGGTTTGAACCGCTCCGTGAGGGACCTTTTGTTCGCAATATTTGATGGCTTAAGGTCGGATTCTCACTCGGCTCCGTCTGTTTCCCAAAGAAACAGGCCATAGTGAACTACCCTGTGGTACCGAACACCCCGCGCCCGCTACCTAGTGGCGGGAAGCTCTACTCTTCCACCTTGGTGGAAGCCGCCGATTACCAAACAACACCCAAAGGCGTCTATGGGCAGACGTCATGGCGCGAGAGTGGGATTATTACGGCCACGGAGAAGGACACTAACCTGCCTGTGATGGGACCCTACGGCACGGAGCATTTGTGGGTGCCTGCTCGCTGGATGGACTGGTCTGATCTCAACTCTTCGGACGGCGAAGACGTCCGTGATGTCGCTGCCAATCTGGAGGGTTAGAGGCTGGTGGGGAGAAGGATGAGTAAGGGGCGGGCATATCTCGAGGTATGTGATAGGGGTAAATCGTCGGGAGAAGAGATATTCAGAATCAACCACCCCAAGAAGGAGGTGTTGCAAGCGACAAAAGTGCTACCGTGGTATAGTTGAACGAACGAAAAGGAGTGTATAGGGACGACAGTTGAATGGGCTACAAGCAAGTATGGAAGGGGCAGGGTCTACCACCTATGCTTAGTGACTAGGGTAAAATAAATGCTTCTTGGGTCTGAAGTTGACTCTCAACTTCCTAACTATTTGGGACTGAGCTTGAAGCTGTCTGCCAACTTGCTTGACCTCTCAAGGAGGAAGCACTTTACTCAGCTTATATAGACTTTTGGCTAACCCTAAAGTCCGAACAAAACTACAGAAGGTACCAGGAAATGCATACAAACAATTTGTGTGGATGATATACTCTAAACAAAAGATACTTAAGAAACTAACAATCAATGAGGTCCTCTTATTTCCCATTCTCTAAATCAGATCCAAACAACTCCTCTAAAATATCCATGCTGTCCAAGCAGTCCCCACAAATATCTGCGAATGGCTCACAGCTCTCTATTCCCTCCTGGGAGATATCTAAACTACTAAAGATATCTCCATCCGGTTCCAGCGTCGGCACCACTTGATCCATACTCTCCAGTCCAGGCCCACCAGTACAACACTTTCCATGCCCCATTTCCCTCATCCAACTCGTCCTCGTCCTCGTCATCCTCCTCTTCCTCCTCTTCCTCCTCATCCTCATCCTCATCTTCATCCTCATCCTCATCCTCCTCTTCATCCTCATCCTCCCCGTCCTCCTCGTTATTAACCTCATAGACCAATCCAGGGGCTACCCACTCCTCAAAGGTCTCCCCAGCTCCCTCCTCGATGTCCCACTCCTGACCCTCAGGTACCTCCTCGGCCTCATCCTCGACGAAGAGCTTGCGGACGAATTCTATTATCTTCTTCTTAGTCTGCCGTCTCAGGTAGTCGTCTGCATCCGTCGGGCCATACTGCGAGCGCAAGGCCGTTTAAGGGGCGAGAGGGGCGGTTTTTAGTGATGGGGGCGGAGGGGCGAAGGTTGCTCATTTTGGTTGTAAATGATTGTAGACGGGATAGAGGGTGTTTTGGGTGTGTTGGGGAAGAGGAGTGATGAGTAAAATGATCAGGGACGTTTGAAACTTGGAATAAAAAGGTTTAAATAGGCTCCCGGGGCAGGTTCTATCGATTAGGAATAGGTAAAATAAATCTGCAAGGGATTTTGTAGTAGTGCATTTGCGCCCTTTTTCTCAAAAAAAAACGAATTTGGAGGAGGAGGTAAGGAAAAAGGGAAAAAGAACTTGATTCGGGATCGATTCAGAGGGGTAGATACAGTATAAAAATATCTAGATAAAATGGAAGTAAATTTGGGGAGGACCGCGGTAATGATAAGCGAGGTTCAGGGAGGACGAGGAAGGACCGGAACTATAAGCAAATTTGGACAAGGAGAGGTAGTACAGTAAACTATAGGCCTGTAGATGACGGCGACAAAAAAATCTGCGCCTAACACCCCCCCGGACTTAGGTCGAACGTCCCGTCTCGTTCTCAATGCTCTTGTTGTTCTTGTGGGAGTTCTATCCATTCATCAGGGAGAGTATAGGGTCACTATAAGGATATGGTAGTAGCTCATTTCCAATATGATGAGAGAGTGTGTACCGTGCGATGACCGGCTCATCTCCTTGGTCAAGAGTTTCGTAGATTCGGCGTATGGTTTCATAGTGTTCTCTAATGAGCTCCTCCCGTTTCACTTCTCCAAACCTTCCAAATGTGAGGTAATAAACGTAGTATGCAAACTTTTCTGGCAACGGGTCCAGAAACGGGTATCTGAAGGAGAAAAAAACTCGCAACATAAGGACTGAGTCCTCACGAGTAAGGTGCGCCCCGTGAATGGTCTGGAAGCACATGCAAATACTAATCGCAAAAAAGGAAATTACTTCTGCTTCTCGTGGGTCCTCTGTCATTTCGCGAAGCCAACGTCTAATTGGTAGCCGTCCAATAATTAAGGATGCATAGTTTCCCCTGGGAGACTAGGCGGTGTTTGAGGCGATCTTCTTGGCGATCTTCCTCGCTGCTCCCGACGCCTTGCCCTCTTCGATGATCCGCCCCGATCACTTGATGGTCCAGCTCGTATCATCATCACGGCCTCGGGAGGATCCTGGTCTTCGGCTGAGGTCGTGTTTCTGAGCGGAGCAACGTAAGGTTCCCATAGAGGATACGGGACCAGTCGATATTCCATATCAGGGGGCAAGCTGTAACCTCTCAGTCGCACATCTTGGTTGTTCTTAAGAAATACGTAAACCGGACGGATAATGTTCAGATATGTTTGCGACAAGTCTCCGATAGCTACCATTCCATACCTTCCTATAGAGTAATGATATATGACTTCCACAAACTCTGGACCTGCTTCCGTGAACCTTCCGTTTTGGAATGAGAATAGAATTCTGATCAATAGTCGGAAATCTTGCTGAGGTAGCAATGGTCCGTTCAACGTACGAAAATATAGGCATATATTAATGTAGAAATGGACGATTACGTGGAGTTCGTAGTAGTCACGCGTAATCGAGATGATCCATTCCCAGGCCCTTTTTCCTCCCATAGGAATCATTCTATAGTTAAAGATGAGTATGCCCCGTGGTTGCGCATAGTCCTGTGTGAGAAGGAATTCTTCAGGCCTCTGATGGTAAGGGACTAGACGACGTGCATGGATGGCCCTCCTTGATCTCTTCCCTGAGCTTGAACATAGCTTATAGTGCGGGTGTCTTTCCTCCGTGACGACGCAAGGATTCGAGTACTTTGTTTGGAAGGCCGGCCACTTCACAGCCTGCTGCATTGCTTTCCCATGTACTACAAGTACTTTAGAGCCGACTGAAAAGGTTTGGACTGGAGGCTCTTCATTCTTATTTCTTGTCTGTGTTAGCGCGCGGTGTGATCTCCAGCCTTCAGTGGCCAGTAGTTCGACTTCCTACTCTCTTCATCGATAATATTTGTTTCCATGTCTCTGTAACATCTAGGAGCCCTTCCGTACATTAGCTCGAATGGTGACCGTCCGCTTCTTCCTCTTCTTCGACGATAGCCGTATAACACTTTTGGTAAGGCATCTTCCCACTGGATTTCATTCTTCGACATAGTTTTCGATATTGCTCGTTTGATGGTTCCAACCATCCTCTCCGCTTTACCGTTTGACATAGGAGCGTATGCGAGAACTGTCTTCAGCTGAATCCCTTTTTCGTCCGAAAAACGAAGCAGTGAAGTTGCAGTAAAACAAAGGGCGTTATCTGAGATGATCCTTTTTGGAAGACCAAACGGTTCAATTATTTCTTTTTCGATGAATCTCAGGACCACCTCAGCATTGGCCTCCTCAACTGCAACTGCTATTGGCCATCCAGTAAGATGTTCCACCCCTATAAGGAGGTATTTGTTTCCGGAAGAGGTTTCCTTGAATGGGCCGGCAAAGTCAATTGAGAAGGTTTCAAAGAGAGCGGAAACTGGGAAGCTTAGGGTTGTCTTATACTTTCGTATCGGAGTGAATTTTTGACAGTTGTCACAGCTTTTCACGAAATTATAGACGTCCTTATGGATACTGGGCCACCAGAATCTCTCAGTTACGAATTTTTTGGTTGTTTCGAGATCCCAATGCCCTAGCTCATCATGGAAAGTCCTCAAGATCTTCATTCTTTCTTTCAAAGGGGCCACTAGTCGGGGACCGGCTTTAGTGTGCCGGAAGAGTTTCCCATTCCACAATGTAAAGGCCTTTTGGTTCCTGCGTACCCAATTTCTGTGTTCGAGATCAACCTTTCTCATTTCTAGTCCATCAAGGAATTTAATAAGTCCGTGAATATAAGCTTCGTACTCGTTATCGATCGGCACTTGAACTTCGGCAACTCCGACGATGTCTTCGGAAGCTTTTTCATTTGGAATCAATGGATCCCTCAAGCGGGATAGGTAATCGGCAGGCTGATTATTGCGTCCGGGCCTATACTCAATTTCAAACCGATATTCTGCGAAAATGTCGAGCCATCGGGCCAAGCGGTGATGTACATCTTTCTTTTGGAATGCTGTCTTAAGTGCCTGGTGATCAGTTATCAAGACAAATTTCTCGAGTGATAAAAGGTAAACACGAAACTTTTTCAGTGCGAAGACGACAGCTAGCGCTTCTTTCTCGCAGACTGAGTATCTCTTTTCCGCATCATTCAGAGTGCGACTTGCGAATTGAACAGGGTGTAGTCTTCCGTTTTCGTCTTTTTGGACAAAATGGCACCCAAAGACCGTTCTGAGGCATCTGTCTCCACAACGAATGGTCTCTTGAAATCTGGATACATGAGCACTGGGGGACACATAGCTTATCTTTAAGCTCCTCAAATGCAGTCTGCATTTCCTTGTTCCAGTAAAATTTTCCGTTCCCTTCAGTTCATTAAAAGTGTGAGGGCCCTTGATGAGGAGGAAATCGGAGAGCCGCTTATCCCCCATCGCCGCCTTACGCAGCATTCCGTACTTGGCTTGGGCGTTGAACCCAGCCTTTTCATAGAGATCACACAAGTATACCAATGAGCTTAACAAATCGTCGAAATTGAGCCGGGCCTCTATGGCGGTACGAATCATCTCATCTGGTTCTACCTCCTTAGCATATTCTTTCACAAGCCACTCACATACCTCACCGAAGTTACGCCCATTCCCGTTAAGAGACCACCCGTTGATAAACTTGGCCTTATATTTGTGCTTTGCGTCACCATGAAGATAGGCGAAGATACTTTCGGCCTTCTTTCATCGCTCTTCTCACGCATCACAACGTTGACATATGTATAGAGAAACTCTCAACGTCTTCATTCTTGCCCCCTGTGAACGTTATACGAGCAGCGTTGAGATCCATGATTACAGAAAAGAAATCCCTCGAATGGTTCCCTAAGACTGCTCAACTCGAATACCTCGGGTGCAACCCCCTCCACAAGAGTACCAAATGATAGGGGTAAATCGTCGGGAGAAGAGATATTCAGAATCAACCACCCCAAGAAGGAGGTGTTGCAAGCGACAAAAGTGCTACCGTGGTATAGTTGAACGAACGAAAAGGAGTGTATAGGGACGACAGTTGAATGGGCTACAAGCAAGTATGGAAGGGGCAGGGTCTACCACCTATGCTTAGTGACTAGGGTAAAATAAATGCTTCTTGGGTCTGAAGTTGACTCTCAACTTCCTAACTATTTGGGACTGAGCTTGAAGCTGTCTGCCAACTTGCTTGACCTCTCAAGGAGGAAGCACTTTACTCAGCTTATATAGACTTTTGGCTAACCCTAAAGTCCGAACAAAACTACAGAAGGTACCAGGAAATGCATACAAACAATTTGTGTGGATGATATACTCTAAACAAAAGATACTTAAGAAACTAACAATCAATGAGGTCCTCTTATTTCCCATTCTCTAAATCAGATCCAAACAACTCCTCTAAAATATCCATGCTGTCCAAGCAGTCCCCACAAATATCTGCGAATGGCTCACAGCTCTCTATTCCCTCCTGGGAGATATCTAAACTACTAAAGATATCTCCATCCGGTTCCAGCGTCGGCACCACTTGATCCATACTCTCCAGTCCAGGCCCACCAGTACAACACTTTCCATGCCCCCATTTCCCTCATCCAACTCGTCCTCGTCCTCGTCATCCTCCTCTTCCTCCTCTTCCTCCTCATCCTCATCCTCATCTTCATCCTCATCCTCATCCTCCTCTTCATCCTCATCCTCCCCGTCCTCCTCGTTATTAACCTCATAGACCAATCCAGGGGCTACCCACTCCTCAAAGGTCTCCCCAGCTCCCTCCTCGATGTCCCACTCCTGACCCTCAGGTACCTCCTCGGCCTCATCCTCGACGAAGAGCTTGCGGACGAATTCTATTATCTTCTTCTTAGTCTGCCGTCTCAGGTAGTCGTCTGCATCCGTCGGGCCACATACTGCGAGCGCAAGGCCGTTTAAGGGGCGAGAGGGGCGGTTTTTAGTGATGGGGCGGAGGGGCGAAGGTTGCTCATTTTGGTTGTAAATGATTGTAGACGGATGATAGAGGGTGTTTTGGGTGTGTTGGGGAAGAGGAGTGATGAGTAAAATGATCAGGGACGTTTGAAACTTGGAATAAAAAGGTTTAAATAGGCTCCCGGGGCAGGTTCTATCGATTAGGAATAGGTAAAATAAATCTGCAAGGGATTTTGTAGTAGTGCATTTGCGCCCTTTTTCTCAAAAAAAAACGAATTTGGAGGAGGAGGTAAGGAAAAAGGGAAAAAGAACTTGATTCGGGATCGATTCAGAGGGGTAGATACAGTATAAAAATATCTAGATAAAATGGAAGTAAATTTGGGGAGGACCGCGGTAATGATAAGCGAGGTTCAGGGAGGACGAGGAAGGACCGGAACTATAAGCAAATTTGGACAAGGAGAGGTAGTACAGTAAACTATAGGCCTGTAGATGACGGCGACAAAAAAATCTGCGCCTAACAGTATGCTCCAGGTAACTTTGCTGGCAGATAGGACTTTCCATCATCGGTAACCCCTAAGATACCCCGGGCCCCAACCGACCACATTTTTCAAAAATTAAAGCACCCAGACATTTCCCCTTTCTAGAGCGAAGTAGACCAGTCGCAAATAGAGGAAAGACTCTCCGGGCGGCTTGAGCTTCCGCGGGACGTCCGACCAAGCGGCCTCCGTCCTCGCGAAAGGTGCTGCGGGATCCTCCGGGGTGTCCAAATGCCAGTCTCCTTCGTCTTCGCCTTCCTCTCCGCAATCGTCTGACAAGTTGAACATCGGGATGGTCGGTTGAGAGGGTGAGCGAGGTTCGATCAGCTTCAGTGATTGGTCGTGGTAACTTTGCTGGCAGATAGGACTTTCCATCATCGGTAACCCCTAAGATACCCCGGGCCCCAACAGACCACATTTTTCAAAAAATTAAAGCACCCAGACATTTCCCTCGAGGCTGCGGCCGTAGTGAGTAGAAAGCTCTCAGAAATTGTTTTTGCAACCCCGAGCGTTCACTGACCTTCAAAGTAAAAGTAAAGGGGCCACCCTTTTCATCAAGGCATACAGGAAGGAGAGCAGCAGTGAAAAGGAGTTGTAACTGCTCTTGATATGCGCATACTTTGCTGCATAGTTTACCTGACATGAAAAACACGTCCAGTTTAACATCCAAAAAATCGTCGAAACCCTTCCCGAATTCTCACATTTCATACATGTGTAAATGAGAACATCAGCTCATGATTACAGATCTAGCAAGGGAAAGCACGGCGCTGGATGCCGTGCCCTGGGATTACTCATAATCAGCTGGGGAGGAGGCATCAGCCAGATGGCAATGGTTGGCAGAGACGGCAACGTATCGATCAGGAGCGAGGTAGGGCGGATAAGCAAGCAGCCCTTCTCGTGAGACGGGCTAGTGGCTTGCTTGATAGCAAGAAAGTTCGCATCTTGCTGGATCCAGCGATGCCCAGCTCGAAACTTTCTCTGATAGAAGTACAAATGCTCATAACCATGGATGAAGATCGATACAGCAGTAAAGACAAAGCAACTTGTAGTCATATTTAGAACTTTCCAAGGGAGGGATATGTAATTCACGATGATTATGACGAAAGCAAGTACAATGAAGGCTGCCCAAAGACACGTCGAATAATGTTGTAATCACCTTTCCAGCTGTGGCGTTCGAATAGAGTGACCCCGTTCATAAACAAGAAAGGAATGGTAAATCTTACAAGTTGTACAGTGTGGCACAGAAGCGTGCAGAGGGTAATCAGAAATTAACTGCGAATTGAAAATAGGGGTGAGTATTTTTGGGAGCCCAGCGGGATGAGAATCAGGGGATTTAAACACTGCATGTGCTTTACGAAGTACGTACAGTACTGTACTGTACATTATTTTCAGTTAATATGTCGAGTGTTGGCATAAGGGTAAGCTTCAATAACTTAGTGTCCAGAGGACAATCGTACTCATGCGAGTCCGTAGTTCTAACGGCAAAATGTTATGTAAAAAATTACAGAATAACACCATTAACTTTTCACTAAATCTATTGACGCCCTTAGGTAGTAAACCATGCAAAACTTCGGAGTTTGCACTTCAATTGTCTAACCGACCACACAACAACTTTGTCAACATCGCAAAATTTAACCAAAAATATCGAATCCAAATGCCCTTCGTCAACAGCCCGAGAACCTTGTCAACCTTCGACCAACCCTTCTTACGTCAGCGGCTGAGTGTAATCAACTATTCGGTTCTCTTTGGAAAAGTAAGCGCGTCAACGGAACTGTGGTCAGCATCGAAATTGAAACATCTACCGGAAGAAGTCAGACTACGATCACCGCAGACTGGTCCTATAAGGACTAGACAAAGCGTATCAGCTTGAAACTTGTCAAAATCAAGCCAGGAGAAACATCTGAAGGCGGCCCAGCAACATGCAATGAAATAGAAACATTTTCTGCCGTGATCGAGCTACCGAATCGTCAGCCTTCAGAAGAAGAACCTCGAAAAGAAACCAATGGGATAGCTGGAGTAGAAGGGGTATGGAGAAAAGAGGATGGAAATATTTTGACCATTCAGGAGGTATTATTACCTTTAAATGGGTCAACAGCACATCAGCAATGGAAGGTAATTGCTCTAGTGGGTGACACGTACATTCAAGGTCATATCGAATATGAGAAGACCCGTACTATTTTCTTCTTTGCATATTTCCCCTCGAACACCTTTCCACAATTACGGAACTTACAAACCAGAAACTCGCTGTTGATGGGCACCTGCATGCAACAGCTAGTGAAATTCTAAGGCTTTTTGTAATCACATTGCTATGCAGATTCGAGTTCACAAGCGGAAGTTCACTTTGATGTACACAGTCTACATCCAAATACATTGCATTGGCGATGTTTGGGAAAATAATTTTGAGGGACCGTTTCGAAGCACTGGTCTCATGTATTACGTTCAGCCGCTGCACGGAAACAAAAAGCACTGACAGAAGATGACCTTTGGTCAAAGGATTCGTGGAGGCCATTAAACGGCATAGGAGGTCAAGTGTCTCGCCATCGGAGAGAATTTGGGTGGATGAAAGCATGTCGCGCTGGTTCGTAATGGGGGGAAACTGGACGTCAGAAGTACTACTGCACTATTTCTTTATGGACCGTAAACCTGAAAAATGATGTGAAATCAAGACTGCTTGCTGTGGTGTCAGTGGAATTTTATGGAATTTGGAGATTGTTTTGTCAGCATCTGACAGCATTAATCCGCGCTACGAGTCGAATTTACATCATATTACTACTATTCTTCATCGCTTTACAGAGAATTGGCTTCATTCAAATCGACTTCATTGTGCAGAATCTGCATTTGCTTCTGTGGCTACAGCAAATGCGCTTTTCGAATATGGACGGAGATTTACAGGTGTCGTCAAGAATGCGACAAGGCAGTTTCCTATGTCATTTTTGTCAGGGCTGGATCTTTCTAGGCGTGGAGATCACATCTGTATGGTAAGTTCGAGGACGGAAAGCCATCGCTCTGTGATAGCCGTTATATAGATAAATAGAGACAGAAGATATCTCGTCAGTACTTCCGAACAACACATACGTCGATGGTTATCAGAAGATCTCGTTGGAGATCTGCTGGAAATGAAATGGTGCTTGCGGAAATGGAAATTCCAGTCCCAGCGGTTGTCAGCACATAATATGAAACTTGACACGAGATTTACATGCATAACAGATGCGGACAGGATGATCTTGGATTGGAGAAGAAATTAGAAGTCAATGTTTGGTCGTTAAGGGTTAATACATCTTTGTTTGCAATTTGCATCCTTGAATCAAGGCTGCTATCCAAGGGCTTGATGGGTGCGAGAAATCGTAAGTCGCAAAGAGATTTTTATGCAAAACTTGCATAGCAACTCACTGAAAATTCATTTGAAGCTATTGGACTCCGCAGATATGGCATTGACGTTAAAGAGCATTCCATTCCCTCATTGGCCTGCGGTACTGGAATCCACTTGGTGCCAACACTGAAAAGACACAAAGGAGCCAATGGGACCCCAACGAAAGCGGCGTTCAAAGCAGATGTAAAATTTGTAAATCTGACGAGAATTCCAAATTTCGTCGCTCTGAGTGCCTGAAACTGAACAAGGAGGTTTGGATATACCATTAAGAGACAGGACGAAACTGCTTCCAAAACCACTTACACGATGTACACTTTTGTCATAATTAGATGGTACCTAATACTACTCTAAAGTGATGTTTACTTGTCTATGCTTACATTCTTAGTAGGCTGACTTATCAAAAATAAAAAATTGAGTCGTTGACTATAGCCTACATTTCTTATTTGCGTCGTTCGACTTGCGGAATTAGCATAAGTACCTACAGCTTTATTCCTGTTTATGAGTGAGCAGTGAATTTACCCCTCTGCTTATGTTCAAGTGGGCGCGTTAAGCAAACTGAAGTAGCATCTGTCGCAGAAATTTTGCAAGGAATTTCGACCTCCCTGAAGGAAGCTTTTGACCTTCTGTGGAGCGAGTCGGACTCACGATTTCTTTTTCCATTCGGTACTTGAGGCCCACCAAGCCACAGCGGTTGTTGTGAATGGTGATGAAACTACTTCTTTTATAGTTAGTGGATGTTAGTCTTCAGGGATTCATCACATCAAGGTATAATTTTAGTTAAAAAATCTAGATATTTTCGGACAATCATTTGTACTCATAATAGTTCATTACTGTGCTCATATGAGTACATTACTGCACTTATATGAGTATATTTGCTTGTTCGTTGGACACTAGAGTACCTTATGTACCTTTTCACCATTTCAATTTATTTGCGTTTCTACTGTAACATCTGGCGTTACATCCGACTGTCGGCTGAGTTTTTTTATTTTTAACAATTGTTTGGTGGGTTTTGCGATTCCAACTTTGCAATTTTTAGGGATATTTTTAGAGAATAAGATGAAGACCTCGAAACTGACAAAACAAAATTTGTTGGTGACCTGCTCATGCGATGGTGTTCAACCCGGTCACATCATGGATTTGAAGCAGCTAATTCTTTCCGACCTCTCCCCATTCTCTCTTCTACTCTAGTAGGAGAAGATTCCACACCACGGGACCCCACACCTCACGATCCTGATGATGATCTTCTTGTCGACATTACATCTTTTGAATAAGGTAATCATGTACCCCAGACGTCCACGCCAACAACAAATCTGTCGCCCCCAACACACCCGAAGCCGATTCAGAATACTTGGTCCACTATCGCTCTCTAATTACCCAATTCAGCTGTCAAGTCCCATGGGACTCCAGCGTATTGTCCAACACTGCTAAAAACTTTTAAAAATTCACGGAGGTTGATAGAATATCCCATATGCGTTGCATTTTACTCGCGCTTGCCACGCAGCCTGGGCAAGCAAAAGATTCTATGCCTACCAGTGGAAATATTGCTAGAAAGGAAAGGCGGAGAGAGTCCAGCAGTTCTGTTGGTCGAACTACTATTTCTTATTTTTCGAAGGGAAATAGGCTTCGTCGCCCAGTGTCTGCTGCAGCACTGCAAGTTTCTGTCAAGAATGTCAAACGACAAGTGAAAAGAATGGACGCTAGCCTTAGATCAGCCATGTATGTCTCTAAGCACAACGAGGCGCGTAAAGGGAGGCAAGGTACTGCAAAACTAATCGTATAGGCCTTTTCTAAATCCTTTTTAATCCTTTGCTTCAAGCAATAGTATTGAATGTCGAAGGAGACTTGGTTAGGCTGATTTAGCTCCCCTACTGCTACTACCCAGTTAATTCACACGCGTATCCGTACATGAAATCTATTTTGAACAATGGAACAACATAAAATAAGGCCTGTTGAGTTTACACCATCGTTATGGGTGCGTATAGGGCCCGACTTCTATAATCCATTCCTCAGGTACTGGACAGATCTAATTCCGACCCTTAGAATTGCTGCATCTGGAAGCGACTGATGTGTAAAAGAGGTTTCTATTATTACTTATTCTGAAAAAAGAGGCAGGTTGGCTGATTTGGGGAGGAAGAAACGAGATTTTGCACGAAGGACTGGTCTCGAATCAACAATGTGTACCTTTTCGCTTGACATCTTTGTTCCGTATTAGTGTATGTATATATGAATGGCTATTATCGAGAATCTTATAAGGTTTTTTCTCAATATATTTGTAAAATATAAATTTGTTGTACTACAGGTAGATAGCTCGATACAGAAAGGGGGAGAAATTGGGGTGTTTTAATGACTGAAAAAAACTTTAGCCTGTGTTCTAACGGGGGAAGTTTCGGGTGTTTTACTCTTGGAAGTAAAAGTCCAACTGGATTCTTAGCCGTAAGTAAAGGTTCACTCTATCGACACTTCCATCTTTTCCGAACAGTTTAACTAAACTTCCCCTGTGTCTTCAGCAGGTCTCCGAAAAATGAGGTGATTTATTTACGGAATTATCATTACTGCACGGGTTTCGCCGATTTTTCTCGAGTTTGGCGCTTTTTTGCTTGTTTCTACACACGAATCGTTTCTTGGTCCATGTTTGAATTCCATACAAATTTGGAAAACTTTTATGATTTAGTCATTTAGTCAATATATCCATTACAGTACATCTGTGATTTATTGCAGAGCACAGTACAGTACATTTGGGCTGGAGTGCAGTGTATGACAGCCCTAGATTCTTTTGATGGACGGTATAGATCAAGGAGAATAAGTGCCAAGAGAAGTACAGAAATTAATTCGGATTTACATAGAGATTCATCTTTAAGATTTTTGATTGGTTTGTTCGCCTACTGACAGGAGATACATGTAAAGCTAGGGAAACACTACTTAAAAGTGCTTAAACCGTCTTGACGGATTAAATTAGATTTCTCGTTATTTCATACTTCTGATAAAGTCCCTCAAGATTACCCTTAGGTATCCTTCTATAATTCTCTTTCAATACTCCTTAGCTAGCTGGCTAAACCAACTGGGTTATGGGTTGAGTTAAAAAAAAGGGTTTACCACTACAGAAATATTGCCACGGGTACGTACTGTCAATGGATATCTCTTGTTTGTAGGCTAACTGGAGGTCATTTAGCGAAGCCCACCTGGAGTATAAGAGAATCAACGACATATTCGTTAAGGTATTGATTTGGGTGACTAGACACAATTTCTAAATCTCCTTATTTTTCAGTTATATCTAAGCTTCTGACCAAGTACCCTCTTTTGGGTCAACAAACCACCTGTTGTCCAGTACTTATCCATTCTGATTTAAAAGAATCGTTGGTGTGAGGATTTCGTTTAGTTTTTGTGTGTTTATTTATTCGAAATAAATATGTGTATGCATCCTTTTGTGGGACTTGAGATGCATAAAACGGTCAATTATGGTTTCATTCAACACCTAGCCTATGCATGAGGATGGAATTGAGTGGGAAAACTAGGCTGCCTACCAAAATCGGTTAAAATTTAAGTAGGACCTTAACTTATTTTTAATAGAATTTATAATGAGAATAGTCGAATCTAAGTATAAAGAGATGGAGTTATAATCTCAGGGACTAATGAAAAAATCTGGAATCTCCTCCAATGGCTTCATGTCTAGTCTTGATGACAGAAACACGAATTATGTATGCATAATGTTGGATTACGTGTTATTACTCAATATGCAATCGGTTTCAATAGCTTTTAGAACAATTAGAATGATAAATGATGTACTGAAGTTTTTTCAATGAATTTACTGACATGAAATCGAAATTTTTCTGAGGTTTTCCGTACGAAAGTCAAATCTAGCCTTCTGCGGAACGTTATGACTGAGGAGGCATCTTTTAAAAGTTTCTGCAGAGTATTTAAGATTGGAAAGCATTCCCATACTTCTGATTCTGCAATTTCCAATAAGGATTATGATTTTTGTTGGAGGTGCATCATAATTTTGTCCAGAATACAAAATGTTGACAACATTCGTCGGATAGAAATAGTAAAATATTTTCCACTCCGATAATTACTTAGACCAGGAAAAGAGCATTAAAATAAAAAATTCGACGGAAAGAAATTTAGACGAATGATAGAGCGGAGAAAGGACTTTGAGTCCTATCAATGCATCCAGGTGCATAGCTTACGGACTCTGTTTAGCGAAAGACAGAAAAAATTACTTACTGGATAGAAATATATGCTCACGGATAACACTGCTGGTGAGTTTTCGCTAAGTTAATCGATTCACCATGAGATTAAAGTAGACAAAGAATCAAATTTACCTCATCGAACCCTTTAAAAGTTTTGGACAGCTAAATGGGAAGGATGAATAGAGACCTTTTAATCATTGAAAACGGGGGCCAATATCAGGCATTTTTAAAGGACCTACGCCGAGGCACTGTAATTTGAGAAAGAAAATGATCGTAGATTTAGCGATTTGGGCAATTAAAGTAAATTAAATTACGTAAAAAAGAATGACGCTCAAATGTTTTCGTTTTAATAGTATTATTCATTGTTTCATAGACAACACATTAATTTCCAAGCATTAACAGGAAATAAAAAAGCATAGTTTTATTACAGGTTGAAGTTGTTCTGCTAAACTGATAAAATAAAGCAAAGGCTTAACCTGTACTTACAATAGTGAAGAGATAGAATTGAGTTCCTATAATTATCCCTGGATTGTCGAAATAGAAAAGGTAGCAAAAGCCCTGTGAAGCGATAAAAACTTGGTTCCAATGGATTAGGTTGAGGCTAAAAGAAACGAGAAACGAGTTCGTTCATTATAAAGTATAGGAAATCATAAAATGCCTTGTTCCGGCCATCGAAATTTGCAGTAATTCTGCTGCGTTCCAAGAATTTATGAAATAAACTTTCTACGAATATTTTGATTTGCTCTTGGCTATTTTCGTTATATTATCCTCTAATGTTCAAAATAACAAAACGAGAATTTGTAAACTGTATTAACATTACGGAAAGAATAAAATTCTTGCATCTCTTGTTACATACTGAGCTTGAGTTCGTTGGTCAGATTTTTTTGGGCTGGAAAGCATTCGGGTTTGTCCCGAACATTTTGAAGGTCTTGCAGAAATAGCCGAGGGTAGAGTCAGGCACAGGACTATGAAGATTTCTAAGTCTCATTTAGTTTTTCCGCAACTTCGCATCAAAATTCTCTAAAATCGCTGCCCACCCAAAGAATGTGTGAAATTTTTACATCAAATGGTTTCTACGGTTTCCACTGCAGGATCCGACTATAGGGATAGGAACTAACCGGATGTTCCACGTCGGTCACGTGCAGCGGCTTGCGCGAGCAGATAACCATAGCGGTAGACGACCAGATGATGCAACTAAGGCGCTGATACACACGTCGACGTATCACGCCTGCATTCGTATTATACCTCCGCGCTAGTTGCGGGATTAATTCCTCAAGCAAAACAACAGTTTGTGGGCAGGCGCACCGGGAGAATCAAACGCAATCGGTTGAAACGTAAAGTTCGGGCAGCAGATCGGGGTGTCGGAAGGTGCAGGGGGGCGGCGCGACAGCTTGCGTTCCAGGTCCTGATGAGAAAGGATTGAAGTGTCGGAAAATGGAATGGAAAATTTGATAAATTATTCCGGTAGCTCAAAAAGAAAATATTTTGGCTCCGATATTAGTGTTACTGCAGACTTAATGAAGCTATTTAGTGGTCAGCCTGATACATCACTGCTTTCTATGGTTTGAATTATAACTCAGCTGGACGGGAACACAAAGAATCACACAGTACTATTATATGATAAGGAAATAGAATCAGTTTGGCGCAGCTAAACTGCAAAAATTAGAGATATTATTCTTTTTAGAATCCTTAGATGTTTCCTTTAAATTCGTTTTCGAATTTTGCGCAGAAAATATAGTATTGAAACCTTTTTTTATAAAGAAAATTCAGTCAGAAACAAAAATGTTATTTTTAAACAATCACTACCTTTAAAACTTCCCGACTGCAATAAAACAATGAGTTTCAATTCAACTATAACAGTTTACTGGCTATCCTTTAGCAATATCAGCGTACAAGGCTCCTTCTACGGTGTTTTAAAAAAGTTTGACAAAAAATAGAAGAATAATTTTGTTTCTAGAAAGCAATATCTCCAATAACTCCTTTTGCTTCTCTTGAGTTCTCTTATTTAATCCATAAGTGAAAGAAGTGTTTCTCTGAATATATTTCTTTTATTTATCACTTAATAAAGCAGGGAAGTAGTAAACCAACAAAAATAAGTAAGCTGCAGCAAAAAGTGTTCTAAGAATATTACCGAATTCAGAGACTATATTGCTCAAATATAGTACTGTTCCCGAGAAAAGATGAAAAATAGTAAAGTAATTTTTCAGCTGGTAAACAAAAGGTTCCAAGTTTATTTGCGAGACACAAGGCCAAATAAATTCTTAGTAAAGAGTGAAGAGAAATAGAATGGTTTACGAAAGTAATTCGAAGATATTTTGTGATTAAGCTCACAGAAAAAAAGATGATTCACCTCAGCGAAGCGGAATTTCTCTTGTCAGGTCAAGAAAAACTTTTGTGCATGAAAAAGCTTCAGCAAGATTTATAGGTGCTCTGGTATTTATGTAACGGGAAATTAAGGTTTTCTTCTTATCAAGATAGAAAGAAATGTACAGAAAAGCATTACTCAAGCTAATAGAAGAAATTGAGGAAGGAAATAAATTAATTAAAAATTCTAGAATGAAGAAAGGACAGAAGAACATTTTTTCATGTATCTTTGCGCACAACTACACAAGTAACAAACAGGGACCTAAATCTTCTTATATCTTGAAAATTAAGACTTCAGACATGTTATGGGAAAATGTTTCCAGTACACGAGTTTTTTTCGATTATAAATTCGAACACAACAAAAGTTAAGGTCCCAATTTCAGACTGTAATGAAGCTTTCATTACATTAGTAAAATTTGTAGATGTTTGAGATATTTTTCCTTGTACCCGGAGTCTTTTTTTTCAATTCTTATAATTATTTTTCAATTTTACTCTATCATATTTTATCAAGATGATCTGTGCTTCTGATTGTATAAATTGACAGGGAACCGACCTATTACAAAACTTTTAAGTTTTAATCCGCATAATACAACCAAATATGACATGAATTTATAGATAATTTGTTTTCTATTTGAGTTTGCATGAGAAAACACTTTGAAAGTCTCAAAAAACTATGAAAAATTGAGACCTAATGCGTTTATGCATGGTTTGATGTATCTGAAATTAGACCGGAAAAGTAAATGGAACTATTTATGCTTATATAGTGGATTAGGTCGTTACTTGGGAAAATCGATAGAAACTGATCCTGAATGAAGACAAAATTTCCGTAGAGTCCTATTTTGCATAAAATTTACCAAAACGAAGCACGAAGCGAATCTTGGTATATTTTTTGTATTTTTGTCCCTAAAACTTGATCTAATGGTCCTTCGAATAAAATTTGACCCCTTTGATTACTCTTATACAAAAACTGTTTGATTGATTGGTTATTTTTACTTATTTACTTTCGTAGAACGATCTCATCGGGAGTAAAACTGAAAATTTTGAAGAAAAATCATCCGTCTAACTTCTCTTTTAGTTAAATTTAGTCACAAACTCTTTTCCGATTCAATTTAATTTTTAAAAACGGGATTGTTTAACGAAAACTTCTTTAATATGTATGAAATATGTAATTTTAGAAATTAAAAACTGTAATGTTTTAAGTCTTCAAAAAGCTTGAGATTTTAGTTGCGCTATAAATTTCATGTTCCACATTTTCACTTCTTCCTTACCATTGGGTCTTATCTCACCCTTTCATCATCCACGATAATCTTCTTCTATAATTAATCTTTATTAAAGTCAATCAAATTCCGAAACTTGAGCTTCTGTTGTCTACGTACCTTAGATATAACAGTAAGTAAGAAAATGATAATAACATATATATCTCACAGGAATTATGTAAGACTCGGTTTTATAAGAACTGTACTTTCCGAAAATGATTTGTTACAAAAAAAGTACTGGACATTTATTTTAAACATCATCGGACACATTTTTTGATACCATCGCGGACCATTGCAATTCAGGGTTTCAATTTTGTATTCACTTTTTCAATTATATTCATTCTTGGCGAAGAGTCAGATAAAACATAAATAAATATGCGTCAATTTTACTAGCGTGGAGGATCTTATTCGTTTAAGTATAGTAAGAACTCAATTCGTTTCATTTTCTATTAACTATCGAGCTACACCATAGCGCATTTAGAATATGTCTAAGAATGGTTTTTTTTGGCTCTGGCCAAACTTTTTACACAAAATAATGGGCACATTCATTTGGTAATCGTAGTTTGATGGAATTTAGTTTGCTTAAAAACTAAATTCCAATTCAAGTGTGACACCAAACTTTAGATATCTGGCACAATATTAATAAACATTTATGAATTCAATTAAAGTTTTCGGGTCTATGAAGTTCCTTGGATGAGTATGAGAAATTGGAATAATTTGCATCGTTCTAGGATTTCTAGAAATATTTGGAGACAACAAGCGACCAAACAAATTTTATGCCGAAATTCCAAATTTATCTATCTATCATTAAAATGTTGTAGAGTTATATGGAAAAGTTATTGTCGCTACGCTTTATGATGTAAAATTATCCCAATAATTAAGAAGAGTGATTACCGTGGGTGTTGTCTATAAATATTCTGAGGATACATATCTCTATGCCAACTTCTGTGACCAGATGAAACTTAAAATACATTTTCTTAAATTTACAGACATCTTCACCTGAAACCAAATCTAATAGCTTTACCAGATCTTTTGCGTATTTTTCTTTGTTTTCTTAAAATCTCTCTCAAAGATCTAAAGTTAGACGCACACCTCTTCTTAAATATTTCTGTGTTGTCCTTCCAGATATATTTTTCTTGCTGAATTTAATTGTTACGATACATGTTTTTAAAAATTTCCTTCGTAAGTGATTAAATAACTCCTTTAGTATGCTTAATGTCTTCATTTTTGTGCTTATGTGGTTAGAAAACTATCAGCTCGGTATTTCAGCTCTTTCTGATTCATAGGAACAGCTTTACCCTAGAATAGCTCATTGAGAAACGCTTCCACTCACACAAAATTGTCTTTCAATGGCGTTGCCTGATCTAAAATCTCATTGAATCTTCTGACGAAAGTATCTGCAAACCTCACTCTTTCCCTCAAAACCGAAACATTGGTTTCTAAATTCTTTACCACCATTGCAGGTTTACTCATATTGAGTTCCAAACTATCAAAACTTTGAGAATTTCCCCGGGCGGGCACCTCAATATTTTGCAAACAATGTTATCTAATTTCTTTTAAAAGGCGGTGCTTTATGTCCTATCCAAATCTTTTATGCTCCATGTGCGGTGAATTGCTAATAAAAAACCCTATAACAATCATATGACATATGTTTATCGACTCTTAAGTCCCTCCTTGGTAAGAAAGCCTCCGCTCTATCACCACCACCTCCAGTATTTCTATAATTAAATTCAAATCGCCTCTAAATGATCTTTAGTTGGATGATACAATGCTTAGGCTCTCTCTGCGGTTAATCTATGAACATCAATCGTAACTGGGCTGCCCAGATAACCTGTTTTTTCCTTCAATTCTTTCTAGAGTATATATCTGCGCAAAACTCCTCCTATTTAGTCCTTTATATTCTTTAATAGCTTTTTGAATAGATGTGGAGGAAAATTTGTATTTTATCCCCTTTTTTATACTCCTTAAGACATACAAGACCTATTTCTCTTCTATCGCGATCCGAAATCAGGCCATTCACCGCTTTTTTCTAATTTATCATTTTTGTACCATTTCAAATTATAATACTTATCTAAATAGACGGAAAATGGAAGATTCATTAGGCTTTTTCTCGGAATAATGATGCCCCGAGAAGTCAATCCTTTATTCCTTGTTTTGGTAATGGATTATTTACAATTTCAATACAGTCAGTTCGAAGTTCAACATTATCCCTATGAAGTCACTAGTCCTTCCAAGATTGTCTCCTGCTGACTCCAGATGACAGTCTGACCCTCCTGAAGGCACAGCAGTAATTTCTGTAAGAATTTGATAGCCAGCTTGAGCTTAGTAATCATTCTGTCTGACTCTGTGACCTCGGAAAAGACATATAACTCTATTCTGTCACTATCAAAATGCTTTTGCATCACATTATGTGTTCTTCTGTACGATTTGTCAATCCTGCTTTGTCTTCTTTCAATAATTATTGATATCTTTTGTCTGAATTGGCATATTTTACGTCATTCTTCGTACATTTCTTCAACATATCTCGCTGCTTCTTGGAACAGGATAAAGCGAACAGTCTCCTTACAGTAAATACCATGCCTCTTCCTGGCTGTCGCCCGAGAATTACCCTCATATTTCCTTGCAGCAACATTTACCTTCCCATTGGCTTATTTATCATTTCTCCCCATAAATGATTTTGAAACCTTCGAACCCCAATAATATACCTCGTCAAAGCATCTCTTTTTTCAAAAATTTTGAACTCCAATAAATTACCCCTTCAAAGCATCCCCTTTTCCAAAATTTCCACGCAATATCTTTATGCTTTCCCTTGTAAATCTTCCCTTTAGAAGAAATACTGTCAGTACTCATATAGATATCTCTGGGCACACCCATTTTTCGAAGTAAATGAGGAGAGATCTTCTTGAATCATTTCAATGCGGACAAGAGTAACAGATGTTGTCTTGTAATTAATTGGAATACCCGATTCTGTTAACAATTCCAAGCGAAACACAGGACTAAACTAATTCAAAGCACATATAATTTGATCTCTACAGTCGATCAATATCGAAAACTCAGCATGGTAACTTTCCCACAGTTATAAAGTAACACACCGAAACTACTAGCCATCTGCTTTGCAAGCTATTCAAAAATACTTCTTTTTTAAAAGTTTCGTGGTCAGCTTTTCCACTTATCTTCATTTGCTGCAGGGCCTTGAAATTTTCAACCACTTTCGGTACCTTGACATTTCTAATGAATAATAAGCTTTTATTCATGAAAATCCATCATAGTTTACCTAAAATCCTTCCCAATTACACTATGAGTACTTCCGGATGGTAAAATTGGAGATAAAAATATCCAATAGTACCCAACCGAACGAGATATTCCTGTTCACGGGTGGCCCTGGCGGATCAGAATCGGAGATGGCGAAAGAGTTCTTTGCCTTGAATCGAACAGGGGCACTGCAGGAACTGAAGTACCGCTTTGCGGCAAAAAAGGCCAAAAAGACCTCGAACTTCAAGATGTTCGGGGTAGTTGAGGAAAACCAAGAGTATTAAGACCTCCACGCGGCGCCTTCGGGCGCGGCTGAAGCATGCTCTTGATATTATCATAAGAACAATCCCCGAAAACAAATAAAATTACGTCTTGTTCTGTCGCGTCCCGCAAAGAAGAAAGAGTTCGTTTACATTGCGCGCTACTTTACTTCCCATCGTACTTCCTCCACATGTGAGCCATGAGCATAATCTTTGTTACCCTATGCTTTGACCCGTCCTCCATGTAGTAATGCGCCTCACACGGCGCTGCGGGAGACCCTATACCAATATAAACTTCCAATATCCAATGCTGATGCACAATAACCCACCAAATCGGCGACACGCCGCCGCAGACGACAAAGTCGCCTGAATGGTCGTCTTCGAGTCCGAAGTCTGTCCCGAACTCATCACATTCCTTCAAACACATATTATCCAGGATGATTGCGCAACACGTGGCATTTGCAAGCACGTCGAAGGACATAAAATTTTATAGGGGCACCAGTATGTGCGACTTCGCTTGCAGCACCCCGAAAGTCAGCTTTGGGGGTTAGCGCACAAATAGTAATCGATGGTTGAACTGTTGGTTGGTGGGATTCGAAAATTTTCGAGAACCAAGGGAGATAAATTCGATGGCCCCATGTAATTGGCTCGGCACAAAAGTGGTATGATCTTGTGTTTTAGACTGGTGCGTACAAATTGCACTGATGTCTTCTTACAGTGTACATCCTTGTTCAAGGTCACTACAGGGATACTTTCAGGGTACTTGAAGTAACTCATGGGCATAATAGCTACATTACCCCCCATACGAAGAATAATTTCCGCGATTCTTGTACTCGTGTAGCAAATCTTGACAATTTTTGAAGTTCATTTTCTGAAAGCCATGAGTTCTCTTGATTTTAATACCCTTCCCATCTAATGAGCTATTTTGATTTTCCATATTATTTATTTTGGCTTAGAATAGATCCGCTCTCGTATTGCTTTTATGCACCTTTAACCCGTATAGATGCTTATGGCGGAATTTGGCGATAACGCACATCTTCAATGTACGGCTTAGTGAGACTAGCATGTAATGCATTGCGAATTCCCTTGTCGATTATTGATTAGTAATTATTTAAACAGTACGTTTATATCCTTAGATATTCTGACCCTAAACCCCCTATAAACCTCAGATATTCTGAATGGACCACAAAAATGTGGGTTCAGTTTTCGAGAACCAGCAACATCTTCTAGAGCTAGGTTTTTTTGTGGAAAACCATACTTTACCACCAACTTGTCTTCTGCTTTTAACATACGGGGCCGTTGAATCATTTGATTTATTGATTCTTTTCTTGGGGTTTTCGCAGTGATTCTGGCATATTTCTGAGGAACTGTGTTGCAGCAGGGTTGTCTGCGGAGCGTATGTCCAAAGGAAAAGTTCCAGGGTGAATCAAATAATTGAAGAGGAAAAGAGATAATTTTGTAGTTGAATTATTATTTGAATTGTAAGCAACTTCGAATTCTTCCAAATATTTGTTTCAATCCGACTTGTCGAAGCTAACAAAAGATCGGATCATTTGTTCGATTTTTCTGATCATTATCTCAGATCGGCCATCTTTCTGTGAGTAATAGGGTGAAGAAGGGGATAATTCGGTACCTAGAAGATTGAATAGACTTTTTCAAAACTTTCTAATAAAAAATTGAACCCCTATAACAAATGATGTTAGTTGGATTTCCGTGATTTCTGTAGATATGATCCTTGAGCAGCTTGGCAGTTGAAGAAGCATCTATTTTAGGCGTGGTTGGGATAATTCGGATCATCTTTGATAACATTTTAACGACACTTGAGATGCCACTGTTCTCCTTTTTAACTTTATAAGTGGTGTAATAAAGTCCATCGTTATGTGAGACCATTTGGTTATCGGTGGGTTAAGAGGTTGCAAAAGACCTGCGGTTTCTGATTGGATGGTTTTTCTCTTGACAGAGACAAGAAAGATCGTATCGGAGTACATCTGTACAAGGGGTTTCCAGTAAAACTTCGGTGATATTCTATTAATAGTTTTTGAAATTCCCAAATGTCCAGTATTTGGAGTAGAATGGTAATCATGCAGTAAATTGACTTTATATTTTCCTTGTGGGTCGCAAATAGTTCCGTGTCTTAGTAGAAGCAAACCTTTTCTTTCAAAAGGTACTTTCGGATCCTTGTATTGGTCTTATAGTTTTTTATGTAGCTTTTATTCTTTCGCCAGCTCTTCCAGGTCAGAATTATCAAGAAAAAGTACAGGTATATTGTTCAATTTTGGTTTGCCTTTGTTATAAATTCCTAAAGGAGTTCTCTGTTTCGATGGTTAGGTGATGGTGCATTCCGGGGTTATCTTGAGAGGGCATCGGCAACAACGTTGGATTTACCGGAGATGGTAATAATGTTGAAATCAAAGTTCGCTATTATTTCAAGCCACCTGACCTGTCTTTGTGACAGATTTTCCTGGGTCTCGAGGTATCTTAATGGGTAGTGGCCAGAATGAACTATAAAAAATTTTCCGGGAATGGATGCTCTCCACCATTTGAAGTATTCTACAATGGCCAAGAGCTCTCCTTCATGAGCGGCATAGCTAAGCTCAGCATAAATTTAAGTTCTAAACGCAAAGGCAAATGGTCTTCTGCATTTTGAATATCCCTATTCCAATTCAGTTCCAATTGTGTACTAAGAGGCCATTGTAGTGACATATATTTGAAGCTAAGAGTCAAATTTTCTAAGGACTGGGGCACTGCATAACAACTTCTAAAGGATCTGGATTGATTCATAGTGAGTATCCGTCCATAGAAATCGAACGTTTTTTGTCAGCTCAGTAAGAGGTTTAGCAACTATTGAGCAGCCTCTAACGAACCTTCTATAATAGATTACCAGTCTTAAGAATAACCGGGGCTGTTACTTCTTATTTGGTGAGTGCCATTTTATGACTGCCTTTTTCTTGTTGGGATCCACCGCAATTACTTCTTGAAAGATTACGTGTCCAAGGTACTCTACTTTATTAACACCGAAGACACATTTTGACAGTTTAGCAAATAGATTCTCCTTCCGAAGAATCTCTAGTACTGCATAAATGTGCTCTAAATGTTCTTCCCATGTCTTTCTGAAGATAAGAATGTCGTCTACATAAACGATAACGAATAAACCCGGGACATCTTTGAATATGCCGTTCATGAGATTCATAAAAGCTGCTGTTGCGTTTCCAAGAGATAGTAAGAAAAATTCAAAATTTCCATATCTGGATCGAAACGCTTTGAGCGGGATTGACGACTCATCCAGTCGGATCTGATGGTAACCCATACTTAGATCTATTTTAGAGAATTACCTGGCTCCGTTGAGTTGATCAAAGGTATCATCGATGCGCGGCAAGAGGTAGCTGTGTTTTACAGTAAAATAATTTAGTGCTCTGTGAATCACACACATCCGCAATTCGTTATCCTTTTTTTACAAACAGTATTGCCGCTCCCCGGGGGCTTTTGCTTGGTTTTATGAATTCATTCTCCAGTATATCTTCTAGTTGCTTAAGAATCTCCGTCAATTCTTTTCCTGAAAGTCTATAAAGATCCTTATCCTTCGGCTTAGCATCTCTCTCCAATTTGATCATACTTTCGATTCAGAGGAAGGTGTTTAGGAAGTTTTCTGCGAAAAAATCTTCATAAATTTTCAGTACACCTCGAATATTTTCTGGATAAAAATCTCTTCGTTGAGTCTAGTGGTCGTACTAGGACAGCGTAAGTGCTACATTTTCCAAATCAGTAACTACTGAGTTTTCAGAATCGAAAGGACTATTTGTCATTTCATTGGAAGTGACGGATTAATTTTCATCCTTGTACTTGAAAGAAACATCATTACTTGCAGAGTCGGTAATTTTGTATGAGCTCCACATCATTATTTTCCTGAGATTGAACCATGTCTCTTGAGGAGACTCACGCTGAAGTACAGTGGTTCTGTGTGGCTCTTTATTTGGGCGATGACGGGGCGGTACGTTTCTCTCAACTCTTGGCCAATACCGTTCTCCTTTTCGGCAAGCTTCTCTGATCCTCTAGTTTTAATTTTAGGGTTATAGCAGAATAAATCACTGAGGAAATTGATCTGATCACCTGGGTCGATGAAAACTGTTGCTACTCAATTGGAAATGACTCCTTAAATAATAAAAAGTTCACTACGATTCCGTTGAAAAGATTGAATTGGTGTTCATCTAATTGCCTCCTGTTATTTTCTGGTTGAAACAATAATATTTCTGTGATTCAGAACTGATTGAGGACCTTCAATCAATTGCTTCGAGCTTTTGGGCAGTTTTTTGCTATGTTCCCTTTCTGTCTGCAACTTATGCACAGGCCTTCTGGTCTTCTCACAAATGCGGTGGTTGGCAGTTCTTAGGATGACGATGGAAGACCGCGGTAATGATAAGCAGGTTCAGGGAGGACGAGAAAGGACCGGAACTATAAGCAAATTTGGACAAGGAGAGGTAGTACAGTAAACTATAGGCCTGTAGATGACGGCGACAAAAAAATCTGCGCCTAACAGGTAGCACCGGAGGAACGGACTTTTTTGACGTCACGTTCGTCAATCCTCTTGCGCCCTCCACTAGGAGACTGTGTACTTTCAACCCACTCACCTCCCTCAACGCAGCCATCTCCGCCAAACGTAGAAGGTATGAACCACTGCTCGCGACTGCTACTAGAGGGAGGCTTGTGCCTATCCCAATACCCACCCTCGGAGGCTGGCACCCAGACGGGTACGCGGTGCTAACCGATGTCGCGCGGAACGTAGCCGTTCAAGCGATGGAGACCTATGGGATGGTTAGAGCGGTGCTTACCCAAAGGCACGCTGCTGCGGCCGTCATGTCCAACGCGGCATGCCTGCTCGCCGGCATTGAGCCGGCCCTGTAAGGAAGGTCATGTACTGCAGTGTTACCCATCAGCGACGACTTATCCCGCATAACGCATTAGCCGCGTGGTTATAACCGACCACATCTTCCATGCATTAAAATAACCCAAAATTTCCCCCCTTCATAAGACCCCCAACCCTTGCCTACTCGCAGTAAACCAACACCGAAGGCCACAACTTGAAAGTATTAAATTCCAGAGCATCTCTGTTCTCAGGGTATGTCAGTGGCTACCCAAGTTAGGTCTCTATTGCCTTAATCTATTGCCTTAATCAGGAGAATTAAGTAGACGTTAACACCCCATTTACCCAAACATGTAAGTAAACCAACAGGGGAAAGGTTGGGTGTTTTACTATTGGAAGATAAATCCGATCTAAACCAACCCATTTATCCCTTTCAAAGAGTAAAACATGCAAGACATTGTCGCAGAAGGGTAGAATTGGTAGAGGATATTTACGGCAAGATGATCACATGACTCTGCTTTGTTTCAGTAAACTTGCAGGAAATTGGAACTATTTTAGTGATACCAATATTGAGTACCTGATTTAAGAATTAGAAAGTTGAAAACGTCGCTTGGATGCAATTTTCATTGCGAAGTACCTACGAAAAGAATCCATCTTCACCGGTGCAACCGGCGATAGTTGTTGTCTGAATAATTTGTCTGACTCCTACACCGCTTACCTGGATGCTAATTTCGCATAGAAGTCCATCAGGCGTATTGCAAGCACCAGGCAAAATAGTGACTCTTTCCATGATAGTTCTAGTTTCCCCCGCAGCAATACGGAGTGGCAAGTCTGGTGAAAATTCGACTTTAACTCTGCCGGCACAATCATTCGTGACCACAGAGAGCTCTTGATCTAAGCTCTGCACTGCATCAACAATAATGTCGACCAGTTCCCTAGGATCATCTGCCATAGCAACGACACCTTGCGTTCCAGCAGCAATATCGTTAGCTTGTCCAGCCCTGGTCCGCGCAAGGGGGTTACCACAGCCAAACCTTCCGTTTCCCGGCGTGCTCACTGTCACCGCATTCAGCCCTGTTCTAACACCACCAAAGTTAGTAGCCACGACAGCAATTCCCTCCCTATTAAGTTGTTCAATAACATCTTCTCGAGTTAGCTCTGCGCCGTTAGGGCATGTGGGCTCATGGCCGGGGAATCCCCAAAGTAAACGAGGATTCGACGTGTGCTCGGTCTCCATCCAATCTCGGCAGAAGTTGCCACCTCATTTAAAGCGTACAGGTTTGCCTCTGGAATATCAAGGCCTCCCTGCGCTTCAAGAAGATTAATTGCAGCACTTGCAAGGGAAAAATCTTCAGTTATGCTTTGTAAATTTCGGAATGGTGGCCTTTCTCTTTCGTCCCGGTAGTATCCTACTCCAAAAGCTACACTTTCAGAGGCGTTTGTCCTAGCCTGAACAAGGCTGCTGAAATCTTCCCGAACCTGAGCGATTTGGTCGGCCATTGATCCCGTGGCATCAGAAAGAAGGTAAAAATCCTCTCGAGAAGAGCTTGATAGTTCATCAACGGCAATAGTGATTTCAGCTGTAACAGTCCCACCAACAATAGTTTCGGGAGGAAATTCCACTTCTGCAGGAATCGAAAGCGGACCTTCCTGGATAATTGGAGCGGCAGGTACGGGCTTGCACGCATATCCCGCCATTGAACGGATGCTTGACGTTGAGCGAAGAGTGCTTGATCTCGGACGATTTCTTGACTTTGAACGATTTTTCGACTTTGGACGATTTTTCGACTTTGGACGGATTCTTGATTTCGGACCTCTTGATCGTACGGCACAAGCGCTAACAGCACAGCCAATTCTATTCCGACACTCGGCTTCCGCCGTGAATCGTCCATCAGAGCCGACGAAACAGGAACCGGTGCAAAGCGGATCCGGAGAAGTAGATAGGGGAATCTCGGTTCGGGACACTTGCGTTGGGAGCGAATTTGCTTCATCCATGCAATAGGTAATCGTTAGCAGAACGGCAGTCGAGAAGATTAAGAAATTCATGACGAGACGGAGGTGGTATCAGCCAAATCGGTCTACAGCTATGTAATGGCCACTGCTTGGTAAGGTTGGTAGACGAGAGTTCTCCTTGGCTGAGGGCTTTATCTTATACATTGTTCGCTGGAGAGAAATGCCGAAACTATTCATCGTCCAACAGCTCTATTAGCGGACGCACTGTTCCTGCATTACAAGGGGATATTTGCGGTTTACCTGGGTGCTACCTCTTGCGTGGAAACAGACCATGGTGTCGAAAACCTGCTACTTACTATCGAAATTGAGCAAGTTCTCTCTTTGTTGTCTTACGCTTTCCGGTATGACATGTACGTCATGGAGCTGATAGTTTCAGAAATCATTTTGATTCTCAAACAAGAAGCCGTCATTGGTCTATGTTGTTGGGGGCCTGGTGGACAACTGTTTATCATAAGACCCAATGCTCTATACTCTAACAGGGCGAATCTTGTGGTCTTTTGCTGATTGAATAGTGAGGCGCATTGTTTCCAAAGGCACTTGGTACAATGGGTACAAGCCTATGAACACAGGGATGAGCAAGGCGCCTTGAACTCCTTGGAGAACTGGAGAACTGGCTGTAGCCAACCATTAGACCTGCTGCATTGCACATTGCTACTGCGGCATGCCTATGTGTCAAGACCTGTTTGACCTTTCCATGGTTCTCCAATGCCTTTGCAGCCACAACGCGTGCGACGTCAGCTAGCAGGTGGTGTGGGTGGTAAATCTTTATGGGTTGTACAATGTTGCACAGAAGCGTGCGGAGGGTATTCAGAAATAAGCAGCGCGTAGAACTGTCAATACAGTGACAGTTATTTTACCGAATGAGCAGAGTCGAATTTTTACTGCAGTAATCTAGAAATTCGCCCTGCTGGCATAAGATCAATTAGTGTGCTCAGTGTCAAAATATCGTAAGAAATTCCTCAGTGGCCGTAGATGAAGAGAGGTTGTGGAGCCCTCACATGGATTTCACCACCTTAACGGATGAATGTAATACATTGCTGACCAAATTATTATTCCCGTGCGTGGAAGCATACAAGGAGAAACTTGTCCTGGTGCTAGGTGCCGCTCCCCAATCGAAATTATAGTGCACATCGTATAGGAATTTTACCAAGGATCATTTGGGATCGAAGCAAGTTAGAATTGTCTGCACTTTTGAACTGTAAGCACTAGAGAAGAATGATTTGCTGGACTGATAATGGCCAAGTGATCTGTTGTTGGAAAGAAGAATAAGTGTCATTTCGACTTTCAATCATTCGCCTTGTGAGGAAATCCGTGTATTTTCCTCCAAAATGTACGGTCTGCAAGCGCGAAGAACATGTTGCTTTCAGCTCGACTACCATGCTAGTTTTCGGGTACTCACACAAGTAATGAGCAAAAAATATATACTACTGTACATTCATGTCGACGTTACTGTTGCCCACCCCTCTGCACGCCGCCACATTTCGCAAAGTACGGTTACCGCAGGCGCTGCCGCAACACTCGCAGAGCGCGAGAAACATCGTCATTACGGCACTTACTGCAACCAAAACGATATCCTCCTCTCCCCGTAGGGATTGATATCTATGGCGCCTTGGGCGACGACGGCAAGGGTTTTTTCCGCCGCCTTGCTTCCTTCGCTGCTTCCCGTCGCGGTTCCTCCCCTCAACAGGAGCTCCGCGACTTCGTTACCCGTTTTGCATTTAGTCTCCAAATAATGCAGGCGCGACAGGTTTCTACCCGCCGCCCGCATCCGTAGTTAATTTATGAATACCCTCCGCACGCTTCTGTGCGACATTGTATAACCAATAAAGATTTACCACCACCACATTCGTGGATTTAATATATTGTACCAACACCCGTTAACTGATGTGAAAGTGAAAGAAGTTTAATGCATTCAGTACCTACATGCCATAAAGTTCTCACTCTTGCTGTCTTGTGTCATGACAGCGGTTTATGACGAGTGCGAAATTATCGTGAAAGTTTGCAAACAAGGCAATTTTGTTATTGGAATTTCAGTTCTTAGAGGGCGAGGAAACCGCAACGCCACGGAGATTTAGAATTTTTCTCACGAATTCTTTGCGACATACGTAAATACGTGGGATTCATGGTTTCACGCATCTTAACGCTTCCCGACACGTAAGGGCAAGGTATAGCTGATAGGGATCACGCGACCGAGGTGTCCATCTGGAAGAGGCGATTTTGGGGCAGTTACATATTTTGAAAATAGGGTCATTTCATCAACGGCAGCCGTTTCGTCCAATGCAGTGTGTCTCTCGGCTGGCATTACGCAAGTCTAGTAGAGGCGCCCCCTCCTGCTCGTTTTTAGTGTGTAGCTGTGCCTCCTCCCTCTCTTGAAACAGTCGTCAGCTCCTCTACGCAATGAAGCACGCGAACTTTTCCACTTTCCTCAAAGAAACGTGGAGCAGAAAGAATGACATGTACACCACAGCGATGTCATATCCTGCGCGTAGGACCAACAATTTACGAATCCTTTTCCCCAATGGAATCTGACTCTACCGTGTCGATAAAGTCCCTATCAACGTCGTCGCCTTCCACAGGATGACAGCCAGACCGATCCATCCAGCCAGCCGGCGCCCATGGGCGCTCTGCTCTATACTGACCCTGGAGAGGGAAACCGGTGGTTGTCTTCATGCTCGTCATAGCCTCACCCGCGCGCCCAGTTAACGCCAGCTTATAGGTGGCTTTGGGGCTGTTTATGGTAACTTTATGGTATTAGTATGAGATGTCCAGCACAAGAGCCAAATATTTTGCTAGCTTGTCATAGGGGCCAAATATTTTGCTAGCATGTAATAGGGGCGGCTTCCGAGGAAGAAAAGGGCCTCCCATTATCGCCAGATGATGAGCGTGAGGTTTCCGGTAGGCCCTAGATGTTGACCGATTGGTTTTATGTTGCAAAAAGCAAAGTTCAAATCCAATCGGGCCAAATTGTGTCACTTGCTTTGTTTTACAGCAATACTTCGCTGGCCTGTACTGTACAGTACAGTATTGCAGATGTTATAAATAGCTTCTGGTCATTACGTCATTCTGCACTGCAGCAGTGGTGGTAAATCTTCATTGGTTGTACAATGTCGCACAGAAGCGTGCGGAGGGTATTCATCAATTACAGCAACAGGGGATTTTCGTATCTTTTCATTGCGGCGTCGCGTCTAAAGATGGCGTGCGAATGCCTCCGAATGAGGATATTTTACTATGCAATAAAGATTGAATCACTCATTTGGAATGAGAAAAAGAGAATTCACTCATTTGGAGTGAGAAAAAAGAACTTCTATTTCATAAGAAAGCATCACCTTTATTGATTAATACTTAGGAGACCGCTAGCGCCATACAGCGCAGGGCCTGGGACTACACAGCAGGGGCCAAATCGGTGGTCTGGTCAAGACGCCACCGATTAACGGACGTAGCAACGTATTGGACAATCAGGTATACGAATCTAACGAGGAGCGAATGTTTCTCGGCGGCAACAGATGTACCACGCTTGCTGGCGAGAAAGTGGGCGACTTGTTGCACAGCTTGATCAAACCCGGGTCCAATGCAACCATAGACATCAGCAACCATGGGGTGAAGGTCCAGTCCGTAGTATTCGCATAAAGTATGGTAATGGTGGCGTTTCTCTGATTCTTTCTTGGAGATATGGCCACATGGAGGACAACAACGAAACCCGGATGAGTGCGGACTGATGACAGAGACATCAAAGGCCTGCGGGCTGGCAGCGAACTCGGAGTCATTAATAAAACAGTTTAGGGGGGGATTACGCATGAGCCCCGTCTGGCGGTCAGGTGGTGGGATATATGTGCAGTTTTCTGTTAGAAAGAAAGAGAAAGAAGTTTAATGCATTCAGTATCTACTGTGGACGTGGTGGTAAATCTTTATGGGTTGTACAATGTCGCACAGAAGCGTGCGGAGGGTATTCATAAATTAACTAAACTACGGATGCGGGCGGCGGGTAGTAATCTGTCGCGCCTGCATTATTTGGAGACTAAATGCAAAACGGGTAAAGAAGTCGCGGAGCTCCTGTTGAGGGGAGGAACCGCGACGAGAAGCAGCGAAGGAAGCAAGGCATTGCAGTAAGCGCCGTAATGACGAGTTTCTCGCGCTCTGCGAGTGTTGCGGCAGCGCCTGCGGTAACCGTACTTGGCGAAATGTGGTGGCGTGCGGAGGGGTAGGCAACAGTAACATCGATGGTGACTGCGCACGTCCTAACTATACGGCCAAGATCTAACCGGATGTACCTAGTCGTCCATGCACATCGGGGCTCGGGACAGGATAGCTTGAGCAATGGATGACCAAAGGGTGCAACTCAGTCGCTGGTAGATACGGCGGCGGATAACGCCAAGTGTCGAGTGACACTTGGACGCGATCGCCGGAACTAACTCCTGGATAAAAGCAATAGTACCAGGGGAAGGGGCATCCAGGGAATCAAACGCCAGAGGTCGAAACGTGAAGTTCGGCCTTTTCTGGCGCAGAAGATGGGCCAGTTGAGGGAGCGGGAGGCGTCGGGCGAGGTTGCGTTCCAGAGTTGTAACCTTGTCGCGGGCCGCCGGTTCAGCAGCGCCTCCCGCAACCTGGGTCTCCTTGGTGCGAACTGCGGCCTTTAACGGTGAATCGACATTGATGTCACACGCAATGGGGCGCAACGTTGTGCCTTCCGGTGTTGGGGGGGTTGTACAAGGATATCGGCGGGCCGAAGCTCAGTGCCCCGGATGAGGAGCGGAACCTCGTGCCGAGTATCCAGACCCGCAGCGATACGCAGCGCGGGTAACTTGTGTCGCAAACGCATAGCAGAGGGAGTCATGGGGGTGACGACGGCCGAAACCAGGGCAGCAGAGGTCGGCGGCGTGATCCCCGCGGGTGTCCAAGGGGTGGTCACAGTGGTGGCAGTTGAGGGCATGGAGTCATCATACACTGTCAGTCCGAGGTGACGGCGGAGCATGGTCTGCCAGTGTGTGTGGTGTGCACCTTCGTAGCTTCCGTGGGTGGGCGAAGAGAAACGCCGCGGCGGGGCTGCGGCGGAACGCTAAGCCACGGATGCGATGTCGAATGTCGGCGTCGCTATGTGCGGTCGGATTTGGGGCATTCGCCCAGAATTCGTCGTGCCAATATATTCTTGCCCGCGCCTCTTGCTGCACCCGTTTGAGAAGGTTTAGAGTATTGGTGGGTGAAGCAGCTAGAGTTGGAGGGTCAAGGGTCGAAAGGTCGACTATCCTGGGGATGGACAGGGCGAAACGGCGGAGCGAAGGCCCTGCCTGACGGAGGAGGAACGACCGGTTGCCGCGGAAGCGTAGAGACTGCGCTTACATTAAATACCAGAGCCGAGCAACACATCGCTACGCATCAAACGCATACCCACCTTTTCCCCTTCCCTTGTTTTGCTTTTCTCTCTTCTTCCTCCAACGCCCCCACAAATCTCTGATCCAGCCGCCAATATGGAGAGGGAAAAGGTTTGGGTGTTTTACTCTTGGAAGATATATCCGGTCTATCCCATATGGAGAGTGCTGCCAAGGCCAAACGCCTTCCGCCTTCGTGGGCACAAATCGTGAAGGCTCACAAGAGCCCCCGAGTAGCTACGGCCCCCTCCACTGTGCACGATTTCTGCCGACTGCTGGCAGGATCGCTTGCTCCGAATGCCCCATCGCACGAGGAGACCCCGAAGCGTCGGAGCCGTGCCCCCAAACCGAGAGCCCCTGTCGCCCTGAATGGTATGACAGGATTAACCCCAACGCTGGCCCCTATGATGTCCACGCTGGCTTTCTCCGCAGGCCCTGCGGGCATTGGAGCCTTGCCGGTATACGAAGACGCACAAGCAAGCCTACTGATCGCAGCCGAGGATGCCGGAGTGCCCTTGCCCAAGCATGCACTCCTCACATCCGGAGATTGCAAAATTGTTGTGCACTACGCCGCGGACTCCAACAATCTCCTAAAATACTCCGGAAGATCCCAAACATTTACGATGGCGCCCGCCTCTCCACCAGCCCGCTTTCCGAGCTCATCGCAGAGCTCCCTACAACCGAGTGGAAAGATGGAACTTGCGTAGCTGCTGCCCGCGAGGTTGGTGGGTGGTCATGGACGCAGCAGCAGCAACCCTTCCGAGAGGGGGTGCTTTTGTTGAAAACTTTGATAGGGGTAAATCGTCGGGAGAAGAGATATTCAGACCCAACTACCCCAAGAAGGAGGGGTTGCAAGCGACAAAAGTGCTACCGTGGTATAGTTGAACAAACAAAAATGAGTGTATATGGAAGAGCGTTGAGAGGTCTACAAGCAAGTATGGAAGGAGCAGGGTCTACCACTGATGCTCTGTGAGCAGCGTAGGAAAAAGGTTTCTTGGGTCTGAAGTTGACTCTCAACTTCCTACTACTCGGGACTTGACTTGAAGTTGTCTGCCAACTTGCTTGATCTCTCCATGAGGAAGCAGTTTACTCAGCTTATATAGACTTGAGGCTCCCCCTAAAGTCCGAACAAAACTATAGAAGGTACCAGGAATTGCATACAAATAATTTGTGTGGATGAGATACTCTAAACAAAAGATACTTAAGAAACTAACAATCAATGAGGTCCTCTTATTTCCCATTCTCTAAATCAGATCTCAGGAACGCCTCTAAAATATCCATGCTGTCCAAGCAGTCCCCACAATTATCTTCGAACGGCTCATAGCTCTCTATTCCCTCCTGGGAGATCACTAAACTACTAAAGATATCTCCATCCGGTTCCAGCGTCGGCACCATTTGTTCCATACTCTCCAGTCCAGGCCCCACCAGTCCAACACTTTCCACGCCCTCTGTCCCCTCATCCACGTCGACCTCGTCCTCGTCCTCATCATCCTCCTCATCCTCCTCTTCCTCCTCTTCCTCCTCTTCCTCCTCTTTCTCCTCTTTCTCCTCTTCCTCCCCTTCCTCCCCATCCTTCTCCTGATTCTCGTACACTAGCTCAGGGGCTAACTATTCCCGAAGGACTCCCCGCTCTCCTCCTCGACTTTCTCAGTCTCATCCTCACTTACCTCCCTCGCCTCTTCTTCTATGAAGAGGCGGCGAACGAACTCGATGATTTTCTTCTTAGTTTGCCGCCGGATGTAGTTGTCGGCATCGTTTGGCCCGTAGGCGGCGAGACGGAGGCCATTGATGGGACGGGAAGGGCGGTTTTTTGAGATAGGCACAGAGGGGCGATTTGACGTCATATTTCTGGAAAAGGGGTGAGCGGGGTTGCGGATGTTGACAGAAAGGGTAACCAGCTTATCAAATTGTTGGTGGTAGGAGTGGTGCTTCAGCGACAATGTTATAGCACTTTAAATAGGGGCATGTCTTTGGTAATCATCATGGTCTTGGTCAAAAAAAAGGCGATAATGCGGCCTTGGATTTGCATGAATTCGGGGGCATCATAAAAATCTGCGTGATAAAATATCAGAACTGAATTTGGGAGGCGAAGTGACCACGAATTGAAAGGCGTCTCTTTGAAGGGGGAGGACCAAATATTCAAACATAAAATAGAAAATGGAGTTGTACAGTGAATTTGGATTCATAAAGGAAAAAGATAATCAGAATTTGTTTTGGGAAGACAAAGGTTGGTCGATTAGTCAAGGACGGATTTCAAGATGCGAAGAGGACCTTTTTCGTTCCGACAAACTTCATATACGCAGGACACCCGAGGCGCCGCATCGGAGGCAGACAGTCAACCAGCGGCCCACCACGACAACAACGACGTGACCCCGGACAGTGGAGTGGAAACACTGAAGACCACCACAGTCCATGAAGAACCCGACAGGGCGACGCCACAGGCGACAAACAAAACTACCCTGGCCCACACACCTAGACAACCCTCACCTGTCAACCTTAGGGTCGCAAAACCCCAGGAAACAAGTGCGGCTCACCAGCTTACGCAACCAAAGCCGGACGTTCCTGAAGCCCCCTCCACACACACGGGGAAGACCGAACGACGCACAAAACGCACCCACGCCCTGTCACAACGCATAAAGGGGATGCAGACGGTGAAGGAACAACTCGACCAATCCACCCCACCAGGAAAACGGGAGAGCAAGGCCTCTCGCCATTAATCCATCCCTCCTTTCCCACTTCCCCGTATCAATGCCCCTGGTGCCTCCAACAACTATATCCGCAACCAACGACCAGTCCACCCCTACCACTTCTCTTCCTTCGGTGCATGATGCACTGCACAGCCCGCTAAGGCCCTCGGACATCTTCAACCGAATTCCTGGGAACTGCATTCACAGTCTTGCCATATTGCGCATTCGACTGTTTCGATCCGCAGCAAACGCACGGGATGCAAAAGCAGTGCACATTGCCTTCCTCCGGATACATTTTCTCCCGACCGCTGTCTTGCGACGTTTAATGCGTGGGAAGCCGGATGGCGGTCTCAGACAAGGCAAATCCAAGGACTCCGAGAACGCATCCGCCGCGCCACCGCAGGCGAATGGAATGAAATGTGCAGGGAAGCTATTCAAGCATACCAGATCAGGGAAGAGCGAACCGTACGACATCGCCCGCAGAAAAACCAGACAGACAACAAGCGGGACCCAAAGTTTCGCCAGGCAGCCCACCTAGCTGCAGACGCACAATACGGGCATGCGATGCGCTCCCCACATCAATCGCAAATTGCGGACGTGCGGGACCCACACGTTTTGGAACGTCTGCGAGAGTTGCACCCTGCACCGAACTCTCCTGTGACAGCCATCGACATGAAAGACCTCCGCTCCCGATGGACATCACTGAGGAGGCAGTCCTACACGCCGTCCGACGCTTGAACCCAGACTCCGCGCCGGTCCGGACAGAATATCCCCTCGGCTCCTTTGATTCTTGGCCAACACAACGGTAAGTCCTGAAGCAGGTGTGACGGGCATCTCGGCGCTAACTGCAGTTGTCACAAGACTACTGATAGGGGTAGATCGTCGGAGAAGAGATACTCAGAACCAGCTATCCCAAGAAGGAGGTGTTGCAAGCGACAAAAGTGCTACCGTGGTATAGTTGAACGAACAAAAAGGAATGTATATGGAAGAGAGTTGAGAGGGCTACAAGCAAGTATGAAAGGGGCGGGGTCTACCACTGATGCTCTGTGAGCAGCGTAGGAAAAAGGTTTCTTGGGTCTGAAGTTGACTCTCAACTCCCTACTACTCAGGACTTGGCTTGAAGTTGTCTGCCAACTTGCTTGACCTCCACAAGGGGAAGCAGTTTACTCAGCTTATATAGACTGTTTGAGTATCCCTAAAGTCTCAAAGAAACATACTAAGAACCATAAAATGCATCAAGTGGAATCGTGTGAACGAGAAAGACTTACAGCAGATACTATCAGGATAAATATCTAGATTCTTTCCTTAATATCGTAGTCCTCTACATCAGAGCCAAACAGTTCCCCAAAATATCATTCCACCCAGGCAGTCCACACAAATATCCGCGAACGCCTTAGAATTATCCATTGCCTCCTGCAAAATATCTAGACCACTGAGGACGTCCCCATCCGGTTCCAGAGTCGGGACAACCTGGTCCATATTTTCTGGCCCGTTCCCCACTAATCCAGCACTTTCCATGTCTCTCTCCCCCTCATCCTCCTCTTCCTCCACTTCTCTCCTCTCTTTATCCTCGTCAGAAGAGTCAGAGATCACAATTACTCCCTCAGTCTCCCTCCTTCCTCCATGGGACCCCCCACCGTTATACACTAGTGGCTCCCACGGATCCACCCAGTCCTCCTTTTCATCCTCCTCTTCCTCTAACTCCTCTTCTCCCTCCTCCACATCCTCTGCTTCCTCTGCCTGCTCGAAGCAGTTACGGCGGACCCACTCCTGAACGCGTTCCCGGTCCAAACTTCTACAGTAATGATCGTAGTCGGTTGGACCATTTGCCATCAGGGCCAAAGCGTTGAGTGGACGACGGCCTCGGGATGACTTGGTGATGGTGACGGAAGGGCGGAGGTTGATCATGTTAAGGGCTAAAAGAAGGGGTGAGCCGATGGGGTAGTTGATGGCGGGGGGTTGCCTCAACGACGTCGACTTCGAAGTTTAAATACTGCGACGTCTTCGAAAAGTATGTCGACCTTGGACGTGTACAGTAATGACATCCATTAATGACACTGTGTCTTAAAATAAATAATCAAGTCATGAATTTTCCACACTCATCCAAATTAAAAATATCTTGCAAATTCAGAAACTGTAAAAATATCTTCCAAATTCCGATACTGTATCCTAATTTGATCCTCCTCTAGATTTTTTTTCGTTTGCAAATTTTGCGCACATCACGCCCTCCCGCTCAAGACGATCGTCCCGGCTCGTCATTAATGCCCTTGTTGTTCTTGTGGGAGTTCTATCCATTCATCAGGGAGAGTAAATGATTGACTAAAAGGATATGGTAGTAGCTCATTTCCAATATGATGAGAGAGTGTGTATCATGCGATGACCGGCTCATCTCCTTTGTCAAGAGTTTCGTAGATTCGGCGTATGGTCTCATAGTGTTCTCTAATGAGCCTCTCCCGTTTCACATCTCCAAACCTTCTAAATGTGAGATAGTAGACGTAGTATGGAAACTTTTCTGGCAACGGGTCCAGAAACGGGTATCTGAAGGAGAAAAAAACTCCCAATATAAGAACTGAGTCCTCAAGAGTCAGGTGCGCCCCGTGAATGGTTTGGAAGCACATGGAAATACTAATGGCAAAAAAGGAAATTACTTCTGCTTCTCGAGGGTCCTCTGCTATCTCACGAAGCCAACGTCTGATTGGTAGTCGTCCAATAATTAAGTAGGCATAGTTTCCCCTGGGAGACTAGGCGGTGTTCGAGGTGATCTTCTTGGTGATCTTCCTCGCTGCTCCTGACGCCTTGCCCTCCTCGATGATCCGCCCCGATCACTTGATGGTCCTGCTCGTATCGTCATGAAGGTCTCGGGAGGAACTTGATCTTCAGCTGAGTTTGTGTTCCTGAGCGGAGAAACGTAAGGTTCCCATAGAGGATACGGGACCAGTCGATACTCCATATCAGGGGGTAAGGCGTAACCTCTCAGTCGCACATCTTGGTTGTTCTTGAGAAATACGTAAATCGGACGGACAATGTTCAGATACGTTCGCGACAAGTCTCCGATAGCTACCATTCCATACCTTCCTATAGATTAATGATATATTACTTCCACAAACTCTGGACCTGCTTCCGTGAACCTTCCGTTTTGGAATGAAAATAGGACTCTTATTAATAGTCGGAAATCTTCTTGAGGTAGCAATGGTCCGTTCAATGTACGAAAACATAGGCATATATTAATATAGAAATGGATGATTACGTGGAGTTCGTAGTAGTCCCACGTAATCGAGATGATCCATTCCCAGGCCCTTTTTCCTCCCATAGGAATTATTCTATAGTTAAAGATGAATATGCCCCGTGGTTGCGCATAGTCCTGTGTGAGAAGGAATTCTTCAGGCCTCTGATGGTAAGGGCCAGACGACGTGCATGGATGGCCATCCTTAATCTCTTCCTGAGCTTGAACAGAGCTTATAATGCGGGTGTCTTTCCTCCGTGACGATGCAAGGGTTCGAGTACTTTGTTTGGAAGGCCGGCAACTTCACAGCCTGCTGCATTGCTTTTCCATGTATTACAAGTAATCTAGAGCCGACTGAAAAGGTTCGGACTGGAGGCTCTGCACCCTCATTTCTTGTCTATGTTAGCGCGCGGTGTGATCTCCAGCCTTCGGTGGCCAGTAGTTCAACTTCTCTACTCTCTTCATCGATAATATTTGTTTCCATGTCTCTCTGTAACATTCTAGGAGCCCTTCCGTACATTAGCTCGAATGGTGAGCGTCCATTTCTTCCTCTTCTTCGACGATAGCCGTATAGTACTTTTGGTAAGGCATCTTCCCACTGGATTTCATTCTCCGACATAGTTTTATATATTGCTAGTTTGAGGGTTCCAACCATCCTCTCCGCTTTACCGTTTGACATAGGAGCGTAAGCAAGAACTGTCTTCAGCTGAATCTCTTTCTCTTCCAAAAAACGAAGCAGTGAAATTGCAGAAAAACAAAGGGCGTTTTCCGAGATGATCCTTTTCGGAAGACCAAACGGTTCAATTATTTCTTTTTCGATGAATCTCAGGACCACCTCATCATTTGCCTCCTCAACTGCAACTGCTATTGGCCATCCAGTGAGATGTTCCACCCCTGTAACGATATTTTTGTTTCCCGAAGAGGTTTCCTTGAATGAGCCGGCAAAGTCAATTGAGAAGGTTTCAAAGAGACCGGAAACTGGAAAGCTTAAAGTTGTCTTATACTTTCGTATCGGAGTGAATTTTTGACAGTTTTCACAGCTTTTCACGAAATTATAGACGTTCTTATGGATATTGGGCCACCAGAATCTCTCCGTAATGAAGTTTTTGGTTGTTTAGAGATCGCAATGCCCTAACTCATCATGGAAAGTCCTCGAAATCTTCATTATTTCTTTCATAGGGGCCACTAGTCGAGGACCGGCTTTTGTGTGTCGGAAGAGTTTCCTATTCCACAATGTAAAAGCCTTTTGGTTCCTTAGTACCCAATTTCTGTGTTCGAGATCAACCTTTCTCATTTCTAGTCCATCAAGGAGTTTAATAAGTACGTGAATATAAGCTTCGTACTCGTTATTGATCGGCACTTGCACCTCGGCAACTCCGACGATGTCCTCGGAAGCTTTTTCATTTGGAATCAGTGGATCCCTCAAGAGGGATAGGTAATCGGCAGGCTGATTATTGTGTCCGGGCCTATACACAATTTCAAACCGATATTCTGCGAAAATATCAAGCTATCGAGCTAAGCGGTGATGTACATCTTTCTTTTGGAATGCTGCCTTAAGTGCCTGGTGATCAGTAATCAAGACAAATGTTTCGAGTGATAAAAGGTACAGGCGAAACTTTTTCAGTGCAAAGACGACAGCTAGCGCTTCTTTCTCGCAGACTGAGTATCTCTTTTCCGTATCCTTCAGAGTGCGACTTGCGAATTGAACAGGATGCAGTCGTTCGTTTTCATCTTTTTGGGACAAAACGGCACCCAAAGAACGTTCTTATGCATCTGTTTCCACAACAAATGTTCTCTCGAAATCTGGATACATGAGCACTGGGGGGACACATAGCTTATCTTTAAGCTCCTCAAATGCAGTTTTCATTTCCTTGTTCCAGTAAAATTTTCCGTTCTTCGTAGTGCTGGCATGTAACGGTGCTGCGGTCTTGGCGAAACCTTTGATAAATCTTCTGTAATATGAGGCAAGTCCTAAGAAGCTTCGAACCTCCGTCTTTGAAGCGGGCCGTGGTGCCAACTTGATTTTTTTCTTTTTCTCTGTATCCACTTCAATTCCCTTTTGATCGACGACATGACCGAGTAATTGGATAGAAGTTTTCGCAAAGATTTGCTCAACTTAATTTTCAGGCTGTATACCGATATCCTATCCACTACTGTCTTGACATGCGACATGTGCTGATCCAAGGTTCTTGAGAATATCATCACATCATCGATATAAACTCTTGCAAATGGAATTCATTTCAAAAACTCGTTCATGATTCTTTGGAACGTAGCTGGTGCATTCATGAGACCCAAAGGAATCACTTCGAATCTGAACATACCGGCTTTGCAGGTAAAGGTTGTTTTTTCGTTACATTTTTCATGCAATGGAATCTGCCAATAGCCAGTGTAAAGGTCAATCGATGTGGAATATCTCCCTTCCTTCAAGTTCTCGAGGATTTCCTCCATTTTTAGAATCGGAAATCGATCGGGTATCATTCTCTGGTTCAGTTGTCGGTAATCGACGCGAAAGCGAAGTTTTCCATTTTTCTTTGGTGCTACCACAACTGGAAAGGACCATGGGGATGAAACTGCCCGAGTAATATCATTTTCCAGCATACTTGTAACATTCTCTGGGATAAATTGGTCATATTTCGGCGGTTTACGTCTAGGCCTGTGGTAAATTGGTTGAGTGTCAGTAAGTTCAAATGAGTGAGTGACCGGTTAACTTGCTTGTCTTAGATCTGAAAAGCTCCATGCAATTACTTCGGAAGATGTTAACATGTCGGACATTTTCATTGAGGCGGGCGCGGGAAGGTGCTGTAATTTTTCTTAATTTTCTGCCATCTTGCGCCCTTCTTCTTCTTGATCCTTACCATCCATATTTTGAAGGACCTCTTCCAGAATTCTTATATCTTCAGATATGGAAATCCACATATTCTAATCCTCTTCGCAAAGGTAATCTTCTTTCATCCTCTGAATGACGTCCTTTGGTTCGATATTATTGCAAGGGGAAACACATTCGGGTCTCAAATTTGCCCTAGAATTTCAGTCGTCATCTTTTTCAAACCCAGAATCATAATAATCCCATGCCATGTTCATTATCCCTCGAGCGTACCCTTTTCCATTTCTGAAAATGTTAGTTGGTTCGAATTCTTCGATGTCATAGCTAGAGGTGAAATCTTCACTGTCCGTGTCTCTTAAATCTTCCGGGTGTATACTTTTGTCGAAGTCCAGGGACATTTACACGGTTCTACCGTCTATATGAACTGAAACGCTTTGGTTGACCAAGTCAAGCATGCCCCTAGTCTTTCCATGGTAGGGCAAATATTAATTGCATCGAAAGGTAGGTCAGGCATGACAAGATAGTCTACACCAACTTTAGAGTCCCCGAAGAACACGGAAACCTTGTGAACAGTGCCCATGCATTTTGATACAGTTACATCGGCAACAGTCATTCTTCGAGTAGTTGGAATGATTCCGATACCTAGATCTCTCACCAAAGTTTCCGAAAGGAGGTTTGGACCAGCGCCCGAATCGAAAAGAGCTTGGGATTCTATTCCCAATACCTTGACTGGTACCAGCTTAAGACGTCTTGGTGCTGTCGGGGCCGATTGAAGAAACAATTTCTTACCCTTAGCGGACTTATTAGACCTGATAATTTTTTTGAGTTCTTTCTCGCGTCCTCTGCGTCGCCCCTCAAAAGTTGACCAAACGTTATCACAGTTGGGGCTGATGCAAGCTCAGCCACCAAATTGTACTTCTTCACATATTCTAGTAAGTCCTTCGGGATACTCTTAAATTTCTTACTCTTTTCCGTCTTCTTGGCCGGAGTGTTTTCCACTCCTGGAAAAACTTGATCAGACCTTTTGGTCCGAGGAGGTACAGGTGCTGGGATATGTTCCAGCATTCCATAATCTAGCCTAGGGTTTTTCGATAAAATGTTCCCTTCCCCATCCCTTTTTGTCACATTGACTTGACTGATTTCTTCAGCGATGGATACGTTACCGGCATCCGTCAACTTTTGATCCTTTTCATTTAGTAAAATTTTCATCTCTGGTCCTGACTCGCTCCTTGCGGCCGATAAATTTACTCTCCTGTTGTCTTTAGACCAGCAGTTACTTTCATGATGCCCATATCAACCGCAATTTCCACAACGAGTTCTTCTTTGTGGATTATCAGGACAACTATTTGCAAATTGTCCAGGCTTGTGACAGTAGGAACAGGCTTCTGCGGCCTTAGGGGCCCCAGACTGATTATTCTTAATGGTAAGAGTATGGCTCTCCAACTGCGAGGTAATCATGTCAAGTCGATTATCGAATCGGGTTTCCAGCCGTTCTTCCAAGTTTTTGACATCGCTCCTGACAGATTCTAGTGCCGCTGCACTAGAAGCCGGCCTTTGATAATTCCTTCCAAGATGTTCGATAGACATCGATGTATAGGTTTCCCTGGGTACCTCACTCAGTGACAGAAATGTCTCCGAGTTTTTGACAAATTCTACTATAGTACCCTTCAGTTCATTAAAAGTGCGAGGGCCCTTGATGAGGGGGAAATCGAAGAGCCGCTTGTCCTCCACCGCCGCCTTACGCAGCATTCCACACTTGCCTTGGGCGTTGAACCCAGCCTTTTCTTAGAGATCACACAAGTATACCAATGAGGTTAACAAATCGTCGAAATTGAGCCGGGCCTCTATGACGGTACGAATCATCTCATCTGGTTCTACCTCCTTGGCATAATAATTCACAGGCCACTCACATAACTCACCGAAGTTACGCCCATTCCCGTTAAGAGACCACCCGTAGATAAACTTGGCCTTATATTTATGCTTTGCGTCACCATAAAGATAGGCAAAGATACTTGTGGCCTTCTCTTCATCGCTCTTCTCACGCATCAAAACAAAACATATGTATAGAGAAACTGGTCTACGTCTTCACTCTTGTCTCCTGTGAACGTTATACGAGCAGCGTTGAGATCCATGATTGCAGAAAAGAAACTCCCCCGAAGTGTTGCCTGATACTGCTCAGCTCGAATACCTCCGGTGCAACACCCTCCACAAGAGTAACAAATGAAAGGGGTAAATCGTCGGTAGAAGAGATACTCAGAACCAATTAACCCAAGGAGGAGGTGTTTTTATCTACCTTCTTCATCAAATTCACTCCTTATGAGAACTTTCACGCAAATGCGCTATTGTAATTTCGATTTTAACTTTTTGTACCGACTCCAGTCCGCCTCGAAGGTGTACTTAAACCCGTTTTACCCAACTTTTTTGAGATCCACCAACCCCTACACACACTACCCTCCCCCTTGCACCCTCTACCCTCCATCCACAATCGGCCCACTCCATTTACAACCAAAATGAAAAACCTCTGCCCCTCCGCCTCTATCACCAAAAATCGCCACCCCTGCCCCCTAAACTCCATTCTCCTACCCCATTTCGGAAGTACTGACCGTGATGACTACCTACGCCGACAAACAAAAAAAGAGGTGATCGAATTCGTGCGTCGCTTATTCGTCGAGGAGGAGGCGGAGGAGGTACCTGAGGGGCAGGAGTGGGAAGTCGAGGAGGGAGCTGGGGAGACCTTCGAGGAGTGGGCAGCCCCGGAATTGGTCTACAAGGTTAACAATGAGGAATGATGAGGACGAGGATGATGAAGATGATGAGGATGACGAGGATGATGAGGATGACGATGACGATGAGGATGAGGACGAAGACAAGGATGAGGGAAAGGGAGGCGTGGGAATTGTTGAAATGGTGGGTCCAGGGCTGGAAGGCAATGACCAAGTGGTGTCGACGCTGGAACCGGATGGGAGTATCTTTAGTGGTTTACATATCTACCAGGAGGAAATAGAGAACTATGAGCCGTTCGCAGATATTTGTGGGGACTGCTTGGGCAGCATGGATATTTTGGAGGAGTTTTTCGGGTCTGATCTAGAAAACGGGAAATAAGAGGACCAGATCGATTGTTTGTTTCTTAAGTATCTTTTGTTTAGAGTATATCATCCAGAAAAAGTGTTTTTATGCATTTCCTGGTATCTTCTGTAGTTTTGCTTGGACTTTTGGGGTAGCCAAAAGTCTATATAAGCTGAGCAAACTGCTTCCTCATGGCGAGGTGAAGCAAGTTGGCAGAAAACTTCAAGTCAAGTCCAGAGTAGTAGAAAGCTTAGGGTCAACTCCAGATCCAAGAAAAACATTTCCTACGCTGGTCGCAGAGCATCAGTAGTAGACCCTTCCGCTTTTATACTTGCTTGTAGCCCTCTCAACTGTCTTCCTTATTCACTCCTGTTTTTTCGTCCAACTATACCACGGTAGCACTTTTGTCGCTTGCAACACCTCCTCCTTGGGTAATTGGTTCTGAGTATCTATTTTCCCGACGATTTACCCCTATCACATTGTAATCCTTTATCCACATCACGACATTCCTCAGGGAACAGCTGACCATATTTTTCATGGATTAAATAAAAGCTAAGTTTCCCCCCTTTCAAATATTAAATCACCCCACATTTCCCAATGCATGAAAGATGTGGTCGTTTGTATCCACGCCGCTAATGCGTTATGCGGGATAGATGTGAAACTTTACTTCATTGAGTATCTATCGTGTACACTGCAGCCGTCACTGATGGGTCACACTAAATGACATTCCTTACAGGGCCGGCTCAATGCCAGCGAGCAGGCAGGACGCATTAGACATGACGGCCGCTGCCGCGTTCCTTTGAGTAAGCACCATTCTAACCTTCCCATAGGTCTCCATCGCTCGAATGAGTGCACATTAAATAAATTATTCCCTCCAATTGAGTTAATCAAACTTTATTGCAGCGTGAAATATCTGTATTCCTATGCCTTTGCATGGAATCGGTTCGGTCAGACCTCAAAAACCACCAAAGGCTTGGAATTTGGGTTAGTTTACGGCAAGGGGAAAGTTTTGGGTGGTTTACTCTTGGAAGATATATCTGTTTACTGCAGGTGGAGCAAAGGTGTGGTCCAATCACATCAGTGAATCCACACATATCATAACTCGAGGTTGCGGCCGTAGTGAGTAGAAAGCTCTCAGAAATTGTTTTTTCAACCCTGAGCGTTCACTGACCTTCAAAGTAAAGGGGTCGCCCTTTTTCATCAAGGCACGCAGCAAGGAAAGCAGCAGTGAAAAGTTGTTTTAACTGCTTTTGATATGCGCATACTTTGCTGCATAGTTTACCTAACATGAAAAACACATCGGGTTTGACATACAACAAATAGTCGAAACCCTTCCAGAATTCTCACATTTAACTCATTATTTCAGATCTAGCAAGGGAAAGCACAGCGCTGGGTGCCGGGCTTTAGGATTAATCATAATCAGCTGGGGAGGAGGCATCAGCCAGGTGGCGACGGTTGACAGAGACGGCAACGTATCGGGTCAGGAGCGAGGTAGGGCGGATAAGCAGGCAGCCCTTCTCGTGAGACGGGCTAGTGGCTTGCTTGATAGCAAGGAAGTTCGCATCTTGCTGGATCCAGCGATGCCCAGCTCGAAACCTTCTCTGATAGAAGCAAAAATGCTCATAACCAAGGGATGAAGATCGATGCCGCAGTAAAGACAAAGCAACTTCTTGTAGTCCTATTTAGAACTTTCTCGGGAGTAATATGTATTTTATGATGATAATGACGAAAGAAAGTACAATGGAGTCTGCCCAAAGACACGTCGAATGACTTTGTAAGCACCTTTCTGGCTGTGGAGGTAAATTTTTATGGGTTGTCCAATGTTGCATAGAAGCGTGCGGAGGGTATTCATGAATTAACTACGGATGCGGGCGGCTGGTGGAAACCTGTCGCGCCTGCATTACTTGGAGACTAACGCAAAACGGGTAACGAAGTTGGAGCTCCTGTTGAGGGAGGAAACGCGACGGGAAGCAACAAGGGAGCAAGGCGGCGGATTACTTGCTGTGGTATTCGAATAAAATGCCCCCGTTTATAAACAAGGAAAAATACGGGGTGTCCTAAATGTTTGAGCCCAGAGGGCCGAGAATCAGTGGAGTTAAACTCTGCATATGCCTTACGAGGTACATACAGTACTGTACATTATTTTCAGTTAATATTTCAAATGCTGGCATATATGAAAGCATGATGTACAGTACTGTATAATGTGAAATTCAAAATTCTCCCTTTTGCGTATTAGGCACCCCCGAGATCAGCTCAAACACCAAATCAAAAAAATCCGTTGGTACAAGACCGAGCCTTTTTGTAGGAAAATGGTCATCTCCACAAACGTCTGCATTTTCCTGCCTTATGAGTTTTCAAAAAAAGAACTCTTACCACCAATTCTCTTTTACGAACAAAATCCTGAAACAAATTTCCCCTATGAATCCAAATTCACGGTGCAATTTCATTTCTATATTTTGTTTAGCATTGTGGTCCTCCTTTCTCAAATATGAATCTTTCGACTCGTGATCCGCTCTGTCCCTCAAATTCAGTTCTGATATTTTATCAACCAGATTTTTAGTTATTGTCCTAGTCGCTTGCATATTCAAAGCTGCGGCATTGCCTCACATTTTTTATTTCTTCCAAGTCCGTGAAACTCTTCGAGTACGTTGACCTATTTCAAGTCCGAAATCGACGTCGTTGAGGCAGCCCGCCCGCCATCAGCTATGCCATCGGCTTACCCCTTTTTCCCCCTCAACATGACCAACCTCCGCTCGTCCCTCACCATCGCCAAGTCATCCCGAGGCTGCCATCCCCTCAACGCTCTGGCCCTGATGGCAAATGGTCCATCCGACTACGATGACTACTGTAGAAAAATGGACCGGGAACGCCTTCGGGAGTGGGTCCGCCGTAACTGCTTCGAGCAGCCAGAAGACGAAGACGGAGACGAAGAGGAGGCGGAGGATGAGGAGGATGGAGAGGAGGACTGGGTGGACCCGCGGGAGCCACTAGTGTACAACAGTGGGGAGCTCCTTTGGAGAACGAAGGGGAGACTGAGGGAGCAATATTTATCTCTGATTCTTCTGACAAGGATGAAGAGGAGAATGAGGGAGAGAGAGGCATAGAAAGTGCTGGAATGGTAAGAAGGGGGCCGGAAAGTATGGACCAGATGGTACCGACTCTTGAACCGGATGGGGGCATCTTCAGTGGTCTAGATATTTCCCAAGAGGCAATGGAGAATTCTTAGCCGTTCGACGATATTTGTGGGACTGCTTGGGCGGAACAGATATTTTGAGGGAATTTTTTGGCTTTTATCTAGAGGGCAAAGATATTAAGGAAGAAATCTATGTATTTATCCTGATAGTATCTGCTCTTAGTCTTTCTCCTTCACAAGATTCCATTTGATGCATTTTATGGTTCGTAGTATGTTTATTTGAGACTTAAGGGTTTGCCAAAAAGTCTGTTAAAGCTGAGTAAACTGCTTCCTCTTGTAGGGGTCAAGCAAGTTGGCAGACAACTTCAAGTCAAACCCCGAGTAATAAGAAGTTGAAAGTCAACTTCAGATCCAAGAACCATTTTTCTTACTCTGGTCATAGAGCATCAGTGGCAGACGCTGCCACTCCCATACTTACTTGTAGCCATCTCAGCTGTCGTCCTTACCCAACCCTTTTTGTTCATTCAACTATACCATGGCGGAACTTTTGTCGCTTGCAACACCTCCTTCTTGGGGTATTTGGTTCTGGGTATCTCTTCTTCCGACGATTTAGCCCTCTCAAAAGTCTTTGAATTCTGGGGCCTCCGTGAACACAGTGCAGGAGGTGATCCCTGAAGCAGTCCGGTTTTTCCGGACAGTTTCCCTTCGGGCACGGTGTGTGTGGAGCGAAAAGCGGAACTTGAGAGTATTATTGAAGCCATGTCGAGAATTCGCGGGCGTCGATGCTAGTCTCCAGACCCGGGCACTGGTAACATTACGCCCATCTTTCGGCCGTGGTAGAGCCATCGAAGCACGAAAAGACTGCCTCCTTGCTTCTCCGAGAGGTATACCGTCTTGCACAGCCTCGCAGACTACTTCCGTGAGTGTTTCCTGCGAAGATATTTTGTTTAAGCAAAAGGCACTGCACGCAAGAATCCTTGACTGTAAGCAGGATTAATACCAAAGCTGATGAGCCTCCAGGGCGTCTTCATATATTGTGAGACTCTTGATGGTGGCTAGCAAAAAAATTTCGCACATCCTGTTGGAGGCCGAACTGGAGGCCAGAAATGCAGCACCTAGGATATCTTTCACAGGCGTGAATCCTACCCCAAGGGAAGTTTTATTGTCTTCCTTGGATTTTACAGGTAGTTGCAGTTCCCGAAAAATTTCAGAATCGAGGACTCCTCCAACCAACGTTCGGACGCCACGCTCCATCATTCCGTCGAATATTGCAGCACAGTGTGAGATGAACGATGGCGGTACTACGCACAATAATAACCTATCTTACAGACCTGAGGCAGTTGGGAAGGGCTGAAATGCAACTTGCGTGTTATCAATATCGACGACGGCGCTGAAGAATGCGTCGAGGGAATGTACATGAGAGGTGATAAGTTGCGTCCTGAACTGTGAGGAGCCAAGATGGGCGTTGAGGACAGTTACCGAACCCCATTTGTACGTCTGTCACCACAAAAATTAAGCTTCGTTACTTAACCTATAGCTCAACCCCAATTACTGTAATGCACGTTTTATACTTCACAATGAAAAACCCATTAACAAACTTTAGTTTTATAAAACGATCCAGACCTTTAACCAAAAAAAGCTATTTTTAGTATAACTTCACACCCTTGTAGAAAGTCTCTGTCACATGAATGTGTAATTGAGACTTAAAGACCGTCTTAGGTACAGCTTCAGATAACGGAATGATGTAATTGAGCTCTTGAATATTTTTCCGCGTTCTCTTGTTGCTTTCATAACAGCATATTTTATTTTACGCGTAATTTTTGATAAAATTTGATACGAGCAAATCAGCGGAATTGGATTCTTAATACTATTCCAAAACGGAGTTGTTATAAGCTAAAAACGTGCTACCACAGTATATTTTGGGGGAAAAGAGAAGTGGAATGAAGAGTAGGACGCAGAATATACAAATGTGGCTGTAAAGAGAATATTAAAGTACCTTATTTTAGGAGTTGCACGGAAGTTGGACGCTTCTAATCCAAAAAGGTTGAGTTTCAGCTTTGTGAAAGTTCGTATATGGGATTTAGTTTGTCACTCAATTTGTTTGAACTCTCCCAGAGAAAGCATTTTATAGCTTATATAGACAATTTTCCAGATCTAGAAGTCTTCCAACTCATGTTAATACCATAAAATGCATTTTAACAAATACTTTGAAATAAATTTTTTTCTAAAACTATGTATCTACCATATAGATCTACTTTTCACAGACTATTATTAAGAGATTCAAACAACTGGTTCTTCATAAATATCCTTGTACCCAATACAGTCAGAAAAACTCCCCGTGACCAGCTCATGATGGTAAATAGCCTCCTCTGGTACACGAAAGTCCTGAATTTTCCTTTTCTTACTCTCTTTATCTAATTTTTCCTACTACTAAGTTTTAATAACTATTAATTATCCCTAATATCAATATTAATCCACAAGTGGCGCTCAACTACCCTATTGAAACATCATCGCGATTATATTGCAACGTCTATCACGGATCCATTGACTCTTATTTTTCTTATAAGCTTTCATCTTACTCATCTTCATCTACCTCTTCTGTATATTTTAGTAAATGCTAAAGAACGCACCCTATCACCAGCTACAGCTAGTTAATGCACATAAAGTCACCGCAGTCCGTGAGAAACTGCTGCAGCAATGCCGGGACGGTGATGTATCCGGGCAATTGGGTTCATTTTTTGATTATTTAGTAGCAGAGGTTGTTAAATTTGGCAAGAGTTTAGGAAGTGGATGTTATGAATTAACGAAGTGATCGATAGTACAATTGGGTGCCTTAATATGCTTTTAATTGTTTTTACAACGCTTTAATCGATATAAAATGCTTAAGCGTTCTGACTAACGTTAATTTACCAGAATTAGGGGGTTGCACAGCACAGAAATATTCCTACGGGGTACGTGCTTACAATAGGTATATATTGTTTGTACGCTAACCGGAGGTCATTTATCGAATCCATCTTGGAGTATAATAGCATCACCGCCATATTTGTTAACGTATTGATTTGGGTGACTAGACACAATTTAAGTCTCCCTTATTTTTCAGTTTTATCTAAGCTGCTGACTAAGCTCCCTCGTTCTGGGCCAGTCGAGCACAAGTTTTCCATTACTTATTCCTTGCTCATTTGAAGGAATCGTTGGTGTGAGGATTTCGTTTGGTTTTTTGTGTATTTATTTTCTTCAAAATAAATATATATGCGTCTTTTTGTGGTACTCGAGATGCAGAGAAGGGTCGGTTCTGGTTTTACTAACACGAAGGTGATGCATGAGGATGGCTTTTAGTCGGAAAAATAGGCTGCTTACAAGATTTGGTGAAAATGTAAATAAGACCTTAACTTATTTTTAAAAGAAGATATAATGGGAATAGTTGAATCTAAGTAAAAAGAACTTGAGTAATAATCTCAAGGACTAATCAAAGATCTGGAATCTTTGCTAATGGCTTTATGTGTAGTCTTGATGACTGAAACGCGACCGATGTATGCATACGTGTTATTACTCGATTTCCAATCGGTTTCAATAACCTTTAAAATACTTAGAATGTCAGATAACATACTGAAGATCTTTCAGTGAAAAGAATGACTTGAAATCGGAATTTTTCTGAGATTTTTCATAGAAAAGTCATTTCACGCCTTCAGTGTAAATTTGCGACCGAGGAGGCATGTATTGCAAGTTTCAGCAGAATATTTAAGCGTGGAAAGCACTCTAATACTTCTGATTCTTCAATTTACAATACTGGTTATGATCTCTGTTGGATGTGCATCAAAATTATGTCCGGAATACTAATAGTTGACACCATTCTTCCAATAACGGCAGTAAACTATTTTACATTCCGATAATTATTCAGACCGAGAAAAGAGCATTAGCATAAAAAACTAGACGGAAAGAAATTTCGACGAATAATAGAGCGGAGAAAGAACTCCGCTAGTTTGCATCAAATTCTTTAAAATCGCGCCCCACCCAACGAATGTGGTGTGGAAGGATTGAAAATGGGAAAATGGAATTGTGTGATAAATTATTCTGGGAGCTCAAACAGGATATGATTTTGACTCCGATATTAGTTCCTGAAGACTGAGTGAAGCCATTTAGCTGCCAGCCTGATACATAACTGATTTATATCGTTGGAACTCTAACTCAGGTGGACGAGAATGCAAAGTAGCATACCATTATATTCTATGGTAAGGAATTATAACCAGTTGAGCGCAGGTAAACTGCAAGATATGGAGAGCTTATTATATTCGGGATACTTTGATGTTTCTTTTAAAAATCGTTTTCGAGTTTTGCGCAGAAAATATAGTACTGGAAAACTTTTTTTGTAAATAAAAAATTCAGTCAGAAATAAAAATGTTATTTTTAAACAATTAGTACCTTTGAAACTTCCTGACTGCAATAAAACCCGAAATTTCAATTCAATTATATGTATTATCATAAGTTCTTCATTTTTCACTGATATTGTGATGTTTCTGTGAGTGACTTGGAAATCTTCTAAGTCGACTAGGATCAGGTCATACATAAGCGTGATGATAAGTTTTCCGGTCCAGTCGTGGAAGCGGTAGATATAGAATGAACAGAGAATGAATTCCAGATGCAGAAACTTTAAAAAATTCTGCGGATAATCCGAAAATTTATTCTCTGCTCTTATTCAATGTAAAATTTTGAGTGCTTTGAAGTTCATTGGTAAATATTCTGTATATTTCTCACGACTAAAAAATGACTGATCATTCCAGTTTTTCGAAAAGAACTCCTGCTTTTGAAAATTTTATTCAAATGATAAGAGAAACGTTGTTCGCTAATGCTGTGAAAGCTTTATTACCTAGTAAGCAGTACAAGAAACCCAACGGAAACAAGTTTAAATACTTAATTCCTCTCGAAATGACTCAGTGCAGATGTTTATCACCAGCAAAATATCCTTTTGAATGGCTACCCATGACCTAAAGTATTCGTCACTAAATTAAGACTTGTTCATGGACTGAATTGACGATTCCTTCTTATGGTGTTGTAAGAAGTTATGCCAAGTTTACTTAAACGTTTGGGCAGACTTTCATGAACCCATATGTGGTACAGCTGAGAATTCGTAAAGATTCTCAACCAAAATATCGGAGGTTCAGAAATTATGAACATGCAGATCGATAACTACCTATTTTGCTGCTTTTATCTTCAGGACGAATGAGATGAACTGCCTTCTTTAGGGTTAGACTATAATGTTTTGCTACCAATGAAGTCGATATACTTCGATTTGAACTTGAATTGGGATGGATAATTTAATACTCCTTGGAAAAAATACCAAGTGCTAGCATATTTCTTCTATTTTTGGACGAATGTAGTTAAAAAATAAACTTCCGCCCGAGGATGGAAGTTCTTTTCCAAATTTAGAGAATGATGTTAATAAAATGTTTTAAACCGATTTCATGTTGTTATTAGTACGGTGATATCAAGAATTTAAACCAACTGTTCTTGAATAACGGGCACTTATTCTAAGTACCAAAATTCGGAAAAGCTTCGTGCGAGAAGATAGGGGTGCCTAATTTTCAAGGAAATCGTTGATGAGGATTTTTTTCTGATGGATCTAACTTCTCAACTTAAAATTACGCAACCATTCACGCAATCATTCATGCAGTTTTCAACAAAACAAAGATGGAACAGCCTCATTACATTTGTGTTCCAATTTCTTTCATTTACGTGCCAATTTTTTTCTCCCTGATAAAGCAGAACAGGAGTTTTTGCGCTTGTTTAGCTCATTAGAAAGTTGATAATGGCAACAAAGTCTTAGAAATGATGCGAGTTGTGCAATCTTATTATGCGAGTTGCCTCCCCGAAAAAGAGACTCTTTGCTTGTGAAACTCAGTAGTACAGTTGTAACAACACAAATAAGGGCTCAATCCCTTCTACGCTCTAGAAATCAAAATATGCCATGTTTTCAAACGCCACATGGATCTGAAATGTATTAGTGTTAAATCGAACATGCAAGAAAAAACTTCCAAAATCGCTCATCACAATACTTTCAGGGCCGTTATGCAACAAAAGGCTTGTCTTTGCCATCTATGGAATACATCATGCATATAAATTTAGCTATCAGTAGTAATACGTAAACCCTATCATTAAGAGGCTTGCGAAATCTAACTGACCCTAACCAAAGTTTCAAAGCTAACCTGCTCGGCCGCACCTTAAATGCTACACTGAATTTACTTTAAAGTTTCTTTATTAGCATTGTTTGTGGCTACCTTACTCGTAAAGCATCCGAACATAAAAAAATTGATTCCTGTTTCTCAATTTCCTTCTGAAACGACTAGAACTGCTCAGCTATAGTACTTTAAATTACTTCTGCATCTAATAAAGCTCAGATAATCATGAAAAAGGGAATAATGAAGTTCATTTACCGAAAAGATGAGTTTTATTTAATTTTTAGGGCTCAAAGGCATTATTGAAGAAAAAAGTAGCATATTGAACAACTAAGGGAAGCGAAGCGGGTAAGGAGAAACTGCTGGTGTGAAGAAATATTCATTTTGCAGGAGATGATATGAATGATTCTCCTGGCCCAATTGCGAAGCTATCTCTAACTCCCCATATAAATCCTGCCAGCTATTTCGAGCTCTATGCTTTCATGTTCTCGTAGTATCCTATATTATTCTTCTTTGATCTTCTTTCTTGAATAATTTTGGACCGATATAGGGCGGTAGTTCCATAAATCGCAGTCAACTGAGGTATGTTCTCGTCTGAAAATAGCAATAAGGAAGCCCTCAGAACTGGCGGAAAACTCAGGATCATTGATGATAAATTTCATGCAAAGATGTTCGGATAGTACTTGAAACATTTGTGTAGCTCGACGGCAGGCCACTCTCTGTAACAAATCAGATTGGACAGCTATTAGAAGTATAATCCGGATGAAAGAATATTTTTCAAATATAACAGCTTACTGGGTATCATTTAGCAATACCAGCGTAGGAGGCTACTTTTTCGGTGTTACTAATATGATTACCAAAACGATAGAAGAAAAATTTAGTTTCTAGAAAGTAATATCTGCAAAAAACGCCTTTCGCTTCATTTTGAGTTCTCTTATTTAGTCTATGAGTGAAGCAAGTTGTTATAAACGAGGACCTAAGAAATCAATTTCGACTGTTTTTATAGATGTGCACTAAGATCTAAAATTTTCCGTTCTTGGACTTCATCCATAATTGATTGGGATTGAATAATAATTGAGTTACCTGAGATTAAATTGAGCGTAGTATACCAATATCAATATTTTTTATACTGAAAATTCATATTTTATTACGATAATTATTACGATAATCTGTGCTTTTGATTGTTAAAATTAATAGAGAAAACGACCTATTACACAATTTTAACATTTAAATCCGCCTTATTAAAGCAAATTTGACATGAATTGATATAGAAAACTCATTTCCTATTTGAGTTTATATGACAAAAAACATTTTATCTCTCAAAACATTATGAAGAGTTGAGAAAACCTGTTTAGGAATGGTTTGGTGCATCTAAAGTTAGACCGGGGGAAAATTGGAAATATTTATGCTTATGCAGTGGATTAATTATTTCATGGGGAATTTAGATAGGAACTGATTCTAAATGATGAAAAAAAATTCAATGGAGGCCTATTTGGCTTAATGTTTCCTTTATTAAGCGCAATGCTAATCTTCGCATTTTTTTGTATTTTTGCCCCTAAATCTTGATTTAAGGGTCCTTTGAATAAAATCAAACTCATTTTGATTACTTTCATACGAAAATTGTTTTATTTGAGTGGTTTTTTGTGTTTCTATTTAATTTTTCAAAACGATCCGCTCGCGAATAAAAGTGACTGATTGGAATAAAAATCACCCATATAATTTCTGTTTTACTTAAATTCTGTCACAAAAGCTTTTTTCAATTTAGGTTTTAAATATGGGATGTAATGAGAAATTAAATTATAAAAAATAAAAGCTCTGTCAGAAGAAAACTATCTGAGAAAATGTACAGCATTTAGCGTAAAATTTACCGGAAGACTAATTTTTTAAGCCCTCAAAAAACTTAAGGATTTCAGTTGGGGCTATAAATCCACGTTTCACATTATCACTTCGTCCTTACCATTAATTCTTATCTCACCTCTTTTATCATCAATGATTATTATCTTATAGATTTAGTCTTTATGAAAGTCAGTTAAGTTCCAAAACGTGGGCTTTTTGTTATATACGTAGATAAAAGAGTAAGTAAGGGGATACTAAGACTATAAATGTCACACGTGAATTTTGCAAGGTTGATTTTTAATAGAGCCATACTTGCCGAAAATGATTTATTACAGAAAGTTTATAGCAAATGTTTTTCAGCATCAACGCACACATTTTGAGATACCATTTCAGAACATTGTAGGACAGGGTTTCAAATGTGTCAATTATTTACATTCTTCGCAATGAGTCAAATAAAAAATTAATAATTATGTGTCATTTTTATTAGCCTGGAAGATTTTATTCGTTTAAATACAGTAATCAATTAATTAATTTGATTTTGTGTTAATGAAATCTTATAACTCCGAGCAACAGTGTAATGCATTACAGTACTTTCCGAATAATAAATTACCCAAATTTACCCCCTATAATGATTGTAGAAGATATCTAAGAATGGTTTTTGGCCTTGACCAAATATTTTTGCACAATATAAAGGGCAAATATATTCGCTAATTGTAGTTTGATAGAATTTCGTTTGCTTAAATATTGAATTCCAATTCAAATGTGACACCAAAATTTAAATATCTGACACAATAGTAATTAAACTTAATGAATTCGATTGTGGTTTTCGGGTCTATAATTTTCCTTGGATAAGTATGAGAATTTGGAGCAATTTAGATTGTTCTAAGATTAATATTATGAGACAACATGCGATAAAAAAATTTGTGCCGAGATTTAAAATTTATCTATCGATCATTAAAAAGATTATTGATTTTTATGAAAAAATTATTGTCGCCACCCCTGATGATGTAAAAGTATTCTATTAATTAAAAAGAGTGATCCTTATTGGTTTCGCCTACAAATATTTTGTGGATACATATCCAAATGCAAGCTTCTGTGATCGGATGAAACATATAGTACATTTTTGTTAAATGTAGAGAAATATTTACCTGAAAGGAAATCTAGTAGCTTTACCAGATCTTTTTCGTGATTTTCCTTGTTTTCTTAACATCTCTTTCAAAGCTCGAGTGTTTGACGTACACCATATTCTTAAATATTTTCTGTTTTATGCTTCCAGATGTATTTGTCTTGCTGAATTTATTTGTTACTGTATATATTTTCAAACTTTCCTCCATAAGTGATTTACTGAATCTTTTAGTATGCTTATTGTCTTTATTTTTTGTGCTAAAAAGATAAGGAAACTATCATTTCGGTACCCAGCTATTTTTGATTCCTAAGAACAGTGTAAATCTATAATAATTCTGAGAAACGCTTCCATCGACACGATAGTGCCTTCTAATGGCGTTGCCTGATATAAAATCTCATTGAATATTCTAAAGAAATTATCTGCACCTCTCACTTTTTCCATCTAAACAGAATCAATGGTTTCTAAATTCTTAACCTCCATTGCAGGTTTACTCATATTCAGTTCCACACTATCAGAACTTTGAGAAGTTCCGGGCACCTCCATACTTTGCAAAGGATGGTATCCAAATTCTCTTTAAAGGCGGCGGGATCTGTATTACGCATATTTTTTCTGCTTTCTTTGCGGTAAATTGCTGATACATTTCCCATAGTAATCATGTGACATATGTTTCCTAGCTCTTAAATGCCTCCCTGCCAAGGAAGTCTCCGCTTTATCACCAATGCCTCCTGTATTTCTATAAATTGAATTCAATGCGCCTCTTGATGATCTGTAGTTTGATAAGAGAATGCTTCGGCTCTCTCTGTGGTTAATCTATGAACCATATTCGTAATGGGGCTGTCCAGCTAACCTTTTTTCCCCTTTAAATCCTCCGGGATTTAATACCCACACAACTTCCTTCCTATTTAGTCTTTTATATGACGTAAAAGCTTTGTGAAGAGACGTGAGGGCAAAATTGTATTTTCTCTTTTTAATCTCTTTAATCCAATTAAGTCCTATTTTATCATTTACGACAATGCCAAGTCAAGTTATTCATCGCTTTTTTCTAATTTTACATCTCTATACCATTTCAAATAATAATCTTTATCTAGATAGACGGACAATGGAAGATTTATGACGACTTGATATCTCGAGAGCAATGATATCTCGAGAGCTCAATGGATTTATTTCTTGCTTTGGAAATGGGTTTTTACCGTTTCAATACAGGAAATTCGAGGTTCATTGTCATTTTAAAGAAGTCATCAGTCTCTCCATGTTTGTCTCCTGCTGACTATGGATGACATTTTGACCCCTCTAAAGGCACAGCAGTACTTTCTGTAACAATTTGATGGCTAGTTCGAGCTTAGTAAGCATTCTTTATAACACTTTGATCTCGAACACGACCTATAAATCCATTTTTTGATCGTCAAAATGCTTTTGCATCACATTATGTGTTCTTGTCTACGATTTTCAATCCGGCTTAGTTCTCTTCCAATTGGGATTGATTCCTTTTGTCTGAACTGGCAAATTCTCCGTTATTCACGATACATTTTTTTAACAGAACTCGCTGCTTCGAGCAACAAGATACAGTGAAATCCCCAATCCCATTACTTTAAATCTCATGCCTCTTCCTGGCTGTCGCCCAAGAAGTGCTCCTCCCTAGTTCATTTCAGCAACATTTATCTTCCAAGTCCCTTATTTATCAGTTCTCTTCATAAAGTATTCTTAAACCTTCGAACTCCAATAAGGTGCCTGGTCAAAGCATCAATTTGTTTCAAAATTTACCCGCAATATCTTTGCGCTCCCTTGTAAATATTCCTATTAGAAGAAATGCTGTCAATACCCAGTTAGACGGACTGGACACACTCTTATTTGGAAGCAAAAGAGGAGATATCTACGTAAATCATTTCAATTCGATTGATAAGAGTAAAAGATCTGGTGTTAAAATCACTTGGAATAACTTTTTCTATTCCCAATTCCAAGCAAATCATGGGACTAAACTCATTCCAAGCACAAATATTTTGACCTTTTCAACCAATCAACATCGAAAACTCAGCAACTTAACTGTCCGACAGTTAAACAACATTGCACAGCAAGTGCTTACAATCTGGTTTGCAAGATATTCATAATTACTTCTTTTTTAAAAGTTTCGTGGTCAGCTTTTCCAGATATCTTCAATTGCTGGAGGGCCTTGAAATTTTTAACTATATTCAGTACCTTCAAGTTTTTGATGAATAATAACCTTATATTTTTGAAAATCCATCATAATATACCTAAAATACTTCGTAGTTACAATATGGGTACTTCCGGAGAATATAATTAGTTTTACGCGAAGGTTTTTAGACAATAATATGCTGGTGAACATCACAAGAAAGAAGCTTACAACGACTACTTCTTAAAATGGATTTTAACGCCTCTTGAACCCTTCTCCTATAAATTCTATTCGAATTTTCTTACTAAAAATAGGAATATTCGGGCTATGAGAACAACATATCCAAACCATATCGACCTTACCCCATTATCCCAATCCACCTAACAAATTTGGTGGCACTTTCCTCAATCCAAACCATCCGAATACTTACCTTTATTACTAAATAGTATCAATACTTCGCAATGAAAGAACAATCATATAAAGAAAGTTCCATGTTCAAGTTTTTCCAAAGATGATATAATTGAATGGAATGGATTTTTTTAAAAGGAAACAGGACGATGAACTGACAGTTTGCCCAGATGTTGTTCTTTGCATTAAAAATAGGAAAGGAAGAACACCTTCATAATCAGGGCAGCAAGTCAGATGCGGGACTGCTCCTATTTATCGTTCCGTCTATAACAGGAGATAAAGAGATTAAATATGTTAATTTTTTAAGCATTGGGGTAACTTACATGAGGGATTGCGAAAATCCCTAACCATTGATCTCCTTTTGTCTCGTTATTAAATAAGGGGCGCTAACATGTCGATATACTGAATATTGTAATTCACAGGAGGATAATACCTTGCGTGTTTTAGTGGTTAAGAATATAAGCGCCTCTGAAAAAGATATAACTCAAGTGCGAGACAATTTGGATGAAACTGAAGGGAAAGAGATGTCATGGTTGCAAATGGTGAGAGAATTTCAAGGAAATTCTAGGCATAATTCAATAAATTACAACTTAATACTATACAATTTCAAATTAAGTTGACTTATGTGCTTCATTGTCCCAGTAATCAACTTGAGAGCTATCTTCGGAGACCTCTGATTTTTGAAAAGTTAATTGCCCCTGGGTATGAGTGACCGTAGCAGTACCCTGCAGTGGGAACGATAATAGTAGATTCCTAAGCAATGTAGAAGAGCTTTTCTTGGTCAATTTGACCGCCTTAACTAAAATGACTCGCTTACCGTAAGTCTAAAATTAATTCGGGACGAATGTAAAAGATTGTTTGCCATGTCTTGGAAGCCCAAGGTTCTCTTAAGTCAAAAGTATTTTACATCCACTTCATTCCACTTCTCTGCTTTTTTCCGTTCATTGCAATTTAAAATTTGCCGAATGGAGTTCTCTTGATAAAGAGCTGCAAGATCACTTATGATCTAGAGTGTAGGCAGGGCAAAATAGGAAAGTACTTGCCAATATATTCAATGTTCGTGGCTGCGGTGGATTTTTTCAGGGTCATGATTAGGTGATTGATATGTGCGTCTCTGTTTCGTCTAGTAGAAACGTTCTTTTCAGTTCGAATAAGAACTTTTTCGGAACTCGCAAAGATAACATAAAAGATTCTCTAATGCTGCCGAGGATAAATATGCATACCTCATGTAGCTTCAACGTATAATTCTTTTCTCATATTTTATAAAGGGGCTACTAAAATAATGGGCAGTCATGCGACAGCTACACAAAAAGACTTCCACATATGTTCAAGATGTTCTTTAATATCCTTTTTGAAACTCGAAGTGCCGAATCTACTGAAGTTCTGACGGGTAAAAAATAACGGAGCTTGTGAGGCAGAACTTTTATATATCCCACAGGTTACTCATAAGTATTGTTACTCACACCTTGTTCCACTGATGCATTGGTTCATGCAATAGAAGGGCAATTTTTGAGTGTTTTTAATGTATGGAAGATGTGTTTGATTGTATCCACGCCTCTAATGCGTTGCTCTGGATAAGCCGTCACTAATGGGTACCAATAAATAGCATTACCTGTAGGTCCAGCTCAATGACAGCGAGCATGCATGCAGAGTTAGAGATGATGACCTGGACAGCGTGCCTTTGGGTAAGCACCGCTCTAACCTTCCCATAGGTCTCCATCGTTCGCGAACGGACACCTTCCGCTCGACATCTGCTAGCACCGCGTACGCGTCCGGGTGCCACCCTCAAAGGGTAGACACATGAATTAGATGCATTTCATACGGTTAAATGTTTTTCAAGAGGATCTTCACAATTCAACATTTCGCAATTTGCAATAAAAGCAACACAAATTTTACCACAGCATTATCTAGTCTTCTTAAATTACTTTTTTACGGTAAATTTCTTATGCATTACCGCAATGTTCCGAAAACTAAGGCCCATGAAATCCGTAACTCATCCGAGCTCAGAAAAAAGTGGCTCAGTTCATTTTCTTGAGATTCCTTAAGTTTGAGCCATGGTGTGTGGCTTGCATATTTCTGAGCAAGCGAAAAAATATCTATATATAAAGAGCTTCAATTTTGTGCGTTGAATATGCTACGGCGGGCTAATAATATCGATTCGTGTGAAAAGTAGCGACGCTTTTCTGCGAACGGCAAAACATCGTAACGAAATGAGCTAATGGTGTGAAAATGAAGGGAAATGCAAAAGAAATATTCTTTCAACAATTGAGAGTGAAACCAAGAATATGATTTTTTCGGGTAAGATTTGAAGGAGAAGTGGATACAGTGGGACGGGTGGAGTTACAACGACTTCGGATCCAGTGGAATCAGCGATGGAGAATGTAATTCTACTGGAAAATATACCGTTTAAACTAGTACAAACCGCTCTCTCGCTAATTTCAAGAGTAATAATTTCCCACTGTGACCTTTTTTAGTTAGTTAATACCAACATGAAACCGAGATAGAAGCCGTCATGAAACAAAATTTTCCTATGCATATAAAATACAGACAAATCTAAGATCTTTTACTATGTTCACCCCAAATTTGTGGCTCTTCCTACTCAAGAATTGGATTATTTGAGAACTGGAGAAAATTTTCTTCAAATATTTGCGGCTAATTGCAGTAAATGCGATTTATTACTGAGAACTGTGATCAATAAAGTTCTTTAAGCTTGTGCGATGATCGAACATATTGCTGGGGACAATTCTGCTTTCTTTCTGACCAATCCAAAATATAAATGAAACACTTGTTTGGCTGCCATTCAACAGTACTAATATCTCTCATTAAAATCAAAAATATTTTATCCGTAAACCACATTTTTAAATGCGGAAGTACCTTAAAACACCTTCCTGGTATCTGAGAAAATTTTTATAAAACCAACAGATTAATATTTTAGTTTAATTTAGTTTAAGTGCCTTAAATGAATTTAATATGAATTATGCGAGCTACCTGACAATATTTCTTAAAAGGCCATTGTTGAAGCCGTGCAAAAAATATAACGGGAAACTCTTTCATCGAAAATGTTTGAAATTATTCAGCACCTAGTTTCCAGAACTTTGTAATCAAAAACAGTAATACAGAACAGAATCAACTTGTTGCACTGAGCAGACAGTATAGTATGAGAGATTAGTTCGTGGTATGCACAAAGTCCGTATTTTGAAAATACAAGTGCGCTTAGGACACAGATTGCCAAGAATTTATATTGCTTCACCCATTCATTCTAGAACGTTGACAGACTACTCCCGTATTTTTCGTATTTTCCTCAAAAAAAATTGCATTCGCAGACACTTAACAATGGTTGATAATATCCACACTTCGCAGCAGCAGTTGATTCATATCAGTCTGATTGATTATATGTCGATTAAAACAAGAGGTAATTGCCAATAATTATTTTCATGACTCCACAGAAGCTACCTGGCTTTTTACCGTGTTTTAAATATATATATAGGTTGAAATAATTGAAAGTACATTTTTTTCTTGAAAATGATGTAAACGACGTTTACTCAATTTTTATGCACAGCCTGATTCTTTTCGGGATAAATAAATTATCTCATGGCGATGAATTCTTTTTCCGCACGGAACTGTATATTAAATTGAAAATATTTCGTTGAAAATGTGAAAATGATAATATAAAATATAAAGTGGTGAATATTAGGCAACATTCATATAAATATGGTGAGTTGAGAAATTCTTAATATAATTTGCAAGCGACTTTGGTGTAGAAATTAAGTCTAGAACTGAAAATACATAACTATAAAATTCACAATGTATATTTGCCAATTTAATAGTTGAAATCAGGCTTTACTTTAAATGAACAGCGAAGATAGCCAATGGAAACATTTTCAGAGGTAACAAATGTCTACTACAGAGAAAAAATATTAACCATAATTGTAATGCAATTCGCAAAAAATATTTACAGTAATGAAAAGGCCATCTAATTATTTGCATGACGAATCACAGTGATTTTCAGGTTCCGCTAACACAGTCTCCTTTTCAGAATATTTCACAAACACCCAAGTTAAAAATTTCCACGAGCTTTTTCAGTTCTTTAGGAAGTTGTAGATTTTCACGAATATCACAACCGCAAAAATTCCTTTCTAAAATGCAAACGGTGTATTTTACGCCATCTTCGAAACTACTAGATATTTTAAGTACAATATGTGAACATTAAACTTGAATAGGGGCAAAACCTTTCGAAATTTCGGAAAGAGTGAAAGCACATTTTACCCCTCTTTGTTGTATACCTCACGGAACCAACCAGTATCGCCAAACAGATAGACCGCCCCACGGTGCCCAAATTTTGCTACAACTCCGACATATATAGATACTGGTTCACCCCGACAAACTCCCCTGGAGTTCAGTAAATGACAAGAAGCATGCATGTAGTGTCCAAAGATTCTTTCAAGAAGTACATAGCAGTTGGGAAATGAATTCGCTTCTGGGGACTTCGAGAAGCATAGATTTTCGAGTTTGAAGGTATTGTTAGATAATAAGTGCTCATATAGACACTTGGAAGAAGGCAATTTCTTGGATACTATGATCAGTAGTAAGAATATATGGTTGAAAAAGGAGATGTAAGAATGCAAAGGTCTATTATCATGTTTCAGCGCAGGGGTAGAGGTCTGCAAAATGATGGAGAGTGTTTCAAAAAAATTTTGAGGATGATTTAATGCAAATAAAGTATGAAGAAATATATTAAAATCTTTCCATGGAGTTGCAGAAAGTCCAAGCCCAGAGATTTGCGCACGAGATGAGGGGAATTAAACAGCTTCTGATGGCAACGAGAAGCAGGTAGAGATTCATATTACAAATGCTGAAATGGCAGTCTGATAACATAGAATGCGGTAGATCAGTTCATAATCTGATAGGGAGTGAAAACCTTGATGGTAGTGGTAATGGAGGACTTTATTGATGACGGGAGCCAAAATAGGGTAGTAAGAGAGGCACAGAGACGCGGGGTTGCGATTTTTGGTATACGCCAAGTGAATACGGAGGCATTGGAACTGACGCATTTGGTGAAGATCAAGGTTACTCCATGGGGTATCTACTTGATGAAAAAAATCATGGTGTGCAATATTCTTCTGGAAGAGACTAAGAAGATAGGGACTCCTCGAGAAATACGGGCCTACCGGTGATTACGATGACCGCGTTCCGCTTGCATCCAACAGATTTTAGATGGGCTTGTATATTATGGTGGTAATAGAGGATAATTGATTTCACTCTGACTATGTATTAGTAAAAGCAGAGACCCCACCACACCTCAACGTGAGAAGCTTTCACAGCCTAGTAACTCAGAAATTTTCAAACCCCCGGAAGATCAAAACGAAATCAAAAAGAAGGGTAAACTGGAGAAAAATAGAGCTACACTATGACATAAAGTAGTACGCGTTCTTTTTTAAAAGCCAACTCTGTTAGTGGTAGTTAGATTGTCAGATGGAATTATTCTCAGGGGCGTATGGCAATTTGAAGGGCTTATTAGAGCTGACACAACCAGTCTCGGTGTTTTTAGGGATTAAAAGTAGAAAAAAATGTAAATGGGTGATTATGATACACAATCGAGACTCATAGTGAATTTTATAGGAAATGGAAAATGCAAAACCATAAAATTTTGACTGGAAACAACGTCATGGTAGATGAAAGTAAACGACACACCAAAAAAAAAACTTTCAGGACGGCTTCTTGATGTGCAGGAAGAAAAGTAAGGAACTATTTGGTGGTTTTTACACCTCCAATCAGACTGCCTGTGAAATTGTCCATTAATTTACCCAGAATCCTGAAATACAATTGCTGAAGTAGCAAACTTATTGAAGCCCAAATCATTTGGCCGTTTGTAGCCTTCATACCAATACCACACAACAGTGTAAATGTAACTTGAAAGTTGTTAAGATGCCAAAAGTGCGTTTCATAGGGCTTTATTGGAAGCCTATGTAGATCCACTACAACATGAAAGTCGCAAAGTTAGAATAAACTTCCTTACCGGGGACCAAATAAAGATGCAACGGGTGAAAGTTGCCAAATTTATTCACTCTAAATTTATCTTCGTCTCAGGAAGGAATATTTCATGAAAATAATGTGAATTTTCATAAAAAAGAAGATGAGGGGATATACCAGGGTAGATTACTGTTTTTTATCAGTTAAGCAGAATTTTGTAAGACTAAGTGGAAAATGCACCGCGAATACAGGAAAATACGATGATGAAGGGAAGAGATCCTATGGAACTAATTTTGAGATACTTGGCTGCGATAGCAATATCCTTCTCTTGCCTTTTGCTTTGCACATACTGTTGGTCCTTATTGTTTAGAAAAATTGACAGAGGTATTTAATGCTTGAAATTTTAATACTATACTGGAAGTTACATATATAATTACTATTTTCGATCAGGAGAAGGACATTGCTTTTGCCTCCGAGAGGGTCATAGAAAATAAAAAATTGGTTCTGGGCCCTCTCTATGCTACGAAAATATTAGGATCGATACTTGAAACTGCAAAAAGTGCAAATTTCAATTTCTGTGACAGGGCGTTACGCGCGTCTAGTGCGGTAGAGTTGTAATAATTTAAAGCACAGTATTGGAAAAAAAGATGGCTTACCTTGCAAATTTTTATGATTAAGAACTTTATAAGGCTCCCCCTTCGTGGCAAGGTACTATCCTCACCGCTAGGGGAGCTGATAGTATTCGTGATGCAGCTCTTTCAAGCCATATCAGATCCGTTTAGACCCGAAAAGTTTTGAAGGAGATGTTTTTGACGCAAACATAGAACTTTTTCCTTCGCAAAACAGGTGCCATGTCTATCGAGGACCTTTTTCGCTAAAAATGTAAAATAAATTAGAAATTATATCTCGGCTGTCTATACCATATCGATTCATGGTTAATTTTCTTACTAGAACGTTTCAAATAGAAGTTCCCATTAGCAGTTTCTTGAATAGGACAAACCTCAGACACGTCACTTTGAACATTAATTACCACAAACTCCTCTTTTATTACCCCATAAAGTCATAGTGGGTCTATAATTCCTTGCTATCACAGATATGTTATTCTTTTCAAGAAATATGGTTCCTCAAGTTTTTATCCCTTCATTGCGAAACACTTTGTGGCCGGTAAGTGTAAATTTCAGTACAAGAACGTTTCCTTCGGATTTTCTGGACTACTCACTATCATGGACGTGAAAACAGCTAAATATCTTTTATCTGCTACAAATAACCTTCAGTAAACAAATACCTAACATTTACTGCGTGATATCCGAAAGAATAACTAGAACAAAACAGCCATTTGGTATAAGAAAGGACAGAGACGCAACATTGTTTGAAAGAATAACTTCCCAATTTGTGTATTGGATTTGCATAATTCCAGTAAGTTTCCATTACAGCAGTTCTTCGATTTTAAAGATAACTTTAGTAATTTTGATTGATCCAGGGTAGTCTTTTTGCTTAAGTATCCCCAAATCTGAAATAAAATCTGAAATATCGAAATACTTATTTTTCCTTTATTTTCATTACGTACTTCCCACCTTTAATGGAAACAATGAGAATGTCTAAATTTATTTTTGTCGCAACCATCAAAAATTCTATTTGATGCACTATGGCAGTGCGGTGAAGGCGTCTTAGTGCCTCGTATATACGTACGAGTTGACTTGCTTTATTTAATTCTATCCAAGCGTTATCTAGCAGATAAAATTTTCCTCATATGTACTTCCGATACTTCAGAAGACTCAGCCTGACTTTCAACATGTGAACTCATGTGTACTCGGAACGATTCCATTGGTTTCTAGAAACTTCCATCGTGCTCCATGAGTTACACTAATCTGCATCACATCCTTATGGTTTCTTCATTACAATTACTATTCCACAGATCTTCTTCGATATATAGACGTATTACACGCTTTCCATTGCTGTCCCCTAATCCCATGACGTAATACTTTCTTGCCCGGACACTTATCGTCCAATACCATTTGTTTTGACTGTTTTTCTACAACGATATGTTAATTTTTTCTCAATATTTAATGATATTTCACGATAAGTCACAAAGCAATATAAAAATTTTTGACAATTTGTAAACTATGTCGCCATAAAACCTGAAAAATCGTTTTGTAAATCATATTGTTTTCAGAAATGATCTCTCGAAGTTTAATTATCAATATGGTCCTTATTTCCATCATAATCGCTTTTCATCAAAGTTCATGTGAATAAATTCATAGAAAAATGATTAATGCCTGCATTTCGGCGTCGTACTTTTGAAATTTATGCTATTAACAGTTTTTTCCGACATCATTTTTTACTGAAAAGGAAAAATATGAATGTTTGCAAGAACTCCAGAATGTATTTTGACAAGATGAATTCTTCATTAAATGAATTGTTATTAATACAATTTTAAAAAAAGGAAGAGCTTTTTAGGCATCAAAAAACTTTTTTATGTTTTCCAATAACCTTTTTTTAATTAGAGTTGTCCGTAAGGTATAAATGCCAGTTTTACATCTGTAAAACGTACTATTAGTGATTATTGACGAGACTGTAGTCCTTTAACCGCGTCAAGCTATTCTCTGAAGCTCTTTGTGAAAGAAACAGTACCTTCTTGGTTAGATAAACATCTTTTCTTCCTCTGAATACCTAAAGTAAATAGAAAAGAGCTTATAATAATCATCGTTCTTTTTAAAAATAAAATAATTTCAAATGTCAAATTCTAAGAAGATACCCATTTCTGCAGTTAATTTATTTATACGTCTTGACGAAATAAGAGCATTAAAAGCCGTAAGATCGTAACAGAAATTTTACATTTTCCATTTTTTAATTCCAGAGGAAACTTTTTAATGACGTTTCCATAATTATGTTATTGAACTGTTGGAATTCCTGTTTCAAGACAAGTTTTTAAATTTAATATAGATCCTCAAATTGATACAATATCACATGAAAAGTACATCATTGGGCGTTATTATACTCGCTAATGAGATCCTTATTCTGTAAGATCACATTTTTTCCAACATGGAATCTGGCCTTTGTATGGAGATAGACTTAGATTTGGGTTACCATTTATCAGTAAATATACAAATTTTTGCAGCCTAGCTCGAAGTTATTCCTGAAAGATATAAATGAAGCCAAAATTGCTTTTCCTGCTCTTTTCCATTCAAGTTTATGGTAAATTGATGGAGTTAGAGAAAAGTCTTAAATGCTAGCCTTGAAACTCGTTTTGTACTAATTATGTGGTTGTTCCAAAAATCTCTGAACTCAGAGAGCATTATTTACTTCTTTAGTAACAAATTATGGCAATGAGTCTTCTTCTTAGTCATCAATAGTCATAAATATACCGAAATTTTCTTTTCTCGCGTTACTGAGAAGTGGATTATCTTGTCTAACTTCGTTACAGCCCTGCAAAGAAAGTATCAATCATTTTCTCAGTTAGCAAATTTTAATATACGTCAGATATTTGTGCGGTATTTGAAAGCCCAAAAAATTGAGTTTTTTTAGTGTGAGGATCGGATACTATTCTTAGTTCAAATTTTTAGTTTTTCATGATTCCAATATTTCTCTTGACGTTTAATTTTCGAAAATATTACACTGACCTTTCAAAAAAGCTAGTTATCTGTGTTTATTTGTTACAGATACTTAAATGAACACAACTTTTTGTGTTCAATTATTCTTTTAACTATTTACTCTTTTATAGCAATTAGAACTATTTCACTTGAAAAAATAAACATTTCGTTTCATCATCGATAAATACGTTACTAAATTATTTAGGCTAATTTATTTTCTACTTTTCTTTACCCAAGTACAGTCCAATTATGTTTCGTACAAAATTATAATCATCTCCGACGGAGGAACGTCAACTTGCAAAATTTTTTCATTTTGGTAGTTCAGTTGAGACTGATCGAAAAGACAAAAATAATATCTCCATTCAATTTTTTGTTTATCTTATTCACACTTTAAATTTCTATTTTTTTCTGAGCATCTATTTATCAGTTTATTTGAAGGTTGCATATTATCTCATAGTATGTAAAGCGCTATATTCAGGTACTGTATTTTGATTGTTTTCTTTTTGTCAGCGTTCTAGCTTTGCTTTCTTCGGAAAAGGTAAATAAGGAAACAATAATTTCCCAATATAATTTTTCCGCAAGTGGATACATCTGCCCCGCAATTTACTTTAAAAGAGAATTTTAGATATTCTTTATTTGATTGCGTCGCAGACAAAAGTCTTTTTATTTTTTAGTATCCACACTCAGAGGCTTGTAAAGGGAGAAGCTCTGAGATTTCAAAGACTCGCCACGATCAGGATCTAATTGCGCTCTTCATTATTATATTGTAGAAAAAATTTCTCCCGTTTTGTGAGAAAATCATTCCTTTCGCGTTCCCTGTTTTCCTCATCCTTACGGCCAATTCTTCTCCCTTCTTGTCAAAACGAGCAAACTTTCTAACATGTTATATAAATCAATCTTATTCAGTTCACAGAGAGCTTGTAATCTTTTAACCATTAATATAAAACTTTCAGGCAAAAAATGGCCTCTCAATTTTTAAGGAGAGCAAGCGTAAGTTCATTCAGGCACGAACTCACCCCAAATGTATCCTATTTTCCAAGGGTAGGATATTATAAGTTTCTTCCACGAGACACTGTCAGACGGGGTGTGGATACCTTTTAATGTATATGTATGAAGTGACTGCAGAGAATATATCGCTCAGCCGCCGGAATTGCTACGTATACCTGTCGGAATTTATCCTTTTTGCGATTATTTGCCATAAAAGCTGTATTATGGATATCAAAGTATGATGCACTTTTCAGAAGTGAATAAAACTCAGAATGAGGTTTATTTCCACGTTCTGAAGCAATAAGATGGCTAAACTCTAAATAAAACGAATTCAATCAAAGCTTATGCTCTGCAATATCCACCTTTATCTCCCTCAAACTTCCTGACTGTATCCTCGCAGCTTTCTACGGCATCTACTACAAATTATTCTACCGCTTTGTCTCCAGACGGTCCCAGTCCAGACGCTCAGAGGAAGTTGCGAGATTTTTCAGTCTCAGAGCTTGTCCTCCGCTACAATAGTATACAAGAAACCATAAAACGCTCCTAGTCCGCCTTTTCTTCTTTTCAACCTTATGTTTAAGGCTTTTCACGGTAGCTATGTTGGAGGATTAATGAAAAAGCTGCCTGGAAACGTTTTGGCTCATTCATCAATGCTCGACCTCACTCTCTTCCTTGCTCTCTCCCAACTCAACGCTCTCGGGGCCTTTTTTGTGGCGTAAATATTGCTAAGGCCGTATAAGTTCTCCTCCACATCGACCCACCTGTTCTTACTTCCACCGAGACACCTCCTGCCATCCATGCCATTTAACTTGACCCTGCCACCCCGTATAATCCCCTACCATGCTCCTTCCTTCTCTCGCCTCCTCTTTAATAAGTCTAGTATCCGCTGTGCTCTCTTCAAATTACCTTTTCACCCTGCACCTGACCCGACGGAATTCACCCGCCACCCTCTCTCTTCTTTTCAGATACCCTGCTGTTGCTAGCTATTCGCCACCGCTTTCGCCTACCTCACTTCAATTCTTAACATGCTGACCAATGGTGATATCCTCGTCTCCTATTAACCTTGGTTCGCCGCGCCCTCTCTGGTTTCGGTTACAGATTTCCAAGGTGAAGCGATATCTTCTCCTATTATCCATACGTGTTCTCTTCCGTATTTTCGTCGCTCACATAATTGTGGTTGTCGAGCACCAGCGCATCCTAACTCCATCAGTTGTAGCATCCCTTCGGCTTTAAAAATGGTGCTGAAATCATAGCTCACGCCTTTTGAATTAAATTTCATTTCATCACATTCAGCGTATACGCACTAATTACGGTAGATTTGGCGAATTCGTTCAATCGAATTGCACAGTTCTTTTTTTTCCATGAGTTCATCTCTCATGGCCTACAGATTGCTCGTTACAAGCACCTTGTTTATGGATCTCCATCGCACTTTCTCTTCGACATCAACTCTTTCTTCTCTAGGGAGGGCACCATTCAGGGAGATCCTCTTTTCACGCACCTTTACAAACTGCTAACAAAATATTTCCTCATTCCTTTACGTGAATCTTTCTGGAGGCTTCGCTCCGTTCATGGTAAGCTGAAACGCAAATATTGTTATCTAGAAGGATTCCGCAACCTCCTTCCTGTGTCTTTTTCTTACAGTACTGGCATATCTGTTTTTGGTATTTGATGTACAATTAGGACCAGGAAAAAATATCAGAATAAGGGATCAACTTTGAGTACAGTATCTAATTCTGCAATATATTTTTTCAATTTGGTTGAGTGCGACAAATCATGAATATCTTTATTAATTTACGACATGCTGGCAGTACTTGATTTCAATAAACGCCAAGGTTCTGGGAGATACCAAGTACGATTCTGAAAACTCTATATATCGGCCACGTTTATTCCATTCTTTGCTAATGGATTGAGACCAAGGGCATGTCATCAATATATAAAACTCGAAGAAATATCTTTCATCTAGTTCTTCTCATCTGTTCGTGTCCTCTGTATGCATTTTATTGTACTTAGTATTCTTGTTTGATACTGTAGGGTCAGCTGAAAATTCTATACAAGTTAAGTAAAGAGCTTAGATCAGGAGAGGACAAGCAATTTGGAAGAAAACTTAAAGTGCAGACCCAAATGGTTCAGAATTTGAATAAATAGCCGAGGAAAATCTCATTCTCGAATATTTATTCATGTCAGTGTTTTCACTGATTTCCAGAAAAGTGAGGCGTGTTGGTTCAATTTCCACAACGTCCCGCTCTCCTGTGCACGGTCAACAGCTGCACTGCTATTACCACTCTTACATATCCTATTGGTCACCTTGGGGCATGACTCACACTCATTTACACACAACTCTAGCAGGACAGGAAACTGTAGGAAGCACTCAAGTATCTTAACGACCCTCAAGCAGACTTTAATCTCCTTCGTTAATGCGCTGGTGCGAGCCGCGTGATTTTTGTTTGTCTAATTAGACAGATGCAAGTAATCTTTTTCAATTCATAGTTTTCCGATCTGGAACTGCAAGGGTCAACCGGATCTATTCATCTGGGGTGCCACGATGATTGCTGGGTCTGTGCTACTTTGAAGTTTTCTTCCAGGGGCCTTGGGCTGACCTTAACTGCGCCCGTCTCTTCTCTACCCTTCTAGAGCTCCATGCTGAGTAACTTTCTTCTCGTTCGAGCTTCCGTACATCTCCCTTTCGAAGGCTGGCTAACTTCGTCCCTATCTGCTTCCCATGCCCAACTTTACTCGCAACTCATCCTCATCGTTAATTCAGTCGGCCAGTGTCTTTGCAATCCTACAATAATAGGGCTCCATCCTTGGCATATAACTCACGCCATTGGCTATCTGTCACACGTCTCGCCTAATGTCATACTTCTATGACCCTCAGATATCGAATTCTCTCCCAACGTCTTGCACGAAACCGCGAGTATTGCACGCAGTTCTCCCCCTCCATTTCACGTAATTGCCTGAGCCCAGAGCCTGCACCAAGGTTGAAATAAAATTGCCTTTAAGGGAGAGCAGTTTCACTCCCATTACCGTGTCGGTAAACCTTTTTGTTTCGAATATGGTTGTCTGGAAAACTTTAGGATGGATCGAACTTATCTTCAAAGAGTAAAAATCCCCAAACCTTTCCCCAGGTCGATCCCAATGTATAGATTATGATTATTAAACTTCGCTTCAGTGACCCCATCTTCGCCAGCATGCAACTGTGTCTTCGCTGATTGCACTCAGTATCTGAACACCCGCTCCTCCGCGACTCACTAGATGTCCTTGGTACCAATTGTCCCTCGCTGGAGGGATATGTCCGCAGACGCGAACAGATCCGACCAAAGGTCCCATCCAGTCTCCGGCAACCAACAAACGGCCTTCAACCTACGACCGGTACACTTTCCTCTGTCGGGAACATCCCCTACAAACGAAAGATTCCGCATGGACACCCTTCTACATTATATCGCACTGTCCAGTCATCCGCACGCCATCTGTTGAGCGAAAAACTGTAAGTACTATCTTTATTTTCAGTAATCCCCGCCCTTTACTTTTCTCTCTTCACTACCTTCTCGTTCGTTTCTCCCTCCACTTTTTCTCTTACGCGACGAAATTTACATTTTTTATACTCTTTTCTTTCTCTCTTTTCTCTTTTAATGGGCGATTGTCTTCCCCTTTGATGGTAAGTCTTTATTCTTTTCCTTTAATTTGATTTTACTCGTCCCTGAATATCTTTTTCCGCAGCCAATATTTCTACATACGATTTTCGCCACAAATCACCCTTTTTAAGGCAGTTTTCAGTAAATCACAGTACAGGACTAATTTTCGCCTGCTTTTTTAATTCAGCGGGCCTGTCAATCTAAGCCGTTTGGCGCTATTTAAACAATTCGAGCACCGTCCAAAATTTGTCCACGTCCCTACAAGAACAAAGAATCAAAAATTCACACACCCATTGACAGCCATCATGCACCGACTACCCCCTTGTCGCACCCCCGTTTCCAGAATCCGTCACCCCTGCTCCATCACCATCTCTCCTTTACTCCCTTCGGGCCCAACTGACGTCGAGGACTACCTTCGTCGTCAAACCAGGAAACGTCTGACGGAGCTCGATTCTCGTGACCTGGTGGAGATCAGAGCAAAGAAACCAGTGGGGTGGGGCTGGAGGAGGATCGTAAAGTTAGGGTATGCTTCGAGGAGTGGGTGGCCCCGAGCTGGTCTACGAGATGGAAGAAGAGGAGGCCGGGGACGGGTCGCGGGAGAAAGGAGAGGAACATGAGGAAGATGAAGAGTCCCCGGATGTCGATGGAAATTTCGAACAGGGTTCAATGGGAGCGGAAGGAATGAATTAGTTGGGCAAGGTGGTCCCGGTCATGGACCTGGATGAAGGGGCCTCAGGTGAGCAGTATTCGTTGGACCGAGGGGTTGGCAATTGTGGAAAATTCACGGGCTTGTGTGGGGACTACATGGGTACTTCTGATATGTTGAGGAAAGTGCTAGGTTCTGACCAGGAGCATGAAGATTTTGAAAAGTAGACTCATTTAGTTTCTTTCAAATATTTTCTGTCGAGCGCATTGCGCCCACATGCAAGCTTTTCCTTTTTTCTGGTGCTTCTAAAATTTTTTATAGAGATTTTAGTTTGGAAAAAAGTCTATATATGCTAAGTAAAGTTTTTTCCTCTATGAGACGGAAAGAAACTTGGGAAGTCAACTTCAAACGAAAACCTTCAATTAGTTACCTAGCCTCTAAGCGAGGTGACAGATGTTAATCGTTTAGAGTTAGAGCTAGTTACTAGAGCAGTCTCTCAGAATTCAATCCCACTCCTCTTAATCGCCCATTAACGCCTACTTTAGCACTTTAGTCGCTCGCAACGACTCTTAGCTCGAGTATTCAGTGTCTACCTTTTCCGTAGGCGTCATTTTTACCTTATCACCATCAACATCTTTTTGTTAGCCCTTAAAAATCCCGCCCACTTTTCTCGTTGGCCAATAATTCCGTAGTGGCCACGATAGGCAAGAATTTTCTCAAGAACCATCGCTACGCTAGTCTTTTTTCTACCATTCAAGCTTAGGTCCACCTCATGGCTCTCGATATTCACGGCTAATTTTATAGCTTCTTTATAATTGATGATAACTCTCTTAGTTGCACATATCTATTGTCTGTCTTCAAGGCTAGGCTTAAGCATAGAATCGGAGTCCATAGTGTGTTTCCTCACACATTGTTGTCTACCTGACCCATCTGTTAATCAGGGAATTCCCAAATGACGAACAGAGACTAAAATAAATTCACTCATAATAATTACGTGTCATACACTTATGTCATAATTCATGACAATTGCGTAGAGGATATATTTGCTCTCCAAATACATCAAAACCCTCCCTCGAAGTCAGTCCTACAAATTTACTGCATACCGAGTTTCTTGTCGAAAGTAGTGAACAAATTCCGTGCCAACGGCTTGGTCATCAGGTCGGTGATCATTTCAGATATAGGGGTGTAGCACAAGACAATGTTGCCTTTCTTCACGTAGTCGATAATCATTTAGTATTTTAGATTTATATGCTCTGAGCGGTCGTTAACAAAGCCATTCTCAGGGAGTTCAATGCAGCCATTAATATTCTCGTTGATGACAAATTTTGTTGATTGAGTGACCTCAAGGGCAGGCTCAAATTTTTGAAGCTACAAAACTTCCCGTTCTGCATAAACCAAATCTACATACTCTGGTTCAGCGCAGCTCTGCGCAAGACATGTCTGCAGTTTTCTACTCCAACTGATAGGGCCTCCAGAAAGCATGAACACGTACCACTTATCGACTTACGGGTTGGTCTCCCTTGATCCTAATCTGAGTCACTGTACCCGAAAAGCCTACACAATTATTATCAGTTTTCCTATAGGAGGCACCTCTAATCTTCTTAGTTGCCTTTAGGTGCCGCAATACGATCATTGCCGCAATCAAAATCGGTATAGTAGGCTTATTCATAAAACGGGATAAATACCGCGTCGCATATGCAATGTCGGGGCGCGTGGTATTTGAGAGGTGAAGTAACCAACCAATCAGTTGTTGGTATGGAGTTTCGTCTATCTCTTGGCACTCCCCCTCACGTGTAGTTCCCAACAAAATCAAATTAGTTCCCGGAGGCAATGGCACATGTGTTGGACAACAACCCACCATTCTAAAGAACACCAACATACGTTCGATTAAAGTAAAACTATGCAATTTCAAAAACTCCTGAGTATTCTCGATAACTATATCAAGAAATTGCTTTGCATCTACCATGACCCGAATAGTAAACTTAGAGCCAATTTTTTGTACCCTTATATCAATTCTGCGTTTGTCACTCCCTATGATCTTAATACCATCATTGACGACCAGTAGGATCACAACTAAATCATTCAAATACCTTATATAGAGACTTTAGTCTGATACAGATCCTGTAAAATCAATATGCAACAAGAAATTATGAATTAGTTCTCGCTAGGCTCTTTATGCTTGCTTTAAACCATAAATGGCCTTCAGCAAACGACATAATTTGTGAGAGTTCCTAGCCTTAACATACACTTCTGGATGTTCCATATATAATTCCTCTGTTAGTGTCCCATTCAGAAAAGCATTCTACACATCATGAGTGATTGTATGCCAAACCTTTCTTGTAGCAAAATCGATAAAAATCCGTACTGTATTGTATTTCACAACAGGGAAATACACGTTAAATTAGTCAATGCCCTCTTTCTGAGTAAACCCAAGAGCCATAAAGTGGGCTTTATATCGCTCGAGCTGGCCTTTTGATTTGAAATTCTTGTTGAAAACCCAATTTTTCTTCACGCATTTGCCCGTTTTCGGCAACTCAACTAGTTCCCACGTATTCAATCCCTCGAAAATGATGCCATCTACTCATTCATGGCATCACACCATTGTATGGCATCGGTACTAGCTATGGCACCTTTGTATGTAAATGGAACATCCAATCGGTCCGCAGTCATTGTAGAGTCAGTCACGAAACAGGCTTAGTGAAATCCCAATCGATCCAGCGGTATACCAGCGTTGGCCCTATGGGACCTCCTAACCTAAGTTATATGCTCCAATGGCACAAAAACATCATGTTGTTGATCGGTGGCGCTAATATTCTGACCTTCGCTTGTAGAAACTGCTTCAGAGTCAGCTGCATGTAGCTCTTGGTCCCCCTCAGCTGCACCAATTGGAATTATATAATCCACATCTGGCATAAAAATCCGGATTAACTCAGCTGTGCTGCACATTTCCTCAATTACGTCCTCTATGAGCTCCGTATCTTCATAGATTGTCACTGTACCCGTCCTAGGGCCGATTACCCGGCAATCATTGCACCTATCATATCCAATACATACTCCTTCCTCTGCACGTGGCTCAAACTTTCCATAACGTTTTCCTTGGGGTACATGGACAAATGCTCGACATCAAAACACATGGGCATGGGAGAGAGATGGCTTAGTTCCATGAACTCCTCGTAGGGAGTCATATTATTCTGCAACTTCTAGTATACAACCTTTTGCGTAAGTAGTTAGCACAGTCAATAGTCTCAGTCCAGTATATATTTCGATCTTTGCCAGGTAGATACATTACCATTGTTCTCGCCATATCCGAAAGTGTGCGGTTCAATCGATCTGCTCTCCCATTTAACCCTGGGGAACATGGTGTCGCAATTTCATGTATAATTCCTTTCTCTTGAAACCACTCCTGTAAAGCAGTACAGATATACTCGCTGCCCCTGTCAGAGCGCAACCATCGAATCATTTTTCGAGTCATTAAGACAAACCTCGTGAGTTTGCGCTCAAATAAGTTTTCCAATTCTTTAATAATCGCCCTAAGTGCATCCGGCCCTTGACTCTTGCGACGAGTGAGTCAATTCAATGAGTATCCACTGAACTCATCAATCAGTGTGAAAAATTACTGAGATGATAAAAATATTCGGACCCTGACGGGTCCAACCACATCCGAGTACACTCGGTCAAGGGCTTGCTTCGTTTCATAATCTGCATCCTTAGATTTGTAAGAGTGTCGGCATGATTTTCCAACAATGCAGTCACGGCAGGCCACGTCTCATTTATCCCAATGTTTAAACGGAATTACATTGCACAAATTAAGAGAACGTCTCATTGTATTGTCGGCAATGTGACCGAGACGTCTATGCCACAGTTCTCTCTCTGAAGTACGGTTGACAATATTTGCGTTTTCATACCTAGAAGTATTCTGGGGCTTATCCCCATTTCTAACAGTAAGCAATGTAGGATATTTTCCATCCAATTCAGGTGCAACTGGTTCCACGACACCAGTTTTCTTATGCTGCATAGTACAAAGACCGCGTTCGGAGTTCCGTTCCTCAGCATCAAAGTTAACCCGGAAGCCCTTTTTCCGGATTGTAGAGACGGAAAGCAGGTTACATAGTATCTGAGGTGAATATAAAACCCTTTTAAATATAAGCTTATGATTTTTCCCATCTACAACCGAAATAGCTTCGATAATGCCACCTCCTTCAGTCTGAGTAAATTCCCTGTTTCAAACTTGAACCGAACTTTTCGTTTCCTGTATTAAGTAAAGTTTGACTGGTTTTTCGTCATGTTTACATTGGAAGCATAGTCTGCCATCCACGTGTCTGATTTGTTCTCCTTGTTTCTGACGACGAAGGTCGATGGCACGGCTTTATCGTTAGCCTTTCTAACCTTACTGCCAGTCACAAGCATATCACTCCCTTTCATATCCTGTGACTTCAAAGTCTGTGAATGTCCCCTTTTTACCTTTGTTTACAGTGTAATTCTTCCTGTTAATGTCACAGCTGGGGTTGTGGAAGCAGCGATCAGCAGATTGGCCGTTTCGTCCGCAATGTGTGAACTTGGCATTGCCCTTCTTGCTCTGACTTCCCCATGTTACAAGTACCTTACCACTTGAGCCACCCTCTAATATTTGCTCAGCTACAATCAGTTCAGAAACTGAGAAACATCAGAAAAAACCTGCCCATACTTCTTACCGGTAGACCTAATTACTTGAAGCTTCACTGCAAAATCTGATTGAAATCAGTTAGTACACAAAGTAGAGCACGTTTATTTTCAAATTCAGACACTGCATGCCCTATCCCTGACAATTCGTTAACTAGGTTAACCATTCGGTTCGATAATTCCACCACGGAATCAGATGATTCCATGGTAATGTCTTGTAGAGCTGACTAATTTGCATCAATTGAGGCTTCAGACACAATTTGGTAAGTATACCTCAACTTTTCCCAAACAGTTTTTGGATCCCGCATTGTTAATACTGCAGCCTTACAACTAGGTCTGATTGTCATCATAATCTACGAAAGCGTCATGTCCCTTTTTCGCACATCATCATTATTTGTAGTTTTTCTAGGTTTAGCCTCACCCGTAGAGTCCAAGGATCCATCTATGTACCCCCAAAGCTCCTTTCTACGGAGAAATATTTCCGTTTCATTTGCCCACAGGTCTTTATTCTCGATATTCAACTGCTGGATCTGCATGCTAGCGGTCCCCAAAATTCCGTCCATTTTGCCGAGATTTAGCTCTACACAAGAGACAATTAAAGTGGGTACACTCGTCAGTAGATAAAAGGTTTATGGATAGACAGACTTACTGAAATCAGGGTGGCTTTTGAAATGAAATGTTCCTGAACACTATTTTGGCATGCTGCCCTGGCTGCGCAGGATAAACTGGCACTCTGCGCTGGCTGGATACTATTTTGGCATGCTACGCTGGCTGTGCTGGCACTGAAGTGCAAGATTTATTTTATTTATTTTGCCATGCTGCGCTGGCTGCGCTGGCACTTGAATTCAAGTTTTATTTTCGATTATTTTTAGAGATATACTTTGCAATGTACTGCAGCGGTACAGAGCTGGCAAAGCTACTGCGCAGGTGCTACAAATTTCGGCAGTTCGGAACTGTATATAAGGAGGGTGGGAGTGAAATTTAGGAGCACATAGGGACTAGCAAGCCGCAGTGGAACGCTAGCCAAACTAAGTCACACACAGCAAAGAGTATGAAGGAAGTTGGGAGACAACCTCAGATCCAGTCCCAAATAGTTAGGAAGTTGAGAGTCAACATCAGACCCAAGTACTTTTTTTTACGCCAGTCTCAGAGCATAGGTGGTAGAGCCTGTTCCTTTAGAATTAGCCACTATAGTAGTCACTCAGCTTTCACGCCTACTCCTCCCCACCGCCCGTTAACGTCTACTGTAGCACTTGAGTCGCTCGTAATGAGTCTCGCATAGGTTAGTTAGTGTTTCCCTTTTTCTTCGGCGCCATTTTCACCTTATCAGTGATCGACAGGCTCTGGGCTCATGACCTATAGCACCGTGTTAATTGATGATAACTCTCTTAGTTGCATATGTCCACTGTCTGTCCTCAAAGCTAGGCTTAAGCATAGAATCGAAGTCCATAGTGTGCTCCCTCACGCAGTGCTGTCTCCCTGACCCATCTGATAATCAGAGAACTCCCAAATGACTAACAGAGACTAAAATAAATGCACTCGAAATAATTACGTGTCGTCCACTTATGTCATAATTCATGACAATTGCGTGGAGGATGCATTCGCTCTCCAAATACTTCAACAAAGGTTTGGAGTCCGCCCAAGTCGTCTCAGCGCCCCTTGCTTCTGACTTTCCCGCCGTGGCTGTACGAACTCCTCTTCCGAATATCTTCGACTCCTAACCACGGTCTCCGCCCATACCTTACGACTTGCGCCTCACGCCACTTGTCACCAAGGCCCCTGGTGAAGGCGACGACAATTTACGGATATAACAAAGTACAAAGTATTGAACTTCAAGGCAGATAAGGGTGCTGGGCAGCCTGGCTTTCTCAGATGCTGGGAAAATTCCATTCTTTGAAGCAATAAAATTCGCCACTTGATGGATACCCTTTTCAAACCCCGAACCAATGCAACCATAGGGTGGAGCTGAAAGCTATAATGGGCGCGAGGAGTGTCCTAATAATAACAGTTTTTAGTCTCTTTTTGAAGAAGGTGAGATAAAGGCGCGGCTCAATTGTAACAGAAGTAATGCGGCCTGATAACGGAGACATCGACCCCGTACGGGAAAGCTACTACTGGTCACCATCTAGGATATTCCGGGCCACAACTGATCATATCTTTCAAATATTAAAGCACTCCACATCCCCCCGTCCGGGAAAGCAAAAAACTCGGAATCCGCAATGTAAAAGGAGGTAATCTGATGCTTTTCAAATATTAAACTACCCAAACTTTTTCCCCTTGGTGCAAAGATTAGATGGATTTTTATCACTGTAATATCTATGTGCAAAACTGTGAAGTCGCTATAAATTAATTTTGAATAGGGTGACTAACTTGTGCTTGTTGCCGGGCACGACATATTACTGACGCCGCACTTGTGGACCAATTAGCGTAGCTTAGTTTCTGGTACAAGCGGGTCTTCATCCCCCCGTAGAATATCCGCTGCGCGATGCGACAGCTGCCGCGTATTTCTCCATGACCTTTGATGATGTCCCAGAAGGTGATCTTAACGAGTCAAAAGCCAGCGGCACAAAATCCCACCCATACAGAGATCAGATAGTTGAAAACATCGCAGAGATGCAATTTTGATTTGGACCTACCTACGAGAAGAATCCATCTTCATCAGTGCAGCCGGCGATAGTTGTTGTCTGAATAATTTGCCTGACTCCTACGCCGCTTATCTGGAGGTTAATTTCGCAGACAAATCCATCAGGAGTGTCGCAAGCACCAGGCAAAATAGTGGCCCTTTCCATGATAGTTCTAGTTTCACCTGCAGCAATAAGAAGTGGCAAGTCCGGTGAAAAATCGATCTCAACTCTGCCGTCACAGTCAGTCGTGATCACAGAGAGCTCTTGATCTAAGCTCTGCACTGCATCAACTATAATGTCAATCAGTTCCCTGGGATCATCTGCGGGAGCAACGACACCTTGTGTTCCAGCAGCAATATCGTTAGCTTGTCCTGCCCTAGTCCACACAGTGGGGTTACCGCAGCCAAACCTTCCGTTTCCCGGCGCGCTAAAAGTCACCCCGTTTAAACCCGTTCTGCCATGACCAAAATTAGTAGCCACGACAGCAATTCCCTCCTCATTAAGTTCTTCAATAACATTGTCTCGAGTTAATTCTGAGCCATCAGGGCATGTCGGCTCATGGCCCGGAGCATCCCCAAAGTAAACTAGAATTCGACGTGTACTTGGTCTCCATCCAATCTCGTCAGAAGTTGCTACCTCCCTTAAAGCGTACAAATTTGCCTCTGGGGTATCAAGTCCTCCTCGAGCTTGAAGAAGATTAATTGCTGCAGTTGCAAGGGAAAAGTTTTCCGATATGCTCTGCAAATTTCGGAATGGCGGCATATCTCTTTCGTCTCGGTAGTATCCTACTCCAAAAGCAACACTTCCAGAGGCGTTTGTCCTAGCTTGAACAAGGCTGCTGAAATCTGCCCGAACCTGGGCGATTTCGGTGGCCATTGATCCCGTGGCATCAGAAAGAAGGTAAAAGTCCTCCCGAGAAGAGCTTGATAGTTCATCAACGGCAACAGTGATTTCTGCCGTAAGACTCCCACCAACAACAGTTTCGGGAGGAAATTCCAGCACTGCAGGAAGGGAAAGGGGACCGGCCTGGATAATTGGAGTGGAGGGCCCGGGGTTGCAGGCAAAACCTGGCATTGCACGATATGTTGACTTTGAACGGATTGGACTTGAACTTGGACGAAGTCTTGTATTCGGAGTGTATATTGGTCTCGGAAGAATACTTGATCGGCCGTTACAACTGCTAACGGCGCAACCTACTCTGCCTCGGCATTGAGCTTCTGCTATACGTCGACCGGCAACACTGACGAAACAGAAACCTGTACAAAACCGATCCGTTTTAGTAGATAAGGGAACGTCGACTTGAGATTCTCTTGGAGGTAAACTTATTTCACTCACGCAATAAGTGATGGTCAGCAAGCCAGCCGTCAAGAAAACGAAGAAATTCATGATGAAACGGAGTTGATATCCGCGAATTCGATCGTCAGCTATCCAATGGTTGTTACTTGTGCAGGACTGAAGAAAGAGTGTCTTTCAAGCTCAGGCTTCAATCTTATATATTGTCGCTTTCGACAATTTCAAAGAGTAGAACGGTGAACATCATTATTATTTTGGAGGAATCGTTGACCTTGCATTACGAGAGCATGGTTGGAGTCTACCTGAGTGTTACGAGCTCTAGAAAGGAAAAAGATTGTGGAGTTGAAAATTGTTATGAATCATTGAAACTGGACTGGTTCTCGGAGTGATGCCCTATCTCGTATTTCCAGTATGAAATGTTTGTCATGGTAGTGATGACAAAATCCGCACGTCCAAGATACAAAACGCTATCGTACCGTAGTAATGCTACATTTATGCCGTGCTTGAGTAACGTCCAAAACTCCACCGCTTCTGAGCCCTCTGAACTCTCACAGTAAACAAAACCCCTACTTCCCGTTGAGTAATTGGATAACTGAGAAAATGCTCCCTGCTGGCATTACAACAAAAAAAGGAGAATTGATTTGGTTCTTTAATTTTTGAAAAGTGCGGTTCGGCTATCCCCCGGTGTATGCTACACATGTTCAGGATAATGGGTAATGTGACTCATATGCCCAAATGGCTGGCTCGAAGCCTGTCAGCAGGCATGATGCATTGAAAATCACTGCTGCTCTCATATGCCTCTGGGTTAAAACCGCTCGAACCGTCCCGTATGTCTCCATTGCCCTAACAGCCACGTTCCGCGCCACGTCGGTTAGCACTGCGTAGGCTTCTGGGTGCCAGCCCCGAGGGTGGATATAGGGATGGGCATGAGCCTGCTTCGGGCGGCGGTCGCGATAAAAGATTCATATCCTCTATGCTTTGCAGCCTTTGCCGCGTTGAGGGATGTGAGCGGGTTACAACAAAGAAATGTCTGCAAGGACAAAATTCCAGTAAGAAACTCCTCGGTAACGAACGATGAAGGGGTCTTGTGGAGCCGACTGCGCGATGACAGATGAGTACGTTTAGCTTTTCAACCAGTGAATTTTTTTCGTGCCTAGAAATACAGTGCTCTTGCTAGAGGGAAAACGGGCGCAGTGATTACTGCGAGACTGCGAGTTTTCGAGGCCTAAGAACTGGTGGGGTTGTAAAAGTGGGTGTTGTGTAGCAGCAGTACGTGCGAGAGAAGAGAGACGTGATGGGGCTTTGCCTCAATATGAAATTATTGTTCAATTTACGGCAGAAGTGTACCGTATCCTTTGCTGCTGTAAGCATCAAAAAATGTAGCTGAACTCCTGGTAGCATGGTGAGTTGTTTGCAAAACGGTGCTGGAGCATTCGCGCTGTCACGGGAACCTCAATGTTACCTGCAGATGCACAGTTTTTCAAGCGGAATATATATGCTGGGTTCAGAAATGGCACAATGGTGGGTTTTCGAAAAGTTTCTTATCTTGCTGCCTTGTTTCATGATAGCATTTAGTACAACTTGATTCGGAACGGGGAAATTTAGTGCAGTTAGTTTACTGCGAATAGTCCAAAGGTTATGAGTCCAATGCATTTCCATTCAAACCATGTGGCAGGATCTACAATACAAATGATGGAGCGTGTCCACTAACTAAAGGGAAAAGGTTGTGGTTTACTCTTGGAAGAGTAAACCACAAGTACAGAGGACTCCCAACCTTTCCATTACTCGCAGTAAACCACCCCTTTAACCCCTCTTGGAAGATGTATATGATCTATCCAATGGTTTTCCAGACAACAAGAAAGTAGCTGATAGCCCAGTCAACACGCTGGCGGCGCTGGAGGTGACCATCAACGCAATTCGGAAAGAGTATTATTCATTCCTAGAAACAGTTAGTGCCTCTTCACTATCTGATGGCTGAAGGGTTTAGGTTAACTTGAGAAACTATACACTATGTACTGTACATACATGTACTGTACTGTACAGTACTGTACAGTACACTATGTACATAGTATATATATATTTTTTTTATCTGTTGGACACTTTGGTTTTGCTGATAAAATCTTTATATGTGATCAGAGAGAAGTGATGATCTTCATGAAAGCTGCACCCGGACTCTTATAGGGTGCTAACCGACGTCGCGCGGAACGTAGCCGTTAGGGCGATGGAGGCATATGGTAAGGTCCGTGCGGTACTTACTCAGAGGCACGCTGCCGCGGCCGTAATGTCCAACGCAGCCTGTCTGCTGGGGCTTTGAGCCAGCTTTTTAGGGTAATTTAAGAGGTATTACTCGGAACCCTGTAAGTTATTTCCGGGCCACAACCGACCATACCTTTCAAATATTAAATCACCCTACATTTGCCCTCTGGAAGCTGCATAAATCTCGATTGTAAATCTTATGAAAACACGCTCACAACAAGAAAGAAAGAAGTTTAATGCATTCAGTATCTACTGAAGACTGCGCACGTCCTAACTATACGGCTAAGATCTAATCGGATGCGGACAAAGGCAAGTGTTTGTCATTGAGGACAACGTTTTTCAATGTCTGCCTGAAAATCACTCTCGCGAAGACATTGAAAACATTTGAATGGTTCTTGGTGACGTGGTTATCAGGGGGCCACCGGTTCGAGAGACGAGAGAGCCTCTGCAGTATTGGACCATTTGAAAGCACGTAAGGAATCCGACCAAGTCTTCCATGCATTAAAATAACATCGGACAGGACGCAGCCATTAGTGAATTAAAATAACCCAAAAATTCCCCCGTGAGGAATATAGCATTTTGAAAAATCGGGTTCAACCCTTGAAACCCTTGAGCCTAAAGTTATAAAGTTGCAAGTTTTTCTGGTGCGCTACGACAACGTACTGTACTGTCCGTGTAACGTGCTGTACGTACGGACGTAAAATCTTTACGAGTTTTTAGGCAAGAAAACTAGCGTACTGCTCTTGAACAGTATTGATATTTCTCAGTCACCAAAGGGATTGTCTCTGATGAAACTGCTGGCAGAGAAGCCATTTGAAACTAATGATTTTTCTACACGACTTTTCATCGCTGCGATGGCTTTGTACGATCGGCCTAGCTAGACGTGTCCATAACCAGGGGTGTGTTATTTTTCAACGCAGGTTGATGCACGCCAATCAGAGATGCTTTTGCAGACTCCTGTATATGCATTCGCGTGCGTTACGCAGTATTTCGTGATGCAGGCGCAACAGGTTGCCTCCCGCCGCCTGCCTGCGTAGCTGATATCTGAGTACTCTCTGCCCACTTTCGTGCCATAGAACTCGTGAAGATTTACAACCACGCAGTACACCGAACGAAACAGTCAAGCACTGTACAGTACTCGCAGTAAACCAACCCATCCCTGTCCTCGAGCCGCCACAACGCGGCCACGCAGTTCGCCCGGACATCAAGGCGCTTGGAGAGAACGGGGGGATAGACTTTTTCGACGTAACTGTCATCCACCCATTGACCCCCGCCCGCCTTCCCTCCCTGGCGCGATGCCCACTCAAGCCCCTTAACCATGCCCGCCTTGGCAGGGACACTCGCTTTGCCGAATTGATACGTTCAAAAGGCCCTGGGCATCGTTTCATTGCCCTTCCACTTTCCACATTGGGGGGATGGCACCCGGCTGCTCGGGACTTTGCGAAACGGGTTGCAACCGGCATTGCTGCACGGGCGGCTGTTCCGATTGCTCACGCAACGCAAACACTGTTCGCTCGTCACGCGGCGAGGCTCGTCCAGAATAACGCCAGTTGTCTGCTGGAAGGGGTCTTGAGTGAGTCTTAATGCCGCAACGTGCAAGTTAGTATGTTCCAGAGAACCTCTGTTCTCATGGTATCTCCGTCCCTACGCAAGTTAGGCCTCTTCCCTGTTATGTCTAGTTCCACGCTGTTCCCCCCAATCTATTACGAGTCATCCGTTTCAGTATAAAGCCCAAACACCCATTCAAGTAAAACTCAATTTACCCATTCAAGTAAACCCAGTTTACCCATTCAAGTAAACCCAATTTACCCAATTTTCTTAGCAGGAGAATTAAGTGTACCCAACCCATTCAAGTGAACCCAATTTACCCAATTTACCCTCTGTACAGTACTTTACAGTACTGTACTGTACAGTAACTAGAGGTAGAAAAAGCCAGGGATCTGATCGGATTTTTTGGATTTTAGGAACTACAGTAGCTAGCTTGAGATTTTTGAGACTCGGTAGAGCCTAGCGGGGAAATGAAAACAAGGGCGGTGGCCCGTACTGCCGGCTGACTGCAATCATATTTACTTTTGCGAAGATACTGTATGTACTATCGTCACGGCACTGCTCGAAGTTGTGGCTGATGCTCGAAGTTGTGGCTGAGTAGAAAGTGCCAGTAGCACTGTATAGAGGAAGAGAGAAAAGGTTTTGGTGTTGGACACTTAGAAGATAAATTCGATCTATCCTAAAGTTTTCCCAGACAACCGCAGTCAGCGTAAGTGGAGTTTCATCAGCTTTCCTGATAAAGTGGAATTTGTGTTGTTCAAACAGAAAAGAGTTGAACATACTACAGTATGAGGTGTAGGCGTGTAGGCGTGTTGTTGCGGTATGAGTTCACATGCACAAACCACCGATGCCCACTATCTGCTATTCCTTCTCAATACCAAGTTCTAAACCCTCCAGATCGGCAACGCCATCTTCGACGTCATCACCTTCCGCGTAGTTCGAATCAGACTAATCCGTTGAGCGAGCAGCCACTCACAATCGCTCCGTCCCGTATGGTCCAGGTACAGGAGGGTCAGAGTTCTTCTCCGTGGTAATAACCACACTGTCGCGCCATTACGTCTGCCCTCAGACTCCTATAGGGGTTTTTGAAAAAATAGCGGCTATTGCAAAGTTTGGGAGTCCTACAGTATGATTCCGCATTCAAAACAATGAACGAAGCTTTCCCATGTAGTTGATATCACCAAAACTGGCCAAAAAATAGAAAAAAAGAAAACTATGAAAGCGTTGGCTGAGCTGGCATGCTGCGCTGACTGAGGTGACATGCTGCGCTGGCTGTGCTGTATTTCATAATTTATTTTCAATTATTTTTAGAGGGATTCTGTGCACTGTGCAGTAGCGGTGCTGCGCGGCATAGATACTGCTCAGGTGCCACATATTTCGGATGTTTGAAACGGTATATAAGGAGGTAAGAGGGGATGCTCTGGGGTACCGGTCATGGGGCTGAACAAGAATATTTTTGTGATCTAGATATTGCAACTCGTGTGAACCACTGGAAGGAATATCCATGGACTGCATTGGAGGTATGGATATTTTGGAGGAATTGTTTGGCTCTGATCTAGAGGAATAAGATATATAGGAAGAAATCTAGATATTTATGCTAATAGTATCTGCTGTAAGTCTTTCTTGTTCACACCATTAGGGCATTTAGGGGTTTTCGGGGTTTTCGGGATTAGTAAGTCTTTCTTGTTCACAAGATTCTATTTGATGCATTTTATGGTTCGCAGTATGTTTGTTTGAGACTTTAAGGTTAGCCAAAAAGTATATATAAGCTGAGTAAACTACTTCCTCTTGTGGAGGTCAAGCAAGTTGGCAGACAACTTCAAGCCAAGTCCTGAGTAGTAGAGAGTTGAGAGTCAACTTCAGACCCAAGAAAACTTTTTCCTACGGCGCTCACAGAGCATCAGTTGTAGACTCTGCCCCTTCCATCCTTGCTTGTAGACCTCTCAACTCTCTTCCATATACGCTCCTTTTTGTTAGTTCAACTCTACCGCGGTAGCACTTTTGTCGCTTGCAACACCTCCTTCTTGGGGTAGTTGATTCTGAATATCTTTTCTCCCGACGATTTACCCCTATCACACTGGGCTGATCAAAGCCTGCGCTTAGAGATATAGACTGCTACGCTGATATAGTGAAAATATAGCACCATTGTGAGACACAACTTTTTGGCATCAGTACCAGTCTCCACTCTTGGAGGTTGGCTCCCGGATACATGTGCAGTTCTAAATGACATGGCAAGTAACCTGGCCGTGAGGGCATTGAAGACGTACGGAAAGGTTCGGGAGGTTTTAATGCAAAGGCACGCTGCAGCAGCCTTCATGTCCAATGCGGCCTGATTGATGGCTGGCCTGAAGTAAGCCTTTTAGGGAGCGTAGTTCCTCCCCCATTACTGTGTCGGCATACCTTTTTGAGGCGATTGTGGTTGGCTGGAAAACTATGGGATAGATAACACATATTTTCCACGATTAAAACACCGAAACCTTCGCCTAGTACCAGCCTATATAATTTCCTGTCCGGATTGGGCCTCGCTCCGGGTCTCTATCCTGTTCTCAATGGGAAAATTGGGTCTCCTGCAAACTTTAGACATTACCGGGGCTGCTTACGCAGCATCTGTAATTGGTTTCTTTATACTTATCTCCTACCCGCTGACTCTTTCCCACGACCGCCACCTGGAAGAGATCCCTTCGTCATCCATATCGCTCATGCCTCCCTCAACCCGCAGCTGTCTTCGTCGCTTACAGCTACGGCCCTTTTTGAGCGTTGTTTTTCGCCGGTCCCCGGTGAAAGGCTCCAGTCTGCGATCACAACTGAACTCATGCTATCGAAGTCTGACAGGTTGCCCTTGTCCGCAGCAGCCCCTGGCCGGGCACGGCTCCTCTGGTGCGCAAATATTCTCCCTCCTCTGTTTTCCCTTCGCTTCCTCAACCCCACCGCGGTACGTACATGTCCTCTTCTACGTGGAAAGTCGCTCTGGCTCTCCGTCTCGGCATCGCGCTATTCCCTGGATCTACACGCTGTGCGATCTGCTCCCGGCGCTCGGGCGACATCGCACCGGTCTTATGTCCAAGCGGTCGACACGCTTTGACCTGCAAATACGAAGACGTAATGACCCGTCGACATCACATCCTCCGCAACGTCCTTTCCCGCTTCTGTAAGGAAGTTTGGATCATCGCCCTAGTCGTGCAGTCGCTTCTCTACCATGTTCCAAACTCGTCTGGGCATTCCGAGTCCCCAGCGTTACGAATGGACATTTACTTTCCCGCTGCATGCGAGCTTCGCGGTACCGATATCGCCGTCGACATTACTGTTGCCCACCCCTCCGCTCGCCGCCACATCTCGCCAAGAGCGGTTACCGTAGGCGCTGTCGCGATACTCGCAGAGCGCGAGAAACATCGTCATTACGGCACTTACTGTGACCAATACTATATCCTTCTCTGCCCCGTCGGAATTGATACTTATGGCGCCTCGGGCGACGATGGGAAGGGCTTTTTCCGCCGCCCTGCTTTTTTTGCTGCGTCCCGTCGCGGTTCCTCGCCTCAACAGGAGCTTCGCGACTTCGTTATCCGTTTTGCGTGTAGACCCCAGGTGTTGCAGCGGCGACAGGTTTCCTCCGCCGCCAGAATTCGTAGTTAATTTCTTAACACCCTCCGCACGCTTCTGTACCATACTGTATAACTCGAAAAGACCTACTCTTCTCAACAGGGCATTTCGGGGCGGATTTCTTACAGAGGCAGTATCTCATAAAATATAGCTCCAATTAAGAAACTTTTTGTTTCTACTGAGAGCTCTCGAAGTTCTCTATGAGATACTAGAGTATCAGGACGAATGGGTAACAAAACGAGAGACAGTCGAAGTGTGAACGAAAGGCCTCATTTCAATGTTTATGGGTGGCCCCAGGCTAAGTTGGGGCAAATTATTGCTCCTCGAATTTAATTGAAAACATAGAATGATTGGGATCTTCCAAAATACTTCGTTCACGAACACTCTCCTGGATACGAGGCTCCCGGACTTCATCCACGAAGAAACCCATTGCATATCCAGCGTCTGTTTTTTTCGCTGCGGCCAACTGCATGAGCGTCGTCGCCGCCACCTCCAATACCCTCGTTTCCCCCGACGGTTTCGACATATTCCCAAGCCTCATTCCCATCAGTTCGGTGCGATTGAGAATGGTGTTATCCCATGCGCCATTTTGTGCCTACGTTTTGCACACGGGCTTTTTTGCATTTTTTCGGTCCTTCGCAGCTTTGGTCATAGATTTGACTACTTTAAGCTTCTGCTTCTCAGCCTGCTTCGATTCCTGCGCTTCCTTTTTCTATTTTTCTCTCTATGCCTTCTAAGAGGCCGTTTGACTCTGTCCTCCGCCGCCTTGCGCCGCTCGTCTTCAACTACTTCCCGCTTGGCGATAAGCTCGCCGTGCGTAAGGTAGATCGCCGGCACCCGAGAATCTATTACAGACATGATATTCTTGCTCGAATCGCGTACATCCTTCTGGCTATCGAAAAGTCCCAAAATCACCTACGCGACCTCCACTCCACGGTTGACGATTTTGTCAATCTCTCGAATCTTGTCCTGTGTATCATCGTCTGTGGCGAGGACGTCCAAGATGCTGCCAAGGTTAGACTTTTTAATTCGTCGCTGCTCTTGGCGAACAAACCCCTTACCTCCACTGCTGCTTGCCGTGTGATCTTGGCGGTGGAATAGTGTCATGATACCAAAATCCATGGGCCACATCTTCGTTGCTGTGAACGACTCTCAGGAGTTGGAGCGCGGTACCCAGCGACACCTAGCATCAAATTAGTACGCATGTGAGAAAAGTCAGGGATAGCCTGCTTGTGCATTACATCTCTCATCTTCGTTATCGTTGTCTTAAATTTCTTATTTGTCTTGTTGTCGCAGGGCTGAATAAAAGGCGAAGTATTGGCCGGTGCCTGAACTATCTCAATGTTCGTTTCCAATCCCTTCTCAAACCACTCAGCTCCATCGCGGGAGACATATCCGTCAAGTAGGAGCAGGAGGGGCTGATGGACATATGGTACAAGCTTCCGTGCATGTCGGTGCATATGATAACGACCTCGATAACAAAATGAATAACACTGTGCGCATAACCCTGTTTTTCTTGCCAACAATAGAGGATCTAGGGGGCATCCAGTCTGCAGTCATCCAGTGTGCCGCTCCGCATTCATCCTTGAACACGATCGCTGGTAACGGCTCAAACCAGCGAGCCATCTTTCTTTACGCCAGCAAATCTGAAAAATGGAGTAAATAAATCCCCTGCATCGTTAGAAATGATGACTGCCGTCACTTGCTGCCCATTTACATGTCCTGTAGTCCCCCTTATACCACCATGATTTCCGTTTGCTGCCCCAAAAACTCGCATTACCTCTCCATGATCTCCAGAACAATCAGTCTCTTCCATGTTCCAAACCAAGCGCGGGTCGTCTTAAGTACCGTTATTCCCGGCTTACTCCTGCCTAAGAGTTCTTACGTACCTTTCGAGATGTTCCTTAGACTCCGTAGCAATTTTTGTCAATAATCTCGATTCATGCTTGCGAAATGACAGCTCCCGGTGTCTCTCTCTGAACGACCTCACCCAATCATCATCCGGAAGTCCTTTTTTTAGACTGCGTTCCCCTTTGGCGAGCCTAAACAGCTGCAATCTTTTTTAGATCTTTATTGTCGGCTTCGAATCCACACGCAGCGCAACGTAGTAGTCCGTTTGAGATCAATTTTTCTTCCTGCTCCGTCAGTAGAGTCGAAACTCCCTTCGGGTATACTTGAGATGCAATATATTTTGCACTCGCGTCATTTGTCTCTGACTTCATCTTCTTGCGGATTCGGGAGACGGCGCCAGATGAAAAGCCAGTCAACTGCATTACTTTGCGGTACGTTTTGTTCTTTTGAAAGTACTTGATCGCTCTCTCGCGACGATAGAAGAGGTCATCTAGCTTCACTTGCTTCCGTCTTGATGCTGCCGCCTGACGTCTGATAGATTTTGTAACCATACTGGTGGGTGGAAAAAATGGTACAAGGCGGTACCAGAAACCGTTGCAATGGGGAGGGGGTATTCTTCAAAGGGCGGGAGAGTGTAAGGATAATAGTGCGCTGCGTGTGACAGTCAGAAATAGCCCGCACACATTGTGTGCGGGTAGTTTCTGTCTGCTGCAGAATTGGCGGGAAACTGTTCTCACAGAAATATTTTGCCCCAGTTTACCCTGCTGCCCGACAATGTCCTGTTGAGAAGGGTACCACCACGATGTAATTAACAGCCTCGAAAAGTTTGATAAGAGAGGATGGGATAAGTAATAACAGTTTTAACCAAGGCGACGTCCCGCACTTAACCATAAATATTGAAAGCACTGCAGCCCTTCTTTCCGTGCGGGGTACCACAATGGAATTTATCAACACTAATTCCTAGTGTCGACTTGTCAAAGTGCCCATGTCCACATTCAGCGGGTGGCAGTGTTGGGACTATTTCCTGGAAGCTGAATTTTATGTGATTTAAGGGGTATCTATGGTGATTTTTTTTGGTTGCTACTGTACTTTCTATCCTTTTTTGCCTCGTAGTTTTTAGATTTTTTTGGTACAGTGCAGCAGTATCTTTTACTTCTTAGTTTTCAATGGATTTTATGGCACAGTGCAGTAGTGTACAGTAGCACACTACTGTACTGGTAATTCTCGGTCACAGACCGCTCATTTATCGATTATCTAGCTAGCACACGAGGCTTCTGGTCCCTTGGGGGAGGCCGCGTCCTCTTCCCTGGCTCCTTTCTTCTGAAAATTACTGTCTTCTTTACCACTTGACCACTCCCTCTCCGCATCATGGTACTATTGCGCAAGTCTGGTACTCCCAGCGCCATCACAGTTGTGGTCCACGTCTCGAGTGATGTGCGAAATTTCTTCTTTTTCTTTGAAAGTGTTGCGATGGCATCCAAAAAAGACGAGGAGAAATCTCTGAACCTCCTCTCACGCTTGAACGTCGCAGCGATCAACTTCTACTACGATTCGTTTGCGTCGAATGGTGATCTCGTCCCCGAGTCGAGAAAATACCCCAAAGTCAAGCAGAAATTTCTCGAGCATTTCGCAAAAGAAAAGTATCCTGAATACGTCATCCGCCAAGCTCTAGAAGGCGGTCTTGAAGAAGAAGACATTTTTTGTCCATTGAAGGAAATAGAGGGCCTATATTAGAAGGTGGGGTTCAACAAAATCGCCAGGTTCGGACTCGTTCGTACTGCTGCCTGTCGATACAAGGAACTGCAGCAGTTCTTGGGGTTCCGGAGACGTAAAAATTACTCGGGAATCGCCCAGGCGCTGAAAGATTATAACTCGAATCGTGTAGCTTTTGCTGGTCCTTCGAGTTGTACTGCTGAAGTCTCCCCTGCAATGCTGCTGGTTCGCCCGGATTCAAGGTCGGGAAACATCAAAGAAAAGGTGGACTGTCTAGCTGAAGACCTCTCAAAACAGACACTCTTTCTGAAGAAGACTAAGGAAGATGACGGGGCTGGAACATCTTCAGCCCTTAAGAAGAACAATTGTGTCCTCCAATGCTCTTACTGATATGAGATTGCCCATAACGCAATGAATTGCGAAAAGAAACCGCATCGTAATACCCGCTGTCCCCTTGGTGGAAATATCGTTCACTTAGAAGTGAAGTGCTAATCTTTCGGCGGAAGAAAGGCGGTGGATCGCGAAGAAGCCGCTGAGAAGAAAGAATACAGGGAAGAAGATGGCCAAGTAGGAATGTCCTCCGAAAAGATTCGGCCAAAATCAATCCGTCACAAGACGAAGCTGGCAATTTCACGAAGATAAATGCCGAGGAGAGGCACTGCCTAAACAGCACCGTGAGGACAAACATGGAGGGACTTCGATCTCTCGCCTCGTAACTGGACCCCAAGCTCACGCTAGACAGCCGGGCCCAGCCCTACCCCCGGAAGAATTTCGAATTATTAGCCGTAAAAAGAAGGCAAGAAATCGAACTGAGGGAAGTAGAACTCAAACAAGCTGTAGTAATACGTCGGCAAATACGAAGTTATTTTTGAGCTTGCAAACGAAAACTGCGGTTTGGCATTCGGTCAGCTTCTTCGTGAAGATTCTGATTATGCTACCATAGTTATCTGCAGTATGTTTGGAAACAGTCTATTTCACGTTTCGCCGTCGTTTCGAATCTCGCTCCTCATTTATTAAGGGTTTTTTAGCCTAAATTTTACGGTACCTAGTTCTGGGCTATTCTAAACTCTGGAGCTGTACCGAGTGTCATGTCAGCTGATTTGTCTCGACTTCTGTACCTCTCGCCGAACTGTACGTCTATAAGGGTCACTGTTGCGAATGGTACTGCTCTTCCTGTCCCTGCTCGCTAGTCAAGGTCCTGACAACGTTCGGGGACCAAGCCGTCAAATAAGACCTCGTCGTCGAGAACTCCCCATTCGACATCATAATCGGTCTCTTCACGCTCACAGCTATGTGTGCGAACATTTATTTCGGGTTGCAGGACGTTCTTTTGACCATTGGTCCCGAAGAAGTGGTGCTTCTGCTTGAGCTTGACAATAAGTCTACCGAGAAGAAACTGGTCGAGGGCGAGGAGATAGGTACCCCAAGTAAATATTTCGCTTCTAATTCGAACGCAGGTCTGGAAACGTCGGAATCGTCGGAAGAAGAACTGGTCCTGGCTATCCGCGAGTATAATTCGTCCGGACTAGACAGGGACTCTACCGGCGAAGAAGTTACTACGGACGACGAAGAAAAGAAGGAAAAATTCGTGGTGCTCTGAGACCCCGACTCGCTCACTTAATGGAAGAAACTCAGAGAATGATAAATAGTTTGCTTTGAGACACTATAATCTTCGCCTGGACTATAGAAGAGCTACGTCATGCACGCGTGTCGACGAAGCAATCCTTCGAAATGAATGATCCTACCCCGATCTACCACAGGGCTTGCCGAATGTCGCCTCGATACAACTAAATTGTCCGTCGAGAAATAGACAACGTGTTAGATGCTGGAAACATCACCCCTACGTCGTCTTCTTGGTCGTTTCCGGTCGTTATCGTAACTAAGAAGAATGGTAGGACACGTTTCTGCGTCGATTATCGCACTATCAACCGCAAAATGAAGGCAGATCGCTGGCCACTACCCAAGATAGGGGTGATCTTCGACAATCTAAACGGTAGCTCTACCATCGCTATCCTTGATTTGTTTGTGGTACTGGCAAATCCGTATGGCCGAGGAATGTAAGGAAATGACTACCTTCGTCAGCGGTTTTGGTACTTTCAAGCTCGATGTGATGCCATTTGGTCTAATAAACGCGCCTTCTACATTCCTGCGTATAATTAACTACGTTTTGAAAGAAATTCCCTTCTCCCGAGAATATTTGAATGATGTCTTAATCTTCTCCAAATCGATGGAGGAGTATATTGATCACCTAACTTTCGTTCTCAAGGCAGTTAGGGAAGTAGTACTTAAGCTAAAGATTACGAAATGCGCTTTTGTTATGCCAAGCGTAAAGCTGCTTGATCACTTCGTAGACAAGCGTGGAGCCCGTGTCGACGAGGAAAATATTCATGGCATCAGGAGGGCCCCCGTCCCTACCAACTCAGCGGAGTTGCGTAACATTCTCGGCTTCTCCGGGCACCATCGTCGTTTCATCAAGTATTTTGCCCGACTGTTTGCTGCCCTTGTCGCAGTAACTTCGGAAAACGAGAAATCCAAATGGACCGGAGATATGACTGCCGCCTTCGAAACTCTGAAAGGGAAGCTTACTTCTCCGCCAGTGGTAGCATTCCAGGACTTCGACTCCCCCTTCATCTTGAAAACCGACGCTTCTATTGTCGCCGTTGGGGCAGTTCTGGCCCATAAAAGAATGATGGCGAAATTCATCCAGTGCAGTACGCAAGCCGGACGATGAACTCAGCAGAGCGTAACTATTCCATCTGCGAGAGGGAAGCCCTGCCGTCATTTTCGCTTTGAGTAAATTTAGAGTGTATCTGTCGTCGACGGAGCCATCCAAACTCATTACTTACCACCAGGCCCTTCGCGATGCCTTCAAGAAAACCTACATTCACGGGAGACTGGCGCGCTGTATGGACTTCCTGGCGTAGTATCAGTTCGAGATGGAGTACAGGCCAGGCGCGGGCAACGGAGCAGCTTACTAACTCTTGCATGCAGTACGTACTGGCTCCTCTCCTGCCTCTGAATACGATGAAGGAGACTTAGCTGCCGCGCTTTATTCTTTCACAACCGAGGGGAATCCCACAATCGAGAATTTCCTGCTTGACGTCGCCGGTCATTCGCAAGGTTAGAAAATCAGAGTTGATGATGAGGAGAAGCGTAATTCTATAAATAACATGGCGAAAGGCTTCATGATGTGGAAAGATAAGCTTCGTAGAAGCACCAGAAACGGGCTAAAGTCTACACCTTTTTTAAAGACAGGGTCGCTAGATTGAAGACCTTTTTTGACTATGTTGGACAATGGGACAAGGAGACGACCAAGAAATTTATCGTAGACCGTTATTGTTGGCCACAGATGCACGGAGACATTTGCAACTACGTGAAAAGCTGAGAAGGTTGCCAGAAGACGAGGCCTCTCCGGCCGTACCGCACGAATTTGAATGTCCCATTTACGAATATCTCCGAAACTTATTCGATCGACTTCGCGAGACCTCTGCCGATGTCAAACACAGGGAAGAAGTATATGCTCATCGCCGTCGAGCATTTTACAGGTTGTCCAATCGCAATTGTCACCACAGAATCATCGGCCACAGCCGTCGCCAAGTTCATAGAAAGCGAAATTATGCACCCATTTGGTCCCCGAAGACTATTATCTCCGACAACGCTAGGTGCTTCACCGCTGCCACCATCGCGGACTTCATGAAGAAACATGGAATTACCTGCACCACTGTTCTCGCGTATGCATCCATGTCTAATGATACAGCCGAAATGACGGAACCGTCAAAACCTCCGTGAAGAAGATGGTCGTAGGCAAAGGATAGATTGGGGAGAGTTTTGCCCCGTTTTTTGTACGGATACCGCCGCCGGCGCCTTGACGCTGTAGTTTCGCCTTTCGAACTGATTTTCTGATTAGTTCGGCGCATAGGTCCCTCTGCTCCCGTCGCGTTGATAGCCAACGCTTCCGAAACGCACCGCAAGTTGGAACTTCTGGCCTCCTCGGCCCTTCCAGCTCAATGTCGGGAGGAACAGATGCGTAGATTTGGTGATTCAAATTCGATGGAGCCCAGTATGTTCAACATGGGGGATTAGGTTCTGGTTGCGCATGGCCAGGCTTTAACATCAGCCGTTGTTCGGTCGCGCTATTTATTTGCCTACCGCGTTCGGAAAATTGCGCATCCCTGATATTGTCTCATTTCATACCGGGGTCGACATCCCCGCCCTATCCACGCGAGGAGTTTATTTCCCTTCGTCTTGCGCCTAAGCCACCTGAAGGCCTATGATTGCTGGATTTGGGCCATGCTAGTTATCTTTTCATCTCTTGTATTATTGCTTCCCTATGATTCCTTTGTTGATGATTAATAAACAATATGGACTCTGAATCTTCCTCTTCGTGTGGAAACGTTTAACCTGGGGCTCTTCTTCACCCGCGAAAAGTGGTATCTTCTGACCCCGCACTCCACCTCTTTCCTTTATGCCGTTCTGTCCAATTGCTCACGTAATTACCTCCATCTTCTCGTCGCCCCGATATAAAACTGATGATTCACTGGTAACTTCCTGCGGACAAGGAATGCGGGGTTTCTTTTCACTCTACATCTCCTCAAATGCGTCCAAGGCTCCCTAGCTCGGTTCTACACACACTGGACCTTGGCATCGACCTACCTTCCCGCTTTTCCATAGCCGCGGTCTTTTTGGTATGCGCTATCCTACTGGTCCACGGAGGATTTGGGGATTACGATACCACCGTATTCTCTCATCTCTATACGCTCAATGGATGGGCCAGTCCCGATGGCTTTGTTGTCTGAACTGGATCAACACTGGGTTTCGAGGCGAAGACGGCGCGCGGGGGGAGATGGACGTTTATGCTTTGATGCTCGAGGCTTAACAGTTGGCTGATTTGGTTGAGGGGGTTCCCATGGAAGGCCAGACGCCAGAGGTAAATGTCTATCGAGGATTAGAGGGAATTTGCAGGGGAAGACCTACCCCTAGCGTGAGCTGATTGAGCTCAGTTACTGTAATACTGCACACATGCTGTAGTTTTAGGACGGGGTGGTGTTGAGACGATTTCCTGGAAGGTGAATTTCATGTGATTTTAAGAGTATCTATGATGAGTTTTTACTGTTTGCTACTGTGCTTCCTATCTTTTTTACCTCTTATTTTTTAAGGATTTTTTATGTTACCGTACAGTATTGTACAGTATTACACTACTGTACTGTCAATTCTCGGCCACAGACCACTCAGGTGTCGGTTATATAGCCAGCACTCGAGGCGTCTGAGCCGTATGGGGGAGGCAGCGTTCCCTTCCCTGGCTCCCCCATCTTCTGAAAAATACTGTCTTCTTTACCACTTGACCACTCCCTCTCCCCATCAGGCACTGTTATCGAATCCCTGGTATAGGCACTCGAAAACTACACTAAAGTACAATCTGTCGTGTGGCGAGGCTTTTGGTGGTTAGAAAAATGTCACCTTCCTCGGAACACGAAGAGGAATAGAGCAGCGAGAACGATGTGCACTTTAGCGCGGTGTGGGATGAGCCCACCACGTTTCAAAATATGATGAATGGTGAATCAGCTCTTGGCAATCGATTTGTTGAGAAACGCGATAAATAGTGGTTCGCGAACAATATTTCTGCGTCTTTCTCCAGAGACCAAGAAATGGTACAGAAAGAACTCCCGTAATTTCTTGTGCGTGAATATCAATAAAGCGTAGTGATCTTCGCCACTTTGAGCGAGTCATGCCCCATGGAGCGACCCATCCGAGGCGCAAGAAGTTTGTACAAACCACATGACATCTGTCTGCCCTTCTAAGCTATATGAGGAGCTGAAGCAATTCGAAGAACTTGTATTGGCACAACGGGATTTTACGCAGATATCGGAGCTGTCAAATCCCGTATTGGTCTCTAGGAAGTAAAGTCCATTTTGCCACGTTTGGGCGCGGCGCACCTCAACTGAAGTGTTCCCCTACTCGGTTCAGATTTGCGGACACTTGGTGCAATTTACTTGGGAAGAATATCTTGCTGATTGCAATACCTAGGAAATCAACGGTTTTCGTTGAGATGGATGTCGTTAAAGCCGATATTCCTGCGCTACTTGGTCTAGATATGCTGGACTGTGAATCATTATTGGCTGATACGGTGGCCAACAGGTCAAAGAAACGCAGTATTTCACACGCTAATGGCTTTAATTCACCTCTTGACGAATGGCACGCCACCCCGCACCGATCCAAATGCGGTCATATCTACGTCGACATGGACTGCTCCCCCTCAGTGATGTTTAAGAACAATTTACATCAACAGTTCTTCCATCCATCTGCTGAGAAGCTCTTCAACCTTTTGAAGAGAGCTCGACTGGAAGACACATCGTCTGAGACTTTAGAGATTCTCCGGGATTTTTCGAAGTGTTGCGACCCCTGTCAGCAGATACATGACGTCCCGACTCGTTTCAGGGTCTCTTTTGGTGCAAATAATGTTCGATTCAATGAGCAAATCCTTCTCGATATCGTCACAATTGACAGCAGGCCAGTACTTCATATCTTCTAGGAAAAGACTCTATTTAGGGCTGCCAGATTCATTCCTGATTTATCTAGGAAGACGCTATGGTGTACTATTCTGGGATGCTGGTATATGGTCTATAGCGGTCTAAAATTGTATTCTGGTTGACTAGGGAAGCTATTTTGGAGAAACATTCGCTATGCTCGGAGCAATGTCCAACTTCGATGTTAAGCATACGGGTGTTGAGGCTCATTCCAGCCTAGGCCTCGGCGAGCGCTATCACCTGCCTCTTCGGCAGACTTATCGCAAAATATTATGACCGCACCCTCAAACCCTCCGGAGGGGGCACTGGCCGCCGCCAGCAAGGCCATAAACGATACTTTGGGCCCTGAAAGATTAGTCCCATCTGCCCTTGTGTTACGGTAGGTAAGTTCCCACTGGTAAATACGAAGTCGAAAACACCATCAGATCGATCAACTCTACAAATCCATGCCTCTTTCGCTGAGTCTGCTCGAAAGGAGATGGAGAAGATAATGGCCGGGATGCGTATTCTTCGTTCACTTCACCACAGAACGCCAACAGCGGCTGACAGATTTTACTAGCCGGTTGATAAAGTGCTGGTCTGGAGGAAGAAAATTGCAAATCATCGTATCCACGAATGGCTTGGACCTTTTACGTTAATTGAGACAGACTAGTCTAGTAATCTATTGTTCGTTCAAGATATTAAAATTGGTGCCGCTCGACCTCTTAATGTTGCCCAGATCAGACGATACCTGATCGAGTATCAGGAAAAAACCACGTCCGTCAAGCTTACCCGCTCTTTTATGCAAGACCTAGGAAACGACTTAAGAAAGTTTGGAAATCCAAGCGACGCATCTGAAGAGCATTACGATGTCCACATAACAAAGATCATCGCTCAGGATGATCCGAGAGCAATTTCCTATGAAATGACCGCCGCGAAGAGGGCTGAAATAAAAAGCCTTCTAGAGCCTGACACTTTCAAATTCATCCTCAAGGAGGAGGTCCCCCCTGACGGTAACATAATCCCATGTCGTGTTGTCCTTCCTATAAAGTCGACCGATAACGGCAAGGTTAAGTTCAAGGCGAGTTATGTCATCAGAGGCCATCAGGATAATTTCAAGGACTAAATGGTATGCTCTGGGCCAACAATACAGCCGCAGACAGTTATGTTTCGTTTAGAATTCGTTTTGATTTTCGAGTTCGATATATGGACGTCTGATGTCCGCCAAGCTTGCCTCAAATCGACTGAGCCGCTGGGTAGGGATATCTTCATACAGAAGCCCGTCCCGGAGTTTGAACTGGACCCGTCGCAGTGCTTGGAGCTGCTGAAAAAACTCTACTGCCTCTGCAAATCTGGGGACTTGTGGCACGAAACGCTTGCGAAGCACCATCGCGAAGACTTAGGGATTAAAACTCTTCGATCTGATCCAGCCCTCCATACTCTAATGGAAAATGGGATTCTCAAAGGTATTTCGGGAGTCTATGTTGATGATCTAATTCGAGCAGGGGACAAGGACTTCAAGGAGTTATCGAAGAAGACCAACGAAAACTTTGAGATGACTGAGAATCAGACGTTACCGTGTTCTTTTAACAGTTTTTCTCTTGACTTCGACAAGGATGGAACAATCATTCAGGATCTACACGGCTACTTAAAGAAACTTGAGATACTGCCGCTAAACGCGAGCTTTATGTAATTTAGATAATGCGAATGAAGCTTGCATAGTTATTCAACACACGCCCGGACTATTTGTTTGAAATTTCGCAACTTGCCCAAGTTACAGGAGAGATGTTCGAGAAGAACCTGAAACAGATTCTAAAACATCTTAACAAGGCGGTTGCGTTCGCCGTTGACAGTTGCGTACCTATACATATTCCTAAACTAGATATCAACTCTATCAGAGTCATTGGCTACTCTGACGCGTCATTTGCGAACAGTGCTGAACTCCCTACGCAACTATGTCATATTTGATTTATCGGCGAAGATACTGCCTCAGTAGTTCCCATCTCATTCAAGCCCTACAAGTCCAGAAGGGTGACTAGGACCGCTGCGGCTGGTAAGTCCATTGCTTTTAGTGACTTTTTTGATACTGTTTCTGTCGTTTCGGCCGAATTCGAAGCTTTTTTTGGCATCGAGATTATGGTACAGCTCCTATAAGACAGCAAAATTTCATTTAATGTCATTTCAAAGGTATCTAGGACATCCGAGAGGAGAATGATGCTCGGTATTGCAGCCGCAATGGAAGCATGTAGGGAAGTAGTCATCTCCGATATCGGTTTTATACAAATCTTGTGCAAAATTGCGGATGGACTGACCAACGCTATGCACCAAAAGTCCCTACAAAGTGTCTTAATGATTGGATGTTTGGATATAAACCCGGAAAATGGATAATTCGCCATTAAAAAGGGAGCTATGTTTTTGCTGAAGCACGATGATTTGAAGGATTACTCTTTGCGTGATCTATGATACAGTGAAGATCTTCTATCTGTAGCTTATTTGCTTCCTTTCTACCACACTTGCGAAGAACACCCTCAATCAAGGTCAAAGGATATTTTTCTTCGCTGTTGATGATAAATCTCCTTTCAGCAACCACAACAACTGCATGATTAACGTCGCGATGCTGGGCAATATGGGCAAGGTAAACCGCTCTCTCCCTATTGGCAAGATTGCGGGATGGATTATCGTTGTAAGTTGCACGATCCGCTTTCGGCACTTTTATCATCACAAATCCAGTGCCAAGGTCGAGCGGAGCCTGTCAGTCTCACAGAGGCGAAGTAAACGTGGTTTCTCATTCAAAAAGTACTGATCGACAGATATAGCAACGTCGCGCCCACGAACGATGTCAATTGCGTTCACTATCGCAGCATCGAAAAAGTTTTCATCTTACTCTTGGACGAGGACGTTTCCCTGTCCCTTCGCGAAGTACTCATCGACTTCGCTGATATCCTTGCGAGCACCCGGACCACCGACCGAAAGAACAACACCACGATGTGCAAGGATCCATTTCATCGTCACTTTTCGAAGCCTCTCTTGCTTCTAAAAATTTTTGTTACGCTTCTTTGCAAGATGTTCATCCTTGGCACTGGCAGAAGGTTCATACTATGACTTTTGCTAGATACACGTTTGATTATCCAGCTGTAACCCCTTTTAGACCCACGAATGGAACGTTTTATGGAATCCGTTTCGATTGCATAGTAAGATTCGAACCCACCTGTTGTACGCTAACTCGCGTAGAAAATCTTATCGCTTAAAGTGATGCCGTTCTTGGTTGAACCATCTCCGCACAAAAACGACTCCATGTTGAAGGTTCGGTCGCTATTCTATGCGATGTAAGTCGCTCCACCGGTATTTTTGTTCGAAGAGCTGCCTGTGGGACTTTCAGTAGACCTGCGCGGATGCTTGACTATTTAAATATTGCTTAATGTACTGCGTGATTACTGGAGTTGAAGGTTCGCCGGAGCCCACCAGCAAATCAAGTGACACTCGCAGAGCAGTAAGCAAATACAAAAGAGCCTTTTCACCTCGCGCGCCACAGGAAGTATCACGGTGCCCCAAAATGAAAGATGCGAAACACAGGTTGGTGTTCACGAGCTAAATGGTGAAGGTGGTTTGAAAGTTATGTCCGATCGGAGGAGTGTTGATGAGATACTTTACCATACACCGTACTATGGAATCCATGGCACCGCCGGCCGCATCTAGTATAGTATTTTTTGCCAGTTATTCGTACATTTTTTAACTAATTAACGGTAGGGACAAATTTTTTTTCGAAATTAAGGATCAAACTGAGTCCGGCGTCGAACATTCGACGTCCGCACTCAGACGTTCACACATATTAGCAGGCTGTAGCAGTCTGGGTTGGAACGTGGCGGCTATGAGATAAGCAATGAGTAAACCATCGTTTTGGTTGTCTTCGCCCGCTGAAGTCTTCCTTTCAGCTCTTCTCCTCTAAACTAATTTTGTTATTGCCTTTAATTCCACCTCCTCCGAGGAAGGTCACATTTTTCTAAACGACGAAATCCTCGTCACACGAAAAATTGTGATTTCGAGTATTTTTTCGTGGGCATATACCTGGGGTTCGACATCAGTGCCTGACGGGGAGAGGTAGTGGTCAAGTGGTAAAGAATACAGTATTTTTTCGGAAGAGGGGGAGCCAGGGAATGGGACGCTGCCTCTCCCAACGGCTCAAACGCCTCGAGTGCTAGCTATATAACCGACATCCGAGCGGTCTGTGGACGAAAATTGCCAGTACAGTAATGTGCACTACGGTACTGTATCATAAAAAACATTGAAAACTAAGAAGCAAAAGAAGATAGAAAGTACAGTAACAAACAGTAAAAAATGTCATCATAGATACCCTTAAAATCACATATAATTCACCTTCCAGCAAATCTTCTCAACACCACCCCAAGGTGAACCATGTTTCAGAAGAAAAACAGGACCCAACACCCTTAAAAGCTTCCCTGAAATTGTTCTTAACAGTATCAAACCAGTTCTCATTGAGTTTCTTCCGTTGTATAGTGAAAAAAGGTTCGATCTTTAAATAAACGCAGGAACATAAACAACAATTTTAACGTGTTCATAGGCCCTTTTAGTGCTGCTGCACGCCTTGTATCCTCCTTCGTGACTGTTGGCCGCAGTAAACCCGTTCTCTTTCGAGGACCATGTGCCATCAACTTCTGTTTCGTCCATGTTCCAAATGCGGTTAAGATTGGTAAGGATACCAGGTTGTCACCTTTCGATCTCCAGAAGTATACGAAAACAGCGATCGAAATGCCCTCAATTCCCTTTTTTTATCTTTGAACGTCTTTTACTCTCCTAAACTCTAAATTTAAGTTCGCAGTGGTGTGTGCGAAAGGACCGCGATGTTTCCTGGCAAGTAATGGCGTTTTTGAAACCGAGACGACCATCCAAAGCAATACTTGCCATCATATATCGAAGTGAGTCATACCCTAGGTTAGCTCCACGACTCGCACAAAAATGCGCTGAACAGTTATCTGCTCCTCGTCTGGTTTCAATGCAGTTCTTCTTCCCGCTAAACGCTTTCCTCCGAAAATCCTTTGCAAACGTTCTTCATTCCCCTTGTTTAAGGCTTGCTTCATTTCTCCAACGACACCATTGCTGGAAGATGATATTCCTGCTCTCATTCGCTCTGATAGAAAGCTTCTTTCAAGCTTTAGTAGCCCTTTTCATGTAGTTTCATAATAATTTAAACGCATTTTCACGGCATTTCAGTCTGACTGAGTGTGTAGCACTTGCCTTTGCTTAAATTGCACTCTGCATTCTCACGGATCGATGCACTGTTCACTGGGTCCGTGCATAGTTAGTGCTTGTACCGGCAGACCGAGGGATACCCAACTGGTTTGTTGCAATGACATTGCAGGGGGGGCATGGTATAGGAAAGGCAGATCGCGCGCTTGGGCACTTCGTGTTTGGCGGGTGCACACTGTTTTTGTCCTGAAATGTTTATGCTTTCCGGAATTGACCTGGTCTGAAGGGTATTGTACGGTACTGACAGTATTGTACAATTCAATTGAAATTTGAACCTGCCTGTGAAATGCTGTAACCACCCAAAAAAAAACTACTACAGTACTGTACAGTGCTATACTCTCAGAACCTTTATTCCTTTATCTTGGCTTTATTTATCTTAGCTTTAGCTTGGCAATTATCCGATCGGTTGCTGCACTCTTAATGAAAAAAGAATAAAGAATTAAGGCAACGGCAAGAGTTTCGGGTTTTTGACTATTGAGGCCCTCAAGCTCAGTGATATTCCGATATCCATTTCTCAGGGGACTAGAAGTTGTCAACTTGCTGTAGTCTAGTCGTATCGCCCTTGATCCACCTGCACCAATCGGTGCTATGCGTCCACATCGCAACTTTCAGTTGCGTCCTTCGCACAGCTCCCTTCAGGCTCATGTCGTTATCCTGTACCTCTCCCTGGCCCTCACCCTCGCCGGATCTATGCTCTTTCAACGAATCAGTAACAGTGGGCTGTTTTCTCCATCCCGAAAAAGCCACTATCCTTCACTTGAATGGTCATCAATCCCCCCCCTCCGCCCCAAACTACCGACCTCTATCCGTGATGCTATTCCACCGCGCATTCCTCATCATGAGTACAATCCCCCATCCCACAAACAGTTCAACCATCCACCCGAATACTGCGCTAGCCTTGTTGCCCAAGGAGTGCCCCGTGAAAATCTTACCGACGGTTGCCGTTATGCTCGTTGGAACGCTCCTTTTAGTGCTGCCGACTCACCTCCACAGCCACCCGATATCAGCTGTCCACCTGAAACCAATATCCGAATCGAGATCCTCGACAATTGAGAAGCCTTCAATCCGCCAAACAAAACTTATCTTCGGGCCTACAGCTACAAGGCACTATGACGAAGCTCCAACTGTTATCCGCGGTCTCTGGGAATAGTCACCTGCCTCAAGCCTGATCATTAACCCGTGCAAGGAGTGACCTAAATCTGGCCCCATCGCATTGCCACCAGCTTTTGACGCAGTCGCACTCGCTTTCGACTGACTTCTCTGGGCAGAATTTTCACGCGGTCCAGCTCACGCAAAATCATCCGCAACCGCTCTGCACCTAGTTTGCTGGCATCGCTCAAAGCAATGTCTGCCAGCAAACTAAGCGTCGCCGCGTTTGGTTCGGTGATCCGATCCGTCTGCATCATCTCGAACACTTCAAACGAGAACCAGGGTTCGCCGCCGCGCCATGCGGCGTCAATCACAGAGTTGTACGTGCCAACGGTTGCCGCTGGAAACTCAAACCCTTTCTCAAACATTCCCGTGGAGACCAAGCCGGCGAGTCTTTCTTGTAATTCCCCTCGTCGAGATTCTTGTTCACTGGATGCCTGTGCCCCGTTGCCGGCACTATCGGCCGAAAAGTATACAACCCCGCGGTTGTTTTGGACGCTCATCTTGTTGAAAATTTGAAGGGCAAGATCGAGGTCACCCATCTCTGCTGCGGCGGTTATCAACGCGTTGTAAACATAAGCAGCTTGTCGGGCTGTTCTTGCTTGTTTAGTTGAGTGCATTTCGCATAGAAGCTCGAGGGCTGTCCGTAAGGCGTCTTGCGCCGAGAAACAAAGTTGTCCACGACTTGAGTGGGTTCTCCCGGCCCCTGTCGACCGTTTCGCGTTGAGTTGAGTCTCCTGAGACGTCGTCTCTCTTCCCGACGGACCTTGCAATGGTCCCTCGGATCCCTCGTCGTAGTCCCTTTGTTCAAAGGCGACATCGTATGAATCGTCAATCGAAGAGTACTGTGATCCAGCGGAGCGCACGTATGAACTGAGACCATAGATTAGGCTTTCATAAACCTCAAAGTTGGGAGTCAGGTTGGCCGCCTTGAGAGAATAAAACACTTCCAACGCCTTTCCCGGCTCTGAGCAACGCAAACAAACTTGCATCAAAACAGTTGCGACGTACAATGGCGCCAAATCCCCTTGGCCGTCTTTGCTGCCCTTGAGCTCCAACTTGAGCACGTCAAACGCCGCGGAAAGATTCCCTACTTTCCCACACGCGCTGATCAGGGCCATGCGAATGACCTCCTGACTAGACACGTCTCCAAACACCAAAACCTCCCCGAGTTGTTCCGAAATGCGCACCGCCTCAGTAAACGCGACATCGATCCCTTGCACCTTGGCCACAATCTCCAAGTACGATTTGCAAAAGCCGTAATTCGGACGTTCCTCAGCCTGCACAAGTGAGGCATAAACCTCCTTTGCCAAGCGCAAATCCGCGACATTAGCCGCGCCCTGCATCAAATGACTAAATGTAATGCGGTTCGGGGCGGCCATAGAGCGATACAAATCAAACGCCTCGGCCACCTGATCGCGAAACACCAAGCTACGAATCACAGTATTATAAGTCACGGTAGTAGGCTCGATCCCCTGCCGCTTCATCTCATCGACGACAGCCATGGCACGATCGGCCGCGACATGACGGTCCTCAGCGCCCGATCCCGCCGACAAGCCACGCAGCAGCAAGTTGTACGTGCGTGCACTAGGCGGTGGAAAGTTGGTCTGCGCGGAGCGTGTCATGCGATCCAGAAAGGCCAATGCGGTTTCGTGCATTCGCAAGCTGGCACACTGCTTGATAAAGGCGTTGCAACTGGGGAGGGTGAGAAAGGCGGAACCAAACATGGAAATCAAAGCCTCTGCCTTTGAAATACGGCGTGCGGCGACATAGGCCTGGAATAGGGCGACGAGTACCTTGTCCGAGGTGCGATGGGTGGCATGAAGCGGGCTGAAATAGAGCGCCTCTGCTTCGGAGGCGCGGCCGCATTGGCCGAGACAGAGGATGAACGCGGCGATCACGTCCTCCTCTGCGGTGGGGGGTTGTTTGCGGAGGGGTGGGGTTGGAGAATGGGATGGTTTGTTTGACGGCGGATGCGACGGGCGGATTGAAGATCGTTGCACAAGCCGAGGATACGATAGATGAGGGCGAGGTTTTGTGACCCGGGGATGTGGTGGTGTGAAGGAGTTGATCCCAGACTTGAAGCGCTGTGGCGAGGATGAGGTCGCGCTTGACGGAGGAGTTGTCCGAGACGAGGGATGCCTCTTTGAGACAGGCGGAGAGGATGATGTTGAAGACGGGGCGGGGTTTATCGGCGGGGGAGGTGTGAAGGGCGTGGAGCATGGGGTTGAGACGATGGCGGGGCTGGTGAAATGGTCTGCGTGGAGGAGGGAGAGGAGATACTCGATGAGGTCGGGGGTGCTGGTACTGGTAAGGATGGCGGAGTGGTGTAGTAGGGAATGTGCAGCGCGCGGGTTGCCGGAGAGACGCAAGGCGCGGGCACGGGAGCGAAGGTGGGAGTGTGGATGGGTTGCGGAGGAGGGGGTGGGTTGGGGTGAAGGGTGACCCATGATTTTCCCTCGGTGGGAGATCGGCGGGTGGGATTTGGGGGCTTATCGGATGGGAGGGAGGCGGAATGACGGAGGGGGGGGAAGAGACGGAATGTAGGACGGGAACGGGTGAGGTGACGAAGCATGAGGGGCGAGTTGGTTGGGGGGGGTGATGATGCTGGTATGTCACCAGCGGGGATGTGCACATTTGCAAAAAGCGGATGGGGGGGTGTGGTTCAAGGGTGAAGGGGACATGATGGGCGAGCTGTTTTGACGGGTGCGATGGCACGTGCACGCATGCATCCAAGATCGGTCGTTGGTCCAGTTGTTTTGTGAATTTATTCGGAAGACACCGCGCGGAATTCGAATCGAAAAGACCCGTAATTTTTTTATCCTCACACCCTCTACAGTACTTTCGGTTGAGATCAAGCGCAACAAGTGCCTAGCTGTGTCTCTCCAGCCATGGCACGGTACAGGATATAAACTCTTTGGTCCTCCATCAAATGTAAACTGGTCACCACGCCGAAGCGCAAGTCGCCCATGTCAGCATAGCGGCCGCGGCCGTGTTTCGTTTCGCTTGAACGAAACCCGCCACAACCAGTACATAAACGACTACACCTGCGCTCCTAGACATTATCCCCCCCCTCCCCCACCACCATCGACCATGTCAACATTCCACCACCCACCAACCCCACCCCTAGTCAACGCACCCCCTCCCCCTCCCCCGCTACCCGCCACCTTTGCCCAACTACCCGCCCCCCTCCATTGCATTCACACACCGCCCGAACTGCCCACCACCACACCCACATTAAGCGAGGCCATAGAGTCGTTTCGACAATGTGTCGACAAGCATATCATGGCGCGGGCGATGCAACGATTGGAGCAGGAAGAGATGGAGCTGCGCAAGGTGGAGGATGAGGTGGGCAAGCTGGGCCGAATCGAATTGACCTTGGCAGATCAACTGAGGGTCAAGGTCATGCGGTTGGCCGCCGTTATGAAACGGGTCAAGGTGGCGTGCCGCGAGTTGGGCAAGGAGGAGGAGGGTGCGGGTGCTGAGTCGTAGGTGCTGTCGGCGGTGTGGACGACGGACCGACTCGGCGTCATGATTCACCTTGCCTTTATTGTTTTTTGTGTCGAGTATGTTGATTGTTGCCATGCCATGCCATGTGACATAAAAGTACAGTACACTTCAGGACATGTGTTTGGTGGCACTGTACTGTAAGTCCTCTTTTTCCAATCTTTCTGTCAAAATTTGAACAAGACTTTATGGCCAAAACCGTACCGTACACCAGTCCACGTTGCAAATCACCCCCAGCAAACACCTGACCTGAAACAAAATAGGCAAAAAAAAAGAGGCGAGCAACCGACTCCACTCAATCCCTGCTGTTTGAGAATCGCTGCCCCCGCACAACCGCCCCCCGCAGTCCCCATCACCAAATCGCAGCCAGTCCACACGACTCCACTCCCCCCCCCCCCCACACACACGCAAACATGACCAACCCCACAACCCCCCCAAGTCAGTCACACTACCATCCGGCAACGCAATGCCACTCAACGGCTTTGGCACCTGGAAGGCGTCGCCCGAGGTGACGAAATCGGCGGTACTAGCGGCCCTGAACAGCGGGTATCGTCACATGGATTGCGCGGCGATATACCTCAACGAGAGTGCGGTAGGTGAGGCGTTGGAGGAATGGTTTGCAAGCGGGCATGATCGGAGTGAAGTGTTTATCACGTCCAAGGTATGGAACTCGTGTCATGCGCGGGACAAGGTTGTGGAAGCGTGTGGTCAATCGGTGCGTGATTTGCGGGTGGGATATTTGGATTTGTATTTGGTGCATCACCCGTTTTCATGGGAGTTTGGTGGACTGCCTATTGATGAGGGGAATTGGGTGCGGAGGGATGAGGGGGGGGGATTCGATGGGGGAGAGGGGTGTCGTTGGAGGAGACTTGGCGTGGGATGGAGGAGTGTGTGAGGTTGGGGTTGGTGCGGGATGTGGGGTGAGTAATTATCCGGTGGTGTTGTTGATGGATTTGTTGCAGTATTGTGAGGTGAGGCCGGCGGTGAATCAGTGTGAGGGGCATGTTTATCATGGGCGGGAGGAGTTGAGGGCGGTGTGTGAGATGATGGGGGTGCATTTTACCATGTATTCTGTGTTGGGGAGTGGGAAGGAGGGTCCGTTGGGGGACGAGGTGGTGCGACGGATTGCGGAGGGGAGGGGCGTGGGACCGGCGGCTGTGTTGATTGCGTGGGGGTTGAGGAAGGGCTGCTCGGTGTTGGCGAAGAGTGAGCGGGAGGAACGGATTGTGGCGAATTTTGAGGCGGGAAAATTGGAGTTGAGTGAAGAGGAGATGAAGGAGCTGGATGGGTTGGATCGCGGTTGAGAGTGTGTAATATGGTGGAATATTGGGGATTTCCGTCACATGCCTAGTCTAGCAAGCTTGGGCTTTGTACTGTACTGTACAGTACAGTATTATTGCATTGCAAGAGTGGCGGTGAGTCGTGCCAGGTCTATGGAGCTACTGTGGGGCCAAGTGCAGGGCGCAGGGCTAGGGGGATGTTTGGCACACATATCCCCAAGAGGGGGGGTCATACAAGTCGGCGGCTCGCGGGTAGACATACCCTACCGGTACAACCGTAAACAATAGACAAACATTTATCAACAAGCAATTGGCAATTGGATCTACCTGGTATCCTGTACTGTACTGTACTGTACTGTACAGTGTATTCTGTACCGTGAGTACTACTGTATTACTATACTGTACTGCACTGTACTGTGCCAATACAATTCGCGGGGAATACAGCGACGGTCGCCTTTTCAACGATCTACTGTATGTACTGTACTGTACTGTACGTACTGTACTGTACAGTGCACTATATTGTACAGTAGAGTACAGCTGCCCGCCTACCGCCTTTCCCTTTACCTCGCTCCTTCTCCGCGCCCCGCTCCTCGCTCCACGCTCCACGCTTCCCGCTTCCCGCTTCCCGCTTCCCGCTTCCTGCTTGCCCGCTTGCCCGCTTGCCCGCTTGCCCGCTTGCCCGCTTGCCCGCTCTTCGCCCCCCATCTCTCTCTTCCATTCCACTTCAAACCTCTCCCGTCCTCCTCTCCCGCCATAACCAAACACTGCCTTGCCTCAACTCCACTCTTATTTCGCACTGCTCAAACCCCCTCCCATTCATCCATGCAGCCCCTCCTCCTCCGCCTCCTCATCCTCCTCCTCCTCTTCCCACCCCCCTGCCACCCCGCCTCCACCCCAAACCCCACCCAACCGCATCCCCAACCTATTCGCCAGCAACAACTCCCACCCGTATCCCCCGCAAGCTTCTCCCCCCGCCGCTTCATCATCATCCTAATCGACGGACAAACAACACACGAATTCGACCACCACTTCAGCCTCACCTCCCCCATCCCCTCCAACCTCTCCGAAACCCAATTCCCCCAATTCTACAACGAAACCCTCACTACCTCAAACACCGACCGCCAAATCATCTCCTCCGCCTCCTTCTCCTATATCCGCCCTCCCATAGACCCCCGCAACCTCATCGTCTCCTGCGTCTTTTCCTTCCACTCCCTCGCAGGCCGCGCACACGCCACCCTCTCCTACACAGAACCTAACTCCTCCACCACTCGCCAAGCACAATTCATCTTTGACGTCGTCGGCATCGTCCTCTACTCACTCCAACCAGGCTCCCCACCCACCCTCGCCATCCACTCCGGCCTAGCCAGCACCCCACTCCAACTCCCCACACCCGACCGCAACTCACCCCAAACCCGCACCGTCAACGCCAGCGTCTACGCAGGCCCCGCCAGTATCCAAATTCAATCCCGCGCACCCTCCAGCAGCAAAACATTCAACTCTCGGTCACCACGATACAACCAGTGGTGCACCGACCAACTCTTCGCGTCCCAACGACGGCTCCCAATTGCTACCGTGGAATCCCGATGAGTGCAGCGTCTTTCTCCCGCCCTCGCAATTGGACCATCGATGCTCCATGGCGTTTTCCCCCGAATTCGCACAGTTTACTATACGCGTCCCACGGGATCAAGGCCTGCGTCGTGAGGTGCGCGTGAATTTTGTGTGGCCGGGTTTGGCCCAGTTTTCAAACGCTGTCAACGAGTTTGAGGGCAATGTCGAGGGGGGGTTGGCGGGCATTGGCGAGATGGAAACTTTGGATAGTGACCGTTTGTCGTTTGTCATTGTGAATGATGAGGGGAATGCAGGTGAGAGGGAGGTGACCGCGGGCCTGGAGGCTTGGAAGGTGGCCGTCGTTGTCGTCGTCTTGGTTTTGGTGTTGATTGCCAGTGTCGTGCTGATTTGTTGCTATTGTGGCTGTGGCAAGTGGGAAACGGATACTGATACGGGAAAGCCCGTGCTAAAGGGGGGATTGGGAGAATGGGGTGGTGGGCCTACCGCTTCCGGTTGGGGAGGTACGATACCGGGAGCGATATAAGAAAGTGCTATGTACAGGAGCCGTCGTCTGTCGGAAATTTGACCGTACTCATGCTGGGAACAGTGAGCGGAGCCTGAGACTGGCTGAGGGGAGCGGGAAATATCGACGGCGGACAGGAGATTTCGAGAGAGGGGACGGGGGCAGCGGCGCGGAGCGGCTGGTACTCGCGGGAGTGGTCACAAGAGGCATCGACTTGGAGCCAAGCACAGAGGGCGGGAGCTATCGGTTCCCGCTATCCGAGGAGGGCCTGAGCTTCGGGCCCGACAGTCTGGCCGCCGCCGACGGCTTGCCCGGCGCCGATGCAACAGACGATGAACACGGGGAGCGGATCTCCGAGTATGAAGATGAAAGCAGAATGACAGGCGCGGAAACAACAATTGATCGAAGCGGCGTAGGGGCGGCAATCAATCGGGTGAGGCAGTTGGATATGCTCAAGGGCCCCGTGTCAAAGGGATTGCTCGAAGAGGTCGGGAAGGGCGCGCAGGGAGACGTGGGGCAGGGGCAGCAGGCTGGCTCGCAGCGCGGCGCGTGTCCGCTGTCGGCGTCCACCGTTTCGTGATGCGGATGCAGGTGCGGATTTGCACTAGGATAACCGGGGTGCTTGTGGAGGGTGGTGTGGGTCGCGGGTGGGAATGGCTACGGCGCTTGGGGACGGCTGGATTCGGCCAGAATTGGGTCGTGGTTGACGGGATTTTCACGCTTGGCTGTTTATCTCGAGTAGAAAAAAAATAGGCCAGGCCGATTCACAAAGTGGACTGTATGGTAGCTTGAATAGAGACGCAGACGCACCGCACCGTAGATACACTCTCCCAATGCAATGAATATAATACAGCAAGCGTCGACGCGACAACCGGCGATCAACCGCGACGTACCTCGCCCCACAGGCGCGGGTACACGATTCCCGTTGCCACTGTCTACAAATGATGCCCACGTAGCGCCTTACCCTCACACAAACACACCCACTTGACCAATACCAGTTGCGCGCAATGCACCGTCCTGTGCACGCCCCTCCTGCAAACAAACTCAGAACGCTGGGCGAATAAAGCCCCGGATTAGGAGGTACGCAGGTTGTTGATTCGTCCTACCTGCCTGTCCTCCGATACATTGCCATTGCCGTCTACAGAGCATCGCAGCCGCGCTCATCGTCAGCCCTGTTGGCTAGCGAAGTGTTTGCCGCATGTAGATGCTGAAAACAGTGAAGCATTCGAATACTTGAGAGAGGAGATTAAATGCGTAGAACAACCGCTTTTTCTGAAGGAGGGACATGCCGTTGGTTACCATAACCGACCATATCTTCCAAATACTAAACTAACCGAAAATTCCCCTCCCTGGAGAAGCGTTCCCATTGTGTGCGGCGGGGCGTCCTGGCTTGGAATAGTACGAGCAGCGATGGTCACCGGCACGGCTATCCAAAAAGCGGCTCCCTCCGGAGAAAACAACCTTGTTTCGTCGTTGTCGGGTTGGTCGTTTGCCGCATGCACTCTAGTGCAGTGTGAGCTCACAACGGTTTGACAGGAACGTGACAAATTCCCATTAGCACTGTTTTAGTGCGAGATAACCGCACTCTTAACGTGCAATACAGGGGCTACTGAATACAGGACTGTACCGCGAGCGCGCCCTTGCAATCTGTTCCCCATGCGAGTGGCTGGTGCTCATGGGCGGGTATTGGCTGTGCGGAGGAATTCCGTAACCCCGAAAAAAGAAAGAATGGAAGGAAGGAGGTTTGCTGCCACTCAAGAGGCAACTGTGTGTGTAATGGCCTTTTCAGTACGTCGACAGGCACCAAAAACGGGCGAGAAAGTGCTCGAGTGAACTGAAGAGGCTGGGCAGCGCGTGGAGGGGAATGACCTTCTAGGAGGAAAGGCGGTTTCTGACGGGCAATCCGGAGGGAGTGACCGCGGTGGATATTGTGGTGTAGCAGCGCTGAACAAATTGGCCCATAAACACAACACAGAGGGATTTAAACTCCAGGTTGACGCGGAAAGTTCGCCCTGCCCCGTCGGCACTCTGTCGTCTGGGCTGGGGGCTTGAGTCTCAGAATCTGCGTTCTTTGGGGCCGCACCGCCCGGCGATTAGAGATCAAAAACTGCTGCAGGAAACGTGACTGGAATTGTTTTATAGGCGGAGCAACGGTTCGTTTGGAATCATTGGGAAGAATGTTCTATAATGATCTGGAAGGGGGTTGTCCTAATGTTTCAAGTGATGATGTGACAATGGATGGAACGATGCTTTGGAAAGAGCAATGTCTTCTCCACAATTGGGGCATTCCATGCACCGTTCAAATATCTTGCAGTACAGTGCTCCATACAGTTTAAACACGTATTTCAAATCCACTAATTGCGAAATCATTGCGGAAGCTGATTCACCATTGCCTCCTCCCAATGTTCATCGTCCTTGTTCGCTCTATACTTGTGCAGCCAGGTACTACAGGATATACCATACAGAACAGAAACTGTCCAACCTTTTCGCAGAAAGCAAACTGCAGCCGGAAAACCTCAAACTCTTTTCTCACAGCCCATACAAGAAAATCGAGACACCTTTGTCACGAAAACTGCGTCGTCAATTTTTCAATGGCGGTAGTCAGATACCAGCGCCATGCCAACTGGGACTACCTCAAAATAGAAAGCGACTGACACATTCATGTTTTCCATCACGACAACACATGGAACTTCGACAGCAATGCCTGCTGTGAGCGTAACGGCGTCGTCAAACTGTTACACTGGGTTAAAAACGTCATGAGGGTCCCCACGTGAACAGCTGCTACTGATAAAACCTAAAACGAATATTTAAAAATACACTTGATCAAGGAGCAGACTTCCTACTGCATGGTTTCAATAGCGACTTTAATAAATTCGTATGGCATCTCGTACATTCACAGTGCTCCCTGGATGGAGCGGCCCGGCACGATCAACCTGTCTACCGTGTTCCTGGCCCCGTAACACACACCTGAGCGACTGCACACATGCGGCTGCCTACAATACTTTTGAGAATGACCAAAGAAGAGTGTCCACATGGCACCCAATAGCGTCCGGAAGACTACTACTTGAGCTTAGAACCGTATAAATTAGCGCGATTGGAGTTTTTGATACGCCTCGTCGAGGATGATTATGCGCGACCGGCGCTGTGTCTATGTACTAGACTGGGATGGCCAGAGGATACAAGGATGTGGCGGATTTCAGGTTCAGGTGACAAAGTGCGTATTTACAACAGATAGCAAGGGGAAGCGCGCTTGTGATTCTTCAACTTACAATGGACACAGCTGTCCCTTGTTTCCCAAGATATCGACGTGGTATGTTTTCCAGGAATTCTGGAAAAAGCATATTTGTACTGGCAGTGCTACTCCAACTTTATAAACATAATAAAAGTATTAAACTCGCATCCTGTTATGCATGACGTAATAAAAGGGGGAGGGAATTTGGGGTGCTCTACTGATTATAGATTTAAGACAGCTAGTTCCCGAGACGTAGGGGGCAGTTCTGTAAATTGGAGGGTCTGAAAAGGAGACAGAATCAGGTAGGGCTATCCCACAGTGATAAAATGTCACTGGATTTGTTGACAACCACGGGGCAAGAGTTATCAGTTATCATTTTCAGAAAATTGTGGGCTACATGCAGTACTGCTTTCATTCACAATACTCCAAGCGCCGGTTCCGCGAGTGGGAAAGCGACCAAGTGTCAGTTACTTCGTACTGCAATGAGATACCATACTTATACGTTACGTGCAGAGATGAGAATACCTCATTTCCTTGCCTACTTGAAGATTACTTTCGCTGAGTATTGCGGGGATGATACTGAGTTAGCCGTGAGAGCGGAGGAAACTCGCGGAATAATCGTACGTTCAGTTCTCATGTAAAGGCAAGCTGCAGTGGCCTTGATGTCAAATGCTGCGTGGCTACTGTCCGGTCTTACTCCAATCTGGTAAGGGACGCTGTGCAGCCTTGGCGTGGCTATCAGTTAAACCCCCTTGTCGTTCTGATTTTCGGATAACAGTCATTACACCTTTGGATAGTAATTCGGAAGTACATCCAAAATCACCCCCGGTTTAGAATATACATCGCGAGTACCATGCACGTGTAGGGGAAGGTTTGGGTGTTTTACCATTGGAAGATATATTCGACTCTATCCCAAAAGGGAGGCAGGCGGAGTTCGTTTACAGTAACAGATAAGCTGGCAGATACCCAGTCAACTTGTATGGTGGTAGTGAGCATGTACGTGAAAGTTTGCGGCAGGCGCTCATGGCGCTTCACTCTACCACCAAGAAGAGGGGAGGCAAGCAAGCAATCAAGCCGCATTTGAGGTTACTGCCAATTTAGAGTGTCGCTGCAGAAGAATACCTTGCGCGTGTGAAACTCGTTCCATCCCGCGGCTGACGACAGTTCTCAAAAGTTCCTTGACGATGCCGAACGCCGCCGGATGTCAGCCCCCGAGCGCTGCTATCCCAAAGTAGTCCAGACAACCAGAATCGACTAAAAGGGCAATCAGACACAGTATTGCGGGTAGAACTACGCTTCTAAAAAGGCCACGTTAAGGCCAGCCATCAAGCAGGCCCGAATGGACATGAAGGCTGCTGCAGCGTGCCTTTGCATCTAAGTCTCACGAACCTTTCCATAGGTCTCCATTGCCCTCACGGCCACTTTCCTTGCCACGCCATTTAGAACCGCGCATGCGTCCAGGTGCCAGTCTCCGAGAGTGTAGACTGGCACAGGCTCGAGCCTATCTGTGGTGGAGGTCGCGATGGAGGATCGATATCTTCACATGCTTTGCATTTCGCACATATCTGTATCATATGTATGTGATGGAGTCAGATACCCAAAGTACGTGCGCCAACCGCTTCGTAGGGAATATTAAATGAAAAGCGTAAGCAACACGGCGGAAATGTGATCTAAGGGAAGGAAAGCAGCCGAAGCATCAGATTGGCAAGAGCTACTCGAAAGGTGTCGGTCGACCACTGGCGTTCCAGTCTCATTCCAAGAACTGGCATTTCGAAAATATGTAATTTTGATCAGTCCTTTGCCCATTTTGACGGGGGGAATCTTCATGGCGGTGGGACAAGCACTCAGAGGCATGCAGGGTATCGTAGGAACGGCAGACTTCCCCGTAGTGCAAATGCTTGGAACGTTCGGCGAGGGCTGCTGCGGGGGCTCCGGACGAGCCCTCGTGGATTCATGATTGGACTAGGGGATGGGCGACAGTAGCACCAAAGGCTAGATCGCAGTGATCAAGACCGTAAGCCCCCGGAATGTAAATCGTCACCACGATGCGCCGAAGGCGAAGAAGCAGAGGGGAGCTAGGTGGGAGGGGTGTTCCAGTAGAGTGGTAATGCCAGTTTCCTTGTAGAAGCGGTGCAAAGCATTGCGAAGGACATTGTGACGGCGGGTCTGACCGTTTTTGTACTTGCAAGCAAGGGCAAAATTAAAATCAATAAAGTAAGATGATATGGACACATTATCGACATCATCGCTACCGTATGTCATCTATCAATGTTGATGTGAAAATCAGCATTTTCAGTTGTCCCGGGCACTAATGCATTACTCCTGAATCTATTTAACAGATGTTGACGTTTGATGTGTACGGCAGTATGGTGTATGGCTGCGAAATTACGATGACTGGCATGTAAATTACGTCATGCTTACTACAATGCGTCATGTGTAGAACACCTGACTTCACTCATTCTTTATTCCAAGGGTGCAGTGAAAGAATTTTCCGAGGGAGATGTATTGGCTAGTACATACGCACTGGGTATTCCTCAACACACAGCGCAAAAGAAGAAACATATGCACTTTACCCATCTCTTTCATAGAATCCAAAAGCGAAAGTTGAGGTTGTTTCATATTGATGAACCGTGGTTATCATTGTTACACTTACTCAGAAGTTTATCTGCTAAGGTGACCTCTACAGAATCATTCAATGTGTTCCAGTGCCAAAGGACTAGTATTTATACCTGCAGCACCCGTTCAATTCTTGTAAACATTCGCTGTAAGAGAGACTACGTTACTCACACAAACTACTTACTGCTGTGGCATTGTTTTCATTTGAAACATTGAGAATCCACCGAGACGCGGAAAAGCTTCGCTTGCAGCACCACGTATACATGCATAATCCGCCTTGTGATTTATGATCGAACATTTGCGCTGGATCGTAATTTTACGTGAGTCTCTTGTTGCAGTTTACATTCAGCCGTTCAACTCCACATGCGTTTATCATGAACAATATCTTTCGCAAGTATGGTTTTTGGGTAGTTATTCTCTGCGCACGTGCGTCCTTTGCGCAGATCTCGTCGTTAAAATGCGAAAACTCCCCGCCGAGTGATCAATCTGAATCGCCGAAATACTTGTGCGAAGTTGATATCACTGTCTTCCGCAATCCAAACTGCTCCGTATCAGTCTCTGAAAGATATCTTTTTCCCTTCACTACAGGACGTTCAGCCTTTCGGTCAATCCCACTTATTGAGGGACAGCAACTTGCCAGGAATGTTGTGGGCCTGCGCAACAACCTAACCGTGTTTAGTGCAGGGGTTCTTCAATCGAATTCCGACAAAGACGAAGTCCGAGTGAACCTTCCTACCGAAAAATGGAACCAGTCCGTCCTTTTCACTGTGAAATACGTTCTGGATCCGGGGTGACACAATTCACAACCAAATGTCCAGAAACAACGGCTGCTCCTCCAGAAAATGAACAGGTGAATATCATGAGATGGCGTACTGGCTCTTGGGAGCAGTCTTTCCACAAGATGCGAGTATCTTTTATCCATGGAAACCCCAATGCATCTCTGAGAGTTGAGGCAGCGCCAGATGGCCAAGTGCAAAATTCTTCGACAGAAAAATCCACCACAATTACGTGGGAAGGTGTATCTACATCAATTGATGTCCTTGTTTCGGAGCGGGGTACAGAAATATGCCCAAATGTGCTTCAGTGCTTCACTGAGAGTGACTCCAACAAAGAAAGAGGTATCAACGTTGTTTGGATCGTAATCATATCTCTTTTCGCGGCAGGCTTTGTAGCATTCAGGATATGCCGTTGTTTCAGTGGTAGTGGCAAGACTGACAATCTGGGAGGCTTCAGAGGCCGAGGCGGGGTCGGTGGCCGAGGCGGGGTCCGGGGTTGGGGTGGGGGCATGGGCAGCGGCTTTGGCGGTGGCGGTGGCGGGGTGGCGACGGTGGAGGGGGTGGAGGGGGCGGTGACAGTGGCGGTGGCGGTGGCGGAGGTTAGGTAAGCGCTACAAGGTAAAAGAATCAGAATAAAGGAAGAAAAGGAAAATTAACGCGTTCACCCGCGCTTGAAGAGGGGCTGCAGTTGGGTGGATTACTGTTTGAAAAGAATGGTCAGCCTTTTAAACCAGTGTGTTGCGAGTCCGCCGTTGCGAGTAATAATTCACGGAAATGACAACTTAGTGGAGGACAGCATTTCGCAGTTTGTGACATAGGAGGGATCAACGTCAATTTTTAGATGCGGGCATATCTCGTGGTATGCTCAAAGCACTTTGCTTCATACAAGATATCAGGTAACTTTGCTGGCCAATAGGACTTTCCATCACCGGCAACCCTCTATGATATTCCGGGCCCCAACCGACCACATCTTTCAAACATTAAAGCACCCAAACATTTCCCCCTTTTTGGTTGACATTTTCGTTGGCTTTCACATCCAGTCCGATATGCCTACCGGGGGTCAAAAGGGGGATGTGTTTACTGCGGGAGCTCAAAGACTCCGAACCAGAGAAAATTGTGAGGAAGGTGTTGTGTTAAGAGAAGATAGTAGATGTCTTCATTCTATCTAGAAAGATGTTGGGAGACCAGACACCAAACATATCGCGTTAGAGGAGACCACTACAGTGGCGTGCAGTTGCAAAAGAATTGATCTCGTCCCCGAGGAATGCCGCATTGCTCTATTCGCGACAGCTCTTGCCACCCTCGTAACAACGAAAAAGCTTCCGGATCCCATCCTCCAGGGCAAATATTGGAATAGGGAGGAGCCTAGCCCTCTCGGACGATGCTGAAATGAGACCTTTGTACCTTCTGCGCTTGTTTGACATGACGGCGTTAAGGCTGGTCCGAGGGTTGAAGTTTCGAATCCGGCGGTGGGAGGGGCCTACTGGGTTGACGAACGTAACGTCGAAATAGTCCGTGTCAACTGTCGCTCCTTTTGCTTTAATGTCGGGCCTTGTCCTGTGGAATGTTGCAGGTCGAGAGTACATAATGGGATGCCCTGCCGCGCTGGCGAGGTCGCTTCATAACAGGGCAATTTGGTTGTCATGCCGGACAGTGCTCTCTCTACCTTATAGACAATGCATGAGCAGATCCCCGTGAACATCCGAAGTTTCGGAGCATGGTTGTCTCCTGGCACGGGGTCCCTGGTGCGAATATAGGTACCTGGGAGAACTATAGCAGACAGATAGAAATTTGTTTGTTCGGGATGTACGTTTTCAAACCTAGACGGGGGCCCAGTGGACCCATCCTTACGAGCATTGCAGTTTCATTAATGCTCGGAGGGCTCGCGTACGATTGTCACCCTGGGGTAGTTGCTCCGTGAGCGAAATGTGGAAAGCGATTTTCAGGGTATTCTACGTGGGAGCATTATTGGAACAGGAGCAGCTGAAAGGGAGTATGTCTTCTGATGGGCGGCAACGAGAATTCCAGGCTAAAAGTGTGTCAATGACATCGGAGTAAGTAGCGAAGCTTGTAATCGGAGATGGCAAGACACGAGCATAAATTTTGCTCATCGCGGCACTTGGAGCCAGAAAGGCTACCGCTGCGATATCCACCGCGGAGGTGAGATCTATACCCAAAGTCGTTCTTTCACTCGATTGGCTTGAGGGCGGCTGTAGCCCTCTGAAAATGCCTGTGCCAAGAACACCCCAGCAAGTGTGCGCATCAGAAGATTTCATTAGGTTGTCGAAACGAGCCGCTCCTTTCGATGTACAAGACATGCCCACCATATGAGAAGTAAGTTAACCTCATTGACCTGGCGTCCGCACCGATCGAGTTCGCTCGGCATACAAAGGTTTCGATCTAGTGGAAAGCGAGCTTAAAATATAACAAGGTGTTGCATGGAGTACAAGAAGCACTGAAAATTTTCCTACCAGAAGCCAGAACGACTTCCAAGACAAAAGGTGAAAACTATTTGGCGTCCTAAACTTTCCGGGGAAGCCCTCCTAGAGATCATTTGCACCTGTCTCCACTTTGCGGGAAGGTGGGCAACGGGAGCTGATAACCTCATGACACATGGATCTTCTAACCTGTAGCTAAGAGGTTGTACTATGAGCGGTCATTTACGAAATATTGGTGAGCTACACTCTACCTGAGTTCACGAAAAGAATAATAGTCAACCATGGAAAAGTGTCTCACTATCAGAGAGTCTTACACAGGGCCATTTTCCGACACTACCTACATAGACAAAGTAATAAAAAGAAAAAATCTAGGAATAAAGAAAGAAAATAAAGAAAGAGAAAAATGGAAAGAACGAAAGCAGATATCAAAAAGTAAAAAGGAAATATAGAATCAGATAAGCAGTAATAAAGTGACTAAGGCAAGCATCAACATACTAATCCTTACAGATTTCACCAACTCTTCCATAAGCATGGACTCGACATATAATTCTGAAATTCTAGCTCCGTACTTAGACTGAAATTTACAAGCCTAGATGTGTATCCAAACTGCCCATTAAGCCGGCTTTTGAAAGAAAAGGCTGTAATAACAAATGGAACCCTTTAAGGATTCTGGGAATATCTTTTTCAGTTCAATATCATCTGCGGGGAACTCAAAACGTACTGTGAAGATTGAAAAGAACAGAGAAAGACCTCAAAGCCTATCAGGTACTTTCCTCTGTTTTTCCAGCTCTGTAAATGGATTCGAAGATGAATATTGCATCATCTAAAGATGTGTTGAACTATTTAAGCTAAAGTATCTCTTAAATTAAACCCGAACAAATTGCAAAACGATCCTCGAAGGCCAGGCGACAACAAAAACAACATGGCTTGCAACACACAAAAATCCGCTACGGGATACGGAAGGAACTATTCATAGGCTACGGGTGCTGATTTTATCATAAAGATCGCATTGTACAACACATGGGGCAAATCATACCCCCCGAAAACTGCAATTGGTGCAAATAACCTCTCTATTTTAGTAATATATGTGGACAAACTACTCTAGGATGCGAGAATAGATGGAATTCGGAAACTGCGGCTTAGCTACAGAGGAAAGCGCTGTTTCTGCTAAAGCCAACCCCTAATAGAAGTCGCGAAGTGGGCAAGACCATTTGGGCTCTCTAAAGTCTCCGAATCGTCAATCATGCCTTCAATAAATCTTATATGGCTCCGAAGAACAATAATCACGTTGTAAGTCACCGGAAAGAGCCCCAGTATCATCTATAGAAAATTTGCAACGGCTAAAATAAAGGAATAGTGAAACGAAACTGACGTTGTGCATAGAATCTGATGCATCACTGCCACTTCCATAGTCGCTCTTCGTTTAGGTTGCAGAGCCCAATCAATGAGAAGAAGACAAAAGAAATGTGAAGTTAGCAGCCGGAAATTTAAACCTCCTCTAAAAAGGTCTGGTTAGGTTACCATCGAAAGTTGGCACACAAATCGAGGCCTATTGTGCACATCAGTTTGAATCAAATATCACAGAAATTAACATGCTTACGATTCAAATCAATATGATAATAACAGTGTATCTATTTAAGTGTAATATATTCCTCATTTTTAAGTAAAACCTTAGAAGTTACAGAAATCATCTAGATAATGAATTTTGTTGACGGATTCTACCCTTTTAAATTGGACAATTAAAGGAAGCAAGTTCACAGGACTGTAGAGGAATAAATGGAAATTAAGTTCACCAAATGGAACAGAAATCGTGGACACATACTGTATTAGCAGAAAGAAGATATGGCATTATCTCGACCCTTTTTTGCGTTCGAAGGTAAAATTTGGACTGATGTTGATTTTAAGATTAACGGAAGACCCACAAATGCCACTGTAGGTTGCAAGTAGCTGGATTAGACGAAGTCACTGGGAAAAATACGGACACATGAATAAAAGCCTAGTAATGATTGTACACAGCATTTCAACTAGGCATGGGACATGAAATAAAGTTCGAACTATGAAAAGAAGACTAAGAATGTCGCAAAAAAATATGTAAGCGTTGGATCATATGTTGAAGTACCAACTGAGATTTATCTGAAAAAATAAAGAACTAACGCAGGAACATTAGAAGAAAAAAAGAGGAGGTCAGTTTATGATGCGACATCAATACAAAATTTCAGAAAAGTCTGAAGAGATAATGAGAATGAAGAATATCAGCAAATACTGGAGGGCTTCCCTTCTATTTTAATGATATCATGTTAGCATTCAGCTGCCGGTTTTTTAAATTCTTTTTTCTCGCGAATCGCTTACTAGCCTATTAAGTTAAAATGGAAAGATGGACAAAGAGGAAAACCATGCCCTAACTAGGAGTCAAACAATATGAATAAAAAATCTAACTATTATTTTTTGGAGGCTGAAAGGAATGAGAGCATGGGAGAGGAAGATGAAAAAAAAAAATCAAGACAGAATTAGAGGAGGAGAGTTAAACAGTTTAAAGCCGGGATCGAATGATTCAAGAAAAAAGGATTATGAGGATTAAATAACCAAAAAATAGAGCGATAGTAAATATTTTAATGGATTTGAAAGAAGCGAAGTGATTTCTTAAGGGTGCGGGGAAGTTATCAGAACGAAAATTAACGGGTAATTTAAATGAATCCTACAAAACACTTTCTTGTTCTCCGTTTCAATAAATCATTGCTCGCTATATTGTCTAAACCTGCGGGCTCAAAATGATCTTTTCCTTTTCCGTTCTTATTTCTGTAAATTAGCTTTTCCTTATGCTTTGAAATATAGTAAAAATTATGCTTTGTTCGGGAATAGTAAAAAGAAGCAGTAATCAATCCTAATTTTCATTTGTTTCCAGATATTGGTCGTTTACATGATTTAATCAAATACTGAAAAAAGTTTATATTAGTGGGAGTCGACTAATTACACCGTAATAGCGAAAATTTGCTCTATATTTTCTAAATTGCATTTCAAAAGCATTAAGTGCCATGATATGCTTTTAATGGTGCATAAAATTTGTATTAGTATCCCTTTAAAGTTAATTAACAGATCTTGGTAAGTTTTCACCAGCATTTACTTACTCTGTGGAACACCCGCAGGGACAAATTTTGAATAAAAGGAAACTTTTCAACAATCGACTCATTTCTATGGAGGTTACAGCGGCTTGGTTTGATTTGCCAGGAATCTTCTTAAAAAATTTTCGTCTAAAAATAACAATAGGACACTCTTAAATTCCCAGCTGTAACCGACAATGAAGGCAGCCGGGAGAATACTTATAATAATAAAGTGATAGTATAGAAAAAGAATTTTGCATAACAATTTCACAAAATGCTATAAATTTTGTTGCAAATGCTGTATGAACATAAGTTTTGTCGAATTCAGCTAGAATAGACTAGTTTACCACTGACAGCAAGATGAAACCTCTTTGCAACTATTCCAAGAGGGGTATTTGTAACGGGTAAAGATCCTCACATTATGAAAAAAATCATTGAATTTATCAACTCAGAGGAAACAGATGTGGAGTTTGGATAGAGAAAGGATATAGATGAATATGTAAGAGGTATATCTACTCGCAGTGGGTGCAAGAATAACGTTACTACAGTTTTTATGGCCAGCTTGGTTAAAAAAATACTGTATTGAATGTAGATTTGCGATAAGAACTTGGAATTAGTTGGTATAAATGCAGCTAAAACGGACATAATGACGAAAAGGAGGTTGCAGGCCAAGTAGAAAGGTAATTTAATTTTTTTTTCGCACGCCGTTTTCAATCTACGGGAAAAATTTTCATTATCGTGTTGGTAAAGCAACCGCGAGTAAGACGGCATGGCTTGGTGAAGCAGTTTTTGAAGATTTATCTGACTGGCAGTTGGGGTGAGTGTTCGCAGATGTGCTGACTGGAATGGGCGAGGAATTTTATCCACCGTCATCTCTAAAAATGATGTCATGAAGGTCTCCGGAATGAGAGAACTGAAGAGAAAGAGCGGCCCAATGCGGTGGAAGCGAAGAATATTAAAGGGATTGGAAGGCTCAGTGCTAGATAGACTTTTGTAGGCACAAGCTCGCCGCGATATTTTCTTCCAGGCCGCTGAAGTTTTGAGCTGTATACGAGGGAAATGTACAAAATCAAGATAATGTTAATTTCATAGGTAGTCTCAGAGCATTTGAAATTGGTCCGAGAGCTTCAAAGGGGATCAAATGGAGATTCGGAAAGTTTACTTTCGAAAATCTTCATTTCTGCTGTTAACGCTAACTATTGGTACTGCGGTGCTCAGGACCGGTCAAAAGGCGATTGGAAATTTGAAGAATAACTTTGAGTCTATAATCGCAGAGAGGGAGAAAATGAGCTCCAATAGATGCTAAAGCGCACCGAAAAGTACCAAATGTCAGATGTTGAACCCCAAATGACTCTGATCGAAAAATTAATGTGCCAATGGAACAGGATTTTTCTAACATCAACATGAAAAAACTGGCCACTGATGCTCTCGAAAACTGTTGTTGCCACTCCATTTTCACTTTTTCATAGCAGTGGAGAATTCATTTTCACTATCACAATGGATTCTATAAGTCTCAGAACTGAATCTGAAGGAAGTAGTAGAAAAACACATCGTGGGTCGCAACAGAACGATTAGAAAGGTGGTTCAAAACTCTGGACTTTTCCCTTTCGATCAATAAAAACAATTAACTCAGACAATTTAAGCGCTCGGCCACCATAAGCTGTGCTAATTTCAGGCCCTTTCTTAAGAAATAACCTATTAACACAACCGGAATACAATCAGAGAGGAAGTAACTATCGAGCTAGAAATTTAATCAGGTACTACTACTTTCGCAGGGCCTTTTACTTAAGTAGCCCGTCCGGCAGCCACATTTTTGCTATCTGTGAAGCCTTATATTACAAATAGGGCCTTGTACGGAATGTAATCACCAGGAACGCGCATTAAAGTTTGATGTATATAATGAAGCCGCAGAGTCTATCTGTATTCTACTAATTTAATGAAATATTGCATAACATTTTATTACTTTAATGATATATATCGCACAATAATAATACTTAAGCAGTGGTTTTTGATACATTTAAGAAGTAGAATTGTCAAGACATTACACTACAGAATACTTTGGGACAGTGAAGAACCTTGAAGATGTCACATTTGAAGACTTCAGAAATCACCTAGTTCACTGCAATAGAGATAGTAAAGGAACGTGGCGCCGTTTTTCAAGTTCAACATTGTCATATTGACCATCACTACCTTTCTATCATTAAGGTGCTAGAGACTGAAACTAGTGAGCAGAATTTCCACTTTTGGTCGAAAGAACTAAAATAACTTAAAAAATACAGCTGTATCGAAACAAGTGCCTCACAACCATAGCGAAGCAAGAGTTTGATTATAATAATCAACAAGTTGAATATAAAAATTTCCTTGGTTTATTTTCATATCGATATAAACATGCATATATTACGCATTCTGCTGCTTCTGAGGAACATCTGGCTCTAAATCAGCGCAATATGAACAGCCTTGTCTTTTCCCATTCTGTTTACCCAGCAGTTTAAAAATGAGTTAAAACATCGTATTTATCTGAGAATTTCTTTCTTGCCGTAATTCTGTCACCGATGTGGTAATATTCTGAGGCATTATTCTCATTCTGCGAAGAATTCGAAAGAAAAAAGTAGGGCAAGAATACTTAGTCGCGATTGTGGTTCAAGTGGGCACTTCACAGCGGATTTAGAAAAAAATAGGGTTAATTATGCTTCATTCAAAAAAAATCATTATGGATGAATTATTATACAAACAGACATATGAAATGTAGGAGTGCTTTTAAAAAATTTCTTAAAAATGTAGTATAGTTATACTTGGAGTTTTTCAGCTGCCGACAATGACCTCGACGAGAATAGTTCAGGATAGAACTTTTGGGTTTCCCTGACAAAGGAAGCCATGTTTACCAAACGAGCTGGTAAAAAACTGAATGTTTACTAATCGAGTTTCACAGAATCTCAAAACTAAATGATTAAATATTTAGCTCATTCAATGAAAATTGCATGGAATCTAAGGTGCACCTTTGGTTCGAAGATATTCTGCCATGCAAAAAACATCTGGAACGTGTCCTACGTACGTATCGTGTACCTCGCTATCCACATAACTGCGTTTCATCCGCATAAACTTGTCTACGCTGGACGAAACAATCAATAGTTCTCACTCAAAGTGAGTCCCGCGGAGCAGCCTGATGCAATGCCCCCCTCAGAGGGATGGAAATGGTCGTAGAAGTCTCCAAACTTCGAGGACCCGAAAACCAGAACGACTCTGTAGAAACATGAATAATCCGATCGAAATGCAGATCAGCCATGTCGGTAGAATTACTCTCCCAGCCAAAACGGGCAAGGCAAACTTCGAGAGGCATACCGATGAGAAATCGTTCGGTGTGCGAACCGATTCGGAAAGAATGGGAAGTACCCACCGGTAGGGGGAGAGATAAGAAATTCATTTAGGCATCTTTGTACTGCGTGCGTTAACTGTAAACGACGCCAATCAACGGACTCTCCGGCCAACGCAAAGAAACATGCATGCGGTCTTCGTGTCGTGTGCCAGCGCACAATAACATCCAATGGTGATGGGAGTAATGGGGAAGTACGAACAAATGAAACCAATGGAACATGGCTCGTAGCACGACCTTTCACTACGGAGAGCTGAGCATTAAGAGACTACGGAGATATGGTCACGTTAGAAGCGAGAATAGAAGCGACTGAGCTTTCACGAAGACCGTTGAAACAAAACGCAAATACACATGAGCTACAGTCTCGTAACATAGAAACAGAGTTTTTCGCCACCCCCATAGCCCATATACGTTGCGCAATACTCGCTGTGATACCGCATCGAACCGTTAGTTGAGGAAAATTTTCCTCTTCCCAACGGCGGTATGCGCGGAGGACATGGTCAACAAATGGAAAACGTGGATCTCCTGTGACAGTCATGAATAACTACATCTGTCTAACCGGGCTTAGATACTGCGGGATGGACGACGAACCGAGTTGCCGTCTCCCAGTCGTACGCTCAATGGTCAACCAGCCAACAAGGGCGCCGATGTGTGCTTTCGTGACAGGCAAAGGAGAACAGCCTTCCGACTCCCAGAACTGGAGCCAAGCTCGCCACTGAGTACTGAGAGAATCAGCAGTACGGTAGCTTCTCGCATAGCGCCGTGACGAGGTCTGCAGACATACGTGCGCCGTCAGTAGGACGGTCGGCGAAAATATGCTGGAATGCAGCGTGACCGAGTTGCATGCGAGCTTCAGAACGGGTTAAGAGAGGTTCATTTCGAGGAGCACGAGTCATCATTTCTGGTTCAAAAATCTCTGGGCGTCTCAGACCGATTCCGGATTGTGTGGGAGACACATGTGACGGCTCGCCAGATGAACGGCCGCTGCGTTCCGTGGTTGCTTGGGCCAATACGGGATAAGGAGAATCGCTGGGGCTTTGCTCCTGGAGAGAGTCATTACTCTGGCTCCGATAAGATCGATCGGTGGACAAAGAACGCGCACCAGGTCTGTGTCCCAGTGAGCCTCGAGATCCTGGTGTGCTAGACGACGCAGAGACACCGGGTGTTCCCCGAGAGACCGGTAAGGAAACGCGTCCACTGGAGTCCGAAGTCCATTCAGCACGGAACGACGCAGCTTTCGACGGAGCCGGAGGTCGATACGGGGGAACCGTCGCGAAAGATTGTCTGCGAATTTGTTTGCCACCGACGGGGGCCATTCTGCTTTGACCTGAATGCCCATAAGGTCCAATACAAGCTTCAATCGACGTAGTTCCCTCAGCATGGGGCAGCTGGCGTATACGAAGCTGTTGGCAACGTGAGCCACGGCTTGGTTGTCGGTGTGTATCAAGATGTCCCGTCGGTTTGGAGTCATAATTGAGCTGCCGAGAGGCCCCATAAGAAGCAGTTGAACTGCTTGCAACTGCCGAAGAGTAATGAACTGGGCTCGATCTTGCCAACGCCAAATATCTTGTGCCATGTACTGCCCTGGGACCCCGGGACGCATATCTGATATATTGGGGGTACCCCAATATCCAACATCGGCAGCGTCCGTATAAAGGGACGCCGTGGGGAAGAAAGGGCAGATATTTCGTCCATAAAACTCTTTCTGGCTTAGGCGGTGCCAAAATGTGACGTCTCTGACCCCTTGATGAGACAATCTGCATCGTCCGCGGCTGTCCATCTTCCTGCTTGATAAATCAAAGTACAAAGACCGCGAGTAGAAACGAGCCTACGGAATAGGGAGCGTCAGGGACACACGTACTCCGCAAAACTATTGGAGTGCTTTCCCTGAAACCCACCGCCGACCCAATCGAACTTCTTTTAGTAGCTTCCCAGCAAGTTGCCTGACTTTCCGTATCTTGCGAGACGCGACGTATAATTTCATTGCGACAGAGTCTACGATGACTCCGAGGTACTCCACCCTTGTAGCGCACTCCCACTTGCCCTTGTTCGGTTGCCGAATAAGTCCGAGCCTTGTCATAATACGCTCGATTGCGGTGCACGCTAGGCGACAGCGGTGCGGTCTAGCTAGCTCGCCATACGGAGATGGAGCCATCAAGAAGTCGTACAGATAGGCCAATACGCTATACCCGTATCGTCGCAGCTCGGAGATGAACGGGAACATAAGCCTTGTAAAACACAAGGCCGACGGCCCCCAACCAAAAGGAAGAGCGATGCACTGATAATATCGGTCGGCATAACGAAACAGGAACCAGTCCCGCATGGTTGGGTGAAAAAGTAGGTGTTTGTACCCCTTCTTGATGTCTAATGAAACAAGATGGTCTCCCTTCTGACTCGTGAACGCAAACTCCAAGAGTTATTCAATTTTCACTGACCACTTCCCCCAATGCTTCAACTGAACTCTTAAATTGACTACAAACCGACCCTTCAGTTCATCTTCTACTTCGTGCCATACTGTAAATGCCGACGAAATTACAGTCCCCCTTCTTTTGGCTGGCATGGAATGCTCCTTTGACACGGCACGATATATTACAAGCTTGATTCCTTCTTCGAGGTCCTTGAAGGCAAAAGCACGGTCCTAATCCGATTGAGGGATCTCGCAGAGTTCTTCGCCTTCCCCCGGCACAAACAGCACTACAGGGGCGTCGTAGATCACGCATTGGATCTCTCGGCACAGATAATATGAGCAACTCAGTTGGCGCCAGGCTTCCGCACACTTGTGGGTTGAATAACATGGCGCCCTTTCCTTTTAGCATTACTTTTTGCCGGCGGCATCGCCCTTGTTGCTGCCTTCTGCACGCTTAGTAGCGTTGTGGGCGCCTAGGTTCGCAACCATCTTCATCAACTGAGTTGTAAAGTGAGAGTCCAGCTTGTCCATCAGCTCGATAAGGTTATCGGCGAAGGCGACCGAAGAACTTTGCTCTAGTATCGGAATCACCAACTTAGCGTAAGCTGGGTCCTTTCCAGATAAGTTGTAGAACTCACACCTGAGTCCTGTCACTCCCAGGCCATATCGAATCGCTACAGCGGCCCAATGGTCGCAGTACTTCGCCTACTCATCCTCCTTACCGCGAATGGCTTCTCCTTTCATAGTAAGGGCCGTACCATGGAAGTACATCCAATGACCAACTGCGATTAAGTAGTTAGGACCGTACTCGAATATACCCCGAAGACTCGAGTGGGACTCCATTCCTTTCCTTAGAGGCCAATCACGGTGCTCAAAGAAGCCCCCATCGAAAGCAGCCATTCATGCTCCGCTCTCGTACGGGTGGTGCGTGAGCCCTAGGTCCTTGTCGTTGCGACATCTCCTTGCTATTTTGGCGAAAACTTGAACGACTTGCGGATCTATTCCAACTTCACTTATCGTAGCACCCTTGGCAACTTTCTTGGCCTTCACCAAAAACTCATCGACCTGCTCCGTAGTATCCTTGAGAATATTCATAGTTCTTTCTTTGCTGAGCGACGGGCTCAGTCAAACAGTGCCTACCGCCATCGTTCTGGGGACTCTCTGAGAAGAGAGAGGCATTAATTTCAGCTGTACGAAACTGATGGTCGGGTTTCATTCTTATAATTACCAGGGGAGACAATTGTTTGCACTAATTTGCCACCCAGGGTATGAGAGATGCAAATTCTTCCATGCAATAAACATTTGAAACGTGTCCTACGTACGAATCGTGTACCTCGCTATCCACATAACTGTATTTCATCCGCATAAACTTGTATACAATGGACAAAAAATATTTCGACTAGTAAAGATGTTGGCGGTGTGAAAATCACCATACATAAAAATTAGGCACTAGAGTTAATTGTGCTAGAATAAAGAGCTTTAGAGACAGTATATTGGCTCACTTGCAACAAAAAGTATTGTAACTTAGTAGAATTTGATATAAGCTTGCTTCTGAGAAATCTTCAACCTTTTTGAAATAGAAAAGTTTTTTCACTTCCTGAGAGTTTCGTTTTTGCGCATTCCATTTTCGTCTAGGTTTATTCAAAAAGCTACTCAATGGTACTACAAGAAAGTGAAAGTAAGAAAAATACTATCAAAATCATTCAGGACGGGTCTACCTATTCAATGCGAAATCACGTAAATCAACCCTTCAAACAATTCCAACACGATGTGTCACCAAGTACCAGCGTCCATCCTCACCATCATTTCCAATCCATTCAAATCACAATTCGTGGACTTATATTTCAACAATAGTGCCTTCAAGAACGTAACTGGCATTGTTCTGCACCAATCGCGCCGCGTGCCTATGAAAAAGTGCCCTTCTTGCCTCTTCCTCAGGCACCCCAGCTCGCTATGCAATCGCAAAGGCCAAAAGATTCGCAAATTTGGCAGCATCCGGATGCCATCCGCCAAATGTCGAGATTGGCAACGCAAGAAAGCGATTCTTTTGAGCGCATACCGACCGGTAACACCAATTCATCCAATTTGCAATGGAAGTTGTAGAAAAATACATTTACCATATCTTCCGCTTGGATCGACATAAAAAACATGGCTGCAGATCCGATGAATATCACAACGCGTTTACAAGACGTCTTTCAGACATTCGTGCCACTGAAAAGTATAAAATTGACCTTATATATCTCAAATGGGTGGCATTTGAGGTCTTGTTTACATAAACCGAGATTATGAAGAACCAGTGGATTTATAAAAAATAGTTTGATCGGGCTCAACTGAATCTAAAAAATGAAACACACACCACCATAGGAAAATTAAAATTTAGTACCAGAGTTATTACATTATGTGTACCAGATATTTCTCCATTTCCGTGATCTCATTGGCGTAAACATTTTTGCTCATTTTATTAGGTATATATCCGGTTACCGGTGAAATGAGAGGGCGTAGAAGGAGAATTAGGAAACATGTTGCAGGGCTTTGGGCGAATGTTTTTTTGTTCGCAAGCGCGCACTGTAAAGTTCTTGGGGTTATTTTATGTATATAAGGGCAGTTGTAAATGATGATATTTATTTTTATGAAAAATTTCGTTTCGAGACTTAAACTTTAATGCAGCAAATTTACTGCCTGAGTGCCAACTCAAAAGTCCTACATAAAGCGTGCATAAAGTAAAAGTTCCAAATGGCTTAATAATTATTGTGAAAAGGCACATTTTAATAGCGGGTGTACATGTCGATACGGATATCATATGCTATGGTGAAGCATTATCAAGAGAACTGAAATATGAGTACCAATGCTTTTAGGGTAATCAAATGAAGTCATATAGACCAGAAATCATTCCTCGACTCTTGAAGTTTGGGTTATGCAAGGCTGCTAATAAAGGTTAAATAAAACTTGCCAGCATCATCATTTTACTTAAACCGATAAAGGGGCTGGAAACTTTGCTGAGGCATGAAGAAAGCTAAAAAATTGACTATTATCTCTGACTTCGGTGAATTTCTTACCGGCAATGCTCTCACTGATTTTTATGCAGCATAAAATCCACTTGATAATTTGTTCTCAAGTCCAAAAAGTAAAGCCTAGAGGATATTACTTACCAACAAGAATGCCACCAAAAAAATTTTATAGGAAAAGTAGTAGATTGAAAAGAACGACTGCTCCAACTTATAAACGTATACCACTGTCGCTGTCTTATTTCTGGGGCGTTCTCTCTTAGAGGTTTCGTTGGAGTAGTGGTGCACATGGAACAGTCTGATCCTGCAGAAATGATAGCAAAAGATGCGGGAGGAATTTTCCGACTATAGGTACTTGTGTCATTTGGTAGGCGTGCTAAGATTAAGGAGTTGCATTCTCAACTGGATTTTAATGCGAACAAAGAAGATCCGAAGAATTGAGATGCAATTGAAAGGGTTCTTTTCGAGTATGGACATACTTTGACGTTTCGGTCAAGTTTTCAACAATCCAGTCTCACATTTCTGAATTGCGCCAAAATTCGGGGGTTGCCTACTACAGGAACTGTCTAATTTATTACGAATACAATTACAAACGTGCCATCATTCACGAAAAGATATGATTTAATACACCGACTGCCTGCTTTAGAGCAACAACTTATAGCGCAAAACCGAAACAGAGGAAAAGGAAACATGACTGGAAAGGGTAATAGATAAACGCGGATTGCAGCGATTATCAATACCGAAACCACATCACTGTATCTTGAAACAGAGAGAAGATAACTCAAAAACTTTTCGATGGGGCGTCAGATCGTAACAAAGCCTTCCAGCCAACAAAAAGCAGTGAAAACTATACCGCAGCGGAGAATGTGGCAATAAAGCGCGGGTATAACCACATCTACACGTACCCAATAACTGTTTCCGATCAGAAAGAGGGGGAATACTCTACTGCAGGATATGAGAGAGATATAGGAACAAGGAGACAAGCGATATACTGATGCGTCCGTTGAAGTCAGTACAGACGCGGTTAAAGAAGAAATTTAAGGTGTCGGTCAAGTTCGCGGTGTACTTCAAGAGTGTTCGTTTGAAGAAAAAGGACGGCCACACGGAGGATGACACAATACGTCTGACCACGTCGCTGCTGAGCAAAAGAAAGTTATCCACCCCCGTGAGAACTTGGGCAAGCCATTCCGGTTCATCAAGCGCTGGGAGCTGTTGCGGGATCTTTCGAAGCTCGGCGCTGTCCTGATAGAGGGGGGAAAGAGCAGTTCGGGCGAGATTATCCAGTCTGTTCAAGAAATGACGGCGTAAAATGGGCAGGGAGATGACGAAATGACCGGGACCGAGAGCGTGAAGGCGGATGGCGACGTGCAGGACTGCGAAAGGGAGAGGCTTAAAGATCGCCGGAATGTCAAGCAGGAGCTCGCTGTGAAACACACGCGAGCGAAGAAGGTTAAGCTTGTAGAGGCCTCGGTGCATTTGCAGGGGATGAAAGTCGCCAAGGTTACCCACTGGAACGAGATACTCCTGCTCACAGATGGTCCTGGTTGATCAGATTCGGAGATGGCGAGGGAATAATTTGCCTTGAAGCAGGCGGAAGAAATGGAGGAACTGAAGGACGGCATGGTGGTCAAAAGGCCAAAAGGCCTAGAACGTCGACCTGTTCAGGGAAGTCTCGGAAAAAGCAGAGTATTGAGACCTCCGCGCTGCGCCCCCGGACGCAATCGAATCGTGCTTTTAATAGTCTCACTATAATTAGAATACACGAAAATAGACAAAATTAACCTTGCGCTGCCACTTTGATGGTCATAGAGATCCCGGCCTTACCTCTACAGTCTTGCTTCTGCACGAAGTAAGAGTAGCACGCAACCATGGAGACCTGCTTCTTCCTTTAAAAACGAGCGAGAGACACGGTACCGGCGACGAAACATCTCCTCGCCATATATTGGGTGTTTGGCCGAGGTACTGCAGGTCTAGGCACAGCTTAAAATCCTCGTGGAAAAGCTCGACGTTCACCTTCTTGCCCGACCGGGACCCGCGGCCATTCACAGTTTCTTTCTCATCCGTGCTCTCAAGGAGGTTCGTGACGAAGTTCGTGTCGGTCCGCAACTCGTCGATGTCGTCATTGTGCATTCTGAAGTTCATAAATTCGCGATTTGGTCCGCGATTTTTCAAGTAGAGCTTCCGCTACAACCCCTACACAATTTTACTCCCAAAAAAACAGAGAGGTAAAATGGCAAAGTTTGAAATCTTATCCTTCTCCAAGGGCCAATAAAATTCGGCAATATGTCACTCCAACGTTATTAACAGAGGTAAGCAAACATTTTATATAATCTTAGAGAAAACCTACTATGTCTCTATTTCCGCTTTTTGAGACAAAATATTGCGTCAAGGCAAACCTACTGGGTATCAAAACTGCCATTTGGAGCTAAAATTTTAGCGTCAGCTCTAAAAGTGTCTCAACTCCGGAACGTTTTTGAGATACGTTCAGCGCCGGCGTTATCAAGTTTCTCTCTATATTTAACTACAAAACAATATAAAGCTATCCAATGAGAAGAAAGCGGCTATTCTTCGCGCCAAATCTGGGCGTTGCACCACTCACTTTGCCTCCGCTGACTCTTTGCCGCGCTCTCGTGTCAACCGTCATCGATACATCCAAAACGTTCTCCCAGAACTCGCCCTTCATCATCTCACGTCCCAACCGTTTCTGGCGCACTTTAAAATCCTCAATGAACAGTTCAAAAACGAATGTCTCACATGTGGCACCTTCCGAACCAAACGTCCAAGGACACGACAAGTATGTGTCACAGACACCTCATGATACCGCAGATCCAAGACACCCACTAGAACAAAAGGCTCACGTAGAAATCGTTGCTGTGCATTCTTCGCCTACCGGGACAACTAAAGTAGCCCAAAAGCAGCGCAGAAAAGCGGCTACGACAGCGAAAGACACTAACTAAAAATTTCCTGGCCGAGGTAAGTCATGCTAAGCATCTGATGGCCTTTTTCTTGCGGAATTCTGGGTGCAACGATCTGCTCAAGTACCCAACCAGAAACGAGAAGAATTTTGGAATCCCGTACAGTCGCGGTGCGCCAGCCGCGGAGTTCAGCGTACGGCTCACTTTCTCCGTTCAACATGGGACAGAATTGCTCGAGCTTCACAGCATTACATTGCTGCGAAGAACGAAGTAGAATATCAGAAAATATCTGGTGTCAATGAGGAAGATATTCAGGACAAAACAATGCAGCTCTATCGCATGTCCGCGGGAAGAAAGGACAGCAATGGGGTATTTCAGTACGTACCAGAGTTCTCATATGTTGATGCTGCATTATATCTCAGCTCTCAGCCAAAATTCAGTGATGGATACAGTGGAACCAGCGACAGTGCCGACGGATATCGCGTGAAACGGGAGCAGGAGGACAACAACAAGAATTTTCTTTCAATGAAAAGGGGACTGTCTGGATCAGGAAGCTCGAATAAATGTGAATATGAAACGCCCGCTGTTCCGAACTGACGATCTATTGGAATAAAGAAGAATAAATTGGCCGAAAGTCAAGATGAAACCAACAAGGAGCTAGCGAAAATGATCAAATAGATGCAAGGATCGATAGAACGGACAAGTTCTTTTTATGGAGATGTTAGTTAGGCAAACAGAGCTACAAAACAGGAGGGAGAATGGTTTTAAACTGCTCCAGATACTGCCTGTCGACCGCGAAGAACGCAGAGTGGTGCTCAAGAGGGCCATTGATAACAATTATGTAAATTCAACTGAGCCTCAATACAGAGAGGTCCATGAAGAATCGAATAACAAGAGAGAAGGTACAAAAGTAGTGAATCAGATACCGGGAGTAGAAGACCCCAGGAAGAAGGACTTGGGAACGAATGGAGATGAGAGAGACCTCGATGATGATACTGTATCTCTGGGGCTACTCTGAAGAAATTCTGAGAGGTATCTCTCTCCCTAGGGGAAGTGAGCGCTCATCGGGAATCCTCTCACGCAAAAACTACCCGTGAGAGGTTCACCTTACGTTTATGAAGGTAAAAAGTAAACTATTCCTGACCAAGACGTTCAGTAAGATCTTCTTTCAAACTATTATGTCCGATCGCGGAGGTAACGAAACCGTATCGTACAATAAACGTTTAACACTCTTCATTCTGTAACATGTTTCCATTTTCCGTGTGAGATGCCATTTCAGCCTCCGACCTCACTGCATTGACTTCATCACTGTCATGCATCTCCGTTAGTATATCAAAGTTGTTGCCTTCCTCGGCAAGATCTTCGGAGAATGCACCGTCTTGTTGCATGCGCACAATCATATTATGCAAAATCACACAGGTTTGTGAAACTCTGACAATGTCATCAGTAAACCACAACCTGATGTCCTCTCGAAGATTCTGAGTCGCGCTTGAAGCACTCCAAATGGTCTTTCAATGTCCTTTCTTCGTGCTTCCTGTTTTCGGGTGAACCTGCTTGCTTTATTACTCACCTGGTGATTAATAAGACCAATAAATATTGGCCACTTTGGATATATTCCATCGACCAAGTAGTAGGGTAGATCTCGATCCGAAGATGATGATAGCGTTTTGTATGGCGTTAAAAACTTAAAAGGAAACTTGTCTAGAGGAATATAGTTAATTAACGGTGATCTTTAGACCAAATTCAAGTCGTTGTTTGTCGAAAATCTTCCGGCAAACCAATGCCATGTATACAAATCGCGATCACACCAAGCATCCACCGTTATTTTTTCCATCTTACCTTTATGTCCGTTCTGATACTGTCCTTTCAAAGCGCTTGGGCAATTATTCCAACTCATTTTTCAGCGGTCGATAGCTCCGATGCATCCCTTGAATCCAACCTCTTCATAATTTTCAGAAATTGCGTCAAGTTCCGAAACGCTTGGACGACGGTTCAGGTAAGTGGGACCATACATAATAATAATACTGTCGTAAAAATCTCGAACGTAGTACCTAATAGACTCTGCAGAATTTCTGGAACCATCATCCAAATCATCGAAGCTCCTGTGTGTGCTGAGATATCGTAAACATGGTAGTATTTTTACTTCTAATCTGTTTCCGAGCTTACCGTACGAGCTTCGTAGTTGTTTGAAAATGTGAGGATATCTGGCTACCAAGTAGTTATGTGTCTTCCAAAAGAGAGTTATGGGAACTCCAAATCTGGACCTGAATTGCTTTAAATTGTAGACACTGTTCTCCTGGAGGTAGTCCTGTACGCATGATGATTTTCCGCGGCGTATATTGGACAATCCAGGAGTTATACCCTTGTAGTTATAGGATTTTGTATTACGGCGGCGTTTGCGAATTAAAATTGCAACAAGAAGTGCTGATTGGCACATAAGTTGACTAGCTTGTAGAAACAAATGAGTTCGGGCAAGGGATTGATTTTTCATTGGGAGGCGAGGTGCAGGATTTTGTTGCGGAGCTGCTAAGGCTGCTCAAAACGGGCAAAAGGGAAGATGGTGCCATCCATGGCACCGACCGGAGTGTACATTAGTCAAAGACTAGTGCGGATTTTACATCATTCTATAGAGACTTGGAATGATTGGCTTCGGTTGCCTGGAGGTGTATGAACTCATACCCTTGCCCTTCTCGATAGCGTCCACTACTAGGTTTGCCTACGTCTGCGCTAAAGTATTGTGTCTCTAAGCCAGTGGTTTAGAGAAAATATTTTTGAGTCATAATAGATTTGATCTTAAGGCTGTGGGACTTTGTGTGTCACTCTTAAACATTAAAAACACCACTTTCTGACTCAGTAGTCTCTAATATCCTACAATGGCAAAAATGACTACCGGAGGTGTACTTCCAGTTAGTTCTTAGCCGTATAGTCAGCCCTGCAGTGTACACGATAGATAATCAATATAGATTTTACGGTATAACAGAATTTTTGCTAGTTTCTGCAATGCTTCAGTAAGTCCGAAGCTGATCTAGAGATACATAATTCTGTATATATAATTTCGGAAGTGAGTTTACGCAATACTGACGACGCTTTTGCGTGAGTATTACGATCTGAACCCCCACCAGCCCCTCGCATCCTCCTACTGTACCCTACATGGCAAGGACTACCCTGATTGCCAGACCAAGGCCGTTGCCAGGCGGGGTATAAAGAGTTGGCGCTCCATCCTTGCCTTGCTTATCCGCCGTCGAACCCGGCGGACAAAAGTACCATCCGAGCTCCTCTTGATAGCATTTCAGCGTTTTTGTCAACATCGGGACAGCTACAACACTTTTCGGCTTTGCATATGACAAATTTCTACAGTTACATTCGATAAGGTCTTTGCTAACCTCTCCAATCACGCGTGTTTGTCGCACTTCCGTTTCCTTAAAGCGGATATACAGGAGATGGTGCCCATTGTTTGCAACAAGTCAGGAGAATACATAACAGAACGAAACTCCTACGCGTGCAACCCACTGCTCGCAACGTCTGTACTGCTTAGCAGACTCGCAAAGCCTTACAGGTGGCGTGACCGTGAATTGATGTTCCGAAAGTACGCATCTCAACTGTCCGAGATTTTCTTGGAAACAATGAACGCGTTTGTAGATGGCCACCAGAATCTTGTATCGGCCCCACTATATGCGCCGTTTATTGAGGAGCGGGCTGAGGAATATGCGAAAGCTGTGCATGAGAAGACGCATGGACTGGACAACTGTATCGGATTCATAGACGGGACAAATATAGAAATTGCGCGACCAGGTGACAGCGGATTACAAAATGTTGTGTACAAAGGCCATAAGCGATTCCACGCGCTCAAGTTTCAGGAAGTGCTTTGCTTAGATGGATTACTGCTGCATGGATACGGGCCTGTAGAAGGGAGGCGGCATGACTGGACGCTATATTCGCTCTGCAAGATGGACGAACAGCTCGAACTTTGCCTTCTAGTGGAAGGGAAGCAGTACTGCTTGTATGGTGACAGCAGCTACAACCAGCAAGCATACCTCCAGGTGCCCGTTCAGGCTTCATCCCTTAGCGATGACCAAAGCGGTTTCAACTTAGCAATGGCAGCCGCGAGAATTACAGTAGAATGGTTCTTCAAGGAGCTCAAGACATACTGGACTACCATGGACTTCGCTCGCAAAATGCGAGTTTTGCAGGCTCCAGTAAGGACCATGTGTCTGGCAACGATGCTTCTGAACAATTTCAGGACTTGCATTTACGGCAACCAGATTTCTAAGTACTCCCTATGTAGCCCGCCAACGCTAGAAGCCTATCTAAACTCGCGTGGTTGAATAAAGTAAGGCTTCGCTCTCTCCGGCGACGCTCGTCGCTTCGCTCGTCGCTTCGCCTCCGCTCGCTACGGACTTTGCGCTCGCCGCTCGCCTGATTCCATTGAGTGCTGGGCTACCCGGTAACTGCTCCCTTCAAAGCGCTGTGCCTGCTGCAGCACGTCCATCATGATGCGGAACTCCTCTAGCTCTACCTTGTCAGCCGCTTCGCCCTCCTCTCGGCGTTTGGCACGAGCGCGCTCGCGCTCGGACTTTTCCTACTCAAATCGTTCTCGGTCAAGAGCCATACGCTGCGGCTCGATCTCGTTTTTTTTCGAATCGCCCTTCTCTAACGCCGCAGTAAAGGCAGCAGTCTCGTCCTCGATTCCAGAGAAGCCCCCCACCTTCCTTTTCTTCCGTGCGCTCCCAGGCGGCCCTACCGCACAAACCTCCTGGCCTTCCTCACTTTCATCAACCACCACAACTGCACCATCCTCACTTCTTCCACTACGCCGTTGTTTCGTGCACTTTCTAATCACCGCCCCCAGTCGTTCCTTCCGGTCTTCATCTTCAACAAGCTTCTGTCTCTTCGCGTCGCGCTTCTTCTCGAAGTCGAGGCGGGCCTCGCGCATGACGCCCAGGAGCTCTTCGGCCTCTCCAACCTCGCCACCCACACCGCTCATGCGGCTTTCTATCCTATCGTAGCGGTCGAAACGCTCTTGTAGCCGCTTATAACGGTCTTGTACTGACTTCCATGTCACAGCGTTAGGCAGCATCTTGGTGGCATTCACCTTCGACGCCGTGATCTCAAAACGCTCCCTTGTTTCGCCGTTCGGCGGTATATGCGCTTTCGCGGCGACAACTTCTCGGATGAGGACGAGGTCATCTTCGCTCGAGAATCGGGAGCGGCGGTCAAGCTTGTGTGCACAATTCGGCCGGGTGCCAGTCTCCAGCGCGGCTTGCTGGGCGTGTGAGAGGGACGAGGGGTTGGGTAGAGGCGGAGGGCAAGGGATTGGGGGTAGGGGAGGTTGAGGGGGGTTAGCCGTTGGCGAGGAATCACGGGTGGGCGTCGGCTCTGCCATCTTTCAGGAATTCTGACCGAGACGAGGGGAGGTCGGTCGCAGCTGTTCCCGCGTTTTGCGCGCTCTGAATTACTCACAGGCCTTCACTAGCTACCCACAATTCTGCATGGTTTGTCACGTGCAGTTTGAGAACTTCTGCAATACGTATTACAAGCTGCAACGTGTTCCAGAATTTTTTCTCACGGCATTTCTCACGGCTGGTCCGTAAAATCCCTAATGAAGTAAAGTTTCTTCTAGTTTATTTGCAGAGGTGACCGATGTCCCCGGTTGCCGCGGGCGAGTTCGGTATTTACAAAGTTAAAATCCTACCATTACACTGTCAGATGCTGTTGCGTCTCTCCGTCCTTTTTTTGAATTTTTCAAGCGTATAAATGGGAATTTCAGTCGATGAACGGTAGACGGCATCGACCTCGTGGACCAAGCGTGGCTCCAAACATGTCTCCCAATCTCTCTGGATTCAGCAGCAGCTGTATCGCAGGTTGTCGTGGTACTGTACTGTACGTACCGTGCGCCAACAATATCCCTCCACCGTCCCTACTACGCACTGCATCGTTATTCCGCAGCAGCACGTTGGCCTCCCAGTGTTCCCATCACAACTCCACACGCAGCTAGGTTGCATTCGGTGTTTTCGGCGCTGCGGGAGGTGAATGTAAGGTTGGAGGTCCCCCTCCCCGTCCTCGGTACTGAAGTACGGCCTGCAGATATCCTCCTGTTGCCGGGGTTACCGTAGGTCCTTTGCCACTGAGTCCCGGACCGGTGCGCGTGATATCGGCCATCCAACGACACTTGACAGCTCCAGTACCTGATGGTTTTATCCTTGGAGACGCGTCGGTGTCCGAGGTAATTGCAAAGTTACCGTAGTGGCTAGTCTAGTGAGTGTGTCTTTATCCAGAGCATCAAGAGATCATTGCTTGGGTAAGTTGAAAGAGATGCAAGGCCAATGAGGACGATGGCTAGTCGTGCATTCACCCGTTTGTGTATTCCAAATCTAATCTTGCTGTATTCGGTCTTGTGCAAGTGGGCAATCGTCCCATCCATAATCTCTACTAGTAGACTAAAGGGGGTGAAATTGGGGTGCTTTACTGATTAGGGATGAAGGACGGCTATTTTCCGAAGGCTAAGGGGACAGGTCTGTGTAATGGAGAGTCTGGAAATGAGGCTGAGTCATGAGGTACTACCTCACAGGGCTGGTGTGAGGCCAGCCGTAAGGCATGCTGCGTTGGACGAAACCGTCGCCGCAAAGTGTCTTTGCATGAGGACAAATCGCACCCGCCCGAAGGTCTCCATGGCTCGTATGGCGACGTGCTTAGCTACGTCTGTGAGCGCCGCGAATGCGTCTGGGTGCCACCCGCCAAAAGTGGATATCGGCACTGGGATCAGTCGGACCTGGCATGCGTGGTGATGAAGTCTTGATACCTCCTGAACTTTGACGCTTTCGCGGCGTTGAGATGTCAGCGGGTTGAAGCAACGGGCCCGTGTGTTGGAGGGGCAAGTGGATTGACGATTGTAACGTCGAGAAAGCAGCCCCTCCGGTGCTCCCTGTAGCCTTGATGCCTTGCCTTGTGCGGTGTTGGCCATTGGGACGGGGCTGCATGACCGGGTGTCACGCTGCCTTTGCGAAGTCCGACGTGAGGACCGTAGCCTGGCAGTTGTGACGCTCGATTCGCTCTCGGCCATGCAAGCAGTGCATGAGGTGGTTGCCGAAGATGTCCAGGGTTTCCGGGTAGTGTTCTTGAGGCACGGGGTTTTGCGGGCGAAGAACGGTACCTGGAAATACTAGTGGAGCCAGACGGAGAAAGCTTTGGGAGCAATTTGTGTCTTAAGGCCCGGCATGGTGCGCAGTATAGCCATTGTTTGTAGTAACTTTATGGCATCAGTAACACCAGGAGGGCCCATCGAAGAGCGAAAAGCTTGTCTCCTGCTGTCGCCAGGGGATATGAGCTCTTGAGCTGTTTCGTGAATTGCATCCGTCAGCTTCTTTTGGGAGGGTGGGTTGTTGAAGCAAAAGTCGCTGAAGGGAACTATCTTCCACGGCGGACAAGAGGCAGACCACACCCTATAGGCGTCGGCTGCATCTTTGTATGTGCTCAGCGGTCGTACCGGAGCCGGTAAGATGGAGCTGCCGAGGGTATCAGCAGCGGCACAAGAAGCGAGGAAAACGGCGTCGGAAATGTCGCGCGCCGACGTGAGGCCTATCTCTAGCGATGGTTTCTTGGGGTTTAGCGGTTTCACTGGGAGCTGGAGTTCTCGGAATACCTCACGGTCGAGGACGCCTCCGGCCAGAGTTCGGACGCATTTCTCGATCATCTCGTCGAGGCACTTGGCGCCTTCCGCTGTACTAGAGGGGGAACGACGCGTAACAAGTAGCCGACCTTGCAGACGCCAAAGCAATTTCGGAGGAGTTGAAGGGCCACTTGTGTGTCGTCGAGATCGGCAATTGTAGCCAGGAAGGGCTTGAGGGGCTCGACGTGTTCGTAGAATTCCCGTTGCATGAATGCCGCCGAACCTATGGGGGCGCCGAGAATGTGAGTCCTTCGCTATACACTTGTTTTAGACCGGCTGGGTAGAGCTCTTGGACGGGCGGCTGTGGTGCGGTAGGCCACCAAATTTTGCACTTTGTCATGGACAAATAAAGGCCGCGGTCTGTGGCATATGAAGACGAGAGGACTTCTACTGCTTTCAGTAGCTGCTTGTGGGTTCCTATGATATATCCGTCGTCATGATACCATAGCTGTAGTAGGAGCTGACCTACCTCTCTGACGCCATCCTCGTTAGAGGACAGCAAATCCTGTAATCTCAGGATGAGAGGATGCAGGACTAGGTCGAAGGGCAGCCCACCCAGGTTGTCGCCCTGTCGGTTCCAACCACGCTCCGCATGGTCTTGGAGCCTACCCATAGATATGATTGCTCTTTAGCATGGCAATACCGCACCCATGGAAGGAGCTCGGGGAACAGATCTTTCACGGATTGGAGGAACGGGGATCGGCTGCAGAGGTTGAACGCATTTTTGAGGTCGACAGAGAGCAATGCGTGGTCTGGCCTCTCTCCGAATGCTTGTACCTCTCTTCGCGTAGTGTGCACCACGGTGTCGGTCCCGGCTCTTGTTGCTAACCCAACTTGAAGAGGCTGGAAGTATAGTGCAGCTTTCTTTGACACTCTTCGCTGTAGACAGCTTCCGACGAGCCTGCACAGCGTCTCTCCGACCGCAATCGGCCTTCGGGACCCGTCCTTTTTTACCAGTGCCGTGAGTGGGGCTCCTGTGATCCACGGAGCAAGTGTAATGGGAGCTCGTCCAGAGGCCATCATATAGACCAATTTTGTAATAGCCGGTAGAAAGCCTGCCTGCGTGGAGGAGGAGGCTCGCAAGAGTTCGACGAGGTGGCATGGTTTAAGTCCGAGCCCCCAGCAGCAGAACCCGGTTTAAAGGCTCGGATGGCACGCAGGACATCTTCTTCAGTGAAGTCTCTAAATCACGAGGAATGTTCTTCGTCGAGAGAGATGGCGGTGCGGGGTTTCGTGATCCGGTGCATGTTGGGGGTGCTTGTCGAGTAAAGAATGGGTCACGCTAGGTGTAGCAGGGAGGACGCCGAGGGATTTTAGGGCTTGGGCTGCTTTCCCGTCTGCGCCTTCTTTGGCAAGCCTAGTTGCCCTTCTCACATTAATGTCGATTTGCTCGGCGTGCGTCGGCTGCTTATCTCCTCGTGCGGTTGACTGTTTCAGTGTCTCTCTCTAAAGTGTGTCATACTCCCTAGCATTCCACAATTCTGTCCTTTGTCTCAGCCTATCCGCATTGGATTGATTAGGGAGCTCCGTGGTGATGGTGTCCGAATACGCGTAGACTAAAGTGAAGAATGGTACAAGCATTCGGAAAGAGGGCAGACTACGCATTGCTATCTGTCGACCTCAAAAATGTGTTCAACCTCTGCAGCCGATCCTCGTTCCTCCAATCCGTGAAAGATCTGTTCCCCGAGCTCCTATGGGTGCGGGATTGCTATGTCACAGAGCCAGCACGTCTAAGCGTAGGCTTTAAGAGTGGACTAAAGTGTAGTAGAAAAGGCGCTCTGTCATGTGCTGTAATGTTCAAAAGGTGCGCAGATGTCCCACTTGGCAGCTACTCGTTGGTAGAAAGTTGACCAATAGCAGACATATTCAAATTCTGGCAGGCCAATAGCTAGATTTTGAATCTACTATAGAATTCCATGGATCAACAAACCCAGCAACTACAACCGCCGATCGCCGATGACACGCCAACCTAATGCAATAGAATGCACGGAACGCCTCTCCCCTCCAAACCACCCTCTCCCAATGACCCTTCTCCGCCGCCTCCTCATCGGCACAGCCGCCACAACAGCCGCAGCCTACACCTACGCCTCGACCACCGACATCTATGCGGGTCCCATCGGGCGTCACATCCGCCGTCTGGACCCCGAGCACGCTCACAATCTCGCCATCCTTATCGCCAAATACCGACTCGCGCGACCCAAACTGCCGTTTGTGCAACCAGCGGCAGACCCTCCACGCTTGGCGTCCACGGTGTGGGGCATGCGGTTTGCCAATCCGATCGGCCTTGCCGCGGGATTTGATAAACATGCAGAGGCTATGCCGGGCTTGTTTGCCATGGGGTTTGGCTTTTTAGAGGTGGGTAGTGTGACGCCACGGCCGCAGCCGGGGAATCCTAGGCCGAGGGTGTTTCGGTTGGTGGAGGATGCGGCGGTGATTAATCGGTATGGTTTTAATTCTCATGGTGCGGATGTTGTGAGGGATCGTATTTACAGGTATGATTATGGGGGGCGGAGACGCATCGCATGGGTATATTGGGCGTCAATTTGGGGAAGAATAGGGATACAAGGGAGGAGGATGCAGTGTTGGATTATGTAGAGGGCATGCGGAAGATGGGCGAACTGGCGGAATATATCGTGATCAATGTCTCCAGCCCCAATACCCCGGGGTTACGTCGCTTGCAAGGGCAAGAACGATTACGCCAGTTGCTGGTGCCGATATTGCAGGTCAGGGATGAGTTGGTGTACCGGCCGCCAGTGTTGGTCAAGATTGCGCCGGACTTGAGCGACAAGGAGATGGCGGAGATTGCAGAGGTTGTGTTGGAATTGCAGGTGGATGGCTTGGTGGTGTGCAACACGACCTTGAACAAGGATGCATTGAAGAGCGAGTGGAGGAATGAAGTTGGCGGCCTCAGCGGTCGTCCGTTGAGAGAGAGGAGCACCGAGGTGGTACGTCGCATGTATCGATTAACAGGAGGTAGGGTTCCGATCATCGGAGTCGGGGGAGTGGAAAGTGGAAGCGACGCCTACGACAAGATTCGCGCGGGAGCCAGTCTGGTGCAATTGTACACGGCGTTGACCTTCCATGGGCCGTGGTTGGTGGCGAGAATCAAGGATGAGTTGAATGAATTGTTGAAGCAAGATGGGTTTGAGCGGTTGGAGGAGGCGGTCGGTATTGATCATCGCGACTTGACACGAGAAGCGAGGGTGACGAAAAGCCACGTGGGTTTAAAAACCCCTGTGCGAGAATTAGCTACTGTCAGCAGCAGCACGCACAAACGTGCCACAGATTTCTCAAAACTCCAACCAGCTCGTCATGCAGACTGTGCCGTCGGAAAGCAGCCATCGTGATTGGGACATGATTTTTTTGTGACAAATTTGCCCTCGAATGCTGTGCTCACCCGATTTCCGTTGCCCTCTCTGCACCCTGCTGCGTGGCATTTGAGAAATCTCCATATGCCGAATCTTGCTCATATTACCCGCGATGAAATGAGGGTCAGCAGCTTGCTCGCAAAAGACCTTTTCATCGCCAGGCCCGCAGCAGCTTACAATGCCTTACACGAGTGGACAGGAACTTGATTTCAACGTAGGAGCCATGTCTTGTAAGATACTGTGGGGAATTCAGGCATTGCGACATCCAACTGTACTCGCGCGGTACTGAAACGACTGCGTATACAAAGGCTGGTGTATGTATCATTTTCACCTGGCATTTGCAACTAGTGAGGAAGCTGCGCGAATACGAGGGCAGTGAAGCGAGTGGTGCGAAATGTATAGAGTTGAACCGACTGACGTCAGGTGCATGTGACGGAAACTCGAGGTCATTTCAGACATGCGCTTCTCTCAACAGGTGACAACGTTGACAACATGAGGACAACGAGGCGGCAACAGATGGTACGCTTCGACTAGCTAGTTTACTAGGGACGCCAGCGGTCGACCTATACACTGCTTGGGTTGGTCTCGTTCATTGCGGAACGCTCACGGGGCTTTGCATGCAATCGCTTGGCTCTACACGTTTGATACATTTATTACAAGCGGCTGCCTTTTTCCCAACCCAGAGAGTCAATAAACAGACATAGGATGATCTTCTCCCTCGGATTATAAACCTGTTGCTATTCGTGTGTCTCAAGTACATCTGTGAACCATGGATGTGCGAGTGCGTCATGAGCGGATAGTCGTTCCTGCGGGTCCTCACGGAGTAAACCTTGCAACAAACTCTTTGCATTGTCCGAAATGCGATCCCATTCCGATCCGACGAGCGAAAAGCGGCCTCGCACGACGAGTTCCAGCGTCTCTTGAATGGTCTCTCCGGCAAACGGATATCGCCTGGTGAGCATAATATGTAGGATGACACCCACGGCCCAGGTGTCAACGACAGGTCCGTACGGCTCCTCCCGCAGCACTTCTGGGGCGACATAATGAGGGGAACCGACCTGGCTTTTGAGAGCGACCTTTGAAACGGTGCGAACGCCGACAAAGTTGGCGAGTCCAAAGTCTGCCAGCTTGACACGCACGGGCATATCCTTGTTTTCGCAGAGGATGTTTTTGAGCTTGAGATCACGATGAACGATAGACTTTTCATGCAGATATGCGACGCCGTTGAGAATATCGGCGAGTATAGGACGAGCCTGGTCCTCGGAAAAGCGACCGACCTTTTTCAAAATCTCGCCAAGGGTGCCACCCGGCATATACTCGAGGACGATATAAAGTCTGTTCTTGGTGTCAAAGATGTCATAGGTGCGGACAATGTTGGGATGATTGACGGATTTCATAACGTTGAGTTCACGCCAGACAAACTGTTGGCCGAGTTCGTCGTCGGATTGCTTTTCGATGATCTTGACGGCGAACTTTTCGAGGGTGGTGCGATCGAGACCCATGACGACTTTTGCAAAGGCGCCTTCACCGAGGGATTGGCCGAGCTCGTAATGATCCTCGATGCGACGATTGGCTGCTTTTTGAAGGGCGTCGAGCCAGTGGTAATAGTCTGCCGGGGTGTCTGTGAAGAGACGAACGGTGCGATCGGGGCAGATGACGACGATACGGCGGGCGCCTTCAACGCCGACAACCTCTGCGCCGAGGAGGTTTTGCTCCCACGAGGGATCCGAGGTCTAGAGGAGAAATTGAGGGGTGGGAGTGGGACAGATGTGAGTGAGTGCGTGAGAGAGTCGGGGGTGGGGTTGGAGTGGGGATGGAGTGGGGGGGAACGTACGTTGCGAACATGGCTGGATAAGACTTGGCTGGCTAGTTTGAAGTAGCGCTTCTTCTTGGTGGGAAATATTTTCTGTTTCTTGTAAAGCCAACCGGATAACTCTTCCGGCATGCCGTGACGGAAGTTTTCGGCCATGTTGCGAGAAGAGGGAGGCGGAACGGGGAGATATGAGAGGGTATTTAGATTTTGAGACACGAGAGGAATAGGAGTGGATTGGATTTGAGGTGGGGGTGGGGGTGGAGGGGGAGGGAGGGGGTGCAGGGGAGCGGGGGGGGGTGGGAGTTGTGGCGAAGAGGGGTGGATGGAGTGGGATGGACAAAGGGGAGGAGGTTATATTGGTTGCGGAGGCATTAAAGTTGTGAATAGTAGCGTATGGCACAGGCGCTGGGTCAACGCCGAGAGGCTACGTGTTTGGTGATGTGGCACGACTCTCTCTATCCTCAAAGCGTCTACCCTCTCGCCAAATTCCTTTCCCGCAACCATTTTACCCACCCAAATTTGGCACGCGGAAAACCTACCGGACGCTACTGCAAGCTGCACCGACTCTTTGTTATTTCTCTGATAAACTGCACGCTGTGCTGTACTGTACTCTACAGTATAGTACAGTATTGTACAATACTGCATTCAGGCAATTATCATCCATTACACTGAAAATACAAAAATATCTCCACCCTTTACGACAGACTGTCCGTTCTTCGACCCATCCATTTGATACGTATTATACAGTACTGTTCTCCCTTCTCCCAACGACGACCGAATCAGGGCTGCACACAACACACCCCCTCATTTTGCACACCCATGGCCCAAGTCACCCAAATCACCCCAAATCACACCCGGCGTGCCATTCAATTCAAAAAGCACCCTCCACTACACTACACTACAGTACTGTACTCTACCCGTCGAGCCCTCCCAAAACACCCCACTTCCCATCCACGCTACACCACGCTACTGTACTGTACTGTACTGTACACACCGCGGTATACGCACCACTGTACCACCCCTGCGCCTCTTTTTTTGGAATCGCTATAGGACCCGCTGGCTCGTGTGCTGTGACATGGGCCGTTGAGTGGACAGCCCCGGGTGGGTTGGAAAGCCACAGCTTGCTTGGTGTCGCGATGTGCGGCCTGGGTTTTTTGTGGCTTGGTGCTGGCCTAGCCTGCTTCCTGATCTCTTCTGATCTCTTCTGTCGTTGACTCTGAATTGACACCCGCATTCCGTTTTGGTCTCTTAGAGAGGTCGTGCCTCTACTGTAGTGTACAATAGTGTACAGTACGGGAGGAGCAACCCGTTCATCTGTTGAGAGGCACTGTAATGCGGTACCGACCGCTACATGAAGGAAAGATAAAAATAATAGCAGTAGGAATAATATTATTCTGAATAGGTTTTTATTTGGAGGGGTGGTAATAATAATCAATCCAGAGTATAGTACCTTACGGGGCGTTTCTGGTCAAGTGATGGGAAAATGACCAATTTCAGTACTGGGCAATGATTTCCTCCCACTAATCCCACGGGGGCGTGAATCTTCCGCCTTCGGCGCTTATGCAAAACAGCGTATGTATACAAATTTCTTATCGACGTACGCCACCATATCTACGACAAAAAAAATTTATGAGGCAATATTCATTTTGCGCATATCCCGAATGACGATTTTGTTCACTACTGTACAATATGCAGTATTGTACTGTGCAGTATTGTACTGTACTGTACTGTACAATAGAAGAATTAGCCGTTTTGGACATCAGCGGCTATTTATGAAACCCTCTAACCGTAATTAGAGAAATTCAGCTAAAAAATGAAAAAGCATGATTTTTCTTCGTTCACATGTTTCATTAGTCCAATCCCAAAGTTAAATCGATATCAACCTAAGACTGCAAAAAATTACAGCGGATAAAACGATTTGATGGTACAGTTCGTAATAGAAAAAATACCAGCTTACAGAAAGAAATTAACATTTGATGAAATTAGTACGTAATCAAACAGACACGCAACTTTCCTGGGATCTTAGAATATTTCGAAATGGAAAGGCAGCATAGAAAAAGGCCGATAAATATTTGAAAAGACTGTCTATTCACCAATCTACACAATCACGAACCAAAGTCTGATACAGTACTTCAAGCATCTAATAGTGGCCCAAGATGTAGCCATCCTCTAAATGCAGCGCCACAGCAACAGACATTCCCCTACAATGCCAATGCCGCAATCTCAAGTCCCTAGCACTCTGACAGCGTCCCCGCCCCCTCCCCTAGCCCAATCAGCATCAGAGAGGCTTCGCATGGACTTCGCCCACTAGTAGAGGCTGCGATAAAGCGAGATGCACGAATCAACGCGTACAATGGGACGACCGCCAGGAATCAAATGACGAAAATTACTCGGATTGGCCAATCTTCGATCGATTCTACAAGGGTGGTGGAACCGACGCGATTCTCAAGATGACCAACTTCAACCCGCAAGAGTTTGATTATATTTGGGGCTTTTTTCTTATTTCATATTAATGGGCTACAACGTTGGGTATGGTCGAAAAAGTGATGTTAGTGCAAAGGATGCATTTTTTACGATAAATGTGGTTGTCAAAAATGGGGGACAGTGGGATTTTTTAGCCCGAGTTTTTTGGAGAAAAGTTCAATGATTCGAGAGTTTAATCAACATTTTTGTCCAAACAATAAGTTCTTTTATGTTTGACGCAGCAGTGGATTCAGTTTGTGACAATTTAGCATGTAAACGCTAATAAATGATGGAACTTTATTCAAGTACTATGGTTATGCTAGATACGCTACTGATGTTACTTTTCAGCGGGCGTTTAAACCCAGTGGTAGTATGCAGTAAGGAAAAGTATATTTTAGCGGTATTCATAATCTTGATGGATTGAAAACAGAGGTTTCTGTTCTACCGAATGGGCTCACTATAGGGTGTTCTAAGCACTAACCGGGATCAACTTCAGATTTGCAGCTTTTTCAAGAGAACAGGTAATTTAATGATGAAAATCTAAAGAAAACAATTGCTGAAGAAATAAAAGAGGATTCAGGGGAATTTTGGGACGATTATTCGCAGTTGTGCGCTGTTTTGGCAGATAAAGGGTATCAAGGTATTGATGAATTTACGAGGGCTGTGTTGCCCAAAAAGAAAAAGCAGAATGGACATTTATCAAGGAGTGAACAGGCGCGCAACGACCGTGTTTCATCGGATCGAGGTATAGTCAAGAACTGGTTTAGGAGGCTGTGTAAACTTTGGGCTATAATGTCAGCAAAGTGGAGGTGGGGCGTGTCAGGGTACGATGAATATTTTAAAATATGCATGGCGCTAAGAAACCTGTACATACGCATGCATCCGCTACGAAGAGACGATCTGGACACGCATCGACGTATTTGGAACAGGCTTTTTTATATAGGGGTTTCTAATGCTAAGAAGCGGAGGTAGGTACAGCTAGCACCCCAACACGGAGAATGGAAGCATAATGAAGCGACGCCTAGGACTCTTCGTTCGAATTAGTTCGGCTAATCGAGTGTATTTGCCGAGGCAGGCATTGTTAAGGGATTTCATTGGGTATCTCGCACTGCATAGCCGGGTTGTAGGGGCTCGAGAATAGGGTTTAGGGCGGCTTTGGAGAGGTCTGCCACAAACAACCGTTTTTTGCGAGTCGTGCCGCCAATCCGCGGGTGCATATATGGGCACAGCACAGCGCGTGGTCACCGTCCTGATCCATTAGTGCCGTGCATTTCTTGTGTGAATTCTTAATTCCCGAAAAGTGTCGGCGTCCAGAACGCCCCTCTCCCCCATCAGCCTCCGAAGCCTGTCTTCAACAGCGGTGTCGAACCCAGTTGCTTCCTTAACAGTGTGAAGTCCCTAAAGAGTGTTATAGGAGTGAACTACACGTAAGAGGTAGTTGATCCGACATACATTAAGCAGGTCCGCAGTAGGCGGAGAGCCACAGCAGTGTCCTCCAGGATTAACAGGGATTTGAAGAGAGGCTGTAACGAAGTGGCGTGCTTTGAGAACTCGGGCTCCATGGAAAGGTCCGACCTGATGGGTGCGCGGAGCACTGGTGCCCCGGCGTCATAGTTCTGGCGAAGTTTACATGGGAGGGGCTGCTGAACAGGTCGGGGGGGGCGCTTTGCCACCGGGCGGCACACTATGCGCAGGTGTAAAAGCATACTGCGCACCTCTGGGGATAAGAAAAACTGCAGAGCCGTTCGAATAGCTTCATGGGAGCCCACTGCTTATCATCGTCCAAGTACCACAGCTGAAGAAGTAAAGAGGGCCTGCATGTGGTGTCGCCCACAGTTTGTAAGCCTTGTCGTAATGCGTGTCCGCAAATATCTGCCCACTAAGCGACGTAAGTTCTCGCCCACGGCGATCAGTCTGATTCCCCCTCCAGTTTTAGAATTGCCGTAGGCGGCGCTGCTGTAATCCATGCAGATATAGTCGCAGGGGCCTTCCCGTTGGCTAGCAAGTTGATGGCACTAGTCAGAGGAGCTAGAAAGCTTCTACCACCATTGGCAAAATTGGGGTTAGGTGGCTTGCCTTACTTGAACGGGTTATTACGGGTTGGTCTATGCAAAAAGAACTCATCCACTACTACCACATCACCAGCAAGGTGGACGCCAGCGGGTGGAAAGGAGAAATGGTATGGGAATGTTGGTCGGAGTGTTGTGTGCATATTGGGGGGGTGCTATCGGGCGGAAGGTGGATGTGACGGGGGGTTGGATGCAGTGGGTGGAGGTTTGTGAGGGAATGATTTGAGGGTGTGTGAGGGATGGAAAGTGTGGGAAATTTGCGGTGGAAGGGGGTGTGTAAGGGGGATGGTGATTTGGTTAGGTAGGGATTTTGGGGGTGGGGTAGGAAGAGATGGGGTGGCCGGGGAGATTTTTGTGTACAAAGTTGGAATGTTAGGGGTATGAATGTTTCGGGTCTGTTATTTTGGGAGAGGGAGGTGCGGAAGATGGGGCAGGAGGTGGATTGAGATGATCAGGGGGTTTTTATCTTCTATTGGTGCAGGTGAGAGAGTCCTTGTGCGATTGAGTTGTGTGGCAATTCAAATGTGATTCTATTTTCGCGACGTCCCGAGAGGATGGGGTTGAGGGAGGGTGATGAGCTTGCCAGAAGTACAGTATAGGCAAAATGGGGGTCATAGTACTGTATACAAAAGTTTAACGGTACTTTGGTAAGGACTAGAACGTTTAGAACTGTAGGGTTCATACAGTTTGTTACATAATATCGAATTTTTTGGTCAATTGGCTGCATTTCATTGGTTTGGTCTTTTCGTTCATTTACTGTAATTTATTTAATCATATGCTTCCATACCCTGTGTATTCGGTATTGCACAGTAGGCCTACTTGCATGAGAGGTCATTTTCAAGGATATCGGGACATTCGCGTATTGGCTGATATTTCGCCAGACATAAAGAAACTGGCTTTGAGACCTATTAGGAAACAATATAGTTTCTTAAATTCTTTTATTTGCGGAGTAATTAAAGATTTACCGTTACTACAAAAGATGAGAGGTTAAAAAGGTATTACTGGTCACCCTGTAAGATATCCCGGGCCACAGCCGACTATATCTTTCAAATATTAAATTGCCCACATTTTCCCCCTTACAAAGTATTTCCCGGTAATATTGCTGCAACCATTTTACCGGGAACATCGAAACACAGCTCTTATCGATATAGAAACCAGGCCACAACCCTGAAAACCCCAATCTTCCTCACCATCAGCTGAAACAACCCGAAACTTACCATGGATACACCAGCGCAACCAAACAGACATTCCTGCCACTTCATCGGCCACAATTTTTACTGCATCAGTACCACTTCCATGCAACAAAACCAAGCAACACAGCAAAACATTTCAACCAAACACCATGGATCGTACATATGTAACAATGTCTCTGCTACACCACTGTGTAATAGAGACGTGATGGCTGTAGTTATTCAAGTTCTCTATTACATAGTGGTGTAAAAAAAAACTTGGATAGGAATCTAGTTGTATGAAGTGGTGTTAATCCTCGGTGGTTTCATACCTTGTCTCTTTATGGTAGTTCGTTTAGTAGTTACACTTTATCAGTGCCTATTCTCTAGTTACAACTATATATTTTTTGTGAGTGAGCTAGAATCTACAAGAGCTACAATACTAGCTATAAAACGGGCCATGTCCTCTGGATTCCTGGGGAAATCTAGCTACAGGCCATTGACTATTTTCCCTCAAATTTCTGAAACAAACTTCTACCATCACTACTATTCCTTCAGCAGTGCCCCGACGTCATCCATCTCTGTTTCACTGGTAGGATCAATCCCGTCGGCTTTGCTGCTGTTTCTCTTCTGTATTGTTCTAGTTCGACAGTTTTTATCACGCAGATTTTTCTTTTTGTGCGTAGTTGAATTTCGGGAAATTTTTGCTGTCAGTGTACTGTAAGCAATATTGCATACATTGTACTTGTAGGCTGGAGTGCCATGTATTTCATTGTTACAAACAGGTAACGGTTACCAATTGGTGTTCGTGGTGACTGGGAACGTAAATGAGCAACAAAAACTGCTTTCTTTATTTTATCGTGTACAGATAGCGTACAGGCCTCGCGAAGCTGTGTAACCCTGCGCAGAATATTTAGACTAGACAGTTGGGCTTATCCTAGTTGCCTTAGTAAAGCCTTAATTCTGACCAAGTCCCCATTTGTGGATCCCCTGTCAGTATTCCTCTACAATACTATTGCATTTGATTGCTATTAGCTAGGTGCACCGACTGGGTCACGATTCAGGTAAAGATTTGAAAAAGTCGACTTGGACTGGACTTGGACTAAGGGACACGTGTTAAAAACGGGTATTGTTTGGTTATTCGCCAGCTTAAGGTCGGCTTGCGAAGCTTTCTTATAGGGTAAGGACACCAATCACGGTCTACATAGCGTATTTCTACATAGTGGAATGGTGAAGATATCCCGAGCGGATTGCTGTGTCAAACCGGAGTGAAGGTCTGATAATAGCTGCTGGTCAGTCACTTTATCCGCGAGTAGGGAGCCAATCAGTCGTCCAGGGACGAAAATGTTTCAGATTTCAACTTCAAGTGCTTGTATTGAACTTTACGTGTATTCAACCTCACGTGTTGATGTGAGGCTTAAAGTAAGGGCTTTTTTGAGCATGTATTTCTTCAAAACGAATAAGCCTGTGTCGTTAGATGGGAGTCGAGATGCGTTAATGGTTCGGTGATGTTTGCATTCAGTCGAAAATTACCTAAGCCTTATTCAAGTCAGAGCAAAGTTATCAGTACAGGTAATACTATTGATTTTGCTTTCACGTTTACAGCCAGTACCGCAGCAAACTGGTGATACATGCTTGTTTCTGGGCACATTTTCCCGTCGATGTGGGAAAATTTCAATCTCTTAATTGAGGTTTATTTTGTTCCCCATGAAGCTGTTACTAGAGCTCTTGGAAAGCTTACCAAGCTCCGCCAGAAAAAAAGTTTGGCGGCGTATCTTTTCAAATTCAGGAATTTGTTTATCAATATTCCCGATATGAGTTAGTCGGAAAAGTAGAGCCTGTTCTGTGAAGATCTCAAGATCTCAAACCGCACAGTCTCCTGGAGGTCGTTAAGGGGAATCCGAACAAGTTAGAAGCTGCTACAAATATTGCTCTGAACGTTGATGGAGCATTTCACGGAGCAGGTTTCTTCACTGGCTAAGGTTCATTTTCAAAAAATTAAATGCCACAAGTCCTAAGCCAATGGAGGTAGGTGACGTGGAACGTAGTCCCAATCGGCAGCGGCAGAAAGACTTGATTGGGAACCGATGCTTGACGTCCCATAAATTCGGATGTAGGCCTTGAAAACAAGAAAAAGAAAAAAGGAAATATAGGTAACATGGGTAGGTAGGTAACATGGGTGATAATCGCATAATGGCGAACAACACACACTCTCTCGGGAAAATAGTTGGTCCACTATACTTGGTGAAATCTCAGGTGGGACCAGTAGTGAGTGTAAACAGATGTCCCAATGAGCAGATTGAAACTGTGATGGGCATCACCGGTGCGAAATTCTCAGAGGACAGCGAAAATGCAAGAATCTCCAAAGCGGAGTCTAATGGAATCACGTCTAGTCATGATGAAAGCTTCTCGGCTGATGGACCGATACAAGTGAATCCTTTGTTGTTGCTTGATGTTAGACTGCATGGAAAAGTAGTCAAAGTACTAAAGGAAGACAGATGCAATAAAAATGTGGTTTCGACTGAGTTTTTGCAGCGAAATAGGAATTCGTTTGAGACCAGGTGCGAACAAGTCATTATTTGCCATACATAGAAATGAATTACGGAAGAAAAGTCTGAGATCATTGCCAACGGAACTATACCAGTAGATGATCGCACCTAAACTTCCAACTGGGATACCTCCCAGGCTGGGTATGACGTTCTGTTGGGAATGCCTTGGCGTGTGGCCCACTATTCAAATGTTGATTACAAAAGACGGATTTTGATGTTGAAATGTATTTCTATTCGAGTGATTGATCCCGATGCTGAAACCCATATAGATATGTCCAATTTGGGGGTGAAGAAATTTAGACACATTCTGAGGCATACAGGTGACTTCGAAGTATTTCGATTACTTGAAGTTCACAACATGAGAGGAATGAAAGATTCTGAATACAATGAAAAACTAAAAAGTTTACTGGAAAAGTATAAAAAGGTCTTTATTGAATATTTGCCTAGTGGTCTCGCTCCGATTCGATCAGTAGACCATTAGATCAAAATGGAGGAAGTTGAAAAGGCAGTTCATCGACCTCTGTTCAAGTTGTCCCCATCTGAATCCAGAGCAGCAAGAGAGTACCTCGAATCTCTTTTGAGGAATGGGAAGATAATATCCAGCAAATCACCATATGGAGCACCTCTTTTCTTTTTGAAAGAAAATAATGGAAAGCTTAGAAATTTTGTCGATCACCTTTCTTTCAATCACAACACAAAAAGGAACAATGATCCATTACCTCGTTCTGTTGAAATGTTAGATCGGCTCGGAGATGGGAGATTTTTCTCCAAGCTTGATCTAAAAACAGTATTTCATCAGATCAGGGTGAAAGCAGAGGAAATCGAGAAGACTGCGTTCAATACAAAGTATGGGCAATTAGAATATCTTCTTATTCCTATAGGACTTTGCAATACTCCTGCTAGGTTCCAAACGTTAATGAACCAGATATTTTACGACTCCATGGATATCTTCTTGGTTGCTTACATGGATGATCTTCTTATCTTCAGCAAGAACAAGAAAGACCATTATGAACTTCTGGAGATTGTATCGAAGCGAATCAAGGAAAACCAGCTGTATATGTCCCCAAAGAAATTCTCTTTGTTTCAGAATGATCTTGCGTTCCTGAGTTTAATTATTGGGAAGCGGCATTAGCGTAAATCCTGACAAGTTCAAAGCCTTACAGACTTGGCCAAAACCTACATCTTTGACGGAGTTGAAAATTTTCGTTGTTATAATAAATTTTTTCCATATATTTATCCAAAAATTCTCCGAAAATTATGCACCTCCTACGTATCTGACGAAAAAATATCGAGGAGTAGGTAAATGGGATCAAAGAGTGTGATAAAGCTTTCTAGAAGCTGAAGTAATCGATGGATTTGGCTCCAATCTTAATCGCTCCTAATTAGAAACGCCATTTCGTGGTCATAGAGATGCTTCAGGGCTGGATAACGGTGAAAATCTGACACAATTGGATGAGAATGGGACCAATCTTGTAATTTTTTTCTATTCAAAGAAGCTTTCACCGATTGAGTCGGACTACACCAGAAATAACAAGGAGCTTCTGGCTTTAATTAGTTTTCTGGGACGATTCAGGTGCCATCTTGAAGGGTCCGCATTTGGTATTTCCACTAACAACCAGGTGCCATAGATCTTCTTCACAAATCCGAAGCTGCGTTGTAAACAAGCACATTGGTTGAAAACTTTCTGTAACTTCGGAATCTTTACAATCAAACTCAAGCCCGGAATTTTTCACGTCTTGGGAGACGCGATATCAAGAGCTCCTAATTTAATGAGAGGGGCTCGTGACGTCTCAGTGAATTACGTTGAAATTCTCTACTTTGACATAGATCAGATCAATCATCAGTATGATGACGAACAAATCTTCGGTCTAGTGGTAAATAAATGGAATAACAACGGCCAGAAGATGAGGTGTAGAGGCATAAATTTGAGAAAAGACTGTCGATGTTGCGTAAGGAGGGTTCCAGGCTGTTTTACAATGAAAAGTTGTATGTGCCGCGACAGTGTCGGATATTTTCGCAAATTTCTCATGATTCCAAAGTCGGTGGGTATTTAAAATTTGCAAAGACAAGGTAAAGATTAGAAAACTTCCTTCGGAAACATAAAGGCCGAGATTTTCGAAAGTAATGTGAAGTTTTTTTTACTATTCAGGAGTAGAAGGACACTTACGAAATAATTTGAAAAATCTAATGCGTCTGGACTTGCCTTACCGCAGATGGGTATTACTATCCCCAGATTTCATTGTAAGGCTACCCATGACGAAGAGCGTTCATGATTCAATTACGACTGGGGTTGATCGCATTACTCCTCGAGTCCTTTTTCTGGAATCGAAAACGTCGTATACTGCTGAAAAAACGGGTAGGGACATATTTTAGAACATCTTTAAGAACCATGGTTTGTTGGACGATGTGACCTCAGACAGGGATAGCAACTTAATTTCAAAGTTTGGGAAAACAGTGATGAATCTTTGTGGTTTGAAACTAAAAATTTATACTATTATAACCCCGCAAAAAGGTGGTGCTCCTGAAATTATGAATAGGATGATCAAGAATTATCTTCTTTGTTATTGCTCGTATCATCAGGATGACTGGGATGAAGTGCCACGTCCTGCAGAATTTGCATACAAATCGGCCATGAGCAATGATCTGGATATGACGCCTTTTGAACTGGACCTGGAATGGAAACCTAAATCGCCATTAGAGTTTCTTAGCTAACAGCAGCATATCTGTTCAGAGTTTGGACGATTTTCAAATCCCTAAATCCCCTAAATCCCCTAATCCCCTTGAGGATGCGAAATTTGCCTACAAAGTGGCAAAACCCCGGCATGCTGCTTACGATTGGATTTATTGTGAGGTTTCAGATTATAACGTCGACTCAAAGCTATTAATCAATTGTTCATTGTTTACTGACATGTACTCTAGGTCGCAGGATTCGAAAAGGCTTGGTGAACGCAGATTTGGGCCATTAAAGGTAAAGGACCTCATTGGTAATAATGCTGCTCGATTAGATCTCCCTGCTCACTTTAAGATCCATCCAATCATTAATATCATTCAGAAAACATCATACTTAGAACAGCCGATTTAAATTTCTGTACTTATTCCTCCTGTTCCTGAAACGTCTCATTTGCCTGCTGGAACAGAACAACAAGGTGAGACTGTTTTGGCTCATAAGAAAGTTGGTGGGGATACAGGATCCTCGTTTCAATGCGGGGTGACCCACTTCGTGATGCAGAGTGATAACGAACCATGGAATTTGTAGATGTTATAGAAGATTGATCTGTCACACTAACTAAGGCTTTCAAGCAGTATATTCGGAAACACAATATACTGCCGCAGTATCATTGACGAGTAGGTCAGTAGTCCGGGGGAGGGAATAGTGTAACAATGTCTCTTTTACAACACAGTGTAATAGAGACTTGCTAAATTTCTTTATCCCAGTTCTCTATTAAAAAGTGGTGTTATAGGGATCTAGTTCTATGAGTTGGTATTAAACCTACGGGGTTTTATACCTAATCTTTTCATTTATGCGTAACTAATTTATTTGACGAAGCGGCTCGCTACAGCTCTTAATGGTAGTTCGTTTAGCAGTTACAATTTATCAGTACCTGTTCTCTAGTTACTACTTTATTTTTAAGTCAGTGAGCTAAAATTTATATGTACTACGCTAGAGCTACAGTTCTGTCTACAAAAAGGGGCGGGTCTTCTGGATTCTTGGGAGAATCTAGCTACAGTCCATCGACCCTTTGCCCTCAAATTTCTGAAAACATTGCTACCATATCTACTATTCCTTCAACAGCGCCCCGGCTCCCTCTCTCTCTGTTTCAACATGGGTAATTGAGCATCTGACAGCACGTGGTGCGTCATGCCAGGAAGGACACCCTCTAAAGACCATTTCTGCCGATGTTGCGAACGCAGCCCCCACTCGTCACCACTCAGATAAAAAAGCAGGAGATGAATTCCAATGTGGCATGAAATGGCGTCAAGCATGTTTGGTTAGGGAAACAGCAAGAAACGTCCACTATATCACACGTTCACTATATCACACGTTCACTATATCACATTTTCATTGTATAGCAAGCATGGTTCCCGCTATGGCTGAAAAGTTTGAAGTAGTGCCTGGGGAATATGGTGAGATAACCGCGGCAACAAGAGAGAGATTTAAATTAAATTGGGCTGAGCATGTATCAGACAAGGCATTTTTGGAATTGAGGTATGAGTCAAGAAAAGGAAGGAGTGTACATATGACGAAACTCGTAAGTCGATAAAATGTCAGAAGGAATCTAGTCAGCAGAACTTTGCCCGTATAGAAAAGGGGAAGGCGTACTATGATTTGGCGGAGTACAAGCTGGAAGCCGATAAATAAAAAACGAAAGCAGGTGAAAAATATCATGCTGCAAAACTTAAAGGTCCAAAAGCTGACTGCAAATGCCGCAGAGGCAAGTGTGGAAGTGAGAGTGCACGCTTTAAAACTGTTTTCCTTTTCTCTGGCCGAGTTGGAACAAAAGAACGGCTTGGAATTCCCTCTGTCTCACTTCACGAACCAAATGTTTTTCAAACAGAAAAGCATTTTTCAAACAGAAAAGATACAAATGGACCCCGAACTCTCCCATGTTTGCCATGGAAGCACCTCCAAACTCGTAGAGAAATAACCTTCATATTAAGATGAAAGTAAAGACGCAAATCAGGTAATGCGGAATCCTAAAAATCAGGGACCTCAAAGTTCGACTTAAGCGTGGTCAACGTGCAATTTTTACGGTTTTTGCTAGGGCGCGGCGCTCTTAAAGCGATGGATGACGGACCCCTTTACACCTCTGGCCGCACTAAACGCGTCTTTTGGGCTTCATTTGGTGCTAATGACATTAAAATTACCACGCGCGCCAGAAAAATACGTATTCTCATGCTTTCTCAACTTATCGGTATTACCAAAGTAGTCAAACATTTATTTCAAATCTCTTTGCGAAGTACTCTCTAGCTCAAATTCGCGTAAGGCCAATGTACTTCCTGTATCAAAATTTGCTTTTAGAGAAGCGCCATGCTTCCTCACTCATATCCAAATACTTTGTATCACCGTCTTCAAAAATGACATGATTTTTTCCGTGTTGCACTGAGATACAATTCAAGGATAGTATCGGTTTTCTAGATGCCAAAAAATTTAAACTTGATAGTCAGGAGACTGAGAGGACTGGAAATAAATCATCATCATCAGTTTCAAGAAATTACCTATGCCTCTCTGTGCTAAGCGACTTTTCACTAGATTTATTTCCATGTTCATTGAAAATCGCAGCGATGTCTTTGTCCAGAGTTTCGATACTTTCCTTCACTATTCACGTGAAAATTATCGTTCCAAACCAGTTCGTAGGTCTTCAGAAACCGTTTTAGAGTACGTACTGAAGCGCCGGGAAAAGTAAATATTCCAGATTACCGATAAATGGCCAAAAAGAGCTTGATACAACCACTTCTCCTTCTTCTCATTGTCTTCATTGGCCATAACTTTAACTAAATCACTAGCAGATATATTTAAAGCAGTTATAGTTTTGCGATGTAGAATTTTTGTTAGCTTACGCTTAGCTTCAATCAGAAGCAGTGCTTCAAGAAGATAATAACCAGTTTCGGAAACTTGTGAGGACACAGCTACTGTACTAGTAAAGCCCGTCGTCGTTTAAAACGCAGACATACTTTTAGATTCGTTTAGAATTTTTCTATATACGTACTGATTGTATTGCAGTTAGATCAGAACATATGATGTCATTTTTGAGTCAATCCGAGAAAGTGGTAGGAATTTTACAGTAATTAGACTCAAGAACGCTATTCTTGTGACGTCAAAACGAACCTGGTTTTAATTCTACGTTAAATATCGACAAATACTGAGTAAACACATCTTTTTTGAAATATTAGTCGCTAATTACAGCAGTTGGTAGCCAGAAATTACTTACCCACGTGCATTCAAAACGAATAGCTGCATGTTTCAAGAAATTGATCGTAAAAGTAGCAATAGTTGTATCTTTTGAGGTACTTCATGATGTTTAGTAGAAATGGGCGATACAAATGATCTCGTTTTATAGGCTGTTTAAAGAGCTGGGAGAGACTTTGCGCGAAAATTGTGGTCGAGATGTATGAATAAATCCTGAGCAGTTTTCCATATTCTCGTTAAAATATCGTTAAACTGCATCATTTGAGGACTTTTTGCAGATAACCAGTAGTTCCATATCAGAGAACTAAGAAAGAAACAAAAATTTTAATGAATCTCTTCCATATTATGCTTGATAATTTTCCAGGAGTTATCTTGAATCGGCTTCTGGAAGATCATAGTAACAACACCAGTTTTCACAGAAGGGGACAACAATTTAGGGTACGAGGCACTTTTGAATAAACAGTTAGGAATTTACGGGAGTATTTCATAAAAAAAGAGCGAAATAGACTCAAAAGGACCACCAGGGGCTGTAAATCGAACGCAGTTAGAAAGAAATATTGTGTAATGTAGACGACTTATCAGTAACATTACGGCCTACAATCCTTTGAGAAGAGCCTTCTAAAACTAGATGCCAAATTAAACCTTTGTAAATTGAATCACATCGGGCAGAGAGGATGGCAGATCCAAGAATTGTGCTCTTGGATCTGTTATGTTTCCCAGTCTAATACTTCCATTATACGTAGCCGTCAAGGCGACAAGGAATTAGATCAAGCTGGATATTCCATTCCGGAAGTACACCAAGATCAATATTTTTAGTTTGGGAATTTCAATTGCTTAAATATAGAGAACCATCATCCAAAAGGGCACCATGAGATAGTCAGTTACATTATTATAATCAGAAGATGCATGTGCAGTATCGTAAAGGGAGACCATACTTAACTTGAAGACCTTCCTGTTTCCCAAAGTCTCATTTGTACCGCCTCCGTTAGCTGATAACCGGTTAGATTTAACTCTTTCGCTGGGAAACTCATCATCATATGCTGGGAGGGCCAGTAAATATATATTCAGCGAGTATTACAACTGGACTTGAACATAAGATCAGCAAGTTCTCGAGGGGAGCGTTTTTCTATTTCGACTAGATGAAAGGCCAGACGGGAGATATTTAGAAGAGCTACCTGAAATCTGTCTATCGCGTTGCCACACGACTGTTGCAACTAATTCGCGCATAATTTTCTCCAAGAAATCATTCTTGCTGCACCTGCGTGTAAGCTTAGATGAGATATAAGATCTAACAGCTGCTGAAATTATACCAAGATGGTGAGGAAAATCTACATTTAGCGTGATGGATGAGAGACTTGATTTGGATATATGCTATTAGTTTCCAGGGCGATGTGGTACTAAAAACGACAAAACGATGCTTTCCGTATCTCTGGTACACGGATATTCTCATTGGTACATACAATTTACTATCGGATTTTTGGTTCTGCTATTCTTCATGAGTTGCCATACTTTCTTGCAGATGGGATTAATCCTAATTGGCCAATATTTGCCAAACCATTGCATCATCCCGAAACGGACGATCAAAGTAGGTGTGCAAAGGAACAAAAAGCTTTACGGAAGGACATAGAGAGAGTTCGGCGTTCTGCAGGCGCGTTTCTACATATTACGGCGAGAAAGATATCAATAGTAAAAGGAGGAAATAGTCAACGTCAGCTATGCTTGCATAATTTTGCATAATATTTTAATACGTTTGAACCAACAAGGTGCATTTGCGGATGGTGAAAGCGAGGAAGGTAGGCTTTTTGATATTATAGGGGAGCTATATGATCTGGAAGCAGAGAATGGGAACATCCCCAAGCAATAAATGCAGCGACAAAGTAGTGAGATGCAGTCGGAAATCGAAGCAACCGGCTTTGACTGTGAGGCAGTGGAGATAAGGGAACAGTACATAAACTCATTAAGTGCGTTTAAGACGTTGCAAGAAGATATAATGGAAGCCTTCAATGCAACAAGGTTTGAGACGGGGCATGATTAGGTGCATGGAGATCGTAAAATACATTTGTTTGCGATGTGTGCTCCCGCTGTGTGCCAGTTTCTACACTTTAGAAAATCACACATACATATTATAATTGCATGACCAAGCTTGTTCGAGCTCAATGATCCTCAAACTCGACTAGGTCGACTTGATTGGGTCCTAGGACAACTTTCCAACTCAAAAGGTGAGCAAGAACCGAGGGGCATAGTTTAATGTTTTATGTATTCATGCACTGAACTGCAGTTCAACAACTTTATATCTGTCAATTAATCCATTTCCTCCTCTATCACACTTGCTCCAGCTGTAGGATGATCATTAGTTCTCTTTCGTTTTGCACCCTCCCCGCTCATGCCCTCAAATCGCTCAGCAGCACGCTTCTCCGTATGTAGCTTCCTTTCCCCTCAGTATGTCTGACATGATTTCTGCGAATTCCGGAGAGTCTTTGTGCAACATTTTGAGTATTCTATAGTTGTTATCAGCATTAGCCGCATCTTTGTTGCTCTTTTTGATTGCAAGTACAACCTCGTTTCCGATATCCAACGTTTTCGACAGATCAGCCAAAGTACTCTCAATTTGAACACTCTTTCCTTGCAAACGCACTTCGCGTTTTGCTCCCTTAATTCTCATCCGACGAATACGTCCGGATTCAGCAGATATATTTTGCAGAGGGGCATCAACTATGATGTCATTATCAGAGCCGTCAATGGGACGGTTAACAGTTAAATTTGATGTCTCAGCTGTAACTTCTCTGGTAGACGATTTATTTCACGAATGAACTAGTAGCATTTATCCAGGACCCTTGAAGGGATCATCCTCAAAATTTGGCTGCAGCGAAAGATATTAGGCCGCTTCGAAATACTTGAACGGATCAGCGTACTGAAATACACCGTTGCTATCTTTCCGCCCTGCCCGTTTCCTGTAAATCTCCGTCGTCAGCCTCACAATTTCTTCGCCCATGGTTCCCTAAATCTTCCAAGACCTTAATCTCGCACTGGCCGCCAAAAAGTGCTATGTTTTCCTTGCAAGCAGCGCCCATTTGCAGTAGATGGATTCGCTTGTACGAGACATCGAGTACGTATCAGTACAGATGTTGCCAACGCCTTTCCACATAATTTTTTCAGTCTAATTAGGGCCTTTCATGGACTGGGTCACCCAAGATTTAGCTAAGCGCAATGCCCCATCCCGACTAAAGCCCTTATCTCTTCCCGTTTTCGTTTCTCCTGAATCGTTTTTGGCATAAACGGAACGGGAGCACGTCCTTTCCTGTTCTTGAAGCCCTTCAAGAACAGGAAAAGACGTGCCTGCCTCGACCTCTATGTTTGGCTACAATATCTTCGGTTGGGGGTGTGGGAGCGCTAGAGCAGGAAGAAGGCAGGGCAGCATCAACATATTCCACATCATGTTGAATGATCAATGGCTGCACGGTATCCAAGTGAGGCCCTACTTCCCTATCTAGTTCCCTTTCCGCAGATACTGTCGTAACTTTCCAAGAACTATTCTTCGGTTGCGACTCCATGGTGACAGTAAGGACGAGGGGTAAAGGCACGACGAGGACGGTTGGTGAAGGGATGAGTACGGGTAGTGAAGGGCCGAAGAGGAAGGGTGAATGGACGATGAGGACGGTTGGCAAAGGGCAATGAAGACGGTTGGTGATGACGAAAGTACCTTGCCAGCTCATCACCCCCATCTCTGGACCCCGGCTTCTGGTGCTTCTTGGCCGGAAAAAAACAAAATACACAGATCGACATGATTGACTGCAGCAGTCCTGGATTTAAGGTTAAAAATTGGTGACGTTGTATTCTATGGTGTTTTGGGGGTCCAAAATAGCCATGAAAATAGACCATTCGCCTTTCCTTGGTTCATTTTCGATTCGGCCAGATTCCATCAATCTTCTTCTTCTTCAATCTTCTCTAACACTACTTACTTGGTGAATACAATGAATTCAATATTTTTGACAATGGTCCAAAATTTATTTAAACTTCTCTTCGAAGCCGCGAGGCACTTCCAGGACCCAAGACTTTGGGCTTGGGTGGCAGTCCGGAGGATTCGGACTGGGCTTGACTATCCCGTCCCGCAATCATCCCGGGAACGTTGAAGTAGTGCCCCGGGCGCGCCGCGAGCCGGTTGAGTTGCTCGCGGACCTTCTGAGGAAAATCCAACTTGATAAGGGCCATTGCGCCGGCTCGAACGTGGTGGTCTGTTGTAGAAAAACGAGCCCAACTTCCTCGATGATGTATATCCAACATTGGTAAACGACCAGAATGGAAGTCGTGTGTTGCCCCCCGTAACGGAGGCAATGGGGCGTGACAGACAAATGGGACAGATGCAGCCCCGTCCGGTGCCGGACTACCTCTTGGATAGCCCGGCGAAAAACTTCTTGAGAGAACTTGAAAAGGCGATCATGAGGGGCGAATTGTCGGACGAGGATGAGACGCCTCAGTAACGAAGAGACGAAAAGGGAGCGAACAGTTACAGACTGGGACTTTCCGGATTTGGTGAATGGAAGCAGGATTGTAGCAAAAGAAAAATCTGTGGGATGTTCATCAAATATGACTTGGTTTCTTTTCAACAAACGGCATTCATCATGCCGTAGATAACACTCATGGGAGACGAGGACCGCAACGGCCATCTCAAATTTGTTTTTCCTGAGAAGGTAGTATGCGATGCCAAGGGCGAGATCTTGGGGTATACTGCTGGCTGGGGGCGCACCGATCCCAGCCGCGGAGTGCTCCGCTTGACATAAAGAGTTTCCCTGAAACCTCTGGCGCAAAGAACTTGGTGGCGGACAGGGTCTTACCCGCGAGACTCTTGTGTTGAAGTGGAGAATCAAATAGAACAGGTAATTAATATATCGGAGTAGGCATTCGTCGAGTTGGTCAAAATCATCAAGGGAGCGTTTACTGTTTGCACAGTATACGAAGAACTCCCGTAAAGCGGATCGGTACTCTTTGTCTGTGTTCGGACTTACACTCGATAAGACGAGCTTATACGCATCTTGAAGGGCCATCTGCAGGGTTTTGCTCGGACGGGATCCAAATAGGTGTAAAACGGATAGCACACGAAAGGGAGAGGGCGGCAATCTTCTGAGCGAGACGCCGCAGCCGAGGAGAACTCGACCTGCCCTTGGCCAACATAAAATAAATTACCTGCGAATCTATTAGGATCGCAGTTCTACGAAAAACTGTTGCTCGTTGTCGCGCGAGCCAACGTAAACCTTTCAATGTCGTATGACCTTCCAGCGCGTTTATGTGCTGGGGAATTTCCATTTCTTAGCACTGATCATTTTCCAATGAAATCGAGGGACCGGAACCTCTCGAGGCAAGATACCTCGAGAAAACTTAGACACAAGCTCCACCTGGTTGGGGTGCCAGGCGGAATAAGGTGCATACATACTTTCCCCTCCTTTGGAGGAGGCATCGGATACCAACATGAATTCCCCGCTCTTTCCTCTTAAATCATAGTGAAGTAACGGGGCCAAAGCCACCAGCAGGCCTAGCTCGTGTCGTGCGCCGATACTAGGTGGTAGTACTGTTGAAGAAGAACGGAGACCTTCATACAGTTCTTGCAAAACCGAGAAAACAGGACGATTCAGCAGAATAAACCAATTCTAGGAGCCGAGGAGCTTCTAGAGCTCGACCAGGCTCCAGTCCTTAGCCCTTTCCAGCTGCTTCGTCCTCCTTATCAATTCAGCCATCTTTGCATGATCAGGCTCCAAACATCCTTTTGAACACCACTTAATCCCCAAAATCGACTTTTCACTTGCACTTGGCCGCTCACATTTGGACGGCTTAGGGTCGAGTTTTGCATCAGCAAACACTCTCCATACTTTCTCATATACTTGGTTCACCTTTTTCTTATTGTGTCCAACAACAAAGAAATCGTCAATATACCTTCCATAACGTACTGCGCCGATAGATTTCCCGTTCGACGCCTTTATTTCTCTTCTCGGATTAAGCCCGGCTCGTGCCAGCAGCTCGCCATGAATTGAGTGACCGACCAGCACTGAATGCGACCATCCCATCGGGAGGACTCGATACCTGGGCCAAATCCGCTTTCCCCGACCACTACGCAAGGCAGGCTGAAGTACACACGGAGGTGCTCAGGTAGTTCCAACCGATGATAGTGGTTATCAATATCTAACTTTCCGGTGAAGATCACTTTGTCATCCACTGCTTCAAGTTGCGTGAACAACCCTGGGTGAGGCATGTCACCCTCTGCTGGGGGAATGAAGTGCAAATTCCCCCGCCAGGCGTCCAAGATCAAACGCTGCCGGCCTCCATCCTTTGGGACTGCAAAAAGCCCATTGATCTCTTTCGGTCTTTCCGTCGTCAATTCCAGTATATGTTTTTCCAACAACCCGGCCACTAAGGCTGGATATGCCGTAGGAGTAACCATAAGGCATTTCTTTGTGTCTTTCAGTTCGCTTCCGTAGGTTTTCGAAGAATACCTCGGTCACCTGGGTCTGTAGATTGGGGTATCATTCCCTGTGGGAGCACATCTCGAAGGATACACAACCTGCAACCTCTGCCGGAGGCAGAGATAATTTCTTTAAGTCGATGAAGTTCGCATCCGCGACTCCAACGTTCCCACCATATGTTTCTGCCGTAAACGAGAGCGGCGCACGGAAATTTTTGTTCCGGCGCCAGAACTCACGACATCTTAATTCCAAATAAACCAACACGCTGTCCTGGACCGCAGTGCCTCTCCCCCTCTTTGCCGTTGGAAGAGAGAGATCATACATAGCCCTCAAGTAATAACTATCTCTGCAATACAAGAAATTCAAATCACATACCAGTCGCCTGGTTTCTACTGCAATCTGTCTTCGCTTGGCCTGACGTTGACGCAATCTACTGCTGCGGGAAAATTTCTGAAAACAAACATAATTTATTGGGCAAAGCAAGGTGAAAAGGTCCCTACGGTCCTCTAATTAAACCATTGTTCTTCTTCTTTCTACTTGCTCGAGCCTCCACGTTCGTCTCGATCCTCCTGCGAACGGTTAGAGCCTTTTCGGTAGGACTCGGCCACTTTTGCAGATCTCATCGCTCGCCCCAGCACATCATGGATCGTCGCATCATTTCCTACGGACGACTCCAAAAAATGTTTGGAAAGCTCCCAAGACCCATGCTCCATGGCCAACTCCAAGGCAAGCAACCTTCTTACTGCAATTTCAAAGTCGGGTTCCCGACAAGTTTTCTTCCATCCATTGTACGCGATTCTCACATCGAGCATCCGCGCCCAAGCCAGCGCCTCATTCAAATTTCTCTTCTCCATCTTCTTCGATCCGTAGGGCAGACTGCGAAAATAATTCGTTATGCTGTTTCCAGCCTCGATCCAACGGTGCACAGTCGCCGCCCCAATTTCTTCTTCTGGATCAACATTGATCCCGGCCACAGGCACCTGAATGTCAGCCTTCTGCGCCCGTACCTTCTGGCGTTCCATTCGCGACAGCTTTTTCTTCCCTCGGGCATGTCGCTTCTCTCTGCGCGCCAATCGGGCTAAAAAATTAGCATCGTCATCCTCGGAGTCCATTTCAGACTCCGGGATGACGATGCCTCACTTGAATCTCCGAGTTCTGCCCGGGACGCCAGTAAACGCTGCACGCTGCCCGCCTTGGACGGACCAGCCACAGCCCCACCAGCCTCCACCTTTTCCAGTCTTCGATTCATGTCTTGCACATTTTTGCCCAGATCCTTCAACATTGACCCCATTTCCCCCATCTGCTTCGCCAATAGCTGCAACGGGTCCTTCTTTTTCATCCTTTCTTGGACCCAGCAATTTCGACTCGTTTGCTCCTCTCACCTTCGTTCTCAGACGCCGATTTGACACCAGCTTCATTTTCACTCTCGCTCTCGGACTCGTCATTAACCTTTTCCTTTTCTGTGTCCCCATCAGTTCCGCCACCCTCGTCTTCCACTCTGGGTATGGGCCACATCCCATTCCAGACCTCACTCAAGCACTCAAGCGCCGTCATGTTCTTGGAATATCCAGGTAGCTCTCCCAGCTTCTCAGCCTTCGGCCTCAAATACTTCCACATTTTCTTGGCGTTCGAATCGCGCAGGCTCGCAGCCTTGCCAAAGATACTGCTGCGATACACCTCCAGCCAGTCCTCCCCGTGCCGGTCCAATTCCTCGACCGCATCCTCCCACGAAAATTTTGTATTAGTAAGCCGAATACTTTAAGGTCAAGGGGCCAGCTCATTCCCCTCACCCGAGTCAATGTCGCTCCACAGACAGCGCGCGGTTGTGCGGGAGGGCTGCTCCCAGGCTGCCACTTGGTTGAAAAACCCAGCCTGTCAATCAACACCAAGAAGCGCCAGCTCTCGTAAGGAGCGGGCCGCGTATACACGGGCGGGAGGTCCTCTCCTCCCCACGGTCACCGTCCTCCTTGGGCTACCGGCCCCACGGAGACCTCTTACTTTCGCCCCTCAGTAAGAGTAAACTTTCCCACGCTGTTTGCGTCTGCGGGACAGACGACGGAGGGCCCGACGAGAACGGACGACGTGCCTGCTACTTACACAAACCCCACTGGCAGAAAACAAAAAGGCGTAGCCTTGGTAATTCACGTTCCATGCAACCATTTATTTTGCCCCCACCTGCAATTAGGATCCTTCAGTCAATTTTCCAGCCAACCGCCCAAAATGAAACATTCGCTCTACCCAAGATCACGGAAGATTAGCCACAGAGATTAACACTCTGCTCACGTAAAGGGCGACAGGAACGCTCTTCCATATGATCTTGCCCATTCGGCCTTTCCATATCTGATCACTAGAGGATAACCACTAGATCACTCACCCTTCCCCGGAGGCCGCCATCACTCCCGGGCGCCCGGCAGTCTTGCGACTGCGTCAGACACCCAGGAGTGATAGCGGCCCCCGGTTCCAGGTGGAGTGGGGAAAAAAGGCCTTTGCCAAGCCTGCGGTTGAGAATTTCGTCACGGACCGGACTCAAATACCGGGAGCCTTAGGGTGTGGCTGCCAACCCTGAGTAATAATTCCCAGACCCAATGGAGGTCAAACCGAACGAACGTTCGGCATGTCTCCACCTTCACACAAACCCCCTTAGAATCAAGGTTCCATTCTGCTTAACAGTCTCTTCGCTTAAGCAAGCTCCCACTACTAAGACCGGTTACAACACAAACTTCGCCAAGACCCCGCGGAAGGCAAGGTTCCACCCTTCCTTTGCCAGCCTTTTTCACATAAAAAAAATCTTTGCGGGGAGAGTCTGCCCCCACCTCAGACCTGAAGGCCCAAGGCAGGAACCAACCCTCAACCCAAATCTCTCTTATACAAGCCAGGCTAGCTTGAGAAGGGCTTCCCGAAAATAGGACCCAAGCACCGTTTCTGAGACTCTTCTGAACTCGCACCAGGTATTTTGCTGTATCTAATCACCAACTAGATCTGACACTGAAAATTTCGCTATATTCACTCACCAACCAATGGAGCTATTTTAGATCCGCCGAACACGAATCATAGGACCCCAACACCTTTGGCAAAGTTTTCCCCCCCACTCAGATATAAGATAAAACGAAGAGACATTTCACGACGGCGAGCCATTTACCAACCCCAGTTAGGCTGACACCATATGGAGGCTTTGGCCTTACACCCATGAGGGATCCATTCCCAGAAAAAGCGCCCCGCGCCCATAGCCGCTGTACAGCAGCATCCAAGAAATCGAAGACCAACAGCACTTACCCTTGCCACCACCTGGTCAGGGTCAGTAAACTACTCAAAGCCAGAAAAATTCCTCCTAAGGTAAAAAATTGGTGACGTTGTATTCTATGGTGTTTTGGGGTCCCAAATAGCCATGAAAATAGACCATTCGAAAAGATTTACAGCGTCGAGAAATCGTTTAGAACGCCGGTAGGGTTGCGAAATGTGCTATATTATTTCCAGAAATTTATTTGCACTACTGATAAACTTGCTCTAAGATAGCCGTTTTTACTGTTCGGTGACTGCCGTTTATCTTGCAGTAAATGGCAGAGAGTAGATTTCAAAAAGTTGTTTCGCTAGCTAGTTTCTTTACGGTAGCTCCTGAAACACAAGCTTTTCCCTTCTTTACTTTCACAAGCGCTGTTTTTTTGTTGAGCATTAGATTTAATTTTTTGGGCAATGAAAACTACGTAACGGGAAATCCTTAGCAGTTCTCACGCACACTTTCGGGGAGTATTCAGAGATCAACTACGCAGGCAGACGGCGGGTGGCAACTTGTCGCGCCTGCATCACTTTTAGGCTAATCGCAAAACGAGTAACGAAGTCGCGAAGTTCTTGGTAAGGAGAGGAACCACGACGGGAAGCAGCGAAGAACGCGAGGCGTTGGAAAAACCTCTGGCAATCCTCAGCCAAGGCGCCATAGATATCATTTCCGAGGGTGGAAAGGAGGATAATGTACTGGCGCCAGTAATCGTCGTAATGACGATGTTTCTCGCGCGCTGCGAGTGTCGCGCCAGCGCCTGCGGTAACTGTACTTGGCGAGATGTGGCGGCGAGCACAAGGTTGGGCAATAGTAATGCCGACGGCAATATCAATGGTGTGAAGACCACAGGCACCCTGAATGTAGATGTCCATTCCCAATGGACGGGACTCCCAATGACTAGAGGAATTGGGATCTTGGACGGGAAGCTTATGTTCGACGAGTGAAGCGACGCCTGCTTCCTTACAGAAGCGGGCGAGAACGTTGCGAGGGACGTGATAAAAACTGCGGGGGATTTTGAGTACATTACTGATAAGGGATGTGGAGCAGCTACTTCCCGGGGCAATGATGGGCGGGTCCAAGCATGAGAACGAGTGAGGCAGACGGCATTACAGGACTAGCTTGAGGACAGCCGTATGGCATTCTGCGTTGGATAAAACCGTCGCTGCAGCATGTCCTTGCATGAAGATGGAGTGCACCTGGCCGAAGTTATCCGTGGCTCTCACAGCCACATGTGTGGCCACGTCTCTAAGAACCTCAAATGCGTCGGGATGCCACCCTCCAAGAGTGGATATTCGCACTGAGACGAGTCGAGAACTGGGATTCGTGGTGATGGACTCCTGATACCTTCTGACGTTGGATGCTTTGGCGGCATTCAAAGATGTCAAGGGGTTGAAGAACCGGACCCGTGCGTATGAGGGGGCAAATGGGTTCACGAATGTGACGTCGAAGAATTCCGTTCCTCCAAATCTCCCCATAGCTCTGATATCCGGACTCGTGCAATGTTGGCCGTTAGGGCGGGGCTCCATGACTGGTTGCCGAGCGGCCTTTCGCAAGTCCGACGTCTGAATTGTCACTTGGCGATTGTGGCGGTCAATCCTCTCTCATCCGTGCCAGCAATGCATGAGGTGGTCGCCAAAGAAGTCGAGTGCTTCCAGGCACGTGCTCTTGAGGCACGGGGTGCACGGAGCGAAGAGTGGTACTTGACAGTAATATAGAAACCAGACAGAGAAAGCGTTCGCCTTGACGTGTTCCTTAAGGCCCGGACATGGTGCACGGAACATCCAATGTTTCGCACCGTGGAGGTCCATCAACGACCGGAAAGCTTGTCCCCTGCTTTCCTCAAGTGGTAAGCGTTCCTGTGCCGGTTCGTGAATAACGTTTGCCAGTTTCTTTTGTGATGGTTGGTCGTCAGAGCAAAAGGCACTGAACGGAACCACTTTCGATTGCAGACATGAAGTGGACTACGCTCCATAGGTGATTACGGCGTCGTTGTAAGTATTGAGCGCTTGTACGGAAGACGGTAAGATAGAGCGGCCAAGCGTCCTGGCAGTGGTGCAGGTGGCCAGAAAAGTGGCGGCAGCGATGCCGCACGCCACTGTGAGGCCTATCCCGAGCGATAGTTTCTTGGGGTCTGCGGCTTCGCAGGGAACTGGAGTTCTTGAAAGCCATCATGGTCGGGAACGCTTCCAGCGAGAGTTCGAATGCACTTCTCGATCATCTCGTCGAATCGTTTGGCGCCCTCCATGGTGCTTGTAGAGGGAAATAAACATAGCAACTAGCTGACCTTGCAGACACCGAAGCAATTTCGGATAAGTTGAAGCGCCACTTGTCTGTGCTCGAAGTCCACAAATGTTTCCAGTAAAGGCTAAAGAGACTCGACGTGCCTGCAAAAGTCATGTTTCATAGATTCTCGAGCCTATTAGGGCATTGAGGACATGTGTGCCTTCGCTGTACTCTTGCTTCAATCCGGCCGGCTATAGTTCTTGTACGGACGACGGCGGTGGAGTGGGCTACCAAACCGTGAACTTCGTCAGGGATAGACGGAAGCCGCGGTCTGTGGCATTGACCAGCAAAGAACCTCTACAGCTCTCAGCAGTCGCATATGGGTTCCGATTACGTATCCATCGCCACGACACCATTTTTGCAGTAGCAGCTCACCTCCATCTATATCGCCATCGTCTTTGGAAAAATAGGTGACCTAGATAAAGGTGGACTCACGTGCTCTGCTTACGATAACTTTATGGCATTAGTTTGACGGGTGTCCGCTGCAGGATCCGACTATACTGCTAGCTAAGAGCTTACCGAGTGGTCCACGTCGGCCACGTGAAGCGACATGCGCAACAAAATAGATTCTTCACTAGACGACCAGATTGTGCAACTAAGGCTCATACAGATCCGTGTGCGGATAACTCCATCGGATCTATTGAACTTCTCCGAGATGCGCGGCAACAGACCCTCTATGAAGAGGATGGTTGCACGGGAAGGCGAACCTGGGGAATCGAAGGCCAGCGGCTGGAACTTGAAATTGGGGGCTTGTGTGGGTTTGTCTGAGGGCGGGGGGAGTCGACGCGACAGTTTTCGCTCCAGGTCCTTCACCTTGTTGTGGTGCGCAACTGCGACACCACAGCCCAATTCCCGAGTGGCCCTTGACCACACGTCATCCTTGAACGGGGAGACAACGGCGACATTGCAGGCGGGCGGGCATGCTCTGTCACGGTGACAAGATACCCTATTTGAAGCAATTCGATAGTTTATCAGCATTACAGTCCTTCTGGTTTCGGTCGCAAACACCGGCATGACTCGCTACGCAACGTCATTGTCGGCCGTATCGCCCGTGCAGCCGGTCTGGACTGCCAGTTTGAGGTTGCGCTCCTGGTGCCAGGCACCGAGGTACAACCCGCTGACATCCTCGTCCACCCACCGCCAGCTCCCGACGGCACGGCGAAGCGCCCCATCGCCAGCGATATCACCGTCGTCTCACCGTTCAAGGCCGACGTACGATCAAGGGCTACCCGTGAAGTGGGAGGTGCTGCTTCAGTTGCGCACCGCAACAAGGTCATTAACCTGGTACGCAAACTGTCGCGTCGACTCCAGCCCCCTTCCGACAACCCCACACAGGCCTCAAAGTTCGATTTCCAATCGCTGGCTTTGGATTCCCTGGGTTCGCCTTCCACGCCACTATCCTCTTCATGGAGGTTCTTCTCCCGCGCATCGCGGAGAGGCTGCATACATAAGCTGGAGTCATCAGCGCGAGAATCTATTGGCGCATTAATTGCACAATCCGGTTGTCCCTGGCGAACGCTATCGTGTTCTGCACATCTGTGCACGTGGCCGATGTGGACCACCTGGTTAGCATTCAGCCAGCAACACGTACAGTATATAGTAGAAAGAAGTTCAATGCATTCGGTATGCACTGGGAACTGCGCACGGTCTAGCTGCACGGCGAAGACCTAACCGGATGGACTGTTCCTCATCGTCCATGCGCATCGGGGCTCGTGAGAGAATAGCTTGAGCAATGGATGACCATAGGGGGCAACTCAGTCGCTGGTAGATACGGCGGCAGATAACACCGGGTGTCGAGTGACACTTGGACGCGATCCGCGGAACTAGCTCCTCAATAAATGCTATCGTGCCGGGGGAAGGGGCGCTCAGGGAATCAAACGCCAGGGGTCAAAACGTGAAGGTAGGCGTATTTGGCGCGGCAGATGGGTGAGATGAGGGAGCGGGGAGGCTTCGGGCGAGGTTGCGTTCCAGAGCTGTAACCTTGTCGCGGGCCGCCACGTCAGCAGCGCCACCTGCAACCTGGGTCGCCTTGGTGCGAACTGCGACCCTGAACGGCGAGACGACCGTGATGTCACATGCAATGGGGCGTGACGCTGTGCCTTCCGGGGTTGGGGGGGTGTACCAGGATATTGGCGGGCTGGCGGGCCGGAGGTCACTGCCCGGGACGAGGAGCGGAATCTCGTGCCGAGTATCCTGACCCGCGGCCCGGGTAACGGGTGTCGCGAACGCAGAACAGAGCGAGTCATGGCGGTGACGACGGCCGAAACAAGGGCAGCAGAGGTCAGCGGCGTGGTCCCCGAGGGTGTCCAAGGGGCGGTCACAGTTGTGGCAGTTGAGTGGCATAGAGTCATCGTACACAGTCCGAGGTGACGGCGGAGCATGGTCTGCCAGTGTGTTGTGTGTGCCTTTGTTGCTGCCGTAGGGTGGGCGAAGAGGAAAGCCGCAGCGGGGCTACGCCGGAATGCTAGACCACGAATGCGATCTCGGATGTCAGGGTCTCTGTGATCGGTCGGGTTGGGGGCAGTCGCCCAGGCGTCGCCATGCCAATGAACTCTTGCCCGCGCCTCTTGCTGTACCCTTTTGAGAAGGATTAGAGTGTTGGTGGGTGAAGCAGGTAGAGTGGGAGGGTCAAGGGTCGAAAGGTCGACAAGCCCAGGGATGTACAGGGCGAAGCGGCGGAGCGAAGCCCCAGCCTGGCGCAGGAGGAAGGACCGGTCGCGGCGGAAACGGGCAGCAGCAAGTGAACAGGCACGCGGCGTGGCGTATGCGAAAGTCCGCTGCCGTGCGGGCGCCGCATCAATGATGCTGGCGGCGGCTGCGCCATGCAGGAACGAGGCGATGCTTTCGAAGCCTTGGCCGCCGAGGTGCATGGGAGGCAGACTTGGTCCCTGAGTGCGATGCCGTGTAACTTTTCGTATGATGACCATTGTAGATCATCGAACTCCTCGGCAGCAGACCCAGCTAAGCGCGGATCAGAGAGCCTGAATGCATGCGTTAGGAGGTATGCGGAGGCACAAATCAGGTGCATGGGGAACCGGGCGCGGGCGTCGCTGTCGGTTCCTGCACTGGACCCTCGATACTAATGCAGTTAACCGCCTCCAACATGCCAAGCGCCGCTCCCGTGTGCGCCCCCGTTTTCTCTAGGCGTTCGCCCATGCCTTCATCAACCATGTCCGTGAGATGGAACTCTGCCCGCCGCCAAGGGTTCGCCCGTCCCCAGAACAACGCTGGACCCGTTCGCCCGCCCCCACGGCCCGGCCTGCCCAAGCCCTCTGCCCCCGAACAATGTCCACCTGGAAGCCCCCATCTCCACTAATGCCTCTCAGGCTGAGCCTACGGGAAGCAAGCGAGCGGTGCCGCCCCGCCTTCCTACTCCCCCCACCCCCGGTGGTATGCATGACCCCCCTAAGACCCCGCCTGCTGACCAATCCCCGCCTGCGCCACAGGGGAGCTAAAGCGCCGCTGCACCGCACGCGCCAGGGACGCCGACGAGAAGAACGACCGCGTGAACACTCTCATGACCAGGTTGCCATCGTCGGCCCCGGCGCCACCTCAAGTACCCCCCCTCCCCTACCGCTCTCATGCTGCCGCGTTCGTCGGCTCAGGCAGTGGACCGCTTTGACTGGGCCCCGCTATCATGTACTCGCCTTCCTCCGTCATGCCCATCAATACAACCCACCCGACTCCGCCGTGCGGTTCGTTCCTTCCCAACCCGGAAGAACTACTACCCACTCCCTCCCGAGAAGTTGACTTTTTTCAGGATATTCCCGCCTCGCCCCTCGAACCGTTCGTAATCCTGATCAAGCTGGTCGTGGCAGCTGCAAACGCTCAAGGCGAAGAGGCCACGTACCATGCCTTACTTAACCTTCATATGCTACCCACGGCCGTCCTTCGTCGCAACTTGCGTGGTGAGCAAGACTGGCACCACCAAAAAGGCCAACGGGTTGCACTCCAATACCGCATACGGCGTGCCCATACTGGTTCACAATGGGGCGCCCTCTGGACTGAAGCACTTGCCGCAAACCAAGCTCGGACCGAACGGGTCGAGCCCCATCGCACTGTTCCTGGCTCAGGCTGTAGCGCCAAGCGTCGCTGCCGTCGCACCGAGGCCCTCTGTGCGGACCCCCGGCACGTGAAGGCCATGCGGTCTCTTAACAATGCCGCGCTCGCAGACGTCGACGACCCGGCCACACTCGAGCAGCTCCGAGCGCTGCATCCGATTCCTCGCCATCCCATCATTCCCCTCCCCGCAGAACGCCTCCCTCCACTCCAACCCATCACGGAGGCCGCCGTCGAAAAGGCGACACGCGGCATCTCGCGTGACACTACGGCTGGCCCAGACCGCATGCCGTCAAGATGGTTCTATCTACTCGTCAGGAGTTCTGTCAGCCAGAAGCCGTCGTTACTGGCCTCAGTGTCCTCACAAAGTTGGTGACGCGGATCGCGAATGCTGATCTCCCCGACTCGGTCCCACCTATCCTCACGACTGCGACGCTTCTCCCGCTTCAGCCAAAGCCGGGCAAGATACGCCCAATAGCCGTGGGCTCGGTCCTTCGGCGGATCGTCACAAAGACGCTGCTCCCTTCCGCCGTCGACGAGTCTAGGGATTTCCTTGCTTCCTTCCAAACGGCCAATGGTATCAAAGCTGGATTAGACGCCATCGTCCACCACACCGTTACGATGTTACGCCGGCTCGCTGCAGCCGCTCATGTGGTCACTGTCCTAATCGATGCGCACGACGCGTTGAACCGCGTTGAGCGCATCGATTGAACCGCGTTGAGCCCATCGATTAGGACAGTGACCACATGAGTGGCTGAACCGCGTTGAACGCCAATCCATGCCCTGCCGACTACCCGCTCACGCACCTACCCTTGCCCGATTCATCTCCATTATATACGGTCGCTTTCAACCGCCGTTGTTCATCCTGAATCGTGAGGGTACTACCGTAGCGAGTGCTCAGGGCACCCAACAGGGCGACCCTGCCAGTATGCAGCTGTTCTCCCCCACGATCCAGCGGCTTGTTTCTAAGATCGCAGAGGACGCAGGCATTGTCCGCCACCAATGGTACGCAGACGACGGGACCCTCACGGTATCCCTGGATGGTCTCCTGCTAGCGCTGCGCCTCCTTGCCCGAGAGGGTCCGGCGCACGGGTTGTTTCTCAACACAAGGAAAACACGAACCTTCCAGCCCCATACGCTCCCTCTAGACCGTACTGCTTTACTGCACTTGGTGCTCGACAGACGGGTTGAAACTCCTTGGCACGCCGATTGGCAACTGGGTTTTCACAGACAGCTACCTCAGGGCGCGAAGACTGAGGGGTGCTGACGCATCATCCAACTCCTAAACCATGTCGAAGACCCCCGAGCCCGGTTCCATATGAACCGGATGTGCGCGTCGACCTGCCTAACACCCCATGGTTTCAAGCGCGCTGACCCCAAGCACGCATCCGCTGCTGCCGTGGAGTTCGACGCATTTCAAGAGTCATCGTGTGAAGCATACACGGCATCGCCCTCCCACCCAAAGCGTGGAACTAAGTCTGTCTGCGCATTCCGCTTGGAGGCCAAGGTTTCTCCGTTATCGCCCCGTTCCTACATGCTGCTGTCGCCGCCAGCATCATCGATACTGCACCTGCCCGAGAATGGTCTGCCTTATACACTATTCCGCGCTCTGCCGCCCCGCTGGGACGCCAGTTCTGCGCGGACCGGGCTTTCCTCCTGGCCCAAGCGCGGCCGTGCCTCCGCCAGTACTGCCTTGGAATCCCTGAACGCATGTATTCTGTTGACCTAGGACCTCTTGACCCCATCGCCCTCGCTGCCACACCCACCAACATCCAAGTACAACTAAATGAGGTGAAGCAAGAGGCCTGGGCCAAGACATTCTCGCAAGACGACACATGGGCATCCTCTCCCAGCCCTGATATGCCCAGTTCCGACGAAATCAGGCACAGGACCCGTGGCCTAGCCTTCCGCCACAGCCTCGCAGCCGCATTCCTCTTCGCCTACGCTACCAATTCTACGAAGGTGTTGCGGACCCACTGGACCGTGATGCTGTCCCGTTATCTCGGACTACCGGTTTACACCGACTCACGCCCGCTAACCTGTCAACATTTGAAGCGAAGTATCGACCCCCTAGGCGATCACGTGGCCGACCTCGCCTTGTCGGGTTCGGGCCACATCGCCACAACGCGCTCCGCATTGCGCTTTTGTACCACGTCTTTCGTGCTGCCGGACTCGACTGCCAATTCGAAGTGCCTCTCCTTGTCCCGGGCACCGAACTCCAGCCCTCGGACATCCTGGTTCACCCGTCAACCGATCCAAGCAACGAAGAGACAGGGCCAGTCGCGTGTGATATCGCGGTCGTCACTCCGTTCAAAGCTGCCGTCCGCACCAAAGCCACCTCAGCCACTGGCGGCACTCCCGCGTTGGCAAACCGTGGCAAGGTACAAGATCTGGAACGCAAGCTGTTGCGCCGCTCCCCTTCACCGTCTGACACCCAGACCCGTGCACTGAACTTCACCTTTCAACGCATTGCGTTCTCTCGGTGCTCCTGCCCTTCATACTATCGTTTTGTTTGGGAGTTAATCCCGTGAATAGCGCGGAAGTACGGTACGACCGCAGGCGTGATACGCCGGCATGTGTATCAGCGCCTCAGTTACATCTTGTGGTTGTCTATATTGCGATGGCCATCTGCTCGCGCACGCCACTGCAGGTGACGGACGTGGACCATTCAGTTAATTCCTCGCTGCGTAGTCGGATATTGCAGTGGACAGGAGGAAAACTATTTGCCTGAAACTATTTGCAGAGTCACTTGAAATCTAGTTTGAATCGGGTGACAAAATTCTGCGAGTTGCGGGTACGACGTATTACAGACGCCGCACTTGCGGACCAAATCGCATAGCTAGGCTTCTGATGTACCCGAGTCTTCACTCGCGTAGAGAATCCGCGGCGAGATGCAACTGCTGCAGCGTATCTCTCTATTACCTTGGATGTTGTCTCAAAAGGTGATCCTAACGAGTCGAGAGCTAGCGGCACGAAATCTCATCCTAGCCTCGATCGTCCTTGCAATCCCTCGCCAGGAATAGCTGCCACTTTCGCGGTTAGGTCCCTCTTCTTCCGTTTTAGCTCGCGCTTCCCTTGCTCCCATTGACATGTAGCTCTCGTGGAATGGCGACGAAACAGTGATGTCGTACGCCACTGGGAGAGGAGGCGGGGTGTTGGTAGCGTCAGGCCACGGGTGCACCAGAATGTCGGCGGGCCGCGCTTTGAGTCCAGGGGGTAGGTTCTTAACCTCGTATTGGACGCCAACTCCTTCTACCTTAAACAGTTCCCGGCCAAATGCTTTCACCACTGACGTGTGCCGGTAGGTCCATCGGAGACCTTTGTTGCATAGGTTTGCCGCATGGTCTGTTAAGGGATCCATGGCCTGTCGCACTCCGCGCACCGCCGCGGAGCGGTGTCATCAAACACGGAAACTCCCAGGTGACGGCGTATCACAACTTTGCATATCTCGTTGGGCGTTCGATTGACCGCGGACGGATGCGCATTGCAGAAGTCTGCTCTATGCGTCTCCAAATATGCGTGACGGCGGATCCTTCGCCGAGTATCAGCCTCAAAGTGCGTTGCGGGGTTGGGCAACCTCGTTCATTCATCATTGTTCCAGAAGGACTTTGCCGCCGAGTCGCACTACGCTCGATAGAGAACTTCGTGTGTATTATCGGGCTTGACAGCAAGGCTGGCTGCTGTCAGTGTTTCCGGAAGACCGCCGTATCTGTTGGCTAAGGACGGATGGAGCCGTCGGAAATACTACTGGAGGTGTCCAGCCGCTTCAGCATAATATGCTGCGAAATTGAGCGCCGCCTCAGGTGTGAAGCCGTGACTTTCGTGGCGGAGAGTTAAATATACCTGCTGTCGAATTGCACTTGTCATCGGGACATTATGGGAGCGTGAGTAGGACTCGAATTGGTCATCGTCAAATCTCACTGCAATGGCAGTGGTCACATTCGGAGAAGTTGGCTTCACCACCTGTTGGAGCTTACAAGCCGAGGCACATACCCAGAGAAGGTGGAACCGAATGCAAACATCTCCCGTACCGTCGATCAGCGACAAGATGAGCTTGCAGCCGCTGATTTTCTTGATGAGGAGGTCCTCCATAAACCGGGACGACCCAATTGGGCCCCAAGAAGGTCAATGCCTTCGGTGGAAAAGTTCTCACTTCGGAATCAGTGAAGTACAGGCGATTTATGGTTGCTGGGTTGACGCGGCCAGAATCGACGTGTTTTAGCAGGATTCAGACACATGCCATAATCGGATCCTCTGGAGCTGAGGATCTCGACTGCTTTTTCGAGCTCCGCGTGAGTGCCTATGAGATTACAGACATCCGCAAGCCATCCATGTAGACTGAGCTGTGTTCGCTAAGCAATTTCCGTTGCTAATGGACCCACTACAAAGGAGAACATCAGCATGGTGGCATGGTACCTTTGTTCCATCCCTTCTTGGCCAAGGATGTCTTGTGCAGACGACACGGGCAATATCAGCGACGGCGTGTTGCGAGCGTACATCATGTTCAGAGAGCGACATAGCGACGGTACTTTAGTCGGCAGCAAATTAATCACGCCCTGTCTTGAGAACCGATTGAATGCGTTATGTGCATCCACTGATACCAGAGCATATTCTGCTTCTTCGCTTCGACGCTCGATAAGTCTTCGCACTTTGCGCACAATGGAATCCAGTCGGCAAGACACGCCATTGGCCATTTGCAGGGTGCTAGATACTCCGTCGTGTCTTCCAGTGCTTGTGGTAGAAGCACCTTTGTTACGAGTCCCCATAAGGCCTTCCCAATAGCAATGGAGCGGATCTTATCTTGCCCAGGTTTGATGGGCAGCAGCGTCGCAGAGGAGATCAGAGGGATTGTGTCGCCTGAGAGATCCCCATTCCCCATGGGCTTGTCTCGTAACAACCTCAGTTAGCGCCGAGATGCCTGTTACACATGCTTCGGGACTCACCTCTGTGTTGTGCAACAACCGAAGGAGCCAAAGGGACATTCTGTCCGGACCCGGTGCGGAGTCTGGGTCCACGCGTCGGACAGCGCGTAGAACCGCCTCCTCAGTAATCTCTATCAAGAGCGGAAGGCTCTTTTTCTATGGCTGTCACGGGAGGCTGTGGTGAGGGGTGCAAGTTATGGTCATGTGGCCTATATTTTTTCCCGCTTTCCGTACCGTACAGTACTGTACAGTACAGTACAGTACAGTACAGTACAGTACAGTACAGTACAGTAGAATACAATATTGCAGTTACAGAAGATCTCGGATGCTCGATGTTCAGATGACCCTGAACGCGACCTCAACCGCGCTACTTCACCGCAGATACCCATCAACGAGGAAACGATCCATGGCGTTGCAAGGATTTATCCCCTGCATCGCGATCCGCCGCCCTGCCCGATCTCTAAACCACAATATTAATCCCCGCGAAATCCCTGCCACTATGTCCGCAACCATACCCCGTCGACCAAGAGCTCCCCTCCGACTCCTCTCCAAGCCCAAATTTCCAAAACCCTCCAATCCGCCCTGTCCGCCAACCTCCTCTCTGACACCAATCCCGCCGCCCTCTTCTACCACCTCCCATCCCTCCTCCACAATGTCTCCTCCCTTCTCCAAGCCTTCCCCTCCACCACTCTAAATGCCTTTGCCGTCAAAGCCGCCCCCTTTCCTGCCCTACTTCGTCATCTCCATCGTGCCGGAATGGGTGCCGAGTGCGCCTCCATTGCCGAGTTTGCCCTTGCTCGCGCCGCCTCCATTCCCCTCATCAAATCGTCTACGATTCCCCCGCGAAAACACGCTCCCATCTCCAGCAAGCACTCAAAACCCGTTTGCATCTCAACGCAGATTCATTTGAGGAACTTGAACTCATCTCTCAGATTCGCGACGAGCTTTCCGTCGACGGTGGGATATAGGCCTGAGAGTTAACCCGCAAATGGGCGTCGCATCTATCGCCGAAACTTTTACGGCTGCTGCAGCCAGCAAGTTTGGGGAACCCATGCGAGAACGTCGTCAGGACATTATTGACGCCTACTTGAAGTACGATTTCTTAAACGCTATTCACATTCACGTGGGCAGTCAAGGATGTGAGATGTCATTGCTGGTCGATGCTTGCAAGGAAGTGGTAGCTCTGGCAGATGAGATTAATGATCACGGGGTAACATTGAAGTTATCGATATTGGTGGCGGACTATCGGCCGAGTACTGGCATGACGGCGAAGGGACCACCTTTGAAGAGTTTGGCGACCGCTTGAGGGCCGAAGTGTCACGCTTGTTTCGGTACAAGGTCGTCACCGAGTTTGGACGCCGCCTCTGTGCAAGTACTGGCTTTCTGGCTGCCCTCGTCCACTCTGTAAAACGCTCGGGTGGCAAGACATATGTTGTGTGTCATGTTGGCGCTGACTGCCTCATGAGACCAGTGTATCAGCGAGAAAAGTGGGGACATCGCATCGAGATATACGATAGCAAGGGGCAATTGAGACAGGAAGGAGAGGTGGGAGTGGTCAACGTGGCAGGGCCTTTGTGTTTTGCGGGTGATGTGTTTGCAGTCGATCGAGAGATGATCATTCCACGCGAAGGGGATGTGCTTGTAGTTCGTGATGCGGGTGCATACACCGTGGCCATGTACAGCAGGCATACGAGCCAGTTAGTTCCGGCTATCTATGGCGTAGATGAGAAAGGTGAAATAGAGGTGCTGAAAAAGCAGGAGACCGTGGAGGATGTCGTCCGCTTCTGGGATACATAAAGGACAGGAAACTGAAGAGGGATATGGTTTTTGTGCGCCGATAGCTTCGTGTCACCATCACGGCAACAGGCTGCAAAGAGCTACCCGTAGATAGTGGGTAAGGCAGGCTGGGATGCTCTGGCAAATCGCGAGCACCGCTGAAGCAAGCAACGGGTTGACTAGCTGTTTGCTGCGAGAAAGGTGATGCGAGGCGTTCCGCGTGCGTTGTGGGTAACAAGCGAGTACGGTACAAAGAAGGAAGACCTGGTCATGTCCAGTGAAGACTGAAACTCCCTTGCACTTGCATGTCGCATGAGAGAGAAAGTTTTGCTCTGGTTTAGAACCGTTTGTGTTTGTGGTGGTGGATTCCTCGACAGGAGGGAATGTTGCGCGGTTAGGAGTGGATTAGGAGTAATCAACAGGGCCGATGGCGGCGGCAAGGAACCGGATATGAGCAGCAACGTGACGGCAGGGCATGATGGCTGCGGGATTAGATGGCAAGTAGGGCAGGCTTGATGGATCCGTGAGTTGCCGATGTAGTTCCAAACTCCCCGTTGATTACAATGAACCGTCCAGTTCAGTTTAGAGTTAATGATGAGTTGGGTTGTTTCGCGAGATCAAGGCTTCCCGTGCTAGAAAGTGGACAAAGTGCTGACACTACGCACACCCAGAGCAAGCAAGCAGGCAGCAGAATCCTGGGCGTTGCCAGACATCTTTGCAAAAACCTCTAAACGCGATCCCCACACACTGAGGGATGCGGACGTGAAGCCTGGCCAAATGTATGCGCTTTTTGAGGATGGGAGTTTATGTCAGTGAGGCGTTCCTTTTGTTACCGGCAAAGCTACTGACCAGTCCGCGATGCCGAACCGGATTCGGGGCCATGACAAGAACGACGCTTTTGCGTTTCTTGCAAAAACGATCGGCGAGCCAGTCGACAGGGGCCTCATCGTATCGTTGTTCAAGCCAGTCGGCGAGGTGAGGGACATCCTCAACACGCCAGACGCGCGCGACCAAATTTGAAGCGTCTTGAATATGACGATCGATTTTGGAAAATGCGCCTGGCAACTCGAACAGACTAACACCACATACCCGGAATTGTCGAGAACGATGGGGAACGGTGGTGGGGTAAGGGACTAGATTCTGCTGGGTCAGGGGAGCACTCTATGGATGTGCGGTGTAAAAAGGACGTCATCTTGGACAACAAGGATGAATGGGGAGTTGGTGTGAGCTGCGCAACGGCGAAGGACTTGAGCATAGTCCTGGGCTTCTTTTGCGCGCCACTTGACGCGGTCCTCGGGGTCATTGAGAGTGAGCTTGCGGTGGGGAAGGGGGGTGCCCTGACGGGGAAGAAGGGAGAGCCAGGGGGTGGGGTTTGGGAGACGCGGGAGAGCCAGTGGGCGGGTTTGGAGTCCATGAGGAATACAATGAGGTGGCCCATGGAGAGGCTTTGGTTTGTGGCGAGGCGAAAAGACTTGATGGTGTTGGAGATGTATTCTATGTTGCCTGGACGGGCTACTGTGGGGATGCAGGTGAGAAGTGGGGACGGGGAGGAAGGAGGGGGTCATGAGGTGGAAGGATAGATGAACGGATGAGGGATTCGTCGGTGGGAGAGGTGGATGGGGGTAGGATTGGGAGCGGGAGGGTGGAGGGGTGGGGTGAGTGACGCCGGTAGTTGCGGTAGATAGAGAGGGATAGAACGGGGAAGAGGAGGATGGAAAGGGAAATGAGGAAAGGGTAAAGGTGGGGATGAATGAGGAGGTGGGCATCTTTGGACGGCTTGGGGGAGTGCGGGCGGGGATCGGGTGGGACGAGGAGTGGGCTTGTTGCGGAGGCGGAGTTTGTCGTTGGACATTGTAGGGAGGGATCCGTTGAAGGACGGTGGCGTCGGCAGGGAAAGGCAAAGAGGAACAATGACCTTTGGTGGGGGAATGAAAATGTGACAATTTGAAGGGGGTCATGACGGCAATGGCGCCAAAAGGTTTGAAATGGATGTTGAAAAAGGGGGGCATTAAACTGAATTGTTTGTACCCGTTGTTCACTGTACCGTACAGCTTGGTTTTTTTTTGAATGGTGCCACACTTTGCGCAAAGTTGCTGTGACGTCACTGTTCACGCAGTCTTACGGCACGAAAGCTACACAGGCGGCCAGAAGGGAAGGGCTGCCGTCCACACGCACCAGCTCAAGGTCCCGGATTGTCAGAACAAGCTCTCGAGACGCCTGTTGGCTCCCTCCCACGACCCCTTCCCCGACCCGCGACTCTCTCGGTACTCGACATCTTGAAGCAATATTGTTTACTGAGGAGGATGTACCGCGCGTTGTCGACAAGTGCCACACCTTGGACTCTACTGTTCGCATGCGCATCCAGCAGGGCATCAGTTTCGCTTTGCGGTCATAGGTGGACATAGGTATCATCGCTCGGACTCGACTGCATGTGGCGGACGTGGTCCATCCAGTTGTTTACTGAATAGTCGGTCGGCCGCGTCCTTCCTCACGATGACTGCTCGGGTTTAATCTGGACAATCGCAAGCTCAAATTTTGGCCAGCTTTCGGCGTGACCCTTGAAGTTAATATTGGAATAGAGGCAACTAGTGCCTTTCTCACGATCCATTCTCGCCACTTTACAACTTGGGAAGAGCAGTCTGGTAGAGTACCAAACTAATGTAACAAATGTGCAAAACAAAAGTTGTATTTTCGTGCAAGATTTGTAAAAACCCTACGACGGCAACTGTGCTCCCTCAGCAGGACCAAACCTTGTCTCCCCTACTTTTGTCTGCCTAGTGATTACAGTACTGTAATAAAGATGCTGGTTTGTCTCTGGCTCGTCCCTCCTCCCCAATTGCTCTCTGTATGTTTTCCAAAAGAAAAAATCACGGAATATGGGGTTTCGGGAAGGTTTTATGTAGTTGTCGCGTAAATAATGACGACTCGATGTTTTCCCGTGTCAAGTAGCGTACCACCAGTGGTAACAAGACGGGACGAATTGAATTCGATCGGCTGTCATGACTAGCCTTGAAGGGTAGTATGACTTTACCGCAGTTGAGCATCAAAACATTTGTCAAGGAAAGGCATCCATGAAATTAACACGTGGTACGCTGTGATTGGAGAATACAATTGCTTTGTTTGTTACACTGTACAATATTCCTCCCGTCAATCTCATTTGATCCGATCGATGCCTGCACACAACTCCATGTCTCCGCCGCTTCTCGTCCTTTCCCAGCCTCGCCTACCCACAAGCTGTCTCCGTCCCTCTCTTCGCCCCCACATACAAACCTCCTTCCCTCCCAATGCCCCCTCCATGCCCCACCACCCCCCTTCACCACCATGCCTCACCCCACACTCCTCCTCCTCTTCCTCCTCTCCCAATTCATCCCTCACCCCACAACCTCCCACCAATACCTAGTATCCTTCAACACCTACCATCCCCTCGCATACCAAGAAACCCTCCTCCGCACCATCCTCATCCTAACACCCCCCCATACTACACCCTCCAACCAAGATCCAACCCCTCAACTCAACTCCCAACCGACTTTCTCCTCCTCCACACCACCCACCCCGCCGTTCTCTCCACCCTACGCACCTCCCCCCACATACGCCATCTCCACCCCCAACAACTCCACCTCCGCTCTCCCACCGCCCTAACCCGCCACCAAACTCCCGACGAAACCCTCTCCATCCGCCCCACCCACCCCACCCCTCGCATCCACCCTTTCAACGCAGGCGCCCTGTGGCGCCGTGGTATCCTCGGTCACAATGTATCCGTCGCCGTCTTTGACACCGGCCTGCTTGCCGATGATACCCACTTTAAACATCCCGTCCTACGCTCCGACTGGACCGGCGAGAATGCTACCACCGATCCCGTCGGTCACGGCACCTTTGTCGCAGGCCTTATTGCCGCTCGTCATCCCGCCTGTCCGGGGCTTGCGCCCGAGGTCCAATTGCATTTGTTTCGCGTCTTTACGGCACATCAGGTTAGTTATACCAGTTGGTTTCTTGATGCCTTTAATTATGCATTGCATATTGGTATCGATGTCCTTAATTTGAGCGTGGGGGGCCGGATTTTGCAGATGTCCCCTTCACAGAGAAGGTCAATGAGCTTACGGCAAACGGTGTGATCGTCGTGAGTGCCATTGGTAATGATGGACCGTTGTGGGGAAGTTTGAACAACCCGGGCGATATGATGGATGTCATTGGAGTGGGTGGTGTGGAGGCTGATGGCACCATTGCTTCCTTCAGTTCGCGTGGTATGACCACTCAAGAAGTTGGTGGCTGGGTTGGCGGCGGCTACGGTCGTGTCAAGCCGGATTTGGTCACGTATGCCCGCGGTCTCGTCGCTCCCAGTCACAAGCTAGTTGATAAATGTCGCAAGTTGAGTGGCACTAGCGTGGCCAGTCCTGTCGTGGCGGGTGCAATTGCGCTTTTGATGAGCGCCATTCCACTGGAGCGGAGGAGGAGGGTGGTGAATCCGGCTAGTATCAAGCTCATTTTGGAGAGGAGTTGCCGCCGCCTGGCTAGAGGGGGATTGTATGAGCAAGGCGCCGGCTTGCTAGATATTGAAGGTGCTTATGAGGAATTGATGCGCGTTGATAGGCAGTTTGTTCGCGCAATGGAGGGAGGTCACGGGGTAGAGGGTCCGCAAGCGGGGTTCTTTCCTGCTTTTTTTGACCTGACAAAGGAAGGCTGTCCGTATATGTGGCCTCACTGCGCGCAAGAGTTGTATGTGGGGGGTTTGACGGTGACAATGAATGTGACTGTTCTGAACCCAGGTGGAGCGGAGGGAAGGGTTGAGAATGCGACGTGGGTCAGAGGTATGAATGGACAATATCTGGACGTTGAGGTGTCACCCCCAGTTAGGTTTTGGCCGTGGGCAGCAGGCATGGGGGTACACTTGACGGCGGTGGTAAGTGAGGGAGAGGTTTTGCAACGAAAGGTTACCGCTGAGGGGGTCTTGAAGATGAGAATCTCGAGTATCCATAAGGGATGGTACTCGGATGTAGAGCTACCGATTAGGGCGGATATTATTCCAACGCCGCCGAAAGAAAAGAGGTTGCTGTGGGATGTGTACCATTCGATTCGCTATCCTCCTGGGTACGTGCCTAGGGACAGCTTGGTGGAGGAGAAGGATATGCTTGACTGGCTAGGGGACCACCCACATACGAACTTTCACGAATTGTACAGAGCCCTATTGAAGCTTGGATTTATGGTTGACATTCTAGACTCGCCACTAACTTGCCTAAGCCCTGAGGTGATCGGTAAGTATGGTGCCGTACTGATTATCGACTCTGAGGATTACTTTTCCAGAAATGAGAAGCTCGTGTTGGAGCGTTTAGTGAAGCAAGATGGGGTAGCTTTGGTTGTAGCAGCGGAGTGGTACAATGTAGAAGTCATGCATTCACTTTCATTCCAAGACGACAACACACGGTCATGGTGGAGCCCAGTTACAGCTGGGACTAACGTCCCAGCTTTGAATGATGTCCTAGCACCATTTGACATCGCCTTTGGCGACTATGTGATAAGTGGGGATATTCGATCAAGCAAGGGTTCATTCAGATTTGAGAGTGGGGTCCAATTGTTCAGTTTCCGCCTGGTGGCGAATTACTTTACGTCTCAAAGCTAGCGGCGTTTGAGAGCAATCGAAAAACACAGGACCGATTACTTTCTAATGCTCACTTACCGGAGACGCCGTTGTTTGGATTGACAAAGAGCGGTAGGGGAGCTGTGCTAGTTTACGGTGACACAAACTGTATTGACACGGCATATACGGGCGACAAATGCTTCGGTTTCTTTGCGAGAGCTGTGCGACATGCCGTAACCAAATGCGCATCCAAGGACTTGTGCGACAAGTTCCTACGAGAATCAACAATACTTGAAACTCGTTTGACGCCCGATTTGACAGAGTCGGGTCGACTTGCACAACCGCTGTCGCCTCGCGACATAGAACTGTTCAAACCCCATAGCAATGTTTTGAGATGGTTTTCTTTATCCGAGCAAGGGGTAAATTGCTCAACAACATGCAACGACATTGAAAATCCAGTTTGCAAGCTGCGAACTTTACGTCGTATAAGGCCTGCCATCGCGTCCGCAAACAGAGGAACCATAGCCCTTCCCCAACACCGAAGGGCTGAACCCGTAGGGTCCGAGGGAAGATACCTTCAGTCGCTGTTTACAAAAAAGCTACACACATTTGGCGATACCCGCTTCATAGAGCAATCTACCCCGCGCAGATTCGCATTTCAAGTACTCGGTGCGCAATTTGTCTCGAGTTTCAGAACACGTTCTTTTGTTGCGATTACGCTCGGTACGAGCTTGATTTTGTTGTCCGTTCTCCTGAGGTACAGAAGATTCTGGTTGCGGCAGCTGCGGAGAGGGGTGCGGTTCGTTGAACGAAGCCGGTCTAGGTATTCCAGCGCGACATCACAATCTACGTTAACAGAGTGTGAGGAATGTGTGTCACTCACGATATCCAGCCTGCTGTCGATCCACCCGAAAGCTGCAGAAGGGTGGAGTCGTCCGGTGGATGCACCGTGAACAGACTTCGTCATGGCAGAGCGACCGAAATGAGGATTTGTACCCATCTGGCGGGAGTGTGTGACATATCCGCACTCTAGTTTTGTGTAACTTAGAAAGGCTTTGGCTGTAAGAAAGGCTTCACCTGTAAGCTCGTCCACATGGACTGTTTTCATACTACCAACATTTTCTCTTAACCTATGGTGGTCCTTCTCGGAGGAACGTAATGCTTGGATCACATCACCTGTTGGGAAGCCGACAGTGTAGTCTGCCGAGGCTCTGCTGCGGAGCGCACTGTATCAATTAATGCTTGGCTACTGGCGCGACACGTCTGCAATCGAGAGGCTTCACCTTCAAGCCCATCTTCATAGACCTTTTTTCACTAAACCGGCTCTATTTACGAACCTTTGCTCGATTCGAATTCATCCAAGATTTCCTCTACAACTCCGCGCATAGACTTGTTCTCACTATACCGTTATTCTCTCCCAGCGTCTCTCTTTGTCTAATTAAATCAGTAAATCTCGGATCGCCAATGACTGTGGAGAACCTGCGGTAGGTAACGCGCGCTCTACCGCTCAATGTAGGACTACTGTCGAGCCAGTCCAAAGAGTTTTGTAATTTCGTTGAGAGGGGCGTCACCTATAGGACAGCGTGGATTTGAGTTGCTTAGATCAACGTTATTTCTAAAGATTCTTTTACCACACTACCAATTCCTACAAAGTTTCCTTTGCTCAACGAAAAAACCGGAATGCTTAAGCCGTTACCGGATTTAGTCGACATGTGGAAATCAATACAGGACTATACGGGACTATAAAGTGACACGTTGGTACTCAAATTTCATTGAGAGAGGCCTCAGTTTCAAGTGGAATTTGCGGTTCTTTATGGATGTGTTTTCTCTAGACCAACGCCTTCGCCACTCTCCTTGTCCAATCAAATCGATAGTGCTCCGATAACATCATTGGTTGGACGGAACACATAGCTACCAGAGCGCACTTTATCAATTAATGCAATATTACTGGCGAAGATGTCCGGCTTCAAGTTTAATTAAGAGAGGCTTCACCTTCAGGGCCGTCTGCATGGACTTTTTTTCTCCAGGTTATCATTCTCTCTACACACACTTTCACCATACCGACACTTTTTGTACAAGCTTCTGTTTTGTTCAATCAAATCCGTAATGCTCGGAGAACGTTACCGTTTTGCAGCAAACCCAAAGTTGGCAGAGCCCAATGTACCAATGAGTGTAGAACTGTGGGCCGACATGTCCGGGTTCAAATCTTGTCGAGACAGGCTTCTCCTTGAAACCTACCCAAATGGTTCTGAACTAAACTAGAAATCCGTCCACAAACTTTCTCCTTTTCCAGTCAAAGTTCAAGTGCTCCGATCTTTTCATTGGTTGGAGGGAATCCACACGCGGCAGGTCGCTCTGCGGTGATGCCGGACCACAATAAAAGTTCAACATGTCCAGATCCACAATCTATTGAGAGAGGCTTCATCTTCAACCGGATCCGCATTGGAACCAACTCACTAGTTCAACATTCTGTCCACACACTTTCACTAAACTGACACTGTCTGTACAGGCTCCCCTTTGCTCAGTAAAATCTGGAATGCTTTGATTACACCACTCATTGGTGTGAAGCTGCGGTAGGCAGTTCACATTGTCTCAATCAATGCAGGATTACAGAGGGACATGTCCGGATTCAAATTTAATCTGGAGAGGCTTCACCTTCAAGCCCATCCTTATGGGTTTGTTTTCACTGAACTAACATTCTCTCCCATGGGCTTCTACTTTTCCAATAAAATCTGCAGCACTCGAATCATGCCACTGATTGCGGAGGACCAATTAGGCAGGGCACACTGTAGCAATTAATGCTGCACTACATCATTGGCACACCATGCCCCGATTTAAACTTTATTAAGACGGGCTTTACCTGCACACTCGTCTGCAAGGACTTGTTTTTAGTGAACCATCATTCTATGTACAGATTTTCGCGATGTTCGTTTAAGCCTAGAAAGATTGTTAATGGGTCTCGTTGGTTAGGGGAAGCTGTGGTAGACAAGGTGCTCGATATCAAGCAATGTAAGAACAAGCGGAGCATTTTGCCGTACAGTGATAGCGAAGAATGTCTGTTGTCATCATTCCCGCTGTAGTACAATAAAGCGATTTAATCTGTCTCATTCCTTGGTGTCTAGCATTTATATATTTGTGCGTACACTGTGAACTGCGGAAGAATGTGTACTCTATTGCATGCAAAGAGTAATTCGGAGTTCGGCCACATAGCTACCCGCAGGAGAACAGCAAAAGCAAACATTTTTTACGTAACGGCCAGATTGAAAACAAACTTGCTCTTGCAGCCCTCCGCTCACTACAAGAGGCCTCTACTTACAAGCAACAGCCCAAGAGAGGAGACCTGTTCTAACGAACTGAAGCTCTCCACACGGATTCTGTTGCATGGAAGCAGTACAATGTGCTATTGATTGAAAACAAAGCTTGTATATGTGATATTTGACCTAATTGTTGAGTTTTCGGAGCTCTATTAACCGAACAAAACTCATCAACAACTTGCAGTTTTCAAAAGTCTGTCACATAGCAAACTCTAGCTACTGTCTGTTCGTAAATCAGTATTTCGAGCTTGCTAGCTTGCTAGGATTTCAATTAGCGGCTATCCGCCATCGGTTGTACGCTATCTAGAAAGAGATTGTCCATCTCTCCTAGTAGCCAATGTGCAATAAACAGGAAACATCGCCCGAATGCATCAATTTCGCAGATTTCCCTACGGGCCCTTCTTCTAGTAGACTTGCCGTGATCCTTCAGCCCCCTGGCGTAACCGGGGTATTTAAGATGGGAAGGTGATGGTAGTTGCACGGCAGCGTAACTTATCGTACCATCTTTCAGCATGGCAGAGCCTGAAACCCAAAACACACGCAACTGGAGAACCAGATGCCGCGAGTATATGAGCCTCTTTCGGCACCACCCGGTGCGTGCAATGGGGAAAGCCGAGTATTTTCGCTTTGGGTTTCCATCGGTACCAGTGATAACTTTGCGGAGTTCCGAGGACAAACTGTTGTCGTTTTCCTAACAGAGGAGATTTCCTCGAATTATGAACTTGGTCCTGGCGATATCATCGCCGTCTTCAAAGTGCACGAATGTGACATATATTTGCAATTGTCACAATCTGGGGCCCGGGTATACTTAAAGAAGAGGAACACCAGGGGCAGAAACAACATCATTATTCACACATCGGAAGACGGGCTGCAGATGTGGAAACAAGGATTGGAACGGGCAATGGCTACGAGAATACCATACTTGTCGGACATGAGGATTCTGCGGTGCATCGGAAGGGAGGGTTTGGAAAGGTTTTTGTGGCCAAGGTAGTCAAGGGCTCACCGTCTTCATCCTCCTCGCCGACGAGTGTATCGCACTCTTCAGTTCTGGAGCAGTATACAGAGAATCGGGGATAGCATGCGTTGGAAGCAGCCCTTTCTTTGCTCTCAAGGTTGTGTCAAAGGTTAAAGTATTCAAGTCCCGCTCAAATATGCGCCACCTGATATCGGAAAGGACTGTGTTTGAATCACTGAAAGGTCCTTACTTTTGCCACTCTCGTTTGCATTTCAGACTGCGACCAATTTTATTTCGGAACTCCTTTATGTCCAGGGGGAGATCTTAACTCGTATCTCCATAGGAGGGGGACGGTGCGTAACGAGTTTCCTTACCTCGCAGAATGTCAATTCGTCATCATTGACCACGGGCTTCCAGAGGATACAGTTCGAAAACTGACCGCCCAGATGATCACAGGAATGGCCCATATGAAACAGCAGCATGTCCTGCACAGGGATCTGAAACCGGATAATATGCTAATAGATGCAAGCGGAAACCTGCTGTTTGCAGATTTTGGGCTCGCCCGAAACATTTCACGTGATGGGACTTGGCATGAAAACGAAGAGAGTTCCGATGAGCCCCCAGGCTCTGACACGCCTGAAGGACAGTGGGCCCACACTAAGTGCGGTACAAAATATTACAAGGCTCCGGAGGTTGGCCGAGGTGCCTATTCCTATAAGGCAGACGTATGGTCCCTTGGCGTAACTTTGTACGACTTCTGACCGGAAGAATTCCTTTTCGCCGTGCAGCTATCACAGGTTGATTGACAAACGAGAAGATTGTCCGCACGTCCAAAGGTTGATCCTTCCAGATTCCCTCAGCGCAAATGCAAAGTTGCTTCTGCTCAATCTTCTGCAGGAGCAGCCAGAGAGGAGGTTTAAAGCTTCGCACCTCAGGCACCATCCGTTTTACCGCCATGTGGATTGGAAGGCACTTCACCCAGGGAAGGGCCAGGAGTTTCTACCTGATGCACTCCTTGGAGCCAACCCTAACGATGCTAAAGAGTGCTGCGAGTTTGCTCTACGTTGTGCGGAGCTCATGGAATGCACCAATGAAATTCTCCGGGATGGTGGCCATGTCAGTGATCCAGTGTCCTTTGAGGGGGTGACAGCAGTTGGGGAGTAATTGGGTTTGAATATGGGACCGAAAGCTGGAGGTGGAACCACTCACGATTCACATTGGAAACAGATTTCCCTGGCCCGAGGCGGTGAATTTGTTTGGCCCGAAGTAGATTGGTAAGAGAAGCGGTCACTCTGTGATCAAAAAGCATTTCGAGATTGTTTTCTGTAGATGGCTTCCTTCAAATTGGCAAGCGACTAGCTGTCGTTTAAAAGCTTCAACGCCGACGGATCAAATTCAGTGGCCATTGGCCTAAGTTCCCTGTACATTACTTCAAGCCGGCTAAGCGACGCCCACATATGCTGAGGGTTACATGCTGAGCCGTCCTAAAATACAAAAAGAGATAAACATGTTTGTTAGGTAAAGTTTACGAACGCCTTTTGTGTTCCCCTCAATTTTTCTCTTAAATCCACGCCCTCCAACCCCGTCAAACCTCACTACCTTGACAACATAGCCCTTAAAGCGGCTCTTAGTCTAGAGTAAAAATAAATGTTCACCACACCACCACGAAAGGCCCTACAGTGGACACCCTACAATGAACACTACAATGCTTCCGGCCCCACGACCTCCACGGCAGCCCACACCGCGCCCCATGGATCGACGTCCCCGCGCCCCATCCTTCCTCTCGCCATCGCATCTCCATCGCAATGGTGAACGTCGAGCCTACAGACTTGATTGCTTCGGAAGCCCCCACCCCAGTCGCAGTCGCTTCCTACTAATTGCCGCCACCAAGGATCATCCCGCACCATCTAAGGAGTCACACCTCCTCACTCCCTGCCGTTCCCCCTTGACATTCTCCGCATCCATACCGCCACGCCGACATCTTCCAAGATATCCGTGCTACTTCCCTTAAACCGTTTGTCCTCCTATTCATCAAGCTTGTCAAGGCCGCCGCTAACGATCGCACCACAGACGCCACCTACCGTGCATTTCTTCACCTCCACATGCTCCCCACCACCGTGCTCCGGCGGAGCCGGCGCAAGGCGTAAGGATGGCGGCATCAAAAATGTCAAACAGCGGTCCCCCGTACGCGGATCCGCCGTACCGCCACGGCCTCTCAATAGGTCGCCCTCTCGTCCGAAGCACTCTCCGCACACCAAGCCCGGAATGAGAGCTTAACGCGACACCGCTGCCTCCGCCCCCACCGCAACTCGCCGTTCCCCCGCGCAGAAGCACTCTGCGCCGACGCGCGCTACGGTAAAGCCATGCAGCCCCCTCCGCAACAGCCTGCTCGCTGGTGTCAAGAACTTGCAGAGGATCCAGCAGCTACGTGACCTGCACCCGCTGCCTCCACGTCCCACCAACCCCCTCCCGAAGACATCCTCCCCCGCCCCCCCTCAAGACCGCTCTCGAATGTGCGACGCGCGGCATCTCCCGCGATACTACAGTGGGCCCCGTCCGGACGCCATCAAGATGGTTTCACTTCCTCGTCAATACCTCGGTGAGCTCCGAAGCCGGTGTCACTGGGCTCAGCGCCCTCACGAGACTGTTCGACCGCATCGCCCGTGGAGATCTCGCAGACTCTGTCCTCCCTCTCATCGCCGCTGCGACACTCTTTCCCCTCCAGCCCAAACCGGACAAATTCAGCCCAATAGCTGTTTGCTCGGTTTTCCGCCAGATCATCACCAAGACTTCGCTCCCATCCGCGATTGACGATTTCCGGGAATACCTTGCCCCCTTCCGGACAGCTAATGGCATCAAGCCCGGTATGGACGCCATATTCCACGACACACGGACCCTGCTGCGAAGCCTCAACCGGATGCCTGACGTTGCAACCATCCTCGTCGACGCCCAAAACGCCTTCAACCGTGTTGATCGGAAGTCAATGCTGCGTCTCCTCCCACCCCCCGCCCCTACGCTCGCCCGTTTCATCAACATGATTTATGGGCAAACGCAGCCACCTCTACTGCCCCCGGACCGCGCTGCCACTACTATTCTCGGCGCACAGGGCACGCATCAAGGCGACCCAGCATGCTCCTGTTTTCCGTCATGACACACTCGTTAATCCGGAAAATCGCTGAGGAAAATGGTTTACTTCTCAACCAAAGGTATGCTGACGACGGGACGCTCGTGGGGACTTTTGACGGTCTCCGCCGCGCCCTCCGCCTTCTCGTCGCGACGGCCCCTCTGTTGGCCTCTACGTGACCTCCCAGAATACCCGAGTGTTCTGGCCATATACACCTCCTCCCGACCGAGCGGCTTCCCGTTAAGAGTTCTCACTCTCTCAGTTCTCGGACCACGGCTTCGAACTGATAGGCGCCCCTATTTGTAACGTGGAGTTCACAGACGTCTTCCTGAGGACCAATATGGATGTCTGTACCCGCACCATCGCTATCCTCGATGACGTCTGCGATCCCCATGCCCGCTTCCACATGGATATGTGCATCCGCCTGCCTACTGACGCATGCCTTCAAGCCCGCAGACCCTCGCCACGCCGCTCCCGCCGCGGATGCCTTCGAGGCTCTACAGAAGTCTTCGTACTATGCGCTGCACGGCCCTCACCGACGCCGCCTGGAATCAAGTACGCCTCCCGTTCCAGCTGGGCGGCGACAGCTCCTCACTCATCCGCGCGTCCCTCCAAAGAGCCGCCACCGCGAGCATCATTGACGCTGCAACGGCCCGAGGACGGTCAGAGTCTTTTACGGCCTTCCACTGCTTCTGTCTAGTCCGGATCCGCTTCTGCCGGCAACGGTCCTTCCACCTTCGTGGAAGTTCCAAGTGTTGCTGGGCACGACATATTACAGACGCCGCACATGCAGACTAAACTTCATAGCTAGGCTTCTGATGTATCCGAGTCTTCGCTCCTCCCGTAGAGCATCCGCTGCGAGATTCAACTACTGCAGCGTATCTCTCAATGACCTTGGATGTTGCCTCAGTAAGTAACCCTAACGAGTCGAAGGCTAGCTGCCCAAAATCCCATCCTAGCCTCTATCGTCCCTGTAGTGCCTCTCCGGGAATGGCTGCCACTTTGGCGGCTAGGTCCCTCATCTTCCGTTTTTCTGCTGCATTGGCGACGGCTCCCACTTCCCGTGCTCCCATTGACAAGTAGCCCTTCTGGAATGGCGTTTCCCCGTGGAAAGGGACTAATCGTTGAGAGTAAGGGAATAAGGGAATACCGTTCCATTACTCTCAACGACTAGTCTCTTTCCACGACAGACAAAATAAGTTCCAAAGGTACGCAACGGATAGGACACAATAATATCTTTGCCTAATATCTAATGACGAAACTTCAACTACCACATCCCTTCACATACGCGATGTGCGTCAGACCTGCTCACCCTCAACTTCCCTTACTCTCCTATTTTGATCAAGCTGCCATTACTCCTCCCCATCGCTCATCCATACGTCACCAAGTGACATTGCAAAATGGTCGCCGAGCAACCCTTACACTATTGCCTACAAAGCCATCCGTCTCATCTGTGTCATCCGTCTTCCACTCTGCAAAAACCGCCTATGGCCTCTGCTACCTCGCCCTCCTGACCCTCAAAGGAATGGCTCCCGCCCTTCACAATCTGCAAATTCACTGCGATGCCCCTCTTTGCAATTGCGTCACTCATTTCCCCGCTATCCTCCACCGGGATAACAGAATCGCTCTCGCCATGGACAATCAACACCCGAACCCCTTCCTTGAGCTGTTTCACAGCCCCCGCCACATCCGTCACCACCCTCTCACGCACATGCTCGGCAGTAACCTCGTATTCGAAACGTATCAATTGGCCGTCCCCATCCCACCGCCTACCTTTCACACAATACCTCTCACCATTCTCCATACGGTCCATAGCTTCCTTCCCAAAACGCTCCACCAAACCGCGATCCATTTTCCACCTCCCTGCCAAACACACCAACCGCGGTACAAATAACTCATCGTAGAGTGCCATAAACAACAACGCCGAAGTCGCACCCTTGGAATGTCCGACAACGGCACGAACTTGATAACCTTCGTTGTGTAAATGACGGACGACGACGCAGATATCGGCGGCCTCATCGCGATAATTGGAGTACAGAAACGGCCCTTCCGAGGCGCCATTGCCGGTGAAATCGAAGCGGGCTATGGCGTAAGTGGACGGAAGGAGGGAGGGAAGAAGTCGGGCAAGCGTGGAGAGAAAGGGGCGCGTTTTGAGGCGGCATGACCGTGGCATAGGACTAGGACTGGGGCAGGAGGGGGTCGGGGAGAGGGGGCCGAAAGGAGACAGGACAGTTTATGGTTGTGAGGGCTGAGCACTGTGAACGGGCGCTCCCATGCGGACGACGAGGTCATGGGCGGGAGGGGAAGGCGGGTGGAGGGGTATGACGACTTTCTTCAGAGGGAGGTGGTGCTACTTGTCCGCGTTACCACTATGGGCCGGCGATCGGCGCAGATCAGAATCTCAACGTTACGCAGCAGAAAGTCAAGCGCGTACAAGGTCGGAGATCCTCTGCTTGGAGGGATCTGCTGGTGAGAAGCTTAATCTAGGATTTTGTGGATGGCTTGGCAAAAGATGAAACGAGTCTGCGCGAGACTGGAAGATTGATGTTCTCTACTGCAATGTGCACACTGTGCAGTACAACAGAGTTCACGGTAGAGTTTAATTTCATAGGTGTCCCGCGGGGCTTGGCTTCTTCACTGATGCATGTATGAATGTCCAACCTGCAAAGTCATTTAAAAAAATTAAGTTTGAATACGGCGGGAACCCTTAATTTGCTTTTTATCGTTGCCGTATGATAGAGCAACATGCGAGGTCACAACAGAAAAGTCTGGATGGGATGACAAATCTCAACATGTTGTGGGGCACGACCTAAGATTCCACGTGTGCTGCATTTACACGTAAGAAAGCCTTTGGTTTAAACGGGTCTACACCGCTCCCTTCAAGCATCTGTTGCGAGTCGCGACGACTGCCTGGTATTCTTCGATAGATTTTGTCGGTGACTCATACGGCGATGCCAGTGAGTCAAAAGCTAAGGGAGCAAAGTTCCAGTCTAGCTGCTGTGGTCCCGGCAGTGCGTCGTGTGGAATCGGCGCCAATTTCAAAGCCAAGTTCCTCCTTTTCCGTTTGTCCGCAGCGGTGGCAAACGCTTTCGCTTTTCGTGCTCCAAGAAAAATGTAGCTTCGCTGGAATGGCGACGATACTGTAATATCGTATGCCACGGGGAAGGGAGGCCTGATCTTTTCGTCACTGGACCGTGGGCGGACAAGGATGTCCGCAGGTCGGGTATTCAGTCCGGGAATTGGATATTTCGCCAACGCCGGCTTCTCTGAACAGCTCGTTGACAAGGACCTTGGGTACTGCTTAGTGTCTGTTGAACCATTCCGCGCCTATGTTGCATAGGTCGGCGGCGTGGTCTTCCATGTGGACCATAGTCATGTAGCAAGCGGCAAATTCCAATGGCACTTGGGGGAGAAACTGGGGTGCTTTTCTGATTAGGGATGCAGGACGGCTATTTTCCGAAGACTAGGGGGGACAGGTCTGTGTATTGGAGAGTCTGGAAATGAGGCCGAGTCATGAGGTACTACCTCACAGGGCTGGTGTGAGGCCAGCCGTAAGGCATGCTGCGTTGGACGAAATCGTCGCCGCAGCGTGTCTTTGCATAAGGACAGATAGCACCCGCCCGAAGGGCACTTTGTCGTCAAACACGTGAATTCCCAGGTGGCGCCTTTCCATCACCGCCCATATGTCATCGTACATGTGGGTGACCACAGCCGGATGCGCAGTGAGGAAGGCGACCGCTGGCGTTTCCAGGTATGTATGACGCCGTATCCGTCACCAGATTTCCGCTTCCGAGTGTATTGCGGGGTTGGGGGACACATTCCATTCGTTATCTTTCCGCCTTTCCAAGGATTTTGCCGCTGACTTGCACCAGGCTATTTAGCGTTACAAGTTGTGCAGTATGGCATAGAAGCGTGCGGAGGGTATTCAGAAATTAACTACGAATGCAGGCGGCGGGTGGAAACCTGTCGCGCCTGCATCCCTTGGAGACTAAACGCAAAACGGGTAACGAAGTCGCGAAGCTTCTGTTGGGGGGCGGAACCGCGACGGGAAGCAGCGAAGGAAGAAGCCCTGGCCGTCGTCGCCCAAGGCGGCACAGATGTCAATCCTGACAGGGAGAGGAGATTATCGTCTTGGTCGCAGTAATTGCAGTAACCATACATGGCGAGATGTGGCGGAGAGCGGAGGGGCGGGCAACAGCAACGTCGACGGTGATATCAGTACTGTGAAGCCCATAGGCAGCGCGAATGTAGATGTCCATTGGTAACGCGGGGGACTCTGAATGCACAGACGAATTGGGAACCTGGTAGAGGAGCAGATGCTAGACGAGGGCTATGTACAGAATGCTGCATGTATTATCTCGGGCGTGGAGGCAAGTCTGGGCGCTGTTAGTCGTTCTGGAAGACCGCCCCCATTCAAGAAGGACGGGGACAGTTGACGAACGAATTCCGGGAGGTGCCCGTCTGCTTCTGCATATCTGCGTGTACAGGACAGTAATTGGAGGCACCGGCCTATTGAGGGGTTCGCACTTGGTCGGAATCAATTATGCTTGTCGCATATGCCGCATAATTCAGCGTTGCGACTAGTACAGTACTATACAGTGTAAGGACATGAACCCCATAGTTAAGAGGCAGGGTCACCTGTTGTTCGACTGCGTTAGACATCTGGAAGATCAGTTGAAATTCAATTCCCGTTTCACATTAGTGAAAGTGAAGGTGGAACTTGATGGGAGCATCTCCAATCCCATTGGTCAGCGGCAGCGTGTGCTTGCAGCTGCTGATTTCTCCGGTAGGGAAGCTCTTCATGAAGTTGTGGGTCCCAGTCGGGGCACCAAGGAGATCGATGCCTTCAGTGGAGAGGTTTTCTGGTGGGGAAGTTGCAGTAATGATAACCTCTTTTTCGCGGGACTCAGATACAACCCATGGACAGGACCTGCAGAGCTTAAGATCGCGACTGCCTTTTCAAGGTGCGCATGGTTGCCTATGAGGGTGCAATCGTTCACATACCACTTGGATGTCTTGTGCAGGCGACAGGGGGAGTATACGAAGCTAAGCTACGCTTGTTCATCATATTAAGGAAACGACACAGTGATGGTACTTTGCTCGGAAGCAAATGTATCATTCGCTGTCGAGAAAAGCGGTTCAACGCATTGCGCGCATCCACGGACAGTGGATGCGTGATCGTCGTTGTCGCAATGGCGGTCCACTGGTCTCCCTGCTTCGTGTACAATGGAATCTACTCCGGAGGGCACACCACTGGCCATTTTCAGGGCGCGAGGTATTCCCTCATGTCCTCTCCACTGCTTGTGGTAGGAGCACCTTGGTGACAAGTCGCCTCAATGCCGTCCCAATTGCAATGGGGCCGATCTTCTCCAGTCGAGGTTGAATTTGTAACAGCGTTGCTGACAAGATCAGGGGGATTGTCTCATCTGGGAGGTCCCCCTGGGCTAGTCTCGCCGCAACCGCAGCCAGTGTCGAGATCCCTGTCAATCTTGCCACGCGGCTCATCCTTGTATTTGCCGAAAACCGAAGAAGCCGCGGGGAAATTCTGCTCGGGCCCGGCGCTGAGTTTGGGTTTAGACGTCTAACTGCGCGTATGACTTGTTCTTCCGAAATGTACCCCAAGAGGGGAAGGTCTCTCACGTCAATGGCCTTCACAGGAAACTGCGGTGCGGGGTGCAGCGCTTGCAAGTGAGCTACACCTGCTGTTTACCCACGTCAACAACGCGGGACTGTTGTAAGGTGCGTATCGCACTTCCGCGTATTGCGCATCTGTACCCAGGTCAGCTGCTCGTCGGCATTTGGGGTCACGTGTGGGGTTAGTTGGGCATGGGCGGAGACGAACAAGTCGCTCTGTCTTCTCTTGTGGGCTTGCATGGCTTCTTTCCCTAGTTCTTCCCATTCGCCGGCATTGGCACGGTGGATGCGGTCCCGGAGCCCTTGGCTTTGCGTTGCCTCAGATTGCCACCCGGCTTCCCCGCGCAGTAAGCGTCAAAAGACTGCGGTGGGGAGGTGTATTCGGAGAGAGGCGGTATGCATTCAGTGCATTAGCAGCGGTGCGAAAAAGCCGTTTGAGTAGTATGGCGAGATTGTGCGTGCAGTTCATGGGTATGCGGTCAAGGATATTACTCAACTCTGCGCCAGTGTGGACTGCATCAGCATTCGGCGCGTTCGCCGCATTGCGGAAGAGCTGTATGAGCAATATGGCGAGAATCTGCATGCAATTCACGGGCATGCGGTCGAAGAAATCCGAAGGCCTCAACGGGATGTGCAGTGCATCGCTGACCGATGGTAGGGGCGCAATTGGCGTGGATCATTCGTTGCATTCGGAGAAGGACACCATGAGTGTCGATATGGGGAGGGGAGAAAGGAGTGAGGAATGAATCCCAGGATGGCGGGATGGGTTGCTTGCCCGCTATCCCAGTGGGGGAGCGAGGTAAAGTTGTACCTTCGCAATCTGCGTCTCCTCCGTGCGCTGCGACGGGGTACGGATGCGATTCGTGCGTCGCTCGTTTTCTGCTGTTTTCATGGAGGGGATTCCAGGAACATTGGGCTTGGTTTGTTTCAGCCGCTGGGCAGCGTCTGTTTCCTTCGGTTTCGCAATCCCAAGGTTGGCAGGCGAAGGTTCCGCCGTTTGCGGAGGCGTGGTTATTGCAATATCATCGGTGGCGTGGTGCATTCGGGTTCCACCCTGACTGCGCCGGGTTCCGGTATCCCATTAAATCGCGCGGGTGTCTGTGACTATGTTTAGGTGGGCACGTGCCGGAATGGCTGGCTCCGATACTCCGCTCGGGTGGTCCTGTGCATCCGAGAAGGCGTATTGGTTGTCGCTGGAATGGGATTCTTCTCCTAGGGGCCCGTCGGTTTCGTCGTTTGACGGTACCAAATGTGGGCACTCCGTGTAAAACTATGAATAGTTTACTCCGTGTAAAACTATTCATAGTTTTACACGGAGTGCCCACATTTGATGAAACAAAGCTCCCTACAAAGGTATCTCCTCTTGGTAGCGTGGCCGCTGCTGCGTCGATTAGGCGGGTGATGGCTCCTGCTATGGCCTTGTGATTTCCCATGGTAATATCACAGGCTATGGTGTTAAGGTTTCCAACCTCACGGGCGGCCGCAATTCAACCGCCGACTTGCCATTCGACCGTGGGTGGCTCATCGATGAAATCGGATCGTGTGTAGAGAGACGAGCACCAAGGATCTCATTGCGAAGCACTTCGAGGATCTTGAGGAGAGTCGGGGAATCCGCAGCGTAGTTCACCTTGCCTGGCTGACCTGCGGAGAATGCAAGACTGCACATCATCGGGGACATTTCGTATTCAAACCCTGTCGTTCCGTTTACGGGAGCGGCCGAGATACTGACTTGGTCCCGGCTGTGACGTTGCGAGGTCTTGGATGGTTGAGTGTGGGCGATGAGTTGAAGTTCCTTCAGTGAATATGCGTTGAGATGCAAATGAGTTTTGAGTGCTTTCTGGATACGGGAGCGTGTTCTCGCGGGGGAATTGTAGAAGATTTGATGAGGGGGAACGGAGGCGGCTCGAGCAAGGGCAAACTCAGACATGGAGGCGCACTCAGCACCCATTCCGGAACGATGGAGATGAGGGTGGAGGGCGGGAAAGAAGGCAGATTTGACAGCAAGGGCATTGAGAGTGGTGGATGGAAAGGCTTGAATGAGAGGTCGAGGGGGAGCGGGATGAAATCGCGGTGCGCTTAGCAAAAGCGTGGGTCGATGACATCGGTGAAGCGGGCAGTTTCTAAGGAGCGAGCAGCCCTGCCGCAGTGGGTGTGGGCGCAGTGGGCCACAGCACGTAGCAAGCGTCGGGCAGCGGTCTTGGAGCGATAACGCGCTCAGCGTAGACACAGCATTGGGCTCACGTGCGATAACCAAGTTGCTGACTACCTTGATAGTTAGACAGTACGCATCACAAAAACTGAAGATTTCTTGTGAGGCCCTGCTGTGAAATTGGTCTATTGTTGACCATCACTCTCCTATGCCAACTAGCGCACCTGTGTTGGTCAATGCACAGGATACCTTCAGATATGTGTAGCGAAAGCAAATGCTCGCCCTTCTCGCCGACCATACGCCCACCCTGGTCCGGATCACGAACATGCAGTGCGGCTGCCGCCAACTAACGCAGTTCGTCCCAAGCTGGCGGCGAACGCTGGTCTCTAGTGCCCAGGGCACTGAACACCGGTAGGAGCCTTTCTTTTCCCCAACTATCCACTCCCTTGTACGTCGAATCGCGAACAGGACTCTTTCCGCCGCGATTTTCCTATCGAGGAATGCACCAAGGCCTTGAACCACTTGGTTAACCACTTGAGGACTGCCAATTCACAACTTCTTTCCTCCACTCCAAAATACAGGCCTGTCGGAACACCTTCCACCAGCTGCATGACGTTCGCGACTATCGGGCAGGGTTTCACGTGCACTGTCTGTACGCCCCCTCCTGTCTCATGGCCCACTCTTTTCGTCTCTGCGATCCGCAGCACTCTACAAGCATGCTGCGGATCGCATGCTTGAGAGTGCTGCGGATCGCAGAGAGAGGTTCCGTTGACGGAGTAGCAAGGAGCGGGATGGAGGGAGCGGAGCCTATCTGCAAATGCCAAGGTGGGCGGGACTGCCAAGGCCGCGGCAGTGACGGCTCGGGCGACTTTGTGTGGAGAGCAGGTGATCAAGGCCCGCTTGCAGCGGTTTTGTGGGGAGCGATTAACAACTGCTTTGCGGTGAAGAAGTGCATCGAGGGCGTCAGCGGCTTTGTCAAGGAGACGGGACCACTGCACCTCTTCTGCTAGGCGGATCCTGTGCCGGAGGGGGGCGACGAGGCGATGTCAATTGTGGGGTTCGGCTCGGCGGTTCTTGCGCGGAACCAATTTAGCGAGAGACATGAGCTTGTGGAGGCGGTCAGTGCGCGCCTGTGTAGAGCGAGCCTCAACGAACCGCTTGCAGAGATAGGCCACCAGGGAATGCAAAGGAAGTCGAAGAGAGTCTGGGAGATGGGCAGGGTAGGAAAGCGGAGAGCAAAGACAATGAATGGGGCGAGATGGTTGGGCAGGTTCAGTGGGTGGGGCAACTATCATTCCGAGTTGGAAGGCGGTTGGGGCGACGCTAATTCCATGTTCATGTCCTGACGGCCGGAAGCGTTTGGCAGGACCGGGGCTTTGGGGAGCAGATGGGGGAGAAGGTTGTTGGGGCAGAGGGGGTTCGGCGGGTTCAGCGGGTTCAGCGGGCGTGGCTAGCTCGCGACAACGGGCCGTGATATCCGAGATAAGGGACCGCAGCACTTCGATGAAGTACTGCTTGGGCCTACAAGCGCGGGAGCAGTTGGAGAGTGGGTAGAAGGGATTTGGAGGCGGCAAAGGAATACCAGGATGATGGGGGAGGGGAGGATTGCGATGGACGAGTCAGGCGTTGTACGCGGGTTGCGTGTGTTGGAGAGAGGCGGCGGCGGCGCAGACGAAGGTCGCATGGGGATCAAAACGAAGCGCAAATCACTTCGTAGTATCTTGGGCTGATTTTGTCTTCAAGCTGCGGTTTGGAACAAGAACTCTCCGTTCACTCGGACTGACGTGCTGCCGCTAACAGCTGTCACGAACTGCCTTTAGCTCGAAGGCTTGAGTAGTTGCAATCCGACAGGTTTGAAACCGTTATCGCGAACTGCCGCTCTGGTTTGAGCGGTCCAAGACTGAACCGCAGATGAGTACAGTTCTGCATATATCGGTCCGGCTGGACCAGAAGAAGTTTAATGCATTCAGTATCTACTGAGGACTGCGCACGCCTCGTCATCCGTGTGCATCTGGGCTCGGGACAGGATAGCGTGAGCGACAGATGACCAGAGGGTGCAACTCAGTCGCTGGTAGATACGGCGGCGATAACGCGTGACACTTGGACGCGATCCGCGGAACTAACTCCTCGCTAAATGCAATTGTACCAGGGGAAGTGGCACCCAGGGAATCAAACGCCAGATGTCGAAACGTGAAGTTCGGCGTGAAAGGCGCAGAAGATAGGCCAGTTGAGCGAGTGGGGAGGCGTAGGGCGAGTTTGCGACCAGGTTTACAGTGATCCACAGTATCGCATAAATACCGTCTCTGATTAAAGGTATGGTAACGATTCTCTCATCAGATTCAGCTGATCGTTTTTCAGTTCAAAAAACACATAAATAATATAGAACAGTTTATTTCAAATCGGGGGACTTTTGGCCAATAACGGTACTTTACAGGTCCTGTAATCCCCTAAATCCCATGAATTAAAACTGTAATTAGCGGAGAGTGTTATACAGAGAAAACTCGCATTTTAGTGACCCCTATTTGCAGCGGCGCGATTTAGTCTTCTATGTCACTGTATTGAGGGGGTCACAATAGTAACAAGTGACGTGTACACGTGTACAAGTCCACAGACCGGCAGAATAAAGGTATCAATTCCTAATGAACTACTTACAGTTTGTAACGGTGTGTTAAATAACATGCCATGTACTGTACTGTACTGTATTACATAACCCACCGTTACAGATCCACAACCGTTACAGATCCACACCTGTTACCTTCAGTAATTGAATGTACAGTAGTAGGTGAATGAAAACTAGGCGACAAGCATTGCAGTTACCAAACCCACTCCACACTTCTTCCTTACCATTCACATAACACAACCGACAGCTATCCTTTACAATGACAAAACGACAGCAACCCAATTTTGAGACGAAGCAAAAGGCGCTCCGCCTTCTTGGGGTGCGAAACGATGGAACCTTTGGAACGGCACAAACTGACCCAAAAACAAACAAGCCGTACACAAATGCCGCTGTAGCCAGAGAACTAAACATATCAAAAGCCGCAGTGTTTGCTTGGAGAAAGAAGAGTGCCGAAATAATGGCCTTATCGAATGGCAGCAAGAAACTGCGCCAAATGTCTAGAATGTCAACGGGACAGTTTCCAGAGTTGGAAAAGGCACTTTATGAGTTCATAATGGAGCGAATTGTTTATATGAAGGCGGAGTTTCTGTTCAGAGCTGACGTCTGCATGCGAATATCCCTTGAGTTGCGTGCTAAACTTGTGGAATCTCTATCAGAACGTATCGAAACAGCCGATATAGATTCAAGCACTGCGATCCAAGCTAAGATTGACCGCTTGATGGCGTTTAAGGCTATCCATGGCTGGGTCGATAAATTCATGAAACGGAATGCGTTGCATAGCAGCAAGGGTCTAGGACAGAATGGTCACTTCACTTAAGCAACGGTTGCTTCCGCACGATTGGCTTTACAGAAACAGCTCGCCGTGTTTCCAATTCAAGAAATCTCAAATATGGATGAAGTGGCACTGCTGTATAGATCGTTTCCAAGTCGGACAATTCGCTCTAGTAATAGGGCGGCCACGCATGGGCGTGTAAAGGATCGATTGACAGCAGTACTGACTGTATTCGCTGATGGATGGAAAGCTCCATTAGTGGTAATTGGAAAATCGAAGACGCCACGCAGCTTCCCTCGACATTTCGATCCGATGCGAGATCTGGGGATATTTTATCAGTCCCAATGTAATGCCTGGAATACGAAACATTTGTGGGCAATAACAATGAGAGGGTACGATAAGATTGGCGAACTGGAAGGAAGGACACTTGTCAACATTGTCGACAAGTGTTCAGCTCATGCAATTGACTACAACGTGTATCATAACGTCGTTAGCATGTTTTTGCCTCCCAACATGACTTCATGTTTACAGCCGGTGGATGCATCCATTGGCACATCTTTTAAATGCGCCTTTCGACGGCTTCTCGTGGAACATATACTTGAATACGTGGACAAGCTTATGTTGCTTCCAGCGGAAGAACGCGGTACTTTTAAAATATGGCAAGCCGTTACTACCTATGATGCTGTACGTATGATGGCAAAGGCGTGGAATATGGTCCCTCAGTCAGATGTTATTAATTGTTTGTTAAAGACTGGAATATTGGCCCCTTTTCAACAGGAGAAACTGAAATCAATTCGTGACGAGAATATCACAAAGGTGTAACCCTCTTTTAGGCCTTCACGTGGTTCCGCTCTAAGTACAGAAAAGGCTGTTTTTACGTTAAGGGCAAAAAATGCCAAAATGGAAGGTGAAGCGTGGCTCAAAACATTGGATGATGCTGCCGTAAACTCGTTGATTGATTCAGATGAGAACTGTAATTGATGGAATGAAGACAACATGAGGGAATTTATTAACGATGTGGACACATTGGGTGAATTGGAGGTCATTGAAGGCTTTTCTGAGTTGGATGTGGAGGCATTTCTGAGCGAAGAGGATGGACTGGACTGTTGCCAACCAGTAAAAGAGGGAAATGCTGTGGATGTAGCCGTATCAGCGGCAATAGAGGCGGATTCAGAAACGTTCCCTGCGCTTAATATATCAGATACGGAACCAGATATAGAAATTGATGTGGAGCACCGCCAACCATCTATTATTAAGTTTCAGAGGGCAGCGGAGGCGTTTGCACAGGAGCTCCAAATAATGGTTGCAGCCAATCATGAGCTTCTGAAAGGATCACGAGCAGACCTTGCTGGTATTATTGACCTTGAAATTCAGAAGGTGATGGAATATCGCAAGAAAACCTCTCGTAAAAGCAGAATCAGTGAATTTTTTGTTAAGTCCAATGAAGAGTAGAGAAATAAATTAAATCTGTTAAATTTAATTAAAAAATAAGGTTTTTTTGAGTGACCGTATATGAAACGAGGGTCAATCTGTGGAAAAAGTCACTGTCATGGAATGGGTCACTATTAATATCCATTTGTGCACTCATAGATTTAAAACACACATGTCGCATGATATTGTAGACCAAAAAGACACTCTACCGCAGATGGTCACTAAAATGAGTGGTCACTAAAATCCGAGTTTTCTCTGTACAGGGGAAAATTGGGGTGTTTTAATGATTGAAAAATAGGTTAGCCGATGTTCCAAAGCCAATCAAATAATTGGCACAAGTGGTCAGTGTTGTACAGTACAGTGCATACTGTACAGTGCATACTGTACAAACGGCCGTGTCCAATCGCGGGCCACGACTACAGTGACTTGGCGACTGTGATCACTAGTGCCCTATTTGACAGCTGACAGTACTGGTGTACAGTACAGTACAGTACAGTATAGTGCTATCGGCAATACAGTACAGTACTTATCGAGCTGAAACCACTCCTACTGTACGTGTATATTGTCATGCGAACGGCTATATAAGGCAGCTATATAAGGCACAGCTCTCCACCCGATCGGGGCCATAGGAGGGACAACAGAGGTATAGCAAAAAACGGTCAATCGGACTACCTGCCTACCTGTGTGTCAACAATCTACGGCAATCGGCCTAATTAAAAACACCAAATACGGGATTGCAACGGCACCCCGCGGGCTTTTGTACAAGTTCACTGTGCCTTCCTTCCTTGCTCCCCCTCGCTGACACAGCGCACACTACAGCTATGGGCCCAGGGAAGGACTTAGAGATCAAGACTTCCTCGTGTGTAGGATGAAGGTTGCGAGCTGGGTTGATTTGATTGCAACCGCTGCAGAGAAAGGAGAAGAAATGTTCTACAAAACGGGTTTCCATACGCTTGGACGTCAGCCCTGTGACAGAGGTCTTTGCCAAACTCAGTAGAGTCTCGTCGACGAGGCACAGGAACAAGGCAAGATTGATTACAATCAGGATGAACAGACCAAAAGTGTCCAAAATAATGTAGACTTGATCGCGCAAGACTCTCCAATCTCTGTTGTTACGCGCCTCATTGACTCTTTTAATAAGATCAGTTCTTGCAGACGAAAGAAAAATGAGGACTTGAACCGCTATGTCTCAAGGTTTCGTGGGTTCGCCGCCGAACACCTGATGGAAGACTGTTCAACCAGTCAATCTCAAATATGCGAAGTACTGGCAATAGACCTGCTCAATAACAACTTCCTCTCAGAAGCGTCCCTTACCAACGCCAAGCTCCGACTTATTGGAATGGCGGAGGAACGGAGCAAGGGAACGATACGCGCTGAGAAAAAGTTCACATTGACATTGGATGAGGCACAGAGGATATCTTTGAGTACCAGAAAGCTTGCTGTCTCGATCGCAAGATCTTCCGGGAGTTCTAGTCGCAATAAAAAACTCTCGATAAAGAAGATCACTGGTCGCTTCAACGATATTTGTCGAGATGCTGAGCCCACCTCGAAAATATCAAGAAGCTGAGTGGTGCTCAGGATGTAGCCAAATCCATTGCTTCCTCTGGTTTTCATTTCAGTTAAAGTCTTGATGATGCGGATGAAGTACTCGGTTTTCTTGCTCAGACTACCAATAGGACTATAACACCGGTCACAAGGACTAAAATTTAATTCACCGTTGACCATAAAGTCAGAAGTTTCTTCGGTAGTCATGAGGCCGTTTACAAAGAGGCGAAGAACAGAAACTTGTCAAAGAATCGCCCCTTCAACGGAAGGAAGCGGAAGACGTACAGCGACGACGGCAAATCTAATCGGGATGCGAAGAGGAAGAAGTCAAAAATGCTGACGGAACTCGTCGGAGAAGTCTGCGTGGACTGCGGGAAGAAGTACCATGTTCGTGGAGATTTGAAGTGCCAGAGTCCTAGCTTCGCCACTTTGAAAATCCGTGAAGCAAATAATCGCTGTGAGGAAGGGTTCGCTGCGAACGAGGACCCCGAAAAATTCGACGGATATTTTCGTCCAGGCTCCAAGCATTCCAAGGGCAGAGGAGCCTGGTAAGCGGAATCCCTACCAACTTCGATCTGATGCCATTGCACGACGACCCAATTCCTGTATTGGACGGGGTTGTTCCAAATCGGTTGGCGGAATAAAGTCAGCGGTAGTGCTTTCTTTGGCGATTGGCATCGAATTCAGGTTGGATCCTATATATTGTGAGCAATTATACCACAATTATGGTGAGAACTGCAGCGATGCGAAGCTCACATTCGGTATACAGATGTTTCCTCTTGAAGACATGAAAGGGAATAAAATCGTTATTCTGTTCTACGTCAGGAAGGGCGATGGTCCTCTTCTACTTGGAAATTGTGTCTTGAGCAAGTCAGATGTGCTCAATTCACGAACATATCGTGATGTTATAATACCACCAGGTGTTTTCAAGGGATCGGATAACAAAATAGTGCTTCCAATCTAAGTTACTGAAGTTAGTGAAACTAGAACTCACCTTCATGTTTTCATGAGCCAAATTTCCAAATTACAAAGCTGTATTGCGACACAGGAGGCTTTGCTCGGGAAAAATGGAGATTGGGGCAACTATAGTAACAAAAACTCGCGCTTCACGGTAAAATCTGCATAATAGCATCAAAACTTGACCTGTACTCGCACTTACCTCTGAAGGACATGAAAGATATCTGAAAACGGGGCGGAGTTCTTTCGACAGTCTTGGAGCAAGCTCTAGAAGCAGTCGTGCAAAAGTTCTCAAGCTGCAAAACGACGGATAGGCCACTCAACTTGCTCAAGATATCCTTGCGGAGTCCACTTCGAATCTTTAACGAGGAAGTGCAAATAGATTTCATGTACGTTGTTGAATTGACGAAGTACCCAATATTCCATATGAAAGATCTGGCTTTACGCTTTTGCAAGGCAGTCGTTGTGTCGACCAGGGATATGGAAGAAGCTTCAACACCCCTTGAAACCCACTGGATCGCGGTGAATGGAGCACCTGCATCAACATCGTTTGACCAGGAATTAGATAATGATGATTTTGGCAAAATGTTGCAAAAAATGACATCAAACCCAAACCTCGCCCTGCGAGGAGACACAGCAAAATTGGTTCAGTGGAAAGTGCAAACTTCACTCTGAGTCAGATGTCACTTCGTATTCTCAGGGATGCAATTCAAAAACGAAGCAAGAAGGGTTATTCGTTCACAGTTCAAGAAATAGTCTCAAGAGCTGTTCTTGCAACGAACCTTATTCGTGGAAACAATCATGTCAGTTCCTTTGAACTTGAGAGAGGATACAAACCATCTATCCTTGGTCTACCACAGATCTCAGTAGATTATGAGTTTATTGACGCACATTATGAGCAAAGTGCACGCCGCACGCTCTCAAAGATGCTGGAATCTCGATCAACAAAAACTGTTCCCTCAAACATTCTCACACGGAGAGCTCCAGTAGATTTATTTGAGAAGAAATCAAAGCATTTTGTTTGGAATCTGGGATACGTCCAAAACGCAAAATAATATTTCGTGGAGCTCACTTGGAGCAAATAAGGAAACGGTAAACGGTTGAGAGTCGCATACGAGGACATAATGCTTTACCTATCTTCATCCCTTTTGCAAGAGTTGGACAGTATCGAACATTCAGAACAACGGCAGGAGAGTCAGAGCCCGTCGGATGAAGAAAGTAATTATGTTGCTGCTGCACCCATTCTGTCTACCATAGATTGAAAAGCCTCAGAACCAAGCTGTCAATGAAGAAAATTGTTCTTCATTGTTCTCGAGTCGTTTCGATGACATGGAAAGCACTCGGATAATCGTTACAGAGTCAAAATTGTTCCTTGTGACTGAGAATACTGCCAATCGGGCAAAGTAAAAGGACAAACAAGTCGATATAAGCAAGACTACTCCAACTAGTCGATCGGACAAAGATGTTGGAAGCAGCACTCTTGAGGAAGTAACGAAGTTTCCAAAAGAGTTGAAGTCACAGAAGAAAAAATACTTCGCAAAATTCGAAACGCGATTGGTGATGAGCCTGTGACGGAAAGCAAAATCGCTTCAATTGCGTCAAGGTGGCTTATTGACGAATCTATCGCGAAGGAAAAGTCCAATTACAAGGATAAAAATGCGTATGAGGAAGTCAATATTAGAAGCTTACCAAGAGATGCAAATCCTATATCTTCTCATTTTCTTCCAAGGAAAAATTGATGGAGAGTCAGAAAACTTGAAATTGAAGTACAGATTGGTTCCGCACGGGAATAAGGATAAGGAGAAGCATTTCATCCGTAAGGACTCATCAACAGCCCAGTTTACTGTGATACGGGCTCTTCTTTCCGCTGCAGCCATACTTCGACTTTCCTTGGCAATGATAGACATCTCTGGTGAATTTCTCCAATCGGCTCCGTTGAATCGCAACGTATATGTCTGCCTGCCCAAAGGATGGACTACGATTAGCTTTTTCGTGTGAAAGCTTCTCGTCACCGCTTACGGTCTCGTAGAATCAGGCCGCTTGTGGGAACTTGCAGTCGAAGAATGGAGGTTCGAAAATGGTCTTGAATAGGTCCCTGGAATGAGACAATTATTTCTGAAACGTGAACCATCTGGAAATCTGCTTCTCATTGTTGTTAAAGTCGTGGACGACATTCTACCGGCAGTAAATGCACAGAGGATTCAAAATTTCCATGCGGGGATTTCCAAACGTTTTAAGGTCGGCGGATTCATTTCTGATTCGAACTTGGTTTTCAAAAGACTCCAAGTCTTCCAAGACAGCGATCTTGAAGGCACTGTCTCAGTGAAGGAATATTTGGAAACCATTGTCAAACTCCCACTATACCGCAATAGAAGGAAGGATCAAGAACCTAAATGCTCACCGGATGAAATTAAGCTTTTTCAAGCTCTTGATGGACAGCCGAATTGGCTTGGGCATGGTGTTCTCAGTCCTGCAGCATTTGTATCTGGTACTTTGCAACAATGGACCTCCGATCTCAGAGTGCGCCACTTGAGTGAAGCCAATCGGGCTCTACATGAGATCCGCCAACTCAATCCGGCCCTCACGTATAGTGTGCCTTCTAATCGTGACGTCAGTGCTGATGATGCAGCATACTTAGCATTTTCTGACGCAAGCCAAGGGAAATCGTCCTGCAGACAAATGGGATACTTCTCGGGAATATTCTTTCTACATTCTAAAATATTCCTTGTTATTGACTGGCACAGCTCCAAGCAAGCTCGGGCCTCGTTCTCGTCCATAGGGGCGGAGATACTTGCACCGGCAGAGTCAGCCGATCGGGCTGGACTCATAGCATACTGCTTATCTAAGATGTACGCTTCCAGTTGTTCCCTTCCACTTATCTTGGCGGTTGATTCACATGGGCTCTACTTAACCATCAATACTCTTCACGAAGGTCGCGACTACAGGCTCCGTACCACAGTCGAAAGGCTTAGAGAATCCTTTGAATCCGGAGAGATCGCTGTCATGCAGTGGATAAAAGGCACAAATAACTTGGCCGATGCCTTGACAAAGCGGAACTTAAATACTTTCCGAAAACTTAACCGGACTTGCCCACTTGGATTTCTAGACTCGGAGATAGTTGATGATGATGAGAGAGTGAAGAAAGATCGAGAAATTGAGGCCGAAAAGAGAAAAAGCTTCTAACTAAACCGATGTCTAGTTCATCATTGATACCCATTGAGAAAAAGCTTCTAACTAAACCGATGTCTAGTTCATCATTGATACCCACGGATTCCAGAAATAGCTCCTGTTATGGTTAAGTTCCTATTCAATTGACGGTCCAATTCTGCATGTTTACATTTCTGTAAGCATGTTTACAGAAGAATCAGTGCATGTACAGCTCCGTACCGGCACCGTCCTCGTGCTTGATGCGCTGTAGTCGTTTCGGTACAGAATACAACGGTACAGGGTGCGCCATTTTCGATGCACCGGGTAACGAAGTAGGCGAATTACTTGATATGATTTCAAACAATTGGTTATCCTTTATTGTAATTGTCGGTCAATTAAAGTCCAATCTCCTCCTTACCCTCCTGTCCCAGCAAGATCCTCAAGTTGGACACGTGTCTCCTGGGCGTGGGGACCACTCATCCCCACTGCAACCTGCCTCCACCACCTCGCCATGCACCAGTGGGTGGCGCGGGAATTGCGTTCCGGGATTTCCAGTTGACTCCCTTTCGCTCGAAGCGCTCGATGCGGAAAAGGAGGGAGAAGAAGATGGGCTCTCGTACTGTACTGTGCCGGGCGCATCGAATTTTGGGCCCGTGGTACTAATGAAAATGACGTCCGCTGTGCTAGTTGAATCTTAATTTTCAAACCAGGAGAGAGAGTACCCGTTTTCGTTCAGAGGGTCACAGGATGTGGTGCGGATGGCCTAGCGCACAAATTTTGCATGTGTGGGCTGTTGAATGGGAACTTATGATTGGCTGACATTTTCTGGTGTTTTTTTGGACGGGCTTTCTTAGCTGATTGCATGCCTACTAACTCGTAGTTGAAATAAGACACTTGAATAAAAAATTGTGTATAGGTAAGGCTGTGAACGCTATTGTACAGTAGCAGTCACGAGAAAAACACTGTTGTGGCGTTTGAACGGGAGTGCTGTAACTGTCGGTGCCTTATTTCCACGTGGCACCAGGTATGATGGTTATTTTTACTGTTTTTCCTGGCGGGTACTGTATTGTGCGTGACACGCCAAAGTGTTGATTTAAAGATATTCGAGATGCACAGAAATTATTTGGATTTTCTAATAATTTACAGAGTTAGTATTTTACTTGGGCCTACTGCCGGTTAGGACCGTTTCGGCCCAACCGGGGGGTATTTTGTACAGTTTATATTGTACAAATGGTCGTGTCCAATCGCGGGCCACGACTTCAGTGACTTGGCGACTGTGATCAATTGTGCTGTACAGTATTTGACAGGTGGCAGATTGGTGTATAGTGCTACCGGTAATACATTAATTGTCGAGCTGTTACCACTCCTACTGTACTGCACTGTACTGTACTGTACTGTATATTTCCATGCGAAAGGCTATATAAGGCAGAGCTCTCCGCCTGGTCCGGCGATAGGTGGGACAACAGAGTTATAGCAAAAAAACAGTCAATCGGACTACCTGCCTACTTGTGTGTCAACTATCTACGGCAATCAGCCTAATTAAACACACCAAATACGGGACTGCAACGGCATCACCCTCGCTGACACAGCGCATAATACTGTACTGAGAGTACTACAGTATATGGTGATAGGGTCGGGAAAGTAATAATTTTAAAAAGTGGGTTGGCGACCCTGAGAGGGGGGGTGTCTGTCGTGTCGTATCCTATCTCTGTTCCCTTTCCACCAACGGAAAGCACTGTTCATATGGCAATCGCGGGTGTGGCCGACCGTTCCAGAGCCATACGCCGCGAGGCCGACAACAATTAAAAATAACTAAAATACTGCAGAAAATAGTAAGAAATAACTATTGAGTACAGTAGCTGACCAAATAGAAAACTGAGAACAGAAAGCGTATATAGAAAACTGAGAACAAAAAGGGTCATAATATTAGCCAAAAAGGGCAGATTTTTGGTGAGCCTTCAGGAGCAACCAACATGTGGCATCAGTAGGTCTCCCGACCAAAGACTGGATGACATATCAATCATTTGATAAATGATGAAGAACGTACAGTGATTATATACTGTTGAATCAAAGAGGATTGATACTGTACCTCACGGAAATTACTGTGCCCTCTTTTTGTACAGCGCGAACCATGCAAGAACTTCTGGCCATTTCATAATAAGTACATCATTAAAATTTAATCAAGAAATTAGTCAGAAGCTGCCTCTGCTATGTACAAAAGGAAGCATTGTTAGGACGACTACTGTACAGTAGGCTGATGCCCGAGAAGTACAGTACTGTAAATTCTTTAACATGTTGACCTACAAAACGCTTTCATCCTGATCAGCTGTTATTCGTTTTTGGCATAGGTCGAACAGAGACTAACCTCCAAAACGCTTTCAACATGGTCAGCCGTAATTCGTTTATGGCAGAAGTCGAACAGATATTTCTGGAGCTCATCCCTTCGGCTCATTATACATACACCGTGAACCCGGGTTATCTGTGGTGTGGAGATGATCTGCTACGGAGTGTGTGGGCGCGTGGTACTTGGATGATGGGTATATCGCTGGTTACCATGAAGACATTCGGAAGGCACTACAGTTTCATACATCCCTAGAGGTGCGCAGTATGGGTTTGCAACTACGCATGGAAATTACGGCGTCTCGTGGCCCACGCCACCCCCCCACCATCTATAGAGCAATCTTTGACATGTGAGCTTCGCTAGGACTATATGGAAGGGACCAAAGTGCCCCGCGCCCCTGTCGGGTTGTACCTATTCATGGAGCGCAAGTTCGCAAAGCATGAGGATACTAAGGTTGCAAGGCTACACTGCCGACCTGATTCGGTGTGTGTTGGATTAAATACCTCCTCCGTGCATTTCAAGCCCAATTTACTCTTGCCGGGGATGTGGAATTCGATATCGCTGTCGAATTTACGCTGCGAGAGTTGATGGGGGGTCCTGAACAGCGATACTTTTTCGGGAACCGCAACTTGGCCTATTGAGCCCTTCAGCCCCCTCAAGCCAACTTTCGGCATCGGGCTCCGCTCTGCTAAATTCACTGCGGTTGCTGCGATCCTTTCCTCCGTGACCCTGATGCATGCACTTTGCTCCACCCTTCTCGCTGTGCTACCGAACCCTGCTATCAAATTTTACAAATCCACAGTTCGGGCACACGACGAATGGAAGGCACAAGTGTCATCCTAGGCTATCCAGCTCACGGATATCGACTCAACGCAGCGGTTTGGGCAGCGGCAAATCGCACGCCTAATTGAGGAAAAGGGCTTTCGATGATATGGCGAAGGTGTATGAAAGGACTTTGGCATTCCGAGCCTCAGTATCCGTGGATGGTTGCAAGGATTGGATTTCATATTAACCTGCTCCAGGCTTTGTTACGTACATTTCTGACCGCAATTACAAAACATGGTAGCAGTTCTCCTCCTGGGTACCACTGTTCCCCGGCGCGTCAAAATTTCATAAGGGGAATGCACGACACTCATGGATCAGTATGGTGACCTCGCGCTGTGCTGAGCGAAGGTTCCTGGGCATCGCTTCATTACCCTTCCACTCTCCTCATTGGGGGCTGGCATCCGGCTGCTCGGAGCTTCACCAAGCAGGTTGCGACTAACATTGTCGCACGTGCAGCTGTTCCGAATGCGGACGCGCGGCGAACCATGTTCGCTCATCACGCGGCGAGACTCACCCGCTCGGGATACATGTGGCCTCACCTCGCCTACAGACGCTGGTACCCATCAAAACCCTCCGTTTACTCTCCAGCTTGACATGGGTCGCTTCCAAAAACAATTTAGAGTGTCTTTCCTTCCTTAATCAGACTAAAAATCTCTATCATTAAACTCTACATTGCGGAACTGCAATTCAATCCACCTGCGCCACTTGTCACGATAGTGCTTCTGAACATTTCGGCGACTACTGGCAATATCATCGCCAATGGAATACAGCCGCTTTTTAAACCGCTTCTTTTGAACGTTATCTTCTGAGCGCAGAGGATGCATCTGAATGTGAATATTTGTAGGCGCTTTACAAAGGCGAAATACGCGATCATAGCGGTCTTCTTTATAGCGCCACTTTTCTCCCACAGTGAACACAACCGTCCTAAAAAGTTTTCCACGATAATTGGATCAGACGATATTTTTTTGTCAGCGGCCTCTTCTGCAAGGGTTAAATTTCCATTACGCGGCTTCTTCTTCCGAAAAGGTGCCCTGGTCAACTGCTCATCGATACCGTTTATCCATTAATAGAGCCCAATGATTTGGGAAATCACCATGAACAGGGCCAATGTCCGAAATTTCCCTGTAAGATCTTGACTTCTTTAGAGCGCCTCTGTGGAAATCAATATTCCGCTGAAATATTTCCAAATCAGCCAAAAACCCAGTGAGCAGTTCAGAGCCTGTCCGTTCGGTAGCACAGAAACCTCAAATTTGAACCGATAAAGCTTTTTTTCTCTTGCTGAATATTCCCACTTGGCCTATTTGCTTGCTCAAAAGTGACATCAGTAGCATACCTAGCAGTAGAAAAATACCTAAAATTTTTGCCGTCTTTGAGCATCTGACCAAAAGGAACGAAGGACCCATATCGTTCTACAACTTCCTCAAAAAGAGGTTCAGTGAGCAAATCTATAAACCTCTTCATCATTTTCTCAAAATTTGGGCCTTTTCAGCTGAAAATTTTGGTAGTATCTCCCACTGGCCCCCACTTTTAAAGGTGTGAAAGCATAAATAGAATGTACTTTCCCCCGTACTTTCCTTTCTTCCCAGGCCCTTCGTTATAGCGCTCACTGTTAATTAGCTCCACGCAGCCCCAAATGTTTTTAAATTCTGCCGCATCTAAATTTGTCATATCAAGTACTGCTTTACCGCCGCTGGATTCATAAAAGATTTGGAAAACTGCGGAAGGGGATGCAGTTTCATCGTCAGTGGCAAAATCGGTGTCGCTACCGTCAAATGCCTGCAGCTCTGTGTCACGCCTTACAGCGGCGTCTGAGAGAATATGGAGGGCATTTGCTGCTTGTTGCTGGGTTGGGACGAGGAAGGTTGTTTCAGGGGTCGGAGGGTGCTGTGTCGAGGGCATTTTAGTTGAGGGACTGGAAAAGGATGGAGAGGGGTGGTGAAACGATACTCTGGGATGTTGGAATAGGTTTTTTTGAGATTGAAAGTGTTTTAGCACATAGATTTAAGCTATATTTGGAGGAGACTGTACTTTTTATAAATTACTAGTGTCCAGAGGACAATTATACTTATATGAGTCCATAGTTCTAACAGCAAAATTTTACATAAAAATATTACAGAATGACACCATTAGCTTTTCACTTTATCTAGTAGCACCTTTAGGTAGTCAACCGTGGAAAAATTCGGAGTTTACACCTCAGCTGTTCAACCGATCACACAACAAGTTTGTCAACATCGCAAAATTTAACCAAAATGACGAATCCAAATGACCCCCGTCAACAGCCCGGAAGCCTTTTCAACACTCGAGCAACCCTTCTTACGTCAGCGGCTGAGTGCAAGCGACTATTCGGTTCCCTTTGGGAAAGCAGGCGTGTCAACGGAACTGTGGTCAGCATCGAAATTGAAACATCTACTGGAAGACGTCCGACAACCGTCACCGCAGACTGGTTCATTCAGGACCTAACAAAGCGTGTCAGCTTGAAACTTGTACACATCAAGCCAAGAGAAGCATATGACGGTGGCCCAGCAACATCCAATGAAATAGAGGCATCTTTTGCCATGATCGAGCTACCGAATCTTCAACCTTCAGAAGAACAACCTCGAGAAGGAGCCAATGGGAAGGCCGGAGTAGGAAGGGTATGCAAAGAAGTGCGTGGAAAAATTTGGACCAATCAGGAGGTATTATTACAGTTGAGTGGATCACTGGAACTTTCGGCTATGGAAGGTAATTGGTCCAGCAGGTGACACGTATATTCAAGGTCATATCGAGTGTGAGAAGACCCCGTACGATTTTTTCCTTTTCATGTTTCTCCTCGAACAACTTTCCACAATTACCGAACTTACAAACCGGAAACGCGCTAATGTTGGGCACATGCATGCAACGGCTGGTGAAATTCTAAAGTTTTTTGGAATTCTCATATTGTTATGCAGATACGAGTTCACACTCAGAAGGTCACTTTGGAGTACAGAGTCTACATCCAAATAAATTACATTGGCGATGATTGGAAAAATAATTTCGAGGAACCGTTTCGAAGCACTGGTCTCATGTATGGTCCCATGTATTACGTTCAGCCGCTGCATGGAAATTGAAGGCACTGACAGAAGACGATCTTTGGTCAGTGGATTCGTGGAGACCATAAAACAACATAGGAGGTCAAGTGTGTCGCCATCGGAGAGAATTTGCGTGGATGAAAGCATGTCGCGCTCGTACGGAATGGGGGAAACTGGACGTCAGAAGAACTTCCGTACTTTATCGCTATGGACCGTAAGCCTGAAAACGGATGAAATAAAGACTGCATTCTGTGGTGTCAGTGGAATTGTATTGAATTTGGAGATTTTTTTGTCAGCATCTGAGTAGTAATCGCAGCTATCAGTCGAATTTCCCTCATGGTACTGCTGTTTTTCTTCGCTTTACAGAGCCTTGGTTTCATTCCACTCGACTTGTTTGTGCATACTCTGCATTTGCTTCTGTGACTACAGCAAATGCATTTTTCGAATATGGACTGAGGTTTACAGGTGTCGTCACGAATGCGACAAGGCATTTCCCTATGTCATTTTTTGTCAAGGCTGGAACATTTTAGGCTTGGGGATCATATCTCTATGGTAAGTTCGAGGACGTAAATCCATCCTTCATTGATGGCTGTTACGTAGATGGATAGAGACAGAAGATATTTCGTCAGTACTTCCGGTACAACACTTCCGTCAGAGCCTATCAGAAAATCTCGTTGGAGATCTGCTGGAAGTGAATATGGGAACCTGACCCTTAACTTTCGCGCGCATACTGTATCTACAACAGTATAGACAGGCTGTCATGTCCAGTGTCTCTTGTAGTTGCCGCGTTTAAGTCCCACGTGTAAGGTAGCTAGCAATTACTTCTTTTTCCTTTAATTATCCCTTTATTTTAGTAATTACTGTAGGCATAATTAGCTGACAGTGCCACAGTAGGTGGCACTTAGACTGCTTAGGTTCGCCGGCCTTGGCCGCCCCACAGTAAATCAACAACCAACGGCCAACCAATTCCCTGACCAGCACCACAGTGTCCAGGGTAGTCCGGTGTAGTTTGTCTAGGTTTTGCCTAGTCTAGTGACCGGCAAGCCTAGCGCTGCCTGGATCACTACGGCTAGAATCAACTAGCGTGCGTCCGGAGTAGACCTCGCTACTCAGTGGCCGGAGTATTCACGAACCCCTTTTTGGCGCATCCCGGAGTAGGATCGCCTACCCCTTTTCCTTTCCTCCTCTTTCTTCGTTCTTCTTTCCTGTGCCTTCTCCCTCATTTCCCCTCGCTCCTCGTCCGCATCCAGACATTCTTGGAGGACCGAAGGGCATCCTCCTACACCTCTCGAGCGCCACCTACCGTTCGCTCTGCCCCGCTACTTTGGTAGCTGTCTAGCACCGCCTAGAATGGTCTCCCGAAGAAGATTTGCTTCTAAAAACCCAACCACATGGTGTGTGGCCTCTTTAAGGGTCCATATTACTACAGTGAAATGGTGTTTGCGGAAATGGAAATTCCAGTCGCAGCAGTTGTCAGCACATACTATGAAAATTGCTCCCAGATTGACAGGCACAACAGATGTAGACAGGATGATCTTTGATTGAAGAAGAAATTCGAAGTAAATGATTGGTCGTTAAGGCTTAATACATCTTTGCTTTCAATTTGCATTTTTGAATCATGGCTGCTATACAAGGGTTTGATGGGTGCGATAAATTGCATGTCGCAAAAAGATTTTTATGCAAAACTTACAGAGAAACTCATTGACAATTCATTTGATGCTATTGGCCTCCGCAGATCTGGCATTGGAGTTACAGAGCATTATATTCCCTTATTGGCCTACGTTACTGGAATCCACTTGGTCCTCACAGTGAAAAGGCGCAAAGGAGCCAGTGGGCCCCAACGAAAGCATAGTTTCAAAGCAGATGCAAAAATTTACAAATCTGACAAGAAGTCCAATTTTCTCTGCTCTGAGTGCCTGAAACTGAACAAGGGGGTTTGGATATGCCATTCAGAGACAGGACGTAACTGCTTTCAAAACCACTTAGGCCATGTCTTCTTCTGTCATAATTAGATTATGCTTTATACTACTCTATAGTGATGTTTACTTGTCTATGCTGACATTCTTTGTAGGCTGAGTGAGCAAAAATAAAAAATTTAGTCCTTGACTATAGCCGCCTATATTTCTGATTCGCGTCGTTCAACCTGCGGAATTAGCATACGTACCTAAAGCTTTATTCCCCTTTATGAGTGATCAGTGAACTAACCCCTCTCCTCATGTTCAAGTGGGCGCGCTAAGCCAACTGAGGTGCAGCTAAGGGAGAAATGTAGACCTTCCTGAAGGAATTTTTTGCCCTTCTGTGTAGCGCAGCCAGTCGGACTAACGATTTCTTATTCCATTCTATACTTGAGGCCCATTAGGCCACAGCGATTGTTGTGAATGAGGATGAAAATACTTCTTTTATAGTTAGGGGATGTTAGTCTTCAGCACCCAAGGTATGGTTTTAATTAAAAAATCTAGGTATTTTCGAACAATCATTTGTACTCATATGAGTACATTTGCTTGTCCTTTGGACAATAGGTCTTTAAAGATAAGAGCGGACTTTCTATTATGTCTTGCTTTCATTTATAGTTGATTACATTGTGCGTTTCCAACTTAGTGTGCAAAATAATTGGCATACTGAACATAATTTTTCTTCCGGTTTTATATGAATCATTCCGAAATGATCACCAGTAATTCAAGATCAACCCTTGTTGCCAGAAATACATTGGATCTTTCGGAGCATCCCTTACATATGATAGAGGGGTCTAGTATAACGGGTGTCCGCTGCAGTACATATCATATCCGACTATTTTGTTCACTAAAAGTTAAGCAGGTGGTTACGGTACAGTACAGTACTGTACAGTAGTACAGCGAGTGGTAGTACAGGAAGCCCTGTATGATACTATTCATTAAGTTCTAAATTAAAACTTCTTCGGACCAGTCAGTGAAACGCACAGACACAGTTTGATACAGTAGAACTTTACCGCAAACATATTATGCATGCCAAGTTACCCAGTTATTCACGGAAATGGCTGCCTGCAATGATATTACATAAATTAATTGAAAAAACGCTAAATAGCTCGGAATAGATTTCATTTTTATCAAATTTGATAATAACTATTTCAACGATTGATTAAAATGCTGAGTTCTCATTAGTGTTGTCCAGTACTATTTTTGAAAATTATAGTTACTTGTAATAGATTTTTGATAAATTATATTACCAGGCAATAATAACGCTACCCTGGTAATGGAGAATATAGTGGAATTATTTGGTAAAATATCGCCATTGCCTCGACATTGCCTTGCCGGTGCTTCGCCAGTGCCCATGAACGAAGCACTAGTCCCCAGGGCCCTTGCCAAGGCACTAGTCCCCAGAGCCCCTGCCAAGGCTTTAGTCCACAGTGCCCCTGGATAGGCTCTACTGTACAGTACATTACAGTGGCCAGTGCCCCTGATCAAGTACTATACTGGAAACATACTGCACTGTACTGTAAATATACTGTACAGTACAGTATATTTACAGTATTGTACTTAGAAATGAGCACAGCGTGGCCATCAATGAACTTAGTAGTCGGCTCGGAAGGAAATACAACGATTCGAATCTCAAGGGCACGAATCGCCGGCATAGGACCGAGCGTCCCGGAATGGCTTCTCCAAGGATAGATGCGAGTTTGTGGGCGATATCGCCGTGATTTCGTTTTTTCGCTGAAGGGGCGACGGCCCCTGCAGCCTTTGCTATGATATGCATGGTTGTGTTCTGATATGGGGAGACAATCGTGACGTTGGACGCAACGGGGATAGGCAGTAAGGGTGTGGCTTCGTCGCCACGCTCCGGGACGAGAACGCCCGTGGGGCGCAAATTGAGTCCAGGTGAGAGGTTGGGAACCTCGTGCCTGACGCCACGTCCAGCAGCGGAAAAAATTTCTGTTACTAGCATGGTGTGCAGAGCCCTGCGGCGGTTTTGCCAGCCAATGCCTTTGTTGCAAAGGTACGAGGCGTGATAGCCAACAGCATCTATCTTCCTCAGGCACTCCGCCCGGCGAAGGGGCGCGGTGTCTTCGTAAAAGCGGATGTCCGGGTGGCGCCGCAACATGACGGAACATGTGTCATCGCGGACGCCGGTGACATTAGAAGGGTGTGCGGAGAGGAGCGATGCGGCTTGTGTCTGGATGAATGCGTTCCGGCGGATCCGTCGCCGGACCTCCAGAACAATGTGGGCCGAGGGCCGAGGGAAACGCTCCCAGTCATCGTCCTGGCAGCACCACTTTGTCGCCGACTCACTCCACGCGCGATATAAGATGTTGTATGCATTACCAGCCGTTGCGAAAAGGCCAGTGAAAGACGGAGATTCTTGGAGGCCGACGTATTAAGTCATGAACGACGGGTGGAGGCGTTGCGCGAAGTCCAAGGGATTTGTACCAGCATCTGCATACACGTGCGCGCGTATCTCGTGGCTAGGATATTGTTAAAAGTCCCTGATGCGTTCCAAATCGACTAGGCTCGCTTCGTACGCTGCGATGTTGAACGGCACAATGGGCGTGAAGCCATGTCCGCCGCTGCAAAGAGGCAGCGAAACCTGTTGGCGCACATTTTCGGAGACCGGCACGTTGTTTGACCGCGAGTAAAAAGCGATCTGGTCAGTACCCAATCTCTGTGCAGTTTCAGTTGTAGCTACAGATGGCGTTAGCTTTACGACATTCCTCATTTTGCATGCCAAGGAACAGACGCGATGAAGGTGAAACCGTATGTAAGCATCACCTATCGTCTCGATAAGGGAGAGGGTCTTGCTACAACTATCGACTTTCCCCGTCAAATATGTCTCCATAACAAAGGGGGGCCAATGGGCGCTCTGAGGAGCTCAATGCCTACGTCAAGCGGAAAATGGCGTAGTAACGGCGAGGACGTGTTGGCTGGTGATGCTGCTTCACTATTCTCGCGGACTCTTTTGTTCCGCATCCTGCGAGGTCCTTCGAATACACAACCACCTGCGGTCCCCTGCGGTCCGCAGGTGGTTGTGCCCTCTATCCATCCCTCCATGGGGGGTAACTTGATCGCCTGGATCCGGAGCGGATCAAGATACGGCGGGGATGGAACGTGAGACAGTACAGAGCGTGAGAATTTGCTCGGACATATTGCTATACGCACTGGATTGCGCTACTGTACTGCTATACAGTACAGTAGCGCAATCCAGTGCGTTATTTGACAAGGTCAAAAACATTTTTTCTAAAAAAATTCAATACAATAGATTTAACTTTGAACAATGGAAAATTTTAGACACCATTTATTAGTGAAGTTGAAGAATAAGTCAATGTATTCAGTATCTACTGGGGACTGCGCAAGTCCTAACTATACGGCTAAGATCTAACCGGATGTACCTCGTCGCCCATGCGCATCGGGGCTCGGGACAGGATAGCTTGAGCGATGGATGACCAGAGGGTGCAACTCAGTCGCTGGTAGATACGGCGGCGGATAACGCCAAGTGGCGAGTGGCACTTTGACGCGATCCGCGGAACTAACTAATCCATAAACGCAATTGTACCAGGGAAGTGGCACCTAGGGAATTTTAACGCGAGATACATACCACAATCAATAAATAGAGTCCAGAAAAGCGCTACCACACATGGCCTGTATGGTGTAGTGGATCAGAGGTTTTCCCTCTAAGCCACTACAACACACAGGTCAGGGTTCAGTTCCTCGGTGAGTTCCAATGGCGAACTCGAAAACTTCCAATCCAGTTGGAGGCTCGACAAATCTGTGCAGTGAATTGGTTTTCAGGATGCTTCGGCGCCCACTTGAACATGAGAAAGGACAAGGTGACATCTCCTAGGTGCACTGTGTGGTATAGAAGCGACGTCTTGCGGCGAGCTTGTTTAGCAGAGTTTGCTTTTCGAAAATATCGCAAATTGGTTTCCACATTTGCTTGGCCGTGGTAGCATGTTGAACCTGCTCAAGGTGAGTATCTGAAATTGTGAGTCCAATAATGTCTCTTGCCTTGGCATCTGCCTTTTGCCATGCCGAGTGAGTTGACGAACATGCTTCCGGTGGATTAAGTGTAATATGATTGTTAACCTCCCTGAGAGATAGGATGAGTTGAATTCGAGCTTTCCAAATGTGAAAGTTATCATCACGGAGCTTCTCGAGATTATCAATAAGATGTACAGCAGAGGAGTCCATGATGAGCAAAAAATGGACCAAGTGAATCAAAATTTAATTTTTGTGTTTGTGGTCAATGTGTTTGTTGCGATCGTGTCTAGTTTGGAAGACGCAGTTACAGTGGGCACAAGGAGTAATAGCCGACTTCCGCTCAGATCTGTTGCGGCACTTCCTACCACCTCTGTGCTGAGCAAGTTGCTTCGGACCCGATATTTTGAGCTGACAGAGATCAAAGGTTAGGAAAGAAGACTTGGGTTCCGAAACAAAGGGTATTATAGGTGCCAAAGGAGGTGGAGGAGAAGGTACAGTGGACGAAAGAAGTGGAGCCGGAGAGAGGGGTTCGACAGTAAGCGGAGTCGTTATTCTTGAGGCTGGAGGGTCAGCAGGAAGAGGCGGCACCGCAGGCGATAAAGGAGACTGGGTTAGAGTGACTGGAGCAGGAGCTGGAGGTGTCGGAGGTGCTGGAGTAGCAGAGATCAAGTCAATAACGTGAACTGGGCAGCTACGTTTGTAACCGGTTTCTTCTGACCCTTTGGTTTCGAAACATGGCTTGTAGAGACGGGGAGAGGCTTTGGGCGGAGCTTGACTGGATTATTGGAGTTGTTCTCGATTGCGGGCCTTTTCTTTGTACCCAATGCCAAGATTTGTTGCAGAAAATCCTTCTTCTTGGGAGAGATAATCTTCTTGTGAGAGTGAAGAGGGAGTGAAACGACGTCCGGAGAGGTTGCAGTGGAGGTTATATCACCGCCCTCACCGTCAGACTCAATAGCGTAGTCGTCGATAAAACGGCATTTCGGGCGAAGCTGCGGTTTCTCGGATCGAGGCGGGGCTTGAACAGGGTCTAATGAGTCGTGTTCGGAAGTGAAATTAATACGGCGGACGACAGGGTCGTTTGGAGAGATCTTGATTCCTCGAAGGAAGACGGAGCGGCGGATGACCATCGGAGGTAGGGCGTTGCGAGGTTAGGCGAAGTCTGGGGAAGAAGCGCGAAATATATAAGGAAGCAAGAGGTCTCGAGGAGATTTGGACTTACTGGTGAAACTGGACACGGGATATGAGACAAACCGAGGTATGTGACACAGAGACGAGGCGAGCAGCAACGAAGAGTCGGGCCGCAAAATGGACTTTGTTCTGCGGTCTGGGGATGAAGAACGACGATGGGCCGCAAAACCAACCAAGGTAGGTAGTGCGGAGACTACGGCCGCTAGACAGGCCACAAGACAGAAGGTCAGTAGATAGTGCAGAGACGACAAAGAAGTCAGATCAAACCTTAGGTGCTTTTTTTTTGGAGCTTCTGTGTTTTCTTCTCTCCACGGAGTGTAGGGTAGCCTCGAGGTAGTTCGCGCCGAACGGGGAGCGCGAAAAAGATGAGTCGGTGTGCAGAGCTAGCGGCCTGGGCCCATAACCTGATGGAGAGAACGAGAGAGAGGGAGTCAGGGAGCCAGACAGAGAGTGTGAGAGAGAGAGCGGGAGAGCAGGAAAGAGAGAAAGAAGGGTAGAAAGATTGAAGGAACGAGAAGGAGAGATGAGAGAGGAGAATATTGTGAGGAACTTTACCCAGGTAGAAGATGGAGAGAGACCGTGGCATATATAGACTTCAAGGCGAGTCGACTGATGCTTTCTGTTGGTCGAAGGAAGTTTCCAGAAGACATGTAGACGACGGTGAGTCTCCAACCCTAAAATTGCTTGAGCTGATCTAAAGTAGATCAGCTCAAGCAGCACCATACAGTGTATAAACATAACGGTCAAGTTCTAGGTTGAACGGTAAAGTACAGTAATAATTGAAAGCCTCTTTGCGAGTTGTCAGCTGTCAGAAGAAGGCGAAGAAGTGAAATTACACTGACAAATATCTCCCAACGCGCACTCAATCACTGATTTCGCAGACGCCGCTGATCGACTATCACGCACCTGCATCGTCCACACGGCCTGAGGCACCCCCATAAACTGGTGGAGCAAGAAGCAACACACGATTGCCAAATCGACATGCGAGGCGGAATACATCGCAGCGTCAGACTCCGTGTATCATAATCATTGGATACGGCGCTTGCTCTCCAACCGCACATTTCCCATGAGACGAACATCGAAGCTGCTCATTGACAACTCCGCCACAGTCCTAATCGTGGAAAGCACCGCTCCCACGAAAAGAAGAAAACTGGTCGGTGTATCCCAACACCATCTTATAGATCATGTTCAACGCAAGAAAATCATATTCCACTATGTTGGCCTCCGAACGCAATACAGTGGACATGTTTACGAAAGCACTAGGAGCCACAAAAATTAACGTACAACAACATCAACTCTGAATCTTAGAACTATCCCGCGCTGACCTCAGTCACTACCAACCGCCCCAAATACCGAACTCACACGACCTTAATCTTGCTTCATCATTTCCCCCCGGGACTTTCAAAGAAACCAAGAACACAAAGAAACCAAGCAAAATCACACGAATCAAATGCAATATGACAACCTGTCTTACCCCGAAACTAGTATAAATAAACGGCGTAGTATCAAATATAGCTTGAGTAAATAAGGTAACGTTCTACCGACCTACAAATTTAAGATGTGGCTTCTGTACGCAGCAGCGTACAGGAGCTGTGAAATGCATGCAGCATGTTAATATAACGTGAGCACAGTACATAAAGACGGACGTACGGACGTTGTTCCCACCCTACGTGGCAGGGATAGTTAATGAATGAGGATGCTGCAAATAAATTTTTACAGTAAAAGTACAGTACACGTTAAGAGATTGCCGATCTTGGACCATTATATTATCAGTTTAACTATCTGAAACTAATGAAACAAGAAATGTACTTCTAGTTAAATGTACAGTATTTGCAAAATTGACAACATAAAAATTGCATATCTGTGCAGAGAATAAAAAAAGTCAGGCAGTACAGTATAATTTCGATAATTGACCGACCATGATGGAGTAGATCAACGGGCAACTAGCGTGAAAGGTCATTAATGGGGATTGCTTACAGCCACTGTAAACTATTTTAAGTAACTCTCAAGAGTTTTTGAATGGCAGTAGGAGCTCTCTGGGCACGCACTGAAGACCGCAATCTCCTCGGGGTGACCAAGAAAGTCTTATCCACTGCAACTGAGACGTAGGAAACCTGCTTCAAGACGCCAATGTCTCAATTTTAGCCCTGAATGTAGGCATCTTGGAATTACATTCATAGTCTATCTCTTCATCAGAGTCATCCCCATCATAAGCAATAAACAAAGTCTCCGTGTCGTCTTTCTTACAATCTTCCTCACTCAGAGGATTGATTAGAGCATCAGTACGCATCATAGATCGAGCAGGAACAAGCGAGTCAACATATATCTGCAGTAGCTGTCTTTCTGAGATAAAATCGGGAACAGGCGGTTGAAGCTGGTTTCCATCAATCAGCTTGGTATTTAGTAACAATTGGCAGTGACATAATTGCTCAGCTTCTTCCAAAATTTCTTCAATTCCAGAGTTGACGGTAGTATGTCGACCTTACAGATGGCATTTTCATCAGTTCCCACCGGATCAAGAGCACTTTCCAACTGAAATGTTCTGTACTTGACTTTCATTGCTGCAATATTGCCTTCATCACATGGCTGAATTTTGGAAGCTGTATTGGGTGGCAGGAAGATAATCTCTGTGTTATTCAACTCAGGTAGTGTTTTGATGCTTCTATGTGCAGAGTAATTGTCAATAAGAAGATCGAATTTTCGCGCCTCGGGTTTTCCGATGTACGCATCGAATCGGTGCAATCATGAGAAAAACATATTAGCTGTCATCCAGTCCTTTGAATTGGAGTGGTATTCAAGTCCGTATTCGAGACCGTACTTCTTCTTAAGCGCTCGGGGGTTCTTTGCATGTCGAATAAACATCAACTCAAATTCCTCTGTCCCATCAGCGTTACAACAAGCAAGGGCCGTAAACCTGTCCTTATTTTTCATCATTCCAGCCAAAGGTTTTGCCACTACGGTAGTGTACGCGGCTAGCTTGTACTGTAGACCACATCCATCAGCATTGAATATGTTTCCCTTCTCAAATTTAAAAGCTTTTCTTGAAGCTTGGGATGATGAGTGGTTACAGCGACTACATCTGCTTCTCTGGATTCCTCATGCGGCCAAAAATGACGAAGACCCCATCTCTTCTTGAACTTATCCATCCAGCCAACTGAAGATTTAAGTGACAGTTTATAATTTTCAGCACAGCTCTTATTCATGACCTGAATGTGCTTTGCTTGTAAACGAATCAGATGTCGAGAAATATTTCACCTTCTGTTATACTGATGGCAGATCCAGTTGTAGAGCTGTTTTCAAGTAGTTCATTGGAACCTGATTTGTTTCTGAACGGTTTACTGAATCGCCCGTCTGTGGCGTGAAAATCGTCTTTTCACGCAAAAATCGCCTTATCGTCGTAATATCAGGGTGATGGGGAGTGCGAATTCTGTTTTGGTCTACTTTGCAAGAGCATCCCCAGTGGAATCCTTTAAATCGATTCTTCTCTGCTTAGCCTCGGCCTTGATTTCCCTTTTCTGTCCTTTTCCCAGAGACACGTGAGTCTTCTTACTCATGGAAGTTCATGCTCTGAACGACTTACTGATGCCAGAATGAACAGATTGTTCAAATTGGTATAATTGATCAGCAATTCCTTCAGCGGGAGTAGTTTTTGCACCTTTCTCAAGGCTCGGAACCCTCTGAATGAAACGGTCAATTAAATTAACTTGGTCGAATATAAAATTTCAGTTAAAATTTCGCAGTCCACCAACTTGGTGGACGGTTTTTTCGGTCAAATAGCGCGAACTGTTAACTATGGAGAGGCCATTTATCGAGATTATACTGCCCCTCTGAACCACAATAATGCAAAAAATATAACTATGTGTACGTACTCTGAAATATTAATTTTAGAATTTAATATGCTGATTTAAAAACAGAGGGAGAATCAAATACAAAAGAGGGGTGAGCCTCAAAAAAAATATTTAGCGGAAACATCCAAAAAACCCATAGATACGAAAACAAAGGACTCCCACCTATTTAAAAACCAGTGGCGGTATTTTAAAATATATACAGGCTTTTGGATGCTAAATAGAATATGATTGTCCGGAAATATACTGCCAGTTAGTACTGTGGCCTTTTCTGTTGTCCCAAAAATCGACTCCTATTTTCAAAACTTTGACTTCGCGACGTCTTTTTGCCGTCCAGCAATTTAGTAATAGGTCTTTCTGAACGGAGCCCGCTTGGGCTTTACTCATCAGGTGGAGTACACCAGCATGGAGACTTTCGATAATGACGATGATTTAATATAGAACTCACAACCGGTCGTAGTTACCTCACTGCTTGTACTGATATATCAAGCATGCTCTGCGGCCGTACAAGGAGCTGCAACTGTTCTCTTGGAGCTGGATGATAACTTTATAGGAGACTTCTCCGTCAACTTGCTCAAGGCCAGAAAATACCGTCTGGACAAACTAATTGGGTCATATATCCCTCTTCAAGACCGTAATGAGCTTTTTCCCTGCTGAGTTCGAAGGCGTTTGTGCTGCTGTTTGTCCCCAGATACAGATAAGAGCGGGACACACCGACGATTTTCGTGGGTCTGGAGGGCGTCGCACAAAAATCGTTGCTGAGAAGAGGCTAATGTCCGCTTTGATGTGCTTAAGAGCAATTTCTGCAATTAGATCAGACTCTGCAAGTTGGAACTATAGTAGGACTTCTCTACACAGCGATGTACTTTTCATATGTTGCATCATTAACGAAGCGCTCTAATCAGAAATACGTTGCGAAAGTGCTGAGGAAAGGATAAAAGCTCGTGGAAGGATACCTCTATTTTCAGGCTTCATTTGGTTTGTGGATGGAACCCTATGCATAACAAGGAGGCCTGTTTATGCGCAACATCGCGCATATTTCAATGGACGGAAGTAAATTTACTGCTTCAACTCGACCTTCTTGGATTAACTACGAAGGTTTATTCACATTTATCGACTCTGGCTATGCTGCATCATACCATGATATAACTATCCGGCGTGCAACCACCCGGGCCAGAAACTGGCATAATTCCTTCTCCATGGGTACAAATACTGCCGAACCCATTGAATATCTATTTGAAGATCCAGGCTATTTAGGAATTGATCACTTCATTTTACGGCATATAGACGCTCAAGAGCTTTCCTTTGTTGATATAGACCCTGTACTCAAAGCATTCAACAAGTAACACTATGAATAAAGGTTGGAAGTGGAGTGGGGTATTGGCGGTAAGAGGCAAAAATTTAGAAGGCTGCTTGACACATGCCCGAAACGAAGAAGCAAGTTTTCTCTCATCATTATCACTGCGGCAAATTCTAAGTAACTATATGAATCAACGTCGTCAGGACTTTTCCACATCTATAAGAGACAGTGCAGGTTTTTTTGGAGTCCAACTGCCTCTCCAAAACGAATTTTGAATTACTCTTCATTGATATTTCCTTGCTTCTTCAGTACTAGGAATCTTTTGATCTTTCAGTCGATCTCCTCGCTTTCCAGTGCATCAAGTTGTTTTGAATGTAAACTTAGAAGCCCTCTAGCATCATCCTCCTGCACCTTGATCTGGCCTTGTACCACCTGACATAAGTCTTGTGACTTTTTGTCAACTACTGACACCATCCAACTGGTTGCGCTGACTGTCTGCTGCATTATATTCATATGTAAGACGTGACTTAGATTCTTTTGTACCCTCTTCTTCGTCTTTTAAAGTTTCTCCAGCTTCAGGTGCGTATTTCTAGGATTACTCATTTGTGTGAGCTTTTCATAATCTCCCGATAGTCGCTTATTTTGTTCTTATGATAAGTGTCGCTTTTCTTCAGGCGTTGCATCAAGTCTTCATCCTGCAAGGTCATAATCGGGCATCCAGCATTGTCAGAGACACCTGTTCGAATATCAACGAACGCATTGTGCAATGCAGTTTGAAATCTTCGTTCCTGTGGGAGTTGATCCCTATCAGAAACTTTACCCTCTGCTGCTGTGCATGATTTTTGATCTTGAAAAAAATCCTTGTACACCTCACGCTAAAAGGCAGCTGGTACTCTCTATTTTACGGCTTGCTTCCGACCTCGACAATAGAATGCAACGTGTTTACCATAGCTGCTAGTCAAGCATACTAAGGCGCTGGCTCAAATTACGTTTCTGCGCATCTGAACTCGCGTGTCAATGCGAATATTAGCCACAGAGGAAGAAAGAATAGGTTAGAAGACGGTGTAGTTTGTTCCGCAGTCTGCAGGTTGTATTTTTGAGTTGTTCACTGGTATTTTTGGTCCATACGTACCCCGGATCTCAACACAACCGCTCTTTTTGTCATTTCCTAGAGTTTATTCGTCTCGTTAAAACGGCAAGGGATCGGACATGCTTACATCAGGGACCGTTCTGGTCATTTGATCATCTTGGGCTGAGTCGACGGACGCCATCGAGTAGAACAGGAAGGAAGGTGAGCCTTCAATCAGGACAAGTACAGATCGAAACCACCGGTGTTTGATCTAGGGCTGAAGTTTGAGCATGAGATATGAGCTCAATGCTGCTCGAGAAGTCATGAAGTCATACATGACGTTTGCGCTTGTCGTCTTGAACACGTCACACCCGAAAAGGACGTTAACTTTCATAACGTCCAGTTTGGGTGCAGTTTCACTTTGTTCAAAACAGGTCTTTAAAATTTGCGGTGTCTTTCGAAGTGACTGTAAGAACTGCTAGTTAACCGCGTGTTGGGGAACTTTGCGGACAACCTTAATGAAAGCTTAAAGCTTTTCTAATCTATGAAAATAACTGCGCATATCCATTTCGATTCCTAGTTTCAAGAGATGTGCAACCCTTTTAATACATATGATTTGAGCTAGCCTTGCTTCTTTTTCATCTTTTTCTGTCCGAAAATTTTGTGTTTCTGGTGTTTAACATGTTCATGAATTGGCGCAAATTCGCGAAGGCAAAGAGGTCGCACTTCTTTTGTTGGATGAAGACCTCTCAATATGTAGAGAACTTATTATACTTTAGAATTAAAGCCGCGCTCTTCAAGCCTCAAAACTTCTACCAATAAAGTAATTATCCAAGGCTCATTAATTCAATTTTCACTCAATGTGCCAGTACTCAGCCTCTCGCTGATCAACAAAAAGGCAGTAAGGATTAAATATAGTATAAATAGCGTCAATTTACTTCCAGTTGAACCCACTTTTCTCGGAAACGATCTTAGAAGGTTGGAGTAGGAACCCATTAGAGATTACACTCCTTCCAATTTTGAAATGGAAGTACCAGCAGTTTAGGTAGGCTGAGGAAGCCTCGGAGCACAAATAATACGGCTTATATTGTACACTAGTACCTGTTGTCCCACAATCTTAAGAGGTGTGTATATATATGTTTCCTTGGAGGATCGTCCCAAATATGTGGTAGAAGATGAGGCAAGTGTTGGTATCATCGTGGTCTAATACTTTTTTCAGATAAACTGAAGCTTTATTTCTACCAGGAAGAATTTTAGTTCCTGTATATGCTTGAGAAATAAGTTTACAACAGAGAGCTTTTTGCACGAATCTATGATTATTTTATCGTTATTTTTGTTATTTAGGGAATATTTTTGGTTACTATCTATATTGTGTGCTGATCGAGGTATAAATTAGATACTTGTCCACAAACTACCCTTTAGTTTGTATATCAGGCCCATGAGATGTAACTGGGCGGATGATTTAATATTTAGGATGTATAGTAGAGACTTGAAGGGCAGATAAAAGTTATGTATAAGCTCGGTAGCTGTATTTTCTCGATGCAGGTGAGTCAAGTGTAGACAAGAATTTAAGTGAGTGCTCCATTAGGAAAGAAGTCGCAAATCAACTTCATACTTCAGAAAAGTTTCGGTAAAAGCCCTTCCAATAAAGAATAGTGGACCATAATTACTTTTAACCCTTTCCTTGTTCCTGTACCTAGGATGCGGTAGCATTTTTTCCTTTCGGGCGACTCTATTTTAGAATGGTTGACTTCCACTACCAGTCTTTGTGGATTTACTCTTATAAAGCATCTTTCTTATTGTACCTGCTTAGGTTGTGTGGAGAATGGGAGAAGTTCCCATACTGTACATGTTCACTCTAATATAATGAGAACTAGTAGACTAGTCTTCGGTTTATTCTTTGACGCAATGGCCCTGGAATCCTTTTAATTTATTCACTACACCTAACTATTATATTGACCAGCCGTTTCTTAATTTCCTTGATTCCAATGCACCAGTAAAGCATTCTAAACTCTTTTGGGGTGAATAGCTAGTTTTGAAGAAGAATTTAATAAGGATTGGGGAATGAATAGGACAGATTGAGTAAGTTGCTCTGTCTTTGAGGGCATATGTGGACCCGGGTCTGTTTCTCTGCCAGCTATTTTCGTTCCCCCATGCTCCAAGCCTACTTTCTACTACCCCTTGGTTTTGAAAACCCCGCATCTGTCACCGAGACAAGTGTTTTACTCATTACAGGCACTGATGGAAGTGCGTGGAGGGGAAAAAGGCATATAGAAGCACTATTAATGAGCAGTACGGGGAGCTTCTTCAATACTTGTAAGACCAGCCGTTAGAAAGAATGCATTGGATGGATCGGCTGCTGCAGTTTGTCTTTGCATGAAGTGGGATCGTATATGTTCGAATTTTCCATCGCCCAAGACGCAAGCCTCCAGTAACGTGATAGCAAGGGCTACTCGGCACTTTGCTTTCATTACAAATTTTCGTTTTAGTTTATTCACACAAGGTTTGACCCTATTTGTATACTGGGAATGGTTACGGGTGAGTTCCACACTGGGGTATTTTATACTTGCTTTATTATCAATCAAAAACTACCTTGCTGTCCTATGCCACCTGGACCAATTTCCGTCTTACATATTTTCAGAGTATGTCATTCATGCCTACCACAAGTTCCAAAAGCGCTACTTACGATACTCAGGCTGTTTTACTGGAAACCCTTTGCATTCGCTACTATCGGAGTTTTTTGTTCGGCAATTATTTATCTTCATATCTATGTAAACCCTGTTTTGGAGATGTCAGCTCAACTCAGCTTGCCTACCTCCAAGTTTCAACTCAAGTTCAACCTAGATCTCCTCGTATGCGCGCATAATGCACCACACATTGGAACAACTAAAAGAGCCGCTGGAGGGCCTATATGTTTTGAGGGGTATTCCAGACGAGAGTTTTGGCTGTGATCTGAAGAACAAAGAATGTGAGACCCACTTTCGCAGTTTTTTCTGGTATTGATTTGTCGCTCTCCGCGAAAACCATTTTGGTGTATTTTTTGGTGGTATTTGATGGGGTAAAAATGGCGCCAAAGAGAAAGGGAACCAATAACTACCCGAGGTGAGAGTCTTTGCGACCTACTAAAGTGCTAAAGTAGAAGTTAACGGGCGATGGAGAGGAGTGGATGTGAAAGAGGAGTGACTGATCTATTAACCAACTCTAAAGGGGCAGGCCGTACTACCTCACATAGAGGCTAGGGAACTGATTGAAGGTTTTGGTTTGAATTTGACTCCCAAATTGCTTTCCATCTCATTGGCGAAGCAATTTACTGAGCTTGGATAGACATTTTTTCCAAACTGAAATCTCGGTAAAACTACTAGAAGCACCAGAAAAAGTAGGAAAAGATTTCATGTGGGCTGGAAATTTTTGACAAAATATACTCGAAAGAAACGAAATTATTCTACTCCTCAAAATCTTAATCCTATAGGTCAGAACCTAGCACTTCCCTTAAAACATCACAAGTACTCAATTAGTCCTTACAAACGCCCGTGGATGGTCCACAATTGTCTGCCCCTCCTCGCAACGAGTACAACTCACCTGAATCCCCTTCAACCCAGTCCATGGCCGTGACTACCTGATCCAACCAATTAAATCCTTCCCCTCCACTATGACCCGGCTGTTCATCCCCTTCTTCATCCGCGGTCTCCTCATATTCCATTCCTTCTTTTCCAGCCTCCCCTCCTCCATTTTCCTCGCCGGGCTCGTCCTCAGGTTCTTCTTTTACCATCCCATGGACCAGTTCGGGGGCCACCCACTCCTCGAAGCACTCCTCTGAATTATCATTTACCTCTTCCGAGTCCCCCTACCGATCATTGTGCTTCGATCTCTTCCAGGTGACGAGCAAAAAAATCTGACATTTGTTTCCTGTTTTGACGACGGAGGCAGTCCTCGACGTCCGTTGGGCCCGAAGGGAATAAAACAGAGACGGTAATGGGGCGAGGGTGGCAAGTTTTGGAAATGGGGCGAGAAGAGGGTATTCCATGCATGATGGCTGTCAGGGGGGGTTTCAATTGTAAAAATCTTGTCGTTATAGTGACGTGGATAATTTTCAACGGTGGTCGACATTTTTTAACAGCGCCAGGAGGTTCAGATTGACAGGCCCGCTGAATAAAAAGTGGGCGGAAAATGGTCTTGTAGTGAGATTTAGTGTAAACTGCCTTAAAAGGGGTAGTTAATGGCGTAAATCATGTATAGAAGTATTGATTATGGAAAAATATTTTTAGGGCCGAAGGAGATCAAATAAACGGAGAAGCCGAAATGAATTAACATCAAACAAGAAGGAAATGGCTCATAAAAGAGAAACGAGAAAAAGAAAAGAGTATAAAGAAATATAAATTTAGTCGCATGAAAGAAAAGGAAAGTCGAGGGAGTAGTAAAGAAGAAGAGAGTGAGTATGGAAACGTAAAGGGAGGGAATTTGTGAGCGTAAAAATAATACCTTCAGTTTCTTGCTTAGCATTATTAATGCAATCTCTAGGAATATTTGAGATTCCAAAATATTGAGCGGAGTAAAATGCGTCCTGCGAAAGAGGTTATGCAAGTTGAGAGGCAGCTCAGCTTCAAGCTTCTAAATTAAAGTTGCACGCTGCCGGTATTTACAAAAACTGAAAGGCGACTTTTGGCGGGCGTCATAGCGCGAGAGTGGGGTGATTACGGCCCCTGACAAGAGCGCTGGTTTGGCTATGCTGGGACTACACAGGCCCAAGCTATGCTAGGGGAAAGGTTTGGGTGTTTAACTCGTGGAATATATATCCGATCTATCCAATGGTTTTCCAGACAACCACAATCGACTCAAAGAGGTTATACCGACACAGTAATCGGGAAGTAAAAAGCCACCTTCAGGCCAGCCATCAAGCATGCCGCATCGGGCATGACGGCTGCTGCTGTGTGCTATGCTAGGTGCCTGCTCGCGGGATGAACTGGTTTGGTCTCCATTCTGTAACATCGGCGACGTCGTCGCAGAACTAGTGGAGCTGGTTATGGTCTAGGAGGAGGCATAGTTCTCCCAGTTACGAAGCAGTCATTTCATGTGATACTATACCGTACTTCCTTCGGATCGCAGCCCCATAGTAATTTTCAAGCATTAAGAGACCCAACGCCTTCTCTCCATCCCAAAGTGTGCAGGTTTCACTTTATAACCTCCGTCAGCAGCCGTCAAGTCCAATGTGGGCTTCTTTATGGCTGACCTTAAGGTGGCCTTTTAGGGAGCGTAGCTTCTCCCCTAATACTGTGCTGGCATATCTTTTTTGAATCGATTGTAGATGTTTTGGAAACTGTGGGAAAGGTTTGGGTGTTTTACTCTTGGAAGATATATCCGGTCTATCCCATGGTTTTGGAAACTTAAAGGATAAGTCGATATATCCTCCAAGAGTAAACCACCCAAATCTCTCCAATTTCCGTTACTACTCAGTACCGTACATACGTCATTACTGCCGTGCATAGGGACAGAAATCGGTCGTCAGGCCCTTAATACCTCGTGAGATTGCTTGCTCTTAAGGCTCGAACATTTACTGCTTTTGTAGTAAATCAACCTTCTCTTCATCTACGTGCGGAAATTTGTACGTTCTGGACAACTCTCAGTAATGACAATCAATTTAAATGCCAGATAGCACAGGTATTGTACTTGGCAATACCAAACCTTTAACTTTCTAATGAAAAGGAATGCCTACGTTCGATGTCCTCCTACTATCTTTCCACAGTTAACGGAAGAGAGAGCTTGGTACATCGTCCGGAGAGCCCGTGAATAGATTCCTGTCTCTTGAGGGCAAAACAGTACCTTCGAGTGTCGCTGCCTCAGTCTCATTAGGATCGGAGGTCACAACTAATCTTGAGGATCCGTCATTAAAGAACACTCTAGCCGTTCGAATGAAGACGAAACCTTCCACTGGTATCCTTGAGACTCCAGTTGCGATCAAGCTCCCCGCCACAGACACTGTGGCCTCCTCCGTGCTCTCCAAAAGTTCCTCTGCAACTGTGGAGAGATCATTGTACCGCGAAATAAACCTAGACGCGGTCCTCTGACTTTCTTCGGTTGTTGAGCCATTGAGATTTATCCCAAGCAATGCCAAGAATGGAACGGAGAGCCCGTAGTTGTATTCGGCTACCAACCTGTCATAAATCTCTAGCTCAGTGTCATTGAGAAGTGACACAAACGACTGGTTGAGGGAGGAGATGCTCTCAGATGTAAGTGCATTGACACTAATGTTATAGGATAGAGAGGCGGAAACGCCAATCTGGACTCTCACTCCAACTCCAGTGACCCGGGAGAAGCCAGATGAAGATCTGTTCACAGCGAAATTCACGTCCTCCTGGCGGTCAACAACCGGGACTGTAAGAGTACCATGCTCGACCCGAACAATTCTCTTTGGTTCCCCCTTCGTGCATGGAACGCCAAGGTCAGCCTCGTTGCATGGAATGATGTCAAGCTTACGATGCACAGGAACAGATGCAGCAAAGCAGGACGCCGCAAGAAGCGCAACGCTTAAGATAAACCTTAGGGCATTCATAGTGCTTGAAATGAGAGTGCTCTCCGATGAAAGGTGGTGTTCGTACTTCCTTGACTGGGTAATGCAAGCTCCTCGTGAATGGAACTCATCCTGACTTAAATATTGTTTTGGATATGCATCAGACCTCAATCTCGTGTAAAAGAAATCCAGATCAAACTACTATGAGCCAAAAAGAAGGATTTGTAGCACCTACGCTATAGCAAATTCGCAGAGCGGCCGTGTATTGATGGCAGTCATGATCACTGCAAGCCTTGAATGGTCGCTTTGAACTACTTGAACTCGAGCATGTGACAAGCGCTCAAGAATTACTAAGCATAGGTCAGAAACAAAACATAAGTTCCTCACAATGGAAAAGTTGCTGTCACGTCAAAAATTTCGCGACACACCGGTCACCCTCTAAGATATTCCCGGCCCCAACCGACCACATCTTTCAAACATTAAAGCACCCGAACATTTTCCCACTAATCAAGTCCCCTACTACAAAAGTATTATTCACGACAGGTTATCTTCTCACCTGGTGCTATCACTGCACTGGTCATGCCCATCAAACAAGTAAGAACACTGCACCTGCACATCTATCGGTCGTTCCCGTTATCCCAAGAGGCTCATCATCTAAGCTCAAAATAAGTATTCAACCTATCCTTGAGACTATAGAATGGTGATAGTTCATTGCCAGACATTCATATATCTACCTCGAACTGGTTAAAAATAATCCTGTGATGTACATCTGCCTCCATATCAATCATTCATAGTAATTTTCCGCGGCTTTTGCGAAGCAGCTTATGAACCCAGTGCTTTCTCAAGTTTGATGCTAAACAGCTATTCGAAATCTCTGATTGGTAGTCATCCCAACAGGGGCATCTACTAGCCAAAAATAATATTTCAGGCTCAAAGTGAAAGTTACGTTTCTTGAATCTTGGGAACACAGTGAAGAATTGTTGCGGTTCAAAGGAATTTACTACGATATAGAGATATGATACTCAAAGAATATTTTTTCTTTGCTGATCATCCTTACAAAAAGAAAGGCATTTTATTCTCAGGGAGCGATCCTTCGGTACCCCTACACTTGAGATTGCTGCGTTCTTATCGCCCTAGAGCAGATATGATGCGGAAGGGATAGCTTGATAGGAGTGAAACGGAAAACGGTGAGTGAGCTAAAAATATGATTTTACATGTTTGCTTCTCTTTCGTCAGCAAATTAAAGTGACACCCCAACGCTCCCTCTGGGTCATCATTCTTTACACCAATCATTACGGAATCTCACGGTCTTCATGCACCACATCTCTGTGGAAGTCTTCGCTGCACAAAAAAACTTCTCTATATCTGCTTGCATAGTCCAGAGAAGGAAACAGTGTGCTGGTTCGGAAATTATCGGAGGGACAGAACCTTTTGTTTGAATTCTGAGCCCTTCCCATCAGTTAGGAATTGTCGCCAAGGCCACAGCTCAATATTTCCCAATATGATTTGAATGTTACGGGCAACATGAGATAGTCTTTCTGTTTATCTACAACGTATATAATTGCAAGGCATGCAACAGTATCCGAAATGGGGCAACACGGGAGTTCACTTACAGTAACATAGATCGGATGTATCTTCCAAGAGTAAAACACCGAAAACTTCCCCCCCCTTCCTGTAACAGATGTTGTCATCATCTTTACTTCATGTGTTATAAAAAACTGAAACAGATAGGCTGGCTGATACTCAGTCACCTTGTATGGTACGGTGCATAACGATTGTAATAATTCTACATATAGTAGGTACTCCACAAGGATTTGTCGTCACATTCGCACCACTCACAGTAGTCAAACCCACTTAACCCATTCAAGTAAACCCAAAAAGACCCACTTAACCCTCGTCTGCGATTGCTGTTATCAGGAAAATTAAGTAAACCACCCAAGTAAACCCCTGCGACCGGCACCCACTTAACCGTTCGAAGGGTAATGAGCATACCATTTCGGTCATCTAAACGGCCATACAGTCCATGAAATCAGATGAAAAGCTGAACTATGGTCAATTACGTGTTAAACAGATTTGATCCAACAGCAATGTTCTCTCCCGCCAAAGCATTGTACAAAAACAGCAGTATGCTGGTCAAATCGCATGAGCCACAGATGCTGATTTGGTACGTATAATTATTCGGGAGTTATTCTTGCAGATGGCTGGCTTAACGCCTGCTGACAGGCTTTGAGCCAGCCTTTTAGGCACACGAGTGACATTACCCATTATCCTGAACACGTCTAGCATGCACCGGGGGATAGCCGAACCGCACTTTTCAACCATTGAAGAACCAAATCGATTCCTCCTTGCAGATGGGAGAATTCGGGCTGTTTTCCTTCTTGCCCTCGTGTAGAATTAAGGTTCGAGAGCTAGTAACGAGCAATCTACTGTGGTGGCCGAATTGAGAGATGAGACGTGTGGAGGAGAATACTATCCAACATAAAAGGATAGAACTTATACAAATGCAGCCATGTTAAGATTACCCCTCGGCTGGTAAATTCTGCACTGTCGACATCAAATGTACTGCGTAACTCTATGTAATCATGGCAGAGGCACAAAATAGCATTAAAGAAAAAGGTACTTTAAAGGCATCCAATTTACGTGACGTTATTCGCATCACTAATCACCACCCTGTAGGATATTCCGGCCACAGCCGACCATATCTTTCAAATATTAAATCACCATACATTTCCCCACTCGAATCCTTAGCAATAAATTAAGTTAACAATGCCTCAAAACGACGTTTGTAATGAGAAGCGTACTGTAACGCTGTGCTTTTAATTTCGAAGGTCAAGGTACTGTGCTTTTAATAAGGATTTGTGGATAGAGTAACGGTTGCTATTAACTCCAAAAGTAACGCATTGCATTGAAGCTGTGCACTCAGCTGAAGCCTTTCTTCAGCATTAGCTTGTGTGGTGCTAGCAACAATACTATTTTGCCTGTCTTTACCTCACCAATCAATTTGCCAAAACATCCCTATGGACTCCTCCATGTTCATCACGTGACATCGTCCTACTGTACAGTACACCGCTTCCATGCAAGCAGGGGTGTCATGAGCATAGTTTCAGATATCGAGACATATGATTGGCCTAAATTAATAGAAACATGAAGCAATTCTAGTCTTGATCCAGGCAAGATTGTCCATCTGTGCAATTTGACTAAGGGGACCAAATATTCTGATTCACCTTATTGCTGATAGAGAGAAGAGAGACTTTACTAGGCTAGCTAGATATATCTTCCAAGAATTAAACACCCAAACCCTTCCCCCTCACTGCCAATGACAGAACTCCTTGTTCTTTCATACCCTTTATTATCGAAGATACTGCCTTGCGTGACATAAGTGCCGCACCGTCCATTTGCTACCTAGCATATTCAATTCATTTACATTAACTTTTAAGGGTTGTCTCGCTTTTGATTCACGTAGTAGGGTATGTATGGGTTTAGCCACGTAGTCCGAACAAGTTGCACTTTTATGTACAAAAGCGGTCCTATTGAGATTATCCTGACGTGATTGATGCGGTGTTCAATATATATGCACCGTACGCTGACTTGGAGCTCTCCCTCCAAAGGAATCCAAACCCCGCGGTTACGCCTTCAAAGCTTTCTAGTTAGCTCATTCCCGCGACTACGACATTTCTTCATCTTCGTGTCATTAAACGTAGCCATGAATTCCTGTGTAAGGTAAAAATATCAGAGCTTATAGGTCGAATGTGCTGCTACAAGTCCTCAAGCATATTGCAGAGTTCAAATGTATTTATTTCTCTAAGGGGTGGCCGTCCAGCAGTGTCATACGAGGGAATATGGGTTACTCAGGTTGAGAAAGACACCCGCCGTGACACGCATGCGAGCAAGAAGAGCAGTAGCAATACTCGGCCAGATAGCATAGGCGCTGCAATATTTTGCTCTTTGCAAGATTGAATTGGCGCCCAGACCTAAATGCGATATGTTTGGCACAGTCATCGATAACTCGTCGCGAACGTATAGATAGAGCACCCGGTGTGTCAAAAGCTGGGGGGAGAAAATACCACTGGACATGTGGGGAGGATCCGTAACGCGCCATCCAAACATGTGACCGAAATTTAGCGCCATCAGCTAGGAGGGTACAACATTCATGGAATATAGCAAGGAACAAATCGAATGAGCGTGTCACATCCCTTGCTCAAGTCTAAAATCTGAGGCAGCCAATCACAGAGCGCATTTCCAGTTGGAAGCCGACTGTACAAATCATCCATTCAGAGAGGAAAGGTTGGGTATATTAATATGTACTCTTGGAAGATATATTCGATCTATCCTAAAGTTTTCCACGCAACTACAGTCGACTATATTCAGTGTTGTAATAAATGCAATAAAACGCTTGGTTTGGAAGTTCTGCTATACTTAGCTATAATGTATAACTTTCATGTACTTGTGTCCGACATCCCTGCCAAGCAGGAAAACATTGCTGGGCCCGATTAGGCTTATTGTGCATTGGAGGATAGATTTAACTCGAACTACTAATTTATAGTGCTCAAAGTGAGGACTCTGCAAACTGCAAACACGCCCTGTAAATAATCCTCTCAAAGCGGTAATGAGGCACATCAATTATCGTCCCTCCGGACCAATCCCGACGTAGATCTAAAGACTCATACCCTTGTACTGTCGACATTTCTAAGTACATGTATGTGTAAAGACTCGTGGGATTGTTTCTTGTAGACCATTTGGATTTCTTTATTTCATATGTTGAAGTGCCGTTCCCAGATCTTACACACTGAGAAACATATCTAAATAATTCTTTGACACTGTACCTACTCAAACAGTTAGATTGCGATGAGGTGTTGGTATTTCCGGTTGAAAACCCACGGGACATATACAAAACCGCGGTACGCATTACATAGGCAGCTGGGTCGGGTAGATCACACAAACACAGGATGCAATGGTAGGGTTGGTAGGGCACTGGTCCTTCACGGGGAATACTGCGAGTTTATATGCTGTAACAGATATGCTGGCTGAAACCCTGTCAATTTAAATAGTGGTGCTCATGCACGTGAAAATTTGCGGCTGGCACATATAGTGATAGAATAAAACTGGCGTCAACCGAAAAAGGAACCATGAACTACCCGAGATGAGATTTGTTGCAGGCGACTAAAGTGCTACAGTAAACGTCGCCGGACAAGGACGAGGAGCGCAATTGAAAGAATGGTACTGCGAAGCTATTGTAAGGGGACAAGCTAATCCACCTCGATTCGAGACTAGTGAGCTGAGTTTTTTGTTTTTAGTTGATTCCAGGCTTGCCTTGAGGATTTTGATTCTCTTTTCCAAAATAATCCGGGACGGAACTTTTCTGGAAAGATCTTCTCAGTTTTAAAATCAGCAGTATCTATCTCTCCTCAACAATTAACTCGCTGACCTTTTCTACAAAACGTAAAGTTCTAAATCGACGCTGCACCAAGCAAAGCTTACTGAACTTCGTGGGATCGATCAACTTGACGACATTCCTCTGCAGAGGCCGATATTCCCGAATTAACTCTATCTAAATTTAGGCCTCCTCTTTTTCTCTCGAACGAGAAGAACTAGAGAGAATTGTCCCCTTACACCCTTGTCCCCATAACCTTCGCTGGGAAGAATGCACGGGATGACCTTAATTCGGTTCTACCTCTGAATCATCTGCGTTGAAAGAACTGCAGTAAGAAGTAAATCAGGACATCTAACCAAAAAGAACCACATACGCAATATTTTGAGGCTTTGGTATAAAAGAAAAAGCTATCAAAGCAAATATATATGGATTTACTGAATAGCAGCCCTATCGCTCGAATAATCCGTAAATTGGATCTTGTAGTGTGATGCGAGGAATTGCTTCACGGTTGAATCACAGTCCTCCAGATCATAGGCTCATCACGATATTTGATATTGCACTTAAAGTTTGTGAGAACACCGTGACCGGGTACATAATAAGGAAGTGGTGGAACAAATGCATCTTAAAGTGTTATATGTATTGGCCCAAAATTCCAATTCGGATGGGTTGGTTACTGGCCTCTGCTTTCCTTCCTGGTAGAGTGAAGTTCCACGAGCGCATGTCCTAAAACTCCAATTACATTCAAACCACAGTAGAGGATGAATTGGTATCAGCCAGCTTATCTGTTACAGTAACTGAACAACGCGTGTTCCTTCTCATATTTGTAGTAAGTACAAATACCTAATTGTACTATGCCAGTATGGAATGGTACTTGAGAAACTGATTTCGAATCGGTTTCATCTGGTGGTTAGCTTCTAGAGAGGGGCTATAGTACCCTTATACGGAGATATTTTGCCAATGGCTCATCTTCTGTGCTCAGCGATACTAAAAAACTAAAAAACATGTAATTGATCAGTGCACCCATGTAATGAAAAATGAGATGGAGGACAGTCTCATTTTCTCCGCATTAAATGTTAAAAGCATTCTTCAAGTCCACTTATTGAAGAAAATTTTCCCAGCTGGTTCCAAACTGTTTCATAATGCGTCGAGATCCGTGAAATAATGCATCTGGAAATTATTTTATATGTTTTCTAAATCGCCCTGTGGATACGTAAAGCTCATCAATAGCCTAATGATCAGCTCCAAAAGGCTTATTGCAAGGCGTAAACTCACATTCTTAAGGCAAAGATCAGAATGCCGCTCTAACCAGAACGCCTCTGAATTGTTAAGTCCTTTTCCCCACCGCGTTCGCCTGCCAACTATCCCTGGGATTAGATCAAAACTCAAAATATCACCAGCTTTGAAGTTCAACTAGAACCTCTCTATCAACGTTGCACCTCAACCAGAGTTCATAACCAACCACGGGTACTCACTGGGATGCAAATAAAGCATGTAATTCCCACGTCAACGCCCATTAGCGTCCTGTCCTTGATCAAAAAGCCCTTTACTGATTTTTAAACCTAAGTATGCCGTGGTATTGCTTCATGAATTCAATTTAAAATCATTTTCCATTGCTCTCATTTACGCTTGCATATTTTTTTCTTCATTAAAACCTTTTCAAGTCATAGATGTTCTTCTTCTTCCTTTTCCCGCTTCGAAATTAATTCATACACATATAAGAGTGTGCACTTAATTTGATTATGAAACCACTTTTGCTTTGAAAATGACCGATTTGGGGTTTCTTGTTACTGTTGTGGCTTTTGAATATGTTGTGGTTAATGTTGTTGTGATTGATACTGTTGTGGTGTATGTTGTGTTGTTGACCTTGATACTGTTGTTATTGATGATTTATTTATCATAAGAGTTTCCCAGCTACATCCCCTACTCACATATCATCCCCTGAGTACATAATTTCGACCATTGGGCAGATAAGTGAAGATTGTTAACTCTCCCGACCGCTTGGTCCGATAAAACAAGGCAATAATATGAAGGAAAGTCGTTGTGAGAGATCTTGAGGATAAAGGAACTTTAAGGATATTGTGTTTCTCTTGAAGAGATGAGTCGGTTTCTGGGCAGAAAGGGTTACTTGGTCCCATTTGGGATGAAGTCCTTCGATCCAATCATATCGGCAGTAATGTTCATTTGAAATTGCTCTGCTGTAATTTACACTTCCACCGGCTGTGGAGAAAGAATAAGTTACACTGCTTTAGTTAAAACATTCGGCCCAAACCTTTCGATGTTAATGTTTATCTCCTCATGCTAGGAAGAAGCGGTCATTTTGGGTCATTTTAAATTAAGATGTTCGGTCAATTTACACACGTAACGAACATTTGCAAAAATTTTAAACATGATCATATACTAGCAGTATAGTTGTATCGGTAGTTTTTAGCACATACGGGCAGACAGATGCATGTAAAACAGCTTAATTGGCCGCCGAAAATCTGTCGGTGGCTTAGATATATGTTTTTTCTCTTGATATTTTGCATATTTCAGTTTTGATCAAACTCTAGTATGTCCGAAAAAAAGTTCTATAGAAAAACTACAGCTCTGAAGATCTATCAAAGCCATCAAATGTTACCTTATTAATACGGTTCCTTGAAATGTTGATCTATAAGCATCGATTCAGGGTTCCATGTTACTCCATGCTCCAGTTCCTAGTTATCGGTCTTTGAACTTCCAATTTTAGTTCTCCTGACTAAATTACCTGTTCACCGCAAATACCGGTATTGTTTTGGAATATTATTGGACGGACCTTTGGGGTACAATAGAATGGATTAAATAAAGGATTTTCCATGGATAATCAGGCGCCTTCTGCGATAGCAGGTAAACGTAATAAGGATTCTGTATTGATCACTGACTCCTCGATTTGGAATGGAAAGGATGTTCTTAAGGGATAAATGGAAGGCTTGGATATTCTTGAAGAAGAAATATACTACTGGAAGTAGTTCTCTTTGGTAGTATATGGGTATTATGGATATTTTAGGATCTATTTGGTTCTGATCTAGGTATTAATAAAATTAAGAATCAGATTTAGATATTTGTCTCCAAATTAATTAGTGTCCGGTAGTTTTTGTTGTCCGAAAATATAATTGAACAGATTTAAAAGCAGTAGGTATGTTTTACTGAGAAGGTAAGATTACACGAAAATTAAATACTGTCTGCTTTAATTGATTCTAAAAGTAGATAAAAAAAGCACAGGGACAATTTCAAGCATAGGGCATATTACTGAGGAAGTTGAAAGTCAGCTATAGAAGCGGAAAAGTGTTTACCCATTGATTAAAGGCGAAAATCTTGATATTTCCTTCCAGAATCGCTGACATTCAATCCCTAGCTTTTTAAACCTTCCTCTTCTTCATGAATTTTTTTTCTCTTACTACGCCCAATTTGGGATGGGTTGGCATCGATTATTTCGTTCACCCAAGTTTGCTTATGTAACGTATACCTTAGACCGGTTTTATTCTGAGGTAGGGTCGAAGATTGAAACATAGAAATTTTGTCCAGAAATATAAATGAAATGATGTAAAGGAACCAGAAATGTCTTTTTCGAAACATTTGTCTCTGAGGTTGAAAACAGAGGATGGCAGGAAAGTAAATGATTTTAAAAATAATATTTGTGCTTTGGAGGATGTCACTGGGCTTTCAGTTCCAAAATTTGGGTCCGAAATACAGATTAATGATCATGAAAAACTACCAAACAGGGTAAAGAAACCTAGTTCTGGATGTGGTCTACAATTTTCTCACATAAATAATAGTTAAGGCATAGTTTTCCATCTGAATCTCAGCTTAATGTTACTAATTGCGAAATAAAAATTAAAACTTTTAGCAGTTTTCTTCATTGAAAGCGTAAAAAGAATGCCTGGAAGCAGAAGAAGCAGTTTTAGTGGAGATTTTGTACTAATATTTATTACTTTAGATTTCATTTTACAACTTTCTACATCTTGAAAGAAGGTGAAAATAGATATAATCGATGGATAGAAGAGACAATAACAGCCAAGATTTAGGATTTGCGAAATGAAGCCTAATTGAATCCTGCTGAAAAACTTGTAGGAATAAAATTTTGATTGCAATCATTACAATTACAATCAAAGAGACAGCGATTTGTCCTAGTTCGTAGCTAAAGATGAGAATACTAATATAAAAAATTAATGAGTTTGTGAGTCGCTGTAAAATATAAATGGTTTACATCGTAAAAAAAGCTCTTAGGCACTTTATTTTTTGTGAATTAACATTACAGAACTTTTTAGTGTTTTAATTGATAGTTTAAGTAATACGAGATCAGAAATTAAATAATAAACTAAATAGGAATTTAGGTTCTACTCATTTAATTTACGAAACACGGCCCATCAGCTTAAATAAAGGTTAGAATTAATTTGCTCTTGCATCAAAATTGATCGATAATAACAAAATAAGAACGTTCGAAATGAAGAAGATATTTCTAGACAACCAGGTCGATCGAAGAGATAAAGTTAAGATATTGAAAACTAAAGTCTCTCGGCATATATGAGGCAATTTGCAGGGTTTATGTAATAATATATTATTTTTTATTTTAAGATAAAGAAGAGAAAATGAGACCTTTAAACACAAACCGATCCAGATGAAATCATTAGAGTATTTTACTTTTGGGGTAGTTTTACAGGAAGAGTTGTATGGACTGTTATACAAAGATAAGCAGTCGATTGTTCAAAATCAAGGTTAAAATGAAGAAGCGTGAAATTAGTCAATGAATACAGATGCTAAAGATAATAAAAATGAACTTAATGAGAGTAATATAACTGGGTATTCCTATTTTAGTTTGTAAGATTTTAACTGCATCTCGAAGAGCTAGTAATTTGATACAAAATATTCATTCACATATGATTGCTAATAACATGGCAAGAATTTATACAGGGACATTCATCACAGCACTCAAGCTTATTTTTATGCAATAATTATTATTTTTGTGTTTTGGATGCTTTTGAAGGCAATAAAATTTTGTTTATTCAAAATGTTACTTCAGATAAAGACTACAGCTAAATCCATTAATGATAGCTTGAAATAGGGTAAAGGATTAGGTGGACGTTCCATGACACAGGAGAAGATATTTAGTACGATTTATGAGCGGGATTTATTTCGTAGTTCCGATTTTGTCTTCAATGGGTCAATGAACGTGGATGGAGTCCAGGCTTTTTGCTTTTAATGTCATGGAGCGATTTAGATCTTGATTCAGATCCAACAAAAAAATGACGCTACAAAACACTGGAAATGATCATCGCTTAGATGGAATATGAAATAGCATTCATACCAACATTTTCAATCGACATGTTAGCTCAAATTTGATGTTTCCAACCATTTAAAAACTCAGAAAGAATTTGAATTATTTTCTTTGCTCCGAAAGTAATAGATGAGTGAACAAATAGATTTCTTAGTAACAGATGCTCCTAAAATAGTCGTTCATGATCTTTACCGCTAGATTGAAGGATTAATATTTAATCATCTCACTCAGACTGGTGTTGAGAAAAACATTGATAGAGGCAATTAAATAAGATGCATAGCAAAAAATTTTGAATATTTATACTCCTAAAATCCAAAAACTGGTATGTCTTGCTGTTGGTAGTGATAATCTATATTAATATATTTATATTGTAAAAAGTATAAAAAGTAGACACAGAAAGCTAGAGCAAGCCAAATTCCATATGAAGAAAAAATTTCCCCTCAGATTCATATATGTGAAATATGTTGATTCAAATCCAGATTATGGGGCAATCAGTGTATCTTTTGAAAAAATAAATACATCAAAATGAAGATAATAAAAATGTCGTTAGTATCCGTCAGTATTTCGACTTTTAACCGTAAAAGTCTTCCTTTATAACTAATTATGTGAATTTTGACTATTAAATACAAAAAAACCCTAAAAAATATTATAGAGAACAAATATATCGAATATGATTTTGAGAAACTTTAAAAGATGTCTTGAGATAAAAGAATTATAAATTTCATAGAAAAGCTACAAAAAATTGTTCTGAACAAATATTTTAATTAGATGGACCCGAAAGTAGAAAATGTATTTGATGATGAATATCCAGTTCTATCTGTCTCGGGCGGGAATAGCTCCTGAGGCAGTTTATTTTTAATATATCAGCCATTAAAAACTGCATTTTGAACATGAAATAGGACTTCTAAAAGATGTGAAAGTTATGAAACGTGTTATAAATGGCTCAAAGATTCAAAAAAATATTCTTTCGCAGGAAATACTTAAAAGTGCAAGAGAAACCAACCAATGAAACTGCAATAAATAAGAATATTGTACTATTTCTTATATAAATGGACACCTTAAGGATTTTTGCTGGTGAGATATACTGCAGAAGAGGCTGTTCGATACATGGGAACCTTCAACGTGAAAAGCGTTGGCATATTCTGCACTCTGTTCTTTTGAATCGTTATCCTGGTACTTAGCTATCGATACCGAGGCTGCTGCACACACAAAACATTTTTCATATAGTATCAGCTAACCATGAGAATGTAATAGGTAAGATTACAGCAGCAACGGGGAAAATGGATCAGCAACTTTTTTAGCCGATTAAACTTTATTAATTCAAGATGAGTGTCTGCAAATTATCCATAGGTTCCGTTATCAGCTCAATTCCCGGAAGCCTCGTCTCATATAATCTCAATTGCGAATTTCACCGCTCCGCAAAGCACAGAGAGTATTCCTCCTGCTCTAAATTATTTCTCTGTCATATGTTGGAGTTAACTTTACAAAACGATCTATTTTGTAAAAGTTTAGCGAAATTGTTAACTATTTCCTCAATTAAGCAATTTCATTTCTAAAATAATTTTATACAGAAAAGAAAATCAAAATTTAGCTCCTTCTGGCTCACCATGATTAATTACTAGGGATAAACTATTGATTTCGTAAAATCAATAGTTTATCCCCAGTAATTTAATCATTTAATCTGAAACATATACACGATTGATGAAGTTATAAAAAATTTATGCAGCACCTTTGACTCAAAGTTTGCTATCTACCTTCAATCTTAATTATCTCATGTGAATATCGTGCGGAGTAGATTCTTACGAAGAAACCCTCAGACAAAAAATCGACTAGGATAGAATATATCAGTAAATGTGCTTTAGGCTCCCTTCTTTGTTCCTGAGAGAATGAAAGGAACTGAAAGGTATAATTGAATAGAAGAGACATATTTAGCAAGAAATTCATTTAAAGAAAGAACAATATCATCTTCATATTACATAATTTCCTTGAAGATATAACTATAGTATTAAATATGGTCCCTGTGTTCATATATCCTGCTTAATGTACGATTTTAACAAAAAAAACTAATTTATTGGCCAAAGATAGATCAGCTCGTATGTTTCGGTACGCGCACAAAATTATTGATAACTACTGACTGGATCGATTGATAGCCCTCCTCATTAGCTTTTTTATGATTAATGCAGAAAAATTGCCGCGCTCTTTACGTTCTCTGCCGTTTTCTTGTTTCCAGATTTAGAAAAATACTCTAAAGGCTTCTCTGTTTTAAGATCAACTCATCTATATTTTCCGTTTTCACCGTTTCTCCTTAGATTATGGAAAATTATTTTGTCAGCTCTGTAGATTAAAATGATTACCCACCCTAGAGGTTGCAAAAAATTCAGTTATGCATCAGCTCTCAGTATCCTTAAAAAGTTCTTACCACATTATATTCTCCCTACTTTCTTCCCTAGTAAGATTCTCTACATCTTGGGACTTAGTTTTGATTTCCAATTGTCTCTACCCGTTCTCTCCCATATTAATTTTATTTTCGTTTAGACTGCGCCTGTCCATGAAAATTTTTTCAGTTCTACGACTACTTTTCTCATAAATCCGGATTCTGCGGACCTCTGAGAGCCATCTAATTCCTTCGATTACGTCGAAGTAAATTTATGTCTCTATGAGCTACAAGCAATACTGGCGATACCAAAATTTTCATCCTAGTCTTGCCTATGACTGAACCTACTTGCGTATAAGCCCATCTGTTTTCGAATTTGGGTTCATATGCTGTGTCCAATTTCTTACAGATACTATCTTAAACAGCTAGTTTTGAACCCATAATTCTGCTCTTATTCTTACACTACACACATATTATGGATGCTATGTCGGTTCCAACAAATTTTTCGCTATTTGATATGTTCTCTATAGTCTCTTTGCTATACTAATTTGTCGTTTTTTCGATCATCAAATTCTTCTCTCACCCACGGCGAGGTCCATTTTCCTTTTCGTTGCAAAAGAATTGCGTAGGAACGTCCCGAACGTTTTTTGAGCTGTAAATAAGCCTATAGAATCACCTATAAAATCAATTCAAAATTATCAATTTATAGCATAGAGAGTGATCCGTAAAAAATAAAGCAATTTATACTTATTCAACCATTTAAACCCCAGTGGATTCTCTCAAACTTCGATTATTCCGCCTTACATACCTGTAAATCTCATATGCCTTTGAAGCAAGACTTAATACAGCATATTTTATCATTTTCGTACAATAAAAATTAAATTCCAGGTGAGTAAAGCTTCCAATTGACTAATGTTTTGTCCAAGTTCACTCATGCATCTTTCAGTTGCACAAAAAAAGAAAGACAGAATCAGACAACATCAGGAAATATCAAAATTGCGTTACTGCTCTCTGTAGATCAAAAGCATTTATTTGAAAGTAATTGAGCTAAGATTCCCTTGGATCTTGTATTATATCTCCATGAACCAATCAAATCTCACCATTTTTGTCCTTTCGTTCAACTTAGCTTCCAACACAGTTCTTAAAAATATTTTCTTACTATAGAAAACTTTTAACTTGAAGGTACTGTACCAAAAGCGGTTTATTAAGCACATAAATATATTACATGTTCCTAAAAACCTGAAAATCTTAAATTTGCTTCTAAACTCACCGTATTCACATTTCATGAAATAGAAAAGATCATGGTAAAGAAATAAAGCTCAACGGTAAAACAGTTTTCAGCATAGTCCATGGGAACTTCTCGGGCCCGTCAGCATACGTGAATTTGGATTTATTAAGTTGTCTGTGATTAATCATCAAGGCGGTACAACATTGGAATTAAAACTCAGACTTCGATTTGAAGGATAAATTCTGCTAGTCGTGACAGTACTGTACCGCAAAGAAAAATAGTACGAGATGCCTTTACAAAGCTCTGCAATTTCTGTTCCGGTTTTCTGTATAATTCAATGAAAAAAGGAGTCATTTCAATTCCTTTTGTTTGATATTATTTGAGCAGAAGTTCATGCTCATACAGCGGCACAATTACAAAACATATGATGGTCCGTTTGCAAATCAGCTAGCTGTACTACAGCCACCACTGACACTGTCATTATTTAGTCCTTAGAGTTCTTTAACACGTCGAAGTTTGAGTAGTGTATCTGCAGTAAAGCTAATGGTAGATCCGATCGAGATGCCTAGTGCAAAGTACAATATCCCGGACGAAGTTGGCAGCGAAACTTCTGACATCGGCAGAGCCATGCAAAGCAGCAATTAGTTGCTATGTTATGGATCAAGTACAGTTTCGGTCGGTTATTATCTACTGCACTGTAAAGTGTGCCTACGTAAAGATTGATTACAATGAGATATCACACTACGTAGGATCGTTCGCTTTTTGTACCTGGATACAAGGCCCCGTTTTTATATTTTAGTGAGCCTTTGCTCTCTGCACCAACCACCAGCACAATAAGAGCTACCACTCCAAGATATTTTCCCGTTATTCAAACTCTTCTCTGCTCTACCACTCTCTGCTCCGTAGCTCTAAGATATAATGTTCCAACTCCTTCTGTTCTCAGTTCTATCTTTATTTTGTTTTGCATTACTTTCGTTCTTTTCTCCCGATCGACTGAGGCTCTACAAATTTATCCCTGCTCTTTTGCTTTTATTTGTTCTTACACCTGGTCACAAAAAAATCTTGATCTTTCTTATCTACAGGCCAAGTTTCGTCCACCGTTCTCCTGTCCAAGCCTCGTTTTTTTGGGATGCATGAAAAAACCCTTGTACAGATGAAATTGGAGATCAAGATGCGTATGATGATGCTCCAGGGCGTTGGTGCGCATTCAATGAATATCTCCTTGATGGAAGCGCTATGAAGGTGATGAAACCTTCTCGAGGTATATCTTGCAGTCGCAGCTGTATTGCAGGGCTAAAATGCATAGATATGCTGTTCATGACTCCACTGTATGTTCCGATGAAGGTGTGTATTCTTTCGTTGATTACGTGCACAAGAAGGATGCTACTTCAGTTTTTAATGCTGCTTACGCTGACTCTGCGAAGTTGCCTGGCATTCGTCGTGGTTCCAATGAAAGCTGTGCAAACGAAAAAGATGATTTCAGCAATGCCCTTACCAAACTTAATGCAAATGGAGAGGCTGTTTCGATTCTGAAGACACTGTCATCATTGTCCCTTATCTATAACGCTAAAATTTATCTGTCTCAGCACCTTGGTTTAATGTATGTAGCTGTTAGTGCAACTAAAGCATCTAAGCTCACACGTATGTCTTGTAATAATGCCTTCCTGAAAGCAACTAGGTATGAATCAGTTACGGCTGTGGTGCGCCCTTGCGAAAATATGATTTCAAGTAGCTCTAACAAGTCTCTTTCATGTATGTAAGCCGGTCCGGGTGGTGTATCAACATATAAAACTCGCAAGTTTTCCAAAAAAGAGCTTTCATCTCAAGAAATTAATGCTTTCAAGTAAAATATAGGTGAAAGACATGCTTTATTGCGTTATGTATGGTTATTGGTCCTCTGAGCATATTGGCGATGGTTACTTTCCCGAAAAAGTTAGGTCTAGGCCTGAACTGACTAGCAGCAGCGGCGCGAGTGATCAAAAAGGCAACAAGAAGGCTGGCAAGTTCAATACGGACTTTGTTTCCGATGACTCACATGGCATTTTTGATGATGTTACTGGAATCATTGATTTATGTCATGCTGCCTTCCTTTATGATGATGCGATGCACTCAGCCATCTAAATTAAAGAACTTTGGACTCCTACGAATTAATTGCTTCCGCGATAGAAGGGTATACTTGATCCAGTTCCTCTCCGTCTTAGTGGCTAATCTCAATGGCAGTCCGGGACTTCGAAACAAATTAGCTCGAAAATAAAACTATACTTGGATCCTTTGCAATCTCTGCAGGATTTGATTACGGTTCCAAAGTAGAGACTGGACCTCTGGTTCTAGAAGAACCTTCTAATTGAATAATGAGTCGTGATAGTACCGCAAAATCTACTAAACTAATCATTAGATCGAATTGCATCCCATTTACCACTTTATATGATTCTTGTGACTCCAGTTCGCTCCCCAGTCTTTAAATGTACTCTTAAATTCTCATATCTTCGTTTATAAGTATCTCAAGCTCTGAATTAATGACCTTTGGAATTTTAGTTGGTGTTCTAAATGAGATGTTTGGAAAGCCAATTTAAGATTGCTCTTGGAAGATTATCAAACATATTTCCAACACGATTCACCAATATGTATGTATGTGTTAATTCATCATACTCTGATATCAAACTCATTCTGAGTCCTCTAAATTTATGGAATGAATCCCTGAACCTTTCCTCAAAAAAGGGAGAAAACTTCGAAAGATGTCTCCATAGATATGGACCTCAGAGCACGCGAAAGTCTTGTCTTAGCTCTTCAAGCAGCAGCTTCAACGAATTGGTTTTCGTTGCCCACTTTTTCCTCTCCGATCTATTTCTACCGCTCATCATGGAGTCTGGTACACTTTACACGTCCTGCTACATTGATCTCAGTAACTACTTGAAGGATGCAGTTTTTGTTTTTAATCCTCTTCGATGAATCAGTTCCGACCGCATTCTGCTGTGCTTGGTGACCAAGCTTTCAGCCACGATGTTTTCACTAAGTAAGTGTCCTCAATCAGTGCATAGTTCAACCGATGCCACCTCCGCGTCACAAAAAACGTTCTTGAGTCTAATAATGGCGTAATTCGCAGTATATTCTCCGATTGATACACAATACTGCTAAAAATTATGATCTAGGTGCAATTCAAGCAGCGTGGTTACCTAATGATCTTTGTGGATTTGAAATTATGTCCCCTTTCGAGTATGAAAACAAAAATGGCACAGTAGCTCACTAAGCCAGTCACTGCGTGCTCACAAGTTTCTGAAAAAGATCCCCAACTCTTCGAAGCACAGCTTCGGATTGAAGCTAAATGCAAGCTGACAAGAATTCTCTGCTCCAAGTCGGTAACATATTTGAAGCTTTCTGTTTTTTTTGTTGATTTTTTGTCAAAAATGAGAAGAAGAAGAGAGGCGGGTGGATATCACCAAGATCCGCTATGGCCATTGCTCGTTCATCAGGAACGCTCAAAGTTCCTGGCTTTTCTCGAATTTCTGTGACGTCCTCTTCATAAGAAGTACGCCCCACGTTGGAACGACGCTTTTGGATTAATCGTAAAGGAGATTATTGACGATCTGAACAGATAGATCGCTTCGGCTCTTGATTATCCTGTCCCAACCTCTTCTGCAGAGCCAGCTACCACAGAAAATCATTGAAAGGTTCTTGAAAATATTGCATTTGTAGATTTGCCTTCTGTTCTTCATGGTACTGGCGATCAAGTTTTTGGCCTCTCGCACAATCGATACTACTCTGGAGGGATTACTTCAGTGCAAAACGGAAAACGTAATGTCATCAACAATAATAGTAACACAGAAATTTTGGATCTCAGCAAGGAAACATATCATCTCTCTATTAAAATCTCTTATGGTGTAATGATCTCAGCCTTTTGTTCGTTTGAGCTATGAAGTAGTTTAAAATCAAATTTGAAATCAACTTTTTGACTGTTTTGAGAATAAAGTCTCTTGCATGGATTTGAACCACCAATTCTCCTCTTTCTTCTTCTGCTGTCAGTTGAATACAGCAAGCTTACCTTATGAACGTGTATCTATTCTGATCGAGCAAAGAAACTTGGTGCGTGGCCTGAAGCGACTTTATACTGTAGTGACTCATGGAAGGCAGAAAGATCACCATGACTAATCAATATCCATCTTTGTTTTACAGACACTCAGAGACCGTCTGAGAGTTTACAGCTCTCTACTATCTGTGGTTTACTTATTGGTTATATGGAAGAAGGTTCTCATTTTCATGTGGTCTCATGGTCTTCTCATAAATCCAGGAGACCAGTTAAATCTATAGCAGATGAATATATTCTTGCGGCTGGTGAAGGCATTGACAAAAGAACCGTACCCCAGCATTTCTATTCAAGGATTATGGGCTTTTGCATGAAATTTTTCGTTTTACTGGACTTAAAGGATTTCTACACTTCGCCCTCAGCACAGCAACAGTCAATAGTCCCATCCACTCGAACCGATGTGAACTACATTCGGTATCAATTTTAAATTGATAAAGAATGTAGTTCATGGTGCCGATCTCATTTCTTAGATTTTTGGACGGCTCAATCTCTATGATACCGGAACCAAACCAGATAGCCCACTAACGCAGGTAATGAAGTTTCTTTTGTTCACTGGTCAGGCACTGTTTGGATTTACTCAATTTGAAGATGATCACTCAAAAAAGAAGCCGTTTGGTTCATATTGATGTTTCAAGCATTGGTTCCCATGAAAGGGAGATGAAAATGGAAAGAAACCACTGCTTGCTATGTGATGGATGAAGTACAGTGTTGGTCGATTTTATCTACTGTACTGTGCAGTGTGCGCATGTAAATTTTGATTGAAATGAAACATCACAGGCCACCAGATCGCTGGTTTCCATGGCCCAGTTTTTAATGGTACCAAGTTTTGTACGTTGCTGAAGGGATAAGTTTCGGCCTACTGCGAAAGTGCTTTTTGGGTTTTTTTCTTTTCTTTTTTCGTTTTTATCTAAATAATTCAGTGCGTTCTTTTTTCTACACTATTTCAATGTTACGGGGCTGTAATGGTCGGGCCTTCTTGCCGTTTCCGTACGCAAGGTTTCTCTGGTGTTTTCGGCTGGAAGGATGTGAGCGCAGATCAACTTCCGAGCTTACACGGGTGGTACATTAACACTGGAGGCGGTTTGTACAGACAGAGATACCAGAGAGGTTGGTGTGACGAATCAAAGCGCTGAAGTGTTTGGGCCCGGCTTCTTGGGCCTCAAACTAGTCTTTGCTCGACGTTCGGAAGTTTCACACCTTCCAGTGGTGGCTCGCTACCTTCTTCTTACTTCTTGCCATCTTTCTTTCCTTGTCCTGGCTACCCTTAGAGCCATTAAGCAGGCGCGATCGAGGCTGACCTTGGATGGTACGGCAGTGGGACTGGGCGCTGGCAGCTTGTGGGCAATTTGTTGTAACAGCGGGAGTTTACCTTCACTCATTCTTTCAGCAATTATTCTTTCCTTTCGATGCGCCGAGGATGCTCCCAGTACAAAGATGTCCGGTGTTGCTGCCTTTCTAGGTACTGTTGGGAGTGTTCAGGTCCTACATTGGGGACTTTTCGATGTCCGCTGCTCTCTTCCGCCTCTTCGTCTGTGAATCTTTAACTCTGGTAAAATGACTCCCTCGAAGTTTGGGAGTCTGTTCCCAACCGATGTTTCCTAACCTCGGGCTATTTCTGCCCTTTTTCGATGAAAGAGTCGATGTGTTTGTCAGTTTACTCTGATAACCCGCTTGGTGTTGACGAGGTCTGTTCCCCTTCGGAAGAGCTACGGTTAAGGTGGATGTGACGACGGGCGGAATCAGCGGATTTTCCGTCCTGCATTAATCCCCTATTTACCTCTTTTTACCTCTTTCCCACCTCTTTGCCTCTTTCCCACCTCTTTATCTGTTTCCCACCTCTTTATCTGTTTCCCACCTCTTTATCTGTTTCCCACCTCTTTACCTTCCCGCCTCTTTGTGCCACTAGGGCGAAGTTTCCCCAACAGTTCCTTGCTTACCTTTGCACACGAAGTGGTCCGCCCCTGGAACGAGGAAGTTTAGGTAGACTAAACTATCAGGTACAGCCGAACGATGCCTTAGCATATACACAAGCGATGCCGCCCGAAAAGGGACATTGATAGGGGTTTGAGGGTCGGTTAGTAGTGCACAGAAGGAGAGGAAGAGGGGGTCGGGTTGAGTTGGTTTCTTTTGGGTTGAAGGATCTTATTTGCTTTTTTCTTGTTGATTTCGAGGGTCTGACCGACCGCGACAACCAGGATTTATATAGACAGCGATAATTTTTCAATTCTTAGCTAGACAGTAAAATAATAAAAATACAATAAAAATCGACTCCTACAGCACTGAAATCCCCTATTTTGTATTTTTCAAGTGACCAGACCGAAGAGAGGTTTTTCTGGAAGGGTAGTTTGGTCCTTTAGTTGTTAACGACGGTTACAGCTTCCGTAACGTTCCAATTTGCTACGGAAGGTTCCGACGGCCGTGACGTTCCAATTTTACCTTAGCCCTTTCCGTCAGTTTTGTCTATTTAAGCGAGCCTAAATATTGATCTTCTTAAAGGCATCTTCTATGACGGTGAGCCAGCAGAATGGAGTTTAGATTGGTGTCAGATTGACGAGCAACACAACTTCAGCTACGTCTTACTCCAGGAATTGGAGGATGGAGCTTAGATGTGCATTGGGGGCGATCAGTTTATCACCTACAACTTATCAAATGTCGAAAGGGAGGAAAGAGAACTGAATTTAAGCTTTAAGGTGATTTTTTAATTGGAATATTAATGAGAACAGCTGCAGTCAGTGCGTATTTTCTTGCTGGGTTCCCATTCGACATGTAAACTGCATCTGCCAAGTTCTATTACTATGAAACGGATGTAAAGATATCAAATCTATTGTACGGCCCTTGAGAGATATTAAAAAGACGGAGTAGAGTGTGAAGCTCTTCTACATATAATAGAAGCGTAATTATGTGTGAAGAGGTGCTTATTAGGATTGGGAGTGAGAAGATAAATTACTTCCTGCATTTCTTTGACGGTAGTCTCGGTCGCTAAATGAGTACCTGCAGCATGCTAGAGGGGCATAAATAACTGATTTACTTCGGGTTGTGGACTCAAATGCGGAATAACAAGAAATGTTTTTAAATCAAGTATATATTGGCTCATTTTCGACGCATATGGTTTGCATTGTTATGGAAACAAAATATACCGCTGGGCACATACATCACAATAGATGCAAGCACGGCGAGATTTTACCATAACATTGCGCGTCCATCCAAACATGTTGGATTTAGCGAATATATTCAATCTGGATTACCGAAACAAGTTTCATGGATCTCTAGGTAGCTAACTTGAATAGAGAGAAAATCGTTAGCAACTTATTCTCCCAGCCAAACTAGTCCAAATTTTAGAAAAATTGTTTCCCCCCATCACACTCAGAAAATGTTCTCCGGTATATTAGATCCGTAAATTGACATTAAATAACCCATGAATGAGTGTAGACCCATTTCATTAGTCTAATCATCTTCAAATATGACGAAATGAAATTTATTTTGTCTTCCAAATGCTATTTCTGGAAGACTTCGATTAAAAATGTAGCTCAGAATCAAAACATTCTGTGATGTTTCGCTGCTGAGTGCCGAATAATGGCAAAGAATTTCATTTCCATCGACATTTTTTCTAATTACTCCATAAATAAACTATGACAAAATAATCCTGGAATACGAAGATTGGAAAAAAGAATTTGGCAGGTGGTATTATGTCAGAAAAATTACTGAATCTTTTCATGCTGCTCATGATGAACTCAGATATGTGATGAATTGATACTCCAAACTTGTCTAAAACCCCTTCGTAGAATTTGCTGAAGCCTACAGGCTACTCTGGTCGTATTTTTCATGGTATCTTCATACAGAGTTGTGGGTGCATAAGTTGATCCCAAAAATCGGTGAATGGAAAGACCGGGAAGTATATCGACGTGTACGGCAGGGAGTTCATAGCAAAAAATCTGATGAATAGAATCGTACCATCTTTAAGCGATACTTTTATGAGTTTTTTTGTCCTCTTCTGCGTTCAAAATCGATTATTCAGTCTCCTTGCATCGAATTTTTTCCGGATTGTAGGTGTTCATAAATTTCTGTTTAACTAGGCGCACTTGTTCTTCAGCAATTAAATTCGTTATATTTTTCGATTTTATATTCATTTTATGTTATTATTCGGCTTTCATCGAAGCCAAACAACAGTGGTCTCAACATTACTTCCAATGACCAATTATTAACCCAACCTATAAATGCGTATTTTTATGCGAAACGTTCATCCATCCGGACTACAGTACTTGGAAATCTTTTGATGATGAATGAATGACCTTAACTCCCACTTACTAGTCCTGTTACTCCAAAAGTTTTTATTTCTTTCTTCTTTAACCCAAATAAGAAGACATTTTGAGCTTGAAATTATGCCATGGTCCGTTGCTGAAATTTATTTAATACATTATGAAAAAATAGGATCAATTCACCTAGCTCGCTCTTCGGAACTTTTACACTCTCCGCACCATTTCTTTGTCGAGAAACTTACCTCAATTGAATAAGTAATTCTCGAAGCTATTTTAATATTTTAATGTATCTGTTGGAAGGTAATGCATGTTTTTATTGATATCATCACCAAACTCCTTGCCTCAAATACTTGAGGACAAGCAGTACCTACCCCATCACTCTTGTAAGAAATCTGTAATATGCACCTAAAATACTAAAAATGTGTGTTTTGAGATTCCCAAGAGCTTGTATCGTCGTATGTTGTGTATTTGGTAACGTCAATACACCCAATAGTTAACTGCTTCCATGAAATTATTTCTATTAAATTTTGTACCAAAACCAATTTGCGACACGAATACATGTCAATAGGTATAGTTTTTCAGGAGCTAGAAATATTAAACGGGTTCAGTTCAATCTAATCATGTACGTGAGACAACCCAAATCCATATGAGTCCCTTTTCGCTTTGCCCAAATTTGAGCTTCAGTGCTCCGCTTTTACTTCTATTCCTTGGGACAAACTTCAAAGTTCATTTTTAAAATGTTCGGATTGCTACTCGTTTACAGCTTTCAATAGAATTCTTTCTGTTGAAATATTTATCATTATGTCAAACCGTAGTCATAATGGAAGAATGGGGGGTTAATTTACTGTGGTGGATATGTGGGTTGGTATCCAGTAAATTTGTACCGAAGCGTAGATAATGTAAAGCGAGCTGACAATTATTAAGGTATTTATATTTATTGCAAGTAGTTCACCTCAACATGAGCTCTCTACTGTTCTATTTTTCCATATACCGGTAATGAGAGCTCCCCTTAATACTAATTTCACAGCAATATCACTAGATTCAATTCTGTTTATCCCCTTGTAAATTTATTTTATTTCTGGTCTCTCCTACATGTTCACTTAAAAATGGTACGTAATGCAGTTCTTGTATTCAAAACTTCAATTTGAGGTCAACATTTGTCTACAAATATTTACGGAAAAGTTAAAGATTAATACCACCAATTTGGAGCTCTTTTCCTAGGACCCTAGGTCTGGATCGATGCGCAGATCTTTTAGTTCCTGATTAAGATTTAAAGCCCGTAAAAATTCTCCATTCCTGTCATGAAATTTGTCGATAGAGCAAATTTCTCAGGGGAGTAGATACAGATTTGCGATAGTGTCCTGTTACGTTGATAACACTATGGGATGCGATGAGCAAAATGTAGTTAGGGTATTATATATGGAAAAGAATGAAGTTAAGAGTCGAGCTCCGCGGATGGTTACGCTTGCGATTTAATTGGAATAGAAGATTTTTTTCGAAGGCCGGTAGAGCGAACAAGAATTCTTGAAGCTGTGGCCGGGATCGCAGCTGATTGCGCTCGTTGGCGGAAGTTCGATAGCTCATCCTCTCATTTTTTGAGGGCATACTATAACTATAACATGGACAGGCTTTACTGTCCCACGATACAAGTAGCACGTGTAATTAGTAATTTCATTCTTTTAGTTCCGAATTAATCGCTGTATTTAGTAGTTACTGTAGGAATAGTCTCGCTGACAGTGCTACACTAGCTCAACGTCCTAAACTTATAAGGGCTAAAGATACTTTTAACAATCAAAAGTAAATGCAAAACAGAAAATTATCATCAGACCTTTGATTCGTAGTCTAAACCCAGCCCTGAAGACTGGGAGCAGTCTCCAAAGTTCGTTTTAAATATGAATCCCAACTGTTTGTCGGTACGGCAAGATCTATTTGGACCACGTTAGCTATTCCGTGGTCGATTGCGGCCTGAGTGATCGGCCCTATCCGTTTTAGCATGGCTGAAGTAGTCATCACTACCCTATTTGGGCAGTCCCAGAGTAGTATTGCCTACCCTTTTCCCTTCAAAGCTTGTTACCGTCTGCCTTGTATTGAAGTAAAACTGTTTGGAAGGAATCATCACGAAACTCTCTCCAGCAGTTGCTCTTCGCTTAAGCATGACCTTTGCCTGTAAAATATAAACTTTAATGTTTTTTTGGGATATAGAGGATCATTTAGCTGCCGTTTTGATTTCATTTTGATACAAATACTACTACTAGTGATTTCTGTATAAGTTATATTCCATTTTAGACTCATCAATAAATATGTATCAACAGGAGCTCGCTAAGACCCATATTAAGGGCTTACAGGCTCCACTACAGTTACTCTCTGCATAAAATTAAGTTAAATAGTGTATCACTGAATACGTGTTGCGCGTTCAGAATATTTGACTGTCAAAATTGGTTAATGAAACCTAATATGTCTCCATACATGCTCAGAATACTTTTTTTAATGTATTGTATTATGAATGTGCCAACAATTGGCTTAGAGCATTTCTACAGGTAATCTCATTTCTATTTCTATTAATTATTTTAAGGACATGTGGAGCACAGTTATTGTTGAATGAAAAAAATAGATGTGGAGTCTACTACCATATAAATACACAGATTGAAGTCCCTACGAGAATCTCGGATTCTATTTTAATTTGAACAGGCACCCTCGGGATTGCTGGAGATCATGGAACTTTGGCAATTCCAACGTATCAGCGCGCACATAAACGATCCGTTACCAAATCGAGAATGATTGCAACAGGTACGATACAGACCCTTGAATTCCTTCCACTGAACCCTCCTCGGATTGGAGAAAAACACAACTGAGCAGTGCACACGAATATCTTTCCCTAAATACTCATGACATGAATGAAAATGATGATGTTGTCGTCGTATACTTCGACTCTTCTGACGATGAGAACATACATTACCTGATTTCAGCGGGAATTTTAACGAGATCTGAAGCATTCCCTAACACTCAGCATGCACTATGTGGGATTCGCAAGGGCTCCACTCTAGGTAAACAGGGCAAAAAGAGAAGAGATTTCTAAGCAGCATATGATCGCCTCATGGATAATTACTTCTAACAAAACCCAAAAGTATAATGATAAATATTTTGAAAGACGGTTCAGAATTCCCCGCCATGTGTTTAATCGTATGTATCAAGCTATTCATGGCATGTACATCTTCAGGCATCGCAAGGATGCAACCGGGAAAGGGTTAATTTACCCCCTAGTTATAATCACGCCCTCATTACGCATAATGGCGTATGTAATCGCGGCAGATGGTGTAGATGAGTACTTGCAGATAAGTGAAGACTCAGCTCTACTTTCGTTGAAATTTTTTCTTCTTTAGTGGTGCAGGAATTCGAGGATGGGTGCTTGAGAGAACCTATGCCCTCAGATCTAGAAATAATTATGATAATTTACGCAGCAAGAGGGTTCCCTGGATGCATAGGATGTATCTATTTTCAGAATTTGCAGTGGAAAAACTACCCTATCGCTTGGGCAGGACAGTTCAAAGGCACGGAGAAAAAGCCTGCGTTATTATTGGGACACATACAAAAGTGGAATGAGTGGGCTGCAGTTTATAGATGAAGCTACGTCGCTTTTTGGGGCAAACACAAATTTTACTTGGACTTCTAGGCCAGAATATGAGATTAGACGTGACGGGTTGTTATCTGACAGAATGTGGGCTTCAATTGTTGCGCAAAGAGAGGCAGAGATAATGGGAGAGTCTGATCATTTCTCGCTTTAGTCAGATCTTGTTAATCATATTTTGAATCGTAAAGGTATGTCTTAATAAATCAGTAGTTATTCCATTCTAGTTAACTGAATACGTCTTGCCCAACTAAGTTGCTGCGCTGCTCTTCAAGATATTATATATATCATGCTTGCCGAAATTGCACTCTTCTAGACGGGACTAGTTCAAATTTCGGATTGGGTAATGTAAGGTGTTTAGCTTCAGAGAGGGTGTTTAATCCTGAAATCACGGTGTGTTCTGAACTAATGATTAACAAACGCATCAATAAATGTGATATGCGAAAGATAAGAAGTTGAAATAAAACCAATGCAGCATCAACTGACGAAGTCCAGTTGGTGCTTTCTTGCTTGATTGAACCAATAAAGTATAAACCGAGCATAAAATCAGTACGATAATTGAAAAGTATCAAACAGACAATATTTGACGTTTTAATACTACCAAAGTGTTATTCAGCTGTTCTGGTACTACGAACTACAGCGAGCTAGCCTCTCAACATATAGATTAAGGGGTTTGTACGAAATTAGCGAAGAAATTAGATGACACATCATGTCTTTCTTCAAAAGAATTCCCTGATTTGTGGGACATTGCAACTTAAATTAATAGAATAGATTGCCACGGTACAGATGCTCTTACAACTAACACAAATCTATCTGATACACAATTTCTGACCCAATCAAGCCTCTCTAACCGCCCACCAATTGATTATCGCTAGAAAATGTGCTCGCCACTTCAAATAGCCCGACTGTTGAGACCTTTGTTTGTGTCTATAGTTTCAAACAACACAGAGCATAAATTTTGAAAAACGGGACTCGCAAATTTGTTTTCAGAGGAGTAAGAAGAGGAGAACAATGACGATTAGAATAAGAATACGAATCATTTCGGTATATTTGTCATGTGCAAGAAAGACTTGTATGAAAAGAGCATGAAATGGAAGAACAAGAGTAAGTAGAGATAGAAATTAATGATTAGTTCTAGAACCTGTTGTTCGCAATATTTTTATAATTTATTACTATTTTTTTGAAAAAATGGTAGAAGTTAAGGCCATAATTCTCTCTTTAGGCGCAGTAGGAAACAAAAATGCCCGGCAAACAGTTATTAAGCAATTTCATGATTATTTTATGTTTCTTTATTTCGGAATGACTCAAAAAACGCCGACTTCGCACAGTAAGACCAAATCGAAGTAGAGGGGGTGCTCGGGTTGGAGACCAAAGTTGCATGGGAGGAAAAAGATCTTCAGGAATGGTTTGAGCAAGTTTAAAAAGGAAGGACTCGTTTTCAGTCATCCACAAAGGCTATGATGCGAGGTCGTATTAAAATCGAGGTATTAAACGCTTTTCTAGATTATTTTTTTTTCAAATTGGTCCTTGAGGACTGAAGATTCTTTTTAAAAGAGACCTGACATTTGGCATTCTCACCTGAATCAGTAGTGCTTTACAAGAACTATCTCTGTGAATGGAAACTGGACACTAAGAATGCTTCTCAATGGCTTCGCTGGATTGCAAATTTGCGTCGTCGTATTAATTTGTAGCTGATCTGCTTCGATAGCAACTATTGACGTGACTTGATATAATTTAGGGCATGAAAATTTCGAGAAATACATTCCTAGGGACCCTTCGGCACAAGTTATGCATCAACTAAATGTTTTATCCCTATAATTCTCTCTGTATCCGCCGTTGAAAGTAAAATGCAGTACACGTTGGTCGCGATGTTCAATGTTGTTATTCTTAAATTATGTTTTGATGCGATGAAATTTGTTACAGCCCTGATTGCATTATGGGCTCATCAAGGACATCAGATTTTACCGTATTATAAGCCAAGAGGGCAAATAAATTCTTATTTCAAGGAGCATTTATGGTGGAATTTTATGACTATGTTTTAAAAGGAAGTGCTCTCCCGCAGTCGATATTTTAGAGCAAGGGATACAGAGCTTCTACTTACCTATGAAATATGTGGCGCATAGGGTAATATAAGCGGGTGTAATATTACCATCTCATACTTAAAATATACTTACGCATTGAGCGCAAATCTTAGTCTCTCAATAGAACAACAAAATAGATACATAAGTTTCTCTGATCGCGGATGCACGAAAACAGATATTACATAAAGCCACAAGAGATTTATCTCTCGATTCACAGCTATAGGACCCTGTGTAAAAAAGTTCAATCAACGGCTGAGATCATGCATGGCTTATCCCAGGAACGTTTAAATCTCACAAAAACTCTTGAAATATCATCAAATGCAAGGATAAATGCTGCTCAAAGTACTTATTGCAAGCCCAGTCTGGGGGACTGAAACGCCTCGTAGGGAGCGCCCATAGCTGAAATTATTAAAGAATTACTTTATTTAACAGCTCTGATGGTACAGCTATTTGCATACATAATAAAGTTAACAGAAAAGGTCTCAGGAACCCTCCTGATTTTCCATTATGTGGAGTTATTATATGCCTAATAGTGCATTATGGAATACGCAAAACATGATGTAACGTTGAAAAAATCATCTTTACCTTTAATTTCTATCCAATCCGGAAAATAAAACTAAAGGAGAGTCCGAAACACGAATTATTGATCATTTATCACGAGTCCGAATGAATTTTGAAGTTTTTTAGGCTATACTTCGAGTAAATTCTCATCGCAGTTCGAGAAACGAGACATCAGAGCAAATAATTTAAGTTGATGACCATTTTATTAAGTATAATACTCAAGGTGGTCAGCAAATGGAATAAACGCGACAGAGAGAATTCAATAAATCATGATTTAATCCTGTGGTAGAAACACTATACAAGATGATTCCATTAAAAAGAGCCAAAGAAAAAAGGTTGCAGAGGCAAATGAAGGTGCTCTTAACTTGCAGGTCCAGACGTATGTACAGTTAAAGAGGTGAGGAAGTAGCTTGAACGCTTCTCGTAGTCTAGGTATATTTTGTAAAAGAATGGTCGGTCAAGCTATTTATACACCTATCAATTCCGTTTTTTCGAAGCCACAAAAGTGGCGTCAGATCCATAAATTTGGTGCACTATATTTCTATAAAATTTCGACTTCATTACATGTAATTTCATGTGCGTTTATACAGCCACGTTAGATTTTCTTTGGTAACATTTGATTAAAGATCTCATCCAAAAAGCCGATTAACTTCTTTGCTAAATTCAGTAAGGCATATATCGATAGTATAATTATGGAATCAGGTACTTTTGCTATTACGGTCCCTTCTGCAAGAGATTTTCTGACAGTTTATACCCGCTCTATTCCTGAGAAGTATGGGTCAATGATTGTTCGATTTAAAAGGGAACACCAGATTTAAAGTAGTAAAACGTAGCCGTACACACTATTAATGTAGCGATCATACCCATAAATTACCTCCAATACCCTGACAGCATCCCTCCAGTAACCGTTACCACGGATTTACACTGTAATAATACATCAGGAAAGCTTTTGCACTGTGCCTACACACCAGTATAAAACACAAGATCATACCACTTTGTGCCAAGCCAATGACATGAAGCTATCTTGGCCATCTGGATTAGTTCTTAAAACATTCTGGACCTTACCAACCAGCAATTACTTTATGCCTCCTTGCCAGTTGGTCCAATCTAACTTTGTCTTGACGTTTAGTGCTATCAGTATCACTGCTAGCTGCTATATCAGCCTCCAGAACCCTTTAGTTTGATACTTCCAGGGTCCCTTTTTCTATAATTCCTTTGAATTCAGTACGGTTTGCTTATAATTTACCTCTGCTGGTGCTGAATATTTTTTCAACGTAAACCCTGTTCTTATGCCTCGGCCTGTTTACCGGTAACATCAAACAACAGTTTAACCAGCGATTACCTTTTGTGCGCTTGACACCCCACAATTAATGATATAGAATCTCGCTTCAGGGAATATATTGTTCTCCTTTTGACTAGAAACGTGTCGGTAGTTAGGAAATCCTTTAGGGCTTTCTATTTTTAATTAATTTCTATCAGAAAAGATTGGCTGCTTCCAATTTTCAATGCGCCATCTACCAGAAAATATTTCCATTTGCAGCTTTTTTTGTTCTCCACAGCCATGATCGGGCCCCTCGGTATGAACGGCTACGGCATGTGACCTGAGCCTGACAACCACTGCTGTACTCCCTAATACTTCTTTCAACAAGTTTTTTTGAGGTCTGTTGTTAAGTAGTTCCCTATGAAGCGGTGAATGTTTGAATTGGTTTACTGCAAGTGTAATATAGGGTGAAATTCAATTTCACCCTACGGAACGAGTTGAACATAGGGTGAAATTGAATTTCACCCTATTTTCAACTCGTTCCCTTTGGAAACATGCCCATTTAGTGCGCGCATTCATTTTATTGTGATTTTCGGATTTCTTCCGGCGTTTATTTAGGCTTTCCGAATCTTCTCATAATCAAAAGGTCATACAAAGTTATTTAGAGCACTTAAAGTGCTCCAAGACATCCCTTTCACAAGCGGCCTCCATTTTAAACACAAGTATACACACTTCTAATTCTCAGTAAAGAATAACATTATCCCCTTGATACTGCAAAATATGCTGAGTAAAACGCAGTTCGGGGACAATATGCATCAAAAGAGATTTAACTCCTTGACAGAATTGGTAGTTTCGGCCCTTATTTGTAGGAATGAATGCTTTGGGGATTTGGTACAAGTTCTATTTCGCCCGAAAATCGCTCGTATTACTGTTATTTCGATAATTGTTTTCGTTGTTACCATTTAAACCCATTTATTTGTGCAAAAGCTTTCAACAGACCTTATTTTCGGGTTAAATATCTGATTTAATTCTACGTTCCATTTTTAAGCATAAAACTTTTTTGATTTTATTTCGGAGACCATAATTTTCTAGAAATGTGTTTATCTAGAATGCCGCTTCTAGGTAAAGGAGAGCGAATGGAAGGAAGCGGAGATTTGAGCAGCAAGTGGGGTTGCGGGAGGGGGTAAAAGCGGGCGTGAGAGCTTTATATAGAGGTCTTTAACCCTGAGAATCATGAAAGTTTTGTTTATTGTGTGTTTGGAGTCTGCACTGACTTTCTGATAGCAATAAAGAAAGTAACTAGAGGTGGTAGAGTAAAAAAGGTACCCCTCGAAGACCTGAATTGAGCAATGATTGAAAAAAGCAACAGAAACCCATTGTTAGTTGTTTTATCTAAGTCTCCTGATAGTTTGATCGCGACAGTTGCCTTTTGTTCTAGAACGGCAATATTATCCCCCTATTTCGACGAAAGTCTAAACTCCGAGATGTCAGATGGTGGACTGCCGTCGTTGCATTCAATCCTACGGTAATGTGAAATATGGTCCGGTCACATATCCCTACACTTTCATCCTCCCCAGAATCTATATACAGTGGCGCTTGCACCTGCATGGATTTTAAACATCTATATCCACCTCTTCTGTGAACACCGGAAGCAAAAGCGTCAGAGTGAACACCGGCGCTGCCCATAGGAATTTAGAGGAGGGTGCAGTGTAGCAGTGGAGCGAGTATCGAGGCCCAGGTGAGCCAATCGGGGCATGTGACAGCTCGGAGGTATAATAACAACGACATCTTGTATCTTAATATTTTAATGGTGTTTTTTCCTCTTCTGATCCACTTATCCTCAACGTTAAGGCATAATACAGCCAAAATATGAATATTTACCCCGGAAAAATAAAATAGGTTAGAAAATGGGCGATATAACATAAATCTGCAAAGATGCAACATGATAAGTGTGGCAGTTTCGTCCTGGTATACAATTTGTATGAAGCAATGTATATATAATAAAGCGCAAGATAGATAGAGGGTTTTTTGAAGTGGGAAGGAGAAGTAAAAGAATTATAGTTTGGCTAGTCACTGTGCGAATTACACTTCACATCTTCTGCTCCCCCTTGACTGCCTTTCATTGGGGTTTACTTGACGTGAATCATTATGCTTTAAGCGATCACTTTCTGTACGCAAGAATACTCCCCGGGTTGAACCACATAACTCGAGTGCTAAGTCACAGATATCTGCTGCGAGACTAGATTTGAGCTCGGAGCTGTGAATTTGAACAAGAAATGTGATCCTAGGTACAACATGTCATACATCGAGGTGCTTTGGCTGCTCAGCCAGCAATTAATCATCAAATTTATCTCCGAAGTACCAAGATAGACTCAAAGAAATGACTTGCTCCATCCGTGTCAGACAATATATCCCAAAAAGGCAGCCTGCGGAAGACTCCATTTTTTAATATTTTTTTTGAATCAAGTGACTGTGGTCTTCTTATCAAGATGAGCACCAGACCAAGCCAGCATGATCGCATTGGGGCAAGAAAAGTTATTCCAAAGCGCACTGAAGGTAAAGAAAGACAACCAGGCAGGAATTAGGTTTGAGTAGGGTGGCCAAACTCTCCATGTCGTGGATCGCGATTAATGTGCTACCGACGCCGAGCATATGGCCCAAACGGCGCAAGTTCGCTGCTTTTGATTCCGAGTCTTCACTCGTCCGTCCGAATGAACATTTTTGTAACAAGATTCACAGCACTCATACAGTAGAGTCTCTATGCACGCGATGGGGAAGATTGGCTACATTTAGAAGCAACGCAGGATTTCTAAAATGTCCAAAGAAATGACGGCTCTTGTCCTAGCGTTTATCAACATTCGCAAGCACATTAATCATGAGGTAAAAGAGCAAATGGCAGGCCTGGCTGCTGATCCTTGTAGACCTCCAATTATACCATCTGGTGTCTACCACTAGTTCATATTCGACGCATAAACTCAATTTAGTACATTTGGCACCAATTAAAGAACCATTCACAACCCATAATGTAAATTAGAAACTAAACTATATCTCCCCTATTATGCAGCCTTAATCTATCTGACTTCTTCGACAGCGATAAGCTTAAACCCCTCTAGGTCGTTGCCGTTTACTACTTTTTAAGGCCTTGTTCATTCTTTCAGCTCAAAATTACCCTCCAGAATGACCCATGCATAAGAAAACCGACCCATTATTTTAAAATTTGTTAACAGAAAAGCAGGATTTCAAAAATCTGGCTTCAAACCTAGGGACTTGCATGGGGGCCTGTGGCAGTCCAAAGTTGCCTATTTAATTGTCTTTGGAGTTTATAGATATGAAAAGAATGGCTATCTCCTCAAGAAGAGGTCCTCGAAATAAAAAATTTGATGAAAACACTTTTATCCTTACTTCTGGGTAAAATTAAGACTGAAGCGGTTATTATGACACTAAAACTCAAAAACTTTTCTCCTCAAAAGTCAATAGAATGCACGATTCAAGAACAACGCAAGTTGAAGTCGATGATTTCGCCCATCTCTGAGTCTCCCGCTATTTCAAGCCTGAGGACGAGCCCGAATATTAATCCGAGTAAAAGTTTCATTGTGAATCAAAAAAATGAGAATCAACAGACGGAAAACAATAACAGTAGTAATCATTCCGATTAATTAGTTAAACGGAAAGAAATGTATTGAAGTTCCTATGACTATGTTCCGTAAAGGATCAATCACTACCCCTATATCGAAGGTATATGGCTAGGGAGATGAGTTAATTATAGAAGGTCAACGGCTGCATGATCTGTCAATTTTCGACTATTTTACGCAGACTTTTACGATGATCTATCTTTCTTAAATCGTCACAACTATCATAATTAGACTATAGGAAAACAATATCGCAACACGCACATACTGAAAATTTTTGAAATGTTTCGGTATTTTTTTATGTCGCGATTGGAATTCAGTGAAGGAGGATCTCTAAGGGGTGCAGAGCTCATATCCATATTTAGCAAAACACCAAATTTGTTCATTACTATGCCCAGATACATGTTTGGAAGTATTCGCAGGTATATCTCTTTCACTAATGTAAGGCCCCAAAGCAAGGCTGAAGTTGATATCCGAAAGGTAATTTAATGTCATCGGCGATGTCGTGGATGCGTTAAATAATCGTTGAAGACTGAATTTACAGTAGTCTCTTCGAATTAAAAATATGTCATGTTGGTATGAAATAGGAAGCAAGCGGTTTAATACTGGTCTTCCTCACTATGTCACCTTGTATGGAAAACCGTAACATGATACGAGCTAAGTACTGCAGTATGTGAATAAAGGTATTGATTAAACAGAAGATGCAGCTGGCGAAACACGGCAATTGCTTAAAGGAGCGAAGGAGCTATTGGACCCGGTAAAGCCTTGATTTGGATCAGATTGTTGCGATTATGCCCATAAATCACCAAATACCCTGACAGTATCCCTCCGGTAACCTGTACCAAGGATTTACACTGTAAGAAGACATCATTGCAACTTGTGCACTGTACTCACGCACCAGTGTAAAAGCATAATATCATACCTCTTTGTACCTCGCCAATGACATGGATCCATCATGGCTATCTCGCGTGGTTCTCGAAACATTTCGCACCCACCAATCAGCAACCACTTTATGCCTCCTTGCCAATTGGACCAATGTTACTTTGCCATGATGTCTGTTGCTGTCTGTTATACTGATGGACCTTCAGAACCTTGTAGTTTGATACCTCTGGGTCGCTTTTTCTAGAATACCTTTGAATTCAGTACCGTTTAGTTACAATTTATCTCTGCTGGTGTTGAGTACTTTTTCTATATAAACCCTGGTCTGATGTTCCGGCCTGTTTACCGGAAGCATCAATCAACAGTTCAACCATCGATTACCTTTTGTGCGCTCAACACCCCACATTTGGTAGCATCTCATATTCGTTTGTCAGTACTGCGAGTTTTCCAATCCGACAGTAAGTTAAAATCTCTATTAGATTTGACGTTCTGCCCGATAGCAAGCAGAGACTAACATTTTGTAGTTTTTACTCTGATTCTTTTTGAATAACGCTCAGTGCCGAAAAACAAGACTTCCAGGGACCGCCCCTCGTCGCCCGACGAGTACAACGCAAAAGACTTACAATCGTTCTTCGTTGAAAATTGTCAGGAGTTGACAACGTTCGAGTTTGGAGTGGAGCCAAGAACACCCACCAGAATCGCGGTGGAGGAACCAAGGACACCAAGACCCTCCACTTTCTGCCATCCCGAGGCTGTATCGCTACCCGCTCTACCGCATATACCGAGAAGGCCCACAGTCCCTCGCTCCAAGCCTCAGAAGCCTAAGAAGACCCTACCGATTCTTCCTGACGCGGCTTCCATCGTCATCCAGAGAACCGCCAACCACCGCATTCGTAAGAAGACCAGAAGGCCTCGCCTGACCAAGAACCCGCGATCGTCGCCCTTCCACTGCCGTCACTGTCAAGTCACCTGCACAGGCCGAGTGCAGTACCACGAGCACCTCCGATCCCGCAAGCACCAGCACCGCGCCGATAAGACGAGGCACATCTGCGAAATTTGCAAAATCGAAGTCCCAAGTAAGGCAGACCTTGAGCGCCACCGTCTTGGCCGCCGTCATCGAGAGACTGCCCGTCAGTAGTTAAAATTTGAATAAATTAAGGGAAGAGGAAGCAAGAAAAACTCCAAAAGTCGCTTTTTCAACCGACTTCGTTTGTGCTGTGTTCAACCTCCCGCTGTGGCTTCCTTACGAACTCGCTTTCCCTAGTTCCTTGCAGTAGGGCTTGTAAGCCCGTATCGCCGCCAGGTTCTAGACAGGAAAACAACCGTTCTGTAAAGCATCGGAAGGAGGGCTACTATTGCACACCCGACGTGACTAGCGTCAACCCTTACGTCAGAGAAAATCAACTTTCCCAAGTTATCGAATGGGATTCGAACTCGAGACCTCTCACTGGTCTTTCGCTGGTCTAGCCAACTCGGCCACAGTGCATACCGATTCTTACTGGCCAATTTCAAAAAATTCTATTTAAAGAAAAAAAACCCAAAACTACACGTGTGACTCTTTCGACCAATAGGAAAAGACAATGGAAACTTCGGGCATTACTGTAGAGTCTCTGGCACAAGCTGTAAGCGAACTTCAACGCCAGCTGTCAGAGGCTCAAACCAGATCTCCGCACAACAGAATCAGCTCAATAACGCTGCTCGCAAGGTGGGAGCTCTCGAGAATGAGCTTTCTCTCGTCAGGATCAATGCCGGTAGCTCAAATGGTCAAAGCGAAACCAAGGACGCCCCTAAGAAGAATAAGCCGGGATCATTCAGCGGAAAAGGGTCCGTCGGGAGCTGGTGCGAGCAGATGCAGAATTTCTTGGTGAAGCAGATGGGCAAGCTACCATGAACATTGCACTAAGCTATCTCTCTGAAATGCCCATGAGTGGTGGATGGTCCATTCCAAGAGCGCCGCGGGGAGGAGATTCAAACATGGAAGGAACTGAAGACTGCCCTTCTCAATCGCTTCGAGACGTTAAACAAGGAAAAAATCGCCCGAGACAAGCTGGCTCGCTGGAAACAAGTTAAAGACGTTACTGCGTTCAATGAAGATTTTAACAAAATATTGTTGGATATACCAGACATAGGAGTCAAAGATCAGATTGATCGCTATTCACGCGGCCTGAAACCGTACATTTGGAAAGCCTTATGCACGAAAGAATACTCTAAGCTTTCTGATTTAATGGCAGATGCGGAAAGAATCGAAGCTGCTTACAGGCGTTCAGGGCCGTTAGGTAACAACAAATCGAGTACAAAATCGCTGAACGGAAGTTCAAGTACTGGAAATAGTGCTCCTGTGCCCATGAAATTGGGAACGTGAAATGAAACGGGTATACAGTCCTCAAATGTTAACTTACCGAAATTGGATCAAGCAGAACGTGAGAGATGCATACGTGAAGGCCTCTGCTTGAGATGCAGACAGAGAGGGCACATTGCAAAAAACTGCCCAAAAGCCCGAAGGAACTGACTGAAGGTCCTCAATCAGTTCTGGATGACAGAAATCTTATTGTTTCAACAATAAGATCCCAGGAAGCATTTAGGGGAACACCAACCCCAACTTTCCAACGAAATCATAGAGGACTTCTTATTGTTAAGGAGTCATTTCCAATGGACCAGCAAAAATTCTCATCGACCCAGGTGGTGAGATCAATTTCCTCAGTGAATTGTTCTGCGATTACCATAAGATTAAAAGAAGAGAATCAGCAGAGCTTGCCGAAATGGCGAACGGTGCTAACCAGAAGTTGAGAGAAACAGCCGGTCCGGCAATCGTCCAAATAAAGAAATGCACAGAACCGCTGTACTTCGCCGTGAGCCCCCTCAAAGATATGATGCAATCCTAGGAAAGGAATGGTGTGGAGCCCATAGAGCAATTATCGACTCTTCAAGCAATCAAGTTTCTTTCAACCACAAGGGTGAAAAATACTCCGTCACTGCCAATGAAATGACAAAGCACCCTTTCGTTTCTGCAAACTCAGTACTTACTGATTTGGAGAAAAAATGTAGCACTTATGCTGTGCTAATTCGACCACTAGACTCAAATCCAAATGTTCCAGATTCTTACCCAGAAGATATTCAATGTGTACTGAAAAAGTATACAGACGTTTTCCCGGAAAAACTTCCGAAGGGCCTTCCTCCGAAGCGAAAGTATGATTTCAAGATCGAATTGGAAAAAGATGCTAAGCCACAGAAAAAGGGTCTCTACAGACTTTCAGGAAAAGAAATGATGGAGCTTCGTAAACAACTAGATGATCTACTAGAGAGTGAATTCATTAGACCAAGCAAAAGCCCCTGGGGAACGCCAATACTCTTTGTAACGAAAAAGGACAGCGGTTTGCGTATGTGTGTGGATTACAGAGCACTTAATCGGCTTACTGTAAAAAACAGCTACCCCCTGCCGCGCATCGATGATATCTTTGATCGACTTAACGGAGCCAGGTACTTCTCGAAAATAGATCTGAGGATGGGTTACCATCAGATCAGACTGGAGGAATCTTCAATCTCTCTCACAGCGTTTCGACCAGATACGACATTTTGAATTTCTCGTACTACCTTTTGGATTGACCAACGCACCAGCAACTTTTATGAATCTCATGAACGACATTCAAAGATGTCCTGGATGTATTCGTTATCGTTTATTTAGATGACATTCTCATCTTCAGTAATACATGGAAAGAACATTTAGAACACATTGATATAGTACTAGAGATTCTTAGGAAGGAGAATCTGTTCGCAAAATTGTCAAAATGTGTCTTCGGTGTTAAAGAAGTCGAGTATCTTGGACATGTAATCTGTCAAGAGGGAATGCTGTGGATCCCAACAAGATAAAGGCAGTCATGGAATGGCCCTCACCAAAGAACAAGCAACAGATTCAGTCATTCTTAGGACTCGTCAACTATTACAGAAGATTCATAAGAGGATGCTCATTGGTTGCTAAACCTCTTACAGAGCTGACGAAGAACGTTTCATTTCTGTGGACAGCTACTCAGGACAAATCATTCCAGACCTTGAAGAAATCGTTATGCAGTGCCCAGTCCTTAGAACTTTTGACTCTGAACTTCCAATATATGTCACTACAGATGCCTCTCAGTACGCAATTGGAGCTGTGTTGGAACAGGGGGATCCAAAATCCAGAAGACCAGTTGCCTTTGCGTCTAGGACTTTGAATGATGCTGAGCAAAATTATGCCGCTCATGAGAGAGAGCTTTTGGCCATTGTAGAGTGCTTGAAATGGTGGAGAGCATACCTACACGGAAACTTTTTCACAGTTCATTCTGATCACTACCCTTTAAGATACCTCGAGACCCAGGACAATCTGTCCCAAAGACAGGTAGGTGGTTGGAAAGATTAGCGAACTTTGATTTCAAAATTATACCCATCTCTGGGAAAGCAAACATCGTTGCCGATGCCCTGTCAAGACAACCTCAGAATTATCCCTCACCTAAACATCGAAACAGAGAACTACTCAAGGAAGTGATAACAAAGACATACCTAGAATCGAACAATATATCCGTACATTATTTTGCGGATTCTGAGATAGAAGATCTGGCCAAAGATTATAGACTAGATGAAAACCTGAAAACCAATACAAAGATCCAAAGGCACCTTTCGAAAAGAAAGGGTTGCTTTTACTAAGGAACGGAAATATTTGCGTATCAGAAGGAAAATTTAAAGTCAAGCTATTACATGACTACTATTCTACTCCAAATACTGGACATTTGGGAATTTCAAAAACAATCAATAGAATATCACCGAAGTTTTACTGGAAAAACCTTCGTACAGATGTACTTCGATACGTTCGTTCTTGCCACTGCCAAAGAGAAAACCATCCAATCAGAAACCCGCAGGTCTTTTACAACCTCTTGATCCACCGAAAACCAAATGGACTCACATAACGATGGACTTTATTACACCCCTTCCAAGGTCAACGGAAGGAAACAATGGCATCTTAACTGTCGTTGACAGATTATCAAAGATGATCAGAATTATACCAACCAAGCCCAAAATAGATGCTCCTTCAACTGCTAGGCTGTTCAAGGATCATGTCTACAGAAACCACGGAATTCCGACGAATATCATTTTGATAGGGATTCTATTTTTATGAGCAAGTTTTGGAAGAGTCTGTTCCACCTTCTGGGTACCACGATATCCCCTTCTTCAGCATATCACCCACAAACAGATGGACAATCTGAGATTATGAACAGAAAGATCGAAGAAATGATTCGTTCTTTTGTTAGCTTCGACAAGTCAGATTGGGACAAATACTTAGTAGACTTCGAAGTTGCTTACAACTCATCTATTAATGCCACTACAACATTCTCTCCGTTCTTCCTCAATTATGGAATCCACCCTAGAACTGTCCCTTTGGACTTACTCTCCGCAGACAACTCTGCTGCGGCACAGTTCCTAAAAAACATGCAAGAATCACTGAAAAAAGCCCAAGAACAAATCAAAAAATCAAATGAATCCACTGCCTTGTGTGTCAACAGAAGTATAAGACCTTCTTCTTATAAAGTTGGTGACAAAGTCTGGTTGTCCACAAAAAACCTAGCTTTTGAAGATGGTGCAGGATCTCGAAAACTGAACCCAAAGTTTTGTGGTCCATTTCAAATATCTGAGGATATGAACGGAGTTACGTACCGTTTAAATCTTTCCTAGCCAATATCGACAGGGGAAATCACAATGCTTTCCATGCTAGTCTCCTTAAGCCGTACTTTGAAGATGAATTCTATCGCCAAATTCCGCCGCCACCACCTATACAGGTTCAAGATGGACATAAAGAATACGAAGTCGAATCAATTCTCAGTCACAAGAAACAATACGGAAAAACAAAATTTCTCATTAAATGGAAAGGATATGCAGATCACGAGAACTCATGGCTATCAGAAAATGAACTGAAAAATTGTCAAGATCTGCTATACGAATAAAGAATCGGGGCGATTCTTCTTCGTAAGGGGGAGTGATGTTGCGATTATGCCCATAAATCACCAAATACCCTGACAGTATCCCTCCGGTAACCTGTACCAAGGATTTACACTGTAAGAAGACATCATTGCAACTTGTGCACTGTACTCACGCACCAGTGTAAAAGCATAATATCATACCTCTTTGTACCTCGCCAATGACATGGATCCATCATGGCTATCTCGCGTGGTTCTCGAAACATTTCGCACCCACCAATCAGCAACCACTTTATGCCTCCTTGCCAATTGGACCAATGTTACTTTGCCATGATGTCTGTTGCTGTCTGTTATACTGATGGACCTTCAGAACCTTGTAGTTTGATACCTCTGGGTCGCTTTTTCTAGAATACCTTTGAATTCAGTACCGTTTAGTTACAATTTATCTCTGCTGGTGTTGAGTACTTTTTCTATATAAACCCTGGTCTGATGTTCCGGCCTGTTTACTGGAAGCATCAACCAACAGTTCAACCATCGATTACCTTTTGTGCGCTCAACACCCCACACAGATACGGCATATGTAAAGATTCATTTTTTCATCAAAAGAAATCAGCTAAATTTGTACTCGATAAGGAACCACAGTACAATTATGTTTTCAGGACGGCTCTATAACAATATCATTCGAATTTTATTTCTTAGGTTGAGGTTGAAAACCGAGGATAAAATTTTTTAAACGTTCCTAAGACGGAAAGTAGAAACCCGTTTCAGCAATTGCACAATAAAATAAGACATTTTTTTCAGAATTTTAGTCTTAATAGGATAATAAATCCAATTCACAAGGAAAGATGGATATCTTTAGGTATCCACTGGAAACTTGAAAGTTCTGAAAAGTATATTTCCGATATGTGCGAGATACGATATGATTCATGCGCCATGATTAATGGTCAAAACCAATGCTATCAGAAAGACATGAGATTTAAGGAGTCGTTGATCAGAGTTAACACTACTTTGCTCGCTATTCTTCATTTCGAGTCCTGTAAACTTATAAGAGATCCCGGTGAATCCGTGACAATATATGCCCGCAAATGAATTACACTGTAGATTGAGTGACCTATTTATTCAGAACAGTTACGAAGACATGCAATTCAGTGATAGGAAGGTTCATCGGAAGAATCTTCAGGTGATAGCTTATGTATTGAAGGGTATGGGATCTAACATGACTCAGTCAAGAAAAGAGAATTATGAAGGGAAAGGAATCGAATTTTGGCTACAAGTCAAAATGCAAAAATTGCACCTGATACACTTTCAAGCATATTTGCATTGTTTTTGTTCGTTCATTCAAGAATGAAGTTTTATTGTGACCTTAACTCCGGCAGAGAATATAGGCATGTACATGAATATAGAGGCTTTAATTGAGCTGTATTTCCATTTGTATGCGTGACATCAGTTGGGTTACAGTGCAGCTGACACGAAAAATACGACAAAGCAAGAGACTTGGATCGCAAACTCGCTCGCAGTCTACCTCTTCTCTCCGAAAAGCACACCCATGCACCCACCTGAGGTTTCCAACCGCTGGGGTTTAATTCCCTAGATGATCCTTCTCCTGCTATTATCCACCTCTTTGAGTACCTCCTCCCGCGCATTGCGAGGAGGCTGCACACTACGGTTCCAGCTGCCCGCGCCCGGATTTACCAGGGCATTAGATGCACTTTATGGTCGTCCATCGCCATGATTATCTTGTCTCATACCCCACCGGACGTGGCCGATGTGGAGCACCCAATTACTGTCTGTGTAGTCAGATCCGGCAGTGGACTCCACAGAAATTACAGTAATTGTGTTATACAGTACTGCACATGGCAAGGAATTGGTTGAACTTCTAGTGAGCACAGAATTTTTGCTACTGTACAGTGGTCACATACAAATAATAAAAATTTTGTATTTTTCATTATTTCAGAGTAATGTTTATTGGGTATTATTTTTTCCGTTCTCAAATAATAAAAAATTGTTATCCCTTGATTAGATATACTGTTCATCATTTTTCACACGCTCAGTCACTAATCGTGTCAAGTACCAACTCCCCAAAGCCAGGGACACACTCCTACAGCGGTATCCCGCGTTAATAGTTGCTTAGAACGCTGCATATCAGCTTAGAGGGCTCTCAGCAACTGTTTAGTTGCCGTTGTATAGCACGTCCATTTTCAACTTAGTTTTTTCTCCGCTGCCGCCACACTGCACAGGCTAATGGTAGAGATGGCCATGGTCCGAAAACGATCCAAATTTATGAAAACTCGCACTAGGCAAACAAATCATGAAAAAGTTGGCTCACTTGTACGCTGAACCGGTGTCAAAAATTAGAGTAGTGGACCGCTTTTCTTAACGTAAGATGCAGCGTGGATCGAACCATTTTTTGCTCATTCTCTGATAAACTGACCTATAAAAATAGTTAGAAAAACCTCAAACTAATCAGTCTTGAAAGAAGTAATCAGCTCGAACCGGCATGAACCGAATCCCCTGGGCCTATAAAAAATAAAATAATTCCGCGCTAAAATCAAACCGCTTCAAAGCCTGTTCAGTTACGCCCATGCAGGATCGATAAAACGCACTCAAATCTACAGTGTTACCATAGGGATATGAAACGTACACCAATATACTCATATACAGTACGTGCAGTATTAATGGGAGGTAGTTATTTTTTAATATACATTTCCTGGCTATTTCATGCATGTGGTGGAACACTGCAGTACTACATCCTCCATGTAAAAGCATATTATTGCATAAATTTTACAAAATATGTGCTGGATATAGAAGGTGCTTCTCAGAACGACAATTAATGGTTTAGACAATAGGCTTATTTTTCATGACTCTTGACTATTTCGGCCATTTTGTTATAATGGATTTGGACACAAATTTATACCATACCATTTTAATTATGCTTCTTTCACCAGGGCGCGAATCTGCTACTGTGGTAAGCTATTTATAAACATGGACATGCCTCATTGGGTCAGCTTCTTTCTTTACACTTAATCATGCTGCGACCATATTGTTTCTAACAAGCCTCAATTTAGCTTAATTTTCCTATTGACATCATAGAACGAAGAGTTTCAAGACCTTTTGCTTTCTAAATTGTTAACATGTGGTATGTTCCATTGTCAACAACATACAAACTTGGTTTAAAATTAGTTCAGAGTCTAGAATTTTGCAGTCTGGTCCACCGGTGGCCTTCGATTAAAAAATTGTGGTTTAAAAAGCACCTTATACAGGTATGAACTATATAATATATAATAGAGGTATACATGGAACGGACAAAACGGAAAGTGAGGTGTCCCAGTTTAATTTCCATTTGCGAAGTCAGATCAATAAAATCACTTTTTAGTTCTTTGCTACTAGTCTAGAACTACAAAGAGCATTTAGTAAATATTTCCATACTACGAAGCATATGCTACAAGTCATTCTTATGTTTTATGAGAAACAAGTTGAAACGGTAATGCAACAAAGAAAATTGTAACACAAATATTGCACCGAGCGAAAGTATTTCATAATATCGGGGCATCCTGCTTCTATAAGCCAAGTCCTTATATTTCAGTTTGCATTCTTCTTTGCAGTCACTACTGTAGAGCAGAATGCAAAATCTCATGATATATCACTGGACCAGAATAATGGCAAGGAACCAAAGATGTCTATTGCAGATGGGGACAAGTCCCTGTTGTTCTCGCTAGTGACTTAAACTCTAAATGTGGGAAAAAATAATCTGTAACGCATTCAAAGCACGTTGAGTTGCTTACGGTGAGATGACACTACGGAAAGATAAATCCTTGCAGAGCTGCCCTTGTTAGCTATAGAGTTGCATTAGAAATATGCAACGGAGTTACAAACCCATCTTTTGCCAAGATTTAAACAAAACACAAGACTTAATAGACTCATCACTCAATCCAGTACTTCTATCATCGACAATGAGTCCAGCGTGTGAGAATTTATATTCACTCGCCACATAAGAGGCCTGCAAGGTTAGTACATCGCAAGCGATCAGTTCAATGTTTGAAAATGTTTTGCATTCGTTTTCCACCATTCCAAGAATCTCCTCCCTTGTTAGAAGAATATGTGACCCTAATAATTTGTTTACTTCAGCATTATCGTTGAAGTCCAAACTGCACTCATTCAAAAGCTGATCAAACATCGTTGCGGAAGTATTTATCCAATTATTAATTACGTCATTCTTGAAAGATGCACTACCAGGAATGGGTTCCAAATTTGTCAAAAAAATGCATTATAATATTACAATCAATTATGATGTCGTTCGCAAAACAAAGGTCCAGAATTTTCGCCAATTTAGTCAAATCTGAGCACCCAAAATTTTTGTGGCTCTCCAGCTTCCTCAACATGGATGTAGCAACTTTAATCAAAGTGTTACTACGAGAGCTGGTTGCTCTACGGCATTTTTTCAGAAAAAGTTCAAACGCAACCTTGCTCATACTCAAAGAAACATACGTAAAACATGACTGGAGAATTCTGTTATCTATGCCGCTGTCTCCGAAAATTTGTACACCTTAGTAGCCCTCCCTCATTCTTCCTTGCTCAATTTTAAATTTGAAGCTCAGGTATGCTATTTCAAATAGCATTTAAATCGCATTTATCACTGTTTTCTCTTTTAAGCATAAGAAAAGTGGACGACCAATGCGTTTCAACGTCGAGGAAAGGCAGTGCACAGTTACTTTCCATAATTCCCAGCTCCAGGTTCAGTGATTCGGATAAATCACAACGCTTCACAGTTTACCTAATTGCGGAAAGTAGATACCAGATGTTCGCAACTTGATTATGTATTTCTTTGAAGCAATCTCTGACTGACAAGTTGAAAACGTGCGTTATGCACCGCACGTGAAAGTCGGTAATCTGAAAACCAGGATCACCATTCACATGATCAAACAGAAGGTATGTACCGCGACTCATGTCGTTCTCATTAGCAGTTGTTATTTCCCTTACTTTTATGGTAATTTCCCAAGCCGAAAGCGTTTCATGTAGCAGAGCGCAGGTGACCTTACCGGTATGGCACTTCTTGAATCGAACTAAATCCAAACCTACAGACTTGAATGTCCGCATATAATCAATCCAATGTGCTGTGATGGTTGAATGACCCCCGAATACGAGAGACGACCAGTTATCGTGTGTAAGTAAAATTTTTCCCGGTGCTCGCAAAATCAATGACCTTAGTTTGATGTGAATATCACGATGCAATGCCTGGATGCGCTTGACTGTTATCTTATGGCTTAGAACCATGTAGGTTTCTTCAAACCTCTGAACCAGTTTGGTGAAGTCAGTGTTATAAATAACCGGGAATAGTGGTGAGGCGTTGAAAACCAAATGACACATTCGTGGTGTAGCTCCTGCGTATACCTGTTCACTTGGTAATTCAACATTTTTTTGTAGCGATATGTCATGCTTAAATCGCTTTTTGTCATTTTTTCCAGTAGAAACCAGTGATTCTTAGCATTGGGCCTGAGTTTCGATGTTCACTGTTGATGCAGTAGGATACTTTGCAACGCACACATTTCTTTCGAACCTTTCCGTTTATTTTGGCCGTGAAAACATCTGAGGTGAGAAGGGGCTTTGTTTTTGGATTTCTTTATATGGTCTTAGTACAAATGTTGATCTTGTGAGGGGTGGAGATTGTTTTGGGGAGGGATCGGAGGAATAGTTGAGGTGGATAAAGTCCCCCCCGAGAATTTTTACAGCCGATATGGGTTATCAATAGTTTTTTGGTGTATCATCGATGAACTGATCAGACGTCATCGCCATCATCGATGAACTGATCAGACGCCAAACCATCGAACCGGAAAAGTGAACGATAGGACTGACGGTTTGAAATGTTACGGACTGAACTGCCTAGTTCTTTTTTGGAACTAACTGGTGGCGTGTCTCCATTGAATGCGACCGACTCTATATTTCTGTAATGCATCGCAAACCTAACTGTTTAGCGGTCAAACCATGGCCATCTGTAGCTAGCGGAAATCTCAATAAAATATTGAGGAAATGCAGAAAAGCCACTTTTTACTGCAAACTGTAGCGAATACAGTATTGACAAGGTTTTTGAAGTGATAGCCCCATATAGTGGGTATTACCTATAAATACTGAAACATGTATTTTATTTCAATTATTGGCCACCAAAGTAAATATACAGTATTGTAAATATTCAACAGGCCTGTAGCCTCTTTTAAATTGCCCGCGCTTATTTGGTACTCAGTCATTGCGTAGTTACTGCATATTCGCAAATAAACTGGTACTCAAACCCGTCACAGGATCAACTCCTTACAGACCGTATCAACCAGTATGCCTTCAAGAAATCCAAGATGACCTGTTAACAACTGCCGACTGCCGATTCAAAACAAACTAGCATTCCCGTGCCCTCTCGGTCTGCTGCAACAAACTCACTACGGTTGGTAGAAACAATCGCTATTGACCGTGAGCAATACCTGGCAAGATATGTCACATCAAACCGCAAAGAAGAGCGCGACGACGAGAATGGTGAAATGTTGAAGCTCTGCAGTTGTTGGCTTGAGTGGTTTAGAGGGGAGAGTCAGAGAAGTGAGCCCAGAGACGCTCACGCGCGTTGTGGAAGGTATTTGCTTCTGAAGTACAGTACACTTTGAGTTGCTTTACGGTCCTCACGTCGGACCTAGCAAAGGCCGCGCGACACTCGGTCATGGAGCCCCGTCCCAATGGCCAACACCGCACAAGGCCAGACATCAATGCTATAGGGAGCACCGGAGGGACAGACTTTTTCGACGATACATTCGTAAGTCCACTTGCTCCCTCCAACACACGGGCCCGTTGCGTCAACCCCTTTACATTTCTGAACGCCGCGAAAGCCTCAAAGTTCAGGAGGTATCAAGACTTCATCACCACGCATGCTAGGTCCCGATGATCCCAGTGCCGATATCCACTCTTGGCGGGTGGCACCCGGACGCATCCGCGGTGCTCGGCGAGGTGGCTAGGCACGTCGCCATACGAGCCATGGAGACCTTCGGGTGGGTGTGATCTGTCCTTACGAAAAGACACACTGCGGCAACGGTTTCGTCCAACGCAGCATGCCTTACGGCTGGCCTCGCACCAGCCCTGTGAGGTAGTATCTCATGACTCGGCCTCATTTACAGACTCTCCAATATCCTGCATCCCTAATCAGGGGAAAATGTAGATTGATTCAATATTTGAAAGATATGGTCGGTTGTGGGCCGGGATATCCGACAGGGTGCCCACTAATACCTCTGAAATTACCCTAAAAGGCCGGCTCAAGGCCCCCCAGCAGATAGGCTGTGTTGGACATTACGGCCGCGGCAGCGTGCCTCTGAGGCACTAATCAGTAAAGCACCCCAATTTTTTTTCTCTTCGAGTTGCCAACCTTCTGTGCTTCAATTTGAACACATTAAAAGATTCCCCCCCCCTCAATTTGTAACAAGGGGAAAATGTACTGTAGGGTGATTTAATGTTTGAAAGATGTGGTCGGATGTGGCCCGGAATATCCTACCGGATGACCAGTAGTACTGTACCGTACACTCTTAAATTTCCCTAAAAAGGCGGCTCAAGGCCGCTTGAAAGACAAGCTGCGTTGGACATTACGTCAGCGGCAGGGTGCCTCTGAGTAAGTACCGCTCGGACCTTACCATATACCTCCATCGCCCTAACGGCCACGTTCCGCGCGACATCGGTTAGCACCCTATAAGCGTCTGGGTGCCAACTTCCGAGAATAGATATAGGTATAGGCACGAGCTTACTTCTCACAGAGGTTGCAATAAAAGAATCATATCTTCTATGCTTCGCAGAGACGGCCGCATTTATAGAGGTGAGCGGATTAAATGTTTGTGCCCTCCTGTGGGAGGGCGCCAGGGGGTTGACGAACGTCACGTCAAAGGAATCCGTACCTCCACTGCTTCCCATCGCCCGGATGTTTGGCCTCCTGCGATGGACCCCGTCCCGCGGTTCGACGGCGGGGTGACAGGCCGCTTTCTGCAGGTCTTGCGCAAAGAGGGCCACTTGATGGTCATGCCGTCGAGTTCTGTGCCCACCATATCTGCAGTGAAGGAGGTGATCCCCGAAATAGTCGAGGGTTTCGGGGCAGTCTCGTCTCGGGATGGGAGGTCCGAAGGGAACAGCGGGACTTGACAGTAGTATTGGAGCCACACCGCGAATTAGCGGGTGTCAATACTCATTTTGAGGCCGGGGCACGGGGCGCAGTACACCCATTCCTTGGCCCCCGGGAGGGCCATAGAGGCGCGGAATGCCTGGCTTCTTTGATCACCGGGGAAATGCCTTCTTGCACTCCTTGAGAAAGCACAGCAGCACCCGATGTGGTTCAAGGAGCTCAACGGACTCAAGGACCATGTGCCGGAGACACTGGAATACGGCATCCGGTCCTTTGTATTCAAGGCCCGTTCAACCCGCAAAAGCTGAGCAAGTTTATCGACGAACTATGGCCGAGGGTAGTGCGTGCCAAGGGCTACTTTGGCTTGCCATTCGGCCAGATGTAATTGGGGAGTTGTCGATGGCTGCATCATTAAAGTTAGATAAGATCGGCATCTGGTGGGCGTCGGCGCCCCGAGAAGTTTTGGAGGAGCAGCTGAAAGACCCGGAATTCAAGCAGGCGGACGGCGAGTTTGACAAGGTGTGGGTCGATCGCAAGCCGGAGCTAGTGTTCACAGGAGTGGACCCTATGGATGAGCCGAGACTGCGAGCCAAACTCGAAGGGTGCCTGCTGAAGGCTGACAAGTTTGAGCCCAAGTTAGTGGTCATTGATGACAGATCCCTTCCCGGAGTGGGATGACGATGAAGAAGAGGAGGACGAGGAAGAGGACGGCGAAAAGGAGAATGAGGAGGGCAGTCAGGAATAGGGTGAAGAAGAAGATGAGAGTTACGGTATAGGTAAGTTGGCATGGAAACGCCTAATGAAAGGTCTCATTAATCCCAATCAAAGGCGGATCTCGGAGGAAGTTGTGGCAGGATGTCAAAATTGGGACAGGGTGTCAAAATTGGGACAGGGTGTCAAAATTGGGACAGGGTGTCAAAATTGGGACAGGATGTCAAAATTGGGACAGGATGTCAAAATTGGGACAGGATGTCACAGCATGGCCCCCTGGATAGATGGCGAGTAGGACTCCACCGCCTCCGTTCTACACAGGGACGATGATATACGTCTCCGCATTCTTAGTCGAGCCATCCGCCACGGCAAGGCCGCTTCATTCCTAACGGGCCACCTAACCAAGGCTCTCGCCATTCCCGCAAACCACCGGACTGTCATCCTTCAAGAGACTGGGCCTGATTGTCTCCGTGACCGCCCGCAACATGGCAAAACTGCAGCAAGCCAACGGATGGGTTCGGCAACCCTGCCACCAACCTCTGCCCCTATGAGTTTGGCCGCCTCCAAGATCACAACTATTCACGCTGCTGAACATGACTTCAGGTTCGAGGTCCCTTTCCGCATCCCTGGTATTGAGCTACATACTTGTGCGGCCTACTGCCCCCATCCGCGACCGTGGCTAGTCTCCTCACGCTCGACATCAACACTGTTTCTATCAAAGCCTCTTTTCTCTTTAGGACCACTGAGATCGTTGGGGTGATGCTAAGATCGCCCGTCGTGACAAGGTCCGTGATGATTGGCGCAAACTATCTCTTCGACCCTTCAAGCACTCGAACATCTTAATAACCCCTCGAGCTTCTCCCTCCGGCCTATCGCCTTTTATTCACGGTCTGTCCTCCCACGCCACCACTCGCCCACCGTATGAGTTTGTTTCCCAAATTGTGTGCCGCTTCCGTTGTTTATCGGACGGTCCGACAAAGAATCTACCATTGCCAAGCCTTTATCACATCGCATATCTATGGAGAGGCCCGTTGTTACCTAGAGGGCGCTCTTCTCCCACAGACAGCATGGACAGTTTGGTTGTAGCTGTAATGTGAGCTTCGTGTATCCAACGTAGGTGCTCAAGAAATTAACTTGAGACGGGCTGTCGATGTCAGCAGCAATTTTGTGAATATGAGCAGTAACGGCTGTTTCATCCTTTGAACAATGAGACTTGATTCCAGAAAGGTACCCTCTACAGTTCCAGTGGACGTGCCATGTAAAAGAAAGTAACCCACGTGCTTCCCTTTGTCGATGGTTCTACCGATATTTAACTTCGGGCACTTCCCGTGAATTCCTGACGAATAAAACATTCAACTCGTCGGAACGGAATGAAGCACAAACCGCTTTTATGGAAACGACTGTTTACCCGTGGACTGCGTGGGGACTTTCTGGGTCGAAGGCATCTGAGCAGACCGATCGCCAGTGGCACTCGAAAAAACGGCTGAGCTGTGCTTTTTCTATGGTAGGGGATCTGAGATGCAATAAGGGCGGGTATGTTCAGAGCGCCATGTCCAAGTATGTGATGCAAGGCGACGCAAAATTTCAACCTCGGCGCGGAAAACCAGTCAAACTGGAAAAGGTCAGCAACGTGGGCAAAAATAGGTGCGCGACTTAGCTGGCATGGTGTCGTCGGAGTGAGTCGACGTGGGCAAGATCACGGCGACAAGCTGGCGTGGAGATGGGCGGTGAATGACGGTGAAGGCGCGTGGGGTGCGGAGGGAGACTGGAGTAGGGGGGCAGGGGGTTGGGCTGCAGGGAAGCCATGGGGGGTGGGTTGAATTGAACGCGAGTTTGACAGAGTGGTGGAGGTGAGGGAGGGAGGAAGGCTGGATATGGTAGCTGGGACTTCTGTTTGTGTGTGGGAAGGCGTTGGTGCCTCGGGACTGCTGCGGTGGAGGGCGCTGTAGATTTTGAGCACCCTGGTTGGATCAGATCGGATGCACGAGCCGCGTGGGTAAATGAATTTCATTTAAAGTGGGTGTGTGGTGCATGTGGTTGTGGTGTGCTTTCTGGTCTGATGGGCATAACTGGCAGTGGTGTGGTGAACATGTATTAATCTCCCCTGACGAAAAATGGTGGAACGTGACAGCGCGGAGTATCGAGGGTGGCGTTTCTTGACGGGAGACTGCGTGGAGCGTGGCAAGGGCCACCTTTCTTTGAGAATGTAACTTTACTGTACTGTACAGTATGTACTGTACTGTAGGCGTATGGCTCAAGTGACAGATTCAAACGGTCAAATATCTGTTTCATAGATATTTGACGGCAGGAATCCAGGTCCCATCGATTGGAGCGCAAAGATCTCTCGCTTTGAACTATTGTACTGTAGTGAGTAGTGTGATCTACTTGTCGTACTGCACTGTCCTGTACAGTACTGTAAGCACAGCACATGTGAAAGTTTGGAGGACAGGACAGAACACCAGTGGTACTGTAAAGTACTGTAGACTGCACTGTGTTGTAGATTGTACAAGTACGCTTTAGAATGTATCACGTGCGGTGAACCTTACAAATGCCTTGCATACTGCACTGCACAGTACAATACTGTACTGTAGTGTGTTGAATAACCACCAATGATTGGTGACCTTTGGTGACCATTGGTAATCGCGCAACCTACAACTTTACAGTGGAGTACTGTGTTTATGGAGATTCATAGTGAAAAGAGAGAATGCAGACTGTCCAGTATTTTACAGTACTTACAGTGCAATTTTGTCTATTTATTGTGCCGTCGTCGCCTTGCGCACCTGTACCAGAAAAAAGTAATTTCGTGCGCACCGTCCAACAAGATGATCAGTAGAGCCAGCCCTTTTTTTGTACCGGTGCCAGCATTCTTCCGTTCTGTCTTTCCATCAAAGCCTCCTACCCTCACCAGTCTTCCCACCACCGTCACCAATCCACCTTTCCGACGTGCTCACCCACTCCCCAACTTCTTCTGTTCTGCTTCTAACACCATGGTGAAGGAAATGGGAACCTCCAAGCGCCTGCCAGTAACCGTCCTCTCTGGCTTTCTCGGCGCAGGCAAGACTACCCTCCTCAACCACATCTTGAACAACCGCGAGGGAATGCGAGTCGCCGTAATCGTCAACGACATGAGCGAGGTCAACATCGACGCCAACCTCGTACGCGACGGTGGCGCCAACTTGTCTCGCACTGAAGAGCAGCTGGTCGAGATGACAAACGGTTGCATCTGCTGCACACTTCGTGACGACCTTCTTAAAGGCGTCAAGGAGCTGGCAGAACAGGACCGCTTCGACCATTTGCTTATCGAGTCCACAGGAATCTCCGAGCCGCTGCCGGTCGCTTCGACTTTCGAGTTTCGTGATGAGAATGGCGAGAGTTTGCAAGACATCGCGTCTCTCGACTCTATGGTTACTGTAGTCGACTCGGCCAGTCTGTTCAAAAACTACTCGTCCAGCGACTACCTCCGTGATCGTGGGGAGACCGCCGGTGAAGATGACGAGCGCACATTGGCTGATCTCCTGGTCGACCAGATTGAATTCGCCGACACTATCTTGCTGAACAAGGTGTCGTCTACGTCAGAGGGGGACCTCAACGCCGCACGCAAGATTATCCGCGCTCTCAACTCCGGTGCCGTCGTGTATGAAACAGATTATTCTAGTGTCCCTCTCAAATCAGTTTTGGGTACCGGCCGGTTTGACTTTGAGAAAGCACAGCAGCACCCGATGTGGTTCAAGGAGCTCAACGGATTCAAGGACCATGTGCCGGAGACACTGGAATACGGCATCCGGTCCTTTGTATTCAAGGCCCGGCAACCGTTCAACCCGCAAAAGTTGAGCGAGTTTATCGACGAACCATGGCCGGGGGTAGTGCGTGCCAAGGGCTACTTTTGGCTTGCCACTCGGCCAGATGTAATTGGGGAGTTGTCGATGGCTGGATCATCATTAAAGTTAGATAAGATCGGCATCTGGTGGGCGTCGGCGCCCCAGGAAGTTTTGGAGGAGCAGCTGAAAGACCCGGAATTCAAGAAGCAGGCGGACGGCGAGTTTGACAAGGTGTGGGGTGACCGTAAACAGGAGCTAGTGTTCATTGGAGTGGACCCTATGGATGAGCCGAGACTGCGTGCCAAGCTGGACGGGTGCTTATTGAAGGCTGACAAGTTTGAGCCCAAGGTGTGGTCGTTGATGACAGATCCTTTCCCGGAGTGGGATGACGATGAAGAAGAGGAGGGGGAGGACAGCGAGGAGGGCAGTGATGGAGAGAGTGAAGAGGAAGGTAAGAGCAACGGTAAGAGTGGTGCGAAGGAGTGATGCGTGGTGGAAGGTTCCGATAAGTGCTGGTGTTGGGAGATGTTGGCGGAGGCTGGCACTTGTGTTGCCTATGATTTCTTGGCTATGATACCATGAATGATGTATCAATTTGCTTTTTTTATGTCAGACTTTATCTCACAGTATGCCAATGTGTCAGCCTCGAGATAAGGCTTGGTAGAGTGAGTAGTTGGCCGTAGAGGTTATCCAAACGAGTAGCGCAAGGAATGACCTTAGGCTGATTATATCTTTTCAAGAGATGATTCAAAACGTCGCTGCCCCGTTCAGGACCCTCTTTCTGCAACCCTCCTATCTATGTATTCAATGGCGGAGAGAGTGTTCCTTCGCCTTGTCCTTGTGTAGTAGATTAAAGATGGTAGTATTATGGACAAACTTTTATACTACTGTTCATTACCTGCACGGAGTACTCTTGAAATGTGACGCACTACCGACTCGTCCCGTGAGCAGTACTGTACCTGATCCACTTGCATTCTGACGGTAACCTGTAGCCCTTGTGCCAATCTTCGCTGTGCCCTGCGAATTTTTCTTGAAGCGGCGCGCTCATTCGCTCTTGCCAAACGACTGCACGCTGCTAACCGATGTAGCTCGCAATGTGTGGCTGTCGGGGCAAGGGATGCGTACGGGACGGTCCGTGTGGTTTTTAACCTAAAAGCATGCGGCAGCGCCTCATGCTGTTCCCCTCCTCCGAACTGTCCCTTCCCCAACGTGCCAAGCGCTCCCCGCGCTCGGCGCACCCCTCTCTCCAACCCCCCCTCATGGTTCTGCCGCGGCTACCATTCGCCCGTCCTGAGCCGCAGTTGCCAGTGCCGTGCCCTCCACCACCGTCCTCCCATTGGAATCCTATAACCCTCCACGCCTCGTCGCTCCTATTGGTCCACATGTCATGACTCCCCCTCGCGCCAAGGCAATCATTGGCCAATCGGCTGCGGCTGATCTCTCCGCCCTGATCCTTGCCTGGGCCTTCCTCGCGCATGCAACGCTCAACGCGCTGCGCCTACCTTCCGAAACATGTGAAATGACCTTTGCAACCTCTTTACAGGCTATCATTCTGAATGCATTACGTTGCGACGCCCATTGTCAGATTACTTTGAATATATGTGTCCTTTGAATACCCGAAAAGCTGAAGGGTCGCTGGTTGAAGGTGAGTGCACCTTCCAAGAGTTGACCATATCAATGCTGCTGCTGGCAACCACCAGAGGTTTGGAAGCCTTTGGCATCGGTTTTCAGATGGAGTAAAGACCATATTCCTCAATTGTTTCACATTCCCGGAGTGGGAATCCGGAATAGCCCCGCCCCTGGCTCCCCCTTTCTACTACCTGGCCCTGTCACCCGCGCCTGGTCATGCCTTCTCGTCTTTCTATGCCGCTCAGCAGGTCCTCCTGGAGCTGCGCAGGTGGCGGACACCCACCTACCGCCACACGTCATCATCCCTCTCGTAGGGAAACTGACATATGTTTATTTCCCGGCCTCTGCCGCCAAGACATAGAAGAAGATCTTCCCCTTCATAACAGGTCTCTGTCATGAGCTAATCGTGAGTACGCAGCCCCTGCCCCAAGCTGCCCAAGCCTTGGGGTCCTTTGCCAAAGGCGGTGTGAAGACCCGCCCGCGTCGTAAGCCTTCAGTCTCAATAACTATGAGCGCCGCTCTCGTGTGCCTCCGCACATTCTACAGCCTTTCGCAGATGCCCTTCTAAACCACGTCCATGAGACGGAAGGTCCCCGCTCAAGCCAAGACCCCCGCAGTCCCTGCCGGCCCGGGTGACGCCGCTGCAGCTGCCGCTGCACCCACCATCCCTGCCCCCTCGACCATTGTCAGTCTCGCCACTGTCCCGTCTACCCCGCCCCCTAACAATGCCCATTCGGTCGCCCCCACTCCTGCCATCAAGACTTCCGAAGCTGAACTTAAGGGCAGCAAATGTGCTGTGCCTGCCGCCCCCCCACCCCCCTCCCCCGGTCGGACGCATGACCAGCCTTCTCCCCACCGGCAGACCATTCCCCGCCTGCTCCACAAGGGGAACTCAGGCGCCGCAGTCCCGCGCGCGTGTGGCATCCTGACGAGGCGAATGACCGTATGGATTCACTTATAACTAGGTAGCCATCGTCGGCCTGGGTGCCCCCTCAAGTACACCCACTTGACGCTCTCATTCTGTCCCCCGAAAGCAGTCATGTGCGGAACGAGACAAACAGCCAGGCCTGAGCCCGCCGAGCGGCATCCGTCGGCTTCGGCGGTGGACTATTCTGACTAGACCCCACCGTCATGCACTCGCCTTCCTCCGCCATGCCATCACTACATCCCAGCCGAATCCGCCATGCGGTTCATTACCTCCCAGGCCGGAGGAACTACTACGCACTCCCTACCGCGAAGTAGAAAATTTTCAAGATATTCGCGCCATCTCCCTCAAACCGTTCGTACTCCTAATCACGCTGGTCAAAGCAGCCGCAAACGCTCAAGGCGAAGAGGCCACTTATCGGGCCTTCCTTCACCTACATATGCTGCCCACGGCCGTCCGTCGTCGCAAATTTCGCGGTGAGCAAGACTGGCACCACCAAAACGGCCAACGGGCCGCCCTCCAAGACCGCATCCGGCGTGCCCATACTGGTTCACAATGGGGCGCCCTGTGGGCAGAAGCACTTGGTGCACACCAAGCTCGGTCTGAATGGGTCGAGCGCCATCGCCCTGTTCCTGGCTCAGGCTGCAACGCCAATTGTCGCTGCCGTCGCGCCGAGATCCTCTGTGCGGACGCCCAGTACGGTATGGCCATGCGGTCTCTTCACAATGCCCCGCTCGCAGACGTCGAAGACCCGGCCAAACTCGAGCAGCTCCGAGCCCTGTATCCCACGCCTTGCCATCCCATCATTCCCCTCCCCGCAGAAAGCCTCCCTCCACTCCCACCCATCACGGAGGCCGCCGTCGAAAAGGCGACACGCGGCATCTCGCGAGACACTACGGCTGGCCCAAACCGCATGCCGTCAAGATGGTTCCATCTACTCGTCAGGAGTTCTGTCAGCCCAGAAGCCGTCGTTACTGGCCTCAGTGTCCTCACAAAGTTAGTGACGCGGATCGCGAATGGTGATCTCCCCGACTAGGTCCCACCTATCCTCACGACTGCGACGCTTCTCCCGCTTCAGCCAAAGCCGGGCCAGATACGCCCAATAGATGTGGGCCCGGGCCTTTCGACGGATCGTCACAAAGACGCTGCTCCCTTCCGCCCTCGACGAGTCTAGTGATTTCCTTGGACCCTTCGAAACGGCCAATGGTATCAAAGCTGAGATAGACGCCATCGTGTACAACACCTGTACGATTTTAAGCCGGTTTGCTGTAGCCATTCATGTGGCCACTGCCCTAATCGATGCGCGCAACGCGTTGAACCGCGTTGAGCGCCAGTCCATGCTCTGTCGTCTACCCGCTCACGCACCTACCCTCGCCCGATTCATCTCCATGATATACGGCCGCTCTCAACCCCCGTTGCTTATCCCGAATCGCAAGGGCACTACCATGGCGAGTGCTCACGGCACCCAACATGGCGACCCTGCCAGTATGCAGCTGTTCTCCCTCACGATCCAGCCGCTTGTTTCTAATATCGCACAGGACACAGACATTTCCCTCAACCAATAGTACTCGGACGACGGGACCTTCATGGGATCCCTGCACGGTCTCCCACGAGCGCTGCGCCTTCTCTCCCGACAGGGTCCGGCATACGTGTTGTTTATCAACCTGATGAAGACAAGAATTCTCTGTCCCCATACGCTCCCTCCGGACCGTGCTGCTTTACTCTAAGGATACTCTCGACGAGTGTTCGACAGACGGGTTCGAACTCCTCGGCGCTTCGATTGGCAACCGGGTTTTCACGCGCAGCTATCTCAGGTCCAAGATCGAGGGGTGTCAACGCACCTTCCAACTCCTCAACCGCATCGAAGACCCCTGAGCCCGGTTCCATATGCACCGAATCTGTGCCTCGGTCTGGGTGCTAACCCATGCTTTCAAGTTCGCTGACCCTAAGCACGCTGCCGCTGCTGCTGTGGAGTTCGACGCACTGCAAGAATCGCTTTATGCAGCACTACACAGAATCTCCCTCACTCCCAGTGCGCGGGACCAAATCTGTCTGCCCATTCCGTGTATCGGCCAATGTTTCTCCGTTGTCTTTCCGTTCCTACATGCTGCTGCCGCCAGCATCATCGATCCTGCACTGGCCCGTAAACGGCCCCCTGCATACTCCACTCCGCGCTCTGTCGCCCTTCTAGGACGCCGGTTGCGCAGGGACCGCGCTTTTCTCCTAACCCAAGCCCGGCCGCCCCTCCGTCAGTATGGCCTTGGAATCCCTGGACACACTTACTGTGTTGAACTTGAACCCCTTGACCCCACTGCCCTAGCTGCCACACCCACCAACATCCAAACTCAACTAAATATAGTGCAGCAGGAGGCCTGGGCCAAGAAATTCTGGCAAGACGACGCATTGGCAACCCCCCAGCCTAATCGAAACAGTGCCGACGACATCAGGCACCGGATCCGCGGCCTTGCCTTCCGCCACAGCCCCGCCGGCGCATTCCTCGTCGCCCACCCTACCAATGCTATCAAAGTGTTGCGGGCTCAATGGAACGTGATACTATCCCGTCACCTCGGTTTACCAGTGTACATCGACTCACTTCCGCTAACCTCTCAACATTGAGAACGAATTATGGACCCCTAGGCGGTCACGCGGCCGAACTCTGCCCTGCCAGGTTTGGCCACACACACCGTCACAAAGCGCTCCGCAACGCGCTCGCGTTCCATGTCTTCCGTGCCGCTGGACTCGACTGCCAATTCGAAGTGCCTCTCCTTGTCCCGGACACCGAGCTCCGGCCTGCAGACATCCTGGCTCACCACCCCGCCGATCTGAGCAACGAAGAGACAAGGACAGGCGCGTGTGACATCACCGTCCTCTCTCCATTTAATGCCGCCGTCCACACCAAGGTCACCTCAGCCGCTGGCGGCGCTGCCGCCTTGGCGCACCGTAAGAAGGTACAGGATCTGGAACCAAAGCTGTCGCGCGAACCCCCGCTTCCCTCTGACTCTCCGATCCGTGCACCGGACTTCACCTTTCAAACCATTGCGTTTGACTCACTCAGTGGGCCTGCCCAGCACACCATCGTTTTGGTAGAGGAGTTAATCCCGCGAAAAGCGCGGATGTATGGTACTGAAGGAATTTTTGGGGAGGACAAATTGTTGATCTCTCGGGTTTCGCAGAGGGGACTCGAGCGTACTTTATATACTGCGGCAGTCTTAGGTAATTTCATTGGAATAATGTAGTCTACCACAGCAGAGTAATGCATGTTGACTCTCGATGATTGAGTATAGGCCCAAATACAGTGTCCTGATGATTAAACAATGCAATATGCCTGTTAGCAGGGTTCGAGCCAGCCCTTAGATAACCTCGTAGCGTAATGTACCATCTACTCACTCTCTCTTGAACATGCCGGGATGTTGTCGACCGTTATTTTTCTGACCTGAAGTCCGTACCCGGGACGAGATTCTTAACTTCAAAATCATATTCCAGGCCGGTGGAGCGGGCAATGTACCACGCGAACAAGTTGTGGACAGAGTTGAGGCGTTGAATGCGTCCAAACTCAGACGCAGTGGTCTGCGGCATGATCACCGTGGACGTCTAGGTCCTACTGGCAGTAGTAGCATTTCAAGACGAGTCTATGTAGACTGGGAGACCGACGTGCCGGCGCGGCATGATGCTCCAGAGCTCCGAAGACACCTTCTTCGCATTGGTGGGATGCGCCAATCGGGTACAGCAAGAGACCAAGGCAAAGGTGTTTTGGGAAGATGACCTATGGATGAGGGTGGCCCGTCCTAGCTGTCAATCCGAGCGTGCATACGAGCATATCAGCAAGGGAAGCAGAGTCGAAGGCGCCTATGTCGGTGACAACTGGTCGCTTTAACGCGCTCTTGGCGGTAGATCCTTCCTGGTCAACTAAGTCAACCAAGCACGCTCGCCTCTGCTCCACTTTGCCCCCCGCATCAAAGGTGATCCGTTTGTCACCGACCAAGGCGCCTTTGACCCTGCCTCCCTTGCTGGCATGCCCGCCAATCTTCACTCATCTTAATTAGGAACATAAAGAGGTCAACACAATGGTGTTTTGGGAAGATGCCCTATGGATGAGGGTGCCCCGTCCTGGCTGCCACTTGTGAAGCCCTGTGTTCGCCTGATCACTTCCAGGTTAGACAGTGCATGAAGTACTTCATGGGCCACTGTGATAGGGGAGATTAGACCAGTAATCTCCCCTTCCCGGAGGTGAACTCCGAGTACTTGTTTGTTTGTAATTGGCTCTGAAAAAGCCTTTTGATCTCATTATCGGAACCTCTTTGGCATATACTGTTTTAATGCATGGGAGCCACTCTTTTGATAAAGGTAGCCCGTTGGGTGGCGATCCGCATGGCGAGAGAGGAGGGAAAACCTCGACACGGTCTACGAGGAATCCACACGGAGCTCTACTCTCTTTATTGTTCTGCTATCCTATGATTCTTTACTTTATCCCCTTCCTTTCTATTCTGCCGCTTTCTAGAGCTTCCACCGTCTACTGTCGAATAGGTTCTATAGTTATTACTATAACCGGGGCAATTACCGTTCTCAGTTGACAAAACGGTCCATCATGCCTCCTCGGAGCAGAACTGCTGGAGCGATTGCTTTAGGAGCCACTGTGAGCCAGACAATTGTAGAGACTGTCGAGGCACCACGCCTGACGGGTGTGACTACTGCTGATTTTGCGAAGTTCAAAATTGATCGCGAAGTATATGAGTGTCGCATGTCCGAGAAAAATGCCGATCCGAATATTCAAGCTCACTGAAATTCTTGATGATGCCCTTTTTTTTTCTTATCCTGCCTTAGGCCAAGCGTAACCTTTCTCTGTCCTCTTTTCTTTCCTTCCGAAGCACTGTACAGTACTTTGCTGTGCGACTACAGCATTTTTCAGCTAGCCGCACCTCTCCTGGAGGTGCCGGGAGCTCCCCCGGGAGATACAGTACGCCTTTTCAGTCAAGGCGTACAGTATCTCCTAGCTCGTGACTTTTGTGGTGCATTTTACAGTACTGCACTGTACCGTACCATACACCACTCCACACTCACCTTGCGACGTATTTAAGAGGGCGCTGAATTCATATCAGATACTACTTTTTAAAAATATACATGTATAGCTGATACACCTGCATTTTGAGGGGTGCTTTAGTGCTTTATAATTATAGAAGGCAATGTAAAAGGACCCCATTGACTCCTCTAATTTGGAGCTCCTAGCATTAGGAGGCTGGGTAGAAGTGCACAGTGTCGCTGAGATTACAGAAGACATGTTGCGTGACTGCATCTCGAGACATGCTGTGGTACAGCCTGAAAATTATGATCTCAGAAATATTGAGGAAGAGATAAAGTTTTTGAAACTTGAACGTCAGGACAATGAGTATAATCTGGAGTCACGAGTGTGTACTCTAGTACTATAGTACACTAGTACACTCGAGCGCTGTGGGTAAGGAGAATTTACGGACAAACACCCCAAGCTAGCAGTCGGCCATGTCTTGAAGCGCTTGACTCATGTTCAGCTAAAAAACCGCATGTTGATAACCTGCAAGTTAAATAATGAGGAGGATTTTCGTAACAATTTTAAGGCTTTTGTAAGGGATCTGGCTGCTGAAGCTAAGGCACTAGACCGCATGCATGCTGCTAAGGGGTATCGGGCCTCTGCACCCGATCGAGATGAGTTCTCTCTGCTTGAGGATCCTCAGCTTTGAACTACCTCCCGCAATGCTGCCAGTACTGGGCTCAGGTTATATGGGAAGACTACACTCCCTGGTTGGGGTGGCAACAGACTGGACATACATGCCACAAGTGGAGGTGGTGGTAGCCGTCTTATTCAGGGCACGAGCGATAAAGGAAATAAGCGCCCGCCTGGGCTGCCCAAGTGCCTCAATCCCTTGTATGAGTCATATCGTTTAGTGAAGGACTGTCGCATCAATTCTGACGACGACAGGAAAAGGCTGTTAGAAGAAATGCGTGTGAGTAAGAAGGCTCGCTTCTCGAAAGATAAAAAGGTTGCAGCTGTCTCTTTACTGTCCGGTGAAGCAGGCGATTCCTCTATTTTTTCTACTTCGTTCTGTGGGGATGCAGTACAAGCCTTTACGCTCACTGACCAAGGCTCGGATGAAAATATTATCCCTGCTTCGGGGTTTAAAGAAATTTTACATGCTGATAACACTGACCTCTAGATCAAGGAGATCCTTCGCCCTCAGAAGTTCTCTAATGCCCACGCCAGGGCCAAAAAATGCTCTGTAAGCGAGAAATTACAGCGGATGTGATGCTACGTATCAGGCATGGCACGAATCTCATGTTGAAGTGTGTGAAAATGCTCATTTCAGAGGGCGAAGTACAGAACGTTTTTATAGGCCGTCACTTCCTTCCTGCACCTGGCTTGAACAATCGCGTATTTTTGGCTGCTGCTGCCGATCGTTCCGATGGCGTTGTAAACGTGCCTGCAGACGTTGTAAAAGGACGGCTGCGCGAATAAATCGGTAGATTCCGCATTCAAATCTATTCATTCTATATTGCAAGAGAGCGGTTTGGATTATCGCAGCACTTTTCACAGCGAAGGTGGCTTGGAGGACGACTCTCTCGAAGGGAAAGGGGTTTACATTGACATGGGCGAAGACCCACAGGATGACGTTGAAAAAGCTATATCTGAGATGATTGATGATGCTGTACGGCATGGTCTCAGCACACAATGCGCTGAACGTCTCCGCGCTATTTTACGTAAGTATCCGGTTTTCGACTTCGGCTGGGCAAATCTCCACCAGCCGACGTCCCACCTATGAGGGTAAGACTTATGCCGGGATACCGCCCGGTTCGTGTTAAAGCTCGCAGATACTCAGGCGAACAGCGTGAGTTTCTTGATAAATCTGTCGAGAAACTCAAAGCAATGGGCTTTTTCGAGGATATGCCTACAGCGGAATTGCAAGCCGCCCCTTTGCTCATCCCTAGGATAGGCGGGAAAGCAACTTACATAATGACTGTTGATCTTCGGCCCGTCAATGCCGCTACTGTCAAGGAATCATGGCCAATGCCTCAATACATGGCCTGTCCAACGCTGTTGCATATTTTCAAAGCTCGGCTGAGCCGCTCTTTTCTACCGCATGGCTCGATGATTTTACGAGTCAAACAACGTCTGAAGAGCTTTTGCAGGATCAATTAGAAGAGTTTTTTCGCATTTGCAAAAAGAAACAGCTCTGGCTTTCCGCACGGAAATCCAAGCTGTTCAGAATTGAAATTTGATGCTGCGGCCGTATCATACGCTCAACCTCCAATAAGGCTCTCAGGCCTTCAAGACATTCATTAGCCGCAAACGGCCGGCGAACTCGCCCAATTCCTCTACTGTTGCCTCTGAATATCCCTTGTCATACGTGACTTTGTCCGACGTAAAGGTCCACTCCACAGTGTTTTGGAGGAAGCTTATGCTAAGGTGGGCAAGCGCACAAAACGTTCGATCCAAAAAATTGCCCTCATTACATTGTCTTGGGAGCCTAAACATGAGTAACTATTCTTCGAACTACAAGACAGCCTAAAGAGCGCAGTGAAGCTCTCCTATCCGATCCCAAAAAAGTAATCTGCGTTTTTACTGATGCCTGTAACCAGTGCTGGTCAGGGGTCGTCACACAGTGCGAACGTAAGCAGCTGCACTTACCTCGCAGTGAACAGAGGCACGAACCGCCTGCTTTTATCGGGTCTAGCTCTAACGGGTCGTCCCTGAATTGGTTTACATTTGAGAAAGAAGCGTTTGCAATCTTCCAGGTGTTTGAAAAAATGGACTACATGTAGCTGCGACATTATTGTACTCATGTCTTTATAGACCATAGTAATCTGTTGTTCGTGTTTGCACCTCTGGTGCTGGAGCCCGCACTAGGTCTGCATATTGTATCCAAAGTTCAACGCTGGGCTCTGTACATGTCTAAATTAAACTACATCATAGAGCACATAGCGAGGCCGGACAATGTATTTGCTGACATCATGACTCGTTGGATGAAAGTACATCGAAGTGTGAAGAAGTTGCTCTGCAGCATCTTACTGGAGAATTCGGAACAGCTGGTACTGGCTGCAAATCCGATTGAACGGCCTGACATGGACTATGTCCGGTCCTCGCAAAAGAAATAAATTCGGCCTAATAATGCTTTACTTGACCCTGATGATGGTCTGTGGAAAATATACCGCAAAATGCTGATCCCACAGGAGGATCTCGAACTACAGCTGAAAATTATCGTTTGTTCACACTGTGGCACTATTGGGCACAGAGGCATGGATGCTACCAAGAGCATCATTAAGGAGAAATTTTATTGGACTAACCTACACAGGGATGTTGAACAGCTAGTTCGAGGATGCTATCACTGTATTGTCACCCGCTCTGGTGACATCGTACCTCGCCCTCTTGGCCATGCTCTTCATGGTGAGCGCCCAAATGAGGTCGTCCACATGGATTTTCTCTACACGTGGCAAGGTGAGGATCATAAGAAGTAAGTACTACTTCTTAAGGATAACTTATCTTCGTATATATGGCTGTGGCCTACTGTTGAAAATACCGCTGAATCTGCAGCTGGGGCTCTCTGTGTCAGGGTTGGAGTGTTCGGTAACATCGAGTGGCTTGCGAGTGACCAAGGCTCACATTTTAACAACAAACTCATCGCTAATCTTACCTACCAGCTGAAAACTCAACACCACTTTACTACAAAATATTCTCCTCGGGCTAACGGCTCAATTGAAAGAGTGTGCCGCGAAACACTTCGGGAATGCCGTGCACTAATGAGTGAGTGGAGGCTTTCAGCCAAAGACTGGCCGTATGTTTGTGAAGCTGTGCAGAGTGTACTCAATCATGCTCCTCTCCGCCGTCTCGGCCTTCGGAGTGAAGGCACCCCGGATGTTAACCAGACCCCTTTGGAGTTTTTCACTGGTCACAGACCTGTGCGGCCTTTGCTGAGGGCTCTCCCTTGCACCGCGTACAAGAAGGCTTTTAATCAGCACGAAGTGCGTGGTCGAGCACTTGTGGGCATAGAAAAAGTTCAAAACGTATTGCAAGATATGCATCGTGAGGTGCAGAGTGAGTTTATTGTATCACTAGGGCGCAGCGTTGATGCTCACAATAGAAGGACCAATGTCCATTCTCCTAACATTCTCAAGGGGACTTTGTTCTAAGGGGACGCTCACGGCCTGGGGGACATAAGTTACGGTTTCACTGGCAAGGTCCTCGACGTGTGACTAAAGTGCTGTCCCAGTGGGTAGATGAAGTTCAGGATATCATAACGGACAAACGAGAAGTTGTTCACTCCAGGCGTCTGCTTCTCTACAGTTCAGATATGGATGGCCGAGAAGTTTGTAGTCCTTCACTGGAAACAGCTGCACACTGTGAGAAAGACTATAAAATCATTTAGAAATTGTGCGGAATCAGAGAGGTCAACAGGATGACTCAGATATTAGTTGAATGGCAAGGGATTCCTGAAAAATCCGACTACACTTTGGAACCTTTGAGCCAGATCTTCGAGGACCTCCCAGGTCTCCTGGAGGACTTTCAAAGCACGAGTGGTAATCGTGAACTGAAGCGGCGTGGCTCCCACAATGCAATTTCTCTTAACCTTTTCCTTGCTTTTGAACAGAGGAGGTATTCTGGACACAGAGATGTTCTTACATACCATGCTCCCTCTCCGGCGTGGATTGGGAGCATGAGGGCACTGAGAAGCCCTGTGCTCGCCTGAGCACTTGCACGGTAGACAGTGCATGCAGTACTGCATCGGTTAATGTGATAGGGGAGATTAGACCTGTAGTCTCCCCTTCCCGGAGGTGAACTCCGAGAACTTGTTTGTTTATTATTGGCTATGAAAAATCCTTTTGATCTCATTATCGGCACTTCTTTGGCATATACTGTTTGAATACAGATTTTACGCATTGAGAGAATTCTGCCCAGTTTCAGAAATGATTCAGTAAATGCGATGTTGATTTCGCTATACAGAATTCTCCAAAGGCAATTTCAGAATTGAGGTTACGCAATACAGAAAACTCATTTCCGGGAGTATTACAATCCTAGCCCTCCTAGCCCCTCTCTCCCAGTATAGCACCCATAATTGTTGCAAACGTGACCCTATGCAACCACACGAAGACTGTTGCTATTCGGGGTGTAAAGAGCTGGCGCTCAATTCTTCTCTCCCTGATTCAACGCAGAAGCTGCGGGACGCATGTCCCATCCGAGTTCGTCGCGATAGCTTTTCAGCGGTTCTACCATCACCACGGGAACTACTTCACGATTCTGCTACGCAACAGCAGTATTTCTACAGGCAACTTTATCGAGATCTTCGATAACCTCTCTGAGCAGGAATTTCTGTCGCTTTTTCGGTTTCTAAAAGCAGATATACAGACTTTCGCGCCGATCATCTGCACGAAAGCAAAATTATATTTCACAGCACGGAACCTGTACACTTGCGGACAACTGCTAGCAACTTGTGTACTGCTCAACAGACTCGCGTCGCCGTACAGATGGACAGATCGCGAAAAGATGTTCAGAAAATATACCTCTCAACTATCGGAAATCTTTTGGGAAACCATGGATGCATTTGTGGACGAGTATCAGCATCTTGTGACGTGGCCGTTACATACACCGTTTTTTGCGCAACGCGCTGAAACTTACGCTGAAGCAGTCAATCGCAAGACTCATAGGCTCGATAACTGCATTGGTTTTATTGACGAATCGAATATACAGATCGCGCAACCAAGTCAGGAGGGTATGCAGCCAGTTGTGTATAATGGTCACAGAGGGTTCCATGGGCTAAAGTTTCAGGCTGTTTTGTGCCTATATGGGCTGTTACTGCACGAACATGGGCCCGTAGAACGGAAGAGACATGACTGGACGCTATACTCTCGCTCCATGCTGGACCAGCAGCTTGAAGAATGCCTTAACATGAGCAAAAAACAGTATTGTTTTTACGGCGAAATCGGGTATAATCAGCGCATGTACCTTCAAGTCCCATTACAGGGATCTTCGCTTTGCGCGGACCAACGAGCGTTTAATCTCGGGATGTCAACAGGGCGGATAACAGTTGAATGGCTCTTCAAAGAGCTCAAGCTCTGTTGGACAACAATGGAATTCCCCCGCAAGCTGCGCATATTACATGCCCCCTATGTATCTAGCTACGATGCTGCTGACCAACTTCAGGACTTGCTTTTACGGCATTCATATTTGTAAGTACTTCTGTTGTAGTCCTCCTACTCTGGAAGCCTACCTTCACTCACATGGCCCAGTTGAGTCAAACCCAGGCGCGGGAGCCAGCCTCAATCAAATACAGCGAGCGCTGGGCGCAAAGTCCGCAGCAAGCGGCGAGCGCAAAGTCTGCAGCGAGCGGAGAACTTAGGGCGTCTCCGCGGAGCCGGAATCCGTTGAAGGTTGACCCCCGCGCCTACCATTGCTAGTATCGCACCTTGCCACCAGCTGAAAAACTTCCATCATGATCCTGAACTTCTCGTGTTCAGTCTTCTGAGCTGATTCTCGCTCCTGTCGCCGTTCAGTACGAGCGCGCTCGCGCTCTGTCTTTTCCTCTTCAAAACTCTCGCGATCCAACGCCAGACGCTGCGCTACAATTTCATTACGTCTGCCATCACCTCTCTCCAGGGCCGCAGTGAACCTCGCAGTCTCATCCTCAGTCGCCTCAATTCCTCCAGTCTTCCGCTTCTTCCGTGCACTCCCCGGTTTTCTTCCAACACTGCTGTCCTGTACGTTATCATCATCATCCGGAGGCTGGACGACATCATCTTCACTGCTTGCAGTCCGCCGTTGTGTTGCATGCCTTCTAATTTCGGCTCTCAGTCGCTCCTTCCGCTCCTCTTCGTCCACTTTTTTCTGCCGTTTTGCGCCTCTCTTCTCCTCTAAATCCACATGAGCATCTCACATTATGCTCAGGAGCTCCTCGACCTTTCCTACGTCCCCAATGACCCCAGTCATTCGACTCCCATCCTATCATAGCGGTCAAAACGCTCTTGGAGTCGCTTGTACCTGTCCTGTATGGACATCCTTGTGACGGCATCGCGTAGCCTCTTAGTCGCATTTGCCTTAGCCCCAGCAATTTCCATGCGTTCTCTTGTTTCGCCTTCCGGCGCTATGTGTGCTTTCGCTGCTGCGAATTCCCGGATGAGAACGAGGTCTTCTTGGCTTGAGAAACGTGATCAGCTGCCGAACTTGTGCGCTGCACGAACGTCGCGTGTACCCGTCTCGAGGACAGCTTGCTGCGATTCTGAAAAGGATGAAGGATTGGGTAGAGGTATGGGGCTAGGGATGGGGGGAAGGGGAGTTTGGCTATAGTCTGGCGTTGGCGATAAACTGCGAGCAGGCGTAGGATCTGCCATGATTCGGCAGTGGTGACCGAGGCGAAGGAAGCGGTCGGCTTCAGCTGTTCCCGCGTTTTGTGTGCACTGATTTTCTCACGACACTTCACTAACGACGCACAATTCTGCATGTTTCGTCACGCAAAACTTTAGAACTTCTGCAATACGACTTACAGGTTGCCACGTGTTCAATAATTTTGTCTCATGACATTTCTCATACTGGGGGTGTAATATCTCTAATGCGTGGGAGACACTCTTTTAGTAAAGGTAGCCCGTTGGGTGGCGATCCGTATGGCGAGAGAGGAGAGAAAATTTCGACACGGCCTACGGGGAATCCACACGGAGCTCTACCCTCTTTATTGTTCTGCTATCCTATCATTCTTTACTTCATCCCATTCCTTTCTATTCTGCCCCTTTCTAGAGCTTCCACCGTCTACTGTCGAATAGGTTCTATACACTCCGAGGAAGCAACCGGTCATCGCATGCGCGGCCTGGCCATTCGTCAAAGTGCGGCAGCCGCTTTCCTTTTGGCGCGTCTAACCAATGCGATGAAGGTGTTGTCGGAGCACTGGAGCATCACGCTGCGCCGATACCTCAGTCTCCGAGTCTACACAGACTCTTTGCCCTTGAAATGCCACCAGTGCCCAGCAGGACCTAGACTTCCACGATGATCATGCCGAAGACCGCTGCGTCTCAGAGTTTGGACACATTCACCGCTACAACTCCGTCCGCAACGTGTTCGCGTGGCAAGTTTCCCGCTCCGCCGTTCTGCACTATAATTATGAAGTTATGAATCTCGTCACGTGTACGGAATTTAGGCCCGCCGACATCCTTCTCGTACATTTTCCCCGCAATCCTGAAGCTGGCCCCCTGGACCGGCCCATTGCATATGACGTCGCCGTGACGTCCTTATTTAAGCAATTTTCAGTCACGAAAGCTACGCAAGTGTCCAATGGGATTGCCGCCCTCACGGACCAACTCAAGGTCCTAGACCTACAACAAAAGCTGGCAAGGCGCCTGGTACCCCACTCCCAGCCCTCCCGCGATCTGGGCTTCCGGTTCCAGCCCCCGGTTTTTGATTCCTTCAGTGCTCCTTCTCGGGAGACTGTTATTTATCGAAGAGTTTGTAACCCCTGTTGCCAAGAAATGCCACACCTCGGACGCTACTATTCGCACGCGCATCTACCAGCGTATCAGTAGCGCCTTGTGGTCGTCGGTGACTGTGGCTATTCTATCGCGAGCCCCACTCAACTTGACCGATTTGGTCCATCCAGTTAGCTCTTAACTGAATAGTGGGTCAGTCGCTGCACATAAGTAATGAGTTAATTAGGTATCTCTATCTCTTCAAATAGTGAATTTGCCCTCTATTGCCAGTGAAATCGGCGGAGTAAATGGCTCCAAGGTATTGACCAGGGTCAGAAGTATGGCTGAAACTCTCGCACATGAGAGTGTCCAAGTCAATTCCAAACCTCTGCCTCCCCTTTGACCTGACCCTCTACAATATTTACCACAATTACTCTCCACATTCGGTAAATTCTGGACACCTAACATAAAAATGAAAATAAAATAGGGTTTTCGTATGTTGAGAAGTCATTTTTTTGCACGGGTCGATTTCTCGCCGAAAGGAGGTCTAGATTGTATCTTTTTTTACTGAAAACGACAAAAAAGTACCCAAATTACTACGTTTTACAGCATGAACGGACAAAAAGGGCATATAGAGGATAATGGGTCAATTTGGAACAGCTTTCCCATCACCGTCTTGTTCACCTCAGACCTCATTTGCAGCCTCCCCATCCATTTCAAAGTCGTCTGGGCACTCCTCGTCCTCCAGGGCCTCCACCAGGGCGGTAGTTGGGGTCTCCATGGCGCTCTCGACGGCGGAAAAGACCAAGTATGCAATAAACTGTTAAGAACGAATCGGATTTACCTTCTCTTTTGCATTTTGTCCGCGACTCCCACAGCTTCTCCTAACAATTCCACCACGCACTCTCATCTCCTCCTCTCTCTGCTGGAGGGCGACTAATTTTCCAATTTTATTCGCCTTAGCCTTTAGCAAGCGCTCTTTTTTCTACCGCAGCGATGTGACATTCGCGTTCCAAGTGCCGATGCAGTTTACGGCGCCAAGTCGCAACTCGCTTTCTTCTATCTTCTTGTTCCTTTTGCAAACTTTGCTTCTCCCGTTCTCTTATGGCTGCTTCTTGTGACAACTTAGCCCGACGGGTTTCTTCAATCTGCTTATCCACAATTGTACGTACAGTGACACATTCCACGGGGGCCCCGGCGGGATACAGAATGCGAACGGGGATTTTCTTGTTGATGCCAACACCCGTGCATGCGCTATGGTCTGAGGTAGAATGCGAGCTGCTACCAAAGCCTCGATGAAACAATGCTGTCCACAGTCTCTTGTTATTTCAAGACACAGAAGGCGCGTTGAAGTTTTGTTGAAATTGCAGCGGCAGTATGCAGGATATTGTTAATCTCTTGGAACATCTTCTTGTCAGACTGTCTTGCTACAACTCCACCTAGCCTGGATGCGATAGAGGCGTTTTCAAGCCGTTTGACTTGACTTTCGCCTTTCGCTGCGGCGACCTCGAATGGTTTCCGAAACTTCGGTGCAAATGCCCGGTCAAATGGGTAAATCCCTGTGACACGGAACGATGAATTGATATGTGCCGGGGTAATTGTATCGAAAGCATAAATTGTGCATGCCAAGTTGAAGTTAACCTTCGAAGAATCAACGTTTCCTTGTCGAGAAAATTCATCCCGAATCTCTCTCATTGCCACTTTGAACCATTTGTTAATCTGTTGATCACAAGGCTGGAGGAAATGAGATGTATTGGCTGCGTTTACAACTGCCTAGCAATTACGATTTGCGGACTCCACCTTCCATTCTATGTCCTTGCGTGACGCATGACCGTCTAGCACCAAAACATAGGACTCCTTCTTGGAAAGATACTTGTGGGCGTAGTCATCGATGTGCTTCACGAAGGCAGCGAGTATGGGACCTTCCATAGAACCGTTTTCGGACACCTTGATGGCGGCAGTGTCAACTGGGAATCAATCGGGTTCCGTAAACCTTGCTATGATCCCACTTGGCATTGCACGAAAACTTCATGATACTGGAGCCCACCACTTACTAAAAAGACGTTTACCTGCAATGATAAAGAAAGTAGGTGCCAGGAGACCAGATGCAGAAGCTGCAATAACCGCTGTAACGTGTTTAACGGAGCCATGAGATGATATAATGAACTCAAAACCCTCAGACTTCTCAGTAGACGACGAAAAGACCCGCTGATGCTTACTATACGTTACATCGACAGCAATCTCGCTCATGTTCTACAGACGAAGAGGGTTGGAGAGTAGACCAGGATTCTCCGGCTCCAGACCTTCCATTGCCTTAAAAGATGTTTGCACGTGAGCCTCATGCTCAGCTGCCAATTTTGCGGCCTCCTTGTTCCGATGCCTACGGTAGGTCACATCCCGGTTTTGAGCTCTGAACATCGGAATGGTGTCTGGCGTCGGAATGGTGTCTGGACCTGGCACGCCGTTCTTCCAGCCTTCGTGTCCATCTGCAGCTATCCGGCAGAGGACATACTTGAAGCTGCGCACATCAGCTGCGAAACCATGAGAAGATGAATTTATCATCGATTCCTTGACCATTTCTTTTTCTGTCTGTGAGAGAACAGAAGGGCGACCAACTTGAAGTTCATCGGATAGCAGCTTTCGCAGCTCTTCAGTGTTCTCTGCTGCAAAAAGCGTCTTAATTTTTTTAGACACATGTCTTGGATACCTCAGTCATCCTTGAAATCTCCCGTACAGAATGAGCTTGTTTTTTAATGAGTTCCACGGCTTTGTGGCGGCGTTTGGATTGGTCTTGAGCCTTTTGAAGTCTCTCGCGGCGTCTCTTAGCCTGCTGAATCATACTGGGTGGCATAGTGAATTGTCCTGTCTGCAGAGTCCGGGAAGCGACTACGGCTTGGACTTCAGTGCTACTCCCGAGAGTACATGCTTCCCAGCACTACACTTGTGCTGCGAATTGCAACTTTAATGGCCAGAGAACCTGTACTTTGGTAGCTGTTTCGGTTGTTTTAGATTTGGCGCGAAATGTCCCAAATTAACCCATATCCCAAATTTGCCCACTGTGGAGAGTACTGTACAGTACAGTACAGTAGTGTGAACAAGGTAGTACCGTACTATTGTTTTTATCACTGTAATATATAACTGCAGCAATGTGAAGTCGCTACAAATGTAATTTTGAGTAGGGTGACTAACTTCTGCTTGTTGCGGGGCACGACATATTACTGACGCCGCACTTGTGGACCAAATAGCGTAGCTTAGTTTCTGGTCTAAGCAAGTCTTCATCCCCCCCTTAGAACATCCGCTACGCGATGCGACAGCTGCCGCGTATTTCTCTATGACCTTTGATGATGTCTCAGAAGGTGATCCTAACGAGTCAAAAGCCAGCGGCACAAAATCCCATCCTAATCTTGATCTTCCAGGCAGGACGTCGCCAGAAATGGCAGCCACTTTCGTGGCTAGGTCCCTCTTCTTTCGCTTGTCTGCAGCGTTCGCAACGGATCGCGCTTTTCGTGCTCCCATTGACATATAGCACTCCTGGAATGGCGAGGATACGGTGATGTCGTAGGCCACTGGAAGAGGGGGCGGGGTGTTCAATGCGTCAGATCGCGGGTGCACCAGAATATCTGCAGGTCGCGCATTCAGTCCGGGGAGTAGGTATTTGACCGCATATTGGACGCCAACTCCTGCTGCTTTAAACAGCTCTCTCCCAAATACTCTCACAACTGCTGTGTGCCGGTTGGTCCACCCGAGACTCTGTTACAAAGTTCTGCTGCATGGTCCCCTAAGAGATCCATGGGCCTATGGCACTCAGCGCACTGCAGCGGTGCGGTGTCGTCAAACACGCGAACTCCTAGGTGACGGCGTAGTCATTTCTGTACATCCCAAGGCCCCACCAAGAGCCCTTCAGCCGAGACCACTTCACATCATTACACCCGAACAGTTTGATGAGCTGCCCGGCCGCACCACTGCACGCACCGTGCGTAGCAAAAGCCGTCAGAACTGCTTGACATGTTTCAGCAAATGAAGCGCGGATTCACCTGAACATGTACAGCATGTGCGAGAGAAAACCGGGATGCCCCGTGAAACGTGCAACCTGAGAGGCGCGTCGCGCCCTGAGAAGCCTACCATGCGTCGGTACAACGATCACTGGATTATCAAGTGTTACTCCGGTGGTGCGACGAAACTATCGGCTATGACTGTGCTGTCCTCTCAGTGTCAGTGGTCGCGGAGGCATCGTCGGGGTAGTTAGGAGGATGGTCGGTGAATTAGGATGTAATGGATCACTCACTGTCCCTCAGGGAGAGGTCCATGAGGCATTGGCATCAGAAATTGCGGAATGTTGTCCTATCCCGTAGGTTTAAAGTCTAAGAGTTGGGAAACGAGGTGGGTGAAGCGTGTGGCCGTCCGCCGAGCGGCACAGTGCCCGAGACAAGTGACGGACAAAAGCGGGGAAGACTTCACCATAGCAGCGAGACGATGGGGCGTTTGCGCGCGAGTGGTGTTGACAGAGGGATGGGAACTGGGTGCTTTGTGCGGGATAAGCCGAGGGTGAAAGGGGGTTGTGTGGGCGTTTCGTTGCTGGGAGCATGGTTGTTACTACTTCGTTCAGGGTTGTTGGGGTGGGGATTACGGTGTTGTAATGGGTGGTGTGCATGGGGCATTGCGTGGAGGGAATGGGTATGGCGGGTGTGGGACAACATATAGGAGAAAGAGGACGGGGCAAGGGGGTATGGGAACGTTCGGGGTGCGCTGCAGCATGGTGGAGATGTGCGGCTGTGGGGACGTTGGTTACTGTAGCCCGGACTTTCACCACCTAACCTCCCCCTCCTCCTCACCCCCCTCCACCATGGCGGTTCCCGCCGTGGCCAGAGCGCGCCCACGCTCGTGTCTCTACGGTCCCGCCCACCTTCCGCGACTCCTATCGCCTCCAGAACGGCTCTCTCCTTCCCGCCACCTCACCGCCGCCGGCAGCAGCCACCGCGCCCCGCCGCCGCGCCCTGGTCCCCACCACACCCGTCCCCCTCAACGGGCTCACCGGCTTACCTCCAGTCGCAGCCCCGCGCATGTCCACATTGGCCGTTTCCGCTGGACTTGCCGGCCGTGGCGCCCTGCCCTCCTACGAGGATGCACAGGCATGCCGCGCCTGGCCGCCGAGGCCTCTGGGAGCGCATTGCCCATCGACGCCCTCCTCACCGCTGGAGACTGGACAGTCGCGGTCCATTACGCCTCCGACACTTCCGCATTCGTGGCCATCCTTAACTCGATCCCTGGCCTTTACCAAGGCTCCAGATTGTTCGCCCACCCGCGAGCTACACTCCTAGGGGACCTCTCTACGGTCGAATAGCAGGTAGGCACTTGCATAGCCGCCGTGCGCGAGGTCAACCAGCTCAAGAGCACTACATCCTCTACCGCAATTGCCACTCGCAAAGACTTCGCCGGAGCTATTACCCGGCTCATTGATGCCGCCGCTACCACCTTGCTGCGCGTCAACACCTTCGTGGAGACGTTTCTCGACAAGTTCTACAAGGGATGCCGCATCTCGCCCCCCGACACCAGCCGCCATTGAAGCCCCCTCCCCGGCCCCCGCCCCCGCCCGCTCTCGCCCCCGCTCCGCCGAAATGCCAACAAAACCCTGCACGCACCCCGACCGTCACCACCTGCCACCCCGCCTCCCGTGAGGCTACAGCCTTTGCTGTCATTCTCCCGGCCGCTTTCGCGACTACACCCGCCGCACCCACCGGCCGCCACCCGCATTTCCACGTCGCGGCTCCGCAGCTGCCATTGCTGAGGCCAGCGCCACAGTGGCGGAATGTGCTGACACCCTCATGGTGTCCACCGTGCCCCCCCTACCCTCTCCCCAGCTCCGAACAATTCGCCCGTGCCCCCGCCTCACCCCGTCGATCCCAAGTGTCTTCTGCCTACTGGCGACTCGTCCGCCGCCCCGACGGATCTGGAGGACATGCAGGTCGACGACTCCGCTGGCCGCTACCCTGCGGCCGAACCGGCCCCCGCTTCGGGCCCACTCCTGGTACCCGTCTTCATCATGGAGTCCGGAGAACACCATCCCTCGCCACGCTTGCCCCTTCCGTCTGTCCACGACGCCCTGCACAGGCCGCTCCGGCCGACTGACGTCTTCGACCGCATCCAATCCAACTACCTCCCAAGCCTTGCTGTCCTGCCTATCCGCCTCTTCCGCGCCGCCTCTCACGCATGGCATACTGAGGCCGTCCACTCCGCCTTTCTCAAGATACAACTAGTCCCCACTGCTGTCTTACGACGCCTACTGCGGGGGGAACCCGGATGGCCATCAGCGCCGATGCAAAGCCAGAGGCTCAGAGACTGCATAAGCCGCGCAACGGCGGGGTGCGAGCTCTGGACCTAAGCCGTTCAAGCCCACCGGACCCAGGAAGATCGCACTGCTTGTCGCCTTCCTTCGCAGCACGACCGTAGGCTCGACGCCAAGTTCCGTCGAGCAATGCATCTCGCAGCAAATGCCAAATACGGGTGAGCAGTGCGCACACTCCACCAATCCCGCATCGCAGATGTCCGGGACCCCCAGGTTCTCGAACGCCTGCGAGCCTTGCACCCGGCACAGCGGTCGCCAGTCACGGCCCTCGTGGCGACTGACCTCCCGCTCCCGATGGACATTACTGGGAAGCGGTCCTACGCGCTGTCCGAAGCCTCAACCCCAACTCCGCCCCAGGCCCGGACCAGATGTTCCTGCGGCTCCTGCACCTCTTGGCTAACACAAGGGTGAGCCCTGAAGGAGGAGTCACAAACATCTCGGTGCTGACGGCAGTCGTGGTGAAACTCGCCTCAGCGCCTCCCGGTCCACATCATCCCCCTCATCTCCTCCGCAACAATGCTTCCATCTAAAAGCGGGCGGACAAAATCCGCCCAATAGCGATTGAGACAGTGCTCAGACGACTAGTTGCGAAGGTGCTACTACCTTAAGCCATGGAAGACACTAGGGAAGAACTTGCGCTCTTCCAGGTGGCGAACGGAGTGCGCTGTGGCCTCGACGCCATCGTGCACGAGGCTCATCGCTTTGTCGACGCAAAAGCTCACGACGATTCATAGGCACTCTTGTCTGTGGATGCGCAAAAAGCATTCAACGGATTCTCGAGGCAGCGTACGATTCACATTCTGCCGACCAGAGTCCCGTTCTAAGCCGCTTCCTTGACATGCTGTGCGCCCGCAAGACACCATCTCTTATCTAGCCTGCAGCGTGCTCCGAAGACATTCCCGGCCAGGAAGGAATGCAGCAAGGGGACCTGGCCAGTAACCTCATGTAGTCCCTCGTCGTACACCCTGTCGCACAGGAAATCGCCCAGCGCCCACAACTGGCTTTCTACCGGAGGCAGGCCGATGACTGCACCCTAATAGGTCCACACGCCGAACTGGATGAGGCGGTCGACGTCCTCTGCTCCAGAGAACCCCACCACGGCCTTTATTTAAACCAGGCTAAAACAAGGCTCTTTTGGCCCCGCAAGACCACCCCGGGAACAATGTCGCTATTTCACCGCTTCCCCGCCTAGAACTTCTCCGAAGAGGGCTTCAGCTCTTCGGCGCGCCAGTTTGATCTCCCCAATTCATGCGGCCCTTCGTGGATGGAAAACTGCAAGCATGCAACCACACTTTGTTGCTCATCGAACGCATCGGAGACGCTCGCATCCGGTTCCATCTCCACCGAGTGTGCGCCTCGGCATGCAAGCTCCAACGTGGCAAAGTTGACTCCGCCGAGCGTGACAAACGACCTCGCCCGCTGCGACATGATGGCCACGGGTTCACACCGCTCACAACGTTGAACCTCGCGGCATACGTCATCAGCCGCCTCGACTCTGACCACCTTCTCACGCGCCTAGACACCGGAGGTCCTGGAACGCAGCCCTACCGATACAGAGAGCCAGACGCTGTCCTCGTGGACTTTGCCCATCGCCTCCACCCGTCTTTCAGGACTGGGTACGGCGCTCTTCCAGAATCCATGTCAGCCGCCACCCTCGCCGCCACCCTCGCCGCCAACGCCGATAACACATACAATATATTTCACCGTGCGTAGTGCGACTAGACAGCAAAGTGATTCCGGCAGGATGATGACTGGGAGCGCTCTCCATGGCCCGCCTCATTCTCTGACTTGGAGATGTGGCGTCGCATCCGCCGCCACGCTACCTGGACACACCCACCGCATCCTTCCTTACAGCCCATCCGTCCGCGGTCAGCCGCACGTCGGATGCAATGTGGTCGGTCCGGCTCGTCCGGCACCTGGGAGTTTGCGTGTTCGACGACACGAGACCCCTGCGATGTGCAGAGTGCAGCCGACTCATGGACGACCTCGGGGACCACGGTTTCGACGTTTGAAACAAAGGTCTTGGCTGCGACAATCGCTACAAAGCCATGTCTCGCCTGCTCGACAAGGAACTAATTTCGGCCGCGGGACGCGGCGTGCTGTACGAGGTTGCACACGTCGTACTTTACCCGGACTGAATGTGCAAGGTCATCGATGAGCACGCAGCAACTATCGCGACGCGAAGCGGCAGTTCCCTGGGAGAGTGAAATGTGGCCTGTACCAGAAATTAAGCTTCGCATTCTGGTGCACATGTGCCGCTTCGACAAGTTGCCGCGCCCCGCGACTCGCAACGTTTTCACCTAGTAGCTACTAGCCACTTGAGTCTCAGTGTGACCATAGCTGAAGAAAGATCACGCAGTGCGAATAGTAAGTTTGATTTTGGTATAGTATGAAGAGATGTGATGCTACGATAGAGTGACCACTAATCCTACAAGAATACAATACTGTACTGTTACCGCACTGTACTGTACGCACTGCTCCATTGTCATCATCAATAAATCCAGACATGCCGTCACCGGATCAACACAACCTGACCCAATGTGATCCTTGACTTTGGCCCACACACCAAGCCACAGTCAAATCAACGGCCAATCGGATACCCCAGTTGCCTAGTTGCCACTGACCAAAGCGACAGCGGCGGCCAGTACCAAATATGCCGCACACACCACAAGCACCCATTCGGACCACGCAAAGACGCGGTAGGGCTTGAGCAGGTGAGGATGCTCATTGATCACAAGTGGCAAGCCATGTTGATGCAGGGGTGGATTATCTGCGACGACTCCACAATGTGCCAATCTAGCTTCAATCCAGCGAATAAAAGCGCCTGCTGGAGGGGTGGGGTGTGGTTTGGAGGGGGCATGGACACGACGGAAATTGCGTTTTCCGCATGGTGTGAGGGGGTGGAGATGGGAGAGACGACGGATGTTGTCGACGTGGAAGTAGAATTGATGGGAGCCTGTGGGGATGATGAGGATTATGGAGAAGAGGGTTGGGGATTCGGGGTGGAGGCGGTGGGGGGTGTAGTTGTCCCAGTTTCCGTGTAGTGTTACATGGGTGGGGTGGGGATGGGTGGGTGGGGGTTGGTAGATGAATTCGGTTTTGACGTGTAGGGTGTGGGAGAGGGGACGGAGGGAGGGGGAAGGGAGGAGGCGTGGGCGGTTGGTAGTTGGGGGCATGGTGGGTTGGTTTGGGGAGGGGTGACGAGTGGGTTGGCGGGTGCGGGGGGGGGGGTGAGGGTGACGAGTGGGTTATGTAGGCGGTGGAGGGATCGCGGTTGGCGGTTGCTGTACGTGGAGGTTGGCGGGGTGGAAGGGGAGGTGCTGACATAGCGGTGTGGGTTTGATGGGTGAGTTGAGGTGAGGGATGGCGGCGTGGGGGAGGTCGGGGTGCGAACGGTCGGCCATCGCGGAAAGGGTGATGGTGACGGTGGGTCGGTGTGGATGGTGTGGATTGGGGTGGTGTACATAGATGCTGTTGACAAAAGGCGTGGAGGTTGGCGGACTGACACATATGGTTGTGCACGGATTGCTTGTGTGATTTTGGGCGATTGCGGAGCTATTTGCACGGTTATTTTAACATTAGATCCGTGATCCCGACACGAGTATTGCAAGTAAAACCCTCCCGCTCTTTCACCCAATTATCAGCCGCCAGCAGGGCCTCGATGTGCCCAGCGCCAAACCTACTGTACTGTACTGTACTGTACTGTACTGTACTGTACTGTATATAAAGTACAGTACTGTACATTCTGTACAGTATGCACTTGCTTTCCCAGCCCTTCCATTCCCTCACACCAACATTTATATTCCATATCTGTACAGGCCGCTTCCCCTTCTCCACCACCGCCACCTCCACCCTTCAAAGCCTCCGTCCATCCAAACCCCTCCCATCCCATCTCATCCCCCTCCGTCCTCAGAAAACAATGTCTTCCACAGTCCGCCAGATGCCACTCGTATGCCCCGGCACAACCGCGGCATCGTCGAACTGCACTATGCCCCCCACCGCCGAGGGCACCTTCCTCATGTCCGCCTGTCTAGACGGCACCCCAATGCTTCGCGACGGAATTTCTGGCGATTGGATCGGCTCCTTTCTCGGCCACAAAGGCGCCGTCTGGGGTGCCTGCATCTCTACTGACGCCTCTCTCGCCGCTACCGCCGGTGCAGACTTTACCGCCCGTTTGTGGGATGCCATTACCGGAGAGTGTAAGACCGTGCTTACGCAAAAGCACATTTGCAAGAGTGTCGCCTTTTCCCATGATTTTCGTCGCTTGTTGACCGCTGGCAATACAAGTACTATTAATATTTATGATGTTGCCGCTTGTGAGGATAGTCCCATTGCCTTGCTGGGACCGTCGGCGGAGGGGGGGAGGCAGAAGACAACCGTCAAGTTGGCTCGCTACGTTGGCTCGGGTTCTAATGTCGTCGTGTCGGCTACGGCGGGTGAGCGCGAGGATAAGGTCTTGTCGATTTGGGATGTCCGGTCGGGTACTCTGGAGCGTACCTTGCCATTGGGCAGTGTCGCCAAGAGCGGCGAACTCACTGCCGATGGAAAGTTTTTGACCATCACAGGCGCCGACTCCACCTTGAGTGTCTTTGATCTGGAAAAAATGCAGCGCGTTATGCAGATCGATGTCCCGGCCCATACGGAGAGTGCTAGTTTGAGGTATCCCCAGATGGATATGATGGTCACGGGGGGCAGGATTTGATGGTTCGCAGGTTTCAGGTCGGTGATGCTGGCGAGGCCGTCGAGGTCGAGTCCAATCGCGGTCATCATGGCCCTGTTTGGGTTGTCCGATTTGCCCCGGACGGACAGAGTTACGCTAGTGGCTCCGATGATGGAACCATTCGCTTGTGGTACGTTGATGCCCCTGATGCCTTGTCTTTTGCGTATCTTTGGCGGGACACGGAGTAGAGAGTGTTGCAGATCATTGCCCAACTAACTTGTCTTGTTTACTGTCTTGTTGTGTGCTCACCATATTCTGTGCCTATATGTTGCAGGAAAACAACTATCGATCCGTCGTTGGTCGCCTAGGTTTATTTGCTGCCTGGCTGGCTATTAACAGGACGATAACTTTTCCAAACTCTTCCTCACATCGACCTGTCGAAAAAGTTCCTTGTGAGCACTGCCTCTTAGAATCAAGGAGCCACAACTCATCCGCCAAGTGCAGTTGCGCAGTTATCCGGCCCGTGCGTCAATGCTCGCTACTCCCGTCACAATGCAACTTGCCATGGAATACAAGGCCAATTAACTACTTGAATCGAAGCCGAGACCTCTCGCTGCAGGATCGTGTGCACGCGTTTGATGCAAATGTGAGGCATTCACGCAACATCCTCAGTCTCTGCCCGTATCCACTTTGAAAAGCTTTGTTCAACATCTACCGCACGATCGCCGAGTAACTCAAGCACAAAATGCAGATCCAATAGCAAAACGAGTGGAATGAAGGCCTTGCCCACCCATGCTATGAAGGCGAGAAAGGCCTGGCCATGCGTCTCAGGTCTGCGCTCTGTCGGAAACCCTTAGCTGGGACCCACCGTAATGTCTGTCACAGGATCGTCAACTATGATAGTGAACCGCGGGGCGCAAAACTTGAGTATTAAAGGAATAAAATACTCCGAGTTGACTCTGTTGCAGTCCCTGTAGCTGTGCGGTGTGATCTCAGCGTCCTATGCCTTTGCTCGAGCGCCTCTCAACAGACTAATTCCCTTTACTCTGACGCATTTCATCGTGTGTGTGGAAAAGAGACACCAGTTGAGGGGCCATACTTTACATTTAATGTTGCAGTGTTATAGTCACGGGACCTTAGGACGCTCTAGAGGCTGGTTACTCTGTTTTTGTTAAGACGACGCCATGCTTTCAATCATTAGTTGGTAGCCTTCGTCAATTTCATCACTCTCCCCTTTCACCGCGGCAGCCAAACCAGGCATATCCGAATTCAGATCAAATGTGTTACTCAAAAAAAGCAATGCGTGAAAGTCTGCCAGTTTGCGATGCAAAGGCGCCCCACCCTCTGCCAACATCTTCTTAACGTCATGTGTACCTTGCGGCTGCAGCTCCCGATTCTCCACGGCAAACGAAGAGCGCAGCCACCCTTCACAACTCTTAATCGGGACATTGAGCAAGAAAAACTCAGTGTGCACTTTTCTCGCGTCCTTACCCTCCACAACGACATCTTCCTTGCATAAAACCCGCCCTCCATTCACCTTTTGGTCCTTTTCATCCTCAAATATTCCCCTTTCATATAGCTGTACGGCCAAATCCGAGACCTGATAAGCTTCAAACAAAGTTTCGCCCGTCTCCGCCGTACTGACAACCAGGACAACAAACCGTTTTCTGGCCTCTTCTCCAGGCACTTATCATACGGGCAGCCAGCACGACATCTCTACCACTCAAGATGCACTTCCTCGGCCTGGCCGACAACACCATACCCACTCGCTCCAATCCGACCATACCCGCGACGGCATCAGCGCGCTTTGTCATGTCGCCACCTTCATCACCCTCGACCAACTCATAAGCATCTGCATCGCCACGTTGCGGCGGTTCATATATTGCAAAGACACGAGTCTCGCCCGTGTCCGGATCGACATCCCCATAACAAATACCAATCCTCTGTTGTGAAAACGCAGTAGTGGCAAGATATGCCTGAAAGACGTTTGCCGCAGACGCGTCGACAACAGCGGCAGGAATATGGGGCTCTTGCTGTGGTGAGATTTCGGTTTGAGGGCCTCGAGAGCCTCCATGACGGCAATGGAGCTGCCACGGCCGCTCCATTTACGTAGTTCGGATTCGTAACGTGCACGTGCATCCTCCTTGGGCATGCATAGTTCGCACATGCCACGTGGGGGATGGCGACAACGTGGGGTGAGAGGTGGGCGCTCTGTAGGGGTGTGTAATGTCTCGGTGGATTGCGAGGGGTGAGAGTGTTGATGGGTGGATTGTGAGGGTTGGGATGGTGGTTGTGGGAGGGTTGATGGCGGAGGACGCGGTGCGTTGAGGTAGACGATTTCGCCGTGGCGGGCGGTTTGGAGGTTGAAAAGGGAGGCGAATTTGGGGTCGGAATGAAGGGTGAAGGGAGGCGTGGCGATATTGTTTGACTGTATGAGGGCGGTGAGATCGGCAGTGGCGGAGGGGAGTGTGAGGCGGTGCGTGACGCCTGAGGGAAGGCGAATGCGTAGAATCATTGTGAAGGGGAGGTGGGTGACCGTGGAAAGCGTGGGCGAGGAGGGAAGCGATTGACTGAGAGGGATCGGTGGCGCTTATGTTGGAAGCGCGACTGGCATGGGGTACGGCCGAGGTTGGAAGAATAACAAAAGTAAAGAAATGCGGTTTTTGGAAGTTGCTGGAATGATACACGTGTATATTGTAAGAGCACATTTTGTTACAAAACTGGCTTGCGTTGCTTGCTTTTCCTGGGATGAGGCCATTCCGCAGTTTTTTCATTGGTACCATGGACTGTCCTGTACTGTACACTGTACTGTACTGTACAGTACACAAACAGTGAGCAATTACTGAACACGTTTAACACGCTCCATGACGTTTTATTGGTTGATTGCAATTTTCGTGTACTTGTACTCGACAACTGCCGGGCCAACACCTTCAAAGAAATTTATGCGCCAACTCAGGAAGAGATGGATATTTGGTAACAAATAAACCATCCGCGAGATATTTGAGGAAAGTAATTTATCAAACTAGGCAAACCTTTTTTTTGCGGGAATTCCCAACCAAACGACCAAATTGTATACACACACAACACCATAAAAACGTAATAACAATTGATGGTAACCTACAATACCATCCGTTTTCCGTTCCCGGCCTAGCTGTTCTTCCTGGACAGCACTTTGATAACGGTACTTCAGGGTTATTTCGGAATTAATGTTATTCATGATGAATGTGATTTAACGTGAATAGACGCAGTACGTACTGTCCAGACAGCGCCAGTAAGCAAACCACGTATACTGTGCGTCGCATGAAAAAGCGATTAGTTGGATGATAAGAGCGAATCAGGCGGCGGTCCAAATCGTTTTAGTTCCTTAATTTTAGACCACGGACCAAAACAAGAACCAGCCTACTTCATTTTTTTTAGGTCTGTACGACCGCGTTTCCTGTCGTTATTTTCCAAATGGACCGGAGAATACACCGCCGAAAAAGATATTTGAATAAAAAACGGCATTGCTCTCGCCAGTGAAAATATTCAGTACAAAATATTGCCACCAACTCTAGAATCTGGCGCCAAATTGTATGCAGCGTTGGCCATACCGGTGTACATAGCATGGGATGGATGCCACTCCTTACTTTTCTTTGCTATAGCAACGGGAGGTATATCTGTTTGGGAGGACCATCATGAACAGCCGAATAAGCGGAATACCTCCAGGAATCAGGTCAGGAAGTAAACAGTACGGCCTTTCTGCACGATGGGGAACATAAACGCCTATTCCAGTCGATGGCCTAGATGATGGATAGCCTGGGGTTATTTCGTCTTTCTTAAGCAACAACGCAATCCAAAGGTACAAATTACAATAGGAGTGAGCCTTAGTGTGTTTGAAAATCCTCTAAAGGTGCCATACAGCATATCTATAACCGATTTACTTGAATCTACTTGAATCTGCTCCGATCTAGGTGAGAGAAGAGGTATTGAAAGTCACAGAGCGAAGTGGAAGGGGTCGACCAAGGGGCTCAAATAATTTTTGCCTAGAGAAACAAAAATTCATGAATAGCACATTACATTTAAATGGATGGAAAAAGGGCGAGAAAATTCTTTTTAGCCAATAGATGGACTGAATGTTGCAATGACTTGTGTGACAAGCAACGAAAAACAAAGCCGACGCACAGATGCACAGGGACGGGATAGATAGTCGGAGGTGATAGAGGTGCCGGTAACACGACGTTTCCAGCGAATTTGATTGGAAACCGTATGTTCCAGAGGATAGAAACGAGTAGTTCCTAGCGGATGTGAACAAAAGCGGGGTGTTTACGAGGATGGAAACCAAAGGTCCCCGGAGAATATGAAAGAAAACGGAGTGCTCACGAAGATAAAAACCAGAGGTTCCCGGATGATGGTGACGATAGAGCCCGTCTTGCTAACGGTGAGCGAGGGTTCTGACCTTCGACGTCATAGAGTTCTGACGAGCACTGCGGTGCTTATCGATTTTATACTGTTGTGTAGAGTAGGGGAAAGCCTAGCACTACTTAAAATAATCGGTTGAGGTTTCAAATAAAATGGGTAAATATAAACCTCCAATTATGGTGTGTGAAAAAAGAGTGACATAGTAATGTCGGACGTGGCGTAGAATTGCCTGTGCGGCGTTGCGTCAGCGTGCAACACTTGGGTACAGCAATCTGAGAAAGACAAATACTTTCAGCAGTCCCGAATCAGCTAGAGACTTCATTATGGATTGGTGTCTTTAAGTTTTGTTTAGTTACACTTGCGATGAGAAGCAGGAGCAAATCATTGATTTATACTTCGAAAATATTGAGGCGGACACCCTGTACTTTCTTTTATTCTATATCCAAGATATCGATACCGATTATTTCAAAACCGGCGGATAAGAATGGGGCATTGTATACGTAATTTTTCGAATAGAAAAAGGGGAAGGAATACGCCAACTCAGTGTTTTAAAATCGCCACTCTCTGAAAATAGTTAAAATACCAGAATGTTGACGAAGGTGGCTGGTTATAGTTTTCGAAACAGTGGAGAATATTCTTCAAGCCTCGAGGCCGTCATATTTATCTGTGTTTATAATTAAAGTATACAGTAAGTAATAATTACTACAGATAAAATCATAAATTACTATCGACCATATCATGATGATTCGTGTGCAGTAAGGTCTCGTCATTGCTAGTATCAGGTGAAAAAACTATCGATTTCCCAGTCTACAAGATAAAAAGGAAGTATAGCAAAGCACTTACCGCATGAATGATAAAGATGATACTGTGACAGTAAGTGACGTCAACACAATTAATGCAAAACGATAAATTGAGAAAAATCACAATAAAGCAATTAATTCAGAAGAATCATCATTTCAACAAAAGTGTGCTGGCGTCGCGGAGTATTTCGCATTTCAACAAAATTTTAAAAGAGAAGACGGACAAAATAATGCAGAGCGACGGATTATAGCATCAGCAAACACATAATGTACCTATTAGGGAGTGCGAAAGCCGCTAAGTATCATATTCATCTGAGCAACGTGTTTTCAATAATGGCATCAGAAAAAATGGCCTCGATCAGGCTTATAGAAGCAAAAGAGATCCAAAGGGATTTATTTGAAGCCCCAACCAAAGCGCTGATTACAGAAACTTATGAAAGCCTCGTGAATTGCAGCTCAGCTATTCCTAGTCGTTCTATCCTCTTTTCTATAACCGTATTCAGAAGAATGTCCATATTTCATTTTCCATAGATATGGATTGGGAGATTCCATAGGTATTTTCTGATATGCAATGGAAGTTATTATGCAAATTAATTGATATGATGAGTGAGGGGTGTCTCTGTTTGCCCCAAATTGCGCTTTTTCGTATGCTGTAAATTTTGCTAATCCTTTACTCGCATCGTACCTTTCATGTAGAGAAATAGTGTTAATGGGCAACCAATTAGTTTTCCATTAATTTTTTCTTTCTTTGGCGGTCGAAATAATTATTTTCGTTCCAAGTGTTTACCGCTAGTTTTTGCTCTACCTTTAACTGTCTACACCGCTGGTGGCACAGCTAAAATAAATTTTACCTCATTACTTTTATGCACTTGTAGGATGAGATTGTGAAGAGAGTGACCTCCGTCTACTCGTGTGATTTCAGAGGGTCAAACTATTTTAAAATCCAAAATTATTCTCTCTTCACCTAATTTATCCAAAATTCTCTCCCAAGTTTCCAAAATGACTAACATAGGAACAATCGAACGCAAACTCTTACGTGTTTATGCTAAACATAATCTAGTGAGGTCAAAAGAGAGAACCGATGATCAAATTCAATCATGTAAATCACAAAAGAGCAGCTAAGGTCAAATACAAGCAAGTGCGTCAGATGATAAATGTATTTATAGGAACTCGGTATCTATCGCAACATCCTCTTTAACGAATACGCCTTCAAAGCAGCTTCATTTTGTTATTAACCGTAGTTCAGGAGAATTAAATATATTTAAATGACACACGAAAAAAGGTGAGTTAACTTATCTCTAAAGTATGTGAAAACCGCAGAGAAAGGTTGCTGGACATATATAATGGGAGTTTTTGAAAGCGCACCGCTGATGGGTAGAGAACATAATATTCGTAAATATGCGCATTGGTCGGCAAAAACGTAGCAGAAATCCTCTAATTTTTTGTCGTGAAGTTTTAGAATTGAGTTTAATTTATTTCCAGAAACTGAATGTGAATGGGCTGTAAAAGCCGTGCAATCACATTTTGACCTTCGGTTTGGGTTTGAACTGCTCGCAAAGACAGTTCTAGAGAAAAACACAAGCCATATCAAGACTATTTGAAGGTTTTTGGATGCAATCCAAGACGATTTAGAGAACTGCAAACGAGAAATAGATGCGGACTGCGATTTTATGAAACGCAAAATATCCTGAAGATAGATTTAAATATCCATACAGGCCTATAGTTTAGTACTTTGTACTACGATATGTTATTTGTTCGTCCAGAGAAGAAACTTTAAATTTAACAGTCAATTGAGGAGTGACCTTGGGATCTCAAAAATTGATTTACGTCCATCAAAATATATTAAGGGCATATGAATACGATATAATATGGTGATGAAATTAATTCCGTATTTTACGTGAATAATATAAATTACATTGTCGTTTAGGGATATGATACAGTATTTTGAATTAAAACAAATTTGCTGTCGTTGATGATAGATATTTACATATCTTATGTCCGGAGGACGTATCTCATTGAGTAAAAGCCCAAAGGTAGTCTTTCAGAAAACATTCATTAAAGACAGTCACACGCAAACGACGAGTTGGCCCTTTCCTCGGCGGGTGACCATCCACCTTCTTTTAAAATGCTGAGGATTCATTAAGAGGCAAGAAACAGCGTTCGTTGATAATTTTATCTACAATGCTTCTAGCATCAGTACCGTGATCATATTCATAGTACTGATGCACTACCATGATCATGGTTATGGTAGCAGTAACTGCTGCTAGCACTAGCAGAATTTTCACGACAACAACGACACTTGTCATTCAAATTTTGCTTAGCAGACTTTCCCTTCTCCAGGAAAACGCCCTTCTAACAATCAACTCCGAAAGCGTGTATGGGTAGACGTCAAATACTGTATACTGTCGGCGAAGTGACTTCAAACTCAGCCTGGAAGAGATTACCCGCTTTAAAACTTTTTATTACACAAGCAGTACCGTTACGAGCTCTGTCTTTAGGTAATCAAAAGATAGAGGCTACACTGAGCAGGGTTGCTGTTGCTATAATAGGGCCTCTCTTCGTGATCATCCTATTTCCCACGTATGGGAATATAAATGATCTGGGGAAGCATTTGTGCTTCCCTGCTAGAGTCTTGATAGGTATTCTACAATGCTTATCAGGTGTACAATACCGATCAAGGTTCTTTGCCCTGACTAACTGAGATGTCCTATTGCCGATTCATCATCCGGTTGTTTGCAAAATACATGCAGAAAATATTTTAACGTAACTATGAGCCCAATATATGGTTACGCGTATAACAGATCATTCCATAAACATAGGTATGAGGCTTCGAAATATATCGATAATGCAGAAGAGTTCTATGGCTTATTAATTTCGTTAAGTGCATCAGGAATTATATGGAATTGTTCTGTGGAATTCGTGCTGCACAAATCGTACATATGTACAGTGCTTTAGAATAGTAATTGATTCAATTTTACATCTGAACTATACCGATATTGTTAAATAGACTGCAGACGTCACTGGTGTGATGTACTGTACTCTAGTGTGTCAGCTAGTCTTGCTCAACCGTTGACGTGACATCTGATTACTCAGGCTGTAGCGTCTGTAAACCAAAAAATCTTCTGCAGTATTATTACATAATACAACTAGCAAGGATCGAAATGATTCTCATCTCCATCAGAACACTCCACTTGGGGACAATTCTGCAACCTGCACCGATCCAAGTGATGCACCTTATTATCAGAAAAATCTCCTTCGGGACAATACAGCTGCCCACACAGATCTAGCTGATGCCACTCTCTATCAGGGCACCTTGCTTGAGGGCGATTCTCCAGGCATACTGATCTAACGGATTCCCCTGTCAATCTGGACAGCAATTCTCACCTCAGTTGAGATAAAATACTAATTTTGTTGCCGTTCAACACCCGATGGATGAAGAGGGACCGTGCTCATCCGATAAGAGTTCGCAGGAAGACCAAGTAGCTCTTGAATTATCTGCTTCACAAAGGATTGTCAACATGCTGAGAAATATCGGTTCGGCGAGACTGATCGGAAAGAGAAGATAAAATTGCCGGAGCCGCAAGAAGTCCAACGTATATATCCCCAATCTTCGCGAGAGACGTCGTGAGATCAGTGTAAGTACCAATTCTGAAAATACTTTTTTGACAGAAACGAAGTGCTGCAAGTGCAGTGTTCTCGGAACACGGATCACACGTACATGTTTGCTCAGTGCAAGCATTTCATTATTATAGACCGAATGGAAAGGAAGCGCTCCCTTCAGCATCTTCTTGACCGAATTAAAAATATATTTCGATTCAATAGGCTAATCGTTTGCTCTGAGTTCATGGAAAGGCTTAGATTTTCGAGAGATTTGCAGAGTTAGGTGAACGGTACCGAGAAAACCGCGTCTACCCGCCACTTAGAATCGGTCCCGCGACATAACATTAGGAGTATAGCTAAGAACAGCATCACGTTTCCCCTCGAGAATCTTGCAAAAGCTGTTAGGGACAGTATTCCGAATCAGCCCTTCACCAACGTTCAAGTGGAAACTCGTGCTAGACTGTTCGATGCATACGGGGAATAATTTTGTCGCCACGATCCTCTCAACTCAGTTCTGCCTGCTAGCTCGCAATCTTATATCTACCACGTATGGACACATGATTGCTCCTGTATTAGGATACGAAAGAACTTCGGGTTCGACCGCTGTAAAGACTGCGAAAAACTAGATTCTAAGCTTCACAACAGGAATTTTTCTCGTGACGAACACCGCTATACCGATCAACAAAAGAGGAAACATGTTGCACTGATCTTGGATGAAAGTTGATTATACTACAAGAGAAGGGAACTGGACCGTTCAGAACTGAACGAGTTTTGTTCCATCATTATCAAGGGCGCAGATCAGTCGGCGTACGGACGACCTCATTTCGTCAATCAGTCTAAGGGAGAAACAGAAGGAAAATAATTAAGATTGAGAGCGTTGAGGTGCTTGATTATGGTACACCTAACCACCTAACTATGCTTGCGATGACGGAAGACTTTCAGACTGGTGCCAACCACATCGTGGAAGTAATGTATCGGATACTCACTGAGATGAAACTCAGAAGTAGGAGGATCCCGCTCATTTAATTTGCAGCTAGATAATTGCTGGTGCGAGAGTAAGAATCGATACGTGATGGGCTACTTTGAGTGCTTGGTTGCAGTCATGGTTGTAAAAGAAGTATTGGTCCCATTTCTACCGACTAGATACACACATGAGGATACTGATCAGGCTTTTTCGTGTGTGTCGAAACGCCTTAGAGTTGACTAAGCTCATACACTCAGAGATGTAATGGAATATATGCGCCTGTAACAACGAGTTACTCAATTTCAGAATCTATTCTGCACAAAATTACTTTATAGCGAAATAAAAGTGCAATACTGTACATTGAAATACAGTGCCAATTAATGCGCTATGTCGTAATTCAGAAAAGTGAAATAAACTACTATTGTACATATAATTATCACCGCCACCACACACACCCAATCCATCCCTACACACGCGGCCGTTTCGGCCGTTTCAGGTGTACTGCGACCGTTTCCTCTACTCTCGTCGCTCTCCCCACCACAGCTGTCCCGGACATGAACACTCGCGCTTCCGCCCCTCATCCAAACTCACTCTCGCTGCATACATCCGGAGCCCTTCTTGCGGATTCCGCTTTCAACTCCGAGCCCTACCGTATTGTGACCACTACGATTGAGCACCTCCAGACACTTTCCTCCTGCACTGGCATCCTCCCCACCCCACTGACGGAGGATTTCATGGGAATTTCCCCCACCGCCACTCCCATAGGGCGTCAAACCCCTACTTTCCCGCCTATTCTAAATGTTCTGGATGAATTTTTGAAAATAAGGGTGGAGAGGGAGATTTAAGTTACAAAGATGGAACGTACAAATGAATAGTGCTTATTTTTCCCATCAATATCTACTTTATCCTTATCGTTGGAATGCAAGCATCAAAGCGGAGCAGCTAAATATCTGGTTCCATTTTTTGATGTCTCAAGCGACGAAGTTGGCCCCGATGTCGCCAAGTGGTACTGGGATACTCTCTATTCTCCCGAACTTGTACTTGTACAATGAAGAATCCGTGCCCTTAGAAATACTAAAATTGTAGATGCAGACGAGATCTTTCCCTACACTTTCATAATCTTGTAATGGAGTTCCATGTATGCTTTTTTCCGGACAAGTTGGATTTCGGACACCTTGTTGAATAATGCCCTTCCCTACGTCGAGCCCTTCATAGAAAAGTCTTACATCTTGTCCTCCTTTGAAATTATTCAGAATCCTATCTATGGAACGGGTATTGGAGTTTATATCCACGGAGCTTATATCCGGATCCTTCATTGCAACCATCGAAATACCGGAATTCAGGGATAAAGCTAGTTTCCCTGAAGATTTTAGAGCCATTCATTTCTTAGCTCTTCCTTCGCATTGAATCGAAATAGTAAGAGCTACTTTTCTGAGCCGCTGAAATGCTAAACGAAAGCAGTCCGCATTTTTTCAATTAAAACACACTTTTTGTCAGTTTCGAAGCAAGAAATTGCGGTACTTAACGTACCCTCGTATAGTTCCAACACAAATCCCCTACGGACGAAAATTTTTTAAAAGTTTTCATAAAAGCTTCGTGCTTTTTACCTCAACAAGAACTGGTGACTTCGTTCAAGGTTTGAGTAGCTTGCTACGATTCACAGGGACACTGGTGATAGCAGAAAATTTTCCCTTCTCTTTCGTCTTTGTGGCATGATACGGTCTTTTAGAGTCTGTTTTAAAACCATCAGTTCTTTTTCCTGGTGATCTGGCAAAAAAACGTAAATTCAGATGCGTTCTGAGGAAAGTCATCACCACGCCACTCCTGTAGCTCGAAAGTGTTCTTGAGCCTAATAAAAGGATAATCGAGTCCAATAAAACCAAAATCTCGAAACGCATACATCCACTTGGTGTTATGCATAATAGATGTAAAAACAAATACCCATCCTCCTGGACGTAGTACTTTACGGGAAACCTGTGCGACAGCTCCCATTTCTTCGTCACCTACGAAAATTTCATAAGCTGTACGGGCTCTCGACCGCGATTTTGGACTGCTGTATGGGTGATCTGTCAGTAGCATGTCGAATAAAGGGGCATCTTCCTCTATTTCTCCCTTATAAAACATCTGCCACCTCATATGATGCCACTGAATACCTCGTTTTTCCAAGATATCCATTCCCTGCGGCTCTGATTGTGCGGTTTTCAGTCTATCTGAGCATTGCGCTCGGTAAGCTGATATCGCCTCATGATTTGAGACACAATCAAGCTCTTGACCTTCAAGCATCCGATCCCCTGAACTTTGGTGGGGTAGGACCATCTTCTCCACTGAGCTGTGGATTTTCCTTAGAAGTACCTGATATATCAGAATGATGGGCATCTCATTCTGTTTGCTAATCGTTATCATCTTGTCCCGTCATTGCCAAGTAAGGGTGCAAATTAGTTCTCTCAGATTCAAGGGACGCCTTATACTTGCTTCCTTCTGGGGAGCATCAGAAGGAAAGACATGTCTATACTTCTCCAGTATCGTTGGAAATATTTTACAGTCATTACCTGCATTTGATTACACATCATCGTCAAAATTACATATCTGCAAAAGATTGCGATGAAGTGTTTCCATATCATCTGGCTACTTGTCTTTTTCCAACAGTCTTTCCAACTCTCTGGCTTCTTTCATTGATGCTTTTGCTTTTTAAATTGATCCAACACGACTTTGTACGAGACTGCCTTGTATCCATTATCCGGCAAAGACCTCGGAGTCGATAAAGAGTGTAGATCTGTGCTTTTACTTCGTCCTCTTCCTTTGCCCTCATCAATTCTGTAGCGGATTTCAAAGATGTAATGTTGAAGAATCTTCGTTATACACAACAGTCAACTAATCCCATAACCTCCGTTGGGTTCGAACTGTCCACTTCCGATGAGACAGAAACGAATTCTTCGGGTTCAGAATTTGTAATCTTACCAATTACGTCAATGATTTCCTCCGATAAACGTAATGCAGTTGCTGCAGTCTGTTTAACAGCACTCTCCCTTCTATGTGGCATGCGACCATAATGAGATGACACATCTTTGGCTAACGGTTGTTTTCAATTTGGTGCGGCGCATAGTCTAGAAGCCTCATCACGAAGTACTCCTAATGTGTCACAGAAAGTTGTGTCCGCATAGAACTCAGCGGAATGTTTGTAATTTTGATGCCTCCCAAGTTATCTCAGTTTTCCAATATCGGACCGCCTTTCAAAACTGTTACGGGCCATGAAAATCCTTTCCAAGTGTCGAAATCTTCCTGTATCAATTCTTGCAATGCCATCAACCTGTGCACGCCGTCCACAACTCCAAAACACTCGTGTCGAGAGGATGACATTTGTTGTGCATCTGCCTCCGACATTATTGAGTCTTCATAAAATGATTGACAGCCTGACCATGTAAAGTGTCAGTCAAGGGAATTACTATAGGAGAATCATAACCCGCGACAATTCCCACTTCCTTAGTCTCAACGGTGTTCCCGCAAATGCCTCTTTCAAAATTTCCGAAGATCCTTCTCATGCGCTCAACATCTGAGCGGCTTATTTTCCGGATACATGTAAGTGGAATACGTGAATTTATAACGTGAATCTTTATAGCGCTATATGGGCCATTATCAAACAATGATTCAATCATTTATATTTATTTCTGCTGGTTGTAGGGCGATACAATAGATCTTTACAGCTAAAGCGCTTCCATGCATTAAAGGCACCGTATCATTATGTAAATCTAAGCCACTATTCTCATTCTCTTTGAGAGAGGCATATCTAAGATTAATTGAATATTTTATCAGTATTCCTCCCTATTATTGAATATGTAAGCCTCATTTTTCCACCTAATAGTTTCTTTCGGGCTGCGAAACAATTTCAAGTGGCGAACTTATCAGTTAGGACCTCTGCAATACTATGAAGCGTTCAGAACGCAACCAAAAAGCAACGCGTATTTCGTACGCAAATGTTTTTTCATATATCTCTCGAATACCTAGAACCCGTGGATAATTATTTCCCCCGGGCTAAATAAATTTCGCCGATGATCTCAGTCTTTCGTTTTTTACGATCTGATCATGTGTGTCAATATTTGTTTGAGGGAGATAATTTTATGTCGTACCATATTCGCTATCTCAAACGGAATCTCTAGAAGTCACAATCCGTTGTAACTGTCTTAAAAATATCATTGTCTTGGGTATTGTAAGTATGTATCGTAGAGCGTAAGTTGTGTAGCAGTAGAGGCCTAAACTAGCTCCAAAGTCGTAACCGGAGATCAAATCAGCTACAGAAGCACCACGATCTTTGAAACGCTGTCTTCATTTCTAAACATTTCTTCGATTACTAAAATGCAACCCAACATGTATGCTTCGACGTTTCAATAAACGTTTCATTCGTGTGGATGAAAGGTTCACGACTATTAGTTAAGAGCATTATCTATTGCAAAATATCAATATCCGTAAATGTATCCGTCGTTATTCACGATTAAAAATCTTTAAGAATATCAAAACCATGTCACATATTGGACAAATCAAAGTCGTTTCACTGATCTATGCCTCTTTTTGTTACAAAAAAGGACCTTTCTGTAGGACAGCGGTCCTCTCCACAAACTTTTGTCTTCTCCTTCCCCGTGAGCTTTCAAAAACAACTCTTCCATCAATTTTATTTTAGGAACAAAATCATGTAACGAATTTTTTTCCGATGAATCAAAATTCACTACGCAACTCCATTTCTATTTTATCTTAGAGCATTTTTGGTCCTCGCTTTTTTAAAAAGAAATATTTCAACTCTTGATCCGATTCGTCCTCCAAAAGTCAGTTCCGATATTTTATCAGGTAGATTTTTAGTTACTGCCCTGATTGTATACAAATTCAACGCTGCTGTAGTGCCTCACATTTGTTATTTCGTTCAAGGCCGTGAAACTTTTCGAAGACGTCGCCCTATTTAAAGTTCGAGATCGACGTCGTTGAGGAAAGCCCCCGGCACCAACTACCCATCCGCTCGCCCTTTCTTTCCCTCAACATGACCAACCTCCGCCGTCCCTCACAATCTCCAAGTCATCCCGAGGCCGCCATCCCCTCAACGCTCTGGCCCTGATGGCAAATGGTTCAACCGACTATAATTACTACTGTAGAAGAATGGACCGGGAACGCGTTCGAGAGTGGGTCCACCGCAACTGCTTCGAGCAGGCAGAAGAGGCAGAGGAGTAGGTAGAGGAAGAGGAGGTAGAGGAAGAGGAGGTAGAAAAGAGGAGGTAGAAAAGAGGAGGTAGAGGAAGAGAAAGATGAAGAGGAGGACTGGGTAGACCCTTGGGAGCCACTAGTGTACAACGCTAGAGGGGCTCCCATGGAGAACGAAGGGGAGACTGAGGGAGTGATTGTGATCTCTGACTCTTCTGACGAAGATGAGAAGGGTGAAGAGGAGGATGAGGAGGATGAGGAGGATGAGGGGGAGGGAGACATGAAAAGTGCTGGAATAGTGGGGAGAGGGCCGGAAAGTATGGACCAGGTGGTCCCGACTCTGGAACCGGATGTGGGCACCTTCAATGGTCTAGATATTTCCCAGGAGGCAATGGGGAATTCTAAGCTGTACGCTGATATTTGTGGGGACTGCTTGGGTGGAATGGATATTTTGGGGGAACTGTTTGGCTCTGATCTAGAGGACTAAGATATTAAGGAAAAAATATAGATATTTATCCTGATAGTATCTGCTGTTAGTCTTTCTCGTTCACACGATTCCATTTGATGCATTCTATGGTCTTAAGTATGTTTCTTTGAGACTTTAGAGTTAGCCAAAAAGTCTATGTAAGCTGAGTAAACTGCTTCCTCTTGTGGAGATCAAGCAAGTTGGCAGACAACTTCAAGTCAAGTCCCGAGTAGTAGGAAGTTGAGAGTCAACTTCAGACCCAAGAAAAAGTTTTCCTACGCTGGTCACAGAGCATCAATGGTAGACCCTGCCCCTTCTATACTTGCTTGTAGCCCTCTCAACTGTCTTTCTTATCCACTCCTTTTCGTTCGTTCAACTATACCACGGTAGCACATTTTTCGCTTGCAACTGTCGCTGCTCGATGGCCGAGTCGGGCTGTCTTCTGCAGGTCTTGGGCGAGGAGGACGACTTGACGGTCGTGTCGTCGGGTTCGGTGCCCGCCACGCAGGCAGTGCATGAGTTGATGTTGAGGACCTCTAGGCATTTTGTTCGTGGGCACGGCGTGTCCGGAGGCGAAAAGCGAGATTTGGAGGTAGTACTGTAGCCACACTGAGAATTCACGGGCGTCAATACTGGTCTTGACGGTCGTGTCGTCGGGTGCGGTGCCCACCGTGCAGGCAGTGCATGAGTCGATCCCCGTTGCAGTCGAGGACCTCAGGGCAGTTTGGTCGTGGGCACTGCGTGTCTGGGGCGGAGAGCGGGACTTTGAGGAAGTACTGGAGCCTGGAGCCACACTGAGAACTCGCGGGCGTCAGTATTGGTCTTGAGGCCGGGGCACGGATCACAATAGACCCATTCCTTAGCGCCGGGAAGGCCCATAGAAGCCAGGGAAGCTTGCCTCCGTTTGTCGCTGAGGGGGATCTCTTCTTGTACTGCGACATGGGCTGCTTCTGTTTGTGTCTTTTGCGGAGGGGTTTTGCTTGAGCAAAATACGCTAAAGGGGAGGAGTCGTGAAGGCAGGCAGGAGATTGACCATCTTCGGTGGGCGCGAACGGCACCATTGTATGTCGCAAGATCCTTGATAGGTGCCGGTAAGATTCCGGGGGCCAGCTTATTGGCAGCTGCGCTGGAGGCAATAAAAGCGGCCCCCGCGGTGCTTTTCGCCGATGTGAACCCTAAGCCGAGGGAGGGTTTCTTAGGGTCCAGGGTTTTCACCGGTAGTTGGAGTTCTCGGAATATATCCGGGTCCAGTACTCCTCCGGCGAGTGTCCGAAGACATCGCTCCATCATGGCGTCAAAAGTAGCGGCGCCCTCCGCCGTGCAAGAGGGTGGCACCACACGGAGGAGGTATCCTATCTTGCATACCCCGAAGCAATTGCGCAAAAGCTGAAAAGCCATCTGCATATTGTTAATGTCTATAACGGCTTCGAGGAACGGTTCGAGGGACTGGATGTGATTAGTGAAGAATTTGTTCATCCAGTCCGAGGCACCGACAGGGGCGTTAAGGACACGTGTACCCTCGCTATATTCTTGCTTCAGCTCCTAATATAGGCATTGAACGGGAGCCGGCGGCGCGGTGGGCCACCAGTCCCTGCATTTGGGCAGGGATACTGTAGGTGTAGTCCCCTGCTGGTGGCAACATGGACGAGAGTATTTCAACTGATCGCTGAGTGCGTAAGCTTACATCCACTACGCCTAGCCTTCTCGGAACAACTGGCGTAACTTTAGGATGTGACCTACCTTCCAAATATTAAACTACCCAAACTTTTACCCTCTGGCCCTCGGGCAATGTCAGACTAACATGAAAGTACCGCATTGTTTCAAAGCAAACTGGAGCGTTGCGAGCAGTACCGTAGGTAGTTTCAGGCAGCCTTCCACAGCAAAGTGCGGGTCAACTCGCTTGGCTACAAACAGATTAGTGAAGTCTAAAGTTTCCCCTGGTCATGCGTGGCCGCATCTATCTCTTCCCCGATCAGTAAATTTTCATTTTTCATGGGCATTGGAGTCTGAAAGGGAAGGCTTCTGCCGGTGAGTTCATCGTAGTTGTTGGTTTACTCGTACACATCCTGTCAATTTCTGAAGAATTTTTGAACAGCATTTCGTACAGTACAGTATTGGTGAATGAAGAGGAAGTCGCTGGAAACCGATGTTAGCGGTTAAAGTATCAAACAAGTTTGGGAAATCCCGGTATCACAGGGCCACGACTTTTGTACTTGCGATCTCCTCAAAGTTTATGTTCGATTTCGCTCGATCTACATTCTCCCCCTCTGCGTGGAGTAACCTCTCAAATGCAAGTTTTCATCTGAGTCTCGTTTTTCTCTGCCAGGCATACCACTTCCTACCGGGCCTCCACCAACAGCCACCTCTTGCGCAGCTTCCCCAGTAACATGTGATGACCGATCCGCAAGCCCCGTTCTTTCCCCACCCAAATTTTCCGTCAAGACATTCAGCTTGTCTACCATTACACACAGCATCTCTCTCCACTCCCCTCCGTCCACATTCTCCTCTGCTAAGGCTGCTTCTGTCCCCGCAGATCGCGCTTCCAACAAGGCAGACCGCATTTCATGGAAAGCCTGTCGTACCCTCCGCGAAAGAGATATGCTTCCATCTCCATCCCTACAACGCCCAACAGTCATCCCGTCACTGGAAACCTTTGCTTTCTCTCTCTTGCAATTATCAGAAGTGTGCACAGTGCCCCCCCTTGGAACCGAGGCCAGATACCTGAGATGCGCTGCTGTGCTTGCCCCAGTCTCATTCACTAAATTTGTCAGCATTCCGCCTCTCTCCAACAGCTCCGATGGCGGTCCCATCTCTGCCACCTGTCCTTTATCCATCACGATAATCCGATCACACTGCACCACCGTATGAAGCCGGTGTGCAACCGTTAGTACCGTACAATGCCCATTTCTTCTCTTAACGTTTGCTGAATCTGCGCATCTGTCTCTTGGCTCACACTACTCGTAGCCTCATCCAACACCAAGATCTGGCTATCACGTAGCAGTGCCCGTCCCAAACATAGTAACTGTCGCTGTCCGACACTCAAATTCGATCCCCCTTCTGCAATAACATAGTCTAGGTCAACCTTTTCCGCCATTGTGGCTTGCAGTCCACAAGCCACTAGAGCTTCCTGGACAGACCCCTCGTCATGTTCTCCAAACATATCTAGATTAGAACGCACCGTCCCGGAAAAGCAGACTGGCTCCTGAGGAATGATTCCCAGCGAAGATCGCAAATCAAAGAGCCGCAAGGTAGCTATATCCACTCCGTCAATTACAATCCGCCCTCCCTGTAGCTCGTATAGCCGGAAAAGACATTGGATTGCAGAGCTTTTTCCAGCACCGGTCCTCCCCACAATGCCAACATGTTCGCCCGGTTCGACTACAAAAGACACCGCTTGCAACGCGGGTGCTAAATCTTCCCTGTAACGCATCTTGACGTTGCTAAATTCTACGCGCCCCTTCTTGGGCCAGCGTGAACGTCTCGCACGCATGCTATGCTGAAGTTGAACCAACTTCTCTTCGGATATAAGACCCTTGGAGTCTAACGACATTTCATCTCGAGACGAATGCTCTTGTTCTTCTAAGAATGCTTCAAGTCCTCCGGGTTCTTCCTGCTTAAATGGTGGCTGCGAATATTCGGCTACCCTTTCAATAGCTGACATTTGAGACTCTGTTTCTGTGAACTGCCGAACACTCCACGTCATCCCACCCAGGATTTGCATTACATAGGATAACACAAGCCCACTCATACTCGCAGACAATTGTCCAGGCGGTGCAAAGAGCGCGAGCGATGTGGCTCCAAATATGAGAATTGTACCGAGCGATTCAAGACGTACCGAAATCCACCGGTTGGCACTGGATGACGCATACGTAGTCTTATTGAGCATGTCCGTGTACATGTCAGAGATGTGAGTGGCGCGAGGTACGACACCGTATGCCCGGATAGTGACCACGCCATCAAGGGTCTCCCCAAAGTGAGAGTACAGCGGACTGCGAGCCAGGGCCTCTAGACGGCGAAGGTCTACACTGGATTTGCGATAAAACTCTTGCACGTAAAGGCATACCGCTGCGACTGGGATGACGACGAAAATGAAGGCGGGAGTAGCCCATAGGATGAGTCCCAGAGTAAAGGATAGACCGAGAAGGAGGCGCAAGAGAGATTGCATAGTCGGGCCGAGAGTAGAATCTACTTTGTCCATGTCTGAGTTGAAACGATTGACAAGGCGGCCCTCTGGAGTTGCATTGAAGAAGGAGCTCGGGGCACCGAAGACGGAGAAAAGCAGCTTCTCATGGATGACAACAGAGGCTCGGATAGTCCCAAACGCCAGAGAGAATGCCGAACCAGACGCCACAGCCACTGCGAATAAACCAAGGGCGCAAAACACGGCAAGATTAAAGATAGTGCGATCCGGACGGTCGCCAGCCATGCTCTCCTCGCTCCAGATACTTAGCCAGATGTTCACCCCAAGCGTGCACAACTGACTCGTGAGCGCGAATAAGAATATTGGTATGACCCATTGCCAAATGCCCATCGACATAAAATAGGAAATGTAATGTTTCACCTCAACTCGTCCTTTCTCCTTAGTTTCCTTCCTGGTAAGCTTTCCAGCTTCCATAGTTCCATATTTTGCAGTCTTGTTGGAATCAAGAAGCGAACCCGCCTCAGTTTCGTCAGAACCACTTTTTTCGGTACCCAAAGAATTCTTGGAGTCTGTGCCATTGGCCTCAGCGGAGTATCCATCGAGATCGTTCTGATGTTCGGTATTTGTTTCCTCTGGTTCTATGTCGTCCACTGGTAGTTCCTGGACATCACCTGTGCCCATCTCACCGGCAGCTTCGACGAGCCGGGCGAATTCTGAGTTTGGATCGGCCAATAGGGCTTTTCTCTTTCCGAATTCCAACACTGTTCCATGACTTACCACAGCCACAAAGTCAACCTCTGGGGAAGCCGCAAAATGGATGTGATTAGTCGTCAACATTCTAGTTTTTCCCTGCAGCATTGACACAATGCAGTCGTTGAAGATAGATTTGCCCACTTGAGCATCTACTGCCGAGAGGGATCATCTAACAAGCATATGTCTGCACGCGAGTACACAGCTCGCGCGAGAGAAACACGTGCTCGTTGCCCTCCAGAGAGATTAACGCCCCTCCCCCGATTTCAGTGAGATCCCCTGCTGGGAGCAGTTTGAAATCTGAGAGAAGACAGCAAGCCTTCACTGTTCTTTGGTAGTGCCCTTCTTCAAACGGTTTGCCGAACAATATGTTATCTCGAACGGTTGCGTTTTGGATGAAGGGCACTTGGTCACAGAAGGCTACGCTACGATCATGGCGAACACCGACCTTTCCCGATATGATCGGGAGTTCTCCGAGTAGCCCGGCTAGCAGGGAACTCTTCCCCCCACCAGTCGGCCCCACGACGGCAACCAAGGATCCCGCTGGAATGCTGAAAGAGACTGCAGATAGGGTTGGTGCACTGAGAGAGATGGAGGGATCCCATGCAAAGGAGGCGTTTTCTGAAGCCAAATCTATCTCTTCTGCCTCCATATGCGCCTGATCTAATGCATGTGGACCGTTACTGATCGGCGTCAGCTCCTCTGCTTTCAGGAACTTCTCAAGGCGGGACACGGATGCCGCAGCCCGGGCTGCGTTGATAATCGTATTGGGAAAGAACAGAAGAGGCGGACGAATGACATTGAATAGCGCAATCGCCGGGAACACGATGGCCGCATTCAATGTTCGCCCGGTGGCGGCGTAAGCCGTAAACACGACAATCGTCAACATTGTGGGTAGACTTGACACAATAGTGGTACTCCATGCCTGGGTCAGTGACATTTTGCGTAAATACTCGAGCTCACGGGCGCGTGCTCCCAGAATGCGCTTGACAAACGACAGCTCCCATGCATATAACTTGACCAATTTGATGCCCTTAATGGCCTCTGCGACATTCTTGACACGCTCATCCGTGCGGGAACTTGCCTTTTCTCGAAGCGACTTTATAGCCGCTACCAACATGCCTTGCACAGGCATTGTAGCGATGATAAACAAAATGCCAACAAACGTCGAGAGCGGTCCCATCAAATTGACCAGAAGCGCCATGGCGACAAGGATTTGTTCAAAGGCACTCCATAGCATATGAATGTACAATACGACGTCAGCCACAGTACGCGAGTCCGTGGACATGAGGTTCTGAATCTGGCCGGAAGTGTATGAAGCGCGGCTCTCTGGGGACAAGCGGCAGCTCTTCTCAAAGACGGCGCTTACCAAGGCGCCGCGCAACTGGACTTGGACAGTGGAAATGATATTAAAGTACTGATTAAAAACCAGGGACTGACAGGAATAGGTCATGAAAAGCGCAAAGGCAAGGCCAACGCCGTGCAGCGGGGCCCTTGCGCCCGCATCACGTTCCTGCAAATGCTGGATAATCTGGGCACGAAGAAACAAAGCATCCATCCGAGACCGCAGAGAAGAAACGCGACGTCGCGATGTCAGTAGCTGAGATTACGACTCCACCAGACGACAACACAAGAGTACACCCCCGGCGAGTTGCCTCCACCTAAAATTGGACAAAATGACACGTACCAATCGCAGCAACATGGGCGAGACGAAAATGCAAACGTCATTGACGGCCTTGAGCAACCCCCCAAGAAGCAGACGCCTGCCGAAGGCTCGAAAGAGGGGCGAAGCAGCGAGCCTCCTGCGCGCTCGTTTTCGATTTTCCAGAGTGGTTGAAATGTTTCATGACCCGTATGGCGTGTGCGAAAGCGCTGTGCAAGAGGGAGGACGTCTTCGTCTTCCAAGGATCGAAGCCTGCCTGTAGAGACGGTATCGGTCATCCAGTGGAAGGAAAGGAGTGTAAAGGCGGAGGCGTTGCGAGGGGTTGGAGGGAGGGGGCGAGAGATGTCGGGGGTGGGTTGCATGGGGGTAGGAGGATTGCAAGCAGAGATGCGGGGGAAGAAGAGGGGCGAGATTGAAGGCGTATGAGGGAGGAATGGGTGAAGAGGGAGAGGCTATCAAAAGGGAAGCAAAGGCGATGAGGCGGAGGGGAAGGGGAGAGGAGAGGAGGTAAGGGAGGAGAGGTATGGAGTAGAGAAGGGTGACATCGAGGCGGTGAAAGGCGGCGTGGAGACGGGGGAGTGGGGAGAGGTAGGCGAAACGGAGGGAGAGAAGGGCGGTGAAGAGGGCACAGATGAGAGGGGGGAGGAGTAGAGAGGCGGGTAGCAGAGGAGGAGTGGGAGGTAGGGGAGAAGGAGAAGGAGGAGGAGTAGAGAGTAAGGGAGCGGGGTTGGTGAGGAAGCATGAGGCACGACTGGGTAGGCGCGGAGCAGAGTTGGAATGGTGTAGAAGAGGGGAAGCAAGGGGTAAAGAGGGGCCATATCTGAAATTGGCATGGTGGAGAGGGTGGCGGGAGGGGGCTGGAACAGGTGGAGGATATGGCTTTAAGGGTTTTGAAAAAGTCGGAATTTGGGCTGAAAGGTTGCGGCTGTGTGGAGAGGTTGGGGGCTGGGGCTGAGAGTGGGGCGGCAGGCTGGGGCTAGGGGAGTGGTGTGGATAAAAGTAGTAGTGATTCAAGAAGAGCGATTGGCGATGAAGCGTGGATTTTGTCGGAGTTTGGTGGGCGATGCGGTGGAGTATTTGATGCGGATTGTCGCGAGGGACCGAGCTCCAATGTGACCTGAGATGACTGTTTCCGCGATTGTTGCAAACGGTTGGACGCAAGGAGAAATGGACAGATACTGTACAGTACTGTAAAGCAATGAGTTGTGCTGGCAACGGCAATGGTTACCGTATGATAAAATGGCTTGGACAGTGTGTAAACTAATTTACATTTATTATTTTTGCAAAATAATCGACAAGTCCTTGTCATAGGTGCTGTCACTACCAAGGGTACAGTGCAATCTACTGCTCTCCAAAGTACTGTTACTTGAAACCTATTGGATGATTCACCCAGTGCCCTGTCCAGAATGTTTGGAATCAACATAAAACAGCCACTCTTCTAGACGCGGCCCGTACAAGATTTGGTACATTCTTTCACTCCATTTCCAACAATTCAATTCCGCCAGTTCACCATTTGTTCTACCGTCCGTGCTGTATCATACAGTACAGTACAGTACTGTACTGTCCTGCACCCAGAGTAGCTCTCATTTCTTTCTTCCTTACTATTGTATATATATATTGTATCGATACAACCAGCCTATCGCAGCACCACCAGTGTCCCTCCGATTCTCAGCCACACGCCTCCACAACTACTTTGTTCCAACGCCAATTCAACATGAAAGCATTCTCAACAAACGCTTTCTCCAACTACTCAAGCACTGGCAGTCCTGTAAACTACAAGACACTTCATCAAACCGACCACATCTTCCATGCATTAAAATAACCCAAAAATTCCCCCAATTTAATGCTCCATTCATGCCGTACAAACCACAATTGTTGATCCAACACTTGTTCCCGAAAAGGCTTCAATGATCTATTCCCAACATCAGTGCAATTACAGTACAGTATACTCAAGTCTGTGCATAAAACATACAGTACTGTACTACCGCAGCAGTACTGAGCCCATCACAGGTATCCTTGCATACCAAATACCGTACCATACATTTTCGAGAAGAGACATCTCGCTTCCGCCTTCAGTCCCTCGACCATAACTCACAACAGATCAGACAGCAATATTCCCGTGTTGAGTTGAAAACTATACGAGCATCTCAACAGAGCTCCCATATGTCGTAGATGTCAGAAAGTCGAAGCGCTGGAGATTCCACTGCTTGAACGAGACATGCATCACAGAAGCAGAAATTACATCGCCGATCCACCAGAGCGTTCCTCAATGCTCATGGCAGAAGAGGCGATGAAGCGCCAATTACGGAGGGAGGGAATGGCCACGATGGAGGCAGAGGGAGATGGCAAATGAGGAAGCATTGCTATTCTTTGTACTGTGCCGTCATTCTTCTAGTCAGAGCTGGTGGAGATTATCCGATTCCTTACAAAAGGGGGGAACGCTTGGCTGCTTTACTGCATAGGGGTACTGACGGATGTGTCCCGAGAGGAAGGAGCCATATCTAAGCACTAGGAAGTGAGGTACTTTTTATTTGAAGAAAAGTGTCCCACTTGTACATCATGGCTGCCACCAGTAACCCAAAATTCGCTTTATGCAGTCCTCGATCGACTCGACCTCTGCATAGACCTAAGATCAACTCTCAATTGATTTGCTGCAGTCCTATCGGCAAGCACTCGCTACTCATTCAACATTACTGGCAACCTAGAAACTCTTCAATCAAGTGACTGGCACCAGTCGCTCCTTATCCAAGTTCTGAACTAGTCCTGCGTGAGATAAAGTTACATTGCGCTAAATTTAACAAGCGGTAACCATGTTAGCTTCAAAATCTTCGTCAGAAATACCTGCTTGCACCCTACCTCATCATCTCTCACAGGTACCCTGACAAAGTCATGAGAAGGGCTGACGTCCAAACTGCTCACTCAGCTAGCTGCTAGATTGCTATTTTGTCTTATCTTATGGTATTAGAATGGGACTTTTTGTGCAAATGTTCCTAGCACCTGGGGTTTAATGGGATCAAATCGGGTGGTTTACTCAATTTTCCTGATGACAAATGTGAATAGGGTAGATATGGGTTGGTCTAAAGAAAAAGGACTGTCTTCTACTACTATTTCGTACCCATCCACCACATCAACAGCAACGTAAAGTGTAGACCTTTCAGGCATATCCGTGGCTATCCAGTGCTCGTAATAACCTCACCCGCGCCCCTAGTTGACGCCTGCCAATAGACTCCCTCGGGTTTGAATATGATAGCAGCGGATTCCGTAGAAGATAGAGGCTGCTTATCAAAGATTGGTGACTTGCAAGAGGGTTTCGGCCGACACCGAGGCTTCACCGCAGACTTGCTAGTCCTGGGCACTGAAAGGAGTAGGGCGGACAGGTAAAACACAGTACTGGGTACCAACCCACAACCACAGTAAATTAACCCCCCATTTCAAAACACAGTAGAGAAGCCAGAAAATTCCACGGAAAATACCCTGCAGAACAGGGCTCCCGTGGCTTTAAAAAACAGCCACCTTCCCCTGCCATTAAGAACCTTGCAGAAGGATGTGACGGGAACAAGGTGCACCGCGGACGGGCGATCTCGACGGAAACCATGCAGCGCCGCTTTACAGCGCCGTTCGAAAACCAACGCCATCTGTGCGCATCAATACCGGTTCGTCCAACGTGCTCCGGGGCAACAGGAGGCGGTACTGTCAACAAGAGTATCGACGAGATCGGTGCAGCGAGAGCGCAGCGGTTGCGGTATGTCGATATATAGGGGAAACGGGCTAGAAAGGCTAATGGGTTAGTCGGGTTGGTTTACTGCGAATGGATCAAAGGTTATTTGTATATTCATTTGAATCGGCTCACTATCTGCTTAGGAAGAACCACTGCGTCGGATTTTACGCTTAACTTGGTCCATTCTTGTCCAACAGTTCATAAGATAGGTGCTCGGCCGCTCTCTTTTGGAACTTGTGGGTACTTCACTTCAAAATAACAATTAGCCATCAGATCATTTCACGTTGCCTACGAAGCGCTATTTTTTCTGCGTAAACGCGGTTTGGAGGGAATGACTGGTCTATACACAATATAAATTAGTAAACATATAGCATGTACACCAGAAATTCCCTGAGCGAGATTGAAAGCGAGAGTTATTCCCGTTTTTGTAAAGTTGCGACGTTCCTATGATTCTGCATTTGAATAACAGGTCACCTTTGCCCCGATTCTGCATCGTATGACCTTCGAACTGGATCAGACTTAACTTACTTTCCTCTTTGTTCTGCGAAGTAAATAATTCCTAAGCCACATAAGAAGCGTCAAACGTAGCCATTAAAGGGGAACTGAAGCCCCGAGACGCGAGGACTGAAGATGTTTTCATATTTTCCTTCAAGTACCTTAATGCACCTTGTAATTCCAAAGTGCATAAAAGCCTTATTTCAATGTAAAGCCCCGCAAAAATGCAAAATTATCGCCGAAGTATCATATTAAGCGCTTTTAGTAGTCTGTTAGTCTGGGGTGAATCCCAGACTCAGTTACACCCGTCAGAACTCTCGTCAGCGAGTAATTTTCCGTAATGTCCATTGTTTTAGCCATTTATGTCTTAAATAATGGCAGTGGAAGTCATGAAAGATCAACTTTAACCCAATACTACGCAAAAATATACTTCGTTACCTCTAGTTCCAACTTGAACTCCGTAATAATCCTGAAAACTTCTGTTTAGTGATATTTGCGAACTGTTAGGGCCTTGAAGAAGGTTTAACCGTGCTAGAAATACTCTAAAGCGAGCAAAAACTCCCGGAACGGCTTTTTTCCTACTGTCTCGAACATGTTTGGACTGCTTATCAACCTTGACGGTGTGATTTCTACTTTCTGAGATATTAATCAAGAAAAGAATGTCACCTTATCTTTACATGCCTCAGAAATCCTTTCCTGCAAGTACAGACTGTACTTTTCCAAGTTTAAAAGGACCTTTGCATTATAGAGAAGCCTTTTTCAGTTCGAGGTCTGAAGAAAATGCCGATATCCTTAGTTGATTGCGCTACACATAATGCGAAGTATTTATCCATGCATGAGGATTTAGCGATTGTTAAATGCATTCATATGCATAAAAGTACAAAGATGGGTCAATCAAAAATAAATTAAAATGTAAGGATAAATGAAAGGGAAGTAATGGGTGATCAAGGAATGGATCTGGATAGGGAGCTAAATATTAGGAAGTCTTGATCCATAGGAAACTCAGCCCACGGCTTGTCACCCAATAGTTTTTGAGGAAGCCACAATTTTAACTTTCAAATTTTTGTAGTCATCGCACAATCTGGGCCTCGCATCCTTCCTGGTGGCAGTGGCCAACAGAAGGGGCCAAGATAAACATGAGTGTGTGATGAATCATGCCTATAGCAATTAGTTCACCTCTTTCCTTACGATTGCGTTGTTCTTTGAAAGCATTTGGAATATCTTATAGTGTATAGAGATCTAATCCACTTGCTCGAAGGAGTGGAAAATCGTCAAATAAGCCTGTTGTATGTATTAAATGTTCCAAGCTTGGACGTCAGTATCATTGAGTGCATTCAAAAGCGATCCCTGTTTATTCTCGCCCATGAATTTTCACTTTCCAGACTATTATTACGGCGCTATCCGCCTGCTAGTTCTTCCCAGTAAAATTTAACTTCGGCGACTGGTGGTCTAAGTCGGGTTGGCACTGTGCTTTAACCGTTATCTGCAGCACCAAATTGTGCTTGAAATTCGAGCGTTTATCACTACCTTGAGGTTTAAATGAAGAAAGAAGCGCGAGCTGCTATTTCTACGACTCTTCCTCATGTCCGGAGAACTCGCTGTCTAATTAGGGTCAGTCGAAGACTGGCGGATCACTAGGTAAAGTCAGGTGAACTGTATTCTTCTCAGTTATTGATTGACCTGTTCCATATCGAAAACTATTGGAAGCTAGTGACTAACTAGCTTCTGTACTTTAGTTCGAGTGAAATTTTCATTCATTTACTTTACGGCTCGACATGACTTGATAATATCATTCTGTCCTCATTGATGTATTTGGTACCCAGTTGAAAAATATCGAAGAGAAGAAGTCTAAATATCATGATAAACCCAGCAGTAAAGCGATAGTAAATTATTCAGTTCTCTTGCATTATGTCTATATAACGCATATTGAATACCATTAACAGTGTAAATTCATTAATTACGGTGTAAACCAAATCACGCAAGTGACGTACAGAAGAGGTGTGAGTAGGCAGTAAGCTCAACTATAGTCCTCGAAATGGGATAAAATACAAAATACAAAATATTATTCGCTACGAAAATAAGCTTTACTTGACTTTGTTTATTTTTTGGTGAACATACAATATGCTTACGAGTCTTGGTTCACGGAACATCGTTGTTGCTCAAGTGCAAGTTTACCTGAAGAGAAGATTGAATTCACTGAAATATGTAACAAAGAAGGCAAGGAACTGGAATTTTTTGACTTATTGAAAATTCAACGCCCACAGGAATTAATGTGGGCCTCACTTCCCTTCATTCTTTCGCAAATATAGTTGCATTGATTGAAGAAATTTATGAAGGTACTTAAATACAGCGTTCATGGAAATAATCTTACGTAAATAATGGTAAATAAATAGATCCGAAAATGACAAAGGATAAGTGCAGTCAGGGATGCACCAGTGCTAGTAAATATTACCTTTACCTATTTTAATCACTCTAAGTCATAAATAATTTTCAAGAATATTCAAAAATCAATTTAGCAGTCTTTTAGCAAATTTACTGGGTACCAACCCATATATCTACCACAGTAAATTAACCCCCCATTTTCCCCATTGAGCAGGCTAATTGAACGAGCTCACATGAAATTTGATAGGTGAATGGGGGATATTAAACTTCTCCAAAATAAATAACATCGATTTTAGTTCTTGTTGACGACTAAGGGATTCAGAATAAATTTAGATACAGCAGGAGGGGAAGGAAAAATATGTAAGTTAGATCATTTTGAACGTTCCAAAATATTAATGAACATAATCTCTCTGGTCGAAGCTTACTTATGTTTGTTATAATATTTCTCGTCACCAATGTTAATCTCAAAAATATTTGCCAGTATGGTCCCGACTTAAATTGTCTTGAAAGCTGCTTTAATTGATGAGGGTGAAGAAATTCAGTCAGCAGAAGCACAACTTTGGCTAGTCTCGAAGCAAAGGTAAAACAAGCCAGTATAACGAAATACATGAAAGTAAAATAATATCCTCAACATTTGAGACCTGCACTCAAATATCTTCCTTACGGACAAATAAAAAATCGTATTGAATGTCCAATCATCGTCCTAACTACGAAAGAAGTTCTTAGTCACCCTCTATACGCAGACGTCAGCCTTTATTCACATTAGTATAGCTCAGGGCCCTGTATTTTTATTTAAATTATCTATGCCGTATTTTTGCCCTCAACATACTTCCCCTCTCTCACATTTTCTCCTTTCTTCTCCGCAAAAAGCTATTGGAGGAGCTTTACGACTGTATTTATTCTTCTGGATGGGGGCTGTTTATCGAAAGTAGAAGGTATCTGGGAAGTATAAATAGGTAATTGATTACATTGGAGTCGGTACATGTCTTGGCGATTGCGCAAGATATGTATATTTTGGAAAAAATATGAATAAAGTGATATCAGAAAGGAGACATTGAATTTTAAAATTAAGAATAGAGATGTATTTTGACTCTGACATGGTAGAAATACTATAGAGCTGGTAGTTATACTCTAGGATTCTTTGTATAGGTAAATATGGAAATAGACAATTCGCATGAGCTGATCGCATTTGCGCGATAGTTATATGACCTGACAGCATTTAAGTAATCGCTTATTTATAGAAAGAGCTTAGAAGGAAAAAAATTGTAAAAAGAATTTGAGTGAATAATATATTACCGGGGAAGTATAGATACATATTGAGATGTTACTAAACAAATCATTTGTAAAAGTAGCATGGTTAATTGAATATGAGCATTATAGTATTTTTTGGGCCACTTAATTACTTAAGTGTCAGTAAGATCCAAAAATGAAGTTCTGAACATATAACTCTGACATTTTGTTTAACGGACGTCGTTACCAAAAATAATACATTCAAATAACCTCTGCTGCGACATAAAAACTGTTCGAATAATGTTGGTACAGATGAATATCGGTTGGGAAGTATTTATTAAATTATCTACATGTTTCTGTGATGATATTTATAAGCAATCATTTTTTTCACGTTGATGATACAAAAATATTAATGCTTGAAATTATTTTCTAAGCTCAATCAAAGTTAAATAGTAGCATAATTTGGATAAAAAGTTTGACGAGTCTTGCTTATTTTGAAATGATATCGAATTATTTACAGCTACAGAAAAATATATTGCTTTGACTAACCTCAGTGTGTTGTACCTTTTTCAAATCTCATACCATGTAAGTAATCATATAGATCAACAGCACGTTTGCATATGGTTCATGTGAGGACTATTTTCAAATTTTTGTAGACAAATTTACCTCGATAATGGCACCATTTGAGACCCCCGGAAGATCAAATGAAATCAATGAATCCTTTAAAAGTCTTGCAGCCACACAGAGTCAATGAAATATCAGTGAATTGCAGTCGTTAACTGCTGAATCGATGCGATTGGTTTGGAATGGAGGAGTAATATACTTGAAGTGATGAAGCGGGAAAAATACTTTAAGGTATTAAATGTTGCTATAATGGAGAAAGTAGCGCAATTAACTGTAGTTCCATATGAGGTCACAGTACAGTGTGGAAAGGAAGTTATATATGTTGGTAATCAAAGTTTGAGATCATTTTACACTGCTTACAGCACCAGCCCTAACTGTAAGGATCGAAAGGTTAGACCAACCATGTCCCCTGATGGACTCGAGTCCTGTACGTGATGTGGGCCCAGGGGACCCCGCTAATTGGACCAAATGTCTCGCACTAATCGCTAACTAGGATTTACTACGTACTTCTGGGCTTCACACTCACTTTACGAGTAGATGATTAGTTTATTGTAGACCGACTAGGCCCTGAATCGAGCTCCCAACTTTTGTTTCCTTGAGCCCTTTTGACTCTCAAGCGAGAAATCTTTGGCTATTGTCTGGTGTATTCCGCTCGAGTTTGCCCCCTTTTACGTAGTCTTCCTTCGGGATTGCGCGTTCCCCCCTTATTTTCTTTTACCCATTTCTTTTGCTCTTTTTTTGTTTCAAACTGCGGCCATCCCTGGCGCTTAAGTGATTCAGCGTCTACACACAGGTGAAATCACCCGCTTGCTATCGACAAAGATACTACCCCCATCGGAGACTGGCTCGTACAGGCGTGTGCCTTGCCTTATTACGTCTTCAGACATCCCCACACGAAGACAGACTTCGTTAACCACCTCCTTCGTTAACTACTTCCGATCTAATAATAGGATAATCTGAGCCCTTGGAACTGTTCCGACTTTACATATCAGAGAAGCAACGACCCTCAGCCACCCGAGTACTCTCTAGTCTCTACCACCCCCGTCTGTTTTCTCCGCCTGGAGGCCCACAATTTTGTTGTGTCGGTCTGCAGACCCCGAACAGAGCTACTGCAACGCAAGTTGCTCAAAGAGAAAGCAGGTACCGAACGTCTAGTGTCGTGTAGTGTGCTTTTAGCCCTCTTTATTGCCTAAGGGCTATGCTCTGGAGAGCACCTGCGAAGCTTTTGGACACAGTGCACTACATTAACGATAGAACAATTGGAGATTTTTGGGGCTTTTATAGCAAGAATGATATTAAATTGTTTGATTGTGGACGTGGTGAAGGCAAAAGCTATGTAAAAATCTTGGAAGTCAATAGGATAGAAAAAGTATAGAACCATATACTAATGGAGGAGAGAAGTGGCTCATTATTCATGACTAAAAATTAACACATACATATTTAAAAAGTCGATGTCTTTTTCCTACATGGTAGCGATGCTGCCATGTAGGTACAATAAAAGACATCGAAAACTAATCCACATGAGTTTGCATGTCAATTTGCGCACTAAGTGAACACACAGCCTAGTTTAACACCCTTTTTCACTCAGGGGACCACGAAGTGTTGTATGGACTCAGAAATCTTACAACTCATTCCTATACCCCATGGGACAGTAAAAAACTCCGGAAACACATAAATTAAATTACAAATGTACACCCACTCGTGGGGCTCGAACTCACGATACCACCATGTCCAAAATTGTAACGTCGAGTAAGAAGTAGTTGAAAAAAACCGCTAATATTTAATTTAGACGTTTCCTACGTTAGCAAGAATATAGATTTGCACGTTTTGGCTTTTTAAAGACCTTATAATGCATAAAACTGTCCTCTTAGTTCTAACGTTTCAAAAATATAAACCAGACATGAAAATAAGATTAAAATATTTGCTCATTTCTTTATATTATGGGTTGAAAGTACTCAAGTATATATATTAAAGCGCAAGTTAGTCCGTCTTCCCAAAAATTATGTGCTTCTAACGTCATTAATAAAAAAGAGTTATACGTCCTGTTAAATAAAGCAGTAAAACCATTCAAGACAGTATCTAGAGCACACAAAGAATATAAAATGAGTAAGTGTATAATTTATTTTATACGTGTGGAATTATTGATTCGCTCGAGTAGCGGTTTTATTATCGAGAATAAAACCATTTTGCAAAATTCAAGTCCTGATTGCCATGAGAGATAGATTACTACGAACTGGTTTATGTGATGTGGAAGGCATTTTAGCAGCACACTCTGCGAATTACCTTCAAATTTTAGGGGCGGCAAATAATATCGTCCAGCTAGTGTAATTCGTGAAGATATTCACGAGGAACTAGACATCAGACAAAAAATTGCTCTTTAAGAAAGATTTCAGATGATAGTGAATATTCTGACTTTAACAGCTTGGGAGTATGATTAATTAGAAAAGCCATTTCTAAGCACATTAAAAAATTATGATTATATAGTTGACATTGAAAAAATTATGTAATACGCATTTTGCTACCACACATGAGGAGGTTCAATGAATTATTAGCTAGTAAAAGATCAGCTATTAGCTTTTCTCTTAGTAGTCTGGCAGTACAATCTTCCATTCATAATAGAGAATCCATCAAAAAATCAACAATATGTCTTACCAAGCGCTTTATATGCAGTTTACAGTTGCAGTGAAGATTTTTTTCGCATAATTGACTTCAGAATTTTAAAAAGTCCATGTCTTATAAACTAAAAAGTTAAGACGTGAGGAAAATATGTCTCTTTTGAGTTATAATACTTTCGAGTTATTATGATGGACATTTTCAATCGGCATTTCAAAGTCGGGTGCAACTAATATTCCCTACCAAAGGAGCCTCAACTTACCACTGATTACGATATTGAGTGAATTTACCAGGTTTTAGATAAGGAAGGATATATAAATTGAAAAGGGTCACTATTAATCATATAACACTCCATCAAGAGATTTTGTGGCTTTTCTCCTCTCAACTTGGACGACAAAAAATTATATCTCATGAAGTATAATTAGATGTCAATAATTATGTTTTCCAAACTAGAAGTTTATACCTTTATGTTCTTTACTCATTTCGGAAATAAAAGAGTAATTTAGCCCTGATTATTATTTTTCTGGATAATGGAACGGAAAGTTTCTCTTTCCCCTGTTCTTTCGATTTAATCACGATTTTCCCTGGTAAATTAATCATGGTCCTACTCCTCAACCTTTTCTCTTTTCACACTAACATTCAACTGGAATACGAAATACTCAGTTCAAAATTTTCCAATGACCATTCTTGTTACTGCAATTAGAAACTTTTCTTTAAAAAGTTTTCCATAACCCACCCCTTTTAAAACTGAGATGGGAAATTAAAATTGGCTAAAATGTTCTTGAATGTTATCATGAATACTTTTCTGAAACAATTGCAAACAAATTTGCAGTTATGGGGCAAAGATTTTACTTCGCTGCGGTGTTGTGGTAAATTTTCGAAATGTGTTAGGAAGTGATGCATGAACAGTTGAAATGTATGAGAAACTGAAGATTCATGCTTCTTACCGTAGATTAAAGTTTTCATATACAGAGATTAAAAAATAGCTATTTAGAAATAATTATGAATAAGTTGGCCAGTGTAAGAACAGACTTGAAATAATTGTGGAAATGCCACCCGGCATTGAATATCTGCAAGATCGAATTTGACGGTAACCAAAAAAGATAGGCTTATTTCCTCCTCTTATCCACCATATGGGTCCTCTGTTCAGAAGCCAAAATTTTCCACAAATTCTGGCCATCTACTTAGTCCTCTTCCTACCCTTCTTCCCCTACTACTACTTGCCCTCAAAAATGCACCTCCTTATCAAAGCGCCACATCAAATAGCGCTAAGCGGTGCAATTGTTATATTTGAAGAATAAAAATATCTTCTGAAATGCCAGATCGCCATTACCCTCCTGCGTCGATGATAACCTCCGCCACAGGAAAAATCAACTCCACCAAAGCAACCCCATCCCGCTGCTACTCTATCAACTCCCCGCTGCTGACATCACCCCACCGCTGCTGCGAAAAGCAACCCTGCTGTTGCTACCATAATCTTTACAGTTGTAACGAAGCCATCTTCGCTTCAGACATAACAACAGATGCTGTTTCCATCCCACCCGCCGAGACCATTTCACTTTCTCGTATTTCTAATCAAATTGGCGGCTTCAACTATTCTACATGCAGTTATAAAATTTAACCGACCGTATTTACAGAAGAATAAGTAACAGTTATTCGGGTGACTCCTAAAAAGGAGCGAGACGGAAGACGTAGATGGTTTACTGTTGAGAGAGATCCAGTGATTTTTTTTGAGTTAGCGGCTGAGAAGTCGCACGTCTTCCTCTTCGGAAATATTAGCGAAAAAATTGAGAAGGAAGTGGATAAAGCTAGGAAACCCGTCATTACGTGAGCGGGTGAAAGGGAAGTGCGTGCAGGGTGGATAAAAGCGTCTCCAATTGGCCTTCGACAACAACTCCGAAAAGAGAAATTAGCTTCAGTTTGGGGTAGAGGGAAGTCGAACAGATTGATGAACTAAAATGATTTATATAGAGATCATGCAGTATCATTCCGTCCAGTACGGTAACTAACTCAAATTTCATGAAATTATTCCTTTTACGGCAATTGTATGTAACTATCTGCATCATACGCGAGCCTCTTTGGCGATCAGTGCCTCTCAAAGTCCCATTAATAACGCTGGCAGAGTAAGGAACACTAATTAGCTTTGCTGTTGTACTATCTGCGTACATTGCGACTCAAGAGTGCATAAAAGAATGAGATAGGCCAACTGATAATATTTCGCCTTTCATTACCGGTAAAAAATCCAGGACTTACCAAAATATTTCCGATAGCTGTGATGATTGTTTCCAAAACTTCCCTCTACTTCTTTCCGGCATGATAACGTGGATAATCGCCTTAGTATAATACAGAAGACTAGTACTGAATTCACAGCAAATCGCATTCTGCTTTTGCAGACTGGGGACCAGTCAACCTAATTACGTTAATGACGGTATTACGTTAATGAAGTTAGCAATGTGCTGGTTTACCAAACGAAAAAGACTGAGGAAGTCCCCGTTGTATAGGAAGTTGCAGTTAAACGTGAAATTTAACAAGCTGATTCGTTTGCCGCGGTGAAGTATGTCGGTAACATCTAAATAGAAGAAATTGTACTTTTCTTCACGGTACAGACTGCCATATAAAATTAGGAAGAAGTGTTTACATCAGCAAGAAGTCGTTTTGATATCATGAGAAGGACTTTAATCCAATTCCAAAGCCCTTGCTGGAACTTTTTGTGAACGTATTTATGAAAAATTCCTCTCATGCTTGAGCTCATAGTAGTACGCTTCAGGTGACGTCTACGGTACCTCAAGCATCTACCAAAACGAGAGTGTGAGCTACGTTCAGTGTGATTCAGCTATTTATTTCTTTGAAATTGGTCAGCTTAAACACCGGTGGGAGTGCATGGGAAAAAAAGTTCACTACTTTTCTGGATATTTAGGGCTCCTCAATTCCGCCTCGGAAACCAAATTTAGTTCAGAATTTCGTCAATCGTAAGCTTTCTATTTTTATTGGTTTCCATTAAAATCCTCAACAAATGTTTAATGTCAAATTCTGTTGGACAGATTCTTTCAAATCCATTATTTTTTCGGACGTTTTAAGTTCTTAATAGAAACTACATCCCGTAAAAATATACTCACATATCAAAATTTTGATGCCGTTAATCAATATATTTGTTTTGATTCTAAAGAAGTGTCTCCTGGAAACTTTTTGCCACTTGTACTTCTAATAAGTATTATTCATCTACTGATGAAGTATTCCGAAATTTGAAATTTAAAACGTTCAATTTTTTTGAGTAAAAAATGTTAAATAGTTCCAAAGAAATTTAATGATGTAGTACGTTTGTTTGTGTAACTCATGTCATAGTTGTACCTTGTATGAGTTAGAACCATAGAAGGAAAATAGTTTGCACCTCTTCTGAACTTATGCTTTGGAAAATGTTTCTCCCTCTAATCGTAATTTAGGTACGTGTAAAGCTAAAGGCATATTTTTAGAGTATTTAAAATATTGTTACTACTTCTTCTTAAGGACGCCACACAAATCTTGGAGAAAAGAAGCAGCATTCATCGTGGAAATAATTACATAATAAATGAACTGCTTCTATATCATGTGAGGTAAATCAGCCTGATTAAATGGATATTCGAAACGAAAATTGCCTTCTTTATTCTTTTAATTTCTTAAGAGAATTGAAAATGTTGAAATTTACCAGCATCCTAAAAAGTCAGCCGGAATAAAACATTGAAGTCAATATAGGGACCCGTAAATTGACGTGTTGTGTTTAAAAGCCTAAAAGCGGTAAAGAAAAAAATAGTTCCAGTTCTACTCTACACTTGGTCTCTAGAATCACTTTCAATCGTGCTCTGGAATCCATTTTCGGTGGAAATATTCAATAGTTGATGGGGAAAAATGTCTTGCGCTTCTCGGATATTACGCATATGATTGTACTTTAAACTGATATGAGCATTTAAATATTTTCCTGGGTTTCTCAATAGGTGTAACTTGAGTGTATTTACATTTTTTGTATACATAGCTCTTAAATCAGGGGGTTTGGTCTGTTTTAATTGTATCGTTGAAATTCAACTTTCAGGGAATCGATTTTTGCTCAATTTTGACATATTAAAATCGACTCATATTATTTCATTCAATTCTGAAAGATATTTTTTTGCTACCCAGGGTATACTGTACTTTACTCTAAAGCTGTTAATTAATGTAATGCTGCGCTCATTTAAAGGATATTTACACATGATTTTTATATATACGAATCATCAGAGATTTAATAAAGAGGATCGAAACTATGCCTTTTTGATATTTTTGTCTGGCGACAACATATTCCTAAAAAATGGAAGTAAATCCATTCATTAGTTTTCATAGTCTGAAATTGATTCTGGGCATGTGATCCAAGTTTCTGCTGATGAAATAAATGAGGTCATCGATATCAAAAAACCATTGTGTAGAGCCTAACATTTTTGGGGCGGAAAATAGGAAAAAAATAATACTTCTTATCTATCAATTTCACTGATAACAGAGAAACTGACTACCTAATCAGAATAATAATTATTACTACTTATTAATTCATGGAAATATTAAAAAATGCTATCATAAAAATTAACACCCAGTTCGCGACTCAAGGTGCCTTTTCCACGAGGATCTGGTAAAAGTAAGAATTTTGTTTTTCAAACTATGTCTGTAAGTTTTGGTATCAGTGGAAAGCTCTCGATCCATAGAGCTAACTTATTGTGTCCAAAACCTTTGCTAATTGGATATGTGCGAGATATCTGGACGTTTACAACATGTAAGAGCCAATCACGACTTGTCAAGAAGGCATTTTGTACATCGATAAAAATATTTGTATTTATCATTTTAGCAACAGCAATGCAGAACATGGCTTGTACTATTCTCTTTGATTGAATCTGACTTGGCGCTTCATCTCTCGTACCACAGAACTTCTGGAACTTCTGGGTACGAGGGGTGAAGCGTCAGGTGAGATGGATTCTGAGTCAGAATCCAATTCGACTTGAATAATTCAAGTTGAATCACAGTCTTGATCTCTAAGGAAGGCTATTGACCTCAACAGGATATTCGCTACCCCGCCAACATACGAATCCTCCAACTGGTTCAATCGCTGTCCTCAACTCTTTGCAAGGACGAATGAGGAATCCAACAATGAGGCTGCAAAGGGCTCAAAAACGTATCGGATACGATTAGTCAACGCCAGAAGTCACAGCATCAACTGGAGTAACGTTATCATATGTAAAAGATATGCTGCAGTTTCCATCATTGACTCATAATCTCCCAGCCACGAGGAAGACAGTTTTAGTGAAGGTGGCTATCAGCTCTGATTTAGTACGTTGTAAAAATGTGCTTCGAAAGGTAATAATGAAAGTATGTGCTCTTATATATCCGGCTGACCCCCGAACTATTTTAACATGCATATGGATGCCAAAAAACCAATAAGGGTACCTCAGGACTTTGGAGCTGCAATCAAATCCACTAAGAGGGGATAAATTGAACGGAGGGTCTTCAGATCAGTTCTATGTATTTCAATGAAGCAGGAAGTTGTCAATGTTATCTGAAGAGCAGTGGAGCAGGTCAAAGCTCAACCGACGAACAAGAGACTGTAACTGATGTGGATAGTGACGAGGCGAATGGGATTTCAAAGCGGACGTATGTGCGGTCTAAATTAGACTGGGATAGTCTGTTAGCCAACAGCAGGCTAATTACTCAGCAAAGAAAAGTGATGAGATAAGATAATGCTGCTGTGGAACTCTCTGTTCGATTCACTTATTCTTCTCAGAACATACAGTTGCTTTCTTCGGGAACGAAGAAAGTTTGCGTTGTAAATAGAGAGGTAAAGTTTGCGTTGTAAATAGAGAGGTGATTTTTCCAGCTGTGACGAGAAAGAGAAAAAGATGTGACATTTTTTTTGAGTATCTAAAGGCTTGCCATAAGAATAACACTACTTCTCTTGGAAGAATGTCGTTTTTGACAGTCTGTTCGGCGTTGACAGCGAGAGACTCAAAGCGAAAAGCAGCCGTTGATTACGTTATTGGGTCACTTGTGAACGATTCTGTATCTGATCTGTATCGTTTAGTCAACCAGTTTGTCCCTGCCAGTCAGAGAGGCGAATCAACTGCACAGATTCAGTGCATTGAGTATTTTATGAAAGGCATCTTTATTGACACGCATATGGACCGAGACATGAATGGTTTGCATAGCAGCGCATTTGCGCTAGATGAGAACAGGAGTGATTAGTCAATAGACAATGTCGAGTGTGCTGGTTTTTTGTCGCTATTTGCCGTTTTAGACAATCTACAGAGATAAGTTAGCACTACTAGAAAAGACGCAGTACAGCTCTTGAAGGATACCAGAGGCAAGTTTATTCAGTACTATGCACATTTACACCGCGTGAGAGCGCAGCAAAACGCATTAGACGAACTGTTTGAAGGAATCTTTTCCCAAAAAGAGCATCACAAAGTGATGCTATTGGCGGACTATAAGATGAAATCTGAGCCTCTGAGATATCGAGAGAAGACTTTGGAATTCTTTAGAAAGAGGGGAATAAATTGGCATGGAATTGTAGTATTCCATTTACTAAGAATATATGATGAAGGTAACAAAGTGTCATCACTGAAGACCTCTCATTGTAAAGAAAGATTACTTCCAAATGACGAGGATTGATATCTTGTTAGTCTTTGTGCTGCGGCTGATGAGACTGGTAAAGAGATTGTATTTTTTAGAATTTTTGCATTATAGAAATAATTATAAGAATCACGAAAAACAGTTTTCAACAGCTCTTTACTCTGGAAATATACTTTTTCATTAAAATATGAGTTCATATTTGGATTCAGCACATTGATATCTACGAAATACCTCAGACTCGTAAGAGGTTGCCAAAAAAGGTCCTAACACACCGTGTAAGTTCCTCAGAATCAGCTAAAAAGACCTCTTGAGTCTCGAACTGAGTGTTAAAATAATTATATTATCCTTTCATATAAACTAAAATACTTTCACAGCGATGTTAGGTTCAAAGCGCGAAGCGATGGAGTGCGTATTGAATCAATTTGTAGAGGAATGATTTTTCTGTACTGAAATGGGCGACAATTTCAGCTCATATCCATTAGGAAAGGTTCCAGAAAAAATGAATAGTTAAACTGCTGCAGTTCGATGGATGGTAAAAAAATTTAGTCGCAAGGATTTCGCGGAAGTTAAAGCTCAGTACTTCGAAAATAATAAGCTATTATTTCTTGAAAGGATTGTACCGGAAAATTTTCTTTCCACAGATTAAGACGCATTATTTTTTGATACCTCAATAAGCGAAAAGTGAAGCAAATACTTTTGTTTTGCACTGAAAATCCAAATTAAGGCAAAAAATAGTTCGAACAATCTAAATGCCATAATTTCGTACGAAAATCAGACAGGTTGAAATAATTTCTAACCTTTGATAGTACCAAATTTTCTCTTTGCTATTTGGAGTCCGTTAAGTTATTTGAATTGTTACAGGGGTAGAATATATTTACAGAATATTGTAAAAAACATTCCAACAAACCGAAAGTACTAGAAGGAATGTTTGCATGAACCCTTTACAAGATATCAATGAAGGAGAAATCTCTTTACTTATTAAAATATATGTACGTGTAGATACTACAGGTTATTTCTCGATAACTTAAAATGTTGAGTGTGAACGAATTATGTGGTGGGTGTCCTTTACGGCTCGGACCGAGCAGTTTCTTCACGCATCCAGATATTTATTCCAGGAGCACCATAAAAAATAAACAATAACTTGTGTCTATTATCGAATTCTCTCCGGTGTTAATGGTATTGGAAAGCGATACTTATGAGTTTAAGAAATAATTCAACTATATTTTACAAAATTGCCCCCCTGAAAGTTTTTTTCATCATGTAATTAAACTTTAGTGCATAATTGAAAATATTTGATGGTTCCGATGTTTTATCCAGATTTGTTGGTTAGTTCTCACTTGCAGTTAACGTCAAAATCAATGGAATACGTGAATTAATACTTTCCAGAAAGCAATATATACTTCTAAAAAGTTTACAGGTTCCTATTCATACAGCTTCTTACCTGATATTTTCGTTTTACAGTTTGTATTAACAACAGAAATTCTCTATTTTCATCACAGCAAATCAGTAGTAGAGAAAAATAACGTTGAAAAGAAGAATCATAAAATTCTACACGCGTATTAAACAAGAAGAAATAAATAAAACAGAGAAATTGATTAATTATTTGTTTTTAGAGCCTCCTATGGATACGCAAATCTCAATTTTACCGTTTCCAAAATTTTCCATAGGACATTTTTCAGATACGTAAATATAATATCCTTTATAGTGTGCAAATTGCAGTAAACACTCTACTATATACGTTAATGCAACTAGAAATGCTCTTGTAAATTATAGAACAGTAAAATATTTTCAGCTTTACTGCTGAAAAATGAAAAGCCTGGAAGTGAAAGCTGAAAAATGCAAGTTATTTTAAGTCTTACTCGTGTCGAATGCACTGAAAAGAAAAGATATATTTCAATCCATTCTGATTTAGTTGGTCGGTAGATATATGTAGATTAACCTGGGACTAGTTATGATTTGTGATACAGAAATTTGTCCAAAATAACTTAAGTAACTTTAGAAGAAGAAAATTTTTACGTCCTTACTAATATTTATATTCATTTATTCGAATCGTTTAAACTTATTTTTTGTTTTGAAAGCCTCTAAATATCAATTTAGGCCATTGAACAATGTCCATTTATAATAAATTTTAATGCTAAGGGTGGATCTTCTCAATGACGAAAATCTAGTAAGTATGGAAGTATGGATAAATATTTCGTAAAAGAAATCTTTGGTAGTGGAAATCAAATAAAAATGATTCATTTTGAGATGGAAGATTTTATGTATGACCTCTATGTATTATTGGAACTCACTGTAGCTCTACAGGTTTTGAATGGTTTCAAATTATATCCTACGACATCTTAATACGAAACTTTTCTAGAAACTTTTTGGAGGAAAAATCTCTTTCCTCTGTTATGTATCTAGTGATAGCCAGCACTATTTTTAAAAAATTGTAGGTAGTAGTAATACATTTTGAACACAATTATGGTGTATGGTACTAATAGTGACCCTGGGTTATAGCGCATATAGTGGTACTAGCAGGAAATTCCAGACCCCCCTGTCGCCAGTGCCCCTTGGTCGCTAGTGACCTTTGTACTGTACAGTGCCGTACAGCAGTGGAAACGCTTCGGCTTTGACACCATGCATCCTGCTATTCAGTAGCTAAGGCGCCCGATGGAGCCTTCGGCCCAACTTTAACCCCGTTCCTAAACCTCGCAATTACACTCCCCCAGCTACCCCCGGCCCTCGCCGATGGCCCTTCAAGGTCATGCCCCACTGAAGACACCTTGTTCGGGTATTCAAAAAATTTTCAACCCACCAAGAAGCCCTTCAGGCGGCTTTTGGTCAGAGGATAAATAAATTTTCACCACACCAAGGCCCTTGGCAACGGGGGCTAAGTAGGGTAAAAATGACCTTTTTCTTATGAAGGATCAATGGTAGATGGAGTTGAGCTTGAGATTACGGGGACAAGGGCTACTGCAACATGGCGACTGATTTATCCTGAGGGGGGAATTTTTGGGTGTTTTTACTGTTGGAAGAGATATTCGATTTATCCTGAGGTAATAGGTTCTCTGAAACCAACTTGCTTTGGTATTTAGTTCCGCTTAACCCGTGCTCCAACAAACAACTAGTGTTAATCTGGACGAGTCTTTCCGCAAGGCGTGCGAACAGTGTTTGCTGCCCTTCAAAAATCGGAACAGCTGCAGTTGAGGCAATGCCAGTCGCAACCCGGCTGGCGAAGTCCCGAGCAGCTTGGTACCTGCCCTCCAATGTTGAGAGTGGATGGACAATGACGCGATACCCAGGCCCTTCGCTCGGATTAAGTCGGCAAAACGAGTACTCTTACCAGGGCGGGCATGGTAAAGGAGCTAGAACTAACATCGTGCAAGGAATGGAAAGCGGGCAAGGGAAATGGAATGAATGACGCTTGCGTCATAACAGTCTATGGAATCGTTCTATTTAAGCCCCTTGATGTCTGATCGAGCTGCATGGACCCGTTGTGGGAACGCGAGGACAAGTGTCGGGATGCTACCTAGCTTGCATACCCCGAAGCAGTTGCGCAGAATCCGGAAGCAGGCATTTGAATCTTGTAGTTCCACGATGACCTGCGTAAATGGTTGCAAACAGTGCATGCGTTTGGTAAAAAACTGCCTCATGAATTCAATCAAGGATATGGGCGCATCGAGTACTGCGGGTCCCTCGTTGTAAACATGTTGGATCTCCGATGGGAACGCGGCTTGAATAGGGAATAGAGGAACTATCATGCCATACAGGCCATAAGGGCACTGGTTAGAAGATGGAGACACTACAAAGGCCATAGGGGCACTGGTAGTGGAATATTTTCACCAGTGACCCACCGTTTACCTCCCATAACAAGTTTTCCTGCCAGTGGCAATATTTTTTACACAATTTTAGTTACTTTCAATTGTCAAAAGTACAATTATATTACCCTTACCATGCAACTGCCAAATAGTACTGGCCATCACTATATGTATCTCTTGAACTTAGATATTACTTGAGTCATTCCGTGTTAAATTTGAAAAGATTATTTTCCGCTTTATTGTTATTGATTCAAATGGAAACCAGTCTAATTTTTAGAATCATTACAAAAAAGTATACTTGCGCATACTTTGGAGATTTTGTATTTAATGTATAGAAGTAAAATATCATATTGAGGAATTCATTGGTAGAGGTTTTCAACCTTGACGATTAGAATGGTGTTTCAATGATTGTTCTTGGAGCATAAATTCAAACAGTGAATCTTATGAAATGAACCATTAAAACAAAAAAGTCACCGATACATAGTAAATCTTTTTCGTAACCGCAATTTACTTGCTGTCTAAGAATAATTTAACTGATCGTGATTTCAATAAATTGAATGATAGATATAAATTCATTAAACTGATGTAAGAATGATGCAATTTCATTAGATATTATAATTTAAGCTGGATCACAAAGTTTATCACTGTAATTGTAATTTTAAATTTTAAAATTTCGGATTCAATATTGAAGAAGTAGTATTCAGACATTTTTTCTATAAAATTGAATGGCACTTCATGAGATAAAGAGAAATGAAAAACTTTTTATCTAAAAGCGACCAGAATAATTGATAAATACAGCTTCAATTGAGGTTTTGCCGTTCACTATGCAAATTAAGGTATCTATAATTGCTGGAACTATACAAAAGAATACTATCGTTCATTATTATTAGGAGAACTGGGTACTTCTTTGGGCCTCACTTTTTGAAATAAAGCAAACCGTTTTTAATTCATTATTATTTGTCTCAGTTTAAAGAATACATATTTCCTCGAATAATAAACTTTTTTATTTAATCTTTAATACAATGGAAGTAAAAGATTACAAGTAACATGAAAGTAGCTTATCGTATTATTTTGAGCTTATTATTCAAAACTAGTCCTAAATGGTACTATAGGACATGGTACTATAGGAAATGAAGCTCTCAACGATCTGAAAATGAAGCGTGAAGATTACGAGAAAAACATTTTGACTCGAAATGTATTTCAAGTACTATATATTTCAAGAGCTAGGGTTAGGAAATATATAAACTAGAGTTATTTTTTTGCTAGTAAGCATCGTTAAGATTCTTCTGTTGATAGATGGATAGAGCAAACTTGTATTTAATCATGATCTCTAGGATTTAACTGAGGCAAAAAGATCCTTTTGGAAAATAAACCTGAATTTAGTATTGGTTATTTGCTCACAGAAAATGACGGTGCCAAACAATTAATGAAGACTTCAAAATTGCTTCTATTAAACCTATTTCCACAATATAAGAAGGACGTAGTTTTGGATTGGGATTTGGAAAAAATCGGCTATAACATATATATAAATAGTTCAGATATGCTTCAATTTTTTACTTTGGTGTTCTTTTGTTAAATGAAACAGCAATCATTTTCAGTCTAACTGTTGTACCTCGTAGAAAAGATAACATGAAAGTAAGCCAGCGCGCGTGTTACTTCGAAAGTATAGATCCACGGAGTAATCTTAAAACTAGGATGTTGACAATTCGCTATTTTCAGGAATGGAATACTAGAATAATGCTAAGTCGTCAGACCATCATAGTTGAATTAGCATAGGAGGGAATGAAATGCGCAGGTACCGGGAGGTAGATCGCGGTTACAATTCGCGGATTTGTAGCATTGTGTCTCTAGATTGGCTCTTCTTTGTTCAAATCGGTATCTCTTCTCACCCATAAAGTGAAGAACTTGGTTGTTTAAAAAATATTCATAGTAATAAATACTGTAAGATTGGTTTCCACTCGGGGAGGAAAGAGAAAATTATTCCAATAATTTGATAAAAAATTCTAGGTACTATAGAGAGATTATAAACCAAGAAATCATCTGGCGGCATGAATCTCGGGGAGTCCATTGAATCTTGACACCACCGCCGTTCAAGTGAAAAAACAAGGAACTGATCATTCAAGATTCCACTAAATTAGTAGATCTCCTGTGATTACACTATAAACTTCGTATTTCTAAACGATATGCATTACGTATAGATTAATCGTAACTATTTTCCGTTTCTCTCGTTGAAAACAAAATGTTCAGTCGCTTTGATCGATATTGTGCGACTTTTATAAAAAATCAAGCTGAAAATCTTTCCGGACTGGATATCAGGTGAGTAAGAGTATTGTATTGAAAATTAATATCAGAAAAAATGCTATGTGGGACATAGACAAGTTCGATGGTCTAATTTTACGGAAACTAATTGTTTCAAGTCTCAGACGGGTTAAATGAGTTGATGAGTACTTTCTTTCATTCTAAAGCTATCTTATTTCATTCTAAATATTGAAAATTAATCTTCCTATGAGTAAAATCATGGGTATTAATGGACAAACATTATCTAGAACCCACAAAAACTGTTCGTATGAAATAAAATACGTAACTTTTGGGAGATGTTTACTTATTTTTTATCCAATCTACGCAATACTTATGTCCTTCTGAAGAGTAGTTCTCAAGGGGCTACAAATTCCGCCATATCAACTACGAAAAATCAGTTATATGCGTGAAAATTTTAAAAAATAAAACTACACTTGTACACTCGTGTACAATACTGATATAGTTTCTTATCATTGCTTTAGTTGGTCTCTTTTTAAATACATCGCTATCTACAATACATGTGTATAAAAATTATTCTGAGAGCAAAGACCCTACGGAGGGAGTAGGACGGGCGCCCTCCTGTCTATTTATGAAAAAAAAGGGATCGTAATATTAACTACTTATCTATCAGTGCTCGGTCCTGCACTCCAATCTCTTCACTAGTGACTTCATAACACGAAACTGAAACATTAATACCATAGGTTGCGTTCAAGCAAATTTTGTGGACGAGAATGACTAGAGGGAAAATACCATCAAGGTAAATATCTAGGTCTCCCGTTCTGAGTTCCAAGCCGCAGAGCTAGAATTAAATTGACACTCCCATAGTGTCTCACAAATAAGCTTAGTATATTTTAGGTACCCTAGCATCTACTGTCTTCAAATACTGCCAGATCGTCACAAAATAAAAAATCGTTCCATGGAGTTGCCAAGGTGGTATAATTGTAATCATGGAAATTCATACATAAAATACGTAAAGTTGCGGCGAAAATAAATAATTCACTCACTCTTCTCCTCCGAAAAAGTCATAGTTCAACAACAATTACTTGGCCTAATTTGTTCAAAAAATACCTCAGTCAAAATATCCTCTGAAATTAATGTCCCATGCTATTTCATAGTACTTATATTTTCATTTATGTAGATTTCGTTCCATTACTTCTATCAAGGGAGTCTACACGCTACCAGTACTTGCGTAACAGTACTTGAGAAAAAGTTACGCCTCATTGGATGAAGGTGTGAAAATGTTCCTGAAGTTTTTAGTATCAATGACGCATTTAACACATTCAGAGACTACAACACAATCAGTAGGTGAAATTTCAAGTTGAATGGCCCTCTTTGGGAAGTACACGAGGGTTTTTTCTTCTTTCTAAATAAAAGACGTCATAAATTGTTTTATGCCTTTGCAATAGCACTAATACTACAATGGATCAAATGATTTTTTTGTGACTTTATTCTGTGCTTTGAATTGCAATTTCATTAAAGAATTAAATACAGTTCATTCCTTGAACTATAGATCGTCCCCACTAGTGTATAACTTGAGATGGTTACTCCCTTATGGTATTCTCGGAATGAGCTAATTTTATGGATGTAAAGCTGAGGTTACATTCTCATGATGATTGCTGTTATAGCCTATTTGTGATTCGAGCGGACAATCACGCGAAAAATTCTTTTTCAAATTACAAAAGAAGCATCACATTTGCTTTTAGCCAGCTTCGATTTTGATGGGATTCTCGAAGCGGGACAACATCTTTGGTTGCTTCCTCAATCCTCAAGAGAACTTGGAAGGCTTCTCTCCATAGCATTGGAAAATTTCTACCGACATTTAAAATTTGTTCTTATGCTTTCTGCAATTATCGCTCGTGGTTTTACTGCCACAGAAGCAAATAAAGAAGATTAACAACGCAGAAGTGCGCTGTAAATATCCCAGCCAACCATTACTTTATCCATCTGTACACGAGAATTTACTCGCTCAGTTAACAAAACCTATGCTGTCAGTACTTGTACTTGATTTTTATCTTAATTTGCGTTAAAAATGAATTTATTTACTTCTGCAGCTTAGTGTCCTCGTCTGTCATGTCTTTGATCTATTTTCCCTTTTCTCCTTTAAAATAAAGGTTGATTTTAATTCAGCCTCATTCGCGAGCTTCCGGTGTGAGCTGGAGACTTTTTTCTTCATTCTGGGCTCAATCTGCATAAAACAGAAGTCTTTCTTGCAGTACTTGAGAAAGTGGTTAAGAACAGTACCACAAGGATTTTAATGAAAATAAACCTTCTGGATACAGAGTGAAGACGCTTCAGTCTCGTATAATACTCTGTACTGACTTCATAATTTCACCAAGTAACTTAATGGTACGAAATTACTGCTAGAAGGCCCCCATGTTATCGGTATGATCACCGAAGTACGCCATGAGTTTCTGTTGGTTCATTTCGTAGCGAAAATAGTCTCCTGAAATTCTCTAGCCTCTATTTTCGTGGTATAAATCATGATAGGAGTGAAATAAGTTTGCAGTCTCCTCTGGAGCGGCAATTGATTCGATAGATTTATTTCCACATGAAAAATTCCCAGCTCTAAGGATGTCTGCTGTGTAAAACTGCTACCATTCTACAGAAGAGTCAAGTTAACTCAAAAATCAAATGTATATATCCTGTAATTTCCTAGTAGTCCTAGATTCTGGATTAAATTTTGATTGAGTTGCTGATGGAAACAGTAATACACAAGCAAAACTGCTTCACACGTCCGCAATCATCTTTACGGTACAATTCTTACATAAGAGAAATGCTTATCTGCAAGCCAAAATGGTCGTTTCCATGCGATCGATGATATTTTCGTCACTAATGAAGTTAAGAGCCTGGTTTTATACTTTCAACCCTCTACCGAGATCTGCGATGCTCTGAAAACTAGGAATTGGGAGAGAATTATCTGCTAGCTACTGCAAAGTGAAGATAATAGATGCATAGTACTACTTCTAATCGAATTGACATCAGGCTTTTGGTAGACAACTCTGGGCCCTAATTTTCAAGAGGGAAAGTTGAACACAATTTATTTGTTGGTTATTAGTACCTTTCATCTAATTCAATACTCAGTGATAATTATAATTCAAAACTTAAGTGTTCACATAAATAAGATAAAAAATGGCGTATTTAAGTCCTACAATTCGCATATTTGGATCTAATGTAATCACTGCTATGTCTGTCAATGGCAATCTAGTTCGTATTTCATACGTAATACTTGAAGTCCACTTGTGGTAGTTTATTGGAAGAGTTTTCATGCTAAAGTATAATCTAGAACACATCGAACACAATTCAATCGTTTTCATGGTTAATGGAGAACTTGAGTCTATATAGAACCTAAATGAAATTTTTCTGTGTTTCATTCTAATTGATATGCTTGCAACGTCTTGAAATATCTGATCAATTTCGTTCTATCTGAGTGCGATCGCAGTTGGAGCATCATGTTGGTGAGAGATCAAAACTAAAATTTACATGGTAAACTGAAACATCTGTGAACATCCTAGCTTTACTGATTTTATATTATTGCGTAAGAAATATGGAGTGTATAAATATGAAGTACAATATACTCGAATGAAACTATCCAAAAATTGGACTGCATTTCACTTGACTTCCTATATGAGGTCATGAAAAACGTACCCATAAGCCCTTTTTCAAATTATTTCAACGAACTTCTGCACATTTACCATCTAAATCTGAATAATGTTCCCGTAACTGTAGTGAAATCGGCTGACCAGTCGGATGAGCGGCTGAAAATGGTAGGACATATATAGATAGGTTTTCGTAAGCGGAGAGCTTCAGTAGGGGTGTACAAACTGATTTTTACTAACCTTTATGTGGAGTCCAAAGTCCGTTAGTCCCGTCCTTCGACGACGGTCGAGGGGTAAAAACCTTTGCAAACTTTTTCACCGTCTGAAAGCAGGGAACATAGATTGGTCTTGAACGACCCGAATTTCGTGTGAATATGGGGTTCGGCATTTTATGCCCAGTTCCGATGTTGAGAATTGCAGTTGTGTCTTATCGTGCTCATGTCACGGCGCTAGTCTCCCTTAGTCACTTCATCTGTGAACTTTTCGTTTTTCGACACCGTTCCGGATATCTCCATCAACTGTTGGCCCTTTTTACGTCATGCTTTGTATCAACAGGTGACGCCCCGTCTAGTGCTCGCATGTTATCCGCCCCTGCTCTCGTCGATGAGTAAGCCGCACGGACTATGTTAGGGATCACTTGATCATGGTTGACCCTAGGGGTTCCCTTTCTAGAAGCGGTCGTAGCATTGTTGTATAGCCGCTCGGGGTCATAGATGGGTTTGCATGGCCGAAATTCCGATATATGCACCATAAGGTACTGCACATTCTTGTGGATAGTTTAATGTAATGAAATAACGGTTTACTTCCGTAGTGGCGCTAAATGACCCAGAGATGTCTGCTATGATGGCGTTTGATAGGGATAAATCTTCGGAGAAGAGATAGTCAGAACCAATTACCGCAAGAGGGAGGTGTCGCAAGCGAAAAAAGTGCTACCTTGGTATACTTGAACGAACGAAAAGGAGTGAATATGGAAGACAGTTGAGAGGACTACAAGCAAGTATAGAAGTGGCAGGGTCTACCACTGATGATCTGCGATCAGCGTAAGAAAAATGTTTCTTGGGTCTGAAGTTTACTCTCAAATTCCTACTACTCGGGACTTGACTTGAAGTTTTCTGCCCAAATGCTTGACCCCTCCATGAGGATGCAGTTTACTCAGCCTATATAGACTTTTAGCTACCCCTAAAGTCCGAACAAAACTACAGAAGATACCAGGAAATGCATAAAAACATTTTGTGTTGATGATATACTCTAAACAAAAGATACTTAAGAAACGAACAATCGATCTGGTCCTCTTCTCTCCCATTCTCTAGATCAGACTCAAACAAACACTCCAAAATGTCCAGGGAAAAAGAACTTGATTCGGGATCGATTCAGGGGGTAGATACAGTATAAAAATATCTACATAAAATGGAAGTGAATTTGGAGAGGACCGCGGTAAGGATAAGCAAGGGTCAGGGAGGGCGAGGATGTACAAGCAATTTTGGACAAGGGGAGTTAGTACAGTAAATTAGAAGTCGGTAGTTGACGGCGAAAAAAAAACGTTCCGATCCGCGCGCGCCTAACATTGTTAACATAAGGTGGCCCCAGCACTCGTGCGCGGGGTAGATATCTTTAAAATGACCAAGCGTACGACCTTTACAATGCATTGGGTCCATGAGTATCATGAGGGGGTCAGGAAGTCCGAGGCTGAGTGGTATCTCTGCCATACATGCAGTCCTTGGTGGTGGTATGCGTTTATGACTTAAATTACAGCTGTGAGCGGATGAGATACATTACACCTTTTGTTTGATTGTATTCCCGGGGTTTATCCAGTTAATTCACGGTGTGAGTCAGCCTCTTCTGATCCTCACCCTGTCGGGCAGGGTTATTGGAGTCAAATTGAGCTTGGGCAGGAGACGTTGTGATGATCATCGGAGCGGGACCTTTTCGTGTCCGCATTTGCAGTTTTTGCGTACCTATTTGTACCTTTGTGGGCTCCCAGAAGTAATGAAAGCGAATGTAACTGAGTCTTCCGTTCTCCTTGAGTTTTGCTGTAATTTTAGCGTAGGCTGTTCATTTATTCTAGGATCGACTCGGTACATTCCATACGTGATGTGGATATCGGCAATGTAATGGCGTGGTGCTGGTAAATCTTTGAGGTCGCGGATGCATCCTGTCCAGAGAAGAGCGGTTGCATAGTTGTCGAGCTCAGCTAGATGAATCATTGAGATGATATTTCGGAAAATGACGGGGTGTACGCAACTTTAGTGATGGACGAAGTGATTTAATACTTGATGCAGTAGGTTTATGAAGTTTTTACATTATTTCATGCCTTCGGATCATCCACCAGTACTGAAACGGAACGTTGCGGCTTGATGCAGCGAGGCCTGAGAGGGGAAGGTTTGGATGTTTTTTACTGTTGTAAGATATATTTGATCTATCGGGCCTTAAAAGAGTACACGAAAGATAAACGCCTAGTTTAAAAATTAAATGAAATGCGTAGATCCAAAATAGGTAATTCCAAATAGTTCCAAATAAATGAATAATAAAATTCCCTGAATAGGACTTACAATAATAATGAAAAGAAAATCTATAAATATTGGTAGCTGATCGACGGGGATAATTCGATGGCCCGAGGCTTGCTTAACATTTGTAGGATATATAAAATATATCTTTCAACAGTAAAAACACCCAGGAGTTCCCCTTTAGGAAAGGACAGATCGTTCAATGCCTTGAATTGGCGTATAAAGTCCCGGCTAGTATTCCCCAGAGGGTATTCAACGGATCTAAATCTGCGGATCTCGCAGGCCACTCTAAGACACGAATAACTCGCTCTTTAAAACACTTTTAGGTCACCTTGGAGGAATGGGCAGAGAGTTATCTTGCATAAAATCCAATTGACCGGCTGTTCGTCATCAGCCCAACCAAGTAACTCCTCCTCCAGCATCTCTAGGTATTCCTTTCCATTTAGAACTAATATGCCATTCCACTAATTTGGTCTTTCCATAGGAAAAAAAAGCTGCCAAAACCATCACTCCGTATCCCCCATGCTTTCTTCTTGATAAAATCAGTTCTTCCCTTCTTAATTCATCCCAGTATCATACAAGACCGTCGGTTCCATCACAATTGAAGCGCATCTCGTCACACCAGACCACGAGACCCTACCATTCTGCGTCCTTATTCGAGTGAGCCCTTGCAAATTTTATGGGGGCATCACGGTGTCTCTGGAAGAGTGGAGGCGGCATTTTTATCTTTTTGCAGCGCAAGAATGCCGAATCTCTCAGATACGCTCGAGCTCGGCTCGCAGATATGCGAATATTGAGCTCCTTTCGCAGGGTGTGAGCGCTTTTGTGTTGAAGTGGAGGCCGAACGGAGCAGCCTCCTTTCGTCCATGATTGTGACTTTTATTCAATTTGACCCGACGCCTATGGATTCTTTAGGAATACAGCCACTGCTGTTCGTAAGCGCTTGACCCTTGTGTTGCGATGGCTGAAATTAAAATACCAGCATGTTTCAGGCTGTTTGCTTGAGTTCGCTCTTCGGATATCAGCTGTGTAAGGTTGGGCACTATTTTTTGTTTGATATGTCTGATTCTAAACTTTTGTGCCACGGAAGAAAGTAATTCTGAGGGAAAGCTTGCGACTCGATCAATGACGAGTTTTGTGCATCCATCTTATGGCATCAGTTACCCCTATAAGTACGTCTTTATTAAGTCTTTCCAAATCATATTTAACCAAATTTAATGAGTGATTTTCTATGTTTTAAGGCCTACCTAGTCAATTGGAAGTGTTTCTGATTAAATTAGGGCAACATGGAGAAATTTAACATTTGATAGGGTGTCTTAGAGCATCAAAAAGGAGTGTGCACCGATTACGGTAATTAAAATTAAGAATGATAATTCTGAACAACTACTCTGAAGCCCCTTCGCAACATTTAACATTAATAAACTCTAACTTTCCACTAAAATTAATTATTTTGAGTTCCCCAATAACATGCATCAGGATAAATGTGATGCCCATCTATTAACGTGTACACCAAATACCGCACTGCAACTATAGAAGGGAAAATAACTTAGTCCATGGAGGAGATAGCGCAAAAAAAACATTGCTTACTAAAACTTGAACATTTTCAGGCTTTCATGGCCCTGAAAGTAAGGTTGTTGCTTTGAATTAACTCCTTTAAGCTCTTGACTAACTTGGACTTCCTCCCAACGAACATTTGATTTACAACTCATGACCGTGCAGATCATCGCGTTTCGAGCATGAAACAGGAAATTAGAGTCGTTCTGGAAATTCACCTCACCAACGGATTCTTCTACATGCCTTAAGAAGAACTCCTTCCCAGTGTTTTTTATCATTCCACTTCCACCTTCTCCACCACGAGTCCACCTCCCTTTGTAATTATCTCAGCCTTGTAATTATCCCACCCTCTTCTCCATGCGTCCCTGATTTTCGATACAATAAAGGAGTCCGCGGGTTGACATATGTCGGTCGCATTTCTAGAAAATTTTCATAACTCAGTATTAATCCTGCCCAGGTCATTAATAATTGGACCCGAAATCTTGTGCCCTGGGCAGTTGTTCACAAATAATATTCGCTTCCTTCTATCACTCCTGCGCGAAATTGAACAAGGCCCGTTAAGCCATTTTGCAAACTTTACGTTTTTCATCCAGCCCTTGGACTGGAAGCGGTAACATAATCCTGGATTACAGTACGGAACGTTGCGAATTAGATATGAAGAGTTTTGTTCATAAAAACAGCATTGGAACCTCGAATTTAGCGCGACGACCTCCTTTAACTCGAACCTTTATCATAATTTCCTCGTTTCCGGACACGACATCAGCGTATTTAACTTTCTCTTCTCTTCAAAATCCTATTTTCCTACCATTGTCCATATTAAATACAAAGTGCGTCTCATAGCATTTTAAGCCAAATCTTCATCCGACTCCCCTGAATCAAAACCCTGTTTCATTTCACCGAAGTGCTGTGCAATGGACCTCTCATTGTGCTGTTGCTTTCCTGGGCTGACCAAAGTATTTCTTGTCTACCATCTGCTCACTAATTTATTGAAGTCAGGAACGATTGAACCCAGCTATAGGTTAATTTGTCCTTGGTTAGAGGACAATTTTCTTCAACCAACTTCCTGTATAGCTTCAGTCTATTTTCATTTTACGCTTAAGCTGTGGCTTTCCGCAATTCGACGGATGGTGAAAGCTTCACGCTAAGCTTCTTGACACGTTCGAATTCGGTGAACAGGTCAGTGTACATTTGTTGTACCCAAATGGCCCGCCTACGTTCGCGCCGTTTAAAAGCATTGAAGTTCAACTTGCGCGCACCTCTAGACAAGGTAGCAGAGTTGTTGCTATTTCTTTCATTTCTAATCTGAAGGTTCACATAAACAGTACTATTCTTCTACCAACGTGATATTTTCAAGAAGCGAGATCTGTACATCCCAGTTAGTCTTTCTTCGTACTTCCTCATAGTCCTAGATATAACTCCCTTCTCTCTGTTAAACTCAGCATCTTTGAGCATCCAGTCAATTATCCTCCTCCTGAAAGCAAGAGTTGTCACGACATGAATTTAATTTGCTCAATTCATGTCATGTGAATTTGTTGCTTTGGAACATTTCCTTGAGAAGGCAAACTTGATTATGGTGGAGTTCATTCGGAGACCTAGCGCTCGGGCGCTCTCACGCTTTCTTTGTACTTTGACTTTTGCTAGCGCACGCTCAATCGCGCCTGAGGTTGTATTGTAAGAATGTGTACAGGGGAGATCAAGAAGAGGAACGTGATGAAGGGCGCGCCTTCATACCTTTGGTAGTCCTTCAACTCATTATTTCTACGCTTTCAAGTGACTGTAAAGTACCGTGCCGTAGTCTGTTATGCAAACCTGCTAACCATAGTCGCACACTAAATAACGTTAACTAACCTTATTTTGGAACCACATTAATTGTGCAATAAACGTTAAAAATTGTAACTGGTGTACATTTACTGCGCTTTGTCTGTTGATTGAACGTACTTACGTCTGAAGCTTGTTAGTTTGCCGATTTTTGGGTATGATAGACTAATTGATTGGTTAATTGGTTAATTGATTAATGGATTAATAGAGAGAGCATGGCTAGTCCAGCTGAGATAGCTATCTCGTATACTAATTTGTAAAAAACACTTCCGCAAAAGCTTAGTCCAGCTATGAATACGCATATGTAATCTCGAATTGCAAAAAATAAAAGTAAACAGAGTTTGCCCAGTATGCCGTACTGTGGATAAGTACAAGCCATGGAATCGGCTTCGGGGCAACAGTTGGGGCCGTTAGGATAGACAACGACTGTTAGTTATCAAGTATTTTGTGCCTTCTTTTCGTAAAGCCGGCCCAGTATAGCATATAATAGAGAGGGACGAGCTATGTTGTCCTGCTTCAAAGCAAAACTTGAGATCCGGCGATAATGCGATCCGGCAAAATGGGCAGGCTCAAGTCTCGATTGAAAAGAAAAGAGCGCCTTAAAAAAATATATTTGATGCCGTTGAAATAGGCCAAGTCTCTGTTCGAAAAGCTGCCTCTATCTGCTACCTCCCCAAGTCCACATTTCACGATCAGCTCAAATCTCGAAATTCTGCTTTAAAGAAGAAGCGAAGCCGCCCAACTTCTCTGACCGAAAAAGAAGAACAGGATATTCTTGAAACCCTTTTGTTTTATTCAAAAAAGAGGTTATCTACTTGTTCGTGAGAATCTGATCGACTGTGTCAAATGACTTTACGACAAAATTCCACCTGAAAGACAAGAAAAGATGCCGTTTAAAGATGTTATATCTACCAAATAGTTTTTTGAAGGCTTTGAAAAGCGGCAAAAAGACCGTTTCAGATTTGGAAGGCTCTCCATTGAGGAAGCAAAGCGATTAATTGCCACTAATACTGTCAACCTAGCCACGTACTTAGCCGAATTGGAGGCTGTCATTAGAGAGCATAACATTGATAAGAAAAGAATCGCCAACCTGGACGAATCCGGTGTAAGTCCTGAGAGGTATTTGCTTGGACACTCGAGGCGGAAAGCGTACGGGACAAGGGCAACTCAAATGAAGCAAAAAAAAGTTGAGTTTAGTTGTCGTGATCGCATCACAATTATTGGAGTGATATTTGCGGATGGGACCTCAGGGAGTCCGTCGTTTGTTCTTAAGGGCAAGAAATCCCCGTATAGAATTATTCAGAGTGGAGATACTGAGGTTATTGAGACCTTGACAGACTGTCTGCAGCGTAGAAGTCTTGTGTCATGCGCGAAGAGCTCGGTGGTGTTGATAAACGAGTGTTTCTGGAGTGGGCAAAAGCTTTCCTGGAGGAGACAAAGGACTTGAGGCAAAACGGGCGGAAGGTTCTACTTCTATACCATGAGTACAGAAGCCATATGAGCTTAGAAGTGCTAATTATGTTTAATGAGGCTTGAATTATCGCGTTCGCACTTCCCGCTCATAAATATGGGGAAACGCAGCCGCTTGATATTGGCATGTTTCAACCATTATAACATGCTTTGAATGAAACCATCAGGTGCATGCTCAGTCCAGACAATTTGACCATATTTGACGTCTTCGATCAGTGCAAGTTTATTTCAATTGCTTACTCTAAGGTTTTTGTGTCTTCCTACATCACTAGTTCTTTTGCTAAGTGGGATATTAGCACGTTCGACCCGCAGATGCTTTTAGGAAAGACTCGGCAAATTAGCAGTGAGATCACCTCTGCTGTGGTAACTCCAGAGGACATGCTTCTGATGCTCAATGAGAAGCGAGAAGAAAGGCGAAATATTGCCAGGATAGCACCAATTACTATGAAACGCGGTTATCTTTATACTACCAAAAGTCTTGTACTTACCAGCGCTGAGGCATTTAAGGCCATCAAGACCAAAGAGAAATCCGACGAATCGAAGCGAGAGGCAAAGTACAATAAGTTAAGTTGGTCTGCAACGTGGCCAATTTTGCAATTGAGACGCAGAAGCGACGCGAGGAATGTCTTCATCATGAGATAACCAGTGCAAAGCACCGTGCAGTGTTTTATAAGGAGCCTTTTGGGCGCCTCACCCGCTCAAGATGCATAGAGATGCTACAAAACACCGTCTTCTCATGCAGAAGGAAGCCAGAGCTGCAATGTGAACGCCAAAACGGCATGACACGAAGTGCTTTCGTGACATTTAGTGGCAAAACCATCCCAAGATCTGTCTCACTTGAAGAGTGGGGAGAGATTTAATCTCATCCTTTGCGTCAAAAGAAAGGCCTTTTTGAAACAAAAGAATGCGCCGTGTCCAACAATTAGGACTATTTCAAGAGCTTACTGCTTTTTAGTGGCTGACTTTGCGCAGCTCTGGCTTCAAACGAGCCTATGATATGCTTTTTAAATCTCTAGATTCAGATTTAGCCGCTTATTACAATTTCAATGGTCTTGGTTTCGTTCAAAACGGGGAAGGAGATAATAGTGCTCGTTTTTGTTGGGCACTGGAAGGGGTTCTGTCTTTTTCTCACCTCTATTTGAGGGCTTCTAATTTTATTTTTTTCTTCTTTTTTTGGTTTTTTCTTCTTTTCTTCGTTTTCTTTCCTTCTTTCTTTTTTGGGTTTTTCTTTCTGTTCTTTTAGCTCAATAAAATATTCTAATTACGTTTCTTGTCGGTGAGAAAGGAAATCCTCCTTCAGTGCCTGCTACTATGCCGGTGGATCTCTAGGTCGATCTCCTGGGCGAAAGTAATGTCGCAATCGGTACACCACGGAGGATCCCTGCTCTCCCTTGACCTTTGTTCTGCCTTTTGGTGCTTCCCGTCAGCCTCGTGGACGGCCTCCTGTCCGGAACTGACAAACTCGATGTCGCAGATGCGACAGTGCAATTTAGGCCTTTTGCATTTCTTGTTACTCTCTTTTTTCTCCCGATACGTTGCAATCTTGAAAGCTGCAGTACAGAAGAGGTCAATGCGGGCCTGGGCCCGGGAGGAAGTAGCTACAGAAGACGAACCGAGGGCGTTTGTACGGTGGGAAGGACGAGACGAAGGCTGCGGAGAACGAGAGGGTTGTCTTGAGTGGCTAGAAGCCTGGGAAGGAGACCCGACACGGATGGAGACCTGTTCGGATTCTTTGGACCCCTCCTCGGCCTTTTCGTCAATAAGGGGGTGCCTCGGGTAAGCCGTGATGGCAGAGCTCTCCCCTTCGGGAGATTCGTTGACGAGGCCTTCCCTTTCTTCCCTCCGACGGAGTTCCTGGTACCTTTGATGATCCCTCGGGGTCCGTAATGGCTTCCTTCCGCCTCCAACTATTCCCCGAAGTTCCAGGAAGTTTTTCAGAGTATAGCAGTCACTGAGGGTATTGCACTCTTGAACTTCGAGCTAAGCACCGAAAGTCCAAAGAGACAAGGGGCAGCTGCAGTATAATGGTAATTGCCCCTCGAACTTCGGTATATACACCGTAAGTCCAAGGAGACAAGGGACACCACTGCCTTAAGGATAACAGAGAAGATGACAGCAACTTTTGAGGTGGTGTTGTTTTGGTTTTTGGGTTGGTGGTGTTTGGATTGGTGGTGTTTGGGTTGTTGGTGTTTGGGTTTGGCTGGTCGAGGCTCGCACCCCAGTCGATCAGCCTTTATATAGAGAGTTGCGAATTTCTAAAACGCACAAATTGGTACTAAATTCATAGAAAAATGCAAAAGCAGCCCCTAGACCCCCTATTTGCCTATTTTTAGGCGCTTCTACTGTACTTTTGTGCAATGCACGCTATTTATGGCTCAGAGCCATTCATAGTACTGTACAGTACATGGCTCTCGTATTCCAAATTTGTAGTCATGTACAGTACTGCACACGGCTCTCGGGACCATAACTTGTAGCCACATAACACTATCCTCCCCCTACGGCAGGCCACGGGACGGCTTGAAAGCAAACCTTTGCTCTTATCAATTCAGGTTCAAATGAGTACGGCATGAATCCTTTTTTTCTTCTCCTTCTTTTTCTTCTTTTATTCTTTCTTTTTTTTGTTTCTATTTAAGCTTAAACGCAGAAAAATAAATTACTAAGAGATCTTAACATAGATGTTTGGGTCGCCTTGTGTAAAGCTGCGGTCGGCGGGCATGAATGGGACGCCTTGTTTGGCGACCATGAAGTGATGCTAATTCATGACGAGGATGCTTTGCCTTAATGATGCGGCACGGTCCATAGTATTGCGAGGATAGAGCAGGTCACTTGACAGTAGAACTAAGGGAATGTCCATGCGATACTGAAACCCAATCGCCTACCTGAAACGTGATACCTCTTTCGCTAGCAAACCGTTCTTGGTGTCTGAGTTGTTCCGTGGCTCGATTCATTCTCCACACCCTGCAAGCCATTAGTTCGTTTACTCTATGGTCTTGGTTGGGGTTTTTAAGAGTCGACGTAGCGTCCGTATGCACCAGCCGGGGTGATACCCGGAACATCAATTCAAACGGGGAGAAGCCACTCGAGAGCCGCCGACGCCTGTAGCCGTATAGGACCGTGGGGAGGACATCTTCCCATGCGTCCCCGTGTTCCAACACCATTTTTTTACTGCATATTTCAGAGTTCGTACCATCCGTTCTGCCCTCCCATTAGACATGGGTGCATAGGCCAGGATCGTTCTCCAAGAGATACCGTTTCTTTTCATGAAGTCCAACAGAGCTCCTGACGTGAAGCAAGTGGCATTATCCGGTATCATTCTTACCGGCGGGCCAAAGGTCAACATAATTTCTTTCTTAACGAATTCTATCACTACATGGGCCGTAGTCGGTTCCGCCGCGACGGCGAACGGCCACCCCGTTAAGTGTTCCACTGCTATTAGAATGTAACGATTTTTCGATCCTTGCTTGGCGGGAAGAGGCCCAGCAAAATCGATAGAATAAGTCTCGAATACATTTCTCAGGGGCACGTAAAGTGTTGCCTTGTAAGGGACCAAAGGCTTTGACTCCTGACATCCTCGACAGCTCTTCACAAATTCGTGAATGTCACTGTAGACTCCAGGTCATCAATATCGATCTAACACGAACTGCCTCGTGGTTCGAACATCCCAATGTCCAATTTCGTCGTGGAAAATCCTAAGTATCCCCAAACGGGATGAAATGTCTGGAATAGCTCGGATGCCCTTCGCAGTCCGTCGAAACAGCTGCCCTTCCCATAGTATAAAGCTTTTTGCGCCCTTTTTGACCGAGGATTTGAGTTTTTCGTTGTCCTCAATAATCTCAAACTTACTCAAATACCATGACATTCTTTAGGAATGGCTCCAAAATCGAGGTTACTCACCTAAGACTCTGTAAGCATGGTGAGCATCCCTTCGTGCGATGTTGACCCTGGTTTTTCTCAAAGAGCAAAGCGGGAGAGATAGTCTGCCGGGGCATTTTCCTTCCCTGCTCGGTAATTTATCGTGAAATCATATTCAGCTAGAAAATCGAGCCAACGCGCTAACCTCCCGTGTACATCCTTCCTTTTGAATGCATTACGGAGAGCTTGGTGATCGGTGATTAACCGAAAAGGGTCTGACGAGAGTAGTTGATCGCGAAACTTGCGCAAGGCAAAAATTACGGCCAAAGCTTCTCTTTCGCTAGCACTATAATTTCGTTCAGATGAATTCATAGTACGGCTCGCATATTGGATCGGGTGTACCTTTCCATCTTCTTTCTTTTGTGCTAGAACATCCCCGGTGGCTACTTTTGATTCATCCGTCTCAACGACAATTGGAGCTGAGAAGTCGGGTAGGCAAGGACAGGTGGCGAAGTAAGTTTTTCCTTCAGCTCCTCGAAAGCAGACGTTATTTCTTCCGTCCATTCTAATCTTCTATTCCCCGAAGTTCCAGCATGTAAGGCGGCTGAGATCTCGGCAAATCCTTTAGTGAACCGCCGATAATAACCTGCCAAACCCAGGAAACTGCGTAGTTCCGTTGCGGATTTCGGGACTGGTGCCTTTTTGATAGCCTCTACTTTTCTTTCATCGACACTGACGCCATTTGAATCCACCTTACGGCCAAGGAGTCCCACCGAAGGCATCGCGAAACTGCATTTAGTTATTTTCAATTTCAGACCCGCAGCCGCAATGGCCTGAAACACTTCCCTCAGGTGCTCCACGTGTTCGTGCAAGTCAGATGAAAATACTACTACGTCTTCAAGATAGACACGTGCGAACGGTATATCTCGTAAGACCTTGTCCATCATTCGCTGGAACGTTGATGGGGCGTTCATTAGTCCAAACGTCATTACTTCAAATTTAAAGGTTCCGTGACGACAAACAAATGTAGTCATCTCCTTACAGTTTTCGCTCATGCGAACTTGCCAATAGCCGGCGAACAGGTCTAATGTGGTAAAGACCTAACCTCCTCCCAACTCATCAAATATTTCCTCTATCCGGGGTAGGAGCCATCTGTCAGCCTTCATCTATCCGTTGAGGGTGCGATAATCGACACAAAAACGAGGCTTTCCGTCCTTCTTTGAGCGATAACCACCGGAAATGACCACTCAGATGCTGCAGGAGTAATCATTCCAGCCCTGAGCATGTTATCAATTTCATTTCTCGCTACGACGTAGTGTTTTGGGGCCATCCATCGCGTACGGTGGTAGATTTGGGTTTTCTCTTTTAGCTCAAATCCGTGGGTTATAGAAACGGAAGCCGGACGTAACTAGTTCATGTTCCACGCAACTACCCCGTCTCCAGTAAGGCACCGTTTATATCTCTCTGAATGTTTTTTGGAAGGTGTGCAAGACGAGCTCGTAGTGCACCGATTAGCTCCTCTGTATGACTTTCGTCTACAGATATTGCTCCCGACGCCTCAGGTTGCATATCCGCTGGGATATTTCCAGAGTCTCCATCCCTAACGACGGCCACCATCAGTTCATCTTTTGTACCAGAGGCGTTCGTGAACAGATCCGAATTGGAAGTAAAGTCTTCGCTTGAGGTTCTATCTCCCCTTCCCCGCATTATCTTTCTTTCTGTGGCACGGAAGTCACGCTCCAGCGGGACTAAAACCTCTTCGTCATCTACGCGTATTACAACTGAGTCGGTGTCGAAGTCCATAAGAGCCTTTAGTGACTATAACGTCGGCCTCCCAATAATAATGTCAAAGGGGGTATTGTCCACCACGAGGTACTCTAATTTTAACGTGAGGTCCTCAAAAGATGTCGGAACTTTTGACATCGAACCAACGCACCCAGCGGCGACTCCATTAGCCACCGTTATAGTGCGAGTAGTTTCTTCTGGAGAAAGACGGGGGCGTTCTGAGAACTCTTTTCACATTACGTCCAGGACAGCTCCCGAGTCCAGCAAGGCCCAAGCCTCCGTCCCATACACCCGTAGTTTGGCTAACCGGAGGAGCCGGTCTGGAGTCTCGTTTCTTTTCGGATTTTCTATCCGTGTAATCATGGAGGCTTTCGCGCCTGTATGTTTTCCAATAAGACGGCGAATGACCTTCTTCGCTTCGTCCGCCTCTCCTCGTAGGAGTTGACCAAAAGTAAATCCACAACTAGCATTCGAAAGCTCCGCAAGAACATCGTAGCGGATTACAGACTCTTGCAACTGGCGAACGGCAGCCCTCTTCGACCTACTGGCGACTTTTACTTTCTTCTTGTTTCGCAAGTTTAGGTCTGATTCTTTTTGAGGGGCAGTGGGTGATTGAGAAGCCTTGGGATTGGAATTCCGGTACGATCTTCTTGTCGTGCTTGTTTTCTTACGGCCTGTCCGTTAGCTAGTCTTTTTGTAGCATTCACAGCTTCAGCAGGAGCCTTTCCCTCCTTCATTAGGAGACTTGCTTTTAATTTTTACATTTTGTCCCATTAATTGGGGTACGCACGAGTAAGCATGGTTCCTACCCTGCAGTACTGTACAGTACTGTATGTCCCCACGGTTGGAGGTCCACATGTCCACATGCACCACTCACAGTTTGAATGCAAATTCATAGGACACATAACCTGTGCACCAATCGCAGTAAACAGCCCCATTTAAGTCCTCAGCCCACAGATACAAATGCTGTCTGAGCCACCGTATATCATTCCATCATTCCCAGGCTTCCCCATTCATGGACGGTTGCAAAACCTCGAACATCCTGTTAGCTCTTAGCTAGCAATATAGTCGGATCCTGCAGCGGACACCTGTTATACTAATGCCATACAGTAAAGTATACAATACTATCAGCTCATGCTAATAGTGCACCAAATCATAAGACTCACAAAGATTAAACAACTTGAAATCCAACGAAAGAAATGTTGCGAGACCCCATAATTGCGAGACCCCATAAATTGCGGCCGCGTGTCGATTATCCGTGCCAAACCGGTGGTGCTACACTAGCTACTTTTTCGTTGGTAGGAATGCCCCGTTGTTCACTCTACAGCACCTGAATCATGGTTCGAACGCTAGTTCATTGGTCCCCCAATCTTCCCACCAGTCACAATAAACCAACCCTACTTATCTCGTCACGCGGCGAGACTCGTCCAGAATAACGCCAGTTGTTTGTTGGAAGGAGTCTTGAGCGACACTTAGGCTACAACTTGAAATTGTGTATACAGTGTATTCCAGAGAACCATTTTTCCCCCTTTATTCCCAACCAATTTTCCCAACCGTTCCATTACTCGCCGTAAACCAATTTTTCACCCTACTTATCACTCGTCATCAGGAAAATTGAGTAAACCCCACCTTGAACCCCACTTACCTCCTCCGGCGGTGCAATGCAGAGGACGAACCGCGGGTGCGTGGTGCAGAACGATGTACAGTATGCCAAAGAGGAGCATCATGCAGTATCTGTCAAAAGCGGCGGACACCTTTGAGAAATGAGGCACCGATTGGATTGCGCACTCGGATGAAATTCCCACAGCTTGTACTGTCCAGTGTACTATGGACGCTCGCTTCTGAGATGGAGATCTTCGAAAATGTCATCCGGGCCAGTATGTCCACCCAGCTCGGTTGTGCAGATTTGCGAAGCTTATTACGGTACCCTTGGAGCGGCCTCCTGGCTTTGCAAACTGCCTGGCCTACCGAGGCTCGCCTGGCGACTGGCATCGGTACGCCAGTCGTTCCTTTCCAATATCGCTTGGCGCTTTCCCGTGGATTCGTTGCTGCGGTTGTTCGTGATTGTATTTGAGTGGTCTTTCTGTGCACGTGGCCAACGTGGACTACCAGGTTAGCTCTTGGCTAGCAACATAGTCGGATCCCGCAGCAGATAGCCGTTATACTGATGCCGTAAAGTTTCGCTCTCTCATCTGTTGCTTGACCTTCAGTGCTCTAAGATTCAAATCTCTAGCCTTACTCCAATATGTGCGGGATCAAATTGAATACGGCATATGTGGAAGAATTTCGGGCTTGTGATATTTGTGTTTGTCCAACACAAATAATACATTGACGTATCAGGTGCCATCAAATGCCACTGTTGATCTCGTTACAACTTGGCTAACATTACTTTCTATTGCTTGATGTGCGACATAGAGTTGGCGAAGCTGTCGTTTTAGACTGCTAGGCTGCCGCGACACCCAGCACCGCCGGAGAGCTGGAGAAAATAATGAAAAATGTTGTCGATTATGTGCCTCATTCCACCCTAATTTTGTTGACAAATCTAGCCTATTTGTTCTCAAATGTCAACTCTCGATGTGGTGCTCTCAAGCAGCTACATACAGTACAGTATCAGTTTTCCGCCAGTATTGCGCCTGGACTGACTTGGACTGTACAGTACTGTACTGTACATGTACAGTATTTGCGAACACCAAATAGACTCAATATCTTTACTACAGTAGGATATTTTTTTGCTGTGAATGGATGACACTTTAATTGGGGGAAAATGTGGGGTGATTCAGTATTTGAAAGATATGGTCGGTTAATTGGTGACTTGTAGGGTGCCAACCTATCAAATTACTCGGATACTGCTCGGCACAGTCTGCTTAAAAGTGATTACTGAGACCATATGATCTACTTACAGCAACTATAGAATACAGTACCTGTTGTAGAATATGGTAAAGTTGTGGTCGGCAGATCTCCAAAGAACGGCCCAATCATCGAGAGCTAAGACAGCCTTGTATCCGCTTCACACGTCTTTCCTTTCGAGACTCGTCACTCCACCTAATCCAACCCCGGCCCACCCCGGCCGTAATCAGTCGCTCGCAATCCGTCAATCTTCACCATCCCCATCCCTGTAACTCCCCTTCCCCAACCCCCACCCCTCATCCCCCATCCCCCCAAACCTCATCAGAAATGCGCTCCCCCCCGTCCCTAGACGCCCAACTCGACTCTGTCGAAACCCGCGCCGCCAGGATCCGCGCCGCAGTAGAGCGTCTCATATCGCTCTCCGCCTCCAAACCAATCCCCCAAAGTCCCCCAACACTTCCCCCAACCCCCCGAAATCCCAACCCCTCCCACCCATCTCCCCTCTACCATCACCCTCCTCCCCACCCCTCCCCCACCCTCACCGAAACCCCACTACTCCCCACCCCGCCCAACCCGAAATCAACCCCACCCTCCTTACCCACCCCGATCCCACCCCCACCCCACCCCCCCCCCTTCCTCAAACAACCCCTACATTCACACCTCACCCCTCCAACTCCGATGAGCCAAACTCCTCCCCCCACCCTCACCTCCCTCTCTCTCCACTGCACGTCTCGAACGTAAGCTAGATGCCCTCCATTCCGTCATGCTCACCGCACTCGCCTTGCTTCAAACTCGCCCCGCCGCAGCCGGCACTTCCTCAAACATGGAGGCCTTTATGCCTCCCCCGCCCCCACCACCCCCGTCCAAACGCGGTAATTCCCCACCCGCTGCTACGCTCGCTGTCGATCCGAGAGAGGCTATGTTGAAGGAATTGAAGGAACGTATCAAGGGAAGGCAGAAGGCTGCCGAAGTTGGTGCCGTTGAGTAGGTTGTGCATGAGTGGTGGGGTTGTTCTTGCGGGGCATGGTGAGCGGTTTTGGCATGGGCTGCGCTTGCTTTGACGTTGTAACGGCTGGTACTCATGGTGGCGGTGCGTTGGTTTGTAGAGGGGTTGGGAGGCTTGTGCGATGCGGGGATGGAAAGCGGTATTTTGGCACATTTGCAGGTTGTATAACGGGAGAGTCGGCTTATGATGGGAGCATTGTGTGTGCTGAGGTACGGCCCATTTTCCTTTGTGGATGTTTGGTCGTGGGGTCCAGTGCTCATGGCTTCTGTCGAGTACAGTGGACTGGCCCATTGTTTCTTGAGGGTATCATGGAATGGGAGAGGCCATTGGATAGAAGATTTTGTGTCAATGGTTCGAGGTCAGCATTTTCTTGTCCGTGCGGTTTGGACCGAGGCAGTGGTGTTTCTTGACAATGTACTTTCTATGTGTGTGAAGATCGTTCAGTTGGTGTGTCCTTTGTAGTCCAAGTCAAGAAACGCTAGTGGTCGATGAGAAAGAATGGTCGTTGGGAATGTCGGCAAGATAGGTTTCCAGTAGGTAGGCAGGAGGACGAGTTTTGACCTGTGAGCGCTTGTCGTCATACCTGCACACTGCTGTCTGTCGCAGTTTCTGTGACCGATAGCTTATTGAGATGCTAGTTTTTGTGATTGTGCCATGCAGCACGATGCGTTAGCAGTCATTGTAGAGCCCACTCGCTAGTGGTGCCACGGTTTAGGATAGAGGTAAAGATAACAATATGGTTGCTCCTCTGAAGGACAGTTTCATGTTACACCTCTCCACCCTGGCGAAAATGGGCAGTCTGCGTTATGCGTCTCTTTGGACCAGAGTGCCACGCTTACTCTGATGATTCAGGGGCTGTAAATACACAGGGATAGGGAGTTTCGCCGCTGTCCAGGCTTCGAAAGCAGGGCTGTAAGGCGAATGCAGAGTTTTACAAGGATCCAAGTATCGGGGTTGCATCGGGCCTTTGAGCCAAGTTCGTGATTGCAGCATTGGTCTCTCGAGACGATGTGAATTACACGAGTGAGGAGCATTATCCATTTAGTATATTGACTTACAGCATCACAGCTGTAAGTCTCGCCGAACCTGGCGCTACCTGCTGGGTTAATGGTGGTTTACTCATTAATTTGGGGGAAATGGGGGGTTAATTTACTATGGTAGATATGTGGGTTTGTAATTTTCTTCAATACTTGTAAAGGGCCACTTCTGAGTACATTGTTGTGCAGAGAATAAGCAAGAATCTTACCTCTAGACCATAGACGCTCGATGGGCTCCTTCCCGCCCTACTGGGTACTGTAACTTCTGTACTGTATGTCAAGCGGGTCCAATACGTATAGTAAATGTCATTTCGGCTTCATCAAAAGCTGAGCTATGCCATTTGGTCCGCGTGTGCAGCTTCAGTGATTGGTCGTAGTCCACCGCCAGCTCCTGATGGCACTGCGAAGCGCCCCATCGCCTGCGACGTCACCGTCGTATCACCGTTCAAGGCCGACGTACTATCAAGAGCTACCCGTGAAATGGGAGGTGCTGCGTGAGTTGCACACCGCACCAAGGTCACTGACCTGAAACGCAAGCTGTCGCGTCGACTCCCCCCGCCCTCCGATAACCCCACACAAGCCCCCAATTTCGATTTCCAACCGCTGGCTTTCGATTCCCTGCGTTCGCCTTCCCCCGCTACTCTCCGCTTCATAGATGACCTCCTCCGCGCATCGCGGAAAAATTGCATACATCTGTTGGAGTTGTTAGACTGAGAATTTACGGACGCATTAGGTACATGATCAGGTCGTCTCTTTCGATCTCTGTCGTGTTCCACACACCTGTGCACGTGGCCGACGTGGACCACCCGGTTAGCACTTAGCAAGAAACATAGTCGGTTCCTGCACTGGACCCCCGATACTAATCCAGTAAAGTATTATTCTGCAACATGCAGATGTTTGCCTCCTCCAGAGCTAGTCATTTTTAGTGGCCCTACACGCTGCACTTCCCTAGTCTGTTGATAAAGCACACCCCATATAGTAATACTTTTGGCAAGGGCTTTGCGCCGACGCACACGCAGACACAAAACTAGACAAGCAAGAGAGTCAACAGCATCGTAGAAACTTTGAGCCCTTGGCCTTCGCCAGCGTGCAATGCGGCAGTAATTATCAAACCTGTCCCCGTTTTTAAAATTGATCGTATCCCATCCTCTTACCACTGATGGGTCCCTTGTTCCTCGCAAGATAACCTACGCATCTGATCGTAGAACTACAACATGGGGAGTCGAGAAATTGCTCGGCTCGGAAGGGTTCACTTTTCGTGAAACTTTGATTCTTTTAATGCAACGGCTGTCCTTGATAAATTCAAAGTTTTATCCAGAGTGAAACTATACATGCTGTTGGTATAGCTAAGGTTTTTGTATGCAGACTCAGCCACTAGATTCCAATCCTCGATGTCTGTCCTCTGTTTCCGAAGGTCTCTTTTGCTCTTCCTTTCGGTCGGTCTAGGATACGATCTTCTCCGCTAGGCTTCACGCTTGAGCCGCGGTACTTGCGGTTAGGACCTTCTCGGGGCACGGCAATCCCGTCCCTGTAGATGCCAGATAGATCTTTGCCACGCCTTTCTTTTCCTGTAGATGACGTCGTTGACTGGTATCGATGCGCGGGACTTGATCCCTGGAAGCCTTTTGTTTAGAGCAACGGGGCGTTATCCCGAAGGATCAAGGTGAAACTGTAGTGCATTGCTGGCGCCCTACCCAAGCCACGCCATTAGGGGTACAAGTGTGAGGTGTTCCCCTACTATGGGCGTCCTACAGCGCATGGTATGCGTTCGCGGCCCATGGCGGCTGCTGTATCTTTCTAGAGTAGCTAATGATAGATTTGACCTGGATCCATATTGTATCCCTGCAACAGGCTCACCCGAGCCGGCGGTGGGCAAGTGATATACTCTGTATATGTATGGTCCAATACCACACCTTGCCCCCTTGATTGTAAAGTCACCTTGTACCTATACGATCTCCCGACCTCTTACAGTTGCGACTCTATCGATCAAGTGTTCGCTTTTATAAGCACTCATTGCGGAGCGCGGAACTCCTTGGTACCCCTTTATCCCTTCCCCTTTCGTTGCTTCCGTTAGCGACTAGCGTTGGTTCCATCGCGGCAGGTTGCAACTGCCGCAGGTGACAGTGCGTCCCCAGGATCATCCACAGGGTATTGGTTGACCGAGCGACGCATCGCATGTAGCGTCATGTCGGCTATCCCGGCTGGGTTTCGTGTGGTGCGGTAAGGTTTCACCGCTTTTACAAAGTATATACGGGACTACTGTGAGTCCTGCAAGGAGTCGGCGTAAGGCATGATCCGCGCCAACAAGACCAGTCGGCGGCTCTGAGGCGGGCCGTACGCAATACATTCTACGAAGGTAGGTCTTTGCTGGACAGGTGGTAGGTGCGCCTGTAGAGCAATGCACAGAAACCAACCCTGAAAGGGGACAAAGCAAAATGCCTACGGCAATAGAAGGGAAACAGTCGTTGCACGTGCGACTACCGGGGGTCTAATGGGCCCTCTTTCTCTTTATGCCCTGTGAGGGGAAGTAGCTCGGCGCCTGAAAGTCTCTATGGTAGAGACTTGGCAGGTCTAGGGGACACAGAGTGTCTAGAAACAATGTACACGAAGGTGTCGGAACAAAAAGTCCTAAGGACGGTGACAAGTGGCTAAGCCAAAGGGATGAATATAGTCCGTCGGACTAAAGAGGAAAGACAGGAAAAGGAAGGTGGGGATACACGGCCGAAGCCGCTGAGTAACAAGGCGAACGGCGAGGCCGTACGTGTGTCGTGCGTAACGCGCGACGGGGGCGAGCGAGGTTCCTCAGGGGATTTCTGCCCTCCCACAGGGGGTGAATCGAACGCCGCGGTTCTCGGCTACGGTCCACCGATGGGGACGAAAGGGTACACAAGCGCACACACGCGGGGGAAAAGGAAGGATAAAACGGGCGAAGCCTCGCGGTCGATCAGTCCAGAGGGCTACGAGCGGGGACCAGAGGGGATGAAGCTACTATAGCTACTGATGCGGGAGCCGCGTAGAAGGGAACGCGAGGCGCGAAAGATAGGAGTAAACTTCAGAGCCTATCCTTTGGTGCCCTTATTGTAGCGGCCTTAGGACGAGGTAGAAAAATGCTAAGTTATAAGTTAGGCCGGCGGCCAGTTAGCTAGTAAGGACAGGTGTCAGTAGTTAGTGGGTTAGCAACCCACTAAATATCAGGGCCAGTGCCTGGCCATGACAGGCCCCTACTGGGTCACTGTCAATAGTCCTTACAGGACCTCTAACTGTAAAGTTAAAACGCACTTTAAAATAAACTACACTAAATAACTAAATCTTAATCGAATTTCGATTAGCAAAACGGATCCACGATCCCTAACTCAGACCCAAAGGGTCATTTCACTACAGCTCCCCCTTCTGAGCGCTCAGCGCTGACCCCTCAGCAGAGGTAGTAGGTGAAAGTTTTCCCGTCGGGAAAGTGAAAATTGTCCTTCAGCTATGGCGATTCAACGACCCCGGAAGGCGTCTGAGCAAGACACTTTTGTGTTAGCATGGCGTACAGCCTTTCTTTTTCTTTCTTTTTTTCTTTTTTTCCTTCTTCTTTCTTCTTCTTCTTCTTTTTTTTTTCAACACTCCCCGTGGCGGACCAATCAGAGCGAACCCTCCGAGTTCCACTGTACTTAAGAGCGCAAAACAATACAAGCCGTCAGCACCGGTCGTCTCTGTCGACCCTTCAGGTATCCGTCCTCGATTCACTCCGTCGGAGTCTTCACCACAACGTGAGCAGCAATCATCCCCTGCACCGTCGGTGCGTAGTTAATCCGCTTCTACTCTTACAGAGTACCTTGGTGCGTCGTGCCTATTAACTACAGCCTCGTTGCCGAGCGATCAGAAAGGTGAGTCCGACGGACGAGTACAGTACGAACTGCGGCGCAGTAATTTTCCTTCGTTTCGCGTTCCGCGATTTACCGACTTTGATCCACCCGACCTGGGCTTGCAACAACTCCCAAAACCGGAGCGTCCGGTGTTTCATCAGCAACTGATTAATCCCTTACGCCGTCGGCGTTGGCCTCCCCAAAGTGCGACGCACCTTCCTTCATCTCCGAAGCAAACAATGACTGACCCGTCGGGTGTCAAACAAAATCCTTTTGAAGGATAAACTCCGCTCTCCTAGCTTATTTACACGCCAGTCTGGCATAACATAGATGCCTACATGGATGATCCATGGTTTAATGCACTCGCAGTGCAATGGTATAACGATATTCGGTCCGAATATTCTGATGGACATGGCTTTCTGCCAGGTAACCTGCCGATCGCGGCCATTAAGTCTGTTGACTGGATTACGCGCATTGCGATCCCCGATGAGGCTAAGAAACGTGGTTACCACGAGAGCTATGCTTCCTCGAGGCGTCGATTCATGAGAGCGGTGCTCAACAGATTGGCGGTCACGCCTAGCAACTTACCTATCCCTGAGGGATTTGAGTTCGACACCTGGTATTATCGCACCGTCGGTGAACGTGAATATTGCGAGATCCTCGCTAGTCTCTCCACAGAGAAGCTCAGCGTCGCTGAGGTTGTTGATGATCGTTGGCACGGCGTGCTGGGCGTTATGCAGGATGCCATATTCTGGCGTAGTCATATACTACCCGTCGGGTTTAAAACTATGAAACGGTATCACCAGGAGTTTTTCAAAAAGACGGTTCGTCTAGAGCGCAAAATGCGAAGCTCTACGGGCTTTTTTGGTTCCCTATCTCATGACGGAAGCGAAGCAGATTACTTCTCAACACTTAGCTCGACGGTTCGTCGCATTGCCATCGTGGTTCCCACAACTGGAGGTATGCCAGGGTTTCTTGCCTGAGATGGGCCCCATCGCAACGTATTTAGGCTCATGCCTGCATTCCCGACGCACGGGGTTTGGTGCATATTCCTCACGGAATGTACTGTCAAGGCGGCGATTTTTTTTGCTCTGGGAGGTGTTTGACACCTGGCGTCTTTATTACGTTCCTAAAAGACTGGTGCAGTACATGCGCAAGCTCGAAATGAGCGTTGCTTTTGGCGGCACCCATAACAATAGGTTGCTCAACGAGCTTCTTGACGTGGTCGTATCGACCGATTGGACGCAGGTCCCGCGTACGTGGTCTAGCAGACCATTCGCCTCCACCGGAGTAAACTTGTCCCTGGACGTAGTGACCCGAGTGCGGGCGACTACATCTTTTGGCACCCAAAAGAGATGCGGCCGGCATCGTTTGAAGAGGCCAAAGCTGGCCTTGTAACGCCTTTGACGTTTGATAATGAGCCTGCAGCTCCTAAAATTCAACCCACACTGGGTGTTCCTTTGATGCGCCGCGAAGGCGATAGCGAGGAGGAGGGCGTCGCCACCATGACGACTGTAGCCGGTGCTCCCAAGGAGTTTGATGATCAAGACATGGCAGATGCCGTTGAGAAGGATGAGACCGTCGGTCTCGAGAAAACAACGCCTGTGGGGTCCGCGGCTGCGGACAGGTCTGATGCGGACAACACGATTGCGCTCCTTCGGAGCGTGGGATTCACCGAGGAGGATTTGAAATCTCCATTATCCGAACTCCGCGAGTTGTTAAAGTCAGCGTTGCAGCAAACACGCGAATCCCGCCAGAGTAGTGTGCGGAAACCCCAATCTCGTGATTCGAGCATGTAGGCTCTTCAGTTCCGTCGGAACTTTCCAAGATGGCTTCGTATTTACCCCATTTGGGATCCTCCTTCCTCGACCTGATAGGTCTCGTCGCCGGTTCGGCTTGTTTCGTGCTTCAGAATAAACTTATTCTTTGTTCTGAACACCTCGTGTCCTGTAGTATCGTAGCCCTTTAGACATAGTGTAGCACTGCGTGCGTGATAGTATCGAACTCTGCGACTTATTATTGTACAGTATCCAGTACAGTAGTCGTCAACGACTTCATTGTTAGCGTGCTGCCCCCGACAGTGTTTCACATTTCCTCTATAGGATAATTGTCAACAACGTTGACTTGTTTTTTAGCTCGAACTCAACTAGTCAGTTGTCCGGCGGACTTTTCGTATCCCGAAGCGGGAAGGTAGTGTGAGCGACTGTCAAGTAGTTTGCCACGCCTTCCCCTGTCAATTGTATCCTACTGTACAGATGCTATTATTTGTCCATCGGACTTTTTCGTTCGACGCGTCGCATTCTTCTTTTCTTGGTTGCACTCCTACGGAGTTTCCTTTCCGCGTTGCGGTATCTCACTTTCTCTTTATCTCAGCTGGGTTAATCTTGCTCTTCGAGCTCTGACGTTCGTCGGTTATCACCCAGCGGGGTTAGCGTAAGTACGTCCGGTCCTGACTCTTCTTCACAATCAACGTCCCCGGGCCGTGCCTCAGCGAGGCTTTTCTTTCAGCTCCCATGGTGAGTGTTGGATGGTTGGGCCCTGATAGTTCTTTCGATGTGTTCCCGAATCGGGCATTGTCTCCCTAAGAGACCTTTACTTGTCCGGTTCGCGAATTACCCTTTGGGCTGGTTTTTGGCTACTCTTCGAGTGTTTCTAATAACGTCTGTACCAGACCAAGGACTCATTGTCCCTTTTGATGTTAACTCAATCGGATTTTGTTTTATTTTTCATGACCTTCGGTCGTTTTGAACTCCCGTTTGCGGTCTGCAAGACCATTGCGCTTGCCGTTGGCAAATCTGTTTGGGTTTCCGAGGGGAACTTGGCACGTGTTATGATTGTTTTTCATCGAAAGGGTTTTGTCCAAGCATTGATTGACAATTACAGTAGAGGGGCCCTCCTTATTCTCATTGTTATGTGCAACGTACAATTTGCCCTTGCAGGGTTGTTTTCCATGTGCCAACCTCAACGAGGTTTTCATTATCCTCCACTCTGCCGTTACCCACACCTACGGTGGACGCGCCACTACAGTTGTAGACATTTTTGTTTTTAGTCCGGTGGACTTTTTCTTGCTCTCCGTCCGTAGGACTTTCCGTTCTCATCAGGGACACCGACAGCAAGAAGGGGCCCTGCCCCTCCCCCTTCTGAAGAAGTCGGCAGTTGTCGACCATGAATAATGCACTCGTCGAGTGCATTAAGGTAACCCGCGTCGCAGTTAGAAAAAAGTAAGTTGGCTCGTTGAATTGTTGCATAACCTCAGGATGCGTCCCATCGGTAACGTGACCCTTGTTAAGGTCATTGCGAATTGCGGGGACTGTTAGTCCCATAGCTATCCCGGCAACGCCGATTCAATCTGCGCGGTCAACGGCAGCTTTTTGCGACGATGGTACTGCAGTACCTTGGACCTTACCAGAGATAGGCTCCCACGTTGCGTCTTCCGTCGTAAAACCATACCAATGTACTTTGTACAGCATCTCTCCGTCTTCGGCTTCCGCGTGCTCTATCAGGTCTTCAATAACATATTGTGTCTTGTCCTCGTGGACCTTGGGAATATGGTCGCGTCGCGACTTTTGTGAATGAACCTCATGGTTCTTTTTCTTGATCGACTGGATGTCACGCGACGATCACGCTTGACGAAGCTTCAATATTTTCCAATGACTTTTTCAACGTCTTTTCATTGATCAATGACTTCGATAAAGTCTCCTTTGGTTGGGTAGTACCTCCCTCTTCCAACTTCGTCGGAGTATCACTGGCTCTGCGAGAGATATTCTTTCTTAGTGTGGCGTCGCCAACTTCTTCATCATCTGAGGACGCGTCCTCTCCTCGTGGTTGATCGATAAGATCACTTGGTTGTGAGGTAAGGTCATCGACCTTTGCTAATGTTGGGACGTCGTCCCCTTCATGACAACTAATGTCAAGTGGTAGGTCCGCAAGACCCTGGGTTGTTGTTGGTCCCGTCGGGACTCGAGTTAATGTTGCGCGACCATCGGTCGCTTGTATACCTTGGGTCACTGAAGTGACTGGCGTCGTGTCGCGGTCCATTTGACTCGGAGCTAGCTCCACTCTGTCTTTCGAGACTTTTTCCTGTTCATCTCCGTCGGAGATTACAATGGTGTCCTCTTGGACTTCAACTACCCTGTAAGGGCCTGACGCAACAGGAGCGAGCTTATGTTTGCTCTCCTGTTTTCCAAAATTTTCCTTCCCTAGGAAGACATAAGATCCCACGGGGATATCGTACTTTGGCTTGCGAAGCCTTGCATCGAAGTTACGATTGTAGCGTGCTTGTTCTTTCCTAAATGAGGAATTTGCTGCTTCCATCATGCTTGCTAGCCAGCTCTGCAAATTGAAGTGGTACTTTCTTTCCGTCGGAAATTCCTCCAGGGCAGGCTGCCCTTGTATTGCTAAGCTCTTTGGAGATCTGGATAACACAAGCTCGAACGGAGCGAGGTTAGTAGTCCGATGGACTTGCGTGTTGTACGCGATGGTGAGCGCACCTGTGAATAAGTCCCAGTCCTTCGGATGGTCTGCAACGTAGTGACGTAACGACGCCATAATTGCTCTGTTGAACCGCTCCGCTTGGCCGTTGGCCTGAGTATGATAAGTCGTTGTGAAGACTTGTTGAATCCCAAGGATTCTTGTAACGTTCTGAAAGAACTTGGCAGTGAACTGCGATCCGTTGTCGGACAACAGTCGGACCGGCGGTCCATACGTGAACACCCAGTTGTGGAAAAAAGCTAGGGCGATTGTCGCCGCTGATATTTTCTTCAATGGTACGGTTCCTACCAGTTTAGAATAGCGATCGGTGATTACGAGTATGTAGCGGTGACCGCGTTTTGTTCTTAACAACTCGCCGAGTATGTCAATAGCAACGAACTCCAACGGAGCTTTGGTGTGAAGAGCTTCAGCTCCTTTCTGTTCTTCCGGAGTTGAACTCTGTTGCGTGCGCAACCCATACAATGTTGTGTCACGGCGTAGCAATCAACAGCCATGGATGGCCAGTAATAATCTCTTGCAAGAGACTTGTACATCTTTCTCCCGCCGGGATGTCCTGATGTCTTGGCGTAATGGCCAATCCTCAACACTCTGTCGCGAAGCGGCCTTGGTATGACCAATTGATTGTACTGCGACGCAGTTCTACATAAAAATCCCTAGTAGGGATGGGCATCCATGCTAAAAGGGATTGCATTCCCATGGTCAATCTTGTCCTGTATGGACTTGCAATATGCATCGGAACTTTGTTCCCTCTTCAACTCCTCTGGAGTAATGGCTACGAACTCGTCGAATTCTTGTTGGTCACCCTCCTCTTGGAGAGCTAACAATTGGTCGACGACGTCGTCGTCTTTATCAAAGTCCGGATCGGACTCTCGTTGATTCTCTTCATTGCAAAGGACACATGTTTTCGACTCATCGCAGATGAAACATGGTATCTCTTCGTCGATATCGACGACTGTTCCACCGGAAGTCTCGAGCCGAGACAAAGCATCTGCTTGGGTGTTTGCACGACCCTTTTTGTATTTGACTCCAAAGTCATAAGCGCTTAGGCGAAGCCTCCATATGATAAGTCGACCCTACGGGTCATTGATATTCATGAGCCATCGCAACGATGCATGGTCCGAGTTCACAATGAACTTTTCACCTTGCAGGTAGGGTCGCAAGAGGTCGAGGGCCCACAAAACCGCGATGCACTCAAGCTCTGGAACTTAATAGTTCCTTTCTGCTTTCAGCAGTGTTCTTGAAAAGAACCCAATGGGTTTCCGTTCCCCGTCTGGGTATGTTTGAAATAATGCAGCTCCCAGCTGCTTGACACTTGCATCCGTATCAACGGAATAAGGTATGCCCGGCTTGGGCATAGCCAAGACTGGCGACGATAGGATTGCGTCCTTAAGTCTTTGGAAGGCTTCCTTCTCACCTGGTCCGAAGGGCTTGAGTTTATCTGGCTCTCCTTTGCGAAGGAGTTTGTTCAATGGATAAACGGTACGTGTGAACTCTTCGATGAACCATCGGTACACATTACATAACCCGGGAAGCTCCTCAATGGCGTTTGATCCTTCGGATACTTTATTTCTTTAAGCGCCGCGGTGCGGGCATCGTCAATCTCCAGGGTCCCGGGCTTAATAATGTGACCAAGGTACTTGATCTTTGTTGTGAAGAATTCACATTTTCGTAACTTCAAAGTTATTCCTGCCCTAGCGAGGGTCGTTAAGATATCATCCACGTGGTGGATATGCTCCTCCCATTTCTGGGAAAATATGATGATATCGTCTAGATAGACGAGACATGACTTCCATTTGTATGGAGATAGGAGAATGTCCAGAGCCCTTTGAAAGGTAGCTGGAGCATTCGTATGCCCGAAGGGCATTCTCGTGAACTGGAACAGTCCGCTATGACATGAAAACGCTGTTTTCTCTCGGTCTTCACGTGCCACCGGCATTTGCCAATAATTTCTGTTGCAGTCTAGTGCTGAAAACACTTTCACTGTTCCTAGGGAATCAATATATTCGTCCATCCGTGGGATGGGGTAAGTATCTTTCACCGCAACGGCGTTCAATCTTCTGTAATCTATATAGAACCTCAATGACCCGTCGGGTTTAGGCACTAACAATACGGGCGACGCCCATTCCAATTGCGTGGGTTCGATAACCCCTGCTTTAAGCATTTTTTGAACTTCAAGTTCTTCGACTTCTGTGGCCTTCGGCCTGCTCTTCGTGGCGCTTTTGCGATCGGTCGAGTCCCTAGGACTAATTCTATTCTATGCTCCGTGGTACGGATCTCACCTAGGGAACCATTCCACATTGACTCATGCTTTCGAAGCGTATTCCTGAATCGCTTTCTCAAAGCATCTGGGACATGACTTAAGTCAAGATCGTCCACCGTCAACGTCGTTGACTCTGGTTTTTCATCATCCCCTCGGGATGTGTGCTCTTGCATAGTTGACCGTCGGTCATCAATAAGTTGTTGTGACTCTGGTGAGTCTTTTGTTTTCTCCTCGGTGATACCGAGTATATCATCTGACAGGACTGGACTACGAACGACGGCTGTCCGGTGAGGTGATACAGTGGCAAACAATTGATTCTTTGTTATTGTCTGAGGACAACGTCCCATGTTAGCGATCAATAACCTGTACCTTTTATCTTCGTCCACTTGGACTACCCCATTGGCTGTTGCTAATATTTGTCGCTCATAGAGCTTTGGTAGTGGTTGCGCCACTAATAATCCAAACCTCTTCGAGGTAACGTCAACAAATGTTTGCCATCCCGGCGGGATGACTACTGTGCTTGCGCACCGCACCTAGGTATCAACACGCTGTTGCGTCCCTGACTGTTGTTCCACCGGAACTTGGGTTGTAATATATGCCTTTTGCAGAGGCTTGCGAGTAATAGGGATCGTCGATCCATCTGTTAGCTCAACTTGCCGTTGGCGAGGGTGCATTGCTTCGACGAAGCGGTCACAGTAGGCTGCAAGCAGTATTATTGGGGCTGCCAGTTTCTCACACACAATGAAGTCGACGACTTCCATGAAATGTCTAAGCCTAACAGGCAACTTTATGATTCCTCTCATCGAGAGTCGGTTGTTGTTTGCGTCGCAAATGTCTGGCAGAGGCCCACCTCTATCTTGTGTTCTAATTCCATCGGAATTTCAGAACTTCTTATGAAGTTGGGTCCTGCCCCTGTGTCTAGCACTGCAAGTTCCCTCGTGAATTCTTGAGCCTTCTATCGGAAGTATGGGTTCCTGCGGAACATCTTTCTCATATGTCTCATATGAGACTGAATGCTCTTCGGAGTATGAAGGGTCTTCATCATATCCTTCTTGCAGAAGGTGCATGTCTGTCGTAAGCCCATAGGGCCTTTGTTGATAAGACCCATGTGAGTCCGTTTAGGATTGCACAAGGTTCATCGAACCTTTTTGCTGTTGCCACCGAGGGTGGAGTATCTTTGACTTTGGCGGAGAGGCCGACCTTGGTAGATGTGGTTTCACCACTTTGTTTTCAAAGAAACCCTGCGGGTTTGTACTGTCCGAGCACACAATGGCTCTTCCGCTTGCCCGAACTCAACGAGTTCTAAGAACGATAAGCCCCTATGCGTCTCAAAATGTCGTGCAGCGACTGTCTTCGTGGTCTTGTCAAGACCGTCGACGAACATCGTCATCAATTCCTGAGAGGAATGTGCGTTACCGCAACGGTTTGAAGCGTCTGTTAGACGCATGTAGTACACCTTTTCATCTTCCGTTGGAAGTTGTTTTACATCTCTAAGCTGTAACACAGCATTATGAATGGCATAATTCCTTGCAAAGCTACGAAGTAGCCACTGTACGGCCTCCGGCAATGACGATATACCTCCCTGTTCCGAGGTAGTAGTCTCCGAAATGGAGCGATATTGTCAGCGGGCGACGCCCTCTAAGAAGTCCGGCAGGACTCTGAAAGCTTGGCTTTCCTTCATACCTTGCAAGTTAAATTCTCTTACTAACTTCTGTAAGAAGTCTAACACTAGGATGGGATCATCCCCTGCGAAAAATTCCTCTGTGTGGATCTTTGTCGTAATACGCTTCGTGTAATCTCTTACCTTGCCCGACTCTCGGTAGGATAACGTCTGCGACGTACTGTCCAGCCTATAAGTCCTGTAGGACAGAATTCTCTCGTAGAGATGGTTCGTTGGCTTGAGCTCACGGAGCCCTTTCCAGGATGGACCGCGCCGTTCATAGATACTTGGCATCCGAGAAGCGGAGCTTCTATGTGATTTGGTCTTGCTAGACCTTCTGTTTTTCTTTAATCCTTTTGATCTTTTGCTGGACTTAGAGTTGCGACTTCTCTCGTCAATCTCGTAATCCCAGTCGAGATCTGAATCATCACTTGACGTATCGTCGTTATCGTTTGGTCCTCTGAACCAGAGGTTGATGTTGATAAAGAGCGGCTGCTCGAACTGGGATCCGACGGATCATTATTCCGCCTACTCTTGCGAGTGCTTCTTCTGTTCTTGCGAGAACTCTTCCGCGACTTCTTCGAAGTCTTTCTGTTTGAACGCCCCTGGTGGGACAAATCATCTTCGGATTCCGGTGAATTCTTTTGCTGTTGTTGTGGAGCTGCTGCTCCTTCTTTCATCATCACCACTGGTGCAGTGTAAATACCCGAAGAGTCTTTACGATGGCTTGGCGCCTCAAGGCGCTCCAGTCTCTTAGAGACACGATCAAAACGATCATCATTGTGGCCGTTGGCCCTTACGGTGCCCTTAAGGGCTCGGTTAACATCAATACGTACCGTATGCACATCTTCCTTCAAAGAATAAGTAATTGTTTGCGACTCTTCAGAGTCTTCAAGTTTCTCTTCCAGAGAACTGATCCTGGACTCAGGGTCCGTAACCTTTACAAAGGCTTCTTCCTGAATGTCGAGCACGACACTTTGTAAATTATCCACCTTTGAGGTGAGCACTTGGATATCCTCACGCAGCTGCGTGTTCATGTCTTTGCATCTCTCTGCGAGAGTTATTTTTGGCTCCTCCGGGCATCAACAGTACCGCGGGTAGAACTTGCGCGTTGCGCCACACGATTCCTCGTCGAGGAACTGAACCCAGCACGGGTGGTTACACCTCTGGTGTTGTTGTCGTTCCGTCCAGTGGAAATGTTTCTAGGTCGGTAGACCAAAATATGTAGTGCAATGCACAGCGACCAACCCTGAAAGGGGACAAAGCAAAATGCCTACGGCAATAGAAGGGAAACAGTCGTTGCACGTGCGACTACCGGGGTCTAATGGGCCCTCTTTCTCTTTATGCCCTGTGAGGGGAAGTAGCTCGGCGCCTGAAAGTCTCTATGGTAGAGACTTGGCAGGTCTAGGGGACACAGAGTGTCTAGAAACAATGTACACCGAAGGTGTCGGAACAAAAAGTCCTAAGGACGGTGACAAGTGGCTAAGCCAAAGGGATGAATATAGTCCGTCGGACTAAAGAGGAAAGACAGGAAAGGAAGGTGGGATACACGGCCGAAGCCGCTGGGTAACAAGGCGAACGGCGAGGCCGTACGTGTGTCGTGCGTAACGCGCGACGGGGGCGAGCGAGGTTCCTCAGGGGATTTCTGCCCTCCACAGGGGGTGAATCGAACGCCGCGGTTCTCGGCTACGGTCCACCGATGGGGACGAACGGGTACACAAGCGCACACACGCGGGGAAAAGGAAGGATAAAACGGGCGAAGCCTCGCGGTCGATCAGTCCAGAGGGCTACGAGTGGGGACCAGAGTGGATGAAGCTACTATAGCTACTGATGCGGGAGCCACGTGGAAGGGAACGCGAGGCGCGAAAGATAGGAGTAAACTTCAGAGCCTATCCTTTGGTGCCCTTATTGTGGCGGCCTTAGGCCGAGGTAGAAAAATACTAAGTTATAAGTTAGGCCGGCGGCCAGTTAGCTAGTTAGGACAGGTGTCAGTAGTTAGTGGGTTAGCAACCCACTAAATATCAGGGCCAGTGCCTGGCCATGACAGGCCCCTACTGGGTCACTGTCAATAGTCCTTACAGGACCTCTAACTGTAAAGTTAAAACGTACTCTAAAATAAACTACACTAAATAACTAAATCTTAATCGAATTTTGATTAGCAAAACGGATCCACGATCCCTAGCTCAGACCCAAAGGGTCATTTCACTACACGCCCCACGCTGAGTGGCATCTAGTGTCGACTTGGCCGTACAAGTCTCTACCACCGCCGCGGCTACCGTTTGCGTCGGCTCAAGCCTTGCCAGAGGAGGGAGTCAGACACCCTCTGTGTTTGTAGATCAGGTTGGCCGCTCTTGGTTGTTGGTTTTGTTTGTGGTCAGCCGTTACACCACAGAAACAAAATATTACACCCCGCTTGCAATCGGACAGAAAGACAGATACAATAGAGATTTTGACATTCTGTCGGATTGGAAGAACTCGCAGCACAGACAAACTTTTGTCGATACACCGGGTGTGGGGGTTTAGGAGCACACAAGTTATTCGCTGATTGAACTGTTGTTGTCAGTCTGGTCGGAGTGGCCGAGGCCCGAACAATCCATGGCCAAGATCTATATAGACTCCACCAATTTTTGAAAACCCCTAAAACAGTACTGCAATAAATATTTTGATTAAAAAGTGAGCACTACAGTAATGAAATCGCTGGTTTCCCTCCGTGTCATGGCCCATAATGTAGTCAAATGGTAGTTTCGTGGTCCAGATTTGTGCACACGTCCCTTTCAATGCTTTCCGCAGTTTTGCACCACAAAAACTACGCGCCGCGCCGCGTAAGTGTGATTTATTATGACAATACGGATTCACGTGATCATTTTTCTTCCTTTTTCTTTGTAAAATTCTCATTCTTCTACTAATCACTTGGGTATATTTAAGTACCATCTTTATTTACTTGCCGTAGCCCCTGCGACTCGAACATCATTCAAAAATGTGACCGAGAAGACATCGATATAGAGCAACAATTTGACTCAGTTTTCTCTTGCTAAATGATGCTCGGCGGTCAAAGTCTACCCTGGAATGTTTTGGACCTGCCTAAGACCATACAGAATCCGGCACGTCTACCTTCGAAATATACAACCGGTAAGATGTTCCCCAGTAGCTGGAATTCCTGCTGACTCATGCGAAACACACATTTTCGTCTCTAAATTATTTGAGGAGCCTTTATTACCGCCCAGAACAATTTTTGAAGTCGCAAAGCTCTTTTATTTCGACTTGATTCCTGTGAAATATTTCGCAGGAGTTGTTAAGTTCTGCAATAAAATGATTAGAGAACGCACCATCATGCAGGTATGCGTTTCCAATTTCCTGAAATGTGACCTTTATTTCTTCTGTCTTATCGTAGATCTCCGCGTTCTCCGATCCCAACCCCGAGTGCCGCTCGTCCGGTCTCGTTGAATATTCCAGCTAAGCGTCATGTCGCAGCTACCCTCGCTGCCGCTGAAAAATTTTCTGCCCCCAAAAAAGGAGACTCCGCGAGTGATCCTGGGAAGTCCACTTTAATTTTGAATATCTTCAAAGCCAAAAAATTCACTAGAAAAATCTCTCAACATATTTTGAATTTATTGACAAATTTGCTCAATGCAACCATATTTCTGCCACTCAGAAAGAGAACGATATCCTACGTGTCTCTGGTAGCTCTAATCGTCTTCTTTATTTCAAAAACTGCTCTCCTGATGTGTTCTACGACACCAGTACTACTATCGTGCTTAAGGAGTAGAGCAGAGATGCGAGAAAGTCGCGCTTGAAAGGTATCCCGGAAACATTTTGTCTACGTTCCTTCATGTAACTTGAAAGCATGAACGATGTTTTGATGGGACTCACCAGACTACTCGGAAAGATAAACTAATTCTCTCTTCAATGCCCCTCGGCATTCCGCGACGATTCTCATAAGATATACTATCTTATAAATGAAGTGACGGACACAGAGTTCATTTATTAGACGAACGCCCCATCAAAAGAACATTTACTCTATGTGTTTCCTCCAGTTGCCTTTAATTAGCTCTAAAAGAGTCTCTCCAACACAAAATTAAACTGCACATGTGGAATCAAGAGAAGGGAAGGCACCATGGCTAACTCTAAACTGGCTTCACAAGAGAAGAATATTTCGATACCGATCACATGCAATGCGGCCGCACCCTCGACAGCTACAAAGACAGAAGAACTTGATTTTCCTCACACATCTCATCCATAAGAACTCATTTACTTACACTCGCGTGGCCCGGGATGTTACAAGTGTTGATTTCCGAACTGGCATCGCGGCTGAAAATGTGACCAGAAAGCCATTGCGGCTTACGCATGCCACCGCCTCCAGAATGGCTCCAAAGCGGGTAACTATCTGTACCTGTTCTGGCTGATTTCATAAATATAGAGAAGAATTCTTTCAAATATTGTGAAGAATACCAGATTGCATAAGAATTAAAAATAGAACCGTATGTAACAATTCGCCGATTTCGACTCTTTTTCGGCTTCCGAAACCGAGGAGTTCATATGTTTAGAAGATTCTGACGAGCAAAAACTAGTAAACTCCTCCGATGACAAAATGAAGACGGTCGGTTGTATAGATCAGGATATATTACTAACCAACACTAGTAGTGCAAAGAACGACTTGCCTGCCTTATTCAGTGATAAATGCAAGGATTTTGGATCGGGGACGAAAATCAATGAATCCGCGTTTACGTCTCCAAGAAAATACTTCATCATGCGAAAAGAAACCCGAAGTTAATGCGGCATTTATTCACAGCTTATGTTTGAATGCACGCGATAAATGTAATATTCTTATCTTTCCTCTACGTTATAGCTACCTTAAAGTCCTTCACAGGACGCAAGGAATATAACCGAATACTAGCGCTTTGAAAATCTATTCCTGCAAAATACTGCACTCTAACCATCGTTTCCGTTTCGGCGACGCAGTATTCGATTCTTTAGACCATATTTGCATTCCAACGTTAACTTCACCCCTGGTTACGCAGGAAAATCAGCGTTCACGATGCACACGGTCGACGTGTACATTGTGAGCGCTGCTTTTCCTGCCCTGTTCGTATTGGATGCCATAAATCGTGAAATTTTGGCGACATGCACTGTATCTAACCGCCTCGTGAAGCACGTTCAACACACATCGATCGTTGGTGAGGTGACAACCCAGACTGTGAAGATACTAATAGATATCTGTCGATGCGAAGATTTTTGGAACTCTTCATTCCTCTTTTGTTCTTCTTCTGCTTCCTCTCTCAACCCAAAACACGAAATTATTCTGCCGGCGGAACGAAAGATATGATTCAAACTTGTTGCGGATGAAGCACTATATTGGATACCAGAATTCCCGCATGATATTCTCAACAGGGCCTTTTCGACAGAGCTTCCCCTTCAACCGATTTCTTCGTCACATTGACCCCTTCTCCAAGTTTTCGATCGATTTCTGATTGGCAACTCTAACTTCCTCTTTCTTATCGTGATTTTCCGAAGCACTGGAATCCGTAATTGCCTCCGCAGACCACAAGTAGCTTCAGATTGCTACAATCGCCTGCGAAAGGTATCATGATTATCACGGTGAGAATTATTCTCGCATCTAGGTGCTTTGTGACCAGGATTGCGACAATAGGAGCAAAATCTAGGAGTGTTTCAACTCTGGTCTGATGAAGGTTTCCTTGCGACTGTATCGACAATTACCTTCTTTTGTTTGACGAGACAAGTAAGGAAGGTCTTCATCGAGGGAGTCCACCTTATCTTCGATGTTTCTTAACAGAGCGTCGGGACAAACTAAGATTATTTCTTGCGTTAATTCCATAACGAGAGCTTGGGATCCGGTAAAAGCGATACGAATCGCGTGAAATTCCTTCGAAGCCTTCGCGAGATTAGCGTAATTATTGGGCCCTTCGAATGGCAGGAACTCCTGCAAGTGCCCATATAGAAATGCAGTAGTCTTAAGTAACCCCAATCTGGCAATATTGTCGAAAACAGCGTTCTCATACAACCGCTCCGATTTCTTCAGGGAGCCTCATATTTCTTCGATTTCCTATGCTTCACAGATGTTGTCCTGGGGATCTTCTATCTCGGTCAATCGATCAGCTCTCTCTGAGCTGCGAAGTAATCGTAGTAGAACTCAAACTTGGGGCCATCTAGCTGTCCGAGGAGGTTAATCGTCTTCTCCTAACTGGACTACCTGACCATCACTACAATTTCCCTTATCAATGTTCACGGATTCAAAGAGCCTATTCCATGTGGTCGCAAAGAGCTCTTCAACTTTGAATAAACGCCTCATGATATATTTAAGTGTTTTTAGGCAGGATCACCAAAGCAATGGGGTATCTGAAGTCAGTTTTGTAAGAATTTCGAATATTCCTGATGATTTTACGAAGGTTGGTAAATTTGAAGCGGTCACCAAAGTTCTCTCTCAAAACAGGTGTAACTTGCCAGTTGAGCAGTGGATTTTACGGCATGAAGTCTATTAGGAGACAGAGTACAGACGGAAGAGAGGTAATTTAAAAAATGTAAGCACACAAAAGTCCACGTCGCCTATCGAAGCACGAATTTGCGCTGTGATCTACCGTAAAGTTCGCCTTCCAGTCCTCCTTTAAAGGTATTTTTCTTCCCTATATGGACTGTAGATGTTTACTGGGATATGTTCTTACGTTAGATATTTCGACTCCACTACTACAGATATTTATTATTGCAGATATTTACAGATACCATAGACAGATATCTGTATTTTTTTGTAGTAGATACAAACTACTGCGCATGTTAGAGCCGTAGAAAGGTTCCAGAGTAGTGTACAAATAGTGGGGCGACCGCGCCCAGGTTCATAAAAGGGAAGAAGGAATCTACATCTTTTATCAACACACAACCAAACCTTTAAGCAAAAAACGTCATTTTTTAGCGTCGTCCGCAAGCTCCATTCTGCTTTTTATCTACTTTGAAATTTAGGACAGAAAAGTGACCATGTTCAGGAAAAACTTCGCAGCGGCATCAATGTGCAATGCTGCCTGCCTGATGGCCGGACTCCGGCCCGTTTTCTAGGGTGACGCGGCCACGCTGCTAAGCCTGAACTCTGTAAGCTCGCACTTACTCCCCTCAATGGAACATGTGGCCTCGTTTCAAGAAATAACATTACAGCACTTTCCAAATAATAAATGCGTTGATTTCAGAAACAAAAGTTGGATATCGCTATAATTGTAATTAAAAGTTATCCCCTATTTACCAAAAATATAGAATTTTCAATCAAAAATAATTGTTTTGTATCTCACTGAAAGGCTCCAGAAGCACTTTACAGATTGCAAAACGGACATTTTGTTCCCATTTTAGAACAACTTTGGCACCATCTTGAAGAAAAGATGCCTACAGATTGTTATCATTACTAAAGTAACGGTCCAGTATATTCACCTTCAAATAGTTTTCCCTGGTTCCATGTTTTTTAGAAACTACATTCGAAAGTTTCTTGACCTTTGACTCAAATAGAGATCCAGAAATGTCATTTTCAAGAGCACACTGAGGAGCAATATCTGGAATAACCCTTCTCTTCAGATTGAAGAAAACCTCCTCATCTGATACCGTAAGATATTTCATGTCAACCTTCCACCTATTGGATGCAGAAAACATAAAAACATGCCCCTCAGTTACCTTAAGTCCAGTTGGGATGGTGAAATACTGTGCCAGAAGCTCTTTCCAGTTTCTCCACTGTACGTGAGAAGATGGCACAGAAATAGTGCTCGCAGAACTGTCCGATATGACCCTCACCATATCCTTAGGATCTCATACATCACGTAAAAAGAAACTTCCTCTTCAGGTGTCTAAAAGCCCCTTCACAAACATTTCCCGTATTCCCGGCCACTAAAAAGTAGAGTATTTCTTCCTTTTCGAGACCAACCAACATGCACAGTACCACAACATAAACCGATTCTTATTCTGGCCAGTGCAATTGTCCGCATGCAATTTCAAGGTCCGGTACAATAAACCTAGAGTTTCTTTCTGATAATCTAGTATATAATGAACCATAGAAGTACTGTGTTGGCAGTTTTTTCATTTGGCCAATGCCCCTCCGGTAATCCAAACACAAATGTCCTTCCAATATTGCTTGAAGATACACCGAATATATCAAACTTCAGACCAGTTATGAAATCCAATTGACCAGGCTGCTTTTGGAGCTTAGGAAGGAGGAAATTTTCAGCAAAATCAAAAACAATGTGGTTAGTATCCCCGTTTGGATCAACTCTGCAACTTTGTTGAATAGACCTGTAATTTAAAAACTCTGCCTTTGCATGTTGCAGGTGATCCTCTATTGCAGAGACCGTGGCTTCATATCGAACATCGCTTTCATCAAACTCAGTCAGTGAATTTTTCAATGTTGTGCAAGTGTCACACAAATACGACCCTAATGTAGCAATCCGAAGGGTAGGCGTATCGGCTTGCCAGTGCCTTGTAAACAAATTAAAACTTATAGGTCCGTTAGGTCTTTTCAAACCTGCTCTCATTTCCTGTATACCATCCATGAGAACTGACCATTTTCCCCGTAGCTTTGGTACAGACATGACTTCGTGAAAGTACTTTGCCAAACCCGTAAAGGAGATTCCTCTTTTGATCCTCGCCCACGAGGACACTCCATTTCATAATTGCATGCAATATAAATTAGAACTGTGTGAACTACTATTCTTTGCAACCCATACTTTCCTTCTCGAGCATCAATTTGTTTCATGTTAAAAATATCAGGAACGTTTGAGGTACCCACATCACGGGCATGTCTGCGGATGGTTTCACATGAAAGATTGAGAATTGCAGAAAACATCTGCAAACACTCACGCTATTTTTTGATAAAGTATGCTGTATTTTCTCGCATCAGAACTTTTGCTTGTTCCATTTTCGATAGTTCCGTTTGCGCGTGGTCATTTTAGGATCTTTGAATAACATTTTCCCTACTCCTGGAGGGGATGTGAATGAAAAAAGCATCGATCTAAAAAGGCGTACTCGGTCAGCTTTGTTCATTTTTGAAAATCCCAGGGCCAGTTCTTGCTGTCCTGGAAATTTGCGAACCTCGTGATCACAGATGAGACTGTTAAAAGTAGTCGCAAATACAGAATCGATTCGGCTGTGAGGATCATGGTCAGATCGAGGAGGAGAGGACACGATTTTAGGTAATGAATTCAGTAATCGGGCAGCATTCAGCTCGTCATCGAAGTCAGGACTGCATGTGTGTTCTGTTGCTTCACGATTTGGCCGGGTGCGAGTAGCGAGGACTCAGAATTGTCTATCACTGCAGAGGCTACAATCTCTTCGGGGTCAAATGGTGTAGTGGGAGGGGACATTGGAATTGCACGGAGAGTGAAGAATTGGAGAAGTGCTCTCATCTCTTAATGAGATCGATATTTTTGAAGGAGGTGAATGAGATCCACAGAAAATCTCGTCTGAAATGTTTTGGTCGATTCCTCACATTCCCTTTGATTCCCACCGTAATTGGTCACTTTCCTGTCTGCAGTCAAGGATTCTACAATTTAGTGCCTTTTGCTAGCGTAATACACCATCACAAAAGAGACTAAAAGACGCAATCCATGCAGCAGTGCAAGAAAGCATTTCCCCGGTGATCAAAGAAGGAGGGCATTCCGCGCCTCCATAGCCCTCCCCGACGCCTATGAATGAGTGTACTGCGCCCCGTGCCCCGGCCTTAAGATGAGTATTGACCCCGATAATTCGCGGTGTGGCTCCAATACTACTGTCAAGTCCCGCTGTTCCCTTCGGACGTGCCGTGCCCGAGACGAGACTGCCCCGAATCCCTCGACTATTTCGGGGATGACCTCCTTCACTGCAGACAAGTTGGGCACAGAAATCGACGGCATGGCCATCAAGGGGCCCTATTTGCGCAAGACCTGCAGAAAGCGGCCCGTCACCCCGCCATCGAACCGCGCGACGGGGTCCATCGCACGAGGCCAGACATCCGGGCTATGGGAAGCAGTGGAGGTACGGACTTCTTTGAGATGACTTTCGTCAACCAGCTGGCGCCCTCCCACAGGAGTGCCCAAACGTTTAATCCGCTCACTTCGCTCAATGCGGCCGCCTCCGCGAAGCATAGAAGATATGATTCTTTTATTGCAACCTCCGGGAGAAGTAAGCTCGTGCCTATTCCTATATCTACTCCCGGAGGGTGGCACCCGGACGCCTATAGGGTGCTAATCGACGTCGCGTGGAATGTGGCCGTTAGAGCGATGGAGACATATGGTAAGGTCCGTACGGTACTTACTCAGAGGCATGCTGCCGCGGCCGTAATGTCCAACGCAGCTTTTCTGCTGGGGGACCTTAAGCCGGCCTTTTAGGGTAATTTCAGAGGAATTACTGCGCACCCTGTAGGGTATTCCGGGCCACAACAGACCACACCTTTCAAATATTAAGTCACCCCACATTTTCCCCTTTGATTTCTATTTTAAGAAGTGCCAAATCATTTCACCTTTCGTGGCTAGTAAGTCCGCGATTGTCCCTCATTTTAATCAACAAGTCTAATAAATCACCGCTAACTGAAATTCTACGACCAGCCATTTATTTATCTCTAAAACTCCGAGAATAGTGATGACCAACTTTTGTTCTTGAAACCTACCCAAATTTCCCCAAATTTCCCCCCTGTTAAGTTACTAGAACAGTGAACGTACTGCACGGTACAGTGAGCGCATTAAATATACGACAAGTGGCATTTTAAAAGTATTTTCTAAACTATTAAAGGTTGAAAAACGGCGTTTTTGTGCGTAAAATACTCGAGGAGACACTTTTATCCAGAAAAACTTATTTGAAAAAAAATAATATTTATAAAGATATTTGCGTTTTCCCACAAACACCCCGGCAATAAATATAGCAACAATTTGACCGAAACCTTTATTGCGCGGGAAAAATACACCTGGATGGCGCCAGGAATGGCATAAATAAACAACAAACACCTCCCGAACAGAAGAAGCAGAACGCGTTCCAAAATATGGCGGCCATCAACATTCATCGCGATGCCCCGAAGGCCGGCCCTTAGCATTTTTGAAAAAGGTCAGAGACTGGCCCACCACTCCAACTGTTTAAGTGTTTTCGCAATTGCGAGGGATCTAGACCGCTCAAGAGATGTCATTCATTGCTTTTTGAAGGCTCCAGACCGATATGGAATTAAGAAAAGTCCGGGTAGGCCGCCGAAGATGACTGGGAGCATTATAAGAAGGGTAATACTAGAAGCATCCAAAGGAAATCTGGGGTTCTCAGGCTTGATAAAAGCCTTGCAACTTCCGGTAAAGCCTTGGTGCGTACGTTTGCTGCTCCCAAAGCAAGCTCATCTTCGTTACAAGAGAATTGCCCGCACTCTCGCAATGCGTGAGAGGCATCAATTAGCTCACCTGAGCTTGGCAACCCAGAAAGAGACCTGAAAAAACACAAAGTGGAACCAAATCGTTTGTTCCGATGAAAAAAGTTCAATCTAGACGGACCAGAGGGTTTGGCGTACAAGTGGAATGAACGTGGGAAAAAAGAATTGGTTTTCTACAAGGCAAAATGGTGGGGAAAGTGTAACGGTTTAGGCTTGCTCTGCAGGCACAGAATTACCCCCGCTTGTTATTTTACACGGTAAACAGGACAGGATTAAGTATGTCAAGACGCTGGAAGACTATCTGTTTCCTTTCTCAGAAAGTCTTCCTATTCAATGGAAGTTTATGCATGATGATGCTCCACACCATCGTTCGATTCTGGTAAAGAAATAGCTCCAGGACAATTCTATATCTGTTTTGGACTCGCAAGCCTATTTTCCGGACCTCAACCCGATTGAAAATCTTTGGGGTATAATAGTTCGACAAGTTTCTGTGCACCAGCGTCAATTTGTAGATATTAACTCTCTTACAGAATGCATCTTTGATGTGTGCAGAAATATCGCCTCAGAAACGCTCGATAAGCCGGTTAAATCTATGCAAAAGCGCTGTATTAGCGTTAATCACGCCAAAGGCAGAAAGATAGACTACTAAGAGTTACTCCAAAAAATTCAGCTTGTCCTTAGACGGCTTCCTCTTCAAAGGGGGGAAATGTCTGGGTGCTTTAATTTTTTGAAAAGTTTGGTCGGTTGGGGCCCGGGGTATCTTAGGGGGTTACCGATGATGGAAAGTCCTATCTGCCAGCAAAGTTACCTGGAGCATACCATGAGATATGCCCGCCCCTTACTCATCCTTCTCCCCACCAGCATCTAACCCCTCCAGATCGGCAGCGACATCACGGACGTCTTCGCCGTCCGAAGAGTTGAGATCAGACCAGTCCATCCAGCGAGCAGGCACCCACAAATGCTCCGTGCCGTAGGGTCCCATCACAGGCAGGTTGGTGTCCTTCTCCGTGGCCGTAATAATCCCACTCTTGCGCCATGACGTCTGCCCATAGACGCCTTTGGGTGTTGTTTGGTAATCGGCGGCTTCCACCAAGGTGGAAGAGTAGAGCTTCCCGCCACTAGGTAGCGGGCGCGTGGTTTTCGGTACCACAGGGTAGTTCACTATGGGCCTGTTTCTTTGGGGAACAGACGGAGCCGAGTGAGAATCCGACCGTAAGCCATCAAATATTGCGAACAAAAGGTCCCTCAGGGAGCGGTTCAAACCACGCTTTGCTGTCTTGGACGCTTTCACGCGAGGTAGCAGATCGCATATGATTGCCGCCACCACGTGACCGATCCCGTAGTCACGCCACACAGTTACACTGTGCAGGCGGGTGAACCGTTGGAGTTCAGACACGAGGTGCGTGACCTGTGCATGTAGCCCGTCGAGGTCTTGTTTCGGTTCACGGAGCAGGGAACGGACGTCACTTTCTAGAGCGAAGTAGACCAGTCGCAAATAGAGGAAAGATTCTCCGGGCGGCTTAAGCTTCCGCGGGACGTCCGACCAAGCGGCCTCCGTCCTCGCGAAAGGTGCTGCGGGATCCTCCGGGGTGTCCAAATGCCAGTCTCCTTTGTCTTCGCCTTCCTCTCTGCAATCGTCTGACAAGTTGAACATCGGGATGGTCGGTTGAGAGGGTGAGCGAGGTTCATTATCGGGGTGCTTCACTGATTGGGGATACTCTTCAAAGTGTTGCTATATTTAATGCCAGGGTGTTTGTGGGAAAACGCGAATATCTGCGTAACTATTACTGTTTTGTTTAAATCTTTCATTTACGATAGACATGTCTTCTCGAATAATACTGTATACACACACAAAACGCCGTTCTTCAACCTTTGAAAGTTTAGCAAACACTTTTAAAAATGCCATCTGTCGTATATTTAATGCCACCAATGTACAGTACATACTGTACAGTACACTGACGGGCCCGACTTTAAGAGCCAGTCGGTTGTTCCACGTCGACCACGTGCCTTGGGTTGCGGGACAGAATGGATGTGGCGATAGGCGACCACATAACTCCTTAAAGGCGTTGGCGTTAGTAGATACGCCTGAGATGATCACACCGTCGGATATGTGGTACCGGTGAGCTACATGGGAGATGAAGTCGTCTAGTAGCTGGATATTGGTTGGGGCAGGTGCACCAAGGGAGTCGAATGCGATGGGGCAGAGGCCGGAACCAGGGTCGCGGACCGGGCCGTCGGAGGGGGTCGCCAGGCAACGTGGAGGCTTACTTTCAAGGTCCCGGACCATATCGGTGTGGGCGAGTCCGGCGGCGACACCAGCAGCCTCAGTGGCCTTCGTAGTGGCGGTGGCCTTAAATGGAGAGACCGTCGTGATATCGACGGATGTGGGGCGGGGCTGGTCAGCGATGGGGAGCTTGCGAGGGTAGACCAATATGTCCGCGGGCTTGAGTTCGGTGCCGGGGCGCGGGTGGCGTGGTATGCCAGGACGTTGCGTAGGGAATTGTGGCGGTGTTTGACCCCGAAGAAGGTTGGGCAAAGGTCAACGGCATGGTCACCGAAGTCGTCAATCTTGTAGGTGCAGTATTGGCAGTCGAGGGTAACAAGTCCCAGAAATCCAGGAGTCCGGGTTTCGGCGGAGGGTGACGGTTCAGTGAGCATTGGAGATCACGGTGGCCGTAGAGAGGTGGGCAGAGAGGAAGGCAGCTGAGAGAGTTTGCCGGAGGGGGAGGCCGCAGATGCGACGCCGGATGACAGGGGCGGTGCGGTGCGTCGGGTTGGAGTGGGCCGCCAAAGCACCGTCGTGCCAGTGCACTCTAGCCGTGGCTTCTTGCTACACCCTGTGAAGCAGGGTTTTGGGTTTGATAGGTGGAGCGGCAAGACGTTCAGGTTAGCAGAGGCCACGGCCGAGCTGGGCGAGTGGTTAAAGACGTTGGTCAGGAAGAATGCTGGTGACGATCGGGCATGTCTGAGCAGGAAGGACTGGACCCCATTGGGGCGGATACGGAGCCCGAAGCAGCGTGGGACCGTATACGACGTTGACCGTTCGCGGGCTGTGGCATCTTCGATAAATGATCGCAGTGGCGATGCAGTGGATTGATGGGGGGGTGAAGAGGAAACCGTAGCCCCCCAGCTGGAGCGGAAGGCATGGTTGATTCCATGCGGCACCGGTGAGGGCATTCCCGAGCAGAGCCTTGTACGAAGATTTCGGTAGAGCGTCGGAGGCATCTGTAGCGAGAATGAAGTTGCAGGGGTCAACATGTATGAAGGCATGTGTCCATAGGTAGGTGGATGCACATATCCTGTGCATGAGGAAACGGGCGCGGGGTTCAAGGACGTTGTGGAGGAGAGCGACATGCGGCTGTAGGCCTCGACCTCGGTCCGCAGGAAAGCATCTGTGAACTCCTTGTTGCCAATGGGGGCGCCGAGCAGTTCAAAATCGTCGTCTGAGCACTGGGAGGGTGGAATTTTAAGGAGGAAAGTGGCTCGGTCGGGAAGAGTTGTACAAATTCTGGCCCTCCGGGTGTTCGCGCAGAGGCCAACGGACGAGCGGGCAGGGTGCGTGTCATGGATTATTGCGTATACCTGCCTTATACCATTAGCTTTTTTTCGGAAAGGGGCGATGTACTCCAGGGAGTAGTGAATCGCAGATGGGCGCAGTATCCTGGTGGCAATCCGGCGGAGAACGGAGCCAACGGCTATTAGGCGGAACTTGTCCAGTTTGGGTTGGATCGGCAAGAGTGTCGCAGCGGCGATGAGAGAAAGGGCCATCTGGTGTCTGGGAGAGTCAGGCTCGCGATGCTGACCAGATTCGTGAGGACACAGTCCTGTGACACCGACTTGGGGGCTAACCAGGGTTTTGACGACGAGGTGAAAGTACCTTGGGGCGTGCGATCGTACAGTGCGCTGTACTGTATTACTACAGGGTACAGTATGGGGCAGAGATTAGTAGTACGTATCGAAAATGTAATTTTAACACAGGATAGTGAGGTATCGAAAACAGATCGCAAGACACATCGCGGCAAAAAACTTTATGGCATCAGTACAACGGGTGGCCGCTGCGGAATCTATCGCTAGCTATCGGCACAAGTCCACACCCGTTTCCTTTTGCTTCAAATGACGGCAGTGCGGAAGCCTCCTCGTCGGATGTGCTCCTCCTGCATCTCAAGTTCCTGAAAGCTCCATGCCCATCACTCGTACAACTCACCTGCTAGGCCTTTGATGGTGTCCGCCGATAACTTCCTTACGAGACAGCGGGTCACCACAGCCCGACCATCCCGTTCGAGGGCGGACCAACCTTCGGCAACACCACGGCCCTCACACTTCGCGCTCAACTTTCCTTGCTCGCTGCTCCCCTCCTCGCCCCTGTTGAAATCCCAGCGAACGAGCCCACCCTTGCTGGAAGCTGCGCACACGGCTCCACCCCAGCTGATTACCCCCCCATTCAATCCCGTCTCTCCCGCTGCATCTGGTGCCGAACCTCGCCCCTCCACGTAGCCTACTCACGCCGCCACGACTACTTCTTCCCCTGCTTTTCCCGGCGCCACGCCTATCATTCCCGCCAACGCCTCCCCCGCAGTTGATGCAGGTCGAACAAGTCCCCCCGCCACTACACCTCGGCGCAAAGGCAAATCCGCCCGCCATGATTGTGTGCCTCTTTCTTCCCCAATGTTTGCTCGGTGGAGCCTCTTGAGGCGACCCAAACCCGTGTCACTCCGCACACTCCCCACCTCCACCTCCATCCCCACACCGCGCACGCATCCCCGTGACACCCAGCTTTAGCGGTACTGAACACTGGCCTCAATCAGGATTGCACTGTTAACGCCACGAAGCCACAGACCACCGGATACTATCCAGGGGGCTGCCTCCTGCATACACCTCTGCCTGCTCCCAACGCCTCCGGTGAGTCTCACTCCCCCACCCCTCCGTAATGCAGCCCTGGTAAACCCGGGAACTCCCTACCCATCATGCCTGCCCGCCAACCATGTCCTGCCTCCGTCCTACACCATCTGCCTCACGCCGCTGATCGACCTCGATCGCCCATTCACCGCTGTCCGAACCCCACTGACGCCCTTCCCACGCCGTTCCGAGAAGCCAACATGTTTCAAGAAATTCCTTGGCCCGGCGTAACGCAATTTCAGCTCCTCGTCATCAAGCTTGTTAGGAGCGCTGGCCTCTGCCAGCAAGCCCCTCACAATCCATCCCTCCGTCCTTTCTTCACATGCTCCCAACCGCAATCACCCGCCTGACTATGAGGTGGGAACTTGGTTTGCCTCACTAACAAAATCAACACGTGGCCTTGGCTGGCTGCATCCGTCTTGTTTATAGTGGTATCAATTGATATATCCTTTTGTGCAAAACCCTCAAGGCCTACGCCAAACGCACCAAGTCGCTCTAGACATACTTTCGCCGTAACCCCCGACCTGACAGCTGGGTAGTGGTCGTGGTGTGGCGAGGCGTCCGACATGGCAAAGATTAGCGGTCCTACACATACCCCCTCTGGCTGATAACAATGAACCGCAGACTCAGGACGCGCTCCGCGAGGTTCATCTCGCTCTCCCACGATCCGTCTTCACTATCCCCGCCTCCAGCCTACCCCGTCGCCCTTGCTCACCAAGGCCACTGCTATTTTTATTTTTAGCAGGTGGTGTAAACGATGGTCGCTTAACGTTCCGGATGACAACGTAGAGTATGTGCTGTAGTGTATGTACTTGCCTTTGCGGTAACGGGATAGTTATGGCAAAAAACGGTGCGTTTCTAAATCAAAGCATGTTGTTCGATAGGCAGGTGGCACTTGGCGGGTGCAGGCGGCGGCGGCGTAAGGGGTATCTCGGGAGATGGCGGCGATGGAATGTTGGCTTACATGAGTTTTGATTGTAATTAAAATAATAATAAGATTACGCTTGTTGATTTTGGTTTACCGGGGCATCGGACGGGCGCATGCAAGGTGGACAGACAGCTCATACTGTACGGGATCCGCTAGTACTGTAATATCAAGACGTAGACGCCATAGCTGTGTAAAATTGTGCAGTACTTTGTACTGGTACGCATAAAAAAATGGTGCACGACAACGCATGCGTTGTACAAATCCAAATGTGCTGCAGGTTGCAAGGCGGTTTGATATGCGATCCGCCTTTGCGCACGGCCACTGGCCAACGAGAGAGATGCAGATCGGCAAGGTGGTTCAAGGCGCCGCCCAAGTCAATCAACATGTGCCTCCTATGGGGTCCACCGTATGTTATGTGGAGCGAGGTTGGGGCGGTGTTGGAAGTTTACGTGGGATTTATGGGGCGTGGATGTGTGTGGGTATGGACGAAATGTGGGGCGTGAATTGGCTGTCGAGGAGGTGGCGGACCGTTGATCGAGGTGCGAGCGGGGGCGGCTTGGAGGCTGTGATGGGAGGGGAGACTCTCGAGAGTGGGGAATGTCGCGGATTTTGCATCATGTTGGGGGTTGGTACAGTACGAGTGTGAGTTGTGGAAAAACGGCCGTATGGATTGTTCGAGTTGGGGTGTGTCGGAGGGCTATGATTTGCGGGAAAAGTAGGTTATTTGTGGGAAACAAAATGTATTGCGACATTGGGAGGGTATCCGAGCTGGCCTGGCCACGTACTGTATGTACTGTACTGTACTGTACTGTACTGCAGCATGACTGAAAGTGGTTGTCATTGTAGTGAATATTGTTAGGGCATGCATTACTATAATACTCGGCTGGCAAGTACTGTACAGTACAGTACTGTACAACCTAGTCATTCTGTAAGGGCTTGGCGACAGTTTACCGTATCAGCACAGAAGCACTGAAAAGTGCAGTATTATGAATAAACCCGTAGAGTTTTTGTCTAGTTACTGTATTATTGTTGGTGCATTACTGCACTGTACAGTACAGTAGATCGATGGATTGCATTTTTGGTGAGGAACTGTGTAATGTACTGTACAGTATTGAAACAAGACAAGTACAGTAATGAACAGCATTACCTTCGGCACCTCAACATGCATTTGAGTAGTCAACTCGCAAAATTATTCATATTACGTACAGTATGTATGATCCAAGAGATGCAGCATGCTGCAAAAGTATGTTTAATTTTGATATTAAAATATCAAAAGCGGAAAATGTCCGAGTCTAACACATACCACACCAGCCCCCCGCAATGGCCCACAACTCACCCAACAGATCGCCCCGCAACGCCACCCATTCCGCCGTCCATCCATTACATGGCACCAATGGATAAACAACGTCAACCATTGATCCCTCCCTTTCTGCCTAATGATCTCGCACAATATCCCGATATTGAAACATACTACTGTAAGTTAACACCCCGATCAATACGCCGCCCACCATTCGGCACTCCCAATGCATCCCCCATTCCGCTGGCCCGCCGGCATACCCTCCACCACCCTCCAATCCGTCCTACCCGACACCCTCGACCCTCCGTACTTTTTACCCACATCCGACATGTATCGCATCCATAACAGACGCCCTGTGCATACTTCTCTGCCACCTGCTATCCCTTCCTGCACAACCCATACTACATAAAGCCGATCCCCACGTGACATCCCCTCCTTCATCCGCCTCTCCTCCGCCACCCAACCCGCCGCCGTTCACGTCACTCCACCCATCTTGCAAACCCCAACCACAGCCCACCCTCACCTTGTGCACTATGCTCTCTTCCGCGATCGCCCCATTGTATCCCCTCTTCCCGCTCCTTTACACACTCCCTACCCTTCTCACCACCTACCCTCTCCTCCCTTCTGCCCCTCCCACTACCCACATCCGTTACACCCCCCTGGTCACCCTCCTTCTCTTCCCCCCCTACTACCCCTCTTCTACCATCCCCTCTCCACTCCATACCCCGCTACTCACCGCCACCTTCACCCTCCTCCTCTCCCTCCGTTTCGCCCATCTCTCCCCACTCCCCGCCTACACCCCGCCTTTCATCGCCTCGATGTCACCATTCTCTACTCCCTCCCCCTACTCCCGCACCTCACATCCTCACCCCTCCCCTCCGTCTCACCTCCCTCCTCTCCCTCCTCCTCTCCCTCTCCCTCTTCGCCCATTCCTCACTCCTCCGCCTCTCCAACCCCGTCCCTCCTCTTCCACCCCTCCGTCGTCTCCTACCCCCAATGCAACCCCCCATCAACATCCCCTTCACCTCCCTCCCACACCACGCAACGCCTCAGCCTTCTCCCTCCTCTCTTTTCATTGGATCACTCCTATCGTTTGTAAAGGCAAGCTTCACCCCCTGGAACAGAATGACGTCCTCCCGCTCGCACCCCGCTTCCGCACCCACCGTACAGGCCACTCCACCTTTCGCCCACTCTGGCAACACGAGCTGCAGCGTCGTAAACCCTCCTTGCTACGCGCCCTGTTTCGCGCCTTTGGCACTAGGCTTTTTCTGGGCGGCGTTTTAAAGGCCGTCAACGATTTTGTCTCTTTGTTTCTCCCATGCTGCTGCGATCAGTACGTTGCGCCGCAATACTTGCGCGCAGAATACCTCCCGCTCCCCTCTGGTCTGTTTTTGATTCTTCCTCCCGTGATAGACAATTGCGGCAGCTGACCCTTGTGTTTGTTGCATTTCTCGTTTGTCCGTCTTTGTCGAGTAGATTATCCAGCACTTGCAGGAGCGAAATCACGGGCGCGATGTGCCGTTACGTGGCGTGGCTTTGACTTTTGCTTTATTTATGACTTATACGTGCCAGTCGATGGTGTACCATCAGTATCTTAATCTTGTTTCCATTGTGGGGGTGCAGCTGAGGGGCGCCTTGGTGACTGCCGTCTTTGACAAGAGCTGCCGTCTGTCCCCGGAAAGTCGAGTTTTGTACAAGTCAGGCCAGATTCAAAACCTCATGTCCACAGACTCGCGCACCATCTCCGAGTTTATGATTTACATTCACATGCTGTGGAGCGCCCTGGAGCAGGTCCTTGTTGCCATGGTGCTCCTCGTGAATCTCATGGGACCTCTCCCCACATGTGCAGGTATCCTTTTCATTGTGGTGTCGGTGCCCTTGCAAGGCGTGCTCATGGCAGCTATCAAATCCCTGCGCTGCAAGGCCAGCCATTTCACAGACGAGCGGGTGAAGAATATCGGAGAGGCCATCAAGAGCATCAAGCTCGTCAAATTATACGCTTGGGAATTGTCGTTTATCAGGCGTATACTCAACGTGCGTGCCCACGAGCTGGAGTATCTAAGGAAAATGGCACTGACTGAAGCCTGGAGCACTACCATCGTGACTAGTATGCCCACAATGCTCACGGTTGTCGTTATCACAGTCTTTGCGGCCTCTGGGCGGTCTCTTAACGCTGCTGTGGTATTTCCCGCAATTGCGCTGTTCAGCGTCATACGTCCGCCACTCTTGTTTCTACCTGGAACTATCATCAACTCCGCCCGCGCAGCCGCATCCCTCTCCCGCCTTCAGACTTTTTTCTCTGCAAGCGAGATGCCTCTCAGTCGAGGAGGACCACGGGCGTTTGACCAAGGGAAGTTGGGCTCGGGAAATCTGGACATAGCTGCCGAGAACGCCTCGTTTGCTTGGGACCCTTCAACGTCAAACACAGCCCCAACGCTGGCTAGAGTGTCTTTAAAAATTCCGCAGGGCGCCCTGGTGGCAGTAGTGGGACCGACAGGAGGTGGAAAAAGTTCTCTGCTAGTTGGTTTGCTCGGGGAGCTTCCAGTCACAGCTGGAAAGGTTGGCATTCGCCATGGCCGAAGTGTGGCGTATTGTGACCAACTTCCCTTTCTTCAAAATGCTACTATTCGTGATAATATTCTGTTCGGGAAACCTTTTGACGACGGGCACTACAGAAAGGTTGTCGATGCATGTGGCTTACTTCCAGATTTCCAACATCTTCCGGCTGGTGAATTTACTGAGATAGGAGGGCGTGGTGTTAATCTTTCCGGGGGCCAGTGTGCGAGGATCTGTCTTGCCCGAGCAGCCTACTCTCGCTCAGACATATGTATTCTAGATGGTCCCCTGTGCGCTGTCGATGCACACGTTGGCATGTCTATTTTCAACGAGTGCATTGTGTCATTGCTCAAAGACAAAACAAGAGTGTTCACTACAAACCATATGCACTTTGCATCTTCCTCTGAGGTTGATTTAGTAGCTGTTGTCAGTAATGGAACAGTCACGGAATTTGGCAAGCCGACGGATTTACTGAAAGACCCAAGTTCAGAGTTTGCAAAGCTTGTTGAGACCGCGAGCGACATGAGTGAGAAACGTACCCCAGAAGTCAACGTTCAAAATCCGATTCAAGTACGACACGATTCCCGGAAGTACCATCCTGACTTACTCTATCATTCGGATGCTGTTCCCGTTGCGACCTCAATGCCTTTGATGTCAGCAGGTACCCAGAAAGTTGCTGCTGTGGAAAGTGAGCCTGATCCGCTTATTACGCCGGGTAGTACTCTGGACTACGGAGCGATTGAAGCTGGGAAGGTGACTACAAAGGAAACTAAACAAAAGGGGAGGGTGGAGGTAAACATTATTGCTCCTACCTAAAGGCCATGGGCGCTATGCGATGGGTGTTACCAATTTTCATCTTCGCTGTCCTAACACAGATGTGCACATTAGCGGTCAATCTTTGGCTTAGTATCTGGAGTGAGGAAAGTATGGGGCCAAAAGGGAGTGAAAGAATTGGATTTCATCTTATCGTTCTTTGCCTGTTGGGCTTCTTCGCACTGGTGGTATGCTTTGGTTCCGCCTTTTCTCTCGCGTTTGGTACAGTGCGGGCGTCCGTCGTCATTCATGAAAAGCTTTTGCTATCTATGCTAGGCGCCCAAGTTCCTTTTTTACCGCAAACCCGGAGGGTCGTCTGGTGAACCGGTTCAACTCGGACATGGACAAGATAGACTGCACGCTTGGTCCCACCATTCAGTCGCTGCTACGCCTTCTCCTCAGTCTCGCATTTACCCTTGGGCTAATCTTGTGGGCAACTCCGGCTTTCATCTTCTTCGTTGTCCCAGTTGCTGCTGTTTGCCTCTACACGCAAGAGTTCTACCGCAAATGTAGCGTGGATCTTCGTCGTTTGGAAGCTCTAGCGTGTAGTCCCTTGTACTCCCACTTCGGGGAAACTCTGGACGGTTTGATTACTGTCCGCGCATACGGAGGCGTTCCGCGTGCGGCGCTGAAGTCTGATTTGTTTGTGGACTCATTGAACAAACTCTCCTATGCGTCTTGCAGTGCCAATCGCTGGATCGGATTCCGCCTAGAGTCCCTGGGCACTGTTCTCATACTTGGCGCAACTGTACTTGCGCTGTTTGCGCCACCGGGTCAGATCTCCGCAAGTATGACTGGACTGGTCTTGTCATATGTGATGCAAATCATGGGTGTAATGACGTGGAGTGTTAGAGAATTTACAGAAACAGAGTCTCAAATGTCTGCGATTGAAAGGGTTGCCGAATACTCCGAACAGCCGTTCCCACAGGAAGAAATCGGTGGGATCGAAGCATATCTGGAGGAGCGCAGGCGCACATCGGAAAATGTAATTGGCGGCGATGCGCGAGGTCTGATCTCTGACAAGCGGACGAGACAACTGCGATGTAGCATTGGAAAAGGGCGTTCGCGATGGCCTAGGAAGGGACGCATTGAGTTTGAAAATGTGGAAATGAGATATCGGAAAGAGCTGGCTCCTGCGTTGAGATCAGTGTCGTTCACTGTTGAGGCAGGTGAGCATGTTGGAATTGTGGGGCGAACCGGGGCTGGGAAGAGCTCTGCTGTTCAGTGCTTGTTTCGGCTGTACGAGTTACAGCGCGGGCGGATCCTGGTTGATGGCGTGGATATTGCAGGACTGCCATTGTTTGACCTGAGGTCTTCATTCGGGATCATTCCGCAGGAGCCGGTGTGTTTTTCAGGGACGGTGAGATCCAACCTGGACATGTTTGCGGAACACGATGAGCAGCATATCCTCGACGCACTCCGGGCATGTGGATTGCAGGAGACGATGCCAGGGGAGTTAGATTTGGACTTTGAAATTGAGGAAGGAGGGCGGAATCTTAGCGTCGGTCAGCGGCAACTATTGTGTCTGAGCCGGGCGCTATTGCAAGACAGTCAGATTCTCATCTTGGACGAGGCGACAAGTAGCGTAAGTGAGAAGATGGACAGGCAGATCCAGCGGACATTGAAGGAAGAGATGGGACATTGTACCGTGTTGAAAGTTGCGCATCGTTTGCAGACGGTGATGCAATGTGATAGGATTATTGTAATGGACAAAGGACGGGTGGTTGAAGTGGGGCGACCGCGCGAACTGCTGGACAGAAAGAGTTTGTTATCGGATATGGTGAATGAGACTGGGGCTGGTACGGCGGCTCATCTTAGATACTTGGCGACGGCCGGAGAGTTGGGTGTAGATGAAGCTGGCGTGAGGAAAGCAAGATTGGACGTGACGACGAATATCGATCCGGGTCGTGGGCGATGTGACAAACATGTAGGGTGGGAGATTTTGACAGAGAATGAGAAGCAGTCATCATTGCTGAGAAAGGTGGGAATAACGTGGAGAGAGATGCGGAAAGTGCTGGCGGAGGCGCGATCTGCCGGGATGGATGTTGTGGTTGGCGAAGGTATTGGAGAGGTTGGGGAATGGAAAGAAATTGCCATGATGACGTCGGAGAATTTACGCGGGACGGCAGAGAGTGCTGGTGAGGAGAGAGGAAGAAGAGGGCCGAGCGGAGCCGGAAACTGGCGGATTGATCGACAAATGTAGAAGCGTGGAACAAAGTGCAATAGGGGTTGCGCACTGAGAAAATCGCGGGCGTGATCAGCTAACTTGGATATGTCGTAAAAGCAGTGGTGTCTGCTCCGATTCCTTCACTAAATCTCAGCTTTCAAGAATCCGAAGAGAGAAGACGCATCAGCTCCTGTACAACGGTCTCGCGACCGCCCCATAAACGTCGCCCTTACTACCACCTAGACAGCTCAAATTTCCCCAGCTCGATGCTAGCCCCATAGTTACCTTTTCATGTTGCCGCGTCAAGTCTCATCTTAAGCACCTCTTACGTTGCGATTGCCTTCCGTCCGCCTTCTGTCGCCCATTCCCTGCTGTCCCCCTCAATTCTTCCGACCTTCCACGCATCGACCCACGATGTAGGAGGCGAATTAGAAGGGCAGGCGCGGAGATTGATCATATTAGGTCCATTGACAGGACATGCTTTCGGAGATAGCATGAGTGGTGTACCGCCTTTGGCCCAGTTGATATAATGTACGCTGAGTGACTTTGGCTACACACCGTGTGGGCTCGGAAGTGAGATTGTCTTGAGTGTATTTACCTTTATTTCATTGAGTAGGAGATGGTCGCCTTATAGAATTATGGGGGATCACGGGTTGCCCATGTTGAAGACTAACCCTTGCCGTGAGAGGGCATGCGAGCGAGGAGGGCGGCGGCGACATTAGACCAGATAGCGAAATTTACCTAGTGCAACGGAGGTGCCTTGACGAAAGAGTAACGACGGACTGAGTGGCGAGATACATTTGGCGTGGTCGTCGAGGACATGTCAGTGGTGCGCAGAGAGCGCGCCAAGGGCGTCAAATGTCAGCAGAACGAAATGGCAGTGGACGTGGAGTGACAGGTCGGTATCCCATCGGCGGGGTGGGGTCAGCTGTGCCAGCCCGCAGGAAGGGAACTTCTCACTGACATGCGAGACCGGCGAGCTGGAACACATGGCCAGTGAGGGGATTCCGAACGGTGTCGCGCCGGTGCACAACACAGTAGCCAGACTTGCAGATCGAGGCGTGGACACCTCGAGGGTCCATCGCGGCACGGCAATGGTGGAAACGGATCGGAGCTACCGAGTCCTCATAAATGGGGAGGTCAAAATATCGGCGAAGCATAACTGACCAGACATCGCTGTGGACCAGGGGGTGCGGAGGGATGGGCAGTGAGGAAGGCGGTAGCGCCGGGGGAGAGAAGGGAGTTGCAATGAGCGCGTCGGCGGACAGATGCGGGGCTGCGATCCCGAAGGTTGGGGTGGGCGTTCCAAATGTCATCCTCCCAGTGTGTGCGCATCGGTGGCTCGAAGCATCTGCGCCAGGAGGGTGAAGGGGCGATCGGTGCGTTGGGCGAGTGTTTCGGGCTTAAAGGGGCCTAGGTCGATGGCGCCGACCTCAAAGGCCGGGGGATGGAGGCACTCGAGGAGGAGTGCGGCATAGTAACAAAGGGGAATGCATTTGCAGCTGTTTACATGCAACTGGTAACAGAAGCCTGGGAGTCGTTGACGGCATGGTAACAGGCAGGTACGTGTTTGTGGACAGGCCATTTCCAGCGTGCATTCGCTGTTTTTCTAGTTGGCCCGCAATCACCTAGAAAACCGACCATATCTTTAATATTAACACGCAATTTAGTCAACGGGCAGGCATTTCGCTACCAAGTCTGAATCTACAAATTTGCGCGCTGGGTCTTTTCTCAATCTATCTTTACGAGTGGCTTCCTATTGGTCTCTTATGTCGTCATACAAAGCCATGTCCTGATTGGATGAAGGGAAGTAGGTGAAACTATAAACTAAACGTCCGTGTTTGGCCTAAATTTACATGTCAAATCCGAAAAAAGTACATCGCTAGAAATTACCATAAAATAGATTTTGCCAACAATCCGTATGGGATAATTGGCATTCTCTCTCGTGTTATCTATACCTACTACATTGACAACACAAATTTCGGGGTGTGGTCATCCTCCTTTAGATAAGAGAGTGACCTGGCAGGTTTCGAATTCTTTCCACCTTGACCTTCCAAACCCCCCTCTGAGCTTGCAAACCATTTGTATACGCATCACTTCGTTCTCATCCGCATGTCAAACTGTAATCACCGCAAACGTGCATGTGAGTGTTGCGGGAGTTGTCCGCGTTGCTTAACCTATCGCTGCGATGGCATACGACGCGGTCGCGGAAGACCGAGAAATACCATGCCCACCTCACGCCCTCAGCGCGAAGCCGCCCGGGATGCGAGAAACGGCATCTACACGTCTACAAGATTACTTATGAGATTACAAGCTGATTCTAACGCCTCTCAACTTAAAAACCATCAAGCTTCTATTTGTCGTACCGCCTCTTCTCTCTTCTCCGCAATAGGTATACCAAAGTAGGAACTACGACCCCTACCAGCAGGAAACAGAGATTTACTAAGGTTTTTGACGTCAGTTTGAAGCAAAGAACCGGCATTTACTGGCTAATATACCAATGCGTATCTTATATCTCACGTATTCTATTACCAAGTGATGGAGACACACTTTACACATCTTACAAGGAGGAAAACGTTATAGATAGCACTCTACGGGGAGCTGTTCTGGATGGAATCAAGACTAGTAAGAAGGGTAGTGTTGAGGGGAGGGTGTTACGAGCGCTGCTGTGCGCTAAGTCTAACACCGACCAGGTTGTTGCATTCCTTGGGCAGCAAATAGAGCCCGAGCATAGCAGTTCACATTCTGGCACGGACACTCTCATTCATGGAAATCATGGTGACTATGTGGGTGATACTGTTATGGACAAGAGTGCCGCCGGTACTGGTACGGCGCAGAATAACTTACATATTGCTGTCGGCGATCAGGACGATGATATCCATCGAACTGGTTCGCAAGCACGAGCATACAGTAATTATTCTTGTCACGTAGATGGTCGTATACTAGATGAGGGCGATGCTGCGACTGCAACTGGTCACAACTGTAACACCTGCAGAGCTCCTGTACATGCGCTCTGCTGTCAGCGGATTCTTGGAATCGATGTAAGCGATATGTACTTGGAGCTGTTCTGTTCAAACTGTTTAATTACAGAACCAAGCAAACAGAAGCAACTACTAGAGCGGGAAGATGAAGTTGTTTTTAGTAATGGAAAAAAGGTTACGGAGTGTAACGGCGGACACGACTAATGAAAAGCTGAAAGTCAGGCGCCAAATGAGTGGTCCAGCTTCCAGGATGTTCAGGACAGCAAGAATGGATTGGAACTTTATACTTTGTTCAGGGAAAGTAACAGAACACAAAAGAACAGTATAGAGGTTCAGAGATAATACTGTCAAAGATGTTAAGATTCTTGTTTAGATCAGAGAACATTCAGTTGCTCTCTTGGCGGACGGAACGAGTTAAGGTGAATGGAAAATGGGTTTATTTACGTGCTTTGCTTCGTAAGAAGACGTGTGAGCAATTATTTAGAGATTATAAAGAAGCCTGTTCCATGTTGGACAGAGTTCCTCAAAAGTTGCTGGGAAGGTCATCATTTCTGTCTCTAGCAAATACATTTACTCGACACGAACAGAAGTGGAAAAGCGAAGTAGATTATATTCTTGGCTCTCTCGTCTATGATAACATGAGAACTGCAAGAGAAATTGTTGAAAACGAAGTGCATGATGGCGATAAGAAATCGCATTTCCTTGAACAAATTGTTCAATAGAAGAATTCTTGAAGTTCTCTTATCTGGAGCAGATAGAGTCAGACAATTATGCCTTCCATAATACCGATTATGCTTTAACCCGAACACCCGAGAGGAATGAGGAGATGCCACAAAACAGTTCTGGTGTTACAACAGCGCAAAAGTCATGCAATACTTGTTTATCCGGCTTTCAAATCCTGAGAAACATTGAAAATCCTATTCAAACCCCTCAACCGGATGTAATCTTGGCACTCCGAGAGATTAAGAACAAAGAAATTCTATACATGGGTCATCAACATAGATGCTTTAATTAAGAGAAGTGGATGTCGAAGTTATTTGAGGAAATGAAAGCTGAAGATAGCTGTGAGAGATGCGTGATTCTAATGGATTATAAGATAAAGCTTGAGGCTATACGGTATAGGGAGACATCGATGGAGTTCTTCGGAAAAAAGGGCATATCTTGGCATGGATCTGTTTTCTTTTATCGTGATATCACAGTACCAAACGAAAATGATACTGCTACTCTTATGGAGCACAGTCGATCGGACTTGAATGCTACGAGTGAAGTGAACACATTGTTTTTTGACCACATTCTACCCAATGACATGACACAATATCGTGCGGCGGTTTGCTCAATACTAGATGCTGTACTGGCCCAACTGCGGCAAGAGCTACCCAACGTTAAGAGAATTTCTCTTTTATCAGATAACGCCCGCCGTTATCAGAACGACTTACTACTAGTCATGGCCCCTTTCTAGCTAATCCCACAGTTTGCGGCTGGATTTCTTTCTCTATTCTGAAACACAGCGTTGGAAGAGCCTAGTGGATGCTCATTTAGCAATAGCTATGATGAATGTTAATCGTTACTGCAATCAGACCAGGAGAGATATCATCACACCTAGAGATATCGTTGAAGCATTGAATAGTAATGGTGGAGTTGCAAATTGCACAGCGGAAATGTTACATTTACCACGTAATCACAGCTCAATGAGGAAGTGGGTTGAAGCACAAAAAGAAAAAAAGCTTGCTAAGCTAGTTCGTCTCAACGAGTTCGAATATCACCAACAAGAAGAAGACTGGTTTAGTTAAATGCTACACGCTTTCTGATAGTGAATATACTGAATATGAATTTAAGGATGCCTACTCGAGGCAAGTTTTTGAAACATCTAGGAGGGTTGTGGAACAGACACACCCACCAAATCCACACGACGAAGATATTGACGACCGGGACAAAGACCCGTACTTGAATATAGTAAATCCTACAGAGGTCGCCTATCAAAGCGATATGACTGGTATAAGAGTATGGGCAAGACATAGGTTAAGAAGACAAAAACGTCGTCGCAAGTTACATGACGGAAATGATATAGTATCTGCTGATACGGAATTACAGGAGGCAACAGAGCCGGACGAAGATCATAATGCAGACGTTGAGAATATTATGCTCTCTTGTGCCAATTGCAATAAACATTATCGACGACAGTTGGCTTTGGAACTGCATATGCAGACCTGTGACGGGGGAAAGCAACATAAAGGGTTGCTAAGCGTTGCATATAAGTTCGCGTGTCAGATGCTTGGAACATCTGATACTACAATATACACGACGAAAGAAATGCATTCTGTCCTGTTGAACGTTGAGATAGATGAACATACAAACTCTTCTGTTACCCTTAAGCCCGGATGGGCGCGACGTCCTGCATATGGAGAAACTATGGGATATAATTTCGTTTAAAGGTACTCTAAAGAGATACAGGAGTGGTTTACAATAGGAGAGAAGGATAAGGGTAATAAAATCAGTCCAAGTAGGATGAGATAGCTTCTCAAGTTGGAATATCCTAAGCATTACGATTTACTGGGGGAGAATAATATTACTGCTTTCATTTCAGTTATGATCAGGAAGAGCAAGTCTAACAGAGATACCACTAGAAACGTGCAGTTGAGTACAGCAAGAGAAGGAAATATCCGAGGAGGCTTGGAATGGCAACAAAGTATGCAAGGAAATTACAGGAACTGTTGCAAAGCAATCCTCGCCTCATGCCGCGTGATTCAAGACAGTTCCTTATTGCGGCTCTAGAATTGAATGAAGATGATCTGCCGAACAATTTTCCGGGAGAGAACCAGGTTAAGAACAAAGTTTCTGCTATCAAGACGCAGCAGAACAAACGAACTGGAATTGACGCAATCTGTGAACGTGAGGGCGTTTAACTGAGTAGAATATTTCACACCACAGAAACACTAGTACTGAGTAAAAAATTATTTTTGAATACTTTTATCGATGTACATCCCGCAAAAAGGGCCCCTTTTTCGAGAGAGATTTCCGTGCGTAAGTTACGTCCTTGAGGAAAATTTTTTCACAACGTTTCTCAGGCTGACTTCAGCTTTCTGAAGGTGTAATAATTGTCAGGAATGAACTATTCCGCGAATTTGACATTTATCAGATTGGTAGCAAAATCGCCATATTTTCTGCCAATTTACTGACAAATTGCGTGTTAAATCACCCCAAATTTACCCCATATAAATTTTAAATAGCGCAAAAAAGTTATACTCGGTACTGTTGTCCGCGACCATCATGAATGTATGCATATAGTGAGGTTCTGCACAAATGAATAGAATACACTTCAAGTAGTTGTGTTCTGTACTGTTTGCAATATTCATTCACAGGGGGGGTTCACGATATAGTGCTCGTTTTAATAGTGCTAACTTCTATATATCGCCACCCAAGAACCGTTGGCACAGTTTTGGCGGGATTTTCGAAGCACCGAAACGAGATTCATTTGGTGCGCTATTGACCCGCCAAAACTTCCTCTGTAACTGTTACAAAGCTATTGGTGCTCCCCGCAGATATGTCCAATTCACATCATGACGATAGTTGTAAGGCGTGAAACTCTCACGATGGCTCCCAACGCGACATCCAAAGCCAAAATGCGAAAACGTACACGGCTGACTATCGCTGAGCAAATCGAAGCGTCGAGGCTACTCTCCACCGGACAAAATGCACTCTTCATCATGAAAAAGTTCTCCGTCTCCCGAAGAACAGTAACCGCTCTGAAGAAAAGGACCACAACGCTTGTTAAACAAATGCAGTCCAATATGATACCGCTGCATAAGAAATCCCTGCGCCCCCCGCATACCCAGTCATTGAGGAACGTCTGCTCCAGTTTGTTCATTTTGCTCGTTCAATGAAAATGTCGCTCACTCACTCAGTCCTCCACCACAAAGCCCTGATGTTACGTAACCGCCTGTGCGATGAACTCAAAAAAAAGAGTGTTCGGAGTACCTCAGACTACAACTCTTCTGCGCTTCTATTGGTGGATACAAAAAGGGATTAATCATCACAGTTTACGATCAATATCCTTACATGGAGAAGCCGGGAGTGCTTCTGTCATGCTTATACAGTAGCTCGGCCATCATCGCTGATACCACTACTTGAAATCGATCAACTGAATAAAGCGCACTTCGCAATAGTGCTATACCTGAAGGTTTGTACCCGGGTAGCACTATATCATGCCACCCACCGTATTGTAAGTTATTAGATGAGCTGTTCTTTACAAGTCTTTTCCCTGTAAAAGGTTCTGAATCCAAAAAAGTGTCATTTCTGTCGTACTATTTTATGTAACCCATTTCAATCCGTTTCTTTCAGTAGCCCTATACGAAACTCTACTCTAAATACTGCAACCAAGGTTGGTTCTCTTGTGTCTATTCGACAAGTGTAATCAATTGATGACTTTTTGTACGAACCAAAAAAATAAATTCAAAATTTTGTTCACCGCCTTTTTTAGCTTTCCATTTTCCCTTCGTTCTCTTCTACCTGTGCAAGGTTACCGTCCAGAGCTTTTGCACCTTCAATGGCTCAGGAAACCAATTCCCTCTCGACATCCCACTCAAAATCCCTCGAAGATGGTGAAAACAAACGAAGGATGTTTGCTCCCTGTAAGTAATGTTCACACCAAAATTCGCTTACTCATATCTGACATCAAGTGTAGGAGGTTGTACGGATCCGATTGGAAGACAAAAATGGTGTCAGGAACAGTCGTGGGGATAAAAAATGTGGCTAAAGGTGGACGACTTCAGAGAATGGTTGTCAGTAACTGGGAATTGCTGGACGGTTCGAAAGAGCTGGCAATTCACTTATCGAGTGTCAAAGAAGGAGAGGCTCCTTCCATCGAGAGATTCACCTGTTTGGTGCCCAATTAATTGAGCAGTGGGAGGACAGTGGATGAAAAAGAAGTTCATGCTGTTATCCAAATGAAGACTGACACTCCCGCGGGATCTGATGGGAGTAGGAGCCCGAGTACAAGCCCATTTCAAGTTCTAGAAGCTCATTTTGAAGGTGTACGAACAGAGATGGTGGAATCCGATTGGCCTAAAACAGCTGACATGGCAGAGAGTGGACTCGGAAAGAGATAACACTAAATTTGAATGGACCTATCACACCAAGACGTTAGAAAGTGCATTGCCCGGCGTATGAGCTCATTCTTTCAGATATCGCTCCACAACGTATGACACCTTATTAATAATTTCTGTGGATGTTTCCTATGCCATTCCTTTCTACTGTTGTCCAGTTAACAAACTTCGCTTTGGAAAGTAATGGTTTCATTCCTTGCACAGCAGGTGAAATTTTGAAGTTTTTTGGGGTTCTGATTCTCATGACATGTTTCTAGTTTGTCGATCGCAGGACCTTATGCGGTAGTTTTTCTCCGTCGAAGTACATACAATGTCCAAATTTTGGAAATATCATTCCGCGATGAAGGTTTGAGATTATTCGCCGTTACATATCCTTTTCAGAATCTCAACCTCTTACAGAAGAAGAAGAATACAGTTCGACCACGCGTTGGAACCTGTTTAGTGACTTCACGGAGGAAATCAGGCATCTTCATCTCCATGTCAATCTAGCAGAGTCAATTTTTGTGGATGAAAGCATGTCAAGGTGGTACGGAATTGGCGGTAAATGGATTCAGAACGGACTTCCACACTACGTCGCTCTTGACAGGAAACCTGAAAATCGGTATGAGCTTTGGACTGCTGCGTGTGGAAAAAGTGGAATAATTTTCAACATCAAGATATGTAAGTCGTCAGAAGACATTGAAAACTCAGATACGGAATGTTTACAGGGGACAAGAGAGATTTTACATCTTGTGGAACCATAGTTCGGTTCAGATAGGATTGTATGTATTGATTCTTTCTTTTCCTCCGTTCAGGCTGCGGAGGCCTTGCTGGATAAGGGCTTACGTTTCATTGGGGTTGTCAAGAATTCCAATCGTCAGTTTTCGATGGCGTATCTTTAGGGTTAAGATGTTGCAAACAGGGTCAGCATATAGCAATGAAAAACTACTGCAGATGATAATTATGTAATTGCAGCTGTCACGTGGGTTGATCGGGAGAGAAGAAACTTCGTCAGTACGTGTGGAACAAAGTATGTTGGTACACCGATTTATCGCGAACGATGGAGATCTGTTGCAGGACGAGCACAAGTTGTCAGTTTGTAAATAGATATTACGAAGGTTTGTAAGAAGTATTACCTTACCTGTGCTCAGGTTGACCGCCACAACCGCTTTCGTCAGGATGACCTGAATCTGGAAAGGAAATTCGAGGTAAAGGAGTGGTCAATGCGCGTCAACACAACATTGCTGGCAATCTGCTGTGCGGATGCCTGGAGGCTATACAAAGGGGTCTTTTATATCTTCAATCAATGTCTCCAAATGAATTCTGCTACAAAATAGCAGATTAGGATGCTTTGAGGACCAGGGCTCGTCGGACCTCCGAAGGTGAAGAACGAGAAGATGAACACGTCAGTGGTATTGTAATTCATCTGGTTACGACAAAAAGGAAACGTGTTCGGATTGGTAAGAAGATCTTGCTCTCCAATCACGATGCAAGGTTTGTATTGAAAAGATCACTAAAAATTTGTATACTGGGTGTCTTCGCACATTTAAAAAGGAAGTTTTTATTTGCCATGGTCACAGCGACCGCGAATGCTTTCAGAAGCACTATCGCCTCGTGCATGATACTCAATGCTTTTAGATGAACTATCTTTTATTGTTATAGCTATTTCCAATCTATTTTAAACATTTCCTGAATTGAAATTTTCCTACTATTGTATGTTAATTAGTATCTTACAAAAATTGGATGAGAAGAAAAAGTTTCTTTCCTATTGCCCCCTGCGAATCTTATCTGCGTCATTCGAATTGCTAGATGTACTTGATTTTATGGCGGAATGCCCCTACATGAGATGTCACCTTGTCCTTTCTCATGTTCAAGAGGGCGCCGTAGCATCCTGAAAACCAAGTAGGTTTAGATTTGTCGAACCCTCAACATAGTTAAGGGTTTTGGAGTTCCCATAGAGAAATCAGCGAGGAGGTGAACCTATGACATATGTGGTGTAGTAGCTGCAGAAGAACTCCTCTCAACCACTACACCACATAATTCATGCCTGCGGGGATGCTATTGAAAGTATTTATAGCATTGATACGGTATAGCTGAAAGTCCAAAAAATCAGATGCATATGCGTTATGTTTTTTTAAAACTTTTTTTGAATATGGTCGTTACATTTGAATTTCATCACAACCCCGGACATCAGGGCCATAGAGGATGTCAGTTAACTGTCCTTTGGCACAACACAGAGCCAGGAGCCGAGTTTGACTCCCTACAGCGGTATCCTCCGTACGGACGGTGGCTTTGAACGGGGGACGACTGTGATGTCACTAGCGACGGTTGGTGTCTCTTCGTTACTCGGATCGGCAAGGGGGTGACCCAGGAGGTGCGTGGGTCGAAACCAGGTGCCAGGGATCAAGAAAAGCGACGCGCACAAGCCGGGAAGCGATAGGATTGCGTCGGTGGTGGTACCTGTGGAGGCGGCCGAACCCATGCGGGCGATAGTCAGCTGCATGGTCTTCCAAGGCGTTCTGGGGCTGGTGGTAGTGTTGGCAAAGGTCAGCAGAGATCAAACTTTATGGCAATAGTATCAAGGGTTCAATGCAGGAACCGGCTAATTTGCAGAAGGGGGATCCGCTGAGTCTCCTTTAACTTTCCCTTGTTCTGCAAGAAGTGACGCGGGAACCCTGTAGGATGCTCATGTAGCTCTTCACATACTGCGGACCTGCTTTGGTATATGTCGGATCAACTACCTCTAACGTGTAGTTCTCCCTAATTACACTCTCAAGGGAGCTGCGGAACTCGACACCGGTGTGGAAGACAAGCTACGGCGGCTGGTGGGCGGGTTTCTGGACGCCGACACTTTTTGGGAATTTCAACTTCCTATTGTGCCCTTTGGGCCCCGCAAGCCAACATTTGGCGTCGGGCTCCGCTCCGCTAAGCTGACTGCGGCCGCTGCCTTCCATTCCTCTGTATACCTCACGCGTGCCTTGTGCTGTACCCTCCTCTCTGTGCTACCGAACACTGCTCTCCAATCTTACACATCCGCAGTTCGGGCACATGATGAGTGGGCGACACAATTGGCACCCGAGAAGGTTGTCCAGTTCACGGCTATCTATTCACGGCAGCGGTTTGGGCAAAGGCCACTCGCTCGCTCAGTTGAGTAAAAAGCCTTTGACGCCATCCCAAAGGGGGTAAGACGACCGTGAAATTCCGAGCCTCGTTGTAAGTGAATGGTTGCAAGGACTGGCTTTCATGCTAACAGGCTCCAGGCTTGGGTACCTACACCTCGGACTGCAATTACAATCATTGTTTTCTCCTGCCTCAAAATGCCTCAAGGGGAGATGCACGGAACTCATGTGTTAGTACGGTGATGTGGTGCTGGCACTTGGCAGCGCACAGACCCCACACCCAGATCGGCCTGATGAGATGTTATTCTCGTTAACAGACCTTAATGGGCAGCTCTAAGTCGCCAGGCTCTTCAGTCAGCCTTTTTTCCGCTACTCGTACGGCTGGCCACTTCACATTTAGTTCCGGCCTCCGACTCTCGATGTCCTAGGTTGGAGGTATCGTTCTGACCCGCTCAGCCCCTTTTAAGGCCGACTCACTGAGACTTCGTAAAGATTTCCTTTCTTTCGTCTTTTAGTCTTCCTAAGGCTTTAAAATCCCCTTCCTACTGCACAGCCGCGCCGGGCAGAGCATAGGTGACCACGCGCTGCGCTGTGCCTATGGCACGACTCGCAAACATGTTTGTATGTCGCAGACCTCTCCAAAGCCGCCTGGCACCCTATCCTCGAGCCCCCGACGTCGGTGGGAGCAATTTCGTACAGCGCCTAGTAGCAAGACTTGTATGGAGCGTCGAAGGAATTCGCAGCGGGACTGGCGTTGCGGACGATAGACAGGCTGATGCACAGAGATGCGGAAAAGGTTCGAAAAAGTAGCTGCAGTATGATTTTTTTTGAGAAAATTGTCCAAATACCCATATCATCAATTGATTACATATATGTAATGGATTTAATCAATTGATGACATTGACCTTGTCGAATAGACACTTGTGTAGGATTGCGGCTTATATTTGGGCTACCGAAAACGGGAGACTGGCTGCTCGGTGAGCATTTTTCCAAAATGCTTATGATTTGTTAATTGTGGTTTCTTACCGCGAATCAATTTGCGGTGTCCCACAAATAGATTCTGCACTGTTAAATGCCATCGGAGGGAATGGGAGCGTCGAGAGGCGAGATACCGTTTCAATTACCAAAGAGACGGGGACAGCAGCTGAAGGGGCGGTTACATGAAAAATTTCACTGGGTTACTGTAAGTGGTACGGGAAGGAATGCGGACATACTCAATGAAGGGGGGGAAATTGGGGTGTTTTAATGATTGAAAAATAGGTTATCCTATGTTCCAAAACGCATCAAATAATTGGTACAAGTGGTCGGAATGGGGGAACTAAGAAAAGGAGTTAATCTGGGTCAAAGTCGCTAGAAGGCCGCCCCGAGACCAGCCAGCAGGCAGGGCGTAAGATAGTTTCTTACGCCTACAAACGGAACACCAATCGGGCCTGTATAAAAGTTATGAAAGCCTCTTTTGTACAACATTGTGTATCGGACACGTAATATATTAAATCAGACGGTAGTACTCCTGTTGCTACCATGAAGGGAGCGTGTCCTCGCAACCGATCTGCACAAGAGCCCTCATGAGCGGCGAGCTTTCTACTTAGTCATTGACGGTTCCCTGCTCGCCTCATCTCCCATGGCCTTGGATGTCACCATTGACAGCCCCCACTCTGCCCCATACCGTAACTTCGCTGATAATGGTGCGTCTACTCTTGACCGTGCCGAGAAGAAGAAAGTAGCACACTATACTGCGGCTTGCGACCAGGAGGCTTGGAACTTATCCCCTTCGCCATTGAAATCTATGAACAGATTGGAAAACGTGGTCTCAAGGCTCTCCAAGACCTTACTGTAGCAACTTCAGGGCTGAGAGGACTGGGAGACACCGTTATTCTGAGTTTCTTTTCCTGCGTACATGTGTCTCATCTTTCGTCCTCCGGTACACGACTGTTATGAAGAGTCATCGTAAAATACGTATCACTAGCGAGGGCTCTCAGTAAGTCTGCCTTGCGGCTGGCCCAGATAGTCTCTGTCCCCACTTCACAACGTTACATTAAAAGATCACCTTTTGAAACGAAACAGTAGTTGGGGCAAAGGAAGACAGGTAAGATAAACTCGGAACGTTGACTTTCAACGAAGAATAATCCTCCCCCCCTAAGTGCCCGTAAATTTTCACTTGTACCCCTTCTTATATACAGTTCCGAACTGCCGAAATTTGTAGCACCTGTGTAGTACCTTTGCCAGCTCTGCACCGCTACAGTACAATGCAAAGCACTATCTAAAAATAATCCAAAATAAAACTTGCATCCCAGTGCCAGCGCAGCCAGCACAGCATGCTAAAATAGAATCCAAACTAAATTTACCATGCCAAATTTTCCTTACTTTGATGTGCGCCAGAGCCCTCTAAAATCCTACAGAACAACCCAAATGGTTCTGGATTTAAATTTTCCTTACTATCATGCGCGCTGGAACCCCCCAGAACCCTTCAGAACAACCCAGATGGTTCTGGATTGATTTTTACACCTTTTCCCCATAAAAGTATCTGTAAATGTCCTAATTGGTACAGAAACTAGCTTAGGCTTCAAAATAGTCGCCCTGCATATAAATCTTGCACTCTGGGCAATCATTCAAGCTCTTCGTTGCCCAAAATACGGTTGCGAACATCTATCCTCGAAACCCTGTAATGAAGCAGAAAAACCTCATTAATATCAAAAAGAAACTGCTGATGAGAGAACTAAACCGGCGTGCACAGAATGGAGAAAAATTGTCACTGAATATGCTCTCCGAACGGGCAAGGCGTGAGTTTGACCTCAGAATGACGCCTGCCAAAACTGTGACGTCCCGTATTTGCAACAACTCTACCCTTGGTGACTTTGAGAGTTATTCCTGATTGAAACACAGGCGCAAAGTTCCAAAGCATGCAGAGATCTAAGGGGCCCTCTTTGAATGCCGCGCAACATGAGAAACAGTAGAAATTTCATATCGGGCGCAATAACTCAAGCCAAGCACTACAGAAAACGAACGAGCTGCTGTCAGCCCACTCGAAAATCATGACCCAGTTTTCAGATAGCTGGCTAGGAAACTTCAAGAAAGGTGAGGTCTGAACGCCGTAAAATTTGGAGATATGCATTACGTGATGTGTTCAACTGGGATGAGGCTGGTTTTTTTTTCAAACGGCTCCAGATAGAACAATTGCTGCTTCTTTTTTTGCATGGAGAAAAACAAAAAAGGCAAGTTTCAAGTTCTTTACATTTTTTAGTGCAGATAGAAAAAAGTTTCAACTGATAAGCTATTGAATCTTCATTGAATGGTTACAGTAAGCCAATAGAGGGATTTTGAAGACTGAAGGTCGGTAAATATTACTTTTCATGGACAATTGTAATGCTAATGGAACAAAAAGAGACGCTACCTATCTTAGGAAATATCTCTATAGAGTTCCTTACTTTGTACAATACAAGCAAGCTTCAGCCGCTTGAAGCTGGTATAATTGCAGCAATGAAGGTAAGGCATCGGCGCAGAGAAACGGAACATGTCGTCGATTTGATCGAAACTTGTAAGTTGGATATTTTCAAAATAGATATTATAACGGCTATGCGTTGGTTATCATCTATCTGGGAAGAAGTAACTGAGATAACTGTTGAACTAAAGAGCGAGCCAGTATGGATACAAGTGTATCTTGCGTCACAATGAACGGTACACTGTATACTGTAAGCATATTTAATGGCATGTCTGGCATTTTGATTTGGAATCTTACAAGGCTTTAACAGGCAATGCCAATGAAATTAAGTTGTGTGGATGAACCCATATAGCACCTGGACTGTATCTGTGCAGTTACAATTTTGGGTCATTCTACGTTCGGTACAGCTTGTACTTCCTCAGAGTACAGTACTGTGAGTTGATAATAACCTGGTATAGATATTCCGATAATAATGCCCACATGGAAGGAATGTTCATTAATTCATATTCAAAGGCTACTGTGGAGGCGAGCTGTTGTGCTTTAGGCGCATTGCTGCGGTGGAAGTCGGAGCAAGTATTTGAGAATTACAACGACAGCTGTAGCGTAAATCTCAAAATAACCTAGTAGGGCTATCTAAAACTCTGGAGACTATTTAAGAGAAAATCACAGGCCTTGAAGATAACTATTTTAAAACTGTTGACGTACAACTCGAATTGTTTCTGCTTAAGATAATGTGTATTCTACACGAGAACTACTACGCATCGATGCTATAGAAAAAGACGATACGAATTCTATAGAGAAGTATATAAAAATAGTTGTCCATAGTGCTAGCCAACGCATTTCTATTACCGAGCTGCTCAATTGAAAGGATGAGATAGAGTGCACAAAAGTTATATCTAATGGGGATATTGCCGATGAAATCGTTTCTGCTGCAACTATGGAGGAAAAGGAAGCACCGGAGGAAGGCAAACCCTGTATAAGCGTATTTTACCCTAACCAGCTACTTGGAACAGTTGCCAACCTGAAGCAAATCTGCGTCAGTCTCGAAATAGAGAACACGCCACTATTTGCAGATTTGAGAGGCCTACAATCAGACTTGCGTATGGAACATAAGCGTGGTTTTTCGCAGACTGCGATTGATCAATTTTCACAGGCCAGCAGTGAAATTCAAGCTTACACTTGTAATCAATAAAAGAAACTATATTGCATAAGAAAATATTTCGTGTCAGACTTGTTCCCTACATCGAGGGTTGATTCTATTTACAGGCTTGTAGTGTAGCTTTTTTGCTCTTACTACGTACTACTGTATATCTATTCTACGTAGTCTATTTTTTCTCTACCATACTGTACTTTTAGCAACGCCTGTTAGGATCGTTGTAGTATCAGAGTGACAAAATCCGTCAGCAGGACTATCCACTAGGGAGTTAAGTTATAGTTAGTAGATGAGCCAGAGATAGTCGACGGTATCTATTTCCTGTAAAAAGCCTCTACACGTTCGGCACTACTGGAAAAACATCAGAAAAATTATTTTCAACCTAATCAACTGCTCTACACTAAAAAAAATATTGCCGTTTTTCAGGCTGGCCGCTAACGCCGCCAGTCTGGTTTGTATCCCTTCAATTTTCGCGACAGTAATTTAATAGTTGAAAGACATGATAAGTTGTTTCCAGCGCAACATGAAGCAGTTGCGGATTGGCTAACGGGAAATATGGTGGTACAGTATGAAAGTGTTCAGTATCAGTGTATATACTGTATACTCATCAATAAATAAATCAATATTATTTACTCATGGTGTTATTGGAGTAGAGTTTCTCTGCGTTTGCTCATTAAAAAAGCTGAGTAGTATTGTACTGTACATACCAAATGTTTAAAGAAAGGAATCACTCTTACAGTCGAACTACATCATTAGACCCATCTATCATATATGAGGGATACTACGAAAGAGCCAATGCATTCCTGGCAACGAGGATCGCCCCTGTAATACTGTCGATCATTTCACAATGACCTAAAAGACACAAAATAAAAATTAAGTAGAGTATGGCAATAATATCGCACAGTGACTAAAAGGGAAACTTACAATCAAATCAACTAAAAATGAGGGTAAAATTTAATAGCAAGACCGCCGTTTTTGTAAAAGACCTATGCATTGATATAAAGCTCAATCTTGTCATAACTTATTTCAAATATAAGCATATCAAATACCTTCAACCTCAGAAACACTATTCAGTCCTCTTACAGTATAATCAGATTGCCCCTCCCCATCCTTCCCAGAACCTTCAACCAAAATGCCCTCCTCACAGCAAGCAACAAAACTTCCTGAAACCACCCGCCCTTATCCCTACTCAGGAACAAGCAGTGAATGCGCTGCATATTCTGGCAGACGCTGCGGTAGAGCGAGAAGCGGAAATACAGGAATTTGATTGCAGCGAAAGCGACTTTTCCACTGACGATGAGACTTCATCTCCTTCCCCAGTTTTCGAAATATTTTATGAAGCGAGCGGTGGGAAAACAGTACACGACATGACAAACTTCGATGCTTCAGAGTTCAACACTTTTTGGGGAAGTTTGGAGGCAATTGTTAGTGAGCGCTATAACGTAGGGCCTAGTAGAAAGGGAAACTGAAGGGGAATGGACATTTTGTTTATTCTTTTAACGACATTGAATTTAGGAGGCCAGTGGGAAATTATAGCGAAAATATGCAGCTTGAAAGGTCAAACGTTCGAGAAAATGATGATAAAATTCATGGAATTGCTTAGTGGTCCTCTTTACGAAGCAGCTGTAGAACGTAATGGGACCTTTTTTGCTTTAGATTAGATGCTTCAAGACGGCAATAAGTTTAAGTTCTACTCTACCGCCAGATACGCTACTGATGTCAATTTTCAACAAGCCAACAGGCCGAGTGGAAATATGCAGGAAGGGAAGGTTTATTTTAGCGGTAAAGACAAGCTTCATGGGTTCAAAGTCGAAGTTTCTGTGCTACCGAATGGACAGGCTCTGAACTGCTCGACGCACTACCCTGCGTCGGTGGCTGATTTGGAAATCTTTCAGAGGAATATTGACATCGACAGAGGCGCCCTTAAGAATAAAATTTCCGAAAGAGAAATTGCCGACATTAGTCCCCTCTGTCGTGAGTTACCAAACTATTGGAGTGTATTAATGGATGAAGGGTACCAAGGGGCGATAGAGTTGACCAGGGCATTGATTTCGTAAAAGAAACCACGTAATGGAAATTTAAGTCGTAAAGAAGAAGCAGCAAACAAAGGAATGCCGTCTCATCGTATTATCGTGAAAATGTTTTTGCGAGTGGTTGTGATAACTGTGGACGGTAGTTGGGAGTAAGTGGCACTGGAAGGAAGACCTCTATGATTGAAGTCTTCGTCTTTGTAAAGCGCTGTCAAATATTCACATTCAGATTCATCCTCTGCGCTTGTAAGACAACACTCATCAAAAGCGGTTTAAAACGAAAACCTATTCCATAAGCGAGGATATTGCCACTAGACGCCGCAACGTTCAGAAGGGCTATCGAAAAAAGCGGCGCAGGCGGATTGAATTGCAGTTTGTAATGTAAAGTTTGACCGTAGAAAGTTAGAGTCTGATTAACGAAAGTAACAAACTTTATTTTCTACAAACGGCCTTCATCAATGCAAATGGATTCGGAACGGGAGGAGGGAGAAAAGAGGATCTGCATAATTTTGACACTACATGGCTGGAGGCAAGTAAAGCAGCCGTACTGATAGAGGTGGCTGACGACAATCCGACGCAGAGTGATGGCTTTTTCTCCTGCAGGCTTTTCAATGAGAGTTCCAGCTCTCTGAAGATACGATGTTCTAGAACTCCACCCATTGGAAAGCGTAAATTAAATTACATACTTTCACCATCAAAAACCATGGCTCCCTTTCTCGCTGAAGGCGGGGAATAAAACGGCGCAAAAAGCTGCTGCGAAAGACCCCGAGACACTTTCGGGGCAACCGTAAAACCACGTGATTTTCATCAAGGTCAACAATGGCGGCCATCAACGGCGTTAGAGCGGCAATATGGTTCGTGAATACTTTTTCATTAATTTCTGTTCCTATTGGGGCCTCTAGGACGGCCGTTCCTTTGCAGTAGTATTGCGTAAGCTCGGGTGGATACAAATTTGTAACATTCTGTAGAGGTTCAATGGGCCACCAAAGCTTGGGTTCTGCTGAATTAAGGTGCAAACCTCTATTCTTCGCGGCTTCCGAGGAGAGTACCTGCTTTGCTTTAAGAAGGAGATCGTGCAGTGAAACACTGTAGCAGTCGTTCAAACACAATTATTGAATGAGGATTGTAGCCGGGTCTTCCTCGTCAGCGATTTTCAATCGAATCACCGCGCTTAATCCAATAGTCGGTGAATAGAGCACGAGTGCAAACAAGAGGAGTTCGATAGTGTCGCCTTGCTGGACTCCAATCACGCTTCACAAGACATTGATTCCAGTTCCATGGACCAAGGCATCCGTCCCTGCTTGTGGCTCTATACCAAACTGAAGTGGTTGAAAAACCCGTAGCGTTCGCGGGGACACAAAGCATAAAAAATCCACTGACAAGACGCCGAAAATTCTCACCTACTGCAATAAGGCGAACGCCCGTATCTTCTTTAGCCAACGCTATGAGCAGGGCACTCGATTTACATGCAGCTAGACTAGAACATAACCTTCTTTTTGCGTGTGTTTTGACAATTCTTATGATTGGAGGTAGTAGACCAGTGTTTGATGACGACTGAGGAATTTTGAGCAACTCAATAAGACGCTTCGGGCGAAGCCCAGATCCACCAAGGGCAGAACCAGGCTTAAATATTTCGACTCCGGCTATTGCTTCTTCGGTTTTGAAGTCGGCAACGATCGGAGCGCGTTTGAAAGGAACGTGTGTAAGTCCGCCGGAGTCCAGTCTGTGCTGGGGATTTTTCCTCCGGAGCGCACCTGATACTACCTGGCAAGGAGGCAACACACATCGAGAGCTGAGGGCCTTTGCCGCTTTACCGTAAGCACCTTCCTTGGCCAAACAGAAAACGCGAATGACATTTGCTTTCATTTTTTCCCCTATTGATAGTGCGAAGATGCCTCGGGACGTAGAAAGCGCAACGGCCTGCTCCCAAAGCGTTTGGTACTGTGAAGTGTTCCAAAGCCTTACGCGTTCCCATAATAGTTCAGTATTAGATTTGTACGGACTTACAGACTCTGCGGCGGACTTTCGCGCGGCTTTTGTCCCAAGTATGACGACTGGAAGAAGGAAACATTTCCTAAAGTCCTCTTCTGCGGTTGGGGAACCTAGCTAAGCTGAATTTATCGCTTCAAAGACTTTTTCTCCCAAAACCGCCGCAATCTTTGCTCGAATTATCTGTGTAATGTGTGATACCAAGGGAATGTGGGTTAAAAATGTCCTCCTATCTTTGTTGGGATTGTGCAGCTTGCAAGGGCATCCTATGCGTCCGATTTGGTGCTTCTCGGAGATTGTTTATCTGGGGTCATTAAGTCTGCATTGTGGTCGTCTCCTTCCAAATGCATACATTTTAAGGCAACCTGATTCATACTAGTGGCAAGAACACTGCTCCTCCGCAAACTTGTCGCGAAAAACTGCTGTTTCCTCCCTCTGGTCGGGCTGTGAATGTCTATACCTCCTATCTAGGCAGCCATCCGACCGTATTCGTTAATATCGTCTGCCATAAACCTCCGGTGCCTGCAAAAAGTCTCCGAAACGCGTATTAGGTAAACGAATATTCTTATACTTGAGTAAGCGGTGCCCAAGCGACGGCTTGATCCTGAGAAGTAGGTATTTTCGTGGTAGGTGCATGTCTAAGGCAACTGAATCCCACTTGAGGAGGATTTCAGTTGCTTTGGACATGCTGTTGCTTTGAACATGCCATATAGCTCTCCTTGAACCGCAGAGGTCGGATGCAGGATGCCGTGCGGGTGCGGTATGTAAAGCACCGTGAGTGGCGGTCGGAGATCGGGTCCGCAGTGGTTACGGTTGCGGCGACATCGGCTGTGGGCTCAGTTGCGACGAGAACTTCGGGGGCTGTGACGACGGTAACAGGGGAGGTGGGGGCAAAGATCTTGGCGACTTGCGCTGAAGCGGGCTGGTTGTCGTCGCATAGGCAGAATCGGGACGCTTGGCATGGCGAACGGCAGCATCCATATCGATGAATTTACAGTCCTTATCGGACGTCAGTTTGGGCAGTCAGAAAATGCTTTCTTTTACGTAGCAGAGGTAACGTCTGGCCAATTATTTTATTAAATTTTAATGATGTGCTTACTCTGAAATGGCCACATACCATTAAACGGCTCGCCCTGTACAATAAGAGGATAGAGTAATTTACGTGAGGAATCATATCAATCCTCTTGGATTCGACGATGCATATTCACTGCAAGTCAATCTTCATTTATCAAATGATTGAGATATCACCCAGTTTTTGGTGGAGATACCTATTGTACTGTAATATACTGTACTGCACAGTACAGTATATGACTATGGGGCGAGAATTTTACTTCATTGATTGTAGTATGGGGGGGGAAGAACCTGTGCAATTGTAGAGGACGGGACTGGGGGGAAATGTATGGTAAAGTACTCAGGTAGATAAAAAAAGGGGGTGGGTGGAACAAGGCTAAGTAACCAGAAATAAGGAAAAAAAGAGTTTCGAACAATGCCAGTGGCAAAACGCTGGGCAGGAGATGGCCCATCGTGTTTACGGACATCACCAGAGCCACTGTACTCAGCATACTCAGTACATTTTATTGTTTAGTGAAGCGTGACGCGACTAACCTTCCATACTCCGCATGTTGAAGTATGTGTACGAAAGTAACACATCTACGGCGTGAATTACAGCAGTCTTGGGCAGAATGTTCGAGCCGGGACACCGGTGCACTCGTGCGAGCGGATGCACTGATCTCGTCACCACTTCACCATTCGTTCCTCCTCAATAAACCCAACTGAAAGTCACTTTAAAACATCATGCAGGTTACTATTCCAAGATGAATTCACGCGAAATATGTATGGAAAGTCAATAAAAAAGCGGACGGGATTGCGTCACTGGAGAACAATTAATCAATTTGTGTGAATCGACATAACAATTGAGCCAAAAGCTTTGTGGACTAATGTTACTGTGACCAGAAAATCCGTAGAATTAATGTTTGAATGACTTCTCCCGCATAAGTAGGATCCTTTAATATTATTCCTTAGAAAGCCAGTAATTAAGTAAAATGTCCTTGTAGAAACCTGTTTCGCAGTTCGAGATGAAATATGAAATCTGTAAGTCTTTGTATAAGCTGCTAGGCTTCGACTTGCCTCTGCAAAATTTCAATGGCCCGATGCTTATCATAGCAAAAATAACAGACGAAATAAACTAAAAAGAAGAAAGTCCGCGACGGGCCACTGGTTGTCCGGCGCCGGACCATCGCACAATTTCCAGTCCAATTTTTTTCGTTCTGCGCCATGACCCGTCACAATAAAGTATTTGAAATTTAACATGGCTGCGACGGAACATGATATAGCGACGGACCACTGCAAAATCTGGTAATTGCTGAAGTGAAAGGTTTTTGTATTTCATTTTAATGGATAATTTACGTTGATTATTTCTGCGAGGTTACAGTTACCAGTTATATGCCTGCAGAAATAATAAGTCCTTTCAGGTTTAATTTGTGGGCATTATGTCTTTTCAATATTTTTTATAGGACAGAGTCTTTCAACAAATATCTAAATGGAGAAAGAGGGTAACTTGGGGCGTCTTGGGTGAAAAGCAATAGGCTCGAAAAGAAAACGCATTATTATTATTTTTTGCCATTTACTGCGTCTCAAAAATCTATCATGCGACATTCTACACTACTGTACTGTATATGCTGAAATAACTTACTGCTTTAATGATGTGAAAATGTCGCTTGCATTCCGTATCAGCACGCAATTACATGCCAGCACAAATACCTCACCAAATTCCCTTCCCAACTCTACTACTGGAACCAGTCTGCCTCACGCATGTATACAAGTCCTAAAATGCCATTCAAAATTGTTAGATGTTCAAGGAATTGAGCCCCACAGGACAAAACGTTCTGTAAAGATCGTCCGTATATGTATTCATGCCTAATTTAATTATTTTTTCATCAAATAGATTATGTAAGTCATACTAATGTCATCTTTGGAGTACATCTAAGTGTTAACCGTTCACTTATGTCATCGCTACAGAGTCCTCTCGAGTTATCGCCAATGATGACTCTTGGGCTCGCTACTATAACTGTATATTCAATTCTGCGTCTACGAAGAGTTTATTCGTGAGCCCACCCAAACTGGAATTTAACCGTATACTTAACGCCAAATGTATCAGTACACTGCAAACTGGAATCAACTTAAACTGCCATTTAATCTTATACTTATTTTTTGTACCACTATTCAGCCTATTGGAGTGGGATTGATTCTTGCACAAAAAATGATGTCGCGAGAGCTTGACTGCTTCCCACATCCTAACATTTCGGAAATGCTATTTAACCTTTTCACTTCTCAAGGAGGAATATCTATGCTAGCACTGGCTCAAATTTAGTTGATACACAATCTCTTGGGAGCAATTTTCAATTGCATATGAAGCTTTCAATTGAGTTTGCCGTAGCTTATTCCAACTTTTCTCGAGATTCTCCCAATTGAAGTCATTCCTCTCAGTTAAACTAAGAAATAATCGCTTTCTAGTAATGAAAATAGTAATCTCTCGTTCAAGAGCAACACGCATTTTTTCGATTTCATACATATTGTTGAATAACAGATCTACTCACGATTCTTGATGGCAAGTGATTATCTAGTTGAACTATGTCCTCCATGAGACATCTCGCCCTTTTGGTTACATGAATATGTGCCAGACTCAGCCCTCGTACCCAAAGATCTGAATAAGATTTGAATCGAGACATTGTAACATAAACAATTCCTTTGGGACTCCAATTCCCTCCTGTGTTAAAGTCGATGGCGACATTGTCAAATATCATACCCTGGATTCGGTGAACATTCATCGCATATGACACAGTAACTGGTATCTGAGTTCTCTTGGCGAGAAAAAAATGTCATATGAATGAAAATGGAACTCAAGTGGCCGCACTTGCACTCTCTCTTCAGGTCCCACATCGACATGTAGAGGCATCAATTTAAAAGAAATACCAATCCTTCTGTAACCATCGTAGCCAATGTCCTCTACAATACACTTGGTTTCCGGTAGGAGATTCCCACCCTTTCTGGTCAGCATGACTACGCAATTCCTTCTGAGTAGCAAACAAGACTATGCTATTTCGTTCAGCTTTTTCCGAACAGATTCCCGACCTCTATGTTCAAACTACAGATACTCCTCCACGTACTGATTACTTGCGGCAATTCTCACGAGTGGACCAGACAACTTGCTCATCTCGTCCTCAATGATTTTTTGTACTTATGACCTCAACACGCATAATCTGGTGAATTAAGGTAGAGGCGGTTTGATACTACGGCTCGTAGCATGTAGATGATCGATAGTCGCTTGAGATGCAGATCCATAAAGAAGGTCTTTAAGAATGTCAAAAACGCTTGTCCTCATCTTAGCGATGATTATGATCCAGGAGGGCGACAAGACCATAACCGAATCCAGTGAAGACCAACACCCAAACTCTTGATTCCGAGAAAGTCTAGTACAACCCACCATGATTAAACTCATTATGCGGCTCCAACTGAAACGGATCTCCAACTACAACTAGTTGTCTTCCACGCATTGGAAGCGCGGCGCCTCCAGGACCTGATGTGAGATTCCGAAAAATGAAGTCGATAGCTTCAATCTCATTGCGCTTGATCATAGAGATTTCATTGATGCTAAGCCCCGATATTTACTCAAAATAGTTCTTACGCATCGCATTCTTACCTAACTTTTCCAAAAGTCGTTTTTCGTCCCAGTCCCATGGCGGAGGGGGGCCGAACAGAGAGTGAGTCGTGCAGTGTGAGTCGTGCAGCCACCAAGATCCTTCGCAGATGCATTACTATATGAAAAAGCTGCAACCCCATGTGTAGAAACTTGTAGGGCGAATGGCCTTTCTTTCAACAACTGTTTCAAAAGAAAAGTCTTTCCGGAACCAGCCCCTCCAAAGATTGCGAGGCTATGACTAGAAAGATACAAAGAGAGAATTTCCTTTTGCCTCGAATCTGAAGTCCATGTACCTGTGAGACCCACGGGATCAACATTTTCACCTCCAGGAACAACACTGACCATAACTTTACCACAGTCCTGCTAAGTTGATACCAAAGTTTTGCCTTACAGAATCGCGAGTAATACCAAGGTTAAATAGCAGCGAATAATACGTCCAGCTTGAGAGCTTCCGAATTTCAAAAGGATGCTTTCCATCTGCAACCATGCGAGTGTTCACGAACTATGCACGATGGCATTTATTGTTAATAAGCTCCCGCCAAAATAAATTATGAAAATGTACAGTACATTGCAGTACTGCTCACTTTGGTCCCCGTCTGAGATTACCCTGATAACTGAGAACCCCAAGCGAAAACAATCACCGGTCCCTGGCTGGCAGTTCTGCTTATTCACTCAGCATAGCACTAGAGTCCCACAACAGCATGCCCGCATTAATACGTTTCACATCTGCTAGCTTCTCCGGAACGCAGGTAGTCCCAAAATGCCCCTCCGGAAACTTCAGCTGCTGAATGAGAGGAATCTCATACCGTTCGGAGTACATGTAATGTGCCTTTTCCAAATCAATTTTTTACCATAAACTAAAATCGAACACAAGTACTTCACTTGATAGAGTTGCCATAACAGTCAAAACTCTTTCCCATAACGACGTACATTATATCGAATGGCTTCTCTAACAGAGATTCGCAGTACATCTTCTTGAACAATTACCGCACTCCCTACGAAAATTCCAAACTGCCTTTTCAGCTATAACTTTTTTATTGCATTTCGATCCCATACCTCTAATCCGACCTTGACGGCTTTCAAAGCATTGATCTGGCGCTCCGAAAATTGATCTTCATCAATTTGAAAGACATTAACAAAACGGGCAACTACAGAGTTTTTCGGGACTTCTCCACCCTTAAAGAAGGTGATATCTGTATTCACGACCCCTCTTCCTACATCTATCAACTCGCCACCATTCGATAGCAAGAAAGTTCATATCGCACTTGGCCACAGAGAACACCCGTGCTCTCCTTTGCAGACGGGCCCTTCCCTTTCTACCCTTGCCCTCTTCGGTTTCTTTCCCTGAACTGTACAAAGAGTAGTAACCCTTCTCTTGTAGAACTTCTTCCAAATATTAAAACTTTTTTTTGAACAGAACCACTTTCATTGCCATTTCTATGAGAAGTTTCCCGGTAGTTCCTATTATTCCAAAGAGATGAATATAAATACACAGAATTGCAAAGTTAAGTTCTTTTGTGTTTCTTTCTGGTTTGTCCACTTTCATGGTCACCTTAACTCTCTCTGAGACCTTAAATCTATGAAAAATAACTGCCCGATGAAGATACAGTATTGATATTGACACATCTTGATCGAGGAGTCGTTCCAGAATCTGATATTTGCATATAATTCCTTCGTTGTATTCTACATCATTCATTCGATGACAGTTTGGAATTTCAACTCCTGTGGAGGCGCCCCCTCTTTTGTGGAAGAAAACCGCTTTGAATGGAATCATCACCCTGGTTCCGTCTCTTTTCACTCTCTAACTGAAGAAACTTATGAACACATACCTAAAGCTTACTGTAACAGACATCGTTATACCTCTGCAGTAATATTCCACCGCCATGTGTTCGATAACGTATCGCATCAGATAAAATCGATATACAGTATCCAACAACATCCGCGGGTATCTTAAGAACTATTTGTCTAGTCGTTTCAGCAGAGGTAGATCTATCCAATCCATTGGATTCGATAGGCTCTACAGGTTGTCCCTCTGTCCGGACTCTACGGATTTTTCCCATGATTCGCCCTGCTTGTAAAATCTGATCTCTTTCAAGAACTCTGCCTCCCAACTAAGGAATATACGGTAGCGAAAGAGAGGGCGCTATGACCTCAGCTTGATCCTCTGGTTGTCGCCTTTTGCCTTGTGCTGCTAATTCCGGAGAGCATTCCGCGGCTCAGATAGGGAGCATAACCAATGAACCGCGATCTTTCCGGACATGAAGTTCATCAGCCTCACGCCATTTGGTCAAATGGCTTTCATTTTCTGGTACAGGTATTCTTTTTCTCAATGTTACGGGCAGATTTCGAGATAAATGTTTAATAGCAGTACATGTGCTCGATGGTCCCCATAGATGGAAACGCTTGCGCTCATTATCTTCTTTCCGTGTCGCCATCGGGCACAGAAGTATTGATACATTTCCCATATCATCTGTTCGGTTCACTTAGTCTTCAATGAAACGTGCCATTTGAATCATTGACGACATGGCGGATAACAAGGAAGATGCTTTACTGTCCAACTTTTCCCCGTCTTCCTAGCGTCCTCGAAGAACCCAGTACTTGAAATAAAGTGCTACCTGCGCGAAAAAAATAGCTATTTGATGAATTCAACCATGCATTCCAACACTTCCACGATATGCATGGAACTGTTCCGTTCCATATGCTGTGATGGGTATTATTGAACATCGGCGTCAGTGTTACGGAGATGTACCTGTCAGAACACATTCGACAGACTTTTTATCCCTTCAAAAATCAAGTCCACTCAGCTGCCACCTTAAAACGGATCAATGAGATACATTCTGCAATACCTCAAAAAACCTATGATATACGCAAGTTCTACGCTTCTCCAATTAACTGAGCTTTTGAAAGAAAAAGTCCAATTAAAATACATCTTGCCGGATATAACCTGCAAAATGAGGTTTCAACAGACTTCCGATGCTAAATGACAGATTGAGGTCGAGTAGAAGAGATCTCAAGGAGTTAACAGCTCTTCTCGCGAATCAAACACATGATCAAAAGAATTTAGACTCCAAGCAAAAAATCCATGGAAAGCACCTCCAACAACCGAAAGAATACGAATCGGCGGGACAAACCATGCATATTTTGCACCAAGGACGTGTTTCAAACTCGTACAAGAGCAGTGATAACTGAAAAAAGAGGAGATGAGGTACATATCCAAGGTTCCGTGAAGCAATTTTCTTGTTGCGGGCAATATTTTCATACTAAGTGCTTCAAAAATGTTGAAAAATCAAGGAACAGCGCACCTGGTGGTCTTGTACTGAATAGAAGAGAGTTGGTTAATGTTTTGATGAGAAAGTTGGATGATGAGGTAGCTCATGCGGAAAGGCGAGAAGGAGCCAGTTATCCCAATGAATATATTGCAATAACTGAAGCCAAAAACTTCGTTAATGGTATCGCCTGCATTTACGAGCATCAATTGCATGAAAGCCGAAGGCATTCGAAAAATAGTCACTCAACATCATTCTCGTCGATGCCAGCCCTTCTTTCCTCGAATTCCTTTCACTGTTTCGCTGTGGCAGTCAGATTAAGAACACATACTTGGTAAGCCAGTAGAGTAATTTAGAAGTCTTGTCTAGGGCAGCGAAGCGAACGAGCTAGCTCTGATAGTGGATTATTCCTCTGTTCATGTGATATAGTATTGGTCGTGTTTAGGCCTTCGTGTATTGTTGCTGTGAAGGACGACAAACGGTTGTGATTAAAAGCATGGAAAGCGTCTGAGACTAGAGTAACGTCTTGGATTGCCCACCAAGGTTATGAATTTGACGAAGAACATAGCCCACATGAAAAGTCATAGATAACGAATCTGGGTAGCTCGAGAAATCTTGAAAGCAATGCATCAAGCACAGCCCTGGGTCCTTCATTTTTCTCCAGAGCTTTTAATGCCAGAACTATAGGGTGGGAAAAAAGAGCAGCTGAATCTACGCGCCCCTTGTGTGAAGCTCTTGTTCTTTTGGGCATAGTACTTAGAGCAAATCCCAAAATGATTATCTCCGAAAACACTCTTCATCTCATCATTGAAAGGAAGATATCTAACCTGCTCATGTGCTGTGAAATATAACCCTGACCTGCAGGCCGCAAAGTAACTATTCTGTTCATTTTCATATGATAAACCCGAAGCAGCAGCTTATTGATTAAATGCCTCTCTTAATTCTGGTTTGGGGGAGTGGCCCCAATCCTTCTTATATTGGGCAGACGAACACTTTTTAGGATCCAAGATGTCATAAAATTCTTAAAGCTTCTGCACTCTACGTCCGACACAGCGGAAGAAATGACCAAACTTAGATAGAAGACCAGCAGATCTCTGTTCAAGATCTAATGCACTAATGAGTCCACCGCGAATTAGTCTATTAAATGTAATGACACAGTTCTCCGGTAAGTTTGCAGTTTTCATATTACGACTAGTTATATTGCACACAGCCTCCCGACCATTTTGGAAATATCAGCTAATTTCATCAAATTTGTTGTTTGTTTCCTTTTCACAAAGTTCGTCAAAGGTACTTGAATAATTGCTCTGTATAGCATGCTAATTTCTCGAACTGCGGTCGAATTCTCGTCCCGAGCTCCATTGGAAACTATATTTGAGTTCTAATAAACACCAGGTCAATCATCGCTGTCAAATTCTGACTCAATAAGTCCGGACAGGATACTCAGCACGTGATGTTCCTCACTTGCTCTTATTTATTTGCTTGACTTCACATTCACTTTTCTGCAGCTTCGTGTCCTAACCCCATTGCGAATGCGATTATTCAAATAACTTAACAACAAAGTACATAACCTATATCGCAGGACCGTACCATTATAGATGGCCAATGCTAACTCCCTCATGCAACATAAGAAGCTCCTTTCCCCGAAATCATCTGCGTAGTCTCTTTGATTGCACCCAAAAGACGACTCGTTATGGTACTCGGGTGGGAGAGCGGTTGGGTCAAAAAACCTAATAGCTGCAACTAGCCCCGACATATTCATGGAATTCACCTTGATAGGTGAACCATTTATAGCGGAAACTAGGAATTATTGCTGTACTTTCCAAACGCAGAAATGAATGGCTAGGTCGAATTATTGCCTGAGCAGACGCAAAGTTTGACAATCTCAGGTCAATACAATCCCCTGATAAGTTTACAAAATTCTTTCTTGATCTCTTCAGGTATCCCTTCCATATTCCGTCTACAAATACTGCGTGGAGGCGGTCTCCATCTTTTTCACCTGTTGGGAACTTGAATAACTCAGAGAGAGGATACATTACCATCAATTTACACATATTAACGCGCATATCATGGAAAATTCTAGCAGATCTCCAGTTCTTCTCAAATCCAAAAATATCAGCGTCTTGGTCGCCCCTATTTTCGATCTTCACATCTGGTTCACCATCTCGCTGTTCAGCAACATCCTCAGCAGTGCTGGGAAGAATTCTATCCCTTCGGTTGAGTTACACTTGCTTCTTAATTGATAGGTTCCTTTGCCTTTGCTTTGCTTTGATCCACGAGTACCCCAGTCTACACCGCCTTTCAAAGTAGTCCCTGGAATAAGATCTGATAGCACATTAGCAATGAACTTTGAATTATACTACACAAATATCCCACACAAGGTTCCAGTACTCAAAGCAAAACCTATCAGAAGCCTTTAGATAAGTACAAGAGGGGCAGCTGTACCCATAGAAATGATGAAAAATTAATGATCCTGGCCTTCTAAAAGAGTAGGGTAACCACAAGCTGCATTAAAACATTTGTACTCCTCCATAACTGTTCTACTAGAGCCCTCAGTGCACATTAATATGCCTTGATAAAACTTTAGAACTCCTTCATCTCCAGGGAGCCGTATTCCCCGCAATCTTTTGCAGCCGAAATTTGAAATGTTTCATTCCTTTGGGACATCGCAACAGCTCTTCGGTCCTTTAGAATGAATTGACTGCAGTTGAAAATGGATAGAGGCTTACGGGATATTGAAAGAATGTCTTCCATGGCATTCTTGTCATATACTACAGGACTAATGTGGGAAGTGCCTTGTTCTCCAACGGCCGAAAAAGTTTTCCACGATTATCCCGTCGCTGGCGACAGTCTTATTAAACACATGTTACCATCGGGTCAAATCACGATTGCGAGGTTTCTTCTTCGGATACTCAACCCTTAAAAACTCTATGGTGCCCCGGTAGCCTTTATCCACGAGAGCAGCCCAGTGTTTTTCGAAACTAGACGCTCCAATACGATCGTCATTTTCAGAAATCTGACTATCAGTTTTCTATAGTTGCTCATCGTGCCAAGCCATACTTTTATCGATTATATGAATGTCAGACACAGACCCCGCGTAAGGACCGATGCACCTATTTGCAAATCCTGTGGGCAAAACGGAAACCTCAACTTTATATCCATACAGCCTGTGATTCCCAGAAAAATAATTCTTTGCTTCCTGTGAATTTCCACTTCGACGGTTGTAATTCTGAAGAGTAACATCTGTCGCATAGCGAGCATAAGGGAAATTCTTGAACTGACTTTTACTGCGACTTTATTTGTTGAATTTTCAATGTGCTGAAGGACTAGTGGCGCAGAGCCGATAAATTTCATCTGAAAACATCAAAATAAAAGCAGAGACGGTTCTCTCGAATGTCAGGCCACTGATTTATAAGGCTTTCCCAACGAAATCCCAAGCTCCCCGTGCTTCATGATTGTCAGTGCTATAAACAAAACATCTTTCCCTGTAAATTTAGAACGGCGGCCTTTTTTAACGTTGTATTTCCCGCTAATAAAACTCGAAAAAGTTTCCCAGATCGACTAAAGTTCTTGCGCTGTGAAATTTGTCATATTAGAGATGTTTCGTGATCCCCCAGCATTGTAGCATTGTAAAATGACTAGAAGTACGGAGCGTCACTGTCATTTACCTCATCGGACTTTGTATTATCCCTTGTAGAGTTGAGATCTTCGAGATCGACTCGTCTTTCCTCTGCAGCCTCGGAAAGAAGAGCCAAATCTCCGGCCGCTTGCGATGTACTCAGTGCTGTGTAATTTTTTTCATTTTTTGTTTTGGAGTCGGTTGTTCGGCGTTTCCTGGATGTAATGGTTTTTTTGGATGATGGCTTTGGGCTGTACATTGGTTTCGTACTAAGGTGTGTTTTAACTGTGACAAACATGGGTAGATCGACCGGTTGTATATGATGTTGTGAACTTTTGAAATGACCGCCCTATTTCGAAAGGGATTGAGTTCCGCCGTAGTTTTTGAGTCATAAGAGTTACACTATATTTTAGTCAAGCTGTATGCATTCTGAATGGCACGGTTGCTGGGTACTTCAAATGCGTTTTCCTATTTACTTTTACGATACCGAAATATCGCATTTATTTAATGTAAATCTAATTGCTCTCGTATTCCCTCGAAAACTGCGTGAAGGGTTTTTGGTAGGCCGAAACTCAGCACCGTACCAAACTTGGTGCCATTAAGTTTTAGCCCTATGGTCGAATCCTGCAGTGGACACCATAGAAGCTAATTGATATAAACTGTTTGATGGAAGTGAGTTAGGGTAAACTAAAAGACATCTCCATGCGACGGCGAAAACAGGCGCCCACCCCAATGAAAAGAAGGGAGGCCGGAAGAAAATTCGACCATCTGTAAGTGAATGTTCACCACACCATCATAACCCCGCTTCCCTGGACCCGTCCCGCGATATACACGCGACCTTGGTTTTCAGTTTCAGCCCTTCGGTTTTGACTCGCTAGGAGCTACATGCCACGATACCATCCGTTTCCTTGAACGTTTTATCGACCGAACTTCGAACAAATGTCACGTCTCTCCCACCATCTTCCGCACACGCCTATATCAACGCTTAAGCTGCATCGTATGGTCGTCAACAGAGATGGCCATTATCTCGCGCGCTCCACTGCATGCGACCGTTGCGGACCATCCGATTAGATCTTAATCTTAATAGGCGGCCAGGCAGTGTACACTCGAAATGACAGATGAGTAGAAATATAGTTAAACACAGCTTGAAATACTAGTCGGTTCCTGCTCTGGACCCTCGATATTAACGCGGTAAAGTTTAACATATCTTCCAGTGTAAGCATAACGGGGGGAATGTTTGGTTAAATGGGTGGTACACTTTAATGTTTGGATGTTTAGACTAGTTTAATGCAAGTGGAACATAGGGTGAAGTTCTAATTAGCCTGTGCATTGGGTGGGGCGGCGGCGTGAAAAATATTGCGGTGAAAATCGGCGTGCTATGGAACGGCGACTAAAAGGTGGCTGCGAGCCCTGTCAGCAGACATGCGGCGTTTGACGTAAACATAACTGTTTACAGTCAACGAAAACCGCAACGAGGAAAACTCCAGACGAACAAACTTGGCGACGGACGGACAGCGCACCGCAGATCACGTTCCTTCGAAGACTGCTACATGGACAGCAGGTTGGGAAACGACAGAAGACAGCGAACTTTGTAAACCCTGTTCTAGTAGAAGAGCCGTCCTTCCACGCCTTTCCCAGGCGTCCCACATGCGCTGAGGGTGCGGGACGACAGTCCACTCGAAATAGCCATCATTAACAACGGTGTAGCGAGAAATTTAGAGTCATGGGTGTGCCACCGCAAGGGCACGTGAATGGAAATAGGTCCGGCGCCCGCGCCAAGTGCAACGCGAGCGCCGAGAAGAGCGAAGGCAAAATTTGAAGAGGTCAGTAAGGAAGGAAGAATGAACGAAACGGACTTGCGGATGGTACGAAGGAGACAAGTTTCTCAGTGTCAGTGGTGGATGTGTTTAAACTCGGACGGACGGAAAATCTTTACGAGTTCTAAAGCACGAAAGTGTGCGGAGAGTATTCAGAGATCAACTGCGTAGGCAGGCAGCGGGTGGCAACCTGTCGCGCCTGCATTACTTGGAGGCTACACGCAAAACGAGTAACGAAGTCGCGAAGTTCTCGCTGAGGAGAGGAACCACGACGGGAAGCAGCGGAGGAAGCGAGGCGTCGGGAAAACCTCTGGCCCTCGTCACCCAAAGCGCCATAGGTATCAACTCCGACGGGGGAAAGGAGGATATCGTGTTGGTAGCAGTAATCGCTGCAATGACAATGTTTCTCTCGCTGTGCCAGTGTCGCAGCAGTGCCTGCGGTAAGTGCACTTGGCGAGATGTGGCAGCGAGGAGAAGGGTGGTCAGTAGTAATGTCAACGGCAATATCACTGATGTGAAGACTATGGGCACCCGGAATGTAGATGTCCATTCGTCATGGACGGAACCCCGTATGAATAGAAGAATTGGGATCTTGGACGGGAGGCGTATATTCGACGATGGGGAAAGGTTTGGGTGTTTTACTCTTACTGTTCGACGATTGCAGCGACTCCAACTTCCTTACAGAAGCGGGCGAGAACTTTGCGAAGGACATGATGCCGGCGAGTCATGCCGTCCTCGTACTTGCAGCTGAACGAATGTCGTCCTCCTGCCTGCGCAGTTGATCTCTGAATACTCTCCGCACACTTTTGTGCCTTAGAACTTGTAAAGGTTTTCCGTCCGTCCGTCCGCTTGGATCCAAGACGGGCGCGAAGTCGACAGAGCGCCGGGAGCACACCGCACGACGAGTGGATCCTGGGAATAGCGCGATACCAAGACAGATAGCCAGGGCGACCTTCCACTCAGGGGAGGCCATGTACGTACCGCGGTATTTTGTACAGTACTGAACACCCCCGTCGGTACTGAAGAATGCACCACGCGATCCTTTACGAACCATGTGGTGTCCCTCAGACTTTTCCTCGAGACTTGCTGATCTTGAGAATAGGCAAGTAGTGTCCCAGCTACTGTGTTACTGTTTCGGCGTCTGCAAAATAGGCTATCTATTACGCGTAGTGCCCTCATCCTGCACCGCAGAAGGCGCGCAAGAGCTCGGTCGAATGATGGAGGACTGCATCCGAACACTGACAGGTGGAATATTGGACATTAAGGTATTCCGAGAACTCCAGTTACCGGTGGAACCCAGTGATGCGAATAAACCATGTCTCGGGATAGAGTTCACATCCGCGAAAGACATCATGGCTGCGGCATTCTTGGCCTCTAGCCCATCCTCTAACAATCTGTGCAAGACATTGATCCCAGGGAACATACGGAGCAGCTGCAGACGCTCAGCGGAGGTGGTCGACCTTTTGCCTGCTGTCTAGCTAGGATTCTCCCGTTCAGTTTAATTTCCATACACCGGGGTATAGCCGAACCGCCCCTTTCAATATTAAAGAACCAAATCGATTCTCCATTTGCTCAAAAAAAGCACATCGCAACAGACATTGACGGACGCAACCATGAGGGAGTACAAGAACGAAATCCTCCTGGGAATTCCAGGAAACAGGTATTTCGCGCTTCAGTAGCCCTCCCAGGTGCCAAAGAATGGGTTTACCCTGTCCTGGCTGAAGGACAGATATTCAACTATGCCCTTTTCCCGTGTGGTTGCAGTGCTATTTCCAGGTCCCACCGTTCTCCGGTGACACACAGTGTCCCGGAAGCAATTGTCCCGAAGCAATGGACATGTTCAGAGACCATCTTGTGCATTGCTCACACGGGCCGGAGCGAATTCTACGGCATGACAATCATGTGAACATCCTGGCTTTGAACCTAGCAAAGCCAGGCAGACACCCTGTCATGGAACCCCGACCGCACGGACGACACCGTACACGTCCCGACATTCGCGCGATGGGATCAAGAGAAGGTACGGACTCATTCGATGTCACCTTTGTGCACCCTCCCGCCCCCTCCCAGGGGAAAGTTTGCTGTTTCAACCCATTGACTTCCCTGAACGCAGCAAGGGCTGAAAAGTACCAGAAGCGCCAAGAGTTCATCGCGACTTTTGTAAAATCCAGGCTCGACGCAATTCCTTTTTCCACACTCGGATGCTAGCACCCAGCCGCTTATACTGTGGTAACCGAAGTTACTCGGGACATAGTTGTTAGAGCGATAGAAACTTTCGGAAAGATTCGTTCGGTCGTAATGCAAAGGCGCGCTGCAACTGCTGCTTTATGGTCGGTCTTACTCCGATGTTTCGAGGGACTCTGTGAGCGTCCCTTGTCGCCTTCCATCAATTAGCCTCTCCCTGTGCACCATGACGCCGAATAACAGCCACGACATCTTTCAGTATTAAACCACCCCAAACTTTCCCATTTTTATTTCATTAAGTAGGTTGGTTAAAGGGGATAGCAGATTAATGCTTCCAGGTGAGGCAGCAGTTTTCTCACTGCGAAAAAATGTCCTAAAGTGAAATGTTCTCACACGCTTTGCGATAGTTTAAGATTGGTCTACATATATGCAAGTCTATAGTTCCTATACCGGTCAAAAAGTGTGGATATTGTCCAAGGTCAACGCCAACTTGGCGGTCGTTCCTTCACCCGAGCGAAAAGCTGGCGACAGCTTGGCAGCGACAAGATCCCAAAAATTAGTAAAATATTGAACCATAAGGGTCTACCAACCTTTGCACATGGGTCAGATTTTGCTGTCGTTCTAAATAATTTACGAATTATTCGTTTTTCTGAAACGAAAATCAACGCGGCTGATAGGACTGGCAACAACTTGGAAAGTCTTGCATTGCTGCTTCAAAGGCCTCTGTTTGATTTGATTGAGTAATCACCTGGGAAATCAGAGTTTGTGCTCTACCTCTGACTCCGCCACATCTGTTTTTCTTTAAGTCGTCAAATCTTCGACCCTACATAGTTAAAGAGTCTAATTTCCTCTGCGACATGGTCTTTACGATTTGGTTACAGTAGGGGAAATTCGCAAAAATGGCAATGACAGTCCAGAGACCATCAGCGCAGGGCGTAATGTGTTCAACTACTTACTGTACAACACTAATGGGGAAACGCGTCTGCCTTGAACGCCATATACTGTACCTGATGTTTGTAAAGCATTCGCGTGTTTGCAACAATGAGCTTCTGAAGCCTGTACATTTGAAAAATGGCAAGTTCAGTAATGTGCGAACTGGTAAAAGGGTTTGCTGCAGCAACTGAAAGCCTCGATGTCTTTTCGAACGGCACGTCTGCTTTTCTTATTCATACGCGTTGGCAAAATCTGATGTTGTGTGGTGGCGGCGGACCTTGCTGGTAAAATTTACGAGATCCACATAAGCAGACAGTTAGTTGGCAGGAATTTGCATGTTGAGATTTCAAACCCCCTTTCGATAGAGGTGTTAGATATTTATTTCAAGCCAATGCGCACGACTCCAAATGGGCAATTGAAGATTTGTAGACGCTGGTTAGCTCGCAAAACCTATTACAAAGAGCCAGCCAGCTATTGTACATCGTTGTAGTGCAATCATGTGCATCTATCGCATTCTGTATCTCTTCCGATCGAAGAGATGCCTTGTGACCCACGAAAACCAGTTGTTGTGCCGACTGCAAGGCATACGATAGTGGGTGTTGGATCGCTGGGAGTGGTCTGTTAATTTTGGCCACCAACTCGACACTCGAGTTTCTCCCCCAGCCGTATAGTCAGTCCTGCAGTGTACACGATAGACAGTCAATGAAGTAAAGTTTCTTCATTACTATGTCGGCACACCTTTTTGAGTCTATTGTGGTTGTGCGGAAAACTTTAGGATAAATCTAATATATCTTCCAATAGTAAAAGCACCAAATACTTCCCCCAAGAGCCATGTACTGTGTAGGGTATTGTACTGTACATGGCCGCAAATTTGGAGCACGAGAACCGCATACAGTACAGTACTGGGGGAATTTTTAGGTTATTTTGAAGTATGGAAGATGTGGTCGGTTGTATCCACGCCGCTAGCTAGTGCAGTGCCGTGCATGGCTCTGGGCCACCATTTGTGCAAGCCGCACTACCGTGCTGTCTGCACTCCTGAGAACTACTCAATACGGACTGAGGAGGCTACTTTTTGGGCTTTTGCAAAAGCTATTAGTATTAAAAAGGAAACTTTTGTATTCTGAGATCCTCTATATAAAGGCTGGTTGACGGGGGTTCGAGCCATGGCCTGGATGATTAATCAGTCCGAAACACAGACATCTCGAGGCCCAAAAACACACGTACCCCCGGACCCAATTACACACCTGCCCCACAAATATACACAAACACAAAAGCACCCATCACCAAAATTCTCTTGCTTCAAAGCAATGGTGTTCCTTATCCTCTTGTATATTCGGTGGGTATACCAAAGTTAAAGATGACAATACCAATTATACTGCCGGTGTCACTAGTCTCCTTGGACCTTCGGTTCCTAGCTCGAAGTTCAGGAGTTAAATACTCTCAGTGACTGCTCTAGTTAAATCTTCGTGATCGCTGAAGAGAATGGTCAGAGGGTAACGAAAGCCTGTAGTCCCTTTAGAGAACCACCCCTGCTACAAAAAATTGCGACACAGGGATTGGGCTGAAGAATTGCTCGTCAGAACGGTCGGAGAGACCGGATAGGAAAGTAGAAAAGGCGACTCTTACAAACGGAGTACCGGCGGCACCTCCTAATTGACGACGACGCCAAGGAAGGATCCGAAGAATCTGAATCTGGACACAACCCCGTCCGCGTCTGTTCTTCTTCGCAGGCCTTTAGTTACTCGAAACCGGCCCTCTACTCTCCAAAACCCGCATCTCGTCATACTCATCACACAACCGCCCTTGGGTCCCCTTTCGCGGCTACTTTCTGAACCTAGGCCCGGATCCACCTTGCCTGAACTACCGCGTTCAAGATTGCGACAGATGGCGAGAGGAGGGAGAGGAATAGGAAGGGGGAGAAGCCCAAATTTATTATCGCTCCTACGATATCGAGTTTAACGTTTCAGGACAGCTGGATATTAAATGAGATGGTGGGAGGCAACAAAGGGAAGCACTGAGGCTAAAGGAGAGGAGGGATTCTCCGCAGTGTACCTTTTGCGATATCACTTTCAACCAGGAGATTGACCTACAAATTCACTGTTGCGCAGTAATGAGCATCGTAGGAAACTCTCCTTCCTCGCCGAGAGGAAACGCAATCGGAATTTTTTAATTGAGTTTCTATTGCTAGGGCACAAATGAAAAAATATAAAAGTAAAAATACAAAACAAATAACTTTGAAAGCCCTCAGATAGAGATGCGAGAAAAAGAAAGAAACCAGAGAACCCCTTCCAGTGCCGAACAAAAACCAGTGTTCATATCTGGCACAAATTTGATCCCTATATCCATTTAAAATACTGTAAATAGACTCAAATATAGATCGTGAGAGCCATATACAGCTCTGTGCGGCCAAAAAATATACAAAAAAACGATTACTGAGTTTCGCACACCTGAAAAAATTATGCTTTAAATAACACATTAAGAAGACTTTTAAATCCGATAGAAAATAGCTGCAAGAAACTTTCATAACAGAATGCTATCAAGGAGACATATAAACAGTATTCCATGTTATAATAGAATAATAAATATAGAAACTAAGAAAAATAAAAAGAACTTAATACGTCGTGAATCTAACATATTAGTATGCTATATAATATAAATAAACATTAACGATTGCAACTAGTATGCACACTACAGAGAAGGACGAATGTACATAAAAAAATGACTCACGGGAACTCACTCACGGATCAAGAAAAGGAGAAATTATTGTAGTGCCAGGGCGATCCACAACTTGATCCGCTCGCGAAGATCCATAAGTTTGGTACCGAGAATGCCTATTTTTCGCTTTATTCTCGGGCACTGCCCTTCTACTGGTTACTTCAGGTCACGCTGATATCCACTGTCAGGAACGACCTACTCTGGAACTACTGTACTAGCGGTTCTGTAATGCTACCGTACTGCTGGTGTAAGGCCGCATACCTTTCGGTGCACCCCAGTCCTGTACAGGTAGACTGTGCAGTCGAGGCTGGAACCGTGGACCGTGCCACTAGAAGTGGACCAACGCTGTGGATCTCGACTTGATGGGTAACCTGTTCCACCTGCCTTCCCTATTTTGGGCTATCCTTCCATTTCAGTTCGATTTGGGCAGATTTTCCGGTATTTAATATCAGGCCAATCTAGTATTTAAGGCAATCCTAGCTTTAAACCGGTACAGTAAACCTAATTATGTCTGGCCTAGTCTACTGAACCCCATCCTTGGAACCCCAACTCCGTTTTCCGGCTCATCCCTGTCTCCATTGGCTTCGATTCCCCTCACCCTTTTCTAGCTAGCTAGGATCACGGCATCGCCGCTTTGATGCGTCATTTTGCAGCTACCTCCCTTTCTGTTTTTTTTCTTGTTCGCGCTTTGTCGCAGTAGTCCCTATACGTGAGCCGGGACAGCTACCCTTCTTTCGAACTGTCCTGCCCGCGCGTGCCCGCGCGTGCCGTACTTCGTAATCTGCCCGTTGCACTACAATTATGAGGATGAGATGGGCCGGGGAGAGCATAAATTCGGTCGCCTCGAAGACAAGTCACTCCAAGAAAATTGTCTCGACATTTATCCAAGACCCGGGGAGTACGACAACGAGAACCGCAGTGGTTGTCCACCAATAATATACCCCACTGACAGAATGAATCTACTGAGAAAGGCGCTTAAGGTGGAAAAATACCCGAGACAGCTCTGCACCGCTCCCGATTCGCTACTAGGCAAGTAGAGACTACAGAAGATATTACCTACAAGCAGCAGTATTGTGTACGAGAAGTTCAAACAGGCTCCGTGCCTTCTAGAAGCCCACAAAAAGCAAGAATTGATTGGGATACGGAGATTGCGGGTGAAAGGAACCGATGAATGAAAGATTTGTTTTCAGATAACGAAAGTTTAATTTAGATGTTCCAGATGGTTTTAAGTAATACTGAAATGATTTTAGAGGGAAGAGAAGCTATTGGCTAGGAGTCAAAATGGAGGCGGTTCAGTTATGATTTGGGCTTGTTTAACTTACTTTGATAGGTGTTTATTTGTATATTTGACTGGAAGGAAAATGTAAGCAAGTCACCGTCATACTTTGGAGAGTATTTTAATAGATTTTGCGGCCATTAACCATGGATTTGATTGGTTGTTTCACAACATAATGCCCCTTTACATGTGTATCAGCATACAAAGGCGTGGTTTTCTAAGAAGGAAGTTACTATAAATCATTGACCTGCACGCTCCCCAGACCTTAACCCCATCGAGAATCGCTCGCGTATCGATGGAGTATATAAGCGCTTACTGTTTACAGTATCGGGAGGCAGTTTGACTCAGTATATTCTTTAAAAATGGTATTGACGAATGATAGGCCCAAATCAAAGACGGAATGGTTCAGAAGTTAGTTCAATAGATACAGAAAAGGTAAGTTTAAGTTTTTAAGGACAATTAAGGCAAAGTAAACTACTAGGCTAAGTAGGATAGATACCATTATTTGCCTGGGTGTGGGCCACGAATTGTGTACATCACACTGCTAAAAAGGGCGATTAGCACAAAAAAAACGAGCAAAAAATACTGCAGAGGCTACTGCGTATCTGTACTCTAATTTTTTTAAACTATTTGCTTTCTTTTGATATTTTTGAGTTGTTTATATAAAAAGAAGTCAGGATATTTGCTCCAAAACCCAGAGGAAGAGAAAAACTCCTGACTCAACACCCTACCTCAAACTAACTCTGAACCTTTAAGGTAGTGGTGCTATTTGTTCCTCGGTACTTCCGCTGCGTATATAGAAGTTCGAGGGGCAATGAAAGTTTTAATTGCGGGTATCAGTCGTCTCTTTGGATTTTTAGAGATTATCTCAAAGTCCGAAGGGGCAAAAACCTCGATCACTGCCTAAACACCCCATCTAGTCGACGTAATGAAATGTTCGGAGACCTGTGGAAACCACTGAGAACGCAAGAAAACCACTGACGCGACCAGGATTTGAGGCGTTGGCAAGAAGCGGCAAATTTGGTTAATTGCGGCATAAACAGATGGAGTGCTAAACAGATTAGCAGAAAAAAGAAAGAGAGAAAGAGAAAGACGAAAAACCACTTCCAATTATTGCGGAAAGCTGTACTCTCACCAGTACTGTACTACAAGATATGCACTACCACTTAAAATTATATGACAGTGAACTGATGTGAACGAACGCAAACCCGCGTGATTAAAAATTTTAAAAATTTATGTACACGGAATCAGCGGTTGCATGCATATAAAAAGAGATAATTTTCTATACTTGGGTGAATAGTATATAGTAAATAATAAATGCAAAGTGATCTTGAAAGAAAGTATACCACATTACTACATTCAAATGTACAGAATCAATAATAAAGCGGTATAAGCATATCTAATAATTCTTTTTACACTCTCGCTTAACTACAGACTCGAAAGCTCGTCCCTTCATAGACACAACCAAATTTTTAGGAATTAATAGCGTTACTTACCTGCAACAACCCAAAGTACAACCCTTTAGGACGGGAATGTTTGAAAATTGACGGTTATTGGCATTAAAATTTCTCGCTAAGGTGCTCCAAATGGTTTTAATCTGGTTGATATCAGACAAGCAAAACATCTTGGAAACTTGCATATCCCAAATAAAATCACTAGAAAAAGTTCCCATACCATTATACCAGCACCACCTTGCTGCAAATGATAAAAAGGCTCAGGGTCTCGAACTAAATCATGCCAATAGCTGCATATTCAGTCTAACTCATCTAAAATGAGCCTAGTTACATCATGGAAGTCCACGCGGGACCATTGTGTCAAATCCTATGTGACGTGTTGATTTTGCTCAATCTATTCGAGCATCTTTTTGAGCTTCAGTGAGGGGAAGGGAGCTCTAAAAAATTTCGAAACGCAGTTTATCGTTTATATTAAGATATTTTTGGGCCCTACATACCGATTATTCTACGTTGGGCTCATCAAGATTCTCCCTATCATCTTTGTCCGGGCCCACTGCCAACAGAACCGGTCTTCTTTCTGATTTCTTTCCACATTTTGGAGGCTTACCAGATCTACTAGCTTCTTCATAAACCTACGGCGCATGTAGGAACTTCTCGACTGTACATGGTTCTCTGCTCCTGCCCACCTTATTTGCAAGTGGTAAAATATTGAGGCCTATTTTGTAGGCGAAAGTTTTCCCGCGCTCCAGCTCGGAAAGATGTGTACCCCCTGTCGTTTTTGAGTGGTAGCCGATTGTATGTTCTGAAGGGGAGAGAAGTAGAGCTTGATTTGCGGTTATATGTTCAGTATTTTGACCTTGATCGGAGATTGTCGAGACAAGCAGTATCTCGTAGAACCATTTAGTTGCTGTTCAGCTTTCTTATAATTATTTACACGTCAAGAAAGGAAATTCTTACGTTGGATTTGTTCCAAGTGCATTTGAACTGACGGTAAGCATCATGCTCATCTGACTGAGTAGCATATAACGTACCACGGGAAAACTACCCTGCCTGAAAAAGGGTAAGGAAAATTTGAAGAACAACAAACCCATGATATCTCCATTCGAGTGTACCATTCTACCGCGGGGAGCTTGCGATCCGTGGTGAGTACGGCACCGACGTCGGCAGCGGTAAGGCGCCCCGAGCTCGGTCCTCGCTCAAGTCGAGCGACAGAGATACTATGATTTTTGCGTAAACTTTCAAGTAGGGTTGATTTGCATCGATGTTCTTTGATTGGTCTGTTTGATTTGAGTTTAAATAAAAAAATTCTCACAGGTTCCACATCTTTAAATATTAAACCACCCCACATTCCCCTGTGTACCACTGATTTCAAACATTATATTTGTTTATAAATTTAATGGGCACATCTGGCTGGAGATCTACTGTATAAAAATTGTAGGTTGTCGTATACTTTCAAGCGGCACAGTACAGGGGGTAAAGGGGTGGTTTACTGCGAGTAATTGAAAGGTTGGGAGTCCTCTGTACTTCTAATCATTATTGTACAGTAAAGCAGTCTACAGTACTGCCAAAAAAAGACCATCGGAATACAGGAAAAGTCGCCTGTCATCTGGCGAAGACCTTTTTGCGTTGTAGAGACCATGTTTCTTGTCGCTACACGCCTCCAAAATTAAGTCCAGTTATTAGTCGGCAACGAGGATCTAGCTCTGCTGTACAGTACTGTACATTGCTGTACAGTATAGTACTGAACGGTAACTATGTATAGTCTACCTGTGTCAGTAATAGGCCATTTCAAAATACCTCACTGCATGGGCGTACAGTACAGTACAGTACTTAACCACAGGCGCTCAAAAGCAATATTTACTGTACGTAGGTGGCCGCCGTGAAATGTGTTTTGCGGCTTGCCCAGGTGTATTGAGTCAAACAGTGAACAATCCTCATTACCTTTGGCTCTACGCTATTTCATATATGTACAATATGTATATATGTATAACACCTGGCTTGCCAAGGCGCGGTCGGACTCTGCCATCGTATCTCCCTTCGTTGCGACTTGTTCTTCGATCCGAAATCCATCATGCCGATCCAAAGGTCCTTGTTAATTCATTTCTTCCTCCTCACCCTGCTGCTGCATCGCTCAGCATCATCCCCTACGACCCTCAACCCCGTCCTTCATCAAACCATAGGCATGAGCTGCGAAACAGACGCTGAGTGCGCAAACCTTCGGTGCGTGAGAATCAATCCTATTGGACTATGTAATGGAAGCGGTCCATGCTTTTGTCTACCTGGCCCTGATTTGGTGTGTGAAGATGATGATGATTGTCAATCAGGGCTGCAGTGCACGGACCTAGCAGACGGTGTAAAATTCTGTCTTAGCGATCAGGATGCTGATGAAGTTGAGGGGGTGTGTGTTGATGCAAGGGCTTTGAATGGATTGCCAGCTCATGAGCTTGTGTTTGAAAAGCATTGGCCCGCCAAGGTGATGTGTGATGGGATGGGTAGTTGTGCCACTAGAGGACACATGGTCGTGTGGAATGGCAAGCCGATGATGATGGGTACATATTGCGCCCTAGTGGGTTGTGTCACCAAGACCATGATGGTGAACAGTCCGCGCTGGAAGAAGGCCCTACGAGTCCCCTCCAAGACAGACGGCTTGCAATACCTTGCCTTTGCAGCCCGCTACGCAACAAGCACAGAGGAGAGGTTAATGCAGGTCGCGGTACACATGGGATTGTAATTTGCTCATTTAAACGGCTTATATTTCGTGATCTAGTAAATTGAAGACGTTTTGAGATTTATAACTACAACCCGAATGCTCCTCGGGAACACCTGTCGCAACCGATGTGCTCACACTGCAGTGATGCAGACCTCGCCGCCAAAGGAACCTCTCGTGCCGCACACGCCCTCCATGATCCACTGCGCAACATCTGCGCGATCAATTTTAGTCCCTGGTGCCCGCTTGTTACCATCGAAAGAGACAATCTTGCCGCCCTGCTTCCCATCTGTCAAACTCGTGGGTCTCACGATCCACAAGCGTGCCGAATCCTTAATTGCAGTTTTCATTTCTGCCTCCTGGGCATCATGGTCAGCCATAACATGCCTCAATATAAACTGTAAAACGCGCCCCATTCCCATACCAAAGTCGATTTTCGTACCACCAGCGCCCGTACTAGACACGCAAACGACTTTGACATGTGAAAATTGAGCATTGTCACCCACGACTTGCATTAAGGCTTGTGCACTACGTTGACGAAGATCGGAACGTGCGAGACTGTCTGGAACTCCGACTGCGACGATGGCAACGTCAGCGGATGATGTTTCCAAGGCGTGGCGAATATTTTGGGCGTTGCATGCGTCACCTTGAATGACGGACTTGCAAAGGTTTGCATCGGAGTGGGGAAGCTTGGATGGGGTGCGGAGGAAGGCATGGACGGTGGGCGGGGTTTGAAGGGCGGCGGCCGTGCGGATGAATTGGAGGCCGAGACGGCCGGAGGCGCCGATGACGAGGATGGTGGGTTGGGTCATGGTGAAAAGGCGGGATTGTTTGAATACGGGAGGCTGGGTGATTTGAGTGGAACGGTTGAGTGTGTTGAGTTGGCGGAACGGGTGTAGTTGGGGAGAGGGATTGTTGGGGGTTATTAAGTAGGAAATAGGGAGGTGTGTAAGGCTGGGAGGAACGGGAGGGAGGTGGGATTCTGGGTCGGCATGTGAGGGATGTGGGGAAAGTATTAGACGATAGTTCCAAGCTGGCTAGAGTGACGGTGGGACTACGGATAAAAGGAGAATAGAGATATGTACAGTACGTGTGCATGAGTTGAGTAAGGGCTCTTCACTTGGAGATTGATCTGAAGAAGGATCGATTGTCAATTGTCTCCTTACTACAATACTGTACTGGTATACAGATTGGCTCGAGTTTGTTCTGCAGCACTGTTGTAAATTTCTTGCCCATGCAAATGCAAAGGTAATAGGTAAATTACAATGCTTACAGCGCATTGATTTTTAAGTAAATATAGCCAAGTTGGCAGTGGTGGCTCCAATCTGTCACAAAAGCTACAATCTGTTACTGTACGACTATAGCTAGGAAATTTTCAAAGATAAGCATTCAATTGCGGGGTTACCTCCACACGGGGCTCATGCGTTATCATACCCCCCGTGAATCTTATGAAATAAAAGGTCTTTTTTTCTCTGGGACTGTACAGTACTGTACTATACAATACATACAGTACGAAACTGTATTCCGTTATTAAATGGATATGGTACTGTACTGTACCATGATTTCATAAAAAAACACGATTCACGCCCTCGAATTCCTTTTTTCATAATACATACCGTACGTACTGTATTACAAACATATACTGTACAGAATAATAGACGAGAAACTTACTTCAATGATTATACAATACAAAACTGTACAGTACTATACAGCACAATACTGTACAGCGCTGTAAACTTATGTATACTCGGTATACGCAACAAGGCTAGAGCTGGTGTCTCGATGACGACGCCGAACTGCACTTGTTTTGCACTGCCCAACGTACTCTGCTATCAGCATAGTACTGTACTATAACCAAGAGGCCAAGGCAAAGATGTTTGGGAAAATGGCCGGCGGATGAGGGTGCCTCGTCCTTGCTGCCACTCCGAGGAAGCAACCCGTCATCGCATAAGCCGCCTGGTCTTCCGTCACAGCGCGGCCGCCGCTTTCCTTTTTGCGCATCCCACCACTGCGATGGAGGCGTCTTCGGAGCACTAGAGCATTGTGCGGCGCATGTACATCGGTTTCCCAGTCTATACACACTCCATGCCCTTGAAATACCACCATTGCCAGCAGGATCTAGACGTCCACGGTTATCATGCCGCAGACCGCTGCGTCTCAGAGTTTGGGCCCGTTTACCGCCACAAATCCGTCGGCAACGTGTTCGCGTGGCACGTTTTCCGCTCCGCCGGACTGGACTATGAGTTTGAAGTTAACAATCTCGTCCCGGGTACGGACTTTATGCCAGCCAACATCCTCCTCATGCAACCCCCCCGTGACTATGAAGCTAGCCTCCCGGACCGGCCCGTCGCATGTGACATCGCCGTGACGTCCCCAAAGCAGTCCCCACTCACGAAAGCGATGTAAGTCGCCGGTGGGTCTGCGGCCCTCACACACCAACGCAAGATCGTAGACCTACGACACAAGCTGGCAAGGCGCCTGGTGCTTCCCTCCCAGCCCTCCCGCGACCCGGGCTTCCTGTTCCAACCCCTGGTTTTTGATTCCCTCGGTGCCCCTTCACGGGAGACTGTGTCATTTATCGAACAGTTTGTACCTCGCGTTGCGAGAAAATACCACACATCGGACGCTTCTACTTGCACGCGCATCTGCGAGCGTATCTGTTGCGCCTTGTGGTCGTCCGTGGCTATTACTATCCTGTCGCGAGCCCTACTGCACTTGACCGATTTGGCACATCCAGGTAGCTCTTAACTGAGTAGTCGGTCAGTCGGTGGACACTCTACATAAGTCACACATCGCTCCCAAAGCTTTCTCTGTCTGGCTCCAATATGATCGCCAGGTACCGTCCTTCGCCCCAGGAGCAGCTGCCCAGAAACTCTGGACGTGTTCGGTGACCACCTCATGCGCTACTTGCATGACCGAGAGCGAATCGATCGTCAGGACGCCAGGTTACCGTCCTCTTGTCGTACTTAGCAAAGGTTGCCCGGCACCCGGTCTTAGAGCCCCATCCCAGTGGCCAACACCGCGCAAGGGCTGACATCAAGGCTTTCGAGAGCACCGGAGGGACAGACTTTTCTACGTTACATTCGTCAATTTACTTGCTCCCTCAAACACACAGGCCCCTTGCCTCAACCCCTTGACATTTCTGCACGCCGCGAAATCCTCAAAGTTCAGGGGTATCAAGACTTTTCAACACGCACGCCAGGTCCCGACTGATCCCAATGTCGATATCCACGCTTAGCGGGTGGCACCCGGACGCATTCGCGGGACTGACAGACGTGGGTAAGTTACAGTGCGATTCATAAGTATAGAATCACTCGGACCTCGGCAACCAGGGCCTGACGATAAAAACTGGCATTGCCGGAAAGGAAATTTTATAAGGAGTGCAAAAAAGCAAACCGTATTGGTCTAAATCAATAATTAAAAAAATGCGTATAAAAACCGTTTCAATCAAATCAGAAGTATAGAATCAACTCAGTCATGAGTATGCGAACGAATGTTTATTAAACTCTAATAAGGAATTCTAGCCCCACCGGAGTTCAAAACAGCAATACAGCGCCTTACCATTGCTTTCACAAGGTTTTTGAAGCGTTTCCTCGGGAATCCTTGACCAGCAATTGACTATGGTCTCCTTTAAGTCCGCCACGGACAGAAACTGCCTTGCATCTCGGTACACAGCCCTCGCGACGATTGCCCATAGATTCTCAATGGGATTTAGGTCTGGTGCGCGCGAGGGCCAGTCCAAAACATCAATTTCGTTGACTCCCATCCACTGTTTAGTAGCCCTAGAAACATGAATAGGACAGTTATCTTGTTGAAATGTCCATGTTTCCCCATGCGTAATGGCCGCCCACGGGATCAGGTTGTCCTTTAACGTTCGAATATACTTCTGCGAGTCTTCTCGACCTTCTAAAAAGACAAGCTCGCACGATCCATAAAAAGAAAAGCACCCCCACACCATGACAATCCCACCCCCCCCTGACGCTTAGAAGAGAAGCGTTTTCCTCTGTCCAAATGATGCCAGTAAGAAGCCCAGCCATCCGGTACATCGAGGTTGAACATCTTTTCATCACTAAACACCACCGTCATCCATTTTGACATCTCCCACTCCGCCTTAGCTGTTGCCCATGCTACAAGAGCGGCCTTGTGATCTGGAATGAGAAAAAACCCTTGTTCGGCTTTGTGTAGACCAATTTCTTCTCGGAATGTAACATACAGAGGATCGTAGATTTGGAAAGGGACAAGTTGAGGTCTTTTTGGAGGCGACTGACAGCGTGGCCGGTCGCTGTCGCCTCCCGAATCAAACGACGGTTAGAGCTCTCTGTGTACGTTAGGGGTCTGCCGGCTCTTTTTCGTGTCCCATAACCTTCAGGATCCTTTAAAAAGGAAGTGATTACCTTCTGCCACCTTTTCATTTTCTTAACAATTGCTCGGTGGGTGTACTTCTCCTTGAGAAGGGCGATAATTGCGCCCTTCTCTTGCTCGGACAGGGAGGTGCCTCGAGGCATTTTGGTGCCATCCATGAAGCTCGATCTTGACTTTCATGGACGGCAGTAGTCTTATGGGAATGGCACATCTTTGGTTGGCGCCAAAATCGCGATACTGTGCTGTGTGCGGCATGCTGGGGTTTCTGATTCTATACTTATGATTTGATTGAAACAGTCTTTTATACTTTTTTTTAATTATTTGATTTAGATCAATACGGTTTGCTTTTTTACACTCGTTAGGAAATAAACTTTCCGGCGATACCCAGTTTTTATCCTCAGGCCCCTGGTTGCCGAGGTCCGAGTGATTCTATACTTATGAAGCGCACTGTAAGTATGTAGCCGTACGAGCCATGGCGACTGTTAGGCGCGCGCGAATCGGAACGGATCTCTCTGTCGTCGTCATCTACCGACTTTTAATTACTGTAGTATGTACCTCCCTTTGTCCAGAATTGCTTGTAGTTCTAGTCATTTCTCGCTCTCCCTCACTCTAAGCATCTTCTCGGGGAGATTATTTCTCCTTCCTTACCCTTGCTTATCCTTACCGCGGTCCTCTCCAAATTCACTTCCATTTTATCCAGATATATTTATACTGAATCTAACCCTCTAAAGCGATCCCAAATCAAGTTCTTTTCCCCATTTCGCTGATCTCCTTCTCCAAATTCATTTTTGTGAGAAAAAAAGTCGCAAATGATCTACTACAAATTCCCCTGTAGATTTATTTACCTATTCCGAATCTATAGAATGCTTCCTCGGGAGCCTGTTTAAACCCCTTTATTCCAAGTTTCAAACCCCTTGATCATTCTACTCACTAACCCTCTCTCCTACTCATTCAAAACTTCCTCAATTGCCTGCTACTCCCTAAAGACCACCAAAATGGACAACCTATGACCCTCCAGAGTTATTTCCAAAAATCGCCACCCTCGCCCCCTCACCGCCATTCCCCTACTCCTTTTAGGCCCGACTGACCGCGATGAGTGTCTACACCGAAAAACAAAGAAGTTGATCTAGTTCGTTCGTCGCTTGTTCATCGAGGATGAGGCGGAGAAGATAGGTGAGGGGTAGGAGGGGGTAGTCGAGGAGGGAGCTGGGGAGACTTTTGAGGAGTGGGCAGCCCCGGAATTGGTTTACGTGAATGAAGATGAAGAGGAGGATGAAGAGGAAAATGAAGGGGAGGACGAGGAGGATGAGGGGGAAGGAGACATGGAAAATGTTGGAATAGTGGGCGGGGGCTGGACAGTATGGACCAAGTGGTCCCGACGCTGGATCCGGCTGGGGACATCTTTAGTGGTTTAGATATCTCCCAGGAGGAAGTAGATAATTATGAACCGTTCGAGGATATTTTTGGGGACTGCTTGGGTAGCGTGGATATTTTGGAGGAGTTATTGGGTCTGATACGGAGGATGGGAATGGGAGGACCAGATCGATTGTTAGTTTCCTAAATATCTTTTGTTTAGAGTATATCATCCACGCAAAGTGTTTTATGAATTTACTGGTATCTTCTTTAGTTTTGTTCGGACTCTAGGGGTTGCCAAAAGTCTCCGTTAGCTTAGTGAACTGCTTCCTCGTGGAGAGGTCAAGCAAGCTGGCACACAGCTTCAATCCAAGTCCCGAGTAGTAGGAAGCTGAGAGTCAACTTCAGACCAAGAACATTTGTTCTTACGCTGGTCACAGAACATCATTGGTAGACCCTGCCCCTTCTATACTTGATTTTAGCCCTCTCAACTATCGTCCTTACCCAGCCCTTTTTGATGGCTTAACTATACCCCAGTAGCAATTTTTTGCTTTCAACACCTCCTTCTTGGGGTATTTGGTTGTGAGTATCTCTTCTTCCGACGATTTATCCCTATCAGATACTTTCGCTTGGCTGCGATCTGTCCTTACGCAAAGAAACGCTGCAGGGATGGTTTCATCCAACGCAGCATGCCTTATAGCTGGCCTCAATCCAGCCCTGTGAGGTCGCACCACATAACTCTGCCTCGTTTTCAGAATCTCTTATACTGCACACAGGTCTGGGCCCTAGTCAGAAAATAGCCGCGCCACATCCCTTATTGTGGAGCCACTGGATTAACAAAGCAAATATCGACGAACAGTACTTTGCGAACTTCACTCGACAACCGAGCTACGTTTTTTACTTTCGCGCCATTTCTTGTTTTCGTTGCTATGCCTCGATCCCCACAAGGGACGGTAAAGAACGGCATACCTACATACTGTATACCACGACTCCTTACACTTGAAAAACAGTACAAAGCTAAAAACAATAAAACTACATGACGACTTGCGAAGCACCACTAGATACACCCCAGAGTACACAAAGTAAAATATTATTGGACCAAGATCCCACATTCCACCCTTTCTAATTCCCAGAAAGGTTATCGCGCATGATAAAGTGAATCACAGGAGTTTCATGTACCCCCGAACGATAATTTTGTCCAAGGTACTATTCCCAGCTTGTTTTGTAAGCGCATGGAAACATTAGCATTTCCACGTACTAGGCCGATCTGAAAAGTCTCCTGCTGATTATGGGCTTCTCTGGAGGCAGCGACGTCTGTCATTAACCTGCGTTCAGCAGTCATAGAAGAATTTTTGTCTGTATCAAACAATTGCTTGGAATCAGTTAGCATCTGGATAGGAATATCTTGCGGCAAAAGGAATTTTAGACCTTCTTTAGCATACATACAACATCTAAACCTTCTGTAAAGGAATAGATCTCCCCTACGAGATTAGATTGCATACGCCTCGACTTGCGGCTCGCAAAATACAGAACATGTAAGAGATTGTTTCCGTCGCATAGTAATACGATATAGCCAAGTTGTGACTTTAAATCAGAGCTCTAACCGAACGAAGCATCGGTGTAAACACGGATTTGTAACGATTTCTTCTCCAACTTCCTATACCTGAGTGGCATTGAGTGATCCTTCACTCTTCTGATGATATCTTTTAATAAATTTATGTCGTGTAAACTGAACTGAGCGTCTGCCACTTTGCAGTAAATTAGCACCTGTGGGACCCAGTGCGGGTGTAAGATGATGCATCTTGGTGGATACTGTAAGCCCGGGATAGTGGAATGGACCTCGATGGCCCTTGTGGAGACAGCAGGTGGACCGATAGGTAATTATCAGGCATTTTTAGGATAAATAATCCTAACGGTGGAATGAGGAGGTGGCGGTAGTGGGGCCACTTGTATTTAAGGAGTAGCGGTACGGTAGCTTTAAGTAGTAGAAGTAGGTAGCACACCTTGTACGAAGAGCGGTAGTTGTAGGATTCGTAGAATCGTAAAAGTAAGCACCCTTTGGCCCCCAACTACAAGGTCTACAAGCCATCGACACTTCCAAGGTATTCCTTTTATCTCCCTTAAGGTTATGCGCCCGCCCATTGAGCCTAGTCCTTTACTAGTGCTTCCCTCGCAACCTCCTTTAGGCGAATATCCGTGATCCTGTGATGCTTGCCTGTGTTCTGGGAACCCGTTATTTGTAGTGGCTACCGACGCAACCGTTGGTCTTGTACCACACACTTGAGCATATTGACTCACTTGAAAGCATATATCAGGTCTTGTGTGTGTAACCCATGATACTGCAGCACGGACACTACGAAATCCATCTAATGTTGTGTTCTCTATTACTAATGAAAGACGACTGATATAAGCAATTTGATTATCTTCAATGCCATCTCCATCATGAGAGGATCTCTTCAAACGAAAAATGTATTTTATCCTATTCACGCGGTTTCGTCTCAGATTCCACTCCCAGTTTTGTCATGAGGTTTATGAAATCGCAATCCCCAGCAGCTAAAGTGTTATCATCATAAATTACAAATAATCGTAAAGCCGATTCGTCCTTTTCAAGTCTATGGATGTAAACCGATAAATCCCATCCAAAGATTTCATTCCAAGCCTTGCTTATTTTAGCGATGAACTTTTTCAAGCCATTAGTCGCCACTATCACGATGTACGTAAAAATGGTGCCGAATTTGGAGCAATTGACCGGGAAAAAGTTTGAAAATTTGCATATCCTCTGGTTTGGGGCAGATTGCTATTGATTTGCAAAAGGCACGTAATGAATCTCTGGAATATCACAGTGAGATTATGCTCTTCTCTAATGCCCCGCAAGAAGGCAAAAGTGTTGAAAATATTGAATACTTTAATATTCTACGCGCTGAAGCTCTACAAAAGGCGCACAAAAGAGCTGCCGCCAATTCAGGTTCCGGAAATGCACCAATTTGGATTCCGGAAACGCGGCATTTTTCTCTTCATCCCTTCTTGTTTCTTCTAGTGTCGGGAAGGACTCCAACAACGAGTTGCAGGATGGATAGCCAGGGCACTAAATCTGAAGCACTGGGTAAAGCTGTCATTTACAAGGAAGAACTCCCTTTCCTTTCCCATAAATGGTCCATGACTAACTTACGAGTGTAGGCATATTATATTTCGTTCATGGTAAACGAATTGAGATAACACAAAGACGCAAGCGAGCTTGGAGGAAAAACGGTTCCATTGTGCAGTGGTTCCAAGGTGCCCCACATGGGAATAGCCTCCTCCTCGATTAGGACTTCATAAACAAAATCTTGTTCCTCAAACGCTCGCCCTTCTCTTTCCTCTCGCTCCTCCACAGCCATATTGTGAAGAATGATGCAGCATTTCATAATTTGATTCATGAAAGCCTTCGACCAGTATCTGCCGGGACGGGAAATAATGTGCCACTTTCCTTGCAGGACTCGAAAAGCCCTTTCGACATCCTTTCGTGCCCCATCTCGACCTCTCGATAACAGTTTCTCCTTTTCAGTAATGGGTTCCATAATAGTGTGCAAGAAGCATGGCCAATTTGGATAGATACTGCCAACCATCCAATAGGGTACGTTTGGTTTCTGACAGCATATATTAAATTAAATCGGTGGTGGATATATTCCTTTCGCTATATTTGACATAAAGGGAGAACATACTAGAACGTTTATGTCATTGTAAAAAGCCCTTCATGCCGAAGAAAGCATGCCAAATCCAAAGCGAATCGTCTGCAATAGCTTCTAGTGTTATAGCAGGTACTCCCTCTTTCCTTTCAAACTGACCCTACCAAACTATAGGACCGTTTTTCCAAATTAATTTGCAACAATCAAAACTATCTAGCATTCCAGGAAACACAAGTTTGTCTGATCAACGTAACAGTCGCTTTAAATCCTCTTCATTTGGGGCTCCTAAACATTCCTGCGAAAAGGAATCAATAACAGTAAGAACAAACTGTTTAGCGCACTCGTCTATTGTAGAGACCCCAATGCGGTGATATTCGTCAAGTGAATCTGAAGCACAACCATAAGCTAGAACGCGCATAGCAGCAGTAGCTTTCTGCAATCCTGTCAGTCCAAGCTTACTTGTTCAATCGCGTCTTTGTGTAATGTATTCATTGGTTCTGAGTACATCATAAATGCGGAGGAATAGTTTCCTCGAAAGTCTTAAACTGCGTGTAAAGAGAACATTGTTGTAGACAGGACTTGCACTGAAATAGTCCTCATAAAGGCGCTGCGCACCTTGACGGCGATTAAGGCCAATATTTGGCGCTCGACCAGGCCTTGAGACTCCCCTCTTTGATGACTCCTCATCGCTGTCCGGAGCCGTCAGATCTTCAATTGTGTCAAACAGATCTTCGGAGGTCAGTTCTTCAATAATTCGATTTTGCATGGCGGAAACGGAAATGAGAGTGTTGCATGCGGTGTAGGAAGGAATGAGTAGGAGGGCCTTTCTGAGTGCGCTGAATTTGACAAGTGCGAGAACACGTCCGGGGTCAAATAAGCAAACATTAGTTTTTTTAGCTGGCGAACCAGCAATGCCCGCGTTGAAAAAAATTTTGATCATTTGCCTCGACTGGTGGGGATGCGTTAATGAAATTATTTTATTTAATATTTAATATCTCTTTCAATGTGCCTTACTGTACGACTGTTACAATATCCTTTTCCGTCTGTTCTATAGACGCAGCTGCTCACTTGGCTTAATCGTTGAAAGAACATCTAGTATCATTGAAGGAGATCACCTTACGTTCCAAATATGTAACTACCCAAACGTTTCCCCTCCTCGCTCGCACGACGTCTCCAAGCAACAGCCAGCCTTCATACAAGGCATGTCGATCTGCAGGGGAAGCGGGCTAGACGGGTGGAAATGGCCAAGCTTGTACCCAACGATTTTTTGCACGCGGGGCGCCGGGAGCGGCGAAATTTTGAAGAAGTCTCGCAGTGATTGGGTTGAGTTCAGAGTTCGGGGCGTTGCTTCCGCACTGGGGAAGAAAAGTGTACGGTGAAGAATGGGGAAATGGTGTTAATGGGGTTTCTATTATCAAAGATCATTGTCTCAGTAGTCGGTGTTCAGGTAGAGATTACGGACACGAGACTTACTTCCTTACTACTGATAAGCCCAGAAAACGCAGGCTCTCTGAAACCAACTCGCTGTGGCATTAAGATTCGCCAAGAACTCTTTCCAGGTGAAAGCTGGCATTGTTCTGGAGGAGTCTCGCCGGGGGACGAGCGGGCATGGTTTGCCTACCCTCAGCAATCCGAGCAGCTAAAAGTGCGTTTAATGGGTTTTTTTACTGCGAGAGGTGCAAAAGTTATGAGTACTACGAACTTTGATTCCATCAATGTGCCTGGAACTGGGATACAAATAATGAAGCGTGTACATTCTCCACTGCGACAATGTCATGTTGAATCTGTAGAGGTAATCAGGTGCGAAAAAGCGGGTTTCTGCCATACTAGAGATGATGAGGAGACAATTTGCTCATCTACTTTTACCAAGCCATATCATAAGGCCAGATATCCGGGCGATGGGAAGCAGTGGAGGTACGGAATTCTTAGGCGTTACGTTCTTCAACGGACTGGCGCCCTTCCACAGGAATTTGCACACTTTTATTCTGCTCACTTCCTTTAATGTGGCCGTCCCCGCGAAGCATAGAAGATTTGAATCCTTATCGCAACCTCCGTCAGAGGTAAGCTGGTGCAAATTCCTATATCCACTCTCGGAGGTTTGAATCCAGGAGCCTATATGCTGTTAACTGATGTAGCGCGGAACGTAGCAGTTAGAGCGATTGAGAAATATGGCCGGGTCTGAGCGGTACTTACGCAAAGGCACGCTGTCTTGGCCGTAATGTCCAACACAGCATGCCTGCTGGCCGTCCTTGAGCCGGTCTTTTAGGGAAAATTGAGGGGCATTACTTTTTGTTTCACCCCGAATTTGTGCGGGAACAAGAGCCAAATGTCGGCGAATTCGTTTTTATTACTCCGAACACAAAAATAAGGGCGACAAACGAGCGGTTTGTTCGTGGGAGTTTCGGTCAACCTACCACTGAATGTCTGGAGCTACCAGGAGCTTCTTGTTGTTTGATGATGAGGTTGTTGTGCGGGATGAAGCACCAACACTCCTTTTCTATTGTATATTTGCCTACCTGAGGTGCGCAGGTCGGGAGCATAATGTAGACTAACTGACAAAGTGGGTAAAGGGGGTTTCTTTATTGAGATGTATGGATTGGCTGGAATCGAAATCTGAGTGTCATATTAAATAAATGAACCGATGGTCGAAGTAATTTACAAATAATTACTGAAAAAATAGAGTACAGTTGTGTAGCATAACTGACAGCATGAAGTACACTAAAATAATCTAAAATCTGTCGATTCGGATCATCTGCCGCAGAGTTCTTTGTCAACATCATGCTTACGTAATAAATTGGAACTACTTTAGGTTGAAATTTTCTGTTGATGAAACTTACTTAGAATTGTAACACTACTGATCACCTTTAAGGATATAAAGGACCACACTCGACCATACCTTTCTAACATTAAAGCATCCGCATATGAAATTCGATTGGGTGACATCCAAAACAGTTGTGGCAGTAAAAAAACTCACTGCTTTACCCCCGCACCCCCCCCCCCCACCCGCCCGTACAACGAGGTGATTTGTGCCTTTACATTGTGTCAAGAGCCCCACTGTACTTACCGACGTGGAACATCCGGGTAATTTCTTAGCCGTATAGGTGGATTCTGGAGTGATCCCGATAGAGAAACATTGAAGTAGCTTTCTCTCTGCGTGCGAGCTCTACATAAGTAATGAGTAAATAAATCTCTCTCTGCGGAGTCGAGCCAGCAGAGGAGAGAGAGGAGTAAGAGCATGGCGATTTGCGTCCCTATGGAATCACTGAGAACTGAGCGCATGCACCACCACTCGACCTTCAGACGGGGCTTACGGCTTGATAACCTCTAATTGTCGAGTTTTCCACTTTCGTCGAGCGAGTTGCCGTATCCTTGTACAGCCTTGGGTAGGTACCGATGGCAACGAAGGGGAGCGTTAGAGATACTGCGATAGTAGGGACAGGATAAAAAGTGGAGATACGTTGATTTATGGACTTTTCGGGGTAAGAGTCAATGCAGAACTCCTCTTCAGTTCTAAAAACTGGTTTCAACTCTTCTTTGAACATCTAAATGGTAATTCCGAATATCGGAAGTGGAATTGAGCCTTAAAGTGGTCACTGGACCTAATAGCGGAACACTTGCTGTGTTTATTCCAGCAGGCAACCTTTTTAATACTACCAACAATACTAAATAGTGATTTAAAAACTTTAAAATTTTGGTTAACATATCAACTGATGTAGCAAACCGGCCTTCGAAAGCCCCAAAGGTGGTGCATTCGATTAAATTCTTTACATGGTCGAAGTAGGAGAGTAAAAAATTGAAAATAAGAAATCAAAGCGAGTTATTACAGTCAGAAAATTAAATTTTGAAAAAAATTCCCTTTACATTTACTGTCTGTAGAGCACTTTGAAGTCCGTCGCGGGCGCCATTACGTACCGCAGCTTGCATCTTATAATTTCTTCGAAAACTGTGACGGAATACTTTGACAAACGCACCAACCGGATAAGCCATATGATTCATGTGTTCATTTGTCAGATTTTGAGAAAGTGAAAGAAAAGAAATCCTGCGATCCTTCTCCGCTGCATCTCTATTTCGCAACGACGGCTTTCGGTCTGATACTTGGCAATTTAGACATTTTTTCTCACGGAAAAACTACATTACATATTTTGAGGTCAACTCATAATCCGCCAAATGTGTCAATATACCCGTTAGAGCAAATATAAGCACCATTGCAGGAAAGAAGTCCCTTCATTTCACAATCATCTCAAAACATACTTTCTCCAGCGCCTCTTTGGGGAACATATCAGCTTATCAGAACGTTCTGCCGCTGTGGTCCCACTAAAAAGATTCTAGGAATTGAATAGACAAACAATTTTCATTTCAATTATGAGCAAATGTTTTCCCGTAAATGAACACAGAAAGGATTTTATTATGAAGCAAGAGAAATAAAATAATCCATCAGGGTGCATATTTCTTCAATCTTACATGGATATTCAGTGGCATCAAATGAATTCTTGAAAAAAAATATTGTAAGAAGAGTATGGCTCTTCCCTGAGGTGTGAGCTTGAAATAACTCCAAGACCACGTTATTGTCTAGAAATAGATGCAAGAAAGTGAGCTGAAGGATGATTGCTGTGTCTGTTGTATTTTAAGAGTAAATTTAGATTATTCATCTTCATTTTTTTGATGTAATTAATAAACATAAAGGAATGATTATTAAAATTCGAAGAATCAATTATACAATTCTCTTGTTCAGTTGCCAACGTAGATTGAATTTGAAATTATCGTGCCGTTGTTTGGTCCGGAGCTCTGCCATCACGAAGAAAATTCTGAAATAGTACTCGTGTTCCTTTAAAAATTGAGGAGGGCCCAATACTCGCTACCGAACATACGCACAGCACTATAATAACGCAATGAAAGTTAAATTAGCAGGAAATAACCATGTCAGGAGTCCCTTTGCGCGTCATAGGTCTCTTTGAGGCAGTGCGATCATGAATTTACTTATCGGATGAGCATTAAAATCCTTCAAGATTACAAATCTGAGAAGAGCAGAGCTGGGTCTTGGAGAAAAAACTTCTCTAATTTTGCAAAATGCGTCTTCAAAACGTACGCGTTAAACAAACTGAAACGTTTCGACACTTGTCTTGCGGAGGGTTCAAACGAAGACGTGTTGACGTGAAGCCTGTGGATTTTTTTCAAGAAATCTCGCCCCGGAATCCGCCCTCTAAATGGGAAAATCAATCTGAGAGAAATATTAAATTGTAATATTATTATTTGAAAACTTTTCTTAGATAAAGTTGACTAAAAGGGATACCATTATGAGCAAGCCGCAGTAGATAATCAACATTAAATTGTCCACGACAGAAGAAAAGGTAATCTTGAGGCCGTATTTCTTGGCTGAATTAATTTGGCTGAACAGACTGCTCACAGCAACAGAAAATTTGTCATCGCTTTTCGAAATGAGAGTTCTACCTCTATGAGGGCGATAGCGATTCTCATATACACCTTTTTGTCTCAATTTTACTAATTCAAGCACCTGCCCTTATTCCAAGTGAGGACGCTTTCTCTGTTTGGTATCTAAGTCGCGTAATTATGGAGATAAGGGACTGAAATAGAATGAAAAAGATAATGGAAGATTCCATTTTTGTTCCTATCATCAATTTTTTTTGTGTTATTACATGCATTCTTGCCTAAAGATACCAATTCTTAGTTTCGATGCAATTTGTAATGGTATGCATGACATTAGAAAGAGTGTCGCAGGTTTTTTTCATTTTTGCTGTGGAGCGATTGGAATAATGATTTTTCTCGTGAAAGTCGGTCAAATCGTGGCCCCTGTGGTCGATTTTAATCTTTAGATTATTCATCTCACGCCTCCAGCATAACTATCGCCAGTCTTCGATCAGTAATCCACCCTCCTTCCTTTCGCAGTACCGCAATACTCTGCCACCCTAAGTAACCCCAAAACGGGCACATGCGAGACAGGGAATAGAAGTGACAGTCAGAATAGTTGATGAAGTTTTGAAAAACAGGATCTTAGATAGAATTAATCTAGGTAAATTCCTAAAGGAGGGAAAAAATCTGAGAGAATGGAGAAAATGAAAGTGAGGAGGGAAGTGGCAGTCAGGAGAGGAAAATGGAAAGTGCAACGGAGAATGGCATTGAGGGGGAAGCATTCGGCAATGATTTGGACTGGTACAGCAGCGGAGAGCAAGGCAGTAATGAGAGTGAGGACGATGTTGAGGAGAAGGGTGTACATGAGGAGTAAGTTGAAGAGGAAGATATCAATGATGGTTTCGATGAGTTCGAAAGGAACGAAAACGATGAAAGGAACGGTAAGGGAGATACGAGGGGAATATAACATATAGAATGACTAAGTTGTTGAGTTAATCAAGTTCAGAGACGTATTTTAACCAAAAGTCCCAATTTGACGTCAGTTCATGGTATACAAGCGCAGAATATGTAATGAACCGCTGGCTATTAAATTTTGGGGAAAAATCCTTCAACATGCTACCATTCATAATAGATATCTCTGAGTTCCTCACGTTCGCTAACAGCGCAAAGGAGCTCATTCGTTGCATGAACGGGTATGGAAACCTAGGATTGTTGAAAGGAAAGAGCTCCTAGCGCATATATATGGTGCTAGCTGGCGCAATGTGTTTTGGTTGGAAGTATTTTGGTGTTCTTGTGAAGAACACAGGACTCTGACACAAAGAGCTATTGATAAACCCAGCTTTTGTTGTAGAGGATGTGTATGTGTTAAATTGTCGATTGGATTGTATATCTGCTTCCATCTTAAATGGTATCAGCGTATTTATATGCAAAAGGAAGGGTGAACTGGTGCTAGAGAAAATATTTCCGTTCAAGACACATTAAAAAAAACTAAAATTAAGCTCATAAGGAAGTTGATGTACCCCTCATCCTTTATAAGCTGATCACTCGATCTTTGCTTCGACTGAAAGGGCACTGTAGCGATTTAACGTCAAATAAAACTTTATGAGAGTGGATGATTCGGCCTGTGAGAGAGCGCGATGGCCTATTAGACCTCTATATGTATGTCAATACAAACATTCAAATCATTCTCGACAATGAAAATGGCTTTGCGATTAACATGAATATAGAGTTAACCAGGTGGCTTGCTCGGCCTCGGATGGAGCGGTTTTGCGTGTCCGGTGTATTTGAACTCCAATCCAAACATTACAGTTTTTCATGACACTTATCTTGATATGATGACTCATTGGTACAGTTTAATATAAAGCTGAACCGTTGTGTTAAACTTTCGAAGAAGCGGTTGATTCATTGAATTATTAAGTTCTCCATCTGCGACTTTATTAGTGCTCCTCACGAAACTGATTCCGGAGATTATTCTGTCGTTGAATTTTTCTTTAGCAGAGGTAAATTCCAGCATTGTATGTCGCTCAGAGTTCCACTAAAATTTATGCATGGCGCCGAAGAGGTTCTGCTGATCGACTAGTAGTAGAAATGGGACTCTTTTTATCCAACATAATGCTCACTTCCGAAAAGAAAGAGATAGCTAAGTCACACATACCGCTGAAATAAAAAACTTCACGGGATATTACGCAAAAAATAATTAGCTCAAATTTGGACATAAAACATAGGTACCACATTTTTTTCTGCATCAGCAATGAAAGAAACGTAGAACATTCGGGAGGAAATTTCCTAGTTGTTTTGCAACGGACAATTCTTAAAATCAGTCAATATACGGATAGTCTAGGCCATTTTTGAAAATATTTATGCAAAAAAAATGTTGACGGCTTACGCGATCGCCTTTCTTATCCTTATTAATACTTAATGAAGAGTTAATTCGAATACCTTTCCCATAATCTGCTCCAACTGTGCTGTTTTGAACAGAAAATTTATCCGTGTATCTTTCAGCCACTCGAATCTCATAAACGCCGATCTAAGGTTTTTAAACGATTCCTCGTCAAGTGTACTTTCAATTTTTCGCAAGTAAGTTATTAGGACGATTTATAAGGCAGTTTTCTTCTCTCCGAGGATAAATCTAATGAACTTGAGCAGTAAGTGTAATTTATCCTTCATTTCTATTTTATATCAGTCATTTCGAAAATCTTGGTCACCACAACGGAACATTTCACCGTGTAGCAAGCGCTTTTCAAAAATAGCTCTTCTTCAGCATACTGGGAGTAGAGCTCCGTGTCCATAAGAATTGATTTCATTTATCCTCTCATTATAATTTTTTTCAAGCTTCTTGTTCTATAAATTTACTCCAATGTATAAGACGAATAAATGGTGAAGAAATTTAAAAAAAAGGTTGTGTCCGGGCTCTAATTTTTTTGCAGGGTATCCTATATCTTATCTTTTCTGAATGGAACTCGAAGTGGTGTGTAGTATTTGAGACTCATTTTTGGAGGTATTGATCTGTATCGCTGCGTATTGTCGGTACATGGACCATAATCCAGCGTATGAGCAGTAGATATATATCGAGAAAGTACTCATTTCCTGCGTTGGACTGAAGTAGGAGCCTTACTCTGTTCGTGACGATAGTTTGTCTTAGGGGTGTTGAAGGTGCGTTGGGTGATGCGGAGCCGGCTGAAGATGAGTAATGGCACAATTTGAGCAATTTTCACGGATTTTACGTGCTTTGAGGGTGCATAATAATCCCTTTTGGTAAGTCTAACGAAGACATATATATATTTTTGATATTTACATGATTTGGGAGTCTATGATATGAGTTTAGTGTGTCATTGCAGTGCATTGACAGTTTCTGGGTGCTTGAAAGATATTTGAGGTATACTGCCGTCCTGTATTGATCCACTGAGACAATTTTCTCGATTTCTGCTGTTTTCGTTCATTCGTGGTGGTTTTTTGGAGGTGTCCAAAAAGTGTCGCATTTTCTGGGTTAGATAGCGGACCGTCGAATTCGGGGTTTTCCGGGGTCTCTCTTTCCATGTTTGATAATGATTAGGTAGTAACCACCGCGAAGTTGAAATATGCGAAAGAAGTTCTGAGGAACCTTTTGCTTGGTGTGCGACACAATTTATCCCGCATTTTCATCGAATAAAATCTTGCAACTATTTTTATTCTGTAGTCTGAAGCAGTAAAAATAGCTCCTAGGTTAATTTGCGCTTTCAATATCTTCCCTACCTGCCGTTTCACTCCGCGTTCATTTGTGTGGTTTATTTAAGTGTTACCAGTGATCTGTACGAGAATTTCATCTAGTAAAATCGCGTAATGCTGTACACGATTCCCTTTGTGATGCCTTGCCTGTGAATTGTTAGTTTAATTACTTTCTGTTGCCTCTGCTGACAGCTTACAGTTAGCAAAGAGTCTTAAAGACGCCTATTACTGTAGTTTACGGTACAGCCTAGACCTTGACCGTTACGCTTATTTACTGCACAGTGCTGTAAGCTTGAGCTGATCATCTTTAGAGACGCTCAAGCATGTTTAGGGTTAGCCTCATACCTTCGTCTACATGGCTTCTGGAAACTTCCCTCGATTGTCTGGAAGCACCGTTCAACTAGCCTCGAGGTCTATACAAGCCCCGATCTCCCTCCATATTCTGTCAGAGTAAAGTCTCTCACCACCTTCTCTCCTCTCAATTCTCTTTATTGGCCCCTCACTTCTTCTCTCTCTCCTTCTTTCACTCTCTCTTTTACTCCCCTTCTCTCATTTCTTCCTTCTCTCTCTCCGTCGCTCCATCTCCTCCTTCCGTCTACCATGAATGATGGATAGCAGTCTGGGTCTATTATTTAGTAAGTCTAAGACCGAGAACCGGTGTTTATTGCTTCGGTATTCAGTTGGCGATCTTGGAATTCCCTTATATCCCAAAGCACACCGAAATATCACATAGACGAGTTTTTTGATCGTCTATGTGATATTTCGGTGTGCTTTCGAGTCTCGATCTGTGCAATCTCCAGTCATGGGATCAGGAGCGAGTTTTTCTGCGTGCGAAAATTTTTATCTGCTGATAGGCCGCACATTGCACAATTAATAGCTTACAGGGCATTATATTTATTTTTTGATCATTTTCAGTTGAATGTGATTTTAAGCTTCTCCTTTAGTGTTCGGTAGACATCTTTTTTAATCTTCTCTCAGCTGTCAAATGCAAGCCTCACGTTTTCAATTTTTAGATTTTTTCTCATATCTTGGCTTTTAATTCCTGTAGCATCTCTTCTTTTTTGTCAATCCACGTCGCGGAATCACCCGATTTGACTTTTGCTTAATGCAATTGACTTTTTATTGGGCAGATGCGCAATCACTGTCTGAGATGTTAGGGGTGTCGGTCCCCTTACGTAGACTGATTGTTGGTATATTGGGGTGTGTAGTTTTGACAGAAAGTTCGGGGTGTGGTTCCGTTGTGTATTTGAATATCGGAGTGTGAATCCTTCTTATCAAATATTCATGGTGCGATTTCTTTTTCTTGGTGCTACGCAAACATTTTAATGGTGAGGCACATAGCCTGTAGGCGAAAAAGACGGTCGAATTGAAGACAAGAATATCGATTTGCCTTGCCATCGCCGTCGTATTTATTAGCCAGACATCAGAGAGCGACTTTTAAAAAGACGTTTGGCTGATTGTAAGTTTAGAATTGTTATGACTCTAGTGTCCCCTTGAGCCTAGAATTTTTGATTCAAAAATCCAGAAAAATCCAAAACAATTTCGTCCCCTCAATTTTTGTTCATTATACAACCTACAGGGTATATTACGGTCTATTCCTGTACCTTCTACAAAAAATAAATCTTCCGAGCTAAAATAGTTTGAAGGCTGGTAAGCACAGAGGACGTAACATATAACCTGGAATTATTTATTGTAAGTTCACTACCTCACTGTGCAACTGAAGTTAAATACATTGTTTCTGTATAGCCTGACTTACACTAAAATACAGTAGAACGGCACCATTAGTGCGTTGAAAACCAGAACGAATCTAAATTCAGTCATTATCTTTACACAAACCCGTAAAGATACCCTCATCTTTACTGTGCCCGCGTAGTAGCACTTCCACTATTGTTTAGTATGCGTTTTTGCTGATCTTCACAAGAATAAAATAACTGCAACGTAAATCGCTTTACGCACAGATTTTCGAATCCCAAAGCCGAAAATCCGTCCATAATCTCCTTTTCCGTAGGCTAAAACATGAATGTATTTCAGCTTCCTCTCTAAATTACTCCATTAAAGAATTCAGTTGACGCTTTCTGTCCAAGTTGGTCGGATTTGAGAACTATCCCTCCACACCAACCTTTGCTGCGAAAAGCTTTGTATCCTGTGATGACTCTTCTCAGGGTACACAAACGAAGAATTCCTCATTAATACAAGCTCCGGCCTACGGTAACAGTAAAATTCACATATTTCCTCACTTAGCCTCTCTCTGTCAATAAAAAAATTCATTTCACCCACTTATACACCGATCGTCAATGTCGCCCTGAAAACCAAGTTAATTTATCATCCGCTACCCCTTTTCTGTCACTCTTTCATCCTTTCTTTCCTATTTCATATTTTCCAACACCAACATCCTTGGTCCTCCTTTTACAAAATCGAGATAAAAAATCAACATAATTTTTTCTGATTAGGAGTGATTCTCTCTAACTTTGAACAACACAACTTTGTCGAAACAATTCGTGGTTACGCCTCTGACAAATGCCTCTTGGGAAAAGATTTTTGTGGCATTATTCGAGAAAATTTGAAACTAGTATTACTATCCGGACGTGAAACAATCCCTTATCCTATTATTTATAGAAAACTAAAATTGTTTCTTCACAGCCGTAATTCACCCATTCAAATCTCCGCTTGCCGAGATTTTATTGACGTAATTTGCTAAAGTATGCATCTTTCAAGCCCTTGACAGGCTGTTTCAGTTTAGAAGTTCCCGTTCCCTTTGTTACCATAATAAAGCTTTTTCTTCCTCTTCTTCTTCTATTTTCAGGAATTTCAATGACAATTTTGAGATTATCGAATACGTTATTTTCCATGACCAAGATCTGGATGCCTGTACTAGATACATCAAAACGTTTTTTCCGCCGCTCAGGATCCTCCAGTTCCCCTTTCACAATCCAACTCTTCCTTTTACTGTAAACTACCAAGGTAATTGAAAATTTCCCTTAATTTGTACCTACGTTTCAGTGGAGCCAGTCTGAAATACTGTGGCCCTAAAAACTTTTATTCATTCATCGCAGAATACCCCTTCACCGCTTTAGACTACCTTTAATCCCATGAACATAAAAATGCTACGCTTGTTCTACCTTGGTGTTGCCCTCTTCTGTTAAAGAACAACAAAAAGGACCGTTTTGTTGATTATTGCACAGCCACAGCCATAAACAGCTAGATATTCAATACTATTTCGCATCAAATTCATTTTTACCGATACCTACGAAACTCTCACATTCATGACCTCCTCGAATATCCTCTTTCAGTTTTGACTACTCTAAAATAATTCAATTCCATTATTTCCGAATATACAATACTTATTCTTCGTACTAAGCGAGCCAAAGAGACCTCTAAGTATAATAGCTTCAATTTGCAGTCGCAGGATTCCTATGGTAAACGCAATTATACAACAAAACATGAGATTAAGTATTAATATCTACTTTTGAACATATGCGAGGCATTAATACATAAGAGTCATACTTTATTGAATTCAATAGCTGCTACAGGCCTATCGGATCATCCTCTACATCTCATGCATTCTTGATCCCTCCCTCCACATATTGACTCCCTAAGAAGTCCATTCACGCCTATATTCCCTTCAATCAAAATTGAATCCCACCCCGAACGCCTTTGCAATGCTATACCTTTGTTTTTTCATTTTTAGACAACTTTTCTCACCCTGAAATATACAAAAAGAATACCGAGCGCCATCTTTGTTATTTTTGAGATAAATATCAATACCAAGAAAGTTAAGTCCTCAAACAAGATCTTTTGGAAACTATCGGCAATTTCACAAACCTTAATGATAAATTCCTTACTAATAGTGCGGGAGATACACGTAAATTTGGAGACCCAGAGGTCAACCTTATCGAAGAGTATCACCTTGAAAATGATTTCGATCCTCTCTCTTCAGATAAAAGCATTTAAAACAGCCTCCTATTAGTATGCCTATCGACGAAACCAACAACGAGTACAAGGATTTTTGAATTTCAATTTACCAAAGGGTCGCAGTCAGATCCGTTTTTCCCCTTACCGGCGCCTCAGAGACACATATCGCCCCGGTAGTTGCTACTCCTTAGTGATAAAATTTTCAAATTAGTCAAACCCCTCTACGTGATACCGTATTTTTTATATTACCATAATCGTACACTACCTGCAACTCTTAGACAAGGTCTCGGACTGCTTCTATATTTGAGTGAAATTAATTTTTTTTCTCTATTGATTCCCATTCATTACAAAAATTTAGTGTTTTTTATCTTTAAGATACTATTCTTTATAGAATTGACGATATATTTAGTCTTCCTCGACCCGTGCTTGAAAATTTTGATTTAAAGGAGCCATGTTTTGACAATATCACGTTGGCGTTGTTCTTGCCTCTAAAACGGCCAATTTTAATCGTCTCTCTCATAAATCATGCTTCTTTAAGCTTTCAAATATTCTAGGAGGAGTATCGTCTGAGGAATATATTTCTGGTGCCGTCGCCATTACCGCTCAGGTTACCAAAACTCAGTATACTCAGAAAAGATCTTAAATATGAACATAACTGTGATACACCTTCTGGAAATCCTCGCAGATCTCTTTAACACTCGCTTCTGGATAAAAACTCTCCCCTTGTCACTGCGTACTTCGAATGCGCTTTCTCTGGGAACGAGAATCTATTGTCTTAGCTAATATTAATTATCCTGCATATTGATGATCCAGTCAAGTTCCATATGTACCATATACTCTACCATGGTTACTTAAGTATAAATTTGTTGCAACTGGAATAGTGCCACTACTCCAGTTGCAACAAAAAGTCCCTCATGCTCAACGAAAGTGCGGTTTTACAGGACCATGTGTATCCCCTAAACTGTAGGAGGTTTTGGACCGTGCAGTCCGGAACACAATCTCAGGTTCTGATTAAAACATGCTATTTTTCAATTTAAAAGTCATACGCTTTTTATTAAAAACACGCATACACACCAAAAACATCAACTTAAAGGCTCCAAATGCATTTTGAAGCCCTAATGCGAGCGGAAGACTACAACTTACATACACATGCAAAGTATGAAACAAATTCAGATAATTTTGCCCTATACCTAACTGTTCCAAAGTTCTTGGACTGCCTTTTCTGGAATTCTAGAAACCAGTTCCGACCTTTCTGTAGACAAATAAACACACTGTATGACCGGAATAACAAGGGAGACTTCCGCCTTTCTCTGGATGAAGTTCCGTACCAGTAGCAGTGAGAGCATTCCCTACGGTCACTGTTTGGAAAGCGACTGTAATATAGGGATCACTTGGAGAGCGATTCCAAACCCTGTTCTTATTTTTTGGGTGAAATCTCCTCCAGATTCAGCTGTCCTTATTCATAGCTAAACTGGTATTTAATTCCATAGCTTGTCCAGATTGACTCCTCCCCCAATCCAGGACTGAAACCAAGCTTCCCTAACTCACTAAGCTCCAGGCTAAATCAACCTCGAATTTCCTGTGACTCCCTTGCTACAGACTATTCAACTTAGAAAGAATAATATAACTGTTAGTAGACGCAATATTTACAAGCCAAAGTACTACAGGCACCCAGGTTCTACGCGAGGGCATTTGGCATTTGTGAACTAGTCACAACTGATCAGCAATACCCACTCCCCCCATGCTTAAATTTCAATCATCAACTACTCGTAGAATTGTAAATCTTTTTTCAGTGTCAGAACCAAACAAAGACCGACCTCTTGGCCCCATTCGGAAATGCAATTCTAGGGCGATTTCCTAAATGGAGGTCGGTGTGGTCAGGCCAAACCTCATGTACTGTGGACAGCATCTGTACAGCTCCATTTTCAATAGTAAAGCTAGAACAGCATTTTGCTCGCAGGTCATTACAACGAGAGAGCTCCAGTTCTTTTTGACATCACTACGTCCGCAAAGGTCAATTTCCATGAGAAAATCAAATGCATTTGATCAAACCGTTCCCACAGCACCAATATTGTGCTGTGTTAGAATCCTGAAAGCCTTCAGAGACCAAAAGAAGTTATCAATAAAGATACACTAGTGCATCTTACCGGTAATGCCAGCCATAAATCTAAGCAGTTCATCCGTAGGCCAGGCAAAAATGGCTGATTAATGAGGCAAAAAATTTCGTCCCATACAATAATTCCAGGGGTATCGATTCGAATATGGGATTTCCCAGCACGTGTAGCCTGAGTCGCAAATATCCCACACCTTGAATCCAGACTTAATGGGTTTGTTCGCATACGAACGGTTTTCGCTAACCTGATGCATTCCACTATCATTGTCTCATCCGTGCTGAGGTTGCATCTAGAAATAAATAGTTCTTAAAGACAGCATAAAAGTGCGAAAGAATGGATACTTTTTATCGAAAAATAATGACTTTCCTTGTCTTATCTGTGGTCAGGCACATGTAGAAAGCGCTTGATTTGTGAAAAACGGATCACCGACATTGAGTTGGTGATGGCATGAATTTTTTCACGTTGATATCTGTCCCAGTAGTCTTATATGTAGGGGCTTCGATGAGTGCCCATATACAAACATATCCTCAGGATGCAGCTAATATATTTATCAGTACCATTATTCCATGGCCTTCCAGTTCCGAAAGAAGGCATTTATGCGTAAATATTTGTATTCTTGTCAATCGTTGCCATGATTTCATATGAGATAAACATCTTGAAAATGTTCGTAGGATTGAAAGTAGACTATTTGCGAAGAGTGAACGCTTTTGGTCTGCCCAGTGGTTCAATCGGTTCGGGCTCAGCTTTAGGGGATCAAAGTCTGGGATATCTGTAGGAAATGAAATTTGTTCAGTTTGAATCTCGCTCAATTTTTTTAGCACCCCGCCGTGCTTCCAATGCAGCAGTTATATAGACTAACGGAATGTCTTCTGAGTCCTTTTTATTCTCTATCCGATCGGCAATCAATTCTACGCTGTGTTTGGTGTCCAGGGACGGATGGCACAGCTCATCTGCACCTTGGATGCTTTCCTCCGAGCTGTCGAAGCTGTAGTCCATCCTGAGTATGTGTTGATGTGTCCGAGCTTCATCGGTGTGGACTGAATGTGCCATCCTCTTAACTGTGGATGGTTTGAGTCACTTCTACCTCACCACGGCTGGCAAATTCATTAATTCAGTACCACGTCCGTATAAATATTACGGAGGAAGAAAGACATTTTTGTGGTCCAAATGCGATCAAAATAAACGGATTTTCCAGTATTCAATCATTAAAAATTTTTGTGACTGTGTAGTCCCGAATACAGTTTGGGTATTATGCAGTTTTCATATCTTTAGCCCAGCCATTTTCGGTACAGTACAATATCCCTAGTGCCGTATTTATGTGCGATAATACGCACATTAAGTTTAACTGGCTTTATTTAGGGCGTAAGACGTCCAAAGTAGAAACTAAACACATCAAAGCATAGAACAGGACTATGTGCATGTTTCTCTCGATTTTCAGCCAAAACCGATGAATATTGACGGAATGGCGAGGTGGCGAAGTCAGGGCGTTAGAGGGGGTTCCATGAGGCCTAAATGGCTCCTGTGTGCGAAAAAGCGCACATAACAGGTACATTTTTACTTCGACATTAGGGGCTACAAGTTTACTTTTGGCTCGAACGAGAGCGTTTCAACGCTGGCCCGGCGTTATGACTATCATCTTGAGATCTACGTCTAGTCGACCTACTCGAAGCTGTACTCAGTCTTGCATTTTCCACAACTTTTCCTTCACCACCAGAATGTCGTAACCTGCTCAGCGCTCCCCGGTTCTGAGATCCTTGTTCCGCTGCGGAGCTCGTCCCATTACCAAAGCTGCGTTCCGCGTCCGCCTCTCCAGTTTCCGAACCACCCTCCTCTACTGTACTCGTCACATTCCGGCTTCCCCGCGATCCACCTCTGCCCGTTATTCGTCGCGCTTCTAAGTTCTTTGTACTATGCCAGATGTGCGCGCAACTTTTCTGGTAACCTGGAGGAACCTTGACGCGAAGATTTACAGAGCAAAGACTGCACTTGTATGTTGATCTGGCCCCCCTATACGCTTGCGTATGTTGTCCGCAAAGTGCGCAGTGGGTAAGAGGGTCCTGCGTCGTATGATGACCGCGTACGCTAAGACGCAAAGCAGCACTTTCTGTGGAGTTGAAAAACGTTAGCCTGTTGCGCTTTTTGGTGTGCGCGATCCTGATGAGACGTTTGGCTTCAACGCTACTTGTTTCGACCATGTTCTCCGTCCTCTCCTCCCTCTCGTGCTGAAGCTGAATATTCAACGCAAAGCTCAGCAGCTCTTGTGCGACGTCAAACATAAAATCGGACGTTGCTTGAACTTTTTTTAAGCAGTTCCTATGGTTATCAACAGATTTGGAAGATTCTTCAGACTAGAGAAGATCTTGCCACTCAAACATTCGCCAAGCCAGGATGGCGCTCACAGCCAGAGTCTTGAGAGTCTGTGATACTATCTTTTTGTTCCCATTCCAGATGGGACGTGGAACTCCTCAAAATAGCACGCTGCTGCGTGGCCCCGTCAACTCTAGCCTTGTTCTTTGAGTAGAAGCTCTGTGCCGCATGCTTAAACAGCTTCAGCGGAAAGAATCAACCGTTTGTCTTCACGTGCTTTTCTACAATCTTCCAAAACTTATGTCTCGCCTCCAGTTGTTCGGGGTTACCCACATCAACCAAAGACGGGAATGGCTCCTCGGCATACGCCCACTCCAGCAGCGGTTTTTCCAGGGAAATCAGTGAGGACTCAAACAACGACAGTGTGTCCGGCGCTATCCTGATAAGTACCTTGTACAGCAAACCTTTCTCTCCAGCCACGACATAAGGACAAAACTCCAGCCTCAAAACCAAAGCCTGATGGACAATCTGTCCCATTTGCTCGCGGGCGACGTATTTCTTAAACTTCTCATCACCAATACGGCAACAAATGATGTCAAATGATGCGAGCTGAGCGGAATCTCCTAGAGTGGAAGCCGCTGCCGGCGTTTTGACCTCAACACAGGCCATCACAACTTTGCATCTATCAAATCCCGGTAGTCCTTCAACAGTGGAGCACTCAGAAAAACTGCCAATGTCTACAAATGCCACGGCGTCCGGAGAGCAGGCCCGATAACTCGCATTCTTCATCGACAACATGTAAACCTCAAACACCGCCTTGATGATTTCTTGAGATTCCAGAGCACTAAGTACTGCAGATTCATTATCAGTTCCCCGCATCATCGCCTGAGTGGACACCTTGGAACTAGACCAGCTCTTGTGCAGCAATTAGAACCACTCGTTCTCTGTCATGATGTTCCTCTCCCCAGGGGAAAGCCCCAGTAGTTCCATCATACCAGCCGAAGACATGAGAAGAAGCCCCGCATTTGTCCCTGTTACACGAAACTGCCGCAACACAAACCAATCAGCACACCTTTGTCCCAGCGTTAACACCTCACAGACATTTCCAATCCTTTCCCCAGCTACAGTTCGTAGTACCTGCAGGTCACTATTCTGATGTGTGGCGCCACTGAACAGGGTTTTCTCGAGCGTAACATTAGACTAAGGTACCGCGATCCAGGTGTTAAGATTCTGCTGCATCTCAGGCGGAACCGTGTACATGAAACGCAAAACCTTCGCAAAATTATTCGTCCCGTTATCTCTTATGGCAACCGCAGTGATCGCATTTTTGCCTCCTCTCTGTCCACCTCTTCTTCTTAACGCGAAAAATACTTCAGGTCCCATGTCTGGATCGTCATTGATCACAAATTCGCTGCGTCGATCGTACCACTCCGCGCTACCCGTCCTCCAATCCGCTGTGTCATCCACATTCTCTGAATCACCCTCACCGTCTGTATGACGGGAAACCTCCCCAGAACCTCCTGCTGTTGTATTATTTTGTTGGTCAGGTGCAGGTTGCTGGGGCAAGGAATCGTGTTCTCCCTCCAGATCGCCACGAAAGGGGTTGAAGTACGACTTGGCCCACAAACGGATGGCATCGCAGAATTTGATCTGGCATGACAAAAACAAAACAAAGGTCAAACTCCATAAGAGCTCCATAAAAGCCTCCTTCCCGTCACCCCTGTCCACAGTGACAATTAAGGAACTCAAACATTCGTCTCCCCGCCCTTCTTTCAACGTCTCAAGCAGCTTACTAACGGAAACAACCTGAACTTCCCCTCTCCTCCTGAAGCGCAGCGCAAAGATAACGCTGAACAGAGCATCCGCCACTGCATCCGCAGAATTACCTTCTTTGTCAGCCTTGCGGCTACTCAACATCTTCACCTGGTTGTCCGCTGCTCGGATTCCGAAGAGGTCATCATCTAAGGTAGCCATCATGTGCAGCGGTACGAAGAATATCTTCCGAGTCTCCCTGAAAGAAAGGGACTCAAAGTCGGTCAGCTGGCGTGTTTGATCTCGTTGTGCAGACCAAGTTTGCTGCCCGTCGTTTCCCCTTCCCGTTGGAGGGTATGCCAAAATGTGTGTAGCAATAAACCGCATCCGATTTAACAACGGAGGAACGCTTCCAGCCTGACGAAGCACTGTGTTGCGATTATGCCCATAAATCACCAAATACCCTGACAGTATCCCTCCGGTAACCTGTACCAAGGATTTACACTGTAAGAAGACATCATTGCAACTTGTGCACTGTACTCCCGCACCAGTGTAAAAGCATAATATCATACCTCTTTGTACCTAGCCAATGACATGGATCTATCATGGCTATCTCGCGTGGTTCTCGAAACATTTCGCACCCACCAATCAGCAACCACTTTATGCTTCCTTGCCAATTGGAGCAATGGGACTTTTCCATGATGTTTGTTGCTGTCTGTTATACTGATGGATACTACATGAGCCTTCAGAACCTTGTAGTTTGATACCTCTGGGTCGCTTTTTTTAGAATACCTTTGAATTCAGTACCGTTTAATTACAATTTATCTCTGCTGGTGTTGAGTACTTTTTCTATATAAACCCTGGTCTAATGTTCCAGCCTGTTTACCGGAAGCATCAACCAACAGTTCAACCATCGATTACCTTTTGTGCGCTCAACACCCCACACACTGATAAGGCGTTGTCAAAACTGGAGCCAGCCGTATGGGAGCATAGCAGAACTGCGACGTAGCGATACATGTCCGAGAGTGTGAATAGCGATTGAGAAATTCTTCGAAGCTTGACATACTCGTTTAGCCAATCCAGTAACTGGCGAAAGATTTCGTTCATGCTCATCACTAAAAAGCCACATCTTGTCTGAGGAAGACCTTTCACGCTTGTTGCCAGCTTCATGTTCATGACCACAGACTTGCAGAAAAGCCTTGCTCTATGTTGCAGTACATTGTCGGAGAACTCCTTTTCCATATTGGCACTGTTGCGTTGTGTCAGACTCATTGTCCATCCCTCACTTGCGTCTTCTCCCGAACGAGTTAGACGTCCACGCCCACGCCCACGACCTCGAACACCCCTCATTCGCCTACCTCTAGGGCGACGGCGACCTCTTCCTCTTCCTCGAGACCTTCCCCCCTGTCATTTCCTGAATTAACGCCCCCATTCCCACTTCCACTGCCTAGAACCGCCGCTCCAGCTAACTGTTGCTCGGATACATTGGCACAACTGGGCGCTTGCTCGCCGCTTGCAGGCCCTAGGGGGTGTGCGTCGCGCACAAAAGAATATTGGGTCGAGTCGGCCATTTTTTGTGTCCGCGATGCCACAAGACTGTTCACTTTTGAGGCCCTGAACACGGCACACACTCAACAGGCTATAACCTTGCCGGTTTATTTGATAATTCCGGATCTGGAAAGCCTGGTCGGCTCTCAACTGACTCAGAAAGCCAAATGTAAGCTCATAATGGATCAAAGGTTCTTGAAAGCGAAGGAGTCTGCCATAAAGTTAGCCTCTATAACGGCTCTAAAGTCCACTTTATTGCACATAACGGACAAATGGGGTTGGGGTCGTTTTTTCGTTATGTACGATTTTCCGCACATAACAGGTAGTAGGGATATGCAGACTTATCCGACTGTCTACATTCGGCCATGGGCTAACTGGATGTTTTGCATTCAGTAAACTTGTGAATTCATCCCATCTGAATGCAACGCATATTAAATATTTAAGCGACCGGTGGTCATTGTACGTGATTTTATCGCATCGTTTGTCTGGGGTGTGTGTGAATTTTTCCTACATGAATACAATGGGTATTGAGTATTTACGCGACCAATGTTCATTGTATGTTATTAAATTGAGCATGAATATAACGCATATTGATTGTTGTCAACTGCGCCGCTCAGTGATTTTATCATGATAAATGTAGTGCGTATTGAGTATTTTCAACTGCGCCGTTCAAAACCATTTGAACTTATATAAGCAGAATCTTCTGTCTTGAAATACCGGAGGATGATCGTTTTCCCTCCTGGAAGAAACGCGTTAAATGGAAAATCGAAAAGTGCGGGCGGTGTTAAGTACTTAGCATGAGAGGCTTACGATGGCAAATGCGATTGATTTGAAGAATGCGCGTATCCTCTACATAAAGACAGGGTGCTTGTCCAGATGGTGTTGGGCGAGGACCCCAGCATACTGTGCTGATCACTGTTGCCAGTCAGGCCCCACGCCAACACATCCTTTACCTCTACAGTCCTCAATTGATCTCAAACGCACTATCAGATTCGAATAAGACCCCATCAATGGACGGTACCGATTTTAGCGAGTATAAATCAGTACTGTACAGAACAATGCCCAAGAGTGGGGTACTTACACGAAATAGGGAACTTTACAGTGATGTATGCTTACAGCTGGTCTGTATCAGCATCATTACGAAAGCACCCATTACAGTACTGTATACTGCTTCATATTTTTCAGACTGCTCCGCTTGAAGCAACTTACCGTACTGTACAGTGCTGTACTGTCCAAACTATGCTGTACAGTAAAGTACAGTACCTCAACAGTAAAGTACAGTACGTTGGTAATGAAAATAAAAAAATGAGTCTCACCATTGCTTTATGTCAACAAAATCTGCCACCATCTTTGATGTAATCACAGAACATCACCCCCCGAATCATTTATTCCGGATCATTCGAAAAGCACTAAAGCTTTCCCGTCACGGCTCACCTTTCTTGCAACCATCACATGGTCCTACGATGATGAAATCCCATCGGGACCCTTTCGCGTTGGTCATCTGTGCTTTCCAACCTCAAGGAAATACCCTAAACATTTGCACCCTTAGCCAAGCAACTTTCTCTCGTCTCTTGAATCCATTTCCAAGCCCCCTCCCTCCTCTTCTCCATCGTTCCTCCTATCCGCTATGTCATACTCTTTATTCCACCATTTACTTCATTCGTCTCCTAGAGACGTGCAAATTCCAACTTTTCGTTCATAGTGTATCCTGCAATTTATTACACCAAGCAAATCACCGCCCTATTTTCGCTCAAACTATTTTTCATTCTCTGACGGTCTTTCTTGTTGTTCTTCTCCACCTCTTCTCTTCCCAAAATTATCAACCCGCCCGGGATTCTGCTTCTTTTACTGATATTATCCCTCAAGTTCTACTAGAGATTCAATTCTAAATTGCATCATGTTGGGCACTATGTTCCAAGAAAGCAACCGCTTTCATCCTCCTGTAAATCTCCACCAATCTGTTACGAGTAAATCAGCGAACTTCTCAATGGTACCACCTTCTATTTTCTGACATTTTGGGGGAAACACGAGGGGTTCATTTATTGTAACAGATATGCTGGCTGAAACCTAGTCAACTCGTATGGTGGTTTGCATGCACGTGAAATGTTTCGGCAGTTTCAGAGGGAACTCCACCCTACCAGCAAGGAAGGGGAAGGTCAGCAAGCAAACAAGCCGCATTGCAGGTTACTGCCAATGCGGAGTGTCGCTGTAAAAGAAAACCTTGGACATTTGAACATTGGCCATTGCATATTTGTGGTATTCATCTTTACTACTCACGCCACGCCTGTCATTTACCTTTTCACTTACCTTTTCAAAGCATTTATTTATCAGTTGCATTCCTGATTTTAACCCTTACAATTTTTAAAGAGATCACTCTGAACACTGACGAACTGCTCTAGAACATAACCTCTTGCACAAATCTTATCTACATCAAAAATACAACTTCTTCTGGCACCTTTAAAACGAGAAACTCACTACATCATCCGTATGCGAATTTCGCAAACTTTCCGGTCATAGAAATCCTTTTCGTGTTTCTAACAATCAGTCGTTATAAAATTCGGGTTAAAACTATCCCTGCCACAGCAGAACTCCCCTTCGTAAATATCCAACAGCAAAAAGGCTCCTTTTCCATCAATAATAACTATTACGTGACAGCAACTGACAAAATGTAGTTCTCACCTAATACCGAGCTAGCGGCGGAAACCTAATCTCACAATGATACTAAATGATGTTTTTGTTGTTTTGCTTGCTAGGACGCAATATGTTTTGTAAAACTTGCCGTCTCATTGGCAACCATGCAAAAGCATCGTTTGAAGAAAAGAACGTGCCTCCGTAGTACCTACGCTAAAGTTTGGGGACTCCTCCAGTCATCCCGCAAATTTATAGCAAAAGAACAGTGATAATGCCTTCTATTCTCTCTCCTCCGAATAAGCAAGTGGGTGAAGTACTTGAAAATTTCGAATGATTGGCAATCGTCCATGCTTTACTATCAAAATTGTTGATGATCGCAGTAGTAGTTCAAAATGCATATCATGTACATTGATTTGCTTAGAGGGGTAATAACAGCAAACCAGTGTCTGTCTTTCACATAATGCAATTGCTAAGTGCGAAATTCGTGCGCATTCGTTCTCATGATCGTAGACTAAAAGAACAGCCGAATGACACAATCATCTTATGTAACCAATTCAAACTTTTGGTTTTCAACATTTGCTCATGACTGGGCCGGTATAGGGGATCCTGCAGGTAAAAAAGTAATACGCTTCCTATTCGATGCCACGGAAGCCCCAAAATTGGGGGACTGTGCTCATTTGGCTAAACAAGGAAATTTATTAGTCACTTGTTCAACGACAATCAAATGACTAGACAAAAAAATCGATTGACTGGGCTTTTGATTTTTTGCAGGTATGAAAGTAGCAAATTTGCATCTTCGACACCTCAAAACATCCAAATGCAGGTTCTACCTGGCATGAACAGTTTTCTACATGTTACTTGGAAGTACGTGCGGATGAAACTAATCAATGCTCGAACAAAAGCTGTTTCGGACATTCAGAATGCATCGAAAAGTCTACCGACAGATGGGGAATTGTTTGGATTGGATTACTGCGAGTGGAACTTCGGGTGAAATTCCCATTAACCTGTGCACTATGGCGGCGGCGGAGAAAACATTCTAGTGAGAATGGATACCGACAGATTGCTGTTCAAAAACACAACATTTTATGCCCTCCTGAATCAAATATCGATATGAATCAAAATCACTAACGCACATCTTTTACTTGAGTGTAAATCATAGTAGCAGTAGTGAAAAAAAGTGTTGGTGCTTCAAGAATTCAAGCTAACTTTCGGAATATCTCCAACAGTGCCTCCGAATCAAATATCAAAGGCCCAGTTACCTAATTTTTTGTGCCCCTCAGGTCCAGTCAACAGACGAGTTTTCTCAGTCATCTCTCAACCTACTTTTAATGTTTGATTGAAATGTATGTCGAGCGGAAATTTGTTTCTTTTTCTCATGCAGTAGGCATAATGTTTGAGGCCAGCCTTGAATTGCAAAATGCTTTCTTAAATAAAATACGAGAGATTAAGGTATTCATTCGCTTTAGTTATGAGCTTTAGAGGATAAAGAACTTCAGTGATTGGTTGTGTGCAATAAGAGACTCCTACTAGAATACGCATTCTGTTGAATGTTTGGGTTGATCCTAGTTATCTGGGCAGCATGCGTCTTTTTGAAGCGCCAGTTTATTCGGTGAATGTCTCCAAATTGTAGTCTTCTATAGCAGATAGTGTTACAACATGTGTAACAGGGGAAGCGTGGTCGTTTACCAAAACCCTGTTGTTCGTTTCGTTACACTAGCGTTCGTCGTTCCGCCCGTGTTGCCTCCCTTCTATCCCATGCTCTACAGTTAGCCTCATCAGTTTAAGTAGCGATTTGGGTACTCGGGAGTTGGTCCCGTCGGCGTGCCCCGCACCGTCGGGGTGACGACGGCGATTGCCCAAAGTCATAAAAGTTCTCGTGGCAGCCTGTCCTGTAAGCTAGCTTGGTCGAAGGGTGTACATTACAGTAAGAACCCTAAGTCGGTTACACTCGCCCGCTCTTTGAAAGCGATGTCCTCAGCGCTTTCTCATATTCCTTAACGAGTTCCTTGCAATGCCCTAGATCAGACTTCGCGATCCATTCAGCCTCAGACTCAGACTCTCCAGTGAACTGGACAAGATAATAAATCCTGCGATTCTCTCGGGTCTTGTCTAAAATACGCTCTACTTCGTGTTCGACAGCCCCGTCGGCATCAATGACGACTGGAAGGGGGCCAGAGGCACCCTCGGGGCGATGATAACGCTTGAGCTTTGAAACATGAAATACATTATGTGCTCGCGACATCGTGGGAGGCAATTCCAGACGATAAGTAACAGGACTCATTACTTCTAGCACTCGCAATGGCCCCAAATACTTCGGACGCCACTTAGTTGGTAAGGACGATCTATTAAAGCTGTCCAGGCCGTCAGAACGTAACAAAACCAATTCATTCTTCTCAAAAGACACGTTTGGATCCCTACGAAGATTCGCGTAGTGCTGTTGCTTGGCACGTGCTGCTGCTATATTGTCGCGTGCGAGAATGCGGTAAGCTTCCAGGCGGTCAGCCAATTCTCTCGCTGACTGGCTCGGGACTTCTTCAATAGAATAGCTTCTGGTCTTCACACTCAACGGTACTCGGCCGATGTCTACTTCAAAGGGGGAGAGGCCTGTGCTCTCGCTTCGAGAACAGTTATACTCGAATTCTAAAACTGGGAGCATACGACTCCACTGATTCGGTGATCGCTGAATGCTAGCTCGTAGCATTCCAGATAATGTCTTAATCGTAACTTCTGACTGGCCATCTGTCTCTGGGTGGTCAGCAGTAGACATGTTTAGGTCGACTTCAAAAATACGTGTCAAACCTTCCCAGAACTTAGATCTGAATTTCGGATCCCGATCGCAGATGAATTTACGTGGTACTCCGTGCTTTGCAAACAAATACTGCTGCAAAAGCTGAGCTGCACCGGGAGCATCAATTGCTTTCGTGGTGGGGATGAAGATTGCTCTTTTTGAGAGTTTATCTACGACAACAAACACAGAATCAAATGCATCTTCATCCATAGGTAGTTCCGTCAAGAAATCCATAGACACAGTGTGCCAGCAGCTCTCGGGGATGTCGTGAGGCTGCAAGCTACCTCCAGGGAGACTGTTCTTAACCTTATTCACCTGACAGTCATGGCATCGCGAACAGTAGCTACGCACGGCATCATACATCCCACGCCAATATACTTGCCTCGTCATTGCAGAATACGTCTTATCTGCATGAAAATGCGAAGGTTCGTGGAATGCCTTGATAGTATTTGTCCGGAGGGCACCATAGTTCGGAATATAGACTCTGGACTGATCGTTTGCTATCCATAGCAAAGTTCCATTCTCAAACTTAAAGTTCTGTGCTTGTTGTTTGCCCTGTGGTGTGCTTGGCGGCGTTTCGTCTTTAAAGAACTCAATCAGCTCTTTTGCCAAAGCATCGTGGGGGTAGGCGTTCCTAATTTCATCCAAGGCTCCACCTAGCGCAATGGAATGCAAACGAATGTCATGATCCGGGCGTCGGCTCAGGGCATCTGGCACAGTATTCACTTTCCCGGGACATGTAACGTATCATATGTAAACGACTGTAGCGTGTCGAGCCAGCGGGCTTGGCGACCTGACAACTTGGCCTTTGACTGCAAATAGCGGATGGGTTCGTGGTCAGTCCTGAACGTGAATTTTCTCCCCTTCAGGTAAACCTCCCAGTCTCGTAAGGCAATCATAAAAGCAAGTAGTTCCTGGTCACCTACGCACCATCGACTTTCAGCGTCTGTTAGCCGATGAGAAAGGTAAGCCACTGGTCTACCGTCTTGTTCCAGAGTTGCTCCGACGGCAAATTGAGATGCATCCGTAGAAACAATAAATTCTTTTTCAGAAGAGGGGTGTGCCAGCACTGGCGCCGTAGTGAGAGCTTTCTTCAACGCATCAAATGAGTTCTCCTGCTCTTCACCCCACTCGAATGTTTTCGACCTTAAAATGTCTGACACGGGCCGAAGGATATTAGCGTACCCTCTGATGAACTTGCGGTAATAATTCGCGAGCCCAATGAACTGCTGGACGTGACGAATCGTCGTTGGCCTTGGCCAGTCTAGGATTGCATCCTTCAGATTAGCTTGCATCTCAATCCCGTTTGCACTGACTACGTGCCCTAGGAACTCGATACTGGAGCTCCCAAACTCGCATTTTGCTGGCTTTGCAAACAGTTGTTCTCTGCGCAAGATATCAAACAACGAGCGCAAATGTTTCTTATGTTCCTCCATATTGCGACTATACACAAGTATATCATCAAGGAATATGACCAAACATTCGCCATTTAGGTCTCGTAGAAGCGTCGTCAGCAAACGTGTGAAGCTGGCTGGCGCGTTAGTAAGTCCGAAACACAGTACAGTCCATTCATAAGACCCGAATCGTGTTCGAATCGCGGTCTTCGGGATGTCCTCGTCACGAATACGCATTTGGTGGTATGCACCAAGAAGATCCACTTTGGAAAATACAGTAGCCCCACTCACGTGGTCTAAGGCCTCGGATATGAGTGGCAGAGGTGTCACATCTGGGATAGTGATCTTGTTGAGAGCGCGGAAATCACATACCATTCTAAGATCGCCTGACTTCTTACGCACAAAAAACACTGGTGCGCCATACGGCGATATTGACGGGCGCAAAAATCCTTTGTTGACCAACTCCTTCAACTGCCGTTTGAGCTCTGCTAGCTCATCTGTTGATAGCCTGATAACCGGTCGCACAGGAGGTGCTGAATCACTTTTCAGATTGATCTCAAAATTAACGCCTCTTTGCGGTGGTAGTTCATCTGGCAACTCATCTCGGAAAATTTCGCCGTACTCCCCGACTAACGATGCCAACTCAGGCGCCACCTTGGACTTTCCCTCCGCAGGCATTACCTTCACCGCAAAAAGCTCAACGTTGCCCTTTCGCAGCATCTTTCTCATCCGTTTGATGGAAATTGTCTTCAGGGATATGCTTCTATGGCGCGGTACTTGCCGAGGTCGTATCAATTTCGTAGATCCACCTGGCAGAACGACTTTGAGAGAGCAGTTACTCCAATCCACGATAGGATTATGCTCTCTTAACCATGATCGGCCTAGCACTAACGGCGTGTGCTCGGGCAGCTCGATTACATACAGAGTTTGCTCGCTTAAGCAACCGTCTAGGCCAATGATACCATTCGTGATCCCTGTAGTCTTCGTTTCGGAGCCGTCTCCTAGCTCCACCTTCGTGACAAAATCACGTACTTCAAGACAAGCTCGCTGAGCCAGCTCGGAGGTTATAAAATTGTCTGTGGCCCCTGGGTCGAGATGACCAACAGACTGTACACATCCGACAACACAATCATAATACATTTCATTGTTGCCTGCTGTTTCTGTCCCAATTGCGGACAGACGAAGGGGTACATCCCCGTTTAGATTAACATGGGCCGCCTCTAACGACGGCGTTGGCCTTTTGGGTTGTCCCCACGGCCTGCCACCTGCAACCCATTCTGGTTGCTTTCTTCGATTGAACATCTGTGTCCTGGTTCCCACGCCGCACCACACTCAAAGCAACGGTTATGCTTGCGGTAATGGTTGCGCTGTTTGGAATCCGACGGACCCCAGATAGGATCCTTAGGATCCTTCTCAGGCATCATTGTCTTCTCTCCACGAGCCTTCTTAAGATTGATATCCTTCTTTACACCTTTAATATCGGGGCGACGGTCCTTGGGGCGGGTATCCATGTTCCCTGAGGACCACTGCTTCGCCAAATCCAAAACACGGGCATGATCGTACACTTCCTGTAGATCATTCGGTTCACCTGTGGGATACTTCTTACAAAACTCTTCTTTAAAACGATCGGTGAGTCCATTGAAAAAGAAAAGATACGCTTCCGAGAGAGGAGTCTCGCATAACTCTACGAGATCACGGAAAGAAGATATATAGCTGTCCATTGTCGATGACTGCTTGATCTTCATAAGTCTCGCCTTTGCACGGGCGCGCTCATTTTGGGGGACAAACTCGCGAAGCATAGCTGTTTGAAGCTCATCTACTGTTCTCGGCTTCTGATTATTGCGCTCCAATCCCATCATCCAGACAGCAGCGCGATCCTGTAAATAGCAATCAGCCAGTTCTACCATTTTCTGGTCACGGAAACCACTTAGACGTCCGACCTTTCTCACATTGTAAATGAATGACTTCACCTTAGTAGACGTGCGCTCATCATGATTGCCTGCATAGCTACACAACTGCGGTGCCTTGATCGAGCGAAGATCGCACGAGCCCTCTCCAGCGTTTCCGGAAGAGCCTTGATTGACTGTGCCTTGCTCGACTAGCGTAAGCAAATTCTCTATGCGTGCATCTTGTGCAGCCATCGTCTGACGCATCATCTGGATCTCTGACCGTAATGACTGAATAACCTCCTCGTTTGTTGCACTACCTTCTATGGGTCGCGTGCCGGAGTCACCTGCACCTTGCGCACCTTGCGCGGTGATGTTCGCACTCATGGCTTGTCGTGAAAGACCAAACTTAGATCTTTCCTTTGCCCGGCGCGGTCCTTGAACACGTGTCGGTGGTGGAGGAATTCGAGTTGGAGGCATACAACTCGTGCGTCGCTTTCAGCTGTGAACCACTGGATCGCAACGCGATGCTACCAAGTGTAACAGGGGAAGCGTGGTCGTTTACCAAAACCCTGTTGTTCGTTTCGTTACACTAGCGTTCGTCGTTCCGCCCGTGTTGCCTCCCTTCTATCCCATGCTCTACAGTTAGCCTCATCAGTTTAAGTAGCGATTTGGGTACTCGGGAGTTGGTCCCGTCGGCGTGCCCCGCACCGTCGGGGTGACGACGGCGATTGCCCAAAGTCATAAAAGTTCTCGTGGCAGCCTGTCCTGTAAGCTAGCTTGGTCGAAGGGTGTACATTACAGTAAGAACCCTAAGTCGGTTACAACATGAAATCGTCGCGACACGAGATTTTTTAACTTTCGCGAAATACGTAAGGATTGAGCAGAAACAGGTTAGCATCACGGAGACAAAATTACTGTAACGTGGATCGAAGGGGAATACAGGAGGAGATATTCGGCAGGTTTAGAATATTGATCCACTAGACCATGGTGGCGAGGTCCAGACTGCTGATATGCAGAGATATGATAATGACTATCAGTGCAGTCGCAAGCAAATTGTGTAGAGGTTAGGAAGGTCATACAGTACAGTAACGCGCCATGGATGTTCTAGAGTAGTACACATTATGTAGTGGCTAGTGGGGTGCGCGCAGGTTGGCGAGAGTAGCTTTGTGCAAGACCCTTTGGGTCTTCGAAAAAGTTTTGATTATATCCATAGTTTTAAGTCATTTTTATTTTCGTTGCATATTATTGCTGCAGCAGGAGCGACATGAGCACATGTGATTGCAATTCGGCTTCATTGGTCAGACTAATTGGAAAGGTGGCCCCTGAACGATATTCGTTCCTCCGGTGGCTGCAACCTGACGAGCGAAATCGGGTATAATTTAGCCAAAAAAAAACTGAGAGCTTTGGGAGTCTTTTATTTGACAACATCGAAAGCGGTGGAAATTTTTTTCAATCGCGACTTTTTTTGGTTTTCTGTTGTATTGTTCTCGTGAGAAGCCGTTGGAAAATATTTTACGCATGCGTCTGGAACAGAGGAGAGTGGGACTAGGAATGGTTGAGCTTGAAGCACGCAAGCGACGCCAACGCGCATACTGTACCTACACTTTCCATTGATTTGATTTGGCAGTTTTCGATGACCGTTCACAACTGGCTCCAATAAATGACCCGCTCTCATTATTGATCATCAATCATTCATTCAACAAGCTGGACGCAGCTGGACGCTGCTGGGGCAACAGCAATACAGCATGGTACAGTAACAGTACTGTACAGTACAGGAAGCAGGCAACAGTGTCGCTTCTTACAGTATTGCTAAACAAACCCATCCATTCGAGATGGCAACATCGCCTTGCGCAGTTATCCTGTCCATCGTATAGTATCAACTGGACACCACCCGATTATGGCCTGGATTGTTCAACGCTCACTACGGTATACCAACAGGATGAACACCAGCACTGCAGCGTTGACATCACATCGAGTTGTCTAAGCTCCCGCCAGGACCCTGTATCGCACACACTCACAAACAAAAAAAAAGTTATTGAAACAGCCATTCTTCAAATTCCACAGACAAGTTACAAACAATTGTGCCTCTCAAACTAGTACACAACTGCTCTCGTTAGAATTTAAAAAGCAACAGGAGGTCCGATCATTACCCCTTGTCAACAACCCATATTTAACCTCATATCGTCCCTTCTCGTTTTCTCGCCGTCGGTAGCTTAACTCTCGTCATCTTGCATCTCTGGCAAAACCTACACAGCGAAATCCCACTGTAGAACCATTTCACCTAGCCTGTATCTACCAAACACCCTCTCAACCATGCAAATAACTATGTCCAGATCAATCTTGTAACGGAATGACCAAAACACTCAATGCTCATTCAACGAAAATGAGAGTGGAAGGCACAATGGCCTTCTCAATCGCCAAGCACACTTCCGATCATCCATTTTCCCACTGCAACAATACCCAACGTCAAGGCCACGCTCATTGTGTCAGGGGAACATCCGTATCGATATTGGTCCTTTCTGGCTGCAAGCAACCATTCCAGTCAAGGACCGCACGCGCTACTTCCCCACGCGTCATTTCATTATAGCAATACGAAGCGGAGTGTACCCTCGTTTCTTGGTCTGACGGGAATTACATTCCTCTTCTTCCTCTCCTATTTATTGTGTCGATTCGTTATCTGCCTGCCAGCCTTCTCTCCCTACCCTCAATTCAAGGCACCTGTAACATCAAACAAGTTCCCCTCTTCTTTTGACTTAACCGTTGTCAGTCAGCGCTGCTAATCTGTTGCTAATCATTCTAGATCCCCGCAAACCAGTCGTCGCGCTTAACGGAAAGAGAAATGACAGGAAATAGGAGAGAATCGCAAAAGTCTGGTAGCGACAAGAAGAAACCCCGAAGAGACTTTCCTTCTGCTTCGAGTGCCCGTGATACTCCACTACCCCGCGGGAGGCGAAAGTCCCAGTCTTCCAGATACCCCTGTGAAATCTGCGGCGAGCTTTACTCAAGGATTGACAATATGAGAGTTCATCAACGAATGCATTCTGGTGAGAAACCGTACAAATGCAAATACTGCGGCCAACCATTCCGATGGGCTGGTGCTTTGCGTAGTCACGAGGCAAGCCATGTACGCAGTCAAAGTACCAATCTCAGAAATTCAGCGAGTTCGTCCGGTGTGAAAACCGAGCATGGTACAGGGCATTCAGACAAGTCGAGATCAGGAAAACGGGTTTCAGGTTCAGGTAGTTATTCTGGGAATCATGAAAAGCAGAGGAAAGAAAGGAACGAGCAACACCCGCATTATCACCGCTCTCATCAAACGGGGTCGGCTGTTGTCGTCTCTGAGGTAGACCCTGGAGTTCGAGATTTTGAACTGCAACCATGGCACAAAGTGCTCGATGACTAATAAGGTTTTCTCATCCCCTCTTGCGCACAAGCAGGTGATGACACAGAGGCCACTTATTGAGGTATTGGGAGTTGGTGTATCGACTTCGGGAGCAGGTAAACGTTGGCCCTCAACAACTGCTACACATTAAAGTCATGATAAAAACAATCCATCATGACTCGTGTCGGTAGCTTTCGTTATCTTTAGAAAAACCACTTACTGTTACAATCTCTTAGTAAACCCCCCAGCCGCAGGGCTCTCGAAAACACTGAAAGGCTTACTTGGTTGTTACGACCAATTTCTGATTCTGCGATACGTACCCAGGACCAGCACGTACTGCTCTCGTCTGAAAGTACACGTGAAGAAATCGAAAAAAGCGGACTTGGAAACGAAGCAGAAATTTTAAAATTAAAAAATGCAAAACTGCTCAACCGTTATTGCTGAGCTTATCAAGGCGTGGAATGTACTGTATTTCAGATACCGTTTGATGAGCAGCTTGGATATTTAGCTAAAAGGCTGCGAGTTCAAAATGAATTAAACTGCAACTAATACTAATTCAGTCAATGAATTGAATTGTTACTATTCCAGCATAAAGCACCTAGATTCCTCCATTATCACATTTCATTGAGGTGACCAATAAGAGTAATAGTCACTCCTATTGGGGACCCGCAGGTGTACTCTGATCATGCTTCCTCTTCTCATTGAGGAAGTACGTAGAAGGTAACCCTTGGCGATTTGAACAACTTTAGAAAGTTGTGATTATGTGGTACTTTTGGCCAGTATTAAATGGTTCATAGTATAGCATGAGGTCGAATTGATATCCAGGCTTGTCCAATATCCAATGAATCGGGGATATCTGAAATGCTATTAGCAGTACATACTTTGTATAGAGCATTCAGGGGAGGGTACGAGCCAGGAAGAAGAGAAGCAACTATGTAATAGCTTTCAAGTTACATGCAACATGGAGATGAAGCCAATGGACGCCGTCAGCAACAATCGCTTTAAATTTTCTCTAAAAGTAGGGTGCAAATTTCTTGCAATTTTCTCTACAAGTAGGGTGCAAATTTCTTGTAGGTGTTGGAGAGTTAGTAGTCGTGGCCGTGGCCGCTGCCATAATAGAGATCGATTTGTGCCATCGAGGCTCTTTAAATGCTTATCATAAATCTACCGTTAGCCTGCATAATTCTGGCCTTCTGTCAGTCATTTCGTCAATGAAGTGCGACAAAGCTTTTGACGACAAGTGGAAGTCTGAGGCGGCTTAGCGTCACTAGGATAGAATTCCTCAACCACAACTGTATCGACAAACTAGTCTTGAATAAAAAGGGGGAGGTCGACAGTATGTACTTGCAAAGAAAGAATATTCTTCACTACTGTAGTTTGTTGAAATGCAATCCTATGATTTGGGTTGAGTGTAAATGACATTTCTCTGGTGTCCTGTGCATGAAAATGAAGATTATTGCCCTTCAGCGTAGCATAAAAATTTTACTTTCCATGCTTGCAATGTCATTTAATGGCATAACCATATATTCAGTCCTCACTGGATTGCATAAACTTAGATACAACTTGACTGGGTATCAGCCAGCTTCTCTGTTGCAGTAAATGAACCCCCTATGTTCCTCCTTTTTGGGAATAACTTGGCAAACAATGAAGGTTGCTGACAGGTTCGAATTTCGTTTTTCAGCGCTTTCGAGTTTATGCGGTTCCAAACTTGTAGTAGAGAACTTTGGAACATGCTGTTGCGACCCGGGGGAATGGAACGATCACTTTGAGAGCACCTCATGGCCCAATATGGCCAACAGCATCACTGCATACTCCTGTATGTCGAATTCTGCAAACTCGGTATCATAGTTTCATGCATTCATGCAAAATACTGTAGGTTTGGGGAGACATATGAGGGGCAATAGGATAGATCACCGGTTTCCTATAATTACGCCTTGCTGCTTCTGTCACGCTTGCTGCTTCTGTCACTCATGGATGTGAATAGCTGTGATTTTCTTTAAAAACTCGGGAGAGGGGAGGCTTTGGGAGGTGTTTCGGGAGTAGGAATACTGCTTAGGCTTCCAAATGACGCCAGCTCTAAACTTCGGTTCCAACATCAAAAGTATATCAAATTCGTTCGGGAATTGCTTAAAAATGACTGAGTAACGTCGGCTGACTGTTTGTAATGGAACCAGAGCATGATATGAAGAAATTGCTCGGAATGAATAATTTCGACAAGTCCTCGGGTCTTGAGGGACGCTTTTTGTGACAAAGATTGGCTTAAAGTATACCAGACGGATATCATAAATCGTTGGAATTAATGTAACCCTTCAAAGACTAGTGACTTCCTCGAGGGTCACTTTGCGTCAGCAATCTTCCAGTAAAGTGTAAAGATTGATGGAGAGAAAAGGCAGACGGGTCGAACATGTACTGATGGCCCAGTAGTGAGCATCGGGGATGGAATTTGATGACGATGTTGAGGTTTCTATTGTTTTCTCCTCGCGTGGCAAACATGGGGGGTTAAGCTGGCTGATACCCAGATTCTCTTCCAGTGCCCAGCATGATAAATTACAGTAAAGAAATAGAGGGAAAAAGGAAAAAAAGGATGCTGCCAATTAGAAAATGGAGAAAATTTCGTCAAAACTAAACAGCAGTGTAGCGGGTTGACAAGTAAAGGCCAGCTTCAATTATAGATAGAAACTACAGTAAGATTTACTGTCGTACATAAGCTAGGGTGGCGGTGGCGCAATTACCAGATGAACCCCAGAGAGAGCGTAGGATACACCAGAGGGCCTAGAGTTGCATCGAGGGCGGTTCGGTACAGTAGAAGATAGGGAGAAGGTGGAGATACTTTGCAGCAATGCCTTCCGGAAGTACCGCACTGCCGTCCCTTCCAGCATAGGATAATGATTAGTTTTGCAGCGGTTGCAAATTGAATATTTCGTACTGTTGTTGCTGTAAACAGAGCATTGAATGGACCCAATCAGTGATTTGGTAATGTTTGCCACAAACCATCGATTGCCTGATGTGCACCATCACATGCTTTCCAACTGCATTAGTTTATTGAGATGTAGCCTCTCTCTGACCACGCATGAACACACTGCTGACTATCGCCGACCTGGATTGCATACGGAGCAGGGCGAGCGTTGCAGTCCCAAGCAGTCCAGTCAATGGTGAAGGGGTGGCCACTGTTCTATAGCAGATGAAACTAGCAAGAGCTACACCTGGCATTACTTTTAGTCTCAGCAGTGGGATGACCCCTTTGTGAGAAGGACGGTGGAGAGTACATTTTGTGGTGGAACTGAGTTTGTGGAAAACATAACTGCTTTATTCGATACTGGCGCACGACTTGAAACGCGACGCGTTGGGTGGCGGTATAAAAACGTGCCAACCTTTTGAAGAGATACCCAAGGTGTTGTCCATTAGGGGCACGAAATCCCACTCCACATATGATGGCGGGTCGGCATCTTAAGGGTTACAATGAACAGCACTGCAAATTTCTGACGTGTTGGGGTACATGCAACGAACTCCATATTGACTCAATCTTTGCAGACCGAAGTGCAAGCCATGACAGCACAGAATTAATGTGTAACCCGGTCCCACAGTTCCGAAGGCATGGAAATGAGTTTAATGCATGTCTAGCTAGCTGTGAGCCATGAGTATGGTATGACATTGAAAACATATGACAGCACTTCGTTGATGCAGGGCCCACTACGTCCACTACCAGTTTATATAATCTGTATTTTAAGAGCAGTCATACTCTACTCTCTCCAACCGCACGGTTTCGGGGGGCTCTGTGAACAGAATGAACAGAGCGCTATAGAACGTGGCGTCATATCAAACTGTACATCGTCAAGACGGAACTTACGAAGCCACCATAAATGGCCTCACGGAACGAAACACCCCTTTACGCCGAAGAAAGTACCTCCTTACCAAACAGCACATCCTCAAGACAGGGCACCCGATGGCAGCTGCTTCTGTCTTATGTAAAGGGAGGAATGATGGGATAGGTTACTTTATCCTCTGACACTTCTAGCGGGGGGAACCTAAATGGAGTTTGGATAGAAGGAAAGGAGAAGACAGAAACGACTCTGCGCCTCCGTGACCATATGACTACATCGACAAGTCAAGGCAGGTGAGGAGGCACGCGACTTCAGACAGTACAGCTTTCGCTGCGTGTCTATGCATGGAGACCATTTTGGCTCTCTAGAAGCTCTCATTTGCCCTCGTGGCCACATTTGCTGCCAACTCCGAGACGAACGCGTATGCCTCTTTTGTAAATGTTAAGCATGGGACAGGTGTTAATGGGTTTGGTTTACTGCGAATGGTGCAAAGGTCGTGAATCCTATGAAAATGCAAAGGTCGTGAGTCCTATGAACTTGTATTCAAACCATGTAGCAAGATCCGCAGCACAAATAATCGAGCATTTCCACAAACCAGGATGTAGCTGATAGCCCAGTCGACAAAAGGCTGCGTTGGAGGTGAGCATCTTCGCGGCGTGTCACTGAAGGAGAATCGCCCTCAGCCTGGAGTATTGCTCCAAGGCTCGGCCGTCGACCGATCGGCCTACCTCTTTGATGTGAGAGAACGCATAGGGATGCCACTCTCCGAGCGTGGAGAAAGCCTCGCTTTTACTCTGACCACTATGACAAGTGACTATTTGAGCACTGCTGAACTGAGACGAATAATCACTTCTTCTGACTTCTCTTTTGCAAACTTTTGTAATGTGAAGCAGCAGGGAAACTATCACTAAATTTACGCGGTCCTAACACTCACTACTCGCAAATTGTTTTGAAGATTCTCCTGTTTACAGCAGATAGGGGGAACACGGTGGGTTCATTTACTATAACAGATAAGCTGGCTTATACCCAGTCAACTAAGATAGTAATATGCACGTACATGAAGTGGCAGTTCATTTTGAACGTGGGATGTGCACATCTGTGTTTCTTTCTGTGTAGTTACTGATAGGGGTAAATCTTCGGGAGAAGAGATACTTAGAACCAATTAACCCAAGAAGGAGGTGTTGCAAGCGACAAAAGTGCTACCGTCGTGTAGTTCACCGAACAAAAAGAGGTGAGTAAGGACGACAGTTGAGAGGGTTACACGCAAGTATAGAAGTTGCAGGGTCTACCACTGATTTTTCTGTGACCAGCGTAAGAAAATGGTTCTTAAGTCTGAAGTTGACCAGCAACTTCCTACTACTCGAGACTTGGCTTGAAGTTGTCTGCAGACTTGCTAGACCTATACAAGAGGACGCAGTTTACTAAGCTTATATAAAATTTTTTGATAACCCTAAACTCTCATAAAACATACTAATAACCATAAAATGCATCAAATGGAATCGTGCGAACGAGAAAGACTAAAAACAGATACTATCAGGATAAATATCTAGAATTATTCTTTAATATCTTAGTCCTCGAGACCAGAGCCAAACGATTCCTCCAAAATATCTGTTCCATCCAAGAAGTCCCCACAAATATCCGCGAACGGCTTACAATTCTCTATTTAATCCCGAGAGATATCTAGACCACTAAAGATGCCCCCATCCGGTTCCATCGTCGGGACCAGTTGGTCCATACTATCCAGGCCCTGCCCCACTATTCTAACACTTTCCATGACTCCCTCCCCCTCGTCTCCCTTGTCATCCTCTTTATCCTTGTCAGAATAGTCAGAAATAACGATTACTCCCTCATTCTCCCCTCCGTTCTCCACAGCAGCTCCCCCACCGTTGTACACTAGTGGCTTCCACGGGTCCTTTAAGTCTTCCTCACCTTCCGATCCTTCCACGTCAGCCTCCGAATCCTCCTTTTCTACATCTTCTTCTGCCTCTTCTGCCTCCTCGAAGCAGTGCCGGCGGTCCCACTCCCGAACGCGTTCCCGGTCTATTCTTATTATTGTATATGTACAATAATCATCATAGTCGGTTGGTCCATTGGACATCAAGGCTAGAGCGTTGAGGAGGGGGCGGGCTCGGGATGGCTTGACGATGTTGAGGGACGGACGGAGGTCGGCCATGTTGAGGGCAAGAAAAAGGGTTTAGCCGATGGGGTGGTTGATGGCGGGGCTTTCACCTCAAAGATGTCGATTTAGAACTTTAGATAGGGCGACGCCTTCGAAAAGTTTCAAGGCCTTGGACGAAATAAAAAATGTTAGGCAATTCCGCAGCTTTGAATTTCCATGCAATCAGAACAATAACTAAAAATATGCTTGATAAAATATCGGGACTGAATTTGGAGGACTCGGTTCTGAGTGCTATGTGCGCAACTCAGCCAAGTCAGAGTGATGTAGGCAAGGTTCGATCGCAACCCAAATCCCAGTGGAGCCAAGCGAGTGCTAAAGAAACCGGACGAGAGGTTCAATCTGGTTTACCGATGAGACGCTTGTGTCGAAAAAGGGAGAGGGTGTTGAGGCCGAGGCACGGTCGCAGACAAGTATTGTGACGGCAGTTAGCCGAGGCTGGCTTCCTCCTTTGGATCTGAAATACAGTCAGCTGTAAGCTAAAATTGCATTTGCGACTGTAATTGAAAGGCTTGCTCGTTTTAGCAGTCACTCCTTTGGTAGAAATTTGACAAGCAGGCGGTTTGAGTGACTACTTGTTACTTTGTCTCAACAGATTCATCCTCTCTCTGAATTCTTCTGGTACCACCGAACCAAATTACTTTACACTGCCGACACTGATATTATTTTATTTTAGCTATCCCTTTAGAGCACTTCTTCAACAGCCATACGTTATAGATTCTTTTTGCAGAGAGAAAGAAACAGCTACAAGGGGAGATTTGATGTATGAGTGGAAAAAGTATCTTGTTTTCTCACAGAAATCCCTTTCGGGCCTTAAATAGCATTTTTTCTGAGATTTTCTTTTCATTTTTTTTGTTGTTCTACGCGATGAAATCCCATTTTCTCTTCTCAATTCATATATCTCTCTGTTCCATACAAAGAACATATCTATCCTATTCCTTTCTCGCCAAAGACTCGTGCAAGATGTTTTCATAATATGTCACCATTTTAAAATATGAATATTTCAAGTAAAATCCAGGAAGTTTCCAATTATATCATTACACGAATTTGTCCCTGTGAACGCGGTTATTGCTAATGAGAAATTTTGAAATCGAATTTCGCTAATTTTTTCATTCATTAGGCGTGCTGATCTATCGACGTCTGCAGTACTTAAACCATTGAAGAGCCGGCCAAACTTCATCCTCGCTTCTTCAGCAACAAAAAATTATTCATCGCCCCATTTACCAACATGACCATGCTAGGCACCTTCTCTGCCATCAAAAAGTCAACCAGGAGGCCAAGCTACATCAATAGACCGCCTAGCTTCAGCATGGGCCGAAGAAATTCAATTAATACTACTGTATGATAGACTGTGAAGCCTTTGGGAGTGAGTTTGTCGGAACTTAGGTCTTTAGGAATTTGGAATTGGAGAGTAATAATTATGAATGACGTAATGAGAAATTATAGGGCGAGTATTACCGCAAGTATAGAGTCACGGATATTTATTTTTAGATGGGTTGAAATAAAGACGGAGGAGAAGAAGCTAAAATAGAAAAATTCTGAAATATCGCTAATAAACTATTTGAGAAATACAGATGCCGCAATTTTGATTCCATGACTACCGAGAACGTCCAGTTGGTATCAATGAAAGGAAATAAAAAGAAAATGAAGACAAAAAACATCTTTGCCGCTCACTGGATTTCTATAGGGGTAAATGTAAAGAAGGTTCGACATTTACATGCTTTTCTTTGTGAAGGATAAAAAATTGTACTAAATATTCATTAGTTCACTAGCAGGGCACTCAATAAATATAGAAAATATTCATGTAACTATGGAGGTCATTTTTTTTGAAGTAAAAATTGTACAAAAATTTTAGAGTGTCAAAGAAGTTAAGGCTGAGGTTTAAAACTGTTCAAAATCACATTTCTTCTTTTTAAACTAATAAATCATGAATTTAAATAGAAATAATCAACCTAGGTGTACTTCAATTTCTTTATATAAAGAAAAAACAGCGACCATTTACCATTTACTTGCAGCGCAACTATTATGGCAAGAAATCATCTTCTTGATTGAGAGTATACTATTTTTCCATTATGGGGACTATTGGGTATAATCCCCCTGGGCAGAACCATACTCGCTAGAGGTGATAGACCATTCGGGGATTCTTGAATCCCTCTCTCAAGTTAGCGCAATTCTCTGAATAATTACACGAAAGAATTTCAAAAGGACAGTATCTGGTACGGAAAAAAGGGGAGAAAAGGATAGATAGGAAACTCAGGTCTGGAAAAGGACTGAATAAAGGAGGTTAAGTTGGGAAGGGGCGCAGGTAGACCGGTTAAAAAGGGGTGAGATTTAGACCAAAGATTAGCGTAGTGGAGGTGTCAAGGCAGTCGAGACCGGTGCTACTACGCGCTAATTTGTCCAAGTTGTGCCCGGCATGGCTGTTGAAGCTTGTGTGTAATGTGTTTCGCAGGAAGAAGATTAGTTGAGTTTACTGTAGGTTACTGTAATGGTAGAGACTATATATGTACAAAGCGTACAAAGTATGAGTAAAAGACTAACTATAAATGGGGATAAAATAAAAGGGTAGAGAGGTGAATGGTCAGGGCCCTAAATGTTAGCCATAAGTACATAAGTTACATAAAGGGGAGGCTTGTGCACCCTGCAAGTAGATGAACTTGTGGAAAGTCTCTTTTGGAAATATCGTGGAGTTTACAAGTCACTGCTGTACCATAAGCGTGAGTAGAGAATATTGTGCAACTGATTAGCTTAGTGTATTACTTAACTTTGCGATGAAAAATGTGGAAGGACCTAACTTGAATACATTGCTTTCAGATAACGCAGCTCGACAATAAAAGAAATATGTAGAGATGTGATTTAAAAACCTGCCGTAAATGCCCCAAAATGTTTTTTCGGAATTCTAAAATAATTTTTTATTGAAATCCACTTTATCTTGATCTATTTCACGAATAAATTGATATTCTCTGGGTGGTGTCATCTCAAGACATATATAACACCGAAAATACTGACCCTAGATAACAAGAGACTAGGAAATAGACCTCTAGGTAAGGTGATAGTGTGAAGTTCTAGATATTTATTCAAAAAATTTAGAGAATAAAATTGTAAAAAGAGAAGCACAATGAAAGCAAAGATGTAGATCTTTTATCCATTCACGATCTTTTTATCAAAATGGAACTATGTAATTTTTACGGTAACGGACATAAGTATGAGTCCTCGAAGAAACGAAAAATTGATGAAAAGTTAAAGATTTACAATATTATCACATATTGGTATCAAAATCTGCTTCTGCCAGAGGTCGAAAAAGGAGAAGACTGAGCTGAAACAAATGGAACAAAGCGCTCTTTTAATTGATCAACATTATGTGATCTGGTCTTCAAAAGCATCAGCTGGTTTTAGAGAATAATTTTCTTTCCACCGATGAATAAATTTTAGCAGTGATTGAATCCCTGTGTACGGAATATAGAAAACAACATGAAAAATCTAATAATATTCATAAAAAAATTTACGGAGACTTTTTGAGATAGTAAGGATGATAAAATTACGGAAAGTTCAAATGTGTGTGTGAATTTGACGCTCTACCGGTAAATGTATAAGGATCTAAGTTGAGCAGTGATAAATATTCTATAAAAGGGCAATTTACATAAAAAAGAGATCATAGAATCAGCTAGGAAAGTTGAGAAACAAAATGATTCCGGTACTTTCCAGAATTTTTCGTATAGATATTTAAGAAAACGCCTAAATATTCCTTTGAAATTATATTTTAGTAAGATTTCTACGGGACAGGCACTAAATGTTTTGTTACGCTTCTAAGATTTCCATTCACTTAAAAACTTTTCGAAATATCAAAATTAAATATAATTTCAAGTAAGACCGTGGGTCACTGGATGTATAAAACTTTTCTGGAATAATACCATTGATTAAGGAGTTAGTTTGTTCTCCATTTATTTGTACAGTATCTTCAATTAATGATGCTTCACTTTGAGTTACACTTAGAATATCAAATGTAATGTATAATTAAAATTTTATGTAGCTTTTAATAGCTCTTCAGTTCATTACGTAGAACTTATTCTGGGTTACGTAATTTTATCATAGAAAAGTTGCATTGGTCAGCGTAATCGAGATATTCCGATTAAAAAACTTTGAAAAAGTAGGATAATTGAGTCTGAGATATCTTTGCACTTTCGTTTAATTTCAAAATCTTAAAATTTTCACAATTGGAAAATGATAAAAGCATGCAAGAGAAATCAGAACTTCATGATCGACATGATATTTCAAGTTTTTTTATCTCTATTTATTATACAATTATTGGGCTAAATAATTTAAATGCTCTCGGACCCACTTACTAGTGTTGGAAGCAATTCATTAAAATTTATGTACATTTGAAAATATGATAGCACAAAAATATATCTTTAGACCTAAATTTGGTCAAAGTGAAACAATAAGATATAAACCATTTCCTTGTTAAGACAATCTTCGCTCTTTTCTTATTACTCCGAACAATGTTGCCACTCTTGATAGTTAGTATATCTACTAATATAATGAAGAAATTGTGGAATAAATCTCATGGAATACGTAAAAAGCACTTCTAGGGAACCTGCAATACATTAAATATGCCCAATACTAAAGATATTATTTTCATTATGCTAAGGCACTGATAATTTTGTAAAAAGCTTTACAGTTCACTACAGTCTTAAGAAAAATATGATTACAATACTAATAAAGGTGTTTATTTGTTTCCATTAGTCATTTTTCTGTAAAAAATTTCTTGCAGACCGGAGAACTAGGAGACACGATAAATTGAACTATTTCACCTCCACGAATTAGTTTTGACTCGAAGAAATAAACCGTTTAATTTGAATTTTAGGAATAGATTGAGGAGTCCAGTATAACTACTGAAACTAAATAAATCTCGAAAAAATAGAATTATACCGGTACAGTACGATGTACTACTTTCGGAGGCTAATATTGATGAACAATAGAATAAATTTCAGGAACCAAGTTTCTATAATAGCATGATGCATTAATATTCTGAGTATAAACGGCATATTTTAGCTAAATTAAAGGAATTAATCAGAAACCATTAATATTATGAGTTAGGAGGAAAAATGAAGTGATATTCAAGGTTCAATCTGGTTCAAGATAGTCATGTTGATGTAAACGGTAGAATGAGAGCGCAAAAATCAAGATCAAATTTTAATATCTCACAAGCATCCCTTCCAAAATAAGTCATAACAATAGATTTTCATGTTGTTAGAAATGCATTCCAAAACGGTTATTTATTTATATTATAACAAAGTAAATAATGAATTTTAACTTTTGTCCAACAGGTAAAGCGTCATTTTGAAAAAATTGCAATCTAAACTGAATGCTTTATTTAAGATGAAGTGCGACTAAGATTGAAACAATAAACACAATTAGTGTAAATTAGAAAATACTTTTCATAATCTTGACAATATTTAGTATACTAAACCTTTTACTTAGGTACTGTTAGGGGACTAGGATCATATTTTGGAAGGAACTGATGAATTTCCGTAAGAAATCAAGTTCATACGGAAATAAGCGTCAAGCTGCCCTCTTCTTGATTAGAAGGAAGCCGTTTCCAGTCATGATCACGTTAAAAACACACCCTCAATCTGTAAAAATGCTGATTCAGAAAATGTCGAATTGTTTTCTCTCATTCATGTATAGTCAACTAGATTTCGGTAGTGACCCAGTTTATCTTTTTCCGAATCCCATACGGATGGATAGAGAAAATAAAAATCTCTATGAAAAATAAATGATGAAGAAATGGGTCATTTATTTTTGATATATGACGGTCGATGTCAACAAATTCATGCGAAACGGAAGGAAATTAATCTTGGCATGACTATCATTGAATGAATACTATTCTGTGCATTGACTAGTATTTATTAATTACGTATCTAGAGTGTGCACATTCCCTTTCCAGAAATTTCCACTGAAATGAAAATTTTATATCAAGGTTGAAACGAATTTTTCGTGTTGCAAGCAATGAATGAAATTCTTTGAGATAAAAAGCTATTCAGAAATAAGGTATTTTTTCTTTGCCATGACGAAATATTAGGTCGATTGCAAAAAAGGTCCAATTTTTTTATTCAAGCTAGAAGTTAGAAATCTGTAGTGATGCATACTACATGTTACCTTCGATTCAACACAAAAACATTGACCTCAACTTTTCAGCATTAAAATCACCTAGATATAGGAGGGAAAAATTCAAACTAAACTCTTTTGACTCTAATCTATCTTTTGCTACAACTCTACGATCAATACATGTATAAATAGGAACTATGCGACATTAACATTCAATGGACTTTTCAGTCTTCTTCCATGTCAAGATATTTCGTTTTCATCTCTACTTATCATAATCGTGTACTGAAGGAACCTCAAGGTTATAAGTATGATTCAGGCATTTACTGCGACTAATAATTTTTAAACTATGATGTCGGTGTTCGCTTCAAAAGCAGAGAAAAATACAAGGTTAGAATTATTTTTTGTTGGATAAAACCGCTTACTCATTAATTTTTTATACATTCGTCGATGAGGATCAGGTGTGGTTTTAGTATTTACGAAAACTCCAAAAATATTCAACAGAACCTTCAAAGGATGCTACTTGGTCTTAAAACACTAAAAAACTCATTTCAAACGATAAATGTCACATTTTAGGTCTACGCTCTCTACAAAAGGCTTCAAGATATTTCTGTATTTTAAGTATATATAATGTAAGCCACTGTCAAGCTGAACCTACTGAAGTTGGACTCTTTCAGCTCCTCACATATATTTTAAACCAAATAATTTCTCTCTAAATCAGCTTCTCAATACCTTTTTTGTCTGATACTATATCGGAGTTTTTGTCACAAAAAATGCTTAAAAGTCAATGAAAAATCCGCAAAACATATATTTTTTGGGTCTAACTACGGAGATTATCCAGTTATAGTCGAAGTTTTTGCTCGTTTGAGCCTCTTCCCATTCACAGAGTCGTTACTTGTACCTAATTAGAAGCAAAATAATTAAAGAAAACTTCAGTGGCACACTGCCAACACCCGTAGGTTTATTCAATAATAATGTCATTGCATTGAAAATTTACACTTTTTAAGTCTCATTAATTCCAAAGATAGTTTACAAATTTATCCTGAACCAAAAAAAGACAACGAGGGCGAATTTGCACCGAAGTAATATCCGTAACATTAAGTGTATATACTGCTCTTGTGATGAAAAAAGATAAAAAATAAACAATAGCGTCTGGAATCACTGACACTAGTACATTTCCCTAAATTATAGGCATAATTTTGATGATTTGGAAAATTTTTCTCTGTTCAGTCTAGCAGAAGTATCATTCACGCCGAAAAAATCAATAGAAAAAAGTAATTTGTTTATATTTATCCAATACTTGGGTGACGGTACTTTTTCCAACGATGAATTTTCCAACGATTTCCCTATAATTATAAATGAAGGATTTCATTTCCTCCAGAGTTGCACAAATTCAAAAACGATGGTACATTTTGTGTCCACAAACTTTCCTTTTTCTACTAAATTGTACGAATCGCAGTGCAAAATTAAATAATGCGAATTTCTCGCGTTCCTTTAGTTGTCTGCATAAATTTATGGCCTTTATTCTCTTTATCCTCGGCGAAATTCCGACATTTTCATTTTTGCATTAATATAGAGAATAAACGCATACTACCAATAATTTGATTTTTTCACGATAAATTTTGGCCCTTTCCTATTTGCGGATATCTTCATGTGTAGTAAATTTTCAGGATTAAAAAAAACCTAGTTTACTCCATTTTCCTTTAGAAAGTTTTACGTAGGACTGGGCTTTCTATTTTGAATAGATTATTGCAACAGAAGCAAATAATTATGTGGAGTGCCTCCTCAATGCTGAACTGCAGAGAACGACGATTCTCTTTGTATTAATTTTTTTGAGAAAATTTGTCTATTCCATCCAATTAAAAGTTGAAGATATAGTATCCAAATGAGGATTTAGTAGAGTTGCGTAGATCTTCTCGCTCTTGCTACGAAAGAAATGGATAAATATATTTTCTTGTTGATGTGGCTGTTATGTTTCCGCGCGATTTCAATTTTCAAATATTTCAATTCTTCCGCGTGATTTAAATATTCTTCTTACAAGTTTGTCGAACGCGCTGACACCGGAGTACCTTTATTACCGTGATAAAGATCTTTACAAATTAATATAGGATATATGAAAGGATGCACGCTACCTCTTGTGAGATTGCGTTACTCCCGGCGGGAAAGTAAACGGTGGCGTTTTTGAAATGATCATGTGGCTTCGAGAGAATTCGATAAATTAGAAACGATCACGAGAGTTTAAGAGTGTTGAAGATATGGGAGGAGGGAGGAAATAAAGTGAAGAATGAAACAAGGAAGGGCGGGACGGTTGATGGTTGAAGGTAAGATCGTGCTATTGTTTACTTGGATGAGCTTACAAGTGCCTACTATATACTCTTAGGATTCGAGAATCCAAATTACACGACCGGTGCATCCTTTAACGCACTATTTAATATAAATTTACGTATTGTCATTGCTTTTGCTTCTTAAAAAAATGCAAAAAAATGAGCACATGATACAGTATTAATTCATTTGAGCCTGAATCAGATGAATTGCAAAAGCGAGACCTCAAAATTCAAACGGGCAGATTCAATTTTTTTGAATGTGAGAATACCAGGACGTTATTGAATTGACTTTCACTAGATAGGGAAAGAACTTCATCATCACAACTTTATAGAAAAGAAATCTAAAAATCGGTGTGAGTCAAGAAGAATACCAAACCATAACATATCCTTGCAATTCGACGAAACTGTCGAACACGCTCTGGTAATCGACTTATGTCATGCGCCAGAACCATTTCTACATCAGGCATCTTTATTGGGAATATCAAGGACACGTCTGATAGTTTTTCGAAAATTGATGATATATAATAATCATAAAATTTCTCATTAATCCGGAAATAACACTTTGGCCCTCAGTGACCGATTTCAGGAACAAATTTACCTTTATTAGGAACTTTCCTTCTCCAGAAACTTTGCTGGAGTTTCAAAGGCACCAGTTGGGAATTATAGCAGTTTACGGCCAAGGAATAGAAATAATATATAAATCGAGAGTTTGGCTTTAGATTGACGCCTACAAGGCTCTACTGAAAGTTTCCGCTTACTCGCAGATAAACTTTAGGTTCGGGATTCTTGAAAATTTATGGAAAAATTATCTGAGGGAGAACGTAAAAATCACTACACGCGCCTGCGGCAGGTTGTGCTCTAGAATTAATCCGTCACACTTTGAATACCACGGGGAAAGATATGTTATGAGTGCGAAAAACTCGTAATGAAACTTATTTGTACACATATGCAATAGTTGGCAGATGTTCCTGAGTCTCCGTATTCTCATTATTACGATATTGAAATATCATTTAGCTCTTCTTTTGTACATCCTTCTGATCTATTATTCGATAAGTACCATCAATTTTCACATGATTTCAGGACTTTTGCAGAAATAAGACAGTGCTTCTGAAAGATTGTATTAAGCAACTTCATCCGTGATGCCCGTACCAAATGTATTTTCTGACATGCCAAAATACGAAAATTTATTTAGTCTTTACTCGTCAAATAATTACTTAGAAAAAAAATCAATTAAATTTGTCGATAGCAAGCACGTGAAATAATTAACCGAAGAAAATGTACTCCAACATATTACGAAATTAAAGAATTTTTCCATGATCCCAAAATTATTTTCAGTCTCGATTGGTTGTGGTTTTCGTTTTAAAAATTACTGCAAAGAGCTTTTGAAAGGGATTTGGGCCTACATTTTGGGAAATTATCAATTCGAGGGGGAAACGTAGGGTTATTTTTATGTTTTAAAGCTGTGTTTGGATAATTAAAGGACCGGTATTGGAACATTTTGCCATTCCTCCAACAGGCCCCAATGCTGAAGAGTTCTACATTTAGGATACTGACACTGTGAGATATCCCACACCAATAGGCGTGTTTAGAAGCGAGTGATTCACCATGAGGCCATTCTATTTGCGATAGACAGCTATGATATTAAAGAGACAGGGAGCCTGTAGTCCTCGGTAGCAAGGATAATGAGGATGCCCAAATTTCATCCGGAATGAGGCTGGAGCGGTAAAATGAGGTTATGAAGGAGAGCGGAGGAAGATAGTATTTGAGAGTAGGCGATTTGCCTTAAAAAAGCCGAAGAAAGGTTAGTAAAGGGTAGCTGACCACTTTGGCCACCCATTTATTCTTCGGAAACAAGTAACGCTTTTTATTTCTATAGAAAGCCCTGCCACTAGCCGTATACATACACTGCAGAGCTAGGATTGTAGGTAGCTAAATTATCATATTCGTATGAATGTATAACGAGAACACTCCGGTCTCGATAGTACTTGTTGAGAGAGTTTTACTTCGTGCGTTTCACGTAGTCGGTCTAATTTTAGCGTTCAATGGTGGGATAACGTAATTAGTGACTGTGCTAGCTCGTTTAGCGTAATGATAGCTAATTTTTATTGCAGTAATTACTAAAAAAACCAAAACTAGAAAGATGAAATAATTGCCTCTAGGCTAATTTGTGTATCTCAAACCTGTAAACTACCGAGAAAGAGAGACCAGGTTTCCATAAGCTTCCAATCCCTGATTCTTGCGTTTCACTCCATATGAAACGCGAGAAAAGAGACCAGACATCCTGCTCAAGGCTTTTGGTTACGTTGGTCTATCTATGAGTACTACTCAGTTCTCATTGTGATACGGTGACCCAATCATGTTGTCTACCTGAGCTTTTGGGTGCCAGAAGTAGCGCTGTTAGTTGGTGAGAGTACAAAATCTAACTTTTCAGGATAGTCCTGAACAGTGAATGTATGGGAGCCGGTAAATCCCATCCCTAATTTTAGAATCAATTATATACTGAAAAGGGGGCTACTAATACAGGATACTTTTTCCGCTCAGTAGCGTTTATAATAGAATTTATGCTCAACGAGGGCGAGGTCGCACGCTCGAAGTTTCAACTCCCAATTTTTCGCGATTCCTACGTGACGCGCCTTGAGATTGGCCAGTTTGTCTTTTTGAATTGAAAATGAGGGGAATGCTCATGCTTGCATGGATTTTTTGTTTTGAAAATTTCCATTGGTATGGAGTCACAGCATTTTGTGCAGTTCATGCATTTTACAAGTTGTTTGCATGACAGCTTTGGAATTCAAGTATAATTTTTGGAACGAATTTGGGGTAGGTCACATTACATTGTTGATGTTGTGAGTCTGGCGGATCCATGTGTTACTGACTCTATTTCTAGACACATGCTTGTGATTTCATGTGAATATAAGTGATTCTTCATCTTTCTATTCCTCCTTCTGATTTTTCAACGACATCCATTCACAAAATTTTTCATTCTTTCTTGCTCCTCCTCTTACCAACCTTCACTCTTCCCTCTCATTCTCCGCAATAGCCTCTCTTAATCTCCAGCCTTCTTCGCGATGCCTTTTCCGGGTTTATTTCGATACTGGGATTCGACAAGATTCCGGAGAAAGATCCCTCCAGAGAATAATATCCCACACCATATCAAGCAAAAAAGAACATTTGCGCTTTATTCTTGAGGTTGCCACTCAAGAAACTATATGTTTCCATGGAGTGGTGAAATATCCAGGGAAGCTCGAATGAGCCAGCAGACATGAGTAGCATTTGTTTCTGTTCGCTCTTCTTTCCAGGGGGTGATAGGCATCTTAGGTAGACGTATTACCGGCTATTGTAGAAACTGTGAGACTCCTCATCGACTCCTTTGTAAACGCCGGGGCATGGGAAACTTTTGTGGATTTTCTCGCTGTTTTCCCCACCAATTGGTAATATGAAAGCCTTTTAAGGGAATAAGGAACACGATAAATTTGACGCTGTGCAGTTAATTACTCCTTCACTAATCGCAAAAATAAAATGACAATAAAGTGGATAAAGTTTTTCTCTGGTCTTACACAAGTCACCCTTAAAAATTGCTACTGAACAAAAGTTCAGGTTAACACACGATAGCAAGGTCAAATTTTATCCGGATATTGAGTCCCACCGCAGAAAAAGTAAAAGTCGATACGAATTTCTCTTGGACATCTGACTTTAGTCTTTTTTTCATCGGCCTGAGTCCCGCGATTCTAGAACATATGCTATGTATAACCGGGAGCATCGATTTGGAGACAATATAAAAGACTGCGAGCAAGAGTTTAAAGGCTGCAGTAGTTTCAAGACTATTATGCAGAGAAAGTACAGATCAAAGCAGTAAAGCTACCTTTGGATGAACTAGTTATTTTAAATGCAGTTCCATTTTATTTATCGCATGCTTACAACCTTTAAATGTTTCCGTTATTTTTTCTAATAATTAATTTCTTCAAAAGGAGATGAGTTTCGCAGAAAGCTCATAAAAAGGTTTTGATTCGTTCAAAATTTCCATATGCATCATTTTTGCATACCCTGATGCATTCTAAATTTCTAGAATTCGCAGTGACTTCACCGAGGCTGGGCTGTAACTCCCACATATGATAGTCCAATTCAGTTGGCCACTGATGCATTTATTTGTTGATCAAAAGTACCAACATGGAAACAGTGTGGTGAAAAAGATGGAACTAATGATTGATTAGGAAACGCGTGACGAAAATCTCATACGGAATGCGTATGTGGAATTTGCCAGCTCTATTCCGATTTTTGCAGGATTCATTTTTCATTTGACTTACAGGATCCTGTTAATGGTACTTAAGATTTATTTTCCGGGTAAAAGCGGAGAAAGCGAAAGGGATAGGTGTAAATCAAGGTTTAAACTTAAAAAACCCACTAAAACATAACGCGCCTTTATTGGATGTATACCATCAAACAAAATTGGGAATAGGGATTTAAATCAGAGCTGCAATGCACGGCCAAGGAAAAGAGATTATCCAGTTGCCACAATAAATGTTGGTAACGTACAAATTGGTGATCAAATTTTGATTCACTATGAAAGCGTAGTGTCTTTACGCCCTATAATTCTTGAAATACAAATGGGTCACGGTTCTCATGCGCCATTGTTCTCTTATTTGGTTCTCCATTATAACCTATTACAAAATGGTGATCCGTGAAAAAACATCTCTAGATGGATACGGGTTACGATTTTTATGGGCACTAGTAATACTAGACATCTAAGCGTCTGTAAATCAACTTTATGCCAACTGAAGCCAATAAGTGTACGCTTCTCTATTTAAAACCGCATATATGACAGAAAATGTCATATTTGCTTTATAAAATTCAAAAGAATGTTGCTCGAGATTTTCGGATGTGGTCTTGGTCGTTTAAAAACGGAAAAAAAACTTTGTATGTAATAAAAAACAGACGAAAACTTTTCAGAAACCTCTAATGCCCAAATCATGGCAAAATAACATGCTTTTTCCTCCTATAATACCCTATTTTTATGAAAAAATGGGGATAACTGTGAACTTGAAAGGCCAGAAAGAGTCCTTTTATTCTTAAAAATTTTTACAATGAACAAAACACTCCTGTGGGACCCCTTTAAATCAAAAAATGAAATTCTCTTTGAAACTTATCCATGAAGGTTCATTATTTGTGAAAAAAAGTGAACAAAGATATAATCTTGTCGCCTCAAGTGAAAATGCGTACCAGTTTTCCCAAGTATAGACTGGTGACATGTAAGCAATGGCTATTAAAATGTTTAGAACGAATAGAAAATCGTAACTCGAGATCGGAGAGATCTACTATGAAAAGGTGGTTATTTAGAGCGAATAAATCATCTGAAATGAACAGCTGACATGCCAACTGAAATCAGGGTTCATACACTCCCGGTGGTATTATCTTGTAGATCCTATAAGCCGAGTCTAACAGTCGCAATATAACAAGTGGCGATTATCTGAATTAAACCACTCTAAAATTTATGACATTCAAGTTTTGAGAGAATATAGTGTTGGGGGAGAGGGTACTGGCTTTTTCGAAAGTTTAATCGTATGTATAGACACCGGAAGTATCGAGTCTGGACTTTAGCTATACACAGATGTTTTTTTAAAAAATGATCGGGCAGCTTTACCCAAATGTAAGTTTCCGCAGACATATTTTTATTTAGTCTTTTGTAAACGTTCACAACAGTACTCACTCCCACTTTATCCAGAGACATTTATAATGTGTAGAAATATTTCATTTAACATGAATCAATTGTGCTAATTATTTGCACCGCTTAGCAATCTCTACTCGCGGTACGTAAATACAAAGCAAGAGAAATCATTTCATTTGGATAAGAATGTATTTACTCTAGCTCTACATCTTCATAGAAGTACGCCCAATTAGGTGACTATCAGCGCTTGGAATAGATCAGTGAAGTCGAAGGTAAGTTTTTGATACATAAACAAATTTCATTTCTATTTGCTGAGCGCAATGCTGCGGAAAACTTTTTCCTCCAGTGATATTGAAAGTTCAAAGGTATAAAATTATAATAGATGCAGTTAGTTCGGTACTTTATTCAATGGTTTTATGCCTTGGTTAGGTTGTTTCTGGCTTGAGTATATCGAAAATTGTGCAGATTTTGCTATGTGGAAAAAAAATATACCAAATGTAATGCAAGTAATCGATTACTCTGTTTATGTTGTTTTAAAATTTGATTTGCTACTGTTAAGTATCTCCAAGACCGTAATATAGAAGTGTAAAGAGAAAAAAAATTTGGTTCTGATATTCTCAGTTCATACCAGTGACCGAATATTGCCTTTGGACGTCTCTTTTCTTGGTCCGTCCAGTTTGTATTCCAGCAACTTAGTTTCAATCAGATGAAGCCTTTTGCAGGAGCTTTTCATCTGGGGCTCAGAAACTAGAATGCCTAGAATTATTTACCTGTTTGATGCAGGGCTAGTACGAAGATGTTATAGCGCCTAACATAATCTCAGTATTGCATTGAGCTTGGCGTTTGCCTCTTAGTCTCCACCATGCTGTATCAGATGTAATGGGTAGGGATAGAAATTTTGCTCAATTAGTACTTTACCAGTCTGTGAAGTCTGCTTGTATAGTGTAATAAATTTAGGTCACTGCATGCAGCTATTAATTTTAGCTTCATTGGTACTATTTTCGGGTTTTAACTGAAATGGAAGGATTTAATTGAAGTTATGATTGGTATGGAGGAGGAGAGACAGAGTAAAGAAGAGAAAAAAGGATTTTTGATCTCAAGAGAGCGCAATACATGCTTTGTAGAGGAAGGAAACGCTTTTTATGAAACTAATTCAACTGTCTAACAAAGAAGATCAATTGGATAACTATTTGGAAGAATTGAGCATTCTTCGCGTCTTCAGGAAGCGCAGAATGACCATTTGGAGAAATCTGGAATGCCACTGTGATGGACCGCCGAAAGATATTTCGAAGTAATTTGATGTTACTGTCCTGACTCCCGATAACACACGCTGCTCCTCATATACTGTCAAAAAAGAACACCAACATTGGCGGTATCGCCCCTGCAACCATGTCCAAGCTGAGCCGATTTTCTCCGGGAACCCAGCGAGTTGGGTTTAGCAGAGGATTGAACTACCACCCCTACACGTAAACATTCTCCCACACCTGCCTTTCCCATACCTGTCTTCCCAACACCTGAAACTTTGTCCACACCTGGTCGCCGTCCATACCTGATTGCTGTATCTACCTGGCTGCCGCCTATACTTGGCCTTTTTCCCACACCTGGCTCTATGCCCACACCTCGCCTCCGCACCTGCCTGCCGCCCGCACCTTCTTCCGTAACCAGCTTGCGCTAGCAAATCCTCTTCATTTTGCATGCAATGATGCGTGGCATAGATCTGTGAGCGACTGATCTCAGCGAAGCGCCGTTTTGATTTCCAGACTGTCTGTGTACGCATAGGGAAGAAAATATGGGTTCGAACCACGTGTACTGCTGCCGGTATAGAGACAGTTCAGTTGTGTGATGCAAGCTTCGACTTTGAAGGCTTCCTATGGCCATAAAGCGGCCAACTGAGGCAAACAATTCGGATGGGGGCGCTCCTCGAACTTCCAAAGCTACCAAGGTAGCGTAGAACCTGATGAAATAGATCTCATCACTAATAATTATTGACGCCTGGTCAGGTGCAGTGTCCAGAAACTCTTGTACCGGACCGGGTCCCTTTTACCCCTTTAGGTCCACGCATGGCGCTATCCTAACCAGATCGCGGTTATTGACTAGATCTTTACCACTCTGATTAGCCGTATAATTGCTGCATTTCTTCTTGGTCGTTCTGATCTCAACTGCAATGGGGCCTACCTTCTCACCTTAATATCATTTTTTCATGACCAAAGCGACTAAAATATGGTCCCCAAAATGTCTAATGCCTTCGCGACGCTTGGTTGTGCAGATATAATCAAGGCCACCGACGACAAAATGGGGGAAGATTAACCATTTATCTAGTACAACCTAGCCTTCTCCGGATACAAAGATGACGTATTACATGCAATCGATGGGGACCAGATCGAATTCGGCGACAGAGATCGGCTTGCTGCCACCTCCTACATCCACGTGTAGTTTCAAACCGCAAAATCGCCCTCGCCTCGACCCTGTCTCGCGTACCTTGCGTAAACCGTTCGCAATTCGCCTGATCCCTCTCGCCCACGTCTTCTTCACCGATCGAACTGATGTTTGCATCGGTTTTCCCTTACAAACGGCGTCTATGAACTAGGGAATAAGATAGAGGCCGTCCAGCGGTTCCAGTATTTCAAGGAATAATGACTCATCTGGACCCTCATTGACTGTCCCATACCATCCTGAATCTCCTCGTTTCACTCTACCTTCCTTCCCTCACAACCTCGCATTATTTTTTCGTCAACTCCGCTTCCACTGTACAATTTTCAATTCCCAGTGGTCCTAAATTTTCTCTGGTCTACATAAATTATCTCTAGACTTGTGGTAAAGCATAAGCCACATCGCATGGATAGCCTTGCGAGTAAAGCCTTACGAATAACTCTACCCGTCAACGAAAAGAGTTCGTAGCAGGAATAGACAGCCTTTATTAACCTGTCAAACGCCGACCACGTCTAGTGCCAGCTGAGCAAGCCCGTGAGATACCAACACGTTGTCATGCACGTTGAATACTTTGACCAGATTCTTCTGATTGTGCGGACGCTTCAACCTCTTCAAATTTCGGCACGACCGCGCGATTCCCCCAGAATCTCGATTAAACGCTAGTTTCCCCCCTTAACTGAACAAAGCCACAGCTTCACTAGTCGAAATGCTCTGGTCGACCCCGCTTATGATCCGGTAATGGGAAAAAACATTACCACGATCTTGGCGGCAGTAGCCGTACAGTACTTGTGATAAAGCGTCCACCAAGTCCCCACTGTTCTGCGATACAACCCTTTTGATATCGTGATTGATCGGGCCGACCATCCTTTCAGGTCTTCCATTTACCTTGGACGCATAAGAAAGAACTGCTCTGCATTCGATACTGTGGCTCTTTATGAACTCTTTCACCGAAGCTGCAATAAGATCATATACAGTATCCGATGCAATCCTCCTTGGAGGCAAAAAATTCCATATAATTCCTTGCTCTGCGAGCCTGATCAAAATATCCAAAGCAGCTTACCAGGTGTGAAAATACAGAGGCCAAACCCTCATGTACTATGCCGCTATCTATCCAAACCTCTGTCACGTCCTTTAAGTCTTAACAGGGACAGACATTTCGATTAAAAAAGACTCGCATAACACGAAAACGGGATACACTGAACTCTTGTGATATATATAGAGTCCCCCTGTAATTTGGCAACTATCCCACCACTAGACGTGTTGCTTTAAAGCTCTGCAGACACTGGGATACCAAAAAAGATACAGCAAGAACGTTTTAGTCAATCCGACGTCTAAATGGACTATATCGTCGCCAAAATTGTCCAGAATCTCCGCCCATTGTTCAAGAGACAGTAAGATGCGAATTCTATCCTTCTCTTTGCTAAATATGGTATCAGTGCGTAACACAAAACTCCTCGCCTTTCTGCGATCAGCCGAGTTTTCCTTTAGGCCAATCTCTCGAATCCGCTCGCCCATCAAAAAATTGACAACCTCCAACAGGTTTTGTTTCAGTCCGGACAGCATAGGGTTGTTCAACTGCACGGTGGATGCGATCCCCTCCGTCATTTTAACGTCTTATTTCCCGTTTTTTCCTCTACTATCCTACGTGACAAGTAGTCCACCGCCCTATTCGCACAACATGGTCGGTATTTGACTTCTAAGTTATTAAATACAGCCATCAGGCCTACTTCTCTTTGTTCTTACAGGCCCTTAATAGGGCTTTATCGTTAATGTAAAAGGAGAGACCCCTCTTCTAATGGCAGTTTTCCAGAAACTTCTTTATCGGTAACAAAAAGGCTGTGGATTCCGTTTCACTCGTATAGGAGCGGCTCTCTTCCTCGTTCATCTTTCCGGGCGAGAATTGAGTCGGTCGCACTTTTCCATCATCTTTGTTCTGGGACAACACGATCCCCAAGGCCACGTATGACGCGTGAGTCTCTACAACGAACGGTGAATCAAAGTTAGGAAAGTCGAGAAGCGAAGGCGTCTTTAGTTTCTCCTTGAAGTCCTCGAAAGCCTCTTGCATCGCTTTTGTTCATTCGAAAGCCTCATTAATTGATTTTATAGCATTTAAAGCCGGACAAATCAAGAATTACTTATGAACTGGCTATAGTATTCGGCAAGACCGAGGAAAATCCTTAGCTAGGTTACATTCTTAGGCTCGGGAGCTTCCATGATGTCCTTGATCTTTTCTCCGTCTACCTTGACCCTAGCGGGATTGTAGACGTGGCAGAGCAGCTGCAACCCTCAATGAGCGAAGCTATACTTGCTCAACTTGATCTTGAATTTCTTCTTCTGAATCTATTCAAATGCTCCCTCGCAATTGCAGACGTCGTCCTCCAGGCTCTTGTAGAATATGACCAAGCCCTCCACATATACCAGCGTAAACTAAAAACCTCTTAGAAAATCTTCAATCATTCCTGGAAATTTTAAGGTGCACACATTGATCGTAAGGGCATCAGTTCGAACTTGTGCTCCCCTTAACGAAATACAAATGTCCTCGTCTCTTTGCATTTCTCTGACACTCAAAACTGCCAACGACTCGAGTAAAGTTCCAAAATCGTGAAGACTCTAGTCCCTAGATAGGCGAATATTTTCCCAATTTTCTACAACGAAAAGCGGTTCTGCTTTACGAATTAACGGTAGTTCACAAAAATTATAGGCCCCCTATCCTTCCTCTTACTGATGACCACGGGAAAAGACTGAGCCGAATTTGCCGGTGTGATGAATCTCGGCTCCAGCAGTGCGTCTGTTTCCTTCCTCAATAATGATTTGTGCTTGTGTGCCATCTAGAAGAGCATTGACAGTAGTTGACTCTCTTCAGTCAGCTAGAAAGATTGACATACATGTACCTTATCTTGCTTGAGGTCTTGAATTTCCCAAAGAACGACATCCGTGTCCCTCAGTGCTTTTGCGAGAGACTTCTGTTCTTTTTCGTGAGGGTACTGTTAGGCGCAGATTTTTTTTGTCGCTGTCATCTACAGGCCTATTGTTTACTGTAGTACCTCTCCTTGTCCAAATTTGCTTGTAGTTCCGGTCCTTCCTCGTCCTCCCTGAACCTCGCTTATCATTACCGCGGTCCTCTCCAAATTTACTTCCGTTTTATCTAGATATTTTTATACTGTATCTACCCCCCTAAATCGATCCCGAATCAAGTTCTTTTTCCCTTCTTGCTTACCTTCTCCTCCAAATTCACTTTTTTTGAGAAAAAGGGCGCAAATGCACTACTACAAAAATCCCTTGCAGATTTATTTTACCTATTTCTAATCTATAGAACCTGCCCCGCGAGCCTATTTAAACCCCTTTATTCCAAGTTTTAAACGTCCCCGATCATTTTTCTCATCACACCTCTCCCCCTCACACACCCGAAAGACCCTCCATTACCTCCCATTCCCCCAAACCTACCAAAATGACCAATCTACGCCCCTCGAAAATCATTTCCAAAAATCGCCATCCCCGCCCCCTAAACTCCATTCCCCTACTCCCTTTCGGACCTACTGACCGCGAGGACTACCTGCGCCGGTAAACCAAGAAAAAGGTCATCGAGTTCGTGCGTCGCCTCTTTATCGAGGATGAGGCGGAGGAGGTAGGTAAGGGGCGGGAGTGGAACATCGAGGAGGGAGCTGGGGAGACCTTTGGGGAGTGGGTAGCCCCTGGATTGGTCTATGAGGTTAATAAAGAGGAGGACAGGTAGGATGAGGAGGAAGAGGAAGATGAAGAGGAGGATGACGAGGAAGAGGAAGATGAAGAGGAGGATGACGAGGAAGAGGAAGATGAAGAGGAGGATGACGAGGAAGAGGAGGATGAAGAGGAGGATGAAGAGGACGAGGACGAGTTGGATGAGGGAAATGGGGGCATGGAAAGTGTTGTACTGGTGGGGCCTGGACTGGAGAATATGGATCAAGTGGTGCCGACGCTGGAACCGGATGGAGATATCTTTAGTAGTTTAGATATCTCCCAGGAGGGAATAGAGAGCTGTGAGCCATTCGCAGATATTTGTGGGGACTGCTTGGACAGCATGGATATTTTAGAGGAGTTGTTTGGATCTGATTTAGAGAATGGGAAATAAGAGGACCTCATTGATTGTTAGTTTCTTAAGTATCTTCTGTTTAGAGTATGTCATCCACACAAATTGTTTCTGTGCATTTCCTGATACCTACTGTAGTTTTGTTCGGACTTTAGGGGTTAGCCAAAAGTCTATATAAGCTGAGTAAACTGCTTCCTCATGGAGAGGTCAAGCAAGTTGGCCGACAACTTCAAGCCCAGTCCCAAATAGTTAGGAAGTTGAGAGTCAACTTCAGACCCAAGAAGCATTTATTTTACCCTAGTCACTAAGCATAGGTGGTAGACCCTGCCCACTCCATACTTGCTTGTAGCCCATTCAACTGTCTTCCCTATCCACTCCTTTTCGTTCGTTCAACTATACCATGGTAGCACTTCTGTCACTTGCAACACCTCCTTCTTGGGGAAATTGTTTCTGAGGATCTCTTCCCCTGCTGATTTATCCCTAACAGGTACCTCACTTTCGCGGCAATCAACACTGCGCGATTTGTCTCTTAATACTTCCATGAAGAGACCTTACCTCCCTTATGGACCTCAGATCGTACCCATAGAGTTCTTTGCTGAAGATTTCCAACACTGGTTCCTGCTTAGTATAATATCAATCCGCACTCCATCCTGATTCGGACGATGATGACGGGGAGAAATTTGAACTCCCCAATTCATCCAGGGACGTGTAGTCGTTACTGTCAAACCGATTTCCATCAATCACGAGCCAATCTGTGAGCTGCGATGAAATCTTTCCTTCCCCATGACGGCAAGAGTTATTTATTGGCTACCGTAATCTAAGCTTTTTCGTAGTGAGGCGATCGTGTTACTTCCAGCTATGGCATCGAACAGAACGTTACACATCACCAAGAGGTCTACGGGTACCACCGAAGGTCAACTCGAGACAATAATCTTCCCCACACAGCCTACAACCTGTGCAGTGGTTCCTATGACCACCGTGACTTAATGGTCCACATTATTGGGAAAAGGTCAGCTATCGCTACTGTACAAAGAATATCGAGTGTATCCCTGTCCTTGAAGCCCACTTTCTTGTAAAGAGCTGTGATCCTTTCCTGATGGCTTCCAATGTCTCTGGCGTCCAATCTCGCAGTCACAGTATCGTGAAATTCTTCCTCCGGATTCATTTTCTCCTTGAATTCCGCGAGCAGCCTCTTCTTGATGACTTCATAGTCCTTGGCTTCCACCTCTAAGGACCCATCGAGTAAAATGGCCCATAGTAGAAGTTGGAAGCAACACTCTCCAGATCTCAAACCTAGTAAGATAGCGGCGACGTCCTAGGGAGGGGGTCCATCAAAGGAAAGGTGATTTTGTTGAGTTTCGCCATTCCTTTCGAACCTTGATGCGGTACCATGTAATTATTGATTTCGTTCATCTACCGACTTTGGGACCAAGCGTAGTCTATTGCCCCTCCCCCTCCCCTTCCTTCAGTCACGCCACTCATCTATACGATACTAATTTACGAGGATCATGGCGAATTTGCTGAGTACTCAATTTTAACCGTAGACGTTCAAAATGCTTTCAATTTGGCCGGCGGCAGTGTATTTTGGCGGAGGTCGAACAGAAACTCCAAGAGCTCTTTCCTTGGGTCCATTACAAGTACGCTATAATCACGGATCATCTGTGGTATGGGGATGATATGCTACGGAGCGTGGTACACGTGCAGCACGGGGATCGCTGGGTCCACTTATATGCTCCCTTGTTCTGGAAAAATTGACGCGGGAACTCAAAACCCGACTGGTAAATGTAGGTGGCACCACAAGCAGACCTCCTCTACTCTAGCTGTGGTATTTGGACGACGGGAATATGTTTGGCACCCATGAAGCCATTCGAACAGCACTTTACTTCTCCTCCTCCCCGGAGGTGCGCAGTTTGGGTTTACACACCAGCATGGACAAGTGTGTTCTCTGGTGGCCAACCGCCCCTCCCCCACCTGTTCAGCAGTCCCTCCCTTGTGAGCTTCGCCAGCACTACTAACATATGACAAAAGTGCTCCGCCCCCCATCAGGTCGGACCTATTCATGGAGCGCGAGTTCTTAGAGTACGTCGCTTCGCTGCAGCCTTTCCTCAAATCCTTGTTACTGAATGCAGTAAATTTCTTCTTCTTAATCCTGCAGCATACTAATAGTGCTCCTCACCAACTGCGGAACTACTTCAGCGTATGTCGGATTAACCACCCCTAACATGTAGTTCCACCTCATTTCATTCTAAACGGGGCTGTGGAATTCGATACCGCTGTTGAAGCTCCGCTGCAAGAATTGATGGGCGGGGTTCTGGACGCCGATATTTTTAGAAATAACAACTCCCCATTGAGCCCTTTGGCCCCTTAAGCCAACATTTGGCATCGGGCTCCGCTCCGTTGAGCTCACTTCGGCCGCTGTATCCGCTGTGTCCCTCAGGCTAGCCTTGTGCTCTACCCTTCTCCCTGTGCTGCAGAACACTGCTCTCTAATCTTACACATACGCCGTTCGGGAGCACGAGTGGAATAGACAAGTGGCACCCGAGGAGGTTTTCCAGTTCACGGCCATCGACTCAACGCAGCGGTTTGGTCAGGGGCAACTCGCTCGCCCAGTTGAGGAAAAGACCTTTGGTGACATGCCAAAGGGGGATGAGAGGACCGTGGCATTCCGAGCCTCGTTGTCAGTGGATGTTTAAGTGGACTGGCTTTCATGCCAACCGGCTCCAAGCTTGGGTACCTGCATCTCCGACCGCAATTAAAAGACATGGTTGCAGTCCTATTGCAGGTTATCATTATTTCCCTCCGCTTCAAAATGGCACAAGGCGGGATGCACGACACTTATGGATCAGTTCGGTGAACACGCGCTGTGCTATGCCTACGGATCCACCCGCGGGTGGCGACATTACTCGCAAACGCGGTTTTTTGCCGCAGACCCCTCCAAAGCCGCGCTGCACCTTGTCCTTCCAGCCCCCAAAAGCGGCCATGCAGTTCTGTCGAATATCAAGGCGGTTGGAGAGAACGAGGACACGGACTATTATGACGTAACCGTCATCATCCCTTGACCGCCGCCCACCTCCCTTTCCTGGCGCGATGCCCACACAAGCATCTTGACCATGGCCGCCTTGGCAAGGACACTCGCTTTGCCGAGTTGATAGGTTCAAAGGGTTCTGGGCATCGCTTCATTGCCCCTCCACTCTCCATTTCGGGGGGCTGGCTCCAGACTGGTCGGAACTTTGCCCGCCGGGTTGCGACTGGGGTTGCCGCACGTGCAGCTGTACCAATTGCTGAGGCGCGGCAAACGCTGCCAGCTCGTTACGCGCCGTCGTTTTCTGGGTATATCAGTCGCTTCGCGAAGTCGGTCTCGTCTCCGTAATCTCTAGCTGAACCGCACTTACTGTACCATTGATCTTGGACAAGAAAATCCCCATCCTATTCTGTATTGTAGAGGAATAGCGGCTGGCATACAGTACAGTAGTATACTGTAGTACACCATCGCACTACTGGCACAACGCGCAAGACGGCACTTTGCTTCTCTCTTCACTTGGCCATCTGTCTGAAGTCTCAAGTCAATGCAAGTAAGCCCAAAGTCAACAATCCGTGTCTACCGAACCCCTCACGCCAGTCACCATCTGGTGATGAGCAGCCCCAATCTTCCCTCGAAGCCGCCCCTATCACACACACCCCCGAAGACGTCTATGAGCAGACGTCAACTGGGCGCGCTGGCGAGGTTAGTAAGAGCTCGGATTTAGCGACAAATTTGTACCTATTGCATGTGGACTCTGTTCCGTGGGCTCCCAACAGGGATTATTATGTTCTCTGGTGTTTGTATATCTACCACGCCAAATGGTATCGTTTTCTCACAAGGCTCACACATCTGCAAGCTTTCCACTCTTGCTGAAGACTCATCGTCTGGGGACTACCGCTCCCTTCGCGCAAAGCTTCCATGGGCCACTCACACTCGCCCGGATATTTTTGTGAAGTCTCCTTAGCTGCTCAGGTTACCGAAATTCAATTCAATTCAGAAAAAAATCACAAATCTGAACAGAATAGTGACGCACCTTCAAAAACATCCGAGCATATATCTCTCATACTCTCCCCTGGAAATCAACTCTCTCCGAATCACCGTGTACTCTGATGCCGCCTTCTCCAATAATGCAGATATTAACTCTCAGCTAAGTTTTGATATCCTACTGCTGAACGCTTCGGGAAAGTGTCATATACTCCACTACTCTAGCAAGAAAACCCATCTCGTTGTTCGCTCTATACTAACAGCTGATGTATTTGCCTTCGCAGATGCCTTTGATTTTGCATATACACTTCAAATAGATTTCAAAACATTCCTTCACCAAGACATTCGTTTGAATATGCTTACAGACCCAAAGCCTCTCTTTGAAGTCATTACAAAATGCTCTCCAACGGCCGAAAAAGGCTTCTGGTAGATATTATCGCAGTCAAACATGCCTACGATCGCAAAAACATTTCAAATGTTGGGTTTGTGCGCACATCTGCAAACCCCGCCGATGCCCTCAGAAAGATAAACAGCTGCTTCGCCTTGACTACCATTCCGGAGAACCAAACTTGCTCACTTCTTGTTGATCAATGCGCCATACGGCAAAAGAAACCCTCCGTACCTCATGATTCTTACGACCAGAATACCGGGGAGTGTTAGTCATATCCAAAGTGAACTGGTCGATTCGGCTCAACTCAGGTACAGTCAGTAAGTTAGTTTCAAATTATGTGCGTGGGTGACAAAGCCACCCACACTACAGTATACACAGTCAAATAGTGTAATGATGTAATTTCCCTTTTAGGCTCCCCTTATCGGTAGCCCTTTCTCTATTAGGTTCACATTGTTTGAGCGAAGTCTACTTCTTATCGTAATACCCCATGTTGCCATAATTGGCTGAGTAGCAAAAAGTTAGAATCTACACTGTTTCAAGGACCTCCCGTCTCCTACAGATCTCGCCCTGCTACCTTTATTCAATGTAGTTTTGCTTTTTCTAGTCCATCTAGAGTACCAGAAATACAGTGATTAGGCCGAGTAGCGGCCTGAACTAGCCATCGGTTTCACAAAGTTTAATCTAACCGATCAAGTCAAAGTAAATGAGCTCTGTTATCCCGACAACAACCGAACATATCTTACAAATATTAAATCACCCCAAAATTCCCCTGTAAAACGGTACCCGAAAAAATTTTTAGAACGGCCCAACTTCCACAAAATAGTTAGGGTTCTGATTGGTTAATTTCAAAAATGTTCTGCCCAATCATATATTTATTATATACGGAACAAATGGCCAGGTTTTTGAGTCAATCCAAATAGTTTGCCACATAAAAACTCATGAAAGGCTACCCGAAGACAAAAAATAACTATAGAGCGGGCGAAACAGTGGTCATAAAATATACCCTCTTTCTCCACTTAAATGAGTAAAATACGTTTATGGTAGTCGAATACGTTGCGAAAAGTATTTTATTCTCAGCAATGCCACTCAAGAAAAATATGACTACCCTAGAGCAAAGAAAGATCCTTGGATGGTGTGATGAAGGAGTTTCTGGCTTTGAAATGGCATTCCGATAAGTAAGATCTCGGAAATCTATACAAATGTTCCTCAAAGTCACGGATGGTTACGACACAAATCATAAGGGCGGAATAAAACCAAAAGTGACCAAAAGACAAGAGAAAATTATTTGGGATGCTTTCAAGGGGATGCAAGCGCCAGAGGTATCCAAAAAATTAGAATTACCGATTAGTGTGAAGCTTACGCAGCAAAATATGTCTTCCGGGCCTAACTTGGACTACAGAAAGGAGAGAAAGTCATTTTATTTAACTCAAGATCAAATTGGAAATCGTATACAGTGAGCGTGGGCTCGAGAATCTTATCGAAACAGTACTGTACTGTATTGTGCAGTGCAGAACTGATTCTATAACCTGCGAAAAGCCTTGGCATTTTCATGCCTACTTTCCCCGGAGAAAATTTCCTCAGTGTGCAGTACGCAGTGCACAAAATGCTTTCAGCGCACCTCCATTTTATACTATATTTCAATAGATATGGTTTGGATTGAACTGAAATTTTTCAGACATCAGCTTCTGTCAATCATATATGAAAAGGCAAAGTTTCGCACCCATCCAATAATTTTATCTTTAAAATACTGAAAAAGGCTACTAAGGGTGGTGAACTCCATATAGAATAGAATAGATGAGAGACCTCTTTTTGCCATTTTTTTGGCACTTATCTGCCACTACTGCTCTCAGAAACGCCGCAAAATTGGCCTTTTCGCCCTCGGTACTCCAAATGGCTTGAGAACCGCGAATGGCCGAACTTCAATAAGGCCAAGCTCTGGTCTGTCGTGAACAGAAACTGTCTCTCTCTGAAATCGCCAAACGTCTCAATAAGTCTTGCAAGGCAGTCAAAATATTTATTCAGTCCCACAGAGCTACGTTGAACGAAAACAGAGGAACAAAGGCCAAAAAGAGAGCCAAAGACACCCAGGGGCTGCTCTGAGGAGCCTCAAAAACTAGAAAATCCGCCAAGCAATTGCGTACTGAACCCGAGCAGCCCATTTTAAAGCGTCCCATGCAGAAAATTCTCTCCGCAGTCGCTCATTTAGGATATAAAAAGGTTAGAACAGTACTTCTATTGACCAAAAGACACATCTTAGATCGCCTCAGAAGAGTGCGTGAAAAGGAGACGTGGAAGACAGGTGATTGGGGCGAAATGGTTTTCTTTGATGAAAAAAAATTTCGCCCCGATCACAAAAGCAATCTGGATGAGCCAAATGGGCTCCAGAGTTACTGGTATGACTTGAGAAGGGACGAAATGACTTTTTCAGTCGTTATATAATGGATCAGTCATGATTTGGGGGCGTTTTTAGAGACGGTATAAAGTCAAATTGCCATTATTCAAGGCGAACTGAAGGCAGCAAAGTATGTACAGACTTCAAAGAACTTTCTAATTTCTTCTAGCAGCATTTATCACCAGTTTGATAAATAATCCAACAAGATATTTCCTCTATTCATAATGCTGGAGTGGCAAGAGAATTGTTGAAAGATGAAAGTATCTCGGTGATGAAGTGGGAGCCATAAGCTTCGACCTTAACCCGTAGTAAATGCACGAGGAGTGCTAGTGAGAGCATTTTATTGTAATTTGCGATAGTTTCAGACTTTCTTCGAGCTTGAGGCCGCCATTTTTGAAGATTGGTCAAAGTCAGACTCTACATATGTCTACAAACTTATCAGATGTAATGTCATTGAATTCCAAGGATAGAAAACAGACCATTGCAAGTCTTATTTCATGTAGAGTAATTGTACAAAAAATATCTACTGTTCTATAATCGTTTTCCCCCATTGGTAGCCCTTTTCAATATTTTTCAGATAAAATTGTTGGGTTGGTTTGAAACTTCCCCCCTTTATACAGTGGTGGACACAATGATAAATAGTTTGAAGAAATTAGGTTCCATGCTAATCCACTGAGTTAAGTATAAACCAGAAGGGTCCCTTCATACCAAAAAATCGATCCAGCAATCTGTTTAATAGAAAAATGAATACTTTTGAAGATATGTCCCCTCCCATTTTTCACTATGGACAAAATTATAAACAATTTTAAAGTTTGTGAGTTCTCGCGCCAAAATAACAATAACAGAAACACTTATGCACACTCATGGTAAATTTGCCGATACAAAAAAAGTTTGCTCGACCCTGAGTGTTCCATGCCCCCTCAGGATCGACTAAACCATGGGTCTGGGAATTAAATTGACCGACAAAGAGAAGGGCTAAATCTTGACATTCAGGATGCCGCTTGGCTACCAGTAAGAGATTGCAGCCAAGCTCAAAAGGAGTCCTACGGTTGTTTACAACTTTTTAAAGCTTGGGGGCAGATATGGCACAAAAAATCGATCCGAAGACCAAGGGAACTTTCACTACATGATGAACGCAGGATTTTGAGAGAGCCAAAACAACAGCAAAATTGATCCGCTGGTATTAAAAACGATGTTGATCTCAACTGCAGCTCCCGGACCATCCGCCACAGCCTTCATGCCACGGAGCTTATGAAGTTTCGGAAAGTTACAGCTACGCCTGCTATTTAGCAGGGGCCTTTAGTCGCAAGAAGGAATTGAGTTCTTGAGAGAAGGGAGTTAGGACTACACAGATTGGGTTTCGATCGCTTGGTGCGTCGAGAATAAGTTCAACTCGGACGGCCCGGATGGTTTGGCGTTTTAATTGGTAGAATATTCGCGAACCTGAGGAGCGTTTCTCGAAACGGAACGGTGGGGTTAGTAGTTTTATGGTTTGTGGAATTTTTGATGGGACTAGGAAGGCCCCGTTGGTTACCATGGAGGGTTCCGTGACGGAGGAGGTTTATTTGCAGACATTGAAGAACTATTTTCTTCAATCTCCGAGGATTTGCCTGTGCACTGGACGTTCATGCACGATGGGGCTCCGAGCTGTCGTGCCCGGATAGTCTGTGGTTGGCTTTGAAATTATTATCTCAGTGTTTTAGACTGGCCGGCGTACAGCTTCGATCTGAATCCTATAGAAAATCTGTGGAAGATCCTCGCTCAAGCGGTGTACTAGAAGGAAAGGCTGTTTGAAAATGTGGACTCGCTTGTTGAGACAACTGAAGATTGCTGGGAGGCTATTTGGGAGATAAATTTGTAAAACGTAGTTGTATCTATGCCCAAGAGGGGTAGCATGGTTTTGGGAGTGAATATGTTGTCTATATCATAATAATATGTAGTAAACGGTACCTTTATCTCCTCCAACACAAAAATTATTCCTTTTTTGTCCGTAGTGGAAAGTATAGCCCAGCATATCGTTTTAAGTTGCCTTTATCTTTGAAATCCAATGTGATATTTGTCTTCAACGCATCAACGTTCGCTTAAAAACAGTTTTTTTATACTTGAACGATACCTTGGTAATTTAATTGCTTTTTTACCCATTTTTCCTTTTTATCCACCATTGTACAGTAAAGTACTTAGAGAAGCTGAGATAGGCCAAGTTTAAGTTCACGCCAAACCATACTTCTTGAAATATCGTATGAAAGGGTGTGCTCTAAAGGCATTTCGCGCACTGCAGATTATGGATCTTGTAGCTTTTGATTTCTACAGCAATTAATTTGACAGTACTTCGCCTTGACAGCCACTGCAAGTTTTGAACATTGGCAGCAATGAACCAGCCCGCCCCCTTCCCCCCCGATTTTCAGGACATCCTGACATATGATACTGTACAGTGCTTTTACGCGAATTTATTTTGGCGCAAGCAGGACCACTCCAGACAAGCTGTTTTGTGTTCCTGGGTCAAAGGCAGTTCCCTTTTCACCTTACATGAAAAGAAGCGCTCTTAATCCGTTTAAATCTGTTCGAAGCGACATTTGGCAATTGAAAGATCCAGCTCGGCCTTCAATTCTGCGACTGAAGCCCCAGGCATTGATGCGCTCCTCTTCAATGCCTAAATAGCTGTTTTTGAGATTTTGTTGTTGTTTCTTGTATCGAAGTTGTTTCCATAGACTTCTTTGTCCTTTAAAAACTTTGAAAAAACTTTATTGTCCTTTTTTATTGCGCTTTGCAATGGCACAGTTGCTTATCCCTTCCCCTTTTAGAGCCAAAATTGATCCTTTCTCTTGGTCGCTCAGCTGCTTTCCTTTTCTCATTCTGTTGAATGTAAATTGCTGTGGCTCTGCTCTTGGCATCCACTAGTAGTCACTCCTCCTATTTATAAATCTTTAAAGCCTTGTGTTCTATTTCTATGTGCTTTAAAGACTGGTTATGCTAATCTAATTTCGCCTACCTAATTTTTGTTCAGCTCAAAACATCCATTTTCCTGCTCTATTTGATTTGGCGTTTACACCCTTTGAATGAATTGACATAGCGGTCCGATTGACGTGCAAATTATCGAGAACGGCATTCTCTTTGCCACTGAACGGCAATATTTTGTGGTGGTGCTTACTGCAACCAAAACGATATCCTCCTCTCCCCCGTCGGGACTGATATCTATGGCGCCTTGGGCGACGACGGCAAGGGTTTTTTCCGCCGCCTTGCTTCCTTCGCTGCTTCCAGTCGCGGTTCCTCCCCTCAACAGGAGCTCCGCGACTTCGTTACCCGTTTTGCATTTAGTCTCCAAATAATGCAGGCGCGACAGGTTTCTACCCGCCGCCCGCATCCGTAGTTAATTTATGAATACCCTCCGCACGCTTCTGTGCGACATTGTACAACCAATAAAGATTTACCACCACCACGTGGTGGTGCTAATCTAACTTCGCGCACTGTACACTACAGGGGGGAAATTGGTTTAGTTTACTGCGAGTAATGGAACGGTTGAGAGTCCTCTGTATTTGTAATCAAACCATTGGCGGGACCTACATTGCAAGTGCTTGAGCGTGTGTACCAGCTAGAAAGTAGCTGGTAGACCGGTTGACAAGCAGGCTGCTGTACACTACAGTACTTAATACTTTGCATTAGTATCGGGGGTCCAGTGCAGGAACCGACTATGTTGCTAGCCAAGTGCTAACCAGGTGGTCCACGTCGGCCACGTGCACAGGTGTGCGGGACACGATAGCGTTCGCCAGAGACGACAACATCATGTAACTAACGCGTCGGTAAATTATTAGTCTAACAACTCCAACAGATGTATGCAATTTTTCCGCGATGCGCGGGAGGAGGTCATCTATGAAGCGGATAGTAGCGGGGGAAGGAGAACCCAGGGAATCGAAAGCCATCGGTTGGAAATTGAAATTGGGGTCTTGTGTGGGTTTATCGGAGGGAGGGGGGAGTCGACGCGACAGTTTGCGTTCCAGGTCAGTGATCTTGCTGCGGTGTGCAATTGACGCAGCACCTCCCACTTGACGGGTAGTTCTTGATCGTACGTCGGCCTTGAACGGTGATGCGACGGTGACGTCGACGGTGACGTCGCAGGCGATGGGCTGTACTGTAGCTACATAATTATGTTGTCAAGGTCTGTTGTCACACCAGTGCCTTATTCCACGACAAGAAACTATTTGTCGTAACCTACAGTATTTGCCTATGGAGCGTTATTTTGAAGGACAGGCATTCTGGAAGCTGTACAGTACAGTACTGTACTGTACTGTACTGTACTTTGCAGTGCTGAACAGGAGCAATGCATTGCTATTTTGCACGACAAAGCGGCCTCTACTATTTTGGACTGTTAGCTTTGACACAGTACGATATTGTACCTATCTGTTGTTGTCATCAACCCTTTCCTCAGCGACGTGGCGTCATGTCATTACCCTTGGTCCAAAATGCAAACTAGTTACATGAGCCCACAAGCTACAGTACAGTACATAAACGAGTTGACGAGGCAGGAAAACAGGCAGGTGTTGCCACGAATCAAAAAAACTGACAGGCATAATAAAGGCAGTCGGCACGGCCATTCAAATTTGATTGTTGCCGCCTAAACCAACCAGGGAGGAGGATGGCAAGTGTTTGTGCAATGGGAGGTGCGGAAGTAGGAAACGGGAAAGCATGAGAAAGGGGCCACTGACTGTTTGCATGGGAGCGGTCTGTAGATGGGGTTGTGACGCCGTTGTTTCTTGTGGGCACGTATGGTATTTGAATGATGGTTTGTCGGGTGTAGAGTGCTGCTGTTTGTATTTGTGTTGCATTGCACTGTACCTGGAGAAGTTTTTTGACTCAAGAAAGCTGAGGGCCAAACGGTTTGGTGGATTAGGGGATGTGAGATGACAGTAGTTGTGTGGAACTGTGGACCTGGTAAAACGTTGTATCGTGCTAGTTGGGAGATGAGTAGGACGCAACCCTACCCTTGAGTGCCTTTACCCGTGGTGAATTGTAGCCAATGAAAGGCTGACAAATGGGGATTGTTTTGGAATGAATCAGTGTATCTCAAGACAATGTGCAAACGTTAATCCAGTTGGAGCTCTTACAAGAAGAATGGGGGCATTCTATGCATGGCATACAGACAGTTCGCAGGGATTTGCGCAAAACTTGCTTTTATTAATAACTGTAATACGTACTGTGTTGCGGAACGTGGATCATAATCAATTTGAAACTCTGAGGTTGCAGAAACAGCGTCTGGACAAGGGCTGTCCTCTACATAGTGCGCAACGCCACCCTACATCTTGGCGGAAGTTATTTAGACTAGAGGCAGCACTATCAGGTTCATCAGGTAGGTCCTTGCCTCTCTCATCAACACAATTCACCTTGGGCTGACTTGCTGCTTTATCTAAATGCCCTATCTAAATAACCGCAAACTCGCGACTCCCACCAACAAATCAGCTATTCCAGTACCGCCTACCGTATGTTACTACCGAACTGATATAATTTCTCTTTAGACTTCAAACACCTTGACCAACAGCCAACAAGCCAACAGAAGTAAACAACTTTGCACATCCATTCCACCATTCACTACTTTCTCGCCCTCACAGTCGTCCTCCATGTATCTACTGCCCTCCAAGCCTCCATTCCCGATCTAACTCCCCTACCACATCCCCCATTTTCCACACTGCAAACGTCCCTACTCCTATGTCTCGCCGCCCAACCCTCCTCCTCCTCACCCTCTTTCTCCCATCCCTCCTCACATCCTCCACCCACGCCCGCTCCATTCTCCAATTCCAAGCCTGTCTCCCAGACTACATTCCCCTCTCCCTGCGTTCCTCCCCCACCTATCGCAACCTCTCCACACTAAGCTTTGTCAACAACCGTGCCTCTCCCGTCGCCATCGTCCGCCCTCAAACCCAATTTCACGTTGCAAAAGCCGTCCAATGCGCTCGTCAAGCCAACTTCCGCGTCTGCTCCCGATCCGGCGGTCATTCCCTCGCTGGAAAGTCCATGTGCAACGGCATTCTCATCGATGTTGGTGACATGCGTCGCGTCACCGTCTTGGCTGCCGGTATTGCTGAAATCGAGGCGGGTGCTAATTTGGGCGAAGTATTGTGGAATTTGTGGCATCAGGGGAGACGATGGTTTGCATCTGGTGTGTGTCCGGGTGTTGGTGTGGGAGGTTATGTGTTTGGCGGCGGCCATGGGCCTTATGAGGGCACTTTGGGCATGGCCTGTGATTCCTTGGTTACAGTCCGCATGGTGGATCGCTTCGGCAATGTCGTGTTGGCGTCGAGGAACGTGAGGAGCAATTTGTTTTGGGCGCTTTGTGGCGCTGGTGGAGGACAGTTTGGCATTGTCACGTCGTTCAAAATTCGTACCGCCCCGGCGCGGATTTATGATCACTCGGTGGTCTTTCGATTTACTTGGCAGCAGCAGCGGATTGGGGAGTTGTTGCAGAAGTGGATGGATTATGGAGAGGCGGGGGGTAAAGTGTGGTTTCGGATGAAGATTAACTTGGGCAGAAATGAGCCGGGTATGGTAGGGTATGGCGCTTGTTACGATGTCGGTGGAGTTCAAGAGTGTATGGATCGCTTGAAGGGCGCCCCTTTCTTTAATACTCCGGGCAGGACCACCAATTTAATGTTCAAAGCGAGAAACGCACTATATTTGCATGCCTTCTTCGGGCCGGAGGGTGGATGGGCCCGACGAAGGCCGATGAACCTTACGAGGGCAATGTTGGATCAGAGGTATAAGGGTCGAGGACAGGCGAACGGCCGCACATATCAGTCGACGTTTTTGAAGAAAAGTCGCACAAGACAAGGCCCAACGAGGGAGTTTTGGCAGCGTTACGGGGACTTTTGTAGTGACCCAGGGCGACCAAGCATCCCTTGGGTGGTATGTGAGCTCAATTTGTTCAACAATGCAATTGATCGACCGCGTAATAACTCGTTTGCCCATCGCGGCGCAGACATTATCACACACTACATTGTCGGTGGGGGTTTGCCGCAGGATCAGCAGTTTGTTTACAGTTGGATGAAGAATCATTTGCAGCCGTTCACCAGTGGAGTATATGTGAATTATCCGGAGCTTCAGCTACGATCGAATTATCCGCAGATGTACTGGGGGTCCAGCCTACCCCGCCTCAAGAGAGTCAAACAGGTGTATGACCCAAAACTATTTTTCGCAAATCCGCAGCCAATTCCGCGTTGATATGGTAAAGTATACATAGACCTCGCGAAGTAGGTTCGCCGGATACATGAAGAACTGTGATAAATTTTCAGAGCTAAAACGCCATAGAGTATTCGAGGACGTTTTTGGGAAAAGGGGGAAAGGTTTTGTTGCCTTTTGCTCAATGGCACTGACAGCTGTGTCCCGAGAGGAAGGCGGTACAGAAAAGTGTCTTACCGGAAGAATCCAGAGTTCTCCCAGGAAGACATTTAACTTCGAGGTTATAGTTTGATGCGCACTTTATCGGAGAAAGGTCCATACGGAGCGCTGGTAATCATAAGATTGTTGCCCCGGGAATGCAGCACCTCGTTTCATTTGTTCTATAGACGTTTTTACACATACGACAGAAATACCGTTAAATTGGATGCAAGTGCTACTCAATCACAATTCATAGCCACTGACGTCCATGGCGGCCACCGCCTGGCCTTCTACCTCGCTCCCTTCCAGACCGTCCGGTAAACGAATGAGTTCACACAAAGCAAATCATGCCTTCAACCTTCTAACTTGATTTTGTCAGATAAACACGTAATTGATGAGATATGCCCTAACAGATAATCCCGTGAGGTTGGGATTTTGGAATGCCCTTCTGATTGAGAGATGTAGAATGGCTTGAACTTCTTTCTATTTTATGAGCCGAGAGAAACTGGCTCGAATTTTCACTGAGAAAAACATAGGCAATTACCCTCCGTAGTTTATCAATTATTTGATGTACTGTACATACTGTACTGTACTGTACTTGAGAGTAACTTTATGGCATCAGTTGTGAGCTTTTGCACCCACTGTTCAGAATTAAATATGACTAAATTTTACAAATGAATTACCAACTGTAATCCATTAGTGAAAATTCCCTTCCAGTTGTGATTAGCACTGCTCATACTGTATCCTGCCCGTTAGTCACGACCCATGAGAAAGTAAATTGGCGGCAAACCTGCACTCAAAGGGGCCCCTGCACCCTCACCCCTTCACTTGTATGTGGGTAATCACCAGTCGAGCTAATGTTTGGTGTCGTTCCTCGCGTGACTCCGACGGATCCTGTGCATTTGCTACCTACCGCATCCCACAGACATCTCCGACTCGAGCTAATCGTGGCTCTGGCACTGTATTCAAAACGGGGGATATGCAAATGGGAGGAGTCCCGTATAAGAATAGCGTGCACCTGAAGTAATTAGAAATGGGAGAGTAGGTCTTGGCATGCTCTGACTTCTTTCACGAAGAGGCCAGTATTCCAGCCCCGATATTTTGGGCAGTTCAGTGTATGGAATGTTTCCCATTCGCGGTACTGGTTGCCTTCCTGTGATGGTCTTCATTCTCGTCGCTCTATACCAGCGACTGAGTTGCACCCTCTGGTCATCCATCGCTGAAGCTATCCTGTCGCGAGCCCCGATGCGCATGGACGACGAAGCACACCCGGTTAGATCTTAACCGTATGGTTAGGACGTGCGCAGTCCCCAGTAGATACTGAACGCATTAAACTTCTTTCTTTCTTTCTCTATTCATGCGAATAGGATTTTTCGTTTGTAACACGCCCACGGAGGGAGCGCATAGGAAACCGTAGTCACGTTTGGCACAATATATCTTTATTTGCATTTTTGTAAGCTTTATGAGTATTTGAGTACCAGTGAAAGCTTTTTTATACTTGAAGTCTTGTAATAGTCTTTAGTTACGTCAGGAAAAATAAAAAAAGATACACACAGCGCGGTTTATTGGAATCATGCAAGGACTCAAACGGATGTCGCACATCTACGACAAGAAAGTAAAGAGAGTCGGTTCTGGGTTGCATAATCGAAAAGAAGTGACTCTGATTCACTGACTCAAGTCCTCTAGGACGGTTCACAGGGCCTCCGCACCTCTTAGATAACCGCTGCCGACGGCGTGTACTTCATTGCTTACCGAAGCAACCTGAGGCATCTTAATGGACTAAACCACAAGGAAAGTAAGCAGCAACGGGAGATAGAGTCACCTACCGTGCGTCCTCTATCCTCAAGGAATCTACCCAGCTCGATTATTCACAAAAAATGGGAAGAGAAACGTCAGAAAGGACTATCACAGACCCCTCCGCGCAGTCTTAGATCTTAATTGGCTCCTCACGGGCGTCAAGGACAGCCGAAACGTAGACTACGCGAGAGTGTGAAAGAGGCAGGCCAGTTATCCACTGAAAATCGAGACACCGCAGAACTTTGCTGCGAAGACTACTCCTCGGGATCTGCTCGAGAACATTGCGGAACGAATGTGGCGGATAAAAAGCGTATTCGGAAACATGTCGTCTAGGCCCCTACGAAATACTTCGAATGAAGTGCAGCGCTAAATTATTTTAAAGAGATCACAGCTGCTTCTTCACGCTGTTAGTCTTCTGCTCAATATTATTTGGCGTTTTTCAGCGCAAAAAGAAGATTAAATGCGTTCGCCATCGCCGCTTGCACGAGCCTGCAGTTGAAGTCCCTAAATAAGACGGGATATCTAGATAAGAATTATCTGGAGACCAAGCGAGAGGGAGCACGCGACATCGGGTATTGTATTATGTAGTCCTTGTCCGGCCTCCTCTGAAGCCAATTATCATTCGGTAAGATAGCTCTCACCCTTGTGTTATACATTAGTCGAACACCTTGTTAACATGAAGACAGCTTTTTTTCTCCTTCGAATATCGCGTGGTGCACGATGGGCATACCAAGGAGTTGTTTCCTGAAATGAGAGGGTGTATAAATCGATGGCCTGCCCTCCCCCGTGGTCGCACCAGCGCCTTAATATTCCACTGAGACACTCTCATCATAGGTGGTGGTGGCACACCATATAACATCGGATATGAACCATGGTGGGCCCCCACGGAAGTCGACGTGAGCGTCGGAGTCCGCGAGCGATTAATTAAATCCCGGGCACCACGCCATATTCTTATCCAAGTCCCCGATCAGCGCGAGGCAAGAGGAGATAGTTATTGTATTACATCCGAAGAGCATACGGCCTTCACGGCAGGAAGGAACCATGGAAGATGGCTCGTTCGCAAAAGTTATCTGCAAACCGAGCTTCTCGATGTAATCGCAGACTACTGTTTGAATCATCAGCAAATCGGACCGATCTGCGACAGGCGACAACTTCCTCTGCTGATTTCAGGATCTAAATTTTAAAGCAATAACACATCTCCGTCTGACCTCCTCATAGCCACTTCATGTGCAGAACTTTGTGCATTCTTTCGAGCTGCCTTTTCGAGAAATTCTTGGCCGGTGGCCTTGCCTTCAGTTGATTTCATGGGCATCTGGTTAGTCTCCGCCATGCACGGCTGAAGTGGCGGATGGAAAGGTCTCAAAAGATTCAGACTACCTAAATCAACGCCAAGGTTGAAGGGTTTGGTTGGAGCAATGAAAAAGGAACGGGGTGGATAATGGGATGGAAATTTCCACGATCTCAGTGCAAATACTGTATCTGGGCTACAGTGTGGGTACAGTATGATGTCGTGTCCATTTCGTGGAGGTTGAAAGTCATGATTTTCTAAAAGTTTTAAGCGTTGCACTCTACTACTGTAGACTCACACTACTATGCAAACTTTAAGTATTTTCTACTATTTCTTTGTTTCAAAAAAATAGATGGGAGTCACAAACGCCCTGCCCGCTGTTGCATATAACCAGCTGCGCAGGGGTAACCTGACGATGTGGGGAGAACAATTACCATTTTCCACTTTCCATCCCTTGGAATCTCTCTCATCCTTCCATCTCCGACTATTCTTTCCAATCATAGCCCTTCTTCGCCAACCTCCATCTCGCAGGCGCATCAAAGTCGATGTATCCCGCGGAAAACGTGAGTAAATATTATGATACAAATACAAGTCAAGTGATCATACCCTACCTGTTCCCGCAGGTGCCTAAGTTCACAAACATAAAAAAAATAATACATCTGAGGATATGGGCCGCAATGCGACATACCTATTACCAAAACAACACATTTGAAAACCAAAAATTCCCCGAAACCTAATTATCTATTAGAGTACAACTAGTAGTTTATCATCTAATATTCGATATGTAGAAAAACAAAAAAGGAGTTTAAACAGATCGAACAAGTTTGTTCAGCGTTTCTAGGCCAATATTCTCCAATGAATTAAGGATGCAGCTCGTAAGGGATCTCTCATGTTCCAAACGCTGCCGATTGGCCTGTACATTTCTAACTAGAATTCTCCACTGGGTCTCAACTAACTTAAGGACTAGAGAGTATACTACACAGTCTAAACGAGAAATAATGTTTTCATCCATCCAATTTTATGCAGTTAGAGAACGTTAGCTGGGAGCCTTATCTTACCGAAAATCCATCGAAGAAAAATGTATTCTGAAAATAACTTTATAACGTTTCGAAGTTCTTAATTAAATTCTTTTTTCTATGTAAGATCACAAGATGGGAAGGAGTTTTCGGGCAAAATAGGTTTGGACTATCACACTTTGATCCCCACTCTTATTTCCAGAAAAAAACTGCTTTTCCTTACGAAAATCATAAACCTTGAACGTTAGTCTATCTGAATTATACAGAATGAACTTTCTCTGATCCGATAATACTATTTTTGCCCATATTTTTGTGCCTACTTCTACCTTTTCAGTTGCTCAGCTGAGAAGATAGGTCTCATGTCTTGCTCGTATTGATGGAGCACGAGAAGTTCTTCTATAATATGAATGAGCCTGCTTCTGCAGTAGAAGACGAACTCAGAGAGGCTTTATGGTTATTTACAGGGCTTCTCTTAGGCAAGCAAAACCTAATTTTTCCTCTCCAGCTTCTCTTATTAAACAACTTCTGTTCATGTGAATCATCTGAGGTGGGCCTCTGGGGCTTGCAAATTTCATTGGTTTTCGAGCCTAATATGCCTCCACGACAGTAGGAAATCTTTTTTCGGTAAAATAAGAATTTTATATCACGGTAGTGGTGATGAAAAGTCTCAAAAGAGAGGAAGAATAAAAAGTTTTCAATTCTAACCTATTGTCATATTTATACTAGACTTTTTTAGTTCGAATCGAAACAGAGAAGGAGGGTGATAGTATAAATAGGGATACGGAGAACCTGTGAGAACAAGACAGAGTCAATCAAGCTGAAACTAAAATGAAAATATTACCTTATGTATTGTTTTCCTGTACTCATGAAGCTCTTCAGCGTGATTTGGCGAGTCAAAGTAACAAGAGCATGTGAATCTCTCTTTCCAAGTATTTTCTTCTGCTAACCATCAAAAGACAAAAATTTAACAGATGACACTAAGCGTTGTTGTTATTTACCAAAAAGAAGAAGGTGAATTGCTAATAATAAGTTTGTATTACTGTTGTTCTGCCAATCCATATTCACATAGATTCTGGACCCAGATACAGCCATATATACTTCTATTTCATGCTAGAATACTTCCTTCGCAAATTTTAGTTTTCTTTACACTGTAAGACAGGTTCAGAGCTTAAAATGCAACATTCTGATAACTTAACACAACTGAAAACGTTTTTCCGCTGTAATCATGTCGAACCACGCACTTTTTTCTGGAAATAACGACTCTGACCATTATACTAGACTCAGCGAATCATGTTTGATATTAGAAAGCATATTATTATTTTATCTCAAAAATGCATAATTCAACCAGTTTGATTCGAAACTTTTGCTAAAAAAATTTACGTAAGTAGACATGATACCTCGAAATTTAACGGCTCCCTTGGTTCCATTTCATATTAATAATCTTAAAATTATATGAAATTGAAGGCTTCAAAGTTTAACGAGACATAAAGTAAAGTAGTTACGAAATGGAATAATGAATTGGAAAATAACAAAAGCATTTTTAATACCACATAAACTAATAAATAAGAGGCTATAGCATTTTTGTGGATTTGAGGTACATTTTTCTTTTTTAGACTGTATTAATTGGAATTAGTTTTCGTACACTAAATTCAAAAGAAAATTTTCAATAATTTTGCAATTGAAATAATAATACATCAAAAATTTACACAGTAGGAATCGCTAGCGAAAATTTGGATTCAATTCTTAAAAAAATAATGCTGAAGTTCTACTAGTCTGTAAAGAAGACTATACGGCCGAAAAGGTGGAACCTCAATGCACAAGCATAAAAAAAACGTATCTTACTGTAATATATAATACCAACTTACACATAGCTTCTATTGTTCAATCCCCAATATATCCCCATTGCGTTTTAATCTTCAGCTACTTTGTAGTGCAGTATGATTTTAGCTCTTTATTTACAATTTTGTCCGCACTTAATTTCAGCCAATGAGCAAACTGTAAAAAAAGTTCCACCTCATACTTACTCCTTTACTTCTTCGCGAAATAAGTCATCATAATCATCATTATGGATATATACCTATTTAAAAGAAAATATTGTATAATTTTTACTTAAAAACATATATATATATAAGAGAACGAAGTTTCTCTGATACCGTTTGCAATGGCTTTCCCGCTTCAATACTGTAATTAATTTAATCAGTATAATATTTTGTAGCTCAATTGAGGAAATTAAGGATAATATGCTTTCACATAAAGAGTACACAAGTTTTATTAGTCTTTAGATTACTTTAATTTCGATTTATAGACTGACACAGCAAGAAATAGACATGCACTACCCAGCTAAAGTGCTCTAACTTCCTCAAAAAACTGAACTGTATTCGATAAAAAAGATTAGAAGTTCATCATTCTGTTTTCTTTACACTAAGATCTGTTTTAAGGATTAACGCGAAGGATTCCATGCTTTGTTTTTAAGAAAAATAAAAGAGATCAGTAAAGCTCTTAAAAAGTAGTAGAAATAAGATAATCGCATGAGAGTATGATAGTACGTGAAGACTAAGTGGGAGTTTCGGATGCCTCGATAGTGTTTCCAAGAATGCAGTGCGGGAACTAAATGCCGAAAAAGAGCGATTCAATAAGTATTGGGTTGGATTGACAGGGAGAAAATGTTCCTATGAATAAAAATCCTGTAAAGGAATTTAAGTAAAGTCTTTTAATAAACTACATGGTTCATTGGCAACATTATGTGAAATTCAAAGGTAATTTTAGCGTACAGATCGTCTTGTTCATAGTATTGATCATTTCAAGATTTATTTGGGAGAAATACATATCATAATGCTTAAGGAAGTATTCGTACGTTTTCAACTCTTTTCAGAACCTAGAAAAGTTTATAACTGGCCGTTATAAAAAGAAATTTCTCTCCAAATTCAATGAATAAATCCTTCTGATTGGGAGTTTTTTTAAAAATTGTGAACCAAAAAATAATTTATGCACTTTATTTTTGAAATCCGAAACCAACATAGTTCTTATTTTAAATTAGCGTCATTTCAAACTCCGAAATAAAAAGAAGGAAGAGTAACGCATGGATCTCCGAATAAATAATACTGGGTAGCATAACCGAAATCTAGAGGAAAAAGTCCGCTGAATATTTTTGTGATGAGTAACTCCAAAAAAATGTAACTTTTAGCGAATGGAAGCAACAGTGTGCAAAAGAGCTCCACAAGTATTCCTCTGCGATACTGTTTCATTGTGGAAGCACAAAAACACTTTTTACAATTTAGGCTCCAGATCTTTTACAATAAATGTAGAAGAAAATTACAAAATAAAAAAGAAAATTACTCTAAAAAGGTTATGAAATCCAAATTTGAATATTTATTTCGGGGTTAAATATGCGGAAAATTTTTATTCTCTTATGTAATGTTCTTTTCTCATTACGTAGGGACTATTTATTTATTGCCAGAAGTAAATGCCCAAACTTTAAATTGCTACAGGAAAAGATTTCATAAAATTGAGAGACCAGAGATGGGTTAAATATATTTGGCACAAATCAGCACCCGCGAACAACAGAAGCTGTAACATAACGTTGATTTCTGATAAAATTACAGTAAAATATTTTGGTTTGCAGTCAAGTAGTATATGGGTGACTTAAAGCCGGAGCTAGAAGCAATGAACTTCTGATTGAACATGAATATGTTTAACTTGAAGAAAATCTACGGAGAAAATAGTAGAGATGATAACATCGAATATGTATGTGATGGCCCCCCAAGTTCAGTACGAGGCAGAAAAGAGTTGAAAATACACCAGGGTATCACAACGTAGAAAGCAATCGAACTAGTTCAATAACGTTATTTTTCCCGGAAAATTATTTTTTTCTATAGATAGTAACATTTCATTTAGTTTATATCTGTCCTTTGTCGTCACATAAAGGAAGAGATTAGCGCTACTACTTCAGCAAGATTTTTTTCCCGGTTGTTCCAAAATATACTTTACGCTGTCTGGAAGCTTTTTCAAAACAAACTACTCGGAAGTTATTATGCTGCGCAGAGTCCAAGCGACTTACGTCTGACAATATTCCAGTTAAGGCCAAATTTTCCGAGCTGTATTGTTGCACATCCGTATTCAAGAGTACAATTATCCTGAATATATTTCAAAATAAGGCCGTCGTAGACCTCGCTATTTTAAATACTCTATTATTTAAAATCATAACCAAGCTATAATTCTGATATTTATATTCTGGATAGCGATAAGGCACCACTCTTCGTACCCAAAAAATTTTCACCATCAAAATTCAAGCTATTGATATACGAAATGTTTTCCGCAAAAGTTAATTCATCCCCTATGAAAGCTCCTTCAGCTTCAACCAAGAAAACTTATTCCGATACTTGAATATAAAAGCTGAATTTATTTCTTGCTTTTAACCTCTCACTATAGATAGCTTCAAATTTTGAATTGGTCCCATCAATTGAGAGCCCATTGATTCAAATACAGCATGGATGCAACTACTGTTCAGACCTACTTCCGAGCTATATTTTATTCAGCAACTGTCCAAATTATAAATTTAAAAAATAAGAACTCTATTTCGTTGATTGTAAGTCATTTTATCTTGCACTCAGTCTCCTTTTCGCGAGCTAAATGAGCCAAGTACCGAAAGCAGTAACCAAGTACCGAAAGCAGTAACCAAGTACCGAAAGCAGTAAACAAGCGAATAAAATAGCGAAACATTTTCCTTTAAATTTAAAATCGAGTGCCACATCGGGTTGCAATGTCCATATCAAGCTTGGTCGTGACGATGTTACGGGTTTTCAACTATTTTGTAAAACTGATATGCATAATATCCAAGGTAATCTACATATCCCTCATTGAAGAAAGTTCTTTACCAAAGATCTACAACAATGAAGAATGAGTGAACACTGGGATAAAATTTTGAGAAAAGTGTCCGTTCAGTATGATTATCTAATAAATAAACATAAACTGTTGATATTCGGGCACTTTGCAACACATTCACACTTCCTATTTCGAAGAAGCGATGCATCATACGCATTTTAGTGTACTTTATGGCTCTTATTGAACACAATTCGTATATGTTCTCGGAGAAAATCTTTCATCAGTCAGAATACAAACCTTTGAATAGATGTCTCTTGCAACATTATTTCCCAATGTGTATGTACAGATTCACATCCTATAAGTAGTTGAAGCCTCTGCTCCCATCATTTTCTGAATGCTACATTCGACTTTAAACAAAAATCGGAACTACCCGAACTGAAAATATTCTTATGTATTCTGGGTACCAAGGAACTATATTCAAAAATATCGTACGATGGATTCTCTTCTGCGATTTAGCATTTGCCTTATCTACCCATTATCACCACATTAGAAGCTTTGTTACTTATTAGCTTATTATGCATAATTTAATGCTTCTCTCAGCAGACATATTTGATAGAGTTCAACACATGTTAAATCACTAATTTTCGCAAGACAGTCTTCCCAAAGTTGTACAGTGCGAATATAGTATCCAGGTACAATGCAAAGAGATATTCTATATACTATACTAGACTACTGGATCGATAAGTGCCACTGAAGAAGCCCCTCGAACGGAACGGGGCCACATGAAGACTTATCTTAATCTCCACAATAAATAACATCAATAACTTCCGAATATCCATCCGCTACATAATATTTTTCCGTGGAACCTTCATCACAGACTACTTATATTTTGATAATACGTTCTTCAAGACCTTCATGATTTACCTCACCATTTTTCAAAAATTTTCAACAGTGTCAACCTCCGAGGACGTAATATCGCAGTGGAAATCATGGTGAGTACTTTTACAAGTTCAAGTAAAAGTCGAGTCAAGTTCAACAGCTCCTGTAACCGCCTGTAGATTAGTCTTGGGACGGCTACAATCGATACCGGAACCAACTTTTGACAACGCCGTCTCACAAATTTTAAAAAGGTTCCCCTCTACAATCTGCGCTGCATTTCATTCTGTGAATTAAGATACCGTAGACCAACCAATGATATCCAGAATTTCGTGTTCAAATTTCTTATACCTGAAGTGATTTTACATTTTTGTCCTAGAAAAAGAGCTTTTCAGGTTTGTGGGGACATTGATAATATGTTATGAATTTGAAACGTTAAATCTTAAACTTACACAGAAAGAAAATCGCACAGTGCAGGGTTCTTGTGTATCTTTCTGTATCGCTTCTGATGTCGTAAGTGCGTCGGATGCCTAATTAATTTCGATATAAAACGAAGTTTGAATCTCGCTGCAGGGTATTTTTAATAATATTTATAGAAATACAAACTGTACCATTATTGGTCTAAATCTGCTTTTGAAAATAGGTCTGAGTATCAAAGATCCCCCTCAAGCGTATTATGATGTGAAATTCTTTACTTTCTGCAATTTTCCAGTATGCCTCCTCTCATCTGATGGCCGTTCTGGAATGCCAAGAGGAAATATCATTTTCGAAGCATTACAGCGTATATTTTTTATGCAGGAGCTCAACAAAACGCCCTGTACCCCAGAAAACCGGAGTTTAATTACTCACAATTTCTTAATGAAGCGATCTATTTTGATTGCAATATCAAATCTAGGTGAACATCGGTGACCGTGTATTAATCCTGCCTTAACACGAGTATTATGGATTGATGAACCAGATCGTGGCCAATAAAAATTGGGGAAGCTTTCAGTACTGACCAGAAAGGCCTCGAATTACTCTTTAACTGTAGATATCTATGTAGAGACATTTTCTCAAGGCGACATCATTGAAGGGCTAAGAAATATTTGAAGCAGAAGCTTGCAAGCAAAGCAAGGCCAAATACTATCAAAAAGAAGTCAAAGTATTAACAGAAGTCTCCAGAGCTTCACATTTATCATTTTTGATTTGTTTCTGGGACATTTGTTAGATTTTTGCATCTAAATTTCAAAACTTTCGGTCCAAACTATACCCTCCAGAACTTTGAAGTCATATAGAGTGCTGAAAGAAGAATTTTATGCCAATTGTGACAGCCAGACCTAGGATTGCACTCACGTTTTCTCATTTCATCATTCTTGCTCGTATTAATGCGGAACCGGAGGAAACAGGATAGGAAGAGACACAGAGGTTGAATTTGGACCAATTATGCATTTAAATTAAACATATATTCACTGCACTAGTGATAAGCAATCGTTTCCAGCAGGTGCAGACATGAACATAATAAGTATGCGCAAATCCCTAACGCACGTGCTTTCGTTTGACTAAACTGTAATATTAGCCAACTTACCACATTTATCTGTAAGCGCAAGCAGCTTATGCTCATCCACACCTTTTCGAGACTTCTAAACGGGAAAATTCACTTCTTAATTCAGATCCAACGAAGTCGACTATTTGAACCTCTTGTTGATTGATGCACTGTATAACGAAATGTATTTCTACCGGCGCACCTCGGTCAAAAAATATGAGAATTCGGCCTATAAATCCATCTGTTTTGACCCTTTATTTTATTCTCCAGAACAAATCCTTTCTCTGATATCTTTATCCCCCTTACTCTCTTTGCTGGCATTTTTTGTCAATTCACCATCAATGCGATTTATTTTTTAATTTAAAAGCTTCACACAGTTCGTTCAGCCTAATTCTTTGTAGGGGTCCAAGAGAACGCAATTTTGGTGCCACATAGTCGTATAGTTGGCGCTATTACTTATTGATGAAACTAGGCTTGGCATTTCCACTCATGATAACTCAAACAGCTAGCCGATTCAAAGTGGAAGGTTTTTGTTCTGATATTCATCAAGCTCTGTATTTTTGCTTTTAGAGCACACTATGCCAAGATCACAAAATCTTCTCAGGCGCGCGAATTTTTAATTTGTGACTCTTTCGTGTCCATGGCGTCCGAGAACCTCGGCTTGATCTCTTTTAAATCCCAAAATGTTACTATCATAGTTATAATGAGCCCACCCTTCGCAAATCTATTCAAGCTTAAGGCTTCTAAAAATCTCTATCTTCCAATATCGGCAGCCGAGAGCCTCTTCTGTATGTTCTGAGGTGTAGGATAGGGTTGCATGAATATATTTTATTTGTACAGCGAAAGAATATCAAGAGTTTTTGTGCAGAGTTTCTGCGCAAGGCCCATTTGTTGCATAAAAATCGCGAGGACAGCCCCGCCCCGAGAATGTTAGCGCGATCACAAGACATAGATTAGAATTTGTTGAAGCACATGTCAAGATCTTGACTGGAGTCTGGAACAGTTTTTGTTGTACTTTTTAGGAGTCTGTTAAATTGGAGGAGAATGTATGTTTTCAGATTGGGTTTTATGAAACTTGTTACATTTCGAGATACTATTAAGCATCCCTTTGTGTCTCTTCAAGTTTTCTTTATGAATTTCTACGTTTAAATTATGTACGAACGTATCTGAGTTACAGCTTTTTGTTCTTCGTATCCAATAAACCATGAATCTCAGTCATTTCTTGTGCTCGGGTGGTAAACTGTAGACCATTGGACTATGTACTGTTTTCTTTTTGGTCAAGAAAATATTAATCTGAAGATCCTTGTTTTTGTGTGCGCAGGAGAAAAATCTTTAGAAAGATCCACATTTGCGGAAAAAGGAGATATTCAGGGCAAAATTTTCGAATATTTACTTTCATATTATCCGAGGGTTAGTATATTTAAGGCTACCAATGGAATTCTGCGGTAATCTAGGAAAGTAAGCGAGCAGGATTTTCTCTGAGTTTCAAACGTATGAAGCGTTTGGGAACCCTGAAATATACGACCAGAAAGAAGATTTGAATCAACAATAAAGAAGTTTTTTTTGTTCTTTTACATGTTTAGTAGAATTCAATATTCGTATTCGGTAATGGTAGCGGAGTGAGTTATTCACATGCAGCTAAGACGTATTCAGAAAATAATTTCTCTCAAAACCAGAACAGAAATTGGTCTTTTCAGCCATTGGCGGAATTTGAGTACGATATTGGTCGATTCTTCAACTCACGGTAGGATTTAAGTCAATATTGCTTGTAAATATCCCTTCTTTTGGTAGCAGAGGTGTCATTAGTGGAAAAAATAGGTATGATAAATTATAAGCGCAAGTGTAGCGTTTGGAGGCCACGCTATGCTCAGTCTTTATTGTATATTTTGACGTGGTGTGCTTTATTGGTAGCGCTTTCGAGTTTTCTGGAGTCGTGGATCCTGCTTTGTAGCGATTCCGGTATCGAATTGGCGATCTTAAGGAGAAAAAATGCTAATGCGGAAAGAAATGTTCTTACTCCGGTCACTTTTTTGTACAGACTGTGCCTAGTCTTCTAGAATAGTATTCTGGCATAAAATATACTTCCAGTTACTTTTACTAACGATTTAAAACTGTGCACCGAAACAAGTGCAACTTAAGCACTGTACGGGGACACCAGTTCAGATGACAAGATCATACCACTTTGTACCAAGCCAATGAGGTGGAGCCCTCACGGCGATCTCGCTTAGTTATCGAAACTTCTCGCGCTTCGTCAATCAGAAATTAATGTATTAATTCCTTCAATGTACCAATGGAACTTCGCCATGATGTTCAGGGCTGTCAGTATCACTGATTTTTGATATAGAAGGCTTCAGAACCTTTTTAGCTTGATGCTATAAGGGCTGCTGCTCTTGAATACCTTTCCATTAAGTATTTCTTTCTTACAATCTAACTCTTCTTTCACTGAGTAATTTTTCTTTGTACACACTGGTCTGAAGCCCCAGTTTGGTTAGGGGAAGCATCAACCAGCATTTGAACCATTGATTAACTTTTTCGCTAGAATCCCCACATCTTTGCGGCTACTGGATAGATGATGTCGAGATTCACGGTATTTGTGTGTTTGTTGGTTGTTTACATATGCAATAATTGAGCTGAAAAAAATTTGATTCCCAGCGCTTTGTTTTCATCCTGGTGCACATTTTAAAAAAGGATGGTGCAACAATGTAGAGAAAGTGCATGTCTTCTCACTTCCCAACTTTCCCACACTCTTTTGTAGCAATCTACCCATGCGATGCTACCATTGATGCGTCTGTCCTTTACCACTTTGGTCTCATCCTCTTTGCCTTGGTCGAGACTAATGTCCTCATCATTCAAAGCATTTGACTCGTAATTCTCTCTATCTATCGCATGTTGATGTCAGGAACGAGGCATTATAATTCCTAGTGTTGCAGTTTTGGTCTATATGTTGCGGTATTCCATTTATTGTTTTCTTTCAGATCCTTAGGAGTTAGGAAGATCTGTCTTTTGGGATTGGGTTTCATTAGGCACTTTTTTTCTAAAAAAAGAAGTCAAATTTACGAATAGGAACTACAGAGGTTACATTCGATGAAACTAGAGACCTTCATCTTACTTGGGACTGGTCGCTGAAACTTATGTACTCTCAGTTAAATCCTCTCCTTTATCGATTTTTCAAACTTCTCAATAATGGGCGTAATATATTACTCGTTCTAATTAGGCCCTTCTTCGCTTTTCCTTTAACTAAATTATCATGACAAGAACTGCACTAGAACCCCTATAAAAGCGTTCCCCACATCCATATCTGCCTATCAACGATTCCATTTTGGTAAATAAGAGGAGCTCTATCCGGCAGATGTCTCATAATTCAAGTCCTTGAACATCAGTGAAGGTAAAATAATGCCAGATCTAGGTCTTTATTCTACTTTTTAAGGCATTTCATTAAACAGTCCAAGCTTCACCGATCCTACATTTTTTCGGTTCCTTGATCCGAAGCTGATGCAGATTCTGGTGTATTTAGAAGTGCAAAGAGAGATTCATATATATATTGGGGAAAAAAGATAATAATTCTTTCTGTTTAAGTACTGGTACTGCTCATGTTCTAAAATAATCGACCGAGCTTAGTTTTTTTCTGAATTCCCATTCGCGGTCTGGATTCCGGTGGAACGTATAGAAGAAAGCCGCAGAAAATCGACGTAGGCAACAAAAGCGGATGTGCGAGCTTGAAAGACAGTTAGATGCGGTAAATAACAAACTTACAAGCATTGAAGTGGCTTTAGTATGGTGTAATATGTAACATAATTGAGGTTTTTTCTCATATGTTGCACTATTCTCGTTCTAATAAGAACGGAGCAGAGTGTGCTGGATATGGCGTACAAGTGACCTCTGGTTATAACTGCTGCTCTTTGCTAAAATCGTGGACTGCCACCGAGAGCCGATCTGAATCCACCAAAAATTTGACATTTTTTGATCCGAAAGTACTCAAACGGAGCCGAACTTAAAGATATATTGGTTGCACACACTACGAAAAAATATTTAATCATTCTGCATGTATTTAGTAATGGTGCGAAAGTCGTACTCAGTCTAGCAGCCTTCCGATAATCTACAAAGAAGTTTTAATCATCACAAACGCCATCCAAATATGATCCACTAACCTCTGAAACGCCTACTAAGGGGATTAGCGATACGAGCATTTGTAAAGAAGTTGCGTTGGAAATGAAGCATTTAGTATGTATAGTGCAACAGTCTAGTTGGATTTGAAATTTTGCGGAGGAACAGCACCTAAACAGTGTTGAAGAAAATATTACTGTTAACCACAAACTCTTCGACATATACCGCTTAATAGCTTTATTTTTCAAATTAAATTAAAAAATGAAAACTGTACTTTCGATGGAATCGTATTTAAATTGAAGCTAACTGAAACGGAAATAATTTGCCTAGGTAGTTCGAGTTATTTATGTAAGCAGATAGAATTTTGGAGAATAAAATCTGACTGGATATTTTTTAAGAATTGATTCCAAGCTGGCGTCAAAATAGATTCTTCGACGAAGGGTGACCTGGGCTTTAAATAAGCTAATAGATAGTAGATTGAAAGTTTTTCGACGTAAAGATAGGGTAAATATGTGAGATTGGACAGCCACAATGCATTAAAAGAATGTATTAAATAAAATTTTCATTATGAGTCACAAATTGCGGTCCGTAAAAAGTTCAATGAAACAAAAGCTCAAAATATATTAGATTTAAATGGAAAATATGCAAAGGAGGGAGAGCAGGAACTAATTAGTCTAAAGTGGTATCAACAGTGAAGAAAATTATTATACAAGCGACAAGACATACCCTAAACTAATTCCTAGGTGAATTAGAATAGGAGCAATAAGTGAAGTCTGGACCAATTTATGGACTAATGTTGCAATAATGCCACCTTAAGGACCTTCAAGGGTGCATGAAATTTAATTCGGTCTCCTCTATCGTTTATTACTCTGTTCTATAGAAAAATATCTATAAGTCCGGAAGATACTACATCAAAATGCTTTGCAGTATGGACAGGCGTGATAATATCGATATACATCGCATACTACCACCCTAAATGCCACTCGGATTTCGATTCAACCGCTTTTTCGAGGTTGTAGTCGCAAAATCAGTATATCCAAATAAAGTTGCATTTCAAAAGGATATAGACATCTAAATAGGTCTAAGATTATTAGAGAATTAACTAAACTCTACTATCAACAAGCCGAATTACATATGAAACTATTTTTTTCGCCTGAACTCCCTTTGTGGACCAAAAAGGTAACTTAAGTTTACTTGATGACATAAAAACCTTGCAGGGGGAATACTTTCTCATGCTTCCGCCACAGTTGACGCCATCAAGAGACGAATTCATAGAGAAATTAGAGCTGCTATATTTCGTTGCTGAAAGAATCTATTACAAGGGTTGCCTGAAAGTTTACAATAGAAATTTAAGTCTAAAAATTGAATGACAATCTATTTGTCGTATTTCAAGCTTGACATAAAGTTGTTTAGCTTTGAAGGGAGAACCGTTGTAATGGATGGTACTCGGATGGCTGACATGGCAGAGGTCTTTCAATTTTAAGGCCTCTTAATAGTGATATCGAAGATCTGTGAGGTAGTTACCGGGGAACCTTGTTAGTCAGAATTCTTATAACTATTGCTCCTAACAGAAGGCCGGTAGATATGAAAACTCGAAAGAAGGTTGGATTCTTTATTGCTTCATTTCGCTAATTTTTCTTTTAATAAATGAAAATCAGGAAAACTATACCTAAATGCAATCAGAAATATATAAGAGGTGGCTAGATATAACTTAATTAGCTCCAAGCTGTTCGTATACAGAACTTATTGATTAGTGTACAACTCATAAAAGAAACTTGAAATACCCCAAGAAACTGCAAGTAAACTTTTATTAGTAAAATGAGTAAATCATCTCTAGTTTCAAATGAAGCTTAAATATTTGTCTAAATTAAGCACAAAGTAAATCTTGTTTTCCAGAGTAAAAAGTCCGATTATTTCCCGCACAGTTTACTTCCCTCCTTAAACCGTTTTCTGTGGTCTAAATCTCGAAAATGTTTCTTGATCATATTTTAAAGGCTCAGTTCCGGTGATTTTTACACTAATATTCGCGACATATCTGATTTACATTTTACAGAACACCTATTTCATGGAATAAAAGCCTTTCAAAGAAAAAATTTGCCCGTCAAGAGCCAATTCAAATTAATTCATTTCAATTATACTTTATTTCATCAACCAACGATGGATACAAAAATTATTAACAATATTTCAGGAACGGACGTATAAAAATAAATTTCAAATTATTTCATGCAAAATATAACATGCCCCGGTTTATGTCATTTAGTTTTTGATTTCCTCTCATTTTAAAATCCTTGCCGTAAATTTCTGAGTATAGATTACATTTAGTGGTTCCTTCAGGGTAGATCCTTTGAGTAGATTCTATACTTATCCTGAAAACTTAATGTGATTAAACAATTTGAAGTGCTACTCCGAAACAATAAATAAACTTGATTTATCATTTTAATTTGCTGAAAATCTGTTATTTGATGTCTTTTTATTAATGAAAGAAGCAAGTATCAAAACTATGAAGTCTTTTATTCAATTTCTGAAATACTTTTCTATCATTCCTTTTCATATTCTTAGTAAAACAATATATTTCTACAAGAATCTGAAAGGATTATTTTGGAAGCCTTTCTCTCTTCAAAATTCACCTTTCGGTAAGATTCGTAGAAAATTTTAACAAATCTGGGTTATATGTTGAACCTGTCCTTAATATTCAGAAGAGAACAATTATATAGAAACCCTATCCCTAATAAACGCGTTTAGAAGCAATGAAAATATCATTAATCTCTACACAATTATAACTACACAAATTTTTCCTGTGAATTGCGTACTGCAACATTTATGAAAGGCTTATCGTTTGATTCAAAACTCTAGAAAGAGAAGTAAAATGATTTAATTTATCCACTCTTCGTTATATCTTTTATAACTTTGAGAGATCAGTAAAAAGTTCCTCTAGAATCTTTTCTTCGCTCATGAAAACTCTATCCTGAAGTTGAATGAGAACTTCTTCCGCGTGTTCCATTCTAGATTTCAGTTTTCTTTCATTTTCAAGGCATTCTCTAATTTTTTTAATATCTTTGTTGTTTTTTGCCTCTCTCAACGAGCTAAGACCTGAAGCTATTTCTATTTCTGTTTCTTCCAGTATCTCAAGCATTTTCAATTTCTGATGCTGATGTCCTCTAACTCCATAGTTATGAGATGTTGCATTATTTCCTTCATCAGGATAATCTCCTCCATCTGAAAGTATTTTGCAGTACCCCTCCGATATTTTCGTTACTTGCTCCAGATTTACTCTTTTCAGTAGGCTAGTTATCGAAAATTCTACTTCTTCCATACTTTTTTCAATCTTTTTTAGCTCTTTTTCTTTCTTCGAAATATCTAATTCTAGATCACTGTGATGCTCGGTGACGACATCATTTTTTTCGAGTCTCGTAGATCCTTCCCTATTCACATCACACCCTTCACTCCTACGTGACCTTCTTCCGTTTTGGATAACTCTCTTACATTCCTTGACCTCATTGTCGGCCTTTTGGAGATCAATACGAAGTAATTCATGTTGTTTCTCTATATTTTCGAAAATTTTTATCTTGTCTTTTACCAAATGCAAGTGTGATTTAGTATTCTCAATCCTCGATACAGCCATAGAAATTTCTCTGAGGAGTACGTTTTTTGATAATGGCATATTTAAATCTTCTGCCTTTTTCAGTAATTCTCTCTCGCGTCCAAGGCCTTGTTCTAGGCTTCCGAGTGTTTGCATTAGTTGTTCGTCAATATTTTTGAGGGCTTCGATCGCTTTCGAAATATCGGTAGTCATGTCGAAGCTCTCGGTGTGAAAATGAAATATATTCTTCTTCTAACTTCCAGTGAAGTAAAAATCGAGTAAATATTCTTCTCCTATTTTTCTCCTATTGGTTGTAATTATAATCGAAAGTGCAGTCTTCTCGAAATTGATTTTTCCGACTCGAACAAAAGATGTGGAAAATAAACGGAAAAGCGTGCATCGGCTACAAGGAAATATTCAAGCTACCTCCATTTATTTCAAACGTGGGTCGCCGTGGCACCAAAAACTAATTTTTTGCTGAAACTAATTCTATTTTCTGATTTAAGGAATATATATCTCATTAAATTTTAACGATAGCAATAAATGAACTATAATGGATATTTTTAAATAAAACTCTATTGAATCAATATTTCAATAAACCGGAATTATATTAAGACCTTTAAATTTTACCAAAAATAATGCAATACTTGGAAAATTTGAGTCTCGCAAATTAAAAAATCAAAACTAAAAGAGAGATTAAAAAATCAATGCTTTCAAAAACAATTAAAATTTTTTGCTTGCGTTTTCCTTTTGGCCAAAGTAACACATACAGTAATATTGGAAGAGAAAAATTCGTTTTAAGCATGCAATAGTGAAAATTATTAATTATTACTAAATTTGTAATGAGATTTCGTTCATCATGAAAAAGACGAGTAATTTTATCATCAACAAAAAATCTAATTTGTAACTAGGAATATCAAATAACATCTGAATTGCTGTGTGATGTTATTGTGTTGATATTTAATCACCAAAATAGTTTTCTCGTCATAACCACTACTGAATTTAGCTCAAGTGAGAAATTTAAATATTCAAATATTTATTCGCTAAACGTTCTTACATGTAATAAAACAGTCACAGCTCATTCCAAACATTAGCCTTTCCATTTAATTTAATAAAAAATATTTTTCCATTTATATCATATTATTAAGTATAAATTTTGCTTATTTTGAATATCGCTAGTGTAATGGTATGATTCATTATTTTTATTTAGTCCCTAATATAAGGTTTATTTTTTGAAAACATTTTTATAATTTTTTTCAGATTTAGAATATTTTTATTTTAATTTTTTTTGAAACAAAGTCCATTACTTAACTAGATCTTTAATTTTATATCTTCTTGGGGATCAGTTATAGAATGTTACTTAAAAATTTAAAATCTCTCCATGCACTTGTCTTTCATTACTATATTGGAGAAGTACTTTTTTGTTAAAAATTTAAGTCTTGATGGAATTCGGATATATTTATGGATATTAATTTCCCGCATTAGGCGATGTCGCCTAATAGTAAGTTTTTTATTTAGTCTTTAGAACTTTTTAAATACTCTTTGGGAAAAGGCTCTGTGCGTATTTATAAGATGCAAAATTTCCAAATGAAAATCAATGTATCAAAGATCATTCCAATGAGTCTTCATGTGACTGATTTCATGAAATTCACTCTATGACGCTTTGTTTCCAACTCAGTTTCTCGATTGAAAAAATAGAAACTCATTCATAATTTTATATAAGTACATAAGTAAGTAATTTTCAGAGCAAATGGATTGTCTCGAAAAATTAAATGGAATAAAAAGTGTTTGAAATAAAATTGAGGTGAAAAATTGTCGAAAGTTTTCATCTACATTACTCATGACTTGAACTCTGATAAGATATATAATACAGTACATAATATAATTCATATTTTTAAACAGAGTATGTAAATTAGAACTACATGAGAAATATGAAATACAAGATATTTAAGTCGTAAACTCTTTAGGATGGTTAAGCGAAATATTTTAAATGTTTTATTTTTGAATTTTCGCAAGATGCTTCAAGAAATATTCATTCCTTTTATTACATGCAGAGTTACAATTACTCAAGTATGAAGATTTATAATTACAGAATAAAAAAAATACTGACTACATGTTCTGAGTAAAAGAATCTAAAAACCGCTAAACATGTATCATTTGTAAATTCGGCCACATATTTGGATATCCTTGCGTCAAAAGCAAATTGCTAGAGCACACTGTTTTCACCATACATCTTATGCGCGTGAGTTAATGGATGATAAATTTATTTCTGCACAGCATTAACTCGATCGGTCTGCGCGCCCATACTTTATTTTCAAAGTAGAAAGTCGCAATGCAATTCCACTGTACGTATTCAATATAGATACTGAAATAGGCTATCGAGTACCTCTAAAGAAACTTAAATTGTCTACCAGTTAATACACAGTGCATCAACGTTACAATTTGAAGTAATATTAAAGAGTATTTCGCTGTTGAAAACACGTAAATATTCTAACCGCAAACTACTGGCTCCCGTTTCTGTACAATATCAACAGCGACAGAAATCTCAAAGGGTTATATCTCACCTCACTCGTTTGACCTACGACCCACTGCGCTTTATAAGCAGTGGAAGGCAATCGAGGGCAGGGATTTCATTCGTTTTTATGCTGTCCCACTCTTCACTGGGCCTTCGGTAATATCAACACTTGTGTTCTCACTAAAGGACACAGGTCCGATAATTGTTCGCAGGAACGCGAGCGACAGAACGACGCGGGCATTGACGCGAGTCAAAAGATTTTGTAGTACGTAGTTTACTGTGCGGTAGATGTTCTACCCTTGAACATAGTGACGGCAAAAAACAACCAAGCGTCTAAGTGAATAGTGTCTGCTTGGTTACAACCAGTTCATAATCGAGAAACAGTATCGGATAAGAACACAACGTTGACTCAATGTATCGATACGTGATAGTGGTGGATTCTTCACAGTCGCTCTCTTCTAAACGTCAACGTTGTGAAGAGTGTAACCATTGTGCTCTGGTCTAATTATCCACTGTTGAACGGGAATGTGAATCTTTCCAGTGTCCGAAAGCACTTCAAGGGATGGCATCGAGAATCCTTGCTCATGCCATCTGAAGTTCTATCGGACCCCGAATACAACCGATGTCTTCAATTTCATGGGATGAGTAAGCCTCTTGAGCTGAAGAAATGTCTAACATTAAACGCTTTTCGGTCGTTGCGTTCTTGATAACAGTTTTGAAGACCAAGTCACTGTCTGTTAGCATAATAAGTGGTATTTGACGATTCAGCATTGCTCTGAGTTCCCGTTTCAGCAAGTAGGCAAAATCAAAGGTGTCGGCAAACGCCTATAACTCGGCACCCATTACTGATAGTAACCGTCGACGGCTGTGGTGGCTTGTGTAGTGGATCAGGTTGTGATGGACAGTCTTGTCGCACAGAGCCACAAGGTATCCAAGTTGTGAGTGCAACGACGGGGTGTTTGCGACATAGCTGTCACTGTACACCCATATGTCCAAGCTATCCAAGCCCAGTCTTTGTTGAAGAATGCCGCGATCAGCGGTCGCGTGTTTACGTCGAATTAGCGCATTGGTTTGGGTGATAAACAAACATTGTCTCGGTGATTTGGGCAAGAAGATTGACTGGTGCAGCTATGTCCGGTCGAGTATGAATGAGCCAGGCCAGTTCTTGGCGCTTAGAACGAAAGTCTGAAAAGCGGGCCATGGTAGGAAGAAATTGAATCCGGCTGGCAAACGGTTGTTGGTGCATCTGGAATCCGCTTCCATATTGCTGAATCTCTATCCCCGCGAACTTGAATTGATTGTAGACACGCGCTTTCTATTCAACGCGTTCTTTAGTGAGTCTTGAAACGTTGTCAAAGCTAGCGTTTCCCGTATTGATGCTGTCATCCACATAAGCGCCGGTGGCTCCCATTAGTTTTCCGCTAACTGTCCGGAAAAACGGAGACAAATCTCCTGCAGTCGGGATCATCATCAGGTCATTGCGTAGATGGTTGGCGTAAGTTACATTCCAGTATTCCACAGAGTCCGTTAAACCATAAAGTAGTTTTAAGAGTTTGAAAAGGTGGTTCCCTGAAAGACGGAATTATTTTGTAGGGCGGACGTAAATGTCTCTCATGATTTTGTCCGCTGATTTTAGGTATCCCTGGGATACATCTCGGGACCATATGGGGAATCCAAAAGCGTAGCGATTGCCACCAGAGTGCGACTAGAAGAATGCTTCAGCGGTGTGCTGTTGTATATTGAAAGATGCTTGTCAAAATCGGTGTGCCCTTGAACAATAAAACGAGCATTGTATATCTCTCTATCTGTTTCTTTATTTTTGATGCTCAAAGCGAACCGACCTCCAATTATGTTATGTGGTACACTGAGGTCTAATTCTTCGCGACAAACGACTTCATATACTCCTCTACGTGCTAGCTCAGCCAATTATTCGGCTTTGGAGTTATCAAAAAGTTGAAATTGGCCGCGTTTGACCAATGGGTGGAGAATCTCAGTGATATGGTATGTTATAGTGTGCCATCCTTCCATTAATGTCTACAATGACATCCTTTTCTGTGATCTTGGTGACTGGATAAGGGCCATACCAATGCTTGGCCTTCTCATCGTTTTCAAACACATTGTCACCAGGGCTCAATAGATATCGCGTAGCGGGTGGCATTATAATTCGTAGTGCGTGCTGAATTCGGAGTTTGGCCGTGATGGCTGCCATTTCTCTCTGAGCAGATTCCAGTGCGCAAATTCTCTCCTCTTGATTTGGCAGTGACGATGTTGGTTAGGGGAAGCGAGGTAAAGTGCCGTAGACGAGTAACGATGGCACAAGCCCTTCCGGTCCCATGTTATCGTTCATCTCTTTAACGGCGTATCATAGAGCGATTTCGGCCTCCAGAGTAGGGCTGGAATCGATCGCAACGTTGAGTACACGCCCCAAAGGTGCATGATACCTCTAACTGGCACCAGTTCTGTTATGGGACTGCACACCGGAGATCTTGAGCTCGATTTCATTATCGGCTGTGCTGTTCTCCCAGTACTTGGACGTGAAATCTGAGCCACGATCAACTATTAACGTTGAAGGGAACCCAGTATATGTTTTCACCCAAGCTTCGATATCTTCATCCCATATGTCTCGCGCGGACTCACCCTTACGTATAACGGCATTCTGGTAATGCGTTTGGGTATCTACTATGTGAAGAACTGGAATATGCTTTTTGCCATGGAATCGAAGATACATCAGATCTATCGCCAGCTCTTGATTAAATTGAACGTTTTCATCAGGTATGGACACACGAAATCTGTATGGGCGGGATGAGAATCGCTGACAAGAATTGCAGCTGCTCTATATCTCCTCTAAAACATTTTGGGTATTTCGGGTAAGTACTTGGGCCTTGTACGCTTGAAGAGGTTGTACAGTTTCTTTGTCGCCGGATGAAATAAGTACCCATGCATCTTCTGCAATTCCTTTATTGTGAAAAGAGCATCCGAGACTTTCCAATCCACGAAAAAATGGCCATGCTTCCTTTTGAGGGCAGGATCCACCCTAATGAGTGATGTACGAGCTGATTCGAGACGTTGTTTAGTACGTCAAGGCCAATTAAGAAAGAGATGTCGGCAATGACAACGTCAATGTCAAATGAAATGAATGTTCGGCCGGGGGCTGGTAGTCGAACACGCATTTGTCCAAGACTGTTGCAAAGATCGTTGCCAAATTTGAATGCGAAAGGTAGAGGGTGCAATTCCATTTTGTGTCCCAGATAGCGACAATACGCGAGCGCTTTTGCTTTTCCGGAAACAGATCGATGAGCGCCCAGATCAATACATCCTACTTCAAAGGTGTTGGTGCTTTACTTCTGGGAGTTGGAAAGGTGTGCGCCAAATTTTTGTACTGCGACGATGATGCGCTTATTTTTGATATGATTAGCCAGATCTCTGGTGTCCGGTGGTTCTATGGGGCTGCTGTTAAGGAACGATCGGCCAGCACGCCCCCTGTTCAAAAACCCTCGTCAGAAGAGGAGTGACCATTACCGTTATTCCCTTGTTTCGTTGCCGATGAGAGGAGAGACTGAGATTTTTATACGAGAGAGGGGTATACACTAGAGAACAGTGTTGGAACTGAGGAAAGCTTTTCGGCTTCGTTCTGCTCTTCGCTGACGTGATTCGAGTCGTCGGGTTCACATAGCAAGCTTTCAGCCAATTGTTCCGTAATGTTCGGTTGCATATGGCACTCGGCCAGATTTTATAGTTCTGGCTCTATTTTTTGCGAAGCCAATCCTTAGCGAGTTGTTTGTTGCGTTTTATGGCATTTTCGTTCGGGGAGAACGGAATTGTATACAAACGGCAGCCTGGACGGTTGCAATTCCTGCAGGAGTGTAGTACAGCAGGAATGTCCTTGTTCTTCTGGCTGAAGGAAATTCCTGTGGCTGGTCTATTCCAACCTGACATGGGAGCCGGTTTAAATGTCGACCGACTCGACGGCGCTCTACCGTATCGGCCAGATCCGGAATACAGTATCTCCTGGTCAAGGTGCTCATCCTCAGCGAGATTGACGCCTGACACGGTCATCTGGGGGCGTAATTGGAGTTCGTCCTTTCCATTATCTGTAGCACTTCGCGAAGCACGGAGCTCACCCTGTGCATACTTGCGCTCATTGAACTCAGCGCTGAACAGTTCGAAACGTAGCTCTCTATACGCAAAATGGCGAGAATCAGCCTGTGAGAGGGCGGCTCTGGCCCAGGGTATGCCCTGACATACTTCACTTAAAAACTTTCTTTTCCTGCGGTACGTACGATCTTCTGTATGTGACATCGGAGAAAAGTCGGTCGATCTCCTTTATGAGACTGTCAAGAGATTCACGGGAGCTTATGCCGTCCTTTTTGAAGTCCGAGAGGTGCAACGACTCCATTTTTTTGAGATGTCTTCCCTTGTGGTGAAAGATGAGTACCTGTCATTGAAAGCACTGACAATGGCTCCCCAGGATCTTATCTTATTTTCTCCCTCACATCAGTTTTTTAGAATTGTAAGGCATCACCACTCGGAGAATAGTGCAAGTACTGAGCTATCTCATTTCCGCGTAGGCGCCGATCGCTGCAGAAATTCATGATTGTTGATATGTGATCGCCCCAGTCTTCCTCCAGATCTCAAATAAAAATGTCTCGTCGGGATCTGTACTTGGAGGCAAAGAATGTAGAGCGCTTGTTTTCAAATTGATCTTCGTCATTCCGTCCGTTACATTCGGGCTTGTAGGATCTACAGACTCCATAAACTGCATGGTCTTGCTCCTGTCGAGGAAAAACAGGCGTATCAGGTTCCACGAGCCTGAAAGGAAGAGGAGCAGTTGATGTGTGTGAATTGATGGGGGAGTACAAGACAACATCCCCGTTGCGAACTGCATCGAAGTAGTCCAAGGCTTTATTTCTTTCTTCTGTATCTTCGTCATTCTTCCATATGGCGGCAATGACACGCTTACCAATTAAATGGCATGTCTCGGAGAAATGAAGAGGTTGAATACCTTAAATTCGCGAATTTCGGTAGTATCAACACTTGTGCTCTCTCTAAAGGACAAAGGTCCGATACTTGTTCGCAGGAACGCGAGGGACAGAACGACGCGGGCTTTGACGCGAGTCAAAAGCTTTTGCAGTATGAAGTTTCCTGTGCGGTAGATGTTCTCCCCACGAACATAGTGATTGCAAAAAAAAACCAAGCGTCTAAGTAAAACAGTCTCTGCTTGGTTACAACCAGTTCTTAATCGATACACAGTATCGGAAAAGAACACAACGTTGACGCAATGTATCGATACGTGATAGTGGTGGATTCTTCAAATAGGCACCTATCCAGAAGGTATTTTCGGGGGTTTCAGCAGCTATCCTCAGTAGTTGAGCGATGTTGTTGGGCTAGTGTGCATAGCTCGGACATGGAGGGGTTGAATAAAAATGCGAAGGGATTTTCATGCAATTTGAATCGAGCTATTATCGATTTGATGAGGCTCTTGTTTCTCTCTGAAAGAGTAAATTTCATGCATTGCTCAATCTCGCAGGGACGAGGATGTGGTTCGCTTGGCAACGTTAGTCAGTATTGGTTCGAGTGCTATGTTGGAGTTATCAAAAGCCGCTTGAATGAGACCGACCTTGCCGCCGAATCTTTACTTGATAATGTTAGGTTTTCTGAAAGCTATAAGCTTTTTTATGGAGATCATTTTTCATCTTGAGTGGAGGGCGCTGATAATGAAGCCCATGACCATTTGATATTCGACTGTATTATGGCAGCTATCTCACCTTTTGTCGACGAATCACTCAATGAAGAATTTCACAAGAGAATAATAAGAGAAAGCTTCTTATTAACAATTTCCGAGGCGCGGAAGATATTGATGGACAGAAGGCAAGAGATGCGGTTGGATACAACTATATCTTAGGCTGCGGAAGAGTTCTTCCAGCCCGTGGGGAGAAATGGATCACTGTTGGTGCCCGGGATGGACGACGCTATAGACGGCAAATGACTCGATCTGATTATTATGTCGCTTGTGAGTTTAGTGAGCATGAAGAAGAGATTCGCTCTGTGTATTACGATCGTGTGTCAATGTTTTTACGCTACACGTCCCAGACCTCGTCTGCTACTAGTACTACTCGCATACTGCTCATAATTCATTGGGAGAAGGTCTCCGCGTCGATGAACACTCCCAGGTTTTCAGGCCATTGGCATCTTCAAGATGTTTTTCCAGGGCTACTGTCGAGAGTGCTGCTATCATTCTGAACCACACTGGCATTTTTGAGCACTCCGCCCCCGGTTTTGCAGGGAAGAGAACTTATTTCCTCGATACGTTTCGCGAGATGAATGCCTTGCTCACGAATAACCGGGATGTACCTGACGGTGTCCACAGAGTATTAAAGGGTTTGTCGAACTGACAAACATCACGGTCGGCCCCTCAAGCAATCGCGCTTCTTTCATTATCACTCCTCGTCCTTGTGCGTTAACGTCTATTGCCGCACTTTAGTCAACAGCTCTCATCCTGGGTAGTTTTGGGTTCCCTTTATCGGTGACTCTATTTTTACCCTAACTTAATCCATAAGAAGAGCACAATTAACCGATTTCGTGGATTATATGATAAATTTCTAGCTGCATTTGCCTGTGTTTTGATCCTCTTTGAGATTGCCAGTTTTCTATTCTCCCCTTATTTCATCGACTTGTTTCAATTTTCAGAAACGATATGGCATGAAATCAATTCGACGTACCGCGGCCGTAATGTACAGTACTACGCAGCATGCCTGCTGGTCGACCTTGAGCCGGATTCTGTGGGAAAATTAAGAGATACTGGTCACCCTGAAGGATATTACGGGGTACAACTGACTATGTCTTTCAAATGTTAGAGCACCCTACAATTACCTCCCTATTCGACGTACTGTACAGTACTGTACAGTAGAATAAGCAAGCTTTACTTTTACCAACGTAGGTGTAATACAGAAAATGGTCCTCCCCCCATGTAATACAGGAAATGGTCCTCCCTCCATGTAATACAGGAAATGGTCCTCCCTTCACGTAATACAGGAAATGGTCCTCCCTTCACGAAATAAAGGAAATGGTCCTCCCTTCGTGTAATCCAGCAACCTACAACGATCCCGCCCCTAACTTCTCCCACCGTCATTTCCAAATTTACTTCCATTTTATCTAAATATTTTTATACTGTATTTAGCCCTCTGAATCGACCCCGAATCAAGTTCCTTTTCCCTTTTAATTTACTTCCTCCTCCAAATTCACCTTTTTTGAGAAGAAGGGCGCAAATGCACTACTGCAAAATCCCTTGCAGATTTATTTTACCTATTCCTAATCTATAGAACCTGCCCCGGGAGCCTATTTAAACCCCTTTATTCCAAGTTCCAAATGTCCCCACTCATTTTACTCATCACCCCTCCCCCCAAAACACCCTACATTGCCTCCCATTCCCCAACGTCTATCAGAATGAACAACCTTCGCCCCTCCGCCCCCATCACCAAAAGCCGCCCCTCTCGCCCCATCAACGGCCTAGCCCTAATGAATAATGGGCCAACAGACTACGACGACTACTTCAGGAGGATGGACCGTGAGCGTGTTCGGGAGTGGGTTCGTCGGCACTTCTTGGAGGAGGCGGAGGAGGAGGAGTCAGAGGGGACTGAGTCGGACGTGGAGGGATCCGGGGATGAGGAAGACTTTGTAGCTCCGTGGGAACCGATGGTGTATAATCGTGGAGAAGTTGCTGTGGGGGACGGAGGGGATAGTGAGGGCGTGATCGTCATCTCGGATTCTTCGGATGGGGTTGGCGCGGAGACTGGGGGTCGCGAGGGAGGGTTGGAGGATCTGGATATGTCTGATGAAGCCATTTATCATTCTGAGCCGTTCGAGGGAATTTGTAGGGATTGCATTGAGAGTATGGACATTTTGGAGGAGTTATTTGGTTCTGATCTTGAGGATAACGATTTTGAAGGGTAGATACAGATATTTTCCTTGATAATATCTTCCCTCTGGCCAATCACATCCACAAGGTGCCCTTTTATGCGTTTTATGGTATTTAGTATGTTTGATTGAGACTTTAGGGATACCCAAAAAGTCTATATAAGCTGAGTAAACTGCTTCCTCTTGTGGAGGTCAAGAAAGTTGGCAGACAACTTCAGGTCAAGCTCCGAGTAGTAGGAAGTTGAGAGTCAACTTCAGACCCAAGAAAACGTTTTCCTAAGCTGGTCGCAGAGCATCAGTGGTAGACCCTGCCCCTTTTATACTTGCTTGTAGCCCTCTCAACCCTCTCCCATATACACTCCTTTTTATTTGTTCAACTATACCACGGTAGCACTTTTGTCGCTTGCAATACCTCCTTGGGGTGGTTGGTTCTGAATATCTCTTCTCCCGACGATTTACCCCTATCAGTAGGCTAACCTATTTTTCGATCTTTAAAACACCCCAATATTCCCCCTTTTTTCGATTTCCAATTTTTTTTGGTGGTGGTAAATCCTTATTGGTTGTACAATGTCGCACAGTAGCGTGCGGAGGGTATTCATAAGTTAACTACGGATGCGGGCGGCGGGTAGAAACCTGTCGCGCCTGCATTATTTGGAGACTAAATGCAAAACGGGTAACAAAGTCGCGGCGCTCCTGTTGAGGGGAGGAACCGCGACGGAAAGCAGCGAAGGAAGCAAGGCGGCGGAAAAAACCCTTGCCGTCGTCGCCCAAGGCGCCATAGATATCAGTCCCGACGGGGGAGAGGAGGATATCGTTTTGGTTGCAGTAAGTGCCGTAATGACGATGTTTCTCGCGCTCTGCGATTGTCGCGGCAGCGCCTGCGGTAACCGTACTTGGCGAAATGTGGCGGCGTGCGGAGGGGTGGGCAACAGTAACGTCGACGGCGACTGCGCACGTCCTAACTATAAGGCCAAGATCTAACCGGATGTTTGTTGTGTCCATGAGACTAACAGCAATGCACTACTGATACACAGACCTGCCTCCCTTTGTCTCGGAAAATAGCCGTCCGACATATCTAATCAGTAAAGAGGATTCTGAACTCATTGCTTATCTGGAGTGTGCACTGACTGACTGACTATTCAGTAAACTAACCGGATGGACCAAGCACCCCAAACTTCCACCCCTACTCATATATGTAGTATGTACAATACTGCGATTTTTCCTTGGACACGAAAGAGCTAGGCAGAGACCAGGTGCTAACAGTACAGTAGAGCGGAAAGGTTTGGGTGGTTTACTCTTGGAAGATATTCGACTCTGTCCCAAAGTACTCCACACAACCACAATCGACTAAAATGGGCATTCCGAAACAGTAATTGGGGGAGGAACTACGCTCCCTAAAAGGCCACCAGTAGGGCAGTGGAGGTGCAGTGCTGTCTTTCTTTGGAAACAAAACCGCCGTGTCAAGTTTGTCACCTCAACATTGCTTTCTAAACACACAGGTTCCCTTGCTCAAATATAAGAGGTGCTCGACAAAGCAGAGAAGTACTTCGACGACACAATGGACCTTGAAAAAAACGGCGGTACTCGCAAGGAGAAAGCAGGCCTCGAAAGCGTACTCAAGGTGCTTCGCATTTACCCATCTAGACCAAAACAAGCCTTGCAGTAGAACAGCAGACGACACAGGGACATCCTATCCTGTTTTCTATACTTCCGTTCCATTGAAATACTTTGTATCTGTTATTTCTACTGAATTACGAGTGAGGGACAGGCCTTTTTTTTGAAATGGTTTACTTGATCCTGCAGAATTAAGATGAGGAGAAAACTTCGGCCTCCGATCCAGCTAGGACTACCGCAAGCATTACCAGAGCCCTTTCCCCCGTACGGACCGCCAAAACTGCAGATCGTCAGAAGTGATCAGTTCGTCCTCCCACAATAGACCTCCGGGATTAGTACCACCATCCCGATCTCCTATTAGTTTCTCTCCTCCTTTAGTTCTCGATATGATATCTAAGGCCGGCGCGGACTTTTCTCAAGCATGTTGGATCCTGCCAAATGGAAGACGCACTCTTGGCGGAGCAGCTCAAGTGGACTGGTGAGTGTAGTTTTTACCTTATGATGAGCTACTACGCAAACTCACGCATAATTTTAAAGCTGTTCCATAAATTCCCAACGGCAACCTTTCAGTGCATCGGTACAGCACTGGTGGCGAGGAAATATCGGGAACGGGCCCATGAAGGACGCCGCTGCTTAATGAGGCGTCACACTCCACAAAAGGCACTGTAGACGAACGAGGATTTGGAATGGATCTGCACGGCAAGATACCTCTCCGTTCGCGGCATAAATGCGCATGCCTTTCCTGAGAACGCGATCAATGAGCGTTGCTTTCGAAAACTGACTTTGGACGCGCATTCGCAGCGAACCCTGCGTACTAACAATCTTCTGCTCTATCTCGGTCCCATTCGGCAGCAGTGGGCAATTCACAGACAAACTAACATTGAATACAGACATATGGCTCAAACCCCGCCAAAATGGCGCCTCGACGAGACCTCCTGTGCTCAGACGACACCGTCGTAGTGGAATCGTTTACGGCAAGGGGGAAATTTTTGGGTTATTTTAATGCATGGAAGATGTGGTCGGTTATATCCACGCGGCTAATGCGTTATGCGGGATAAGTCGTCGCTGATGGGTAACACTACAGTACATGACCTTCCTTACAGGGCCGGCTCAATGCCGGCGAGCGGCTTCTACGGACCGGAGGGGTACTTGGCGCCTGACGAGTGGACAGAACAGTGGATCTAGCAGGTCGGCGACATTTCGAGCGGAACACCGCGAACTCGGTAATACTGTATTTACCCTAGTTCCGCACAGTACTGTACCGGACAGTGGGAGTGGATCGACTTTATACTCGTTACTTACCTTCAGTGAAGAGGTGACCAGATTCAAAGGCAAGGGTACGGTACAGTACTGTACTTTTAGGTTGCCTTTTCTGGACCGTAGGTAGACTATGTGTGAAATTACAGTACTGTATACTGCATCATTTACAACGCGTACATTTACAGCAAAGTACTGTAAATCTTGATATCAAGATCCCGAAATTTTTAATCCTCGCCGTCCAGGAGAGACTCACTTTGGATTTCATGTAATGGGCACGCTGTAAACCACGTACCAAAATTTTCTCTCCTCCATGAACTGTATTCCTCTGCATCGACGGAGATAATATGTCTGTGTTAAAGTAAACAACAGATAATTACGCCCAGAACCGGGAGATGGTACCGGCTCACTCATTCCTCCCCATCTCTAAATCATTACCGCGCCAACATCCGTTCCCTCCTTTTCCCTCTCAGTTCTATTCACCATGTTTCTCTACGCGAATCCATATTTAAAGACCCGACCTTAATGCCAAACCCCCGCAGTCCCGAACGAAGCTATCTTGACAGCTAACACGTTTTGACATCATGCACCTGAAGCACGCAAATCCCCTTCTACCCTCGCGGACCCTTCTTACCGCAGTTCTCGTCCTCAATCTTATTTTCCTCCCTCGAGTCCAGCCTTGTTCTACTGTTTCGGATTATGTCGCTTCAGAGCGCACTCGCATGGAAACATTCAGCCGTCGTGGTGTCTCTGAACTGATGACAGGCGCTTTTTTCAAATCCTTTATACAAAGTCTCGTCACCTTTATTGCGGAAATTGACCCTGTAAGCAACATGGGGTCTGTCTGTATGGATAATACTGCAGAGCAACAGTTTGATCAGCGCTACGACCGATTCTCCTTTGATACCGAACTTAACAACATGAAATCTGTGGATCCTGATCTCTTTTATCTGTCACCTAGCGACGTGCCTGACGCTAACATTCCTGCTCTAGGAACCACTCAGGCAGCAACTGCAAGTTCTTTGCGCTCTAATGCCGAAACAGAGATACTCAACAAGAAAGCAAGTGCCGTCAATGTCGACACATTGAGCGACCTTCCTGGTGGCCCCGACTATGTGTATGACCCGTTGCACTACTTTGTATGTAATAGCTACAGTGAGTACGATGACGATGACGATGACGATGATGACGACGACGACGACGACGACGACGACGATGACGGGTTCAGTAGTGGCGGAGCGACAACTATCACAGGCGCTGCAGAATTGTTGTACAAAGTCGTTGCCATTGCCGTACGCCTGCATTTACTAGGTGTGGACGATAGTGATTCCTTGCAGCTGTTGAAACACAATGCTGCCTATACCTTTAAGGCAATTCGCTGCGTGAGACCCGATGATGATGATGAGCTTGTTATTAAGCCTGTATTTCTGCAGTGGTACGAAGCGATTGCGGAAAAGTTGTCACAAGGACTGGCAACCAGTACGGTGCCAGTGATTCCCCCATCAGTAATAGAGGATCGATTTGAAAATGATTTGAAGGTATTCACCACGTATAACGCGTGGGGAAAATTGCACGTATTCAAGTACAATGGAACAGGTGTGCAACGTGTGCATATGTCAGACTTCATATTTGATCCGACGAGGTTGCTTCTGGTTAAGAGCGACATTGGTATGACGACCGCAAGACGCGATGTCGTGTTATCTAACCTAGGAAGGACTACAACTTGTGGGACAGGCATGGAGTGGTACACGAGCCCCCCAGAAGTACCGTCAATGGTTTGCTGTCCCATGCTCTGTCGAGATAGCCATCTATTGTCCGCAGGATTCAGCTTTTCTCAGAAAACATGTTGTGGAGAGTTTGACACAAATCCCATGTCAACTCTGATTGTCCCTATCGCTACCATTCATCTTGAGAGCTACGGGGAGTACCCGGCAACAAGCGTACCTATTATTATTTGACCACAAGACACTCAACGACGAGATGGACGGCAGAAAGACGTCTAAAGTGTTGAGAGCGGGCAGCAATCAATGGTCTGCATATGTAGTGACGGATTCGTGTCAAGCAATCTGAGATAGACATAAAGACATACAAAGCAATACAAGGAGTTAATTTTTCCTGGAAACGTATTGACGGTTCTGGCATTCGCTCATTGGTTTCAGCACCCAGTACAAACGTATATTTTGTCGCCCTCGTCCACTAAAATTCTGCCTTCCAGGAGGCGAACGTCCAAGTGTGCACAAGTTCTGAGAGGCTTGAATCGTGCAGCTCACGAATCACGCAATTACGGTTCGTAAAGGGGATATGAAGAAGTTAAATGCATTCAGTATCTACTGGATGCATGAGTACTGTAGATATCGTTGGGTAAATACAGTTCACTCTCATTTTTTACTCTCTATGGCGTACAGTACTGTATCTTTGCAGGCCAAAATGCTGCTACCTCTTCTGCAACGGGTGCTCTACGAAAATAGCAAAGAATTGCGGCTCACTATTCACTCTCCTTCCCAAATGGTTTAGTTACACGACACGCCGTTTAACCCCGCCCACCAACAAAAAATGAGGTCTTCCCAATATCGTCTGTCCGAAAGCCGTACCAGATCAAGGAATTGTGCTACTTGCAGATACCGTCAAGGAACTCGGCCACATCTGCTTCAAATCATCCATGTACAGGACAATGCGTGAAACCTGCAATATGCTAAATCTTTAACTCGACTGAAGACGGCGGACTATACCCGTAAGGATCAAGCTCCACCGTAGCAATATCACTCAAAGGTCCCCTTACCAACGCCGCTGACTCTCGATTGTATTCGATGCAGCATTTTTCTGTCGTAAAGTCAACACCAACCGTTATCAAATGGGTTTGACGACAAAGATCTGGACAACAAATCGGCACAGGCACACTCGGTGGATTGGAAAACGAATGAAGTCCTTCACTGCAACCAACATTCAGCGTGCGGGAGGATTGCATGGTTTGCGTAGAGGTACCATTCTGTGTGTGAACTAAGCTCAAATCTTGCTTAATTGATTCCAAAATTGAAGAACTGAAAATCACTTCTTCCATGTGTACTATTCGAAAAATGTTTTTGTCGTCCAACGCAGAAGAACAAAGTCGGCCCCATGGAGGATACCTTGTGAACATTCCCAGCTGGTTGCCCAGTCTACGTTTTATGATGGAGACAGGAATCTGGGGTATGCTCTGCACTGAAAGACCCTCGGTGAGGACATCAAACGCCTGTTTATACCATGGTAAAAAACCCGGCGAAAGCATGAGGTTCCGGCCTTCTCTGCGAGTGCATCGGATGGCAAGAAACGTGATTGCGGCATTATGCCTTAAAATGATGAGTGACTTATTCGGAGGTACTCCAAGAAAATGCATACGAATTACGTCAGCTACGATATACTCAAGTAGTGCCACAGCTGAGATTGTCGGTGTAGTGCTCTCTTTGGTAAAGTCGTTGTATCGGGCACAGACGGTATGGTTTAAAGGATCGTACAAATAGGGAAGGGAAGACGGAAGACGGAGGAGGGAGTAAAAGTCAACTTTTGACGGCGGATGGAGCATGGCTTGCTCGGCTTGGTACTGCAACAAATCAAAAGATCGTTGTAAGGCTGCAGGGGGAACAGATATTGAAGAGTCGGAAATACAAGAGTGAGGGAGATAAAACATGTGGGGATCCGCCCGATGGACAGATGTGATATGTTCACTAAGAAATTTAGTGTTGAAATGCCTTTCAAAGGATGTTTGAAGTACGGACACGAAGCAAATTGAGGAGAGGGGAGTTCTTGAATCATGGTGCGCCAGGAACTCAATGAGGGCACGGAGGAAGTTCTTATAGTAGTTCGTGATAAGTGGAGCAGGGACTGCACGCCGGGTTAGGCAGAACAATTCATGACGAGTGCGAAGGATATATGTCGCAGCAGTTTGTGGACATGTGGAGGAAGCTGAATGAGAATGAAAGATGAGTAGAGGTATGACAAAAAGAATGAAATAGCTGCTAGACATGGTTGCTGATACGGAATGAAGGGACAAACAGGAAAGCGTAGCCTTCGATAGGGATGGAGCTGGTTGAGAATAATAAATAGAGAAAACGAAGGAGACGATGAGGACTCCTGAGGACTGGCAGCGGGAGTTGGGTTACAATTTTGGGTTCGATTATCTGACTGGTCATCGAGCCCCAGGTGCATCGACGCTTTCCCACACCAGCCGAGTAATATGATATTGATGAGTCAGCAAGAAGACTTTTCTAATATCAGTCTTCCAGACGTCAAAGGTAAGGGTCACCTGCTGCTTTTTGAATTCAGATAGTCGTCATTGAAAATACAGTCGTAGCCCACCTTTTACGTGTTGCATACCAGTAATCTACAATCCATTCCAATATATAGACTCATCCATTTCGTGTAATGTAGCTAGCTCTCCCAAAATTCATCATGATGAGACTAGAGGATATTGTTTTCAGATGAATGCGGACGCTTTTGCAGAGACAATAGCATGCAACTCACCAAGACAATATTCCCATAGTAAGACGCACCACATATTCCTCGAACGGTGATGGCTGAAGTACAATCGAATCAATTCTGATCACCCTAGATTCGCCTTCACAATGATGGCTAGAGTTCTGGTAAATGACCCATGATTGGTGATGGTTTCAAATCCTTCATACTAAGTGAAACAGGTACTGTATCTTAAGAATATGCTTTTGATAAGAGCAGAAATAAACAACCTGTCATTGATACATAAAAATGACAGAATGTGAAGAAAGTTAACGTGTATTTATTCGACGATACAGTAGCTTGTTGATAAAATTAAAATTTTACTTCACTGAGTATCTATCGTGTACACTGCAGGTCTGACTATACGGCTAAGAACTAACCGGATGTTCCACGTCAGCACGTGCAGTGGGGCTCATAGATGACGGTTTGATAGATCGATCGATAAGGATCAACTCCTCACAATTAGGGCTTATTGCAGAGGCCTCTCACCACTATTCCAGGCTAGAAGTGTCACACGGCTAGAAGTGTCACAGGACGAAGTAAACCATCCAACACCGTTTACTTTGAGGTTGTTCTTAATCTCCTAATTTTCGATCAGTATAATTTCGACAAAAAGGCCATTGTGAGATCCAGGTACAAAATTGTTATGGAATGGAATATCTCGCCACAAATTTTCAACTTTTCTACAATAGAAAAAATTTCTGCAATAGAAAAGTGTTATAGTTTCTTAAAAATATAATAATATATAGGAAAAGGAGAAGCGCAACAACTGAATAATTAGGACACAAAAAAATTCTTAAAATAGCCACTTACTTTCATATAACCTACACAGAAAATACAATTATGTATATAGGGGATAGTATATCTGCATTCATATTTAGGTAGATAAAATGAATACATTAAAAAAATTAACAAAAAAAGGAAGATTTAGTGTACATACATCAGCTCAATTTAGTTCTGACATAGAATTTCAGTCAATTGTTTTTTAGATCTTATAAAACCATGAAAGATAAAAATAAATCGAAATTTTAAGAAAATCTAGCTCCAGAAGCTATGGGTTTGAAAAAAATAGCTCAACAAGAATGCAATGAATGTGATGGATATTCAAGATGAATATTAAGTTTATGGAAAATTAGTCTGCACGGTAATACATTTTTCGTTCCTACACAGAACTAATAGTAGACATAATTCTTGAACTAGATTCAAAGGCGAAATTGGGACTTGTCACTTGGGATACTTCCAATTCATGAAATGAAACAAAAAAGCAATAAAGTCTTGAAGTGAAAGATAAATGCAATAAAATTATCTGAAACATAAATATTTAGGCAAGGATTTTGGGAAAATCTCCTTTGCAGGTTACTTTTCTCTGCTGATGAAGGCAAGAAAAATTTAATTATTTTCTAATGGGATAACTGAGCAGATACTACTCTACAACGGTAATTACCTTTCTAACAATGTCAGGCTGTCAGACTGAAAAGCTCAACGAAAAGTTTCTTCGCTATATTGTGTTCAACAAAAAAAGTCAACCTATACAATAAGGATCCAAAATGTTTTAGTATATTCAACACATCCAGCAAATAATACCCAAATGTTTCCTATATGCTCTTAGATTGCAAAATAGTAACATATTTGGTCATTCTTTATTTTTAAAACTATCTAAAGATCTTTACTAATTTCTGAATATGGAACTATTTCTAGATAATAACGGATAAACTAAAACATAATATGAAACAGGAAGATATTTTACATCCATTTTATTATATGTTCTAGAGCTGTAGAAAATGTATGAAAAGAGAAATTATGGATTAAGCAGCGACATAACTCCAAGGAAATAAAAATAAAACACAAAAGATGGAGTGCAGCTATGCTCAGTATTTAACTTCTTCTTGACTTAAGGGACATATCTTACTGTTAATTCATTTCTTCTCATTCCTGATATCACTATATTTATTTTTACGTGTCTCAATTTTTATTGGAAAGAGTGGAGAACTAATCTGTTCTAGATTTGAAGAAGAAGAGAAAGAACAAGTAAAAGAAGACATAGAATAGTTCTATTTACTTTACGTAAATAAGTTGTGGAAACATTTCATTAGGTAGCGTGTGAGGCCTTACATGGAACTGTAAATTTATAGAGAACTCCGTATTTGAACAGTCTTAAGATGAGTTTATTCAATATAGAGGAATATCTGCATCAAAGATATTGATAAATATGTTCCGAATTCATAATATTTTTGTATCTACTTCCGCAGTGGATTTTGGAATGATCTATTAGTTTCAGATTGATAAGCGAATACCATTTCGAACTAACCTAAGAATATTTAAGATTGGAAGGATCCGCCAGGACATTTTAAAAATCTGAAGGATATGTTAAAACAAACACCAGTGAATGGGCTACGAGGATCCACAAATAATAAATTAAGTTTCTTTTTTAAGCTTAATTATAAGATTTAGTGTATTTTAAGAGAACATAGAAGTTTAAGAGAAAATACAATAGAAAATTTCATGGATAGCTACAGAAACTAAAGTAGATGGTTAGATTGGATACAAAGCTATCAAAGCAATCGAAAAATGTCTTTCAAAAATTGAAAAAATTTTCAAATTTTCAATAAATAGAAGACGTTAATATTATGTTTAATATGAATATTAACTTTTTAAGTTTAGTTTACCATGAATGGGAAAATGATTTTATTACGTATTTTCCCGAAATTCAGTCGATAAAAGTCTAATTCTTCATTTATTATGCGTTTCGAAAATATTGTTAAAAATTGAAAAGCTTAAAAAAAGGTATATGGTGACTTTGGGTTCAGTTAATTTCGCAAGAAATATGTGAATTGAATTTCATAAAACTCTCTACAGGAAACACGGTTGCGCGTCAAAAAATCGACAATTTTTTTCAATTCAGGTTTGCTGTAGTTCTAGAACTGGTAAATTTGGGGTTCTTTACTGATGAGATATTTAGGAAAGCGATGCTTGTGTTTTTATGATTCATAAAGTGAAAAGATACTGAATTTTCAACACGCAGGATTCTTATTTAGCCCATCGCAATTGAATTTAATCATAATTTGACAGCGTTTGAGCTGTAAAAACCTTAATACAGCTATAATGTTGCTTAGATCCACCTTTTTTGGCAAAGCTTACTCGCTGTTGATGAAAATTGGGATGAAAAATTTTAAATCACTATGGATGGGCTTAAAAAGTTAAAAAGTTTGAACAAAATATGAGGTAAATAGCAGTCATCATATTGCGTGAGAATTTTAATCGGAGACAGCAATTCTGCGTCGGCGGAAGACTATTTTTTGGTGAACAAAACTTAATGCACGCGTGTGCATTCTACAAGAACGGATATGTCGAGAATATTTACACCGAAAATTTTGGGATAGCATCATTCCCACCTCAGACATTAAAATTAATAATAGGAGTAGTAGTTAGCGATGCTCACATGAGACCGCATATTTATATTCTCTCAGCAGGAGAAATCTTTGAGATGATTTAATTCCATTTTTGCCTCTACATTTTCAACGCATTCATTTAGACACGGGTAGGAAGCGCAAACACATATAGTAAAAAACGAGAAGAAATAGAAATGTACGGATCCCTTGAAGACGTCCTTGTAAGGACCACCGTATGACACGGTAGCTTCCTTGCTACCACCACTACTTTATCCACAAAAGAAGTATTAAAGGATGTAAATCACCACCACTGCTGGAAGTAACAGCCGAAGGGAATAAAGGGGAACAAAAGGCTCGGCTACCCTCCGACGATAAAGGAAGGCTGATTCTACAAATTAAAATAGGGCGATTGCAGAATTTGAATGTCAGACCAAAGCCGATGCTACCCTTTATTGTATCCGGTAACAGGACCGTAATCCAGTTTATATATCGGTTCACCGTCCAAGGATTTTAAGAGCCCGAAGCCGAACTAGATATTTTTGCGAGTAGAATAAAAATATACTAAAAATAACTACTGTACTGTATAATGTTCCCGGAACATGCCGCTACAGACCATACCTAACATATTCTGTACTTTATTCAAAAGTGTACATTAGGAATCCCCACTGTAATTCCATGAGTTATGATTATTTCATCATGAACTTTTGTTTACTTGCATGGAGACGACCACCGGTTTGCCCCTGCAAGGTCCGTATGGAACTGAGCGCCTGTGGGTGCCGGTCAGCTGGATGGATTTGTCTGATTCTGTGGAAGGCGAAGACGTCGATCGCGACATTGCGGACCCATTAGAGCCAGATTCGATTGAGAGCGAGGATCAGTAAGTGTTGGACTTTCGCGCAGGTTGTGACATTGCAAGACCGTACCTTCACATACCAATGTTATCCGGGATTACAACCAACCTTATTTTTTAAACATTAAGACACCAAAAGTATTCCCCCTCTTGATTACTCCAACGAACAGAGGCCAGCATTGCAACGCACATCCCCCTTCTGCGCGCCCACCCCAGTAACTCGCTCATCCGATTTGTCATATCGATCCTGCAAGCACCCTTTACTGCTTAGAGGCGAGGCAGTCTATTCCAAAAATTATTCCTTCCATTAGCAAGTTGTATTTTTCGACAGCTAACTCAACTCCGAATGTCACAAATTCTTACTCAGAAAATATTCACGGTTTATTGAAAGAGTATGGAGATGTTTTCCTGGAAAAATACCGATGGGTCTTCTTCCGAATCGAAAGTTTAATTTAAAGGTCGAATTGAAGAAAGATGATAAGCCACAGAAAAAGGGTCTCTACAGACTTTATGAAAAATAAATGATTATAAATTCCTAAAAAACTAGATGATCGGCTGGATAATGACTTCATTAAACCAAACAGAAGCCCATGAGGAGCGACCGATACTCCTTGTAACGATAAAGGACATCGATTTGCGGTCGTATGTAGATTAAAGAGCATTTAATCGGCTTACTGTAAAAACAGCTACCCTTTGCCGTGCATTTTTGATATATCTGATTATGTGAAGCCAGTTACCTCTCTAAAATAGATCTAAGGAGGGGTTACCATCAGATCAGACTTGAGGAATGTTCAATCCCGCTCACAGTGACTCGAATTTCTCACACTATAAGCTGGATTTAACAACGCACAAGCAACGTTCTTGAGTCTCATTAACGACATATTCAAAGATGTCCTGGATGTATTCGTCATCTTTTATTTGGATGACACTATTGCCTCCAGTCCGACGTGTATAGAACATTTAGAACAAATTTATGCAGTAAAAGCGATTCTTAGGAGGTAGAATCTGTCCCTAAAACTGTCAAAATGTGCCATCGATGTTAAACAAGTCGATTAAATTAGACACCTAATCTGTCAACAACAAATAGCCTCGGATCCCAACAAGATAAATTCAATCATAGAAAGGCCCTCACAAAAGAGCAAGAGACAGCTTCAATTTTCTCTAGGACTCTTCAAGTAGTAAAGAAAGTTAATTAAAGGCTTTTGATTGGTTTATGAATCTCATAATGAGCTGAAGAGGAAATTTTCACTGCAGTGGACATATGAATCATTCCAGGCCCTCAAGAAATCGATATGCAGGGCCTTATTCCCTAGAAAATTGGACTCCTACCTTCCGACCTTCCAATATATGTAACTACATATACCTATCAGTAAGCAGCTGGAGCTGTAATGGAATAAGGGATACAAATGCCAGAATATCAGTTGCCTTTGCGTCTAGAACTTTGAATGATTCTAATAGTAATTATGCGGCTCATTAAAAGATCTACTGGCCATTGTAGAGTGCTTGAAATGGTGGAGAGCTTATCCACACGTATTTTTTTCACGGTTCATTCTGACCATTTTCCATTAAGATACGTCGAGATCCAACAATTTTTATCGAAGAGACAGGTAACAAGGTTGGAATGATCAGAGAATTTTGATTCTAAAAGTGTACCCATCTGCGGGAAATCACACATAGTTGAAGATTCCCTCTCAAGACAATTTCAGAATGCACCCTCACCTAATAATAGAAACAGAGACATGCTCCAGTAAGTGGTAACAAATAATTAGCTAGAATCGAACAAAATATCCGCACCTTCTCTTGATAGTTTCGGGGTCCAAGATCTAGGCAAAAAATACAGGCTAGATGAAAACCTGAAATACCAATGCAAAGATCCAATGGTATCTTTCGAAATAAAAGGGTAACTTTTACGTGTACAAGGAAATATTTGCGTTTGAGAAGGAAAATTTAAAATAAAGTGACGATTACATGACTTTCACTCTATAAATCAATACATTGTCACACAGCTTTTACTGAAAGAAATAGTATGGATGTATTTCGATACTTTCGTTATTAATACTGCCAAGATACAAACCATCCAATCCGAAACCTGAACGTCTTTTATAGCCCCTTGATTCAACTAAAAATGAATGGAACCAAATAAAGACCGAATTTATTTACAAAAGGGAACAATGGAATCTTAACTGCCCTTGAATAATTGTCAAAGATGATCATAATTATCTCAACCAACCATAAAATAGATGCTGCTTCAACTGCTAGACTGCAAGAGGATCACGTCTACAGAAGAAAAGGAATTTCGCGGGACATAATTTGTAGTAAGGGTTCTATTTTTATGAGCAAGTTTTGAAATAGCCTCTTCCACCATCTTAGTACCAAAATATACCCTCCTTCAGCGAATTATCCACAAAAGGATGAAAAATCTGAGATAATGAACAGAAATCGAAGAAGTGATTTGTTCAGTCGGATTTGAAAAATTACTTGGAATACTTCGCAGTTTCTTACTGTCCATAAATTAATTCAACTAAAACTTACTCTCACTTCTTCCTAAATATTAAAATTCACCCTATAACTGTCCATTTCAACCTGCTCCACCTGAACTACCATGCTGCGAAACAGGTCTTCAAAAAATGCAAGAATCACTGAAAAACGCTCAAGAACGTGTAAAAGAAATTAAATCATTCCACTTCTTTTTATGTAAACAGAAGTACAAGACCTCCTACTTAGAGTATGGTTTTCCACGAAAAAACTAGCTCTAGAACATTGTGCTGGATCTCGAAATCTAAACTCCAAGTACTGTTGTTCATTCGAATTATCTGAGTATAGAAACAGGGCTATGTGCAGTTTAGTACTTTCCCAGCCAATAATCAACAGCGTAATTCACAATGATATCCTTAAGCTATACTTTGAAGAACTGTTTTGTCGATAAATTCAGCCAATAAAACCAATACAGACTCAGGATGGACAAAAAGAATACGAGGTCAAATCCATTGTCGGTCCCATGAAACACAATGGAAAACAAAATACATCATTAAATGGAAACGAGATTCTTCTTTGTAGATGGGGGAGTGATGTAACGAATAAGCCCAAAAATCCTCTAAAATACCCTAGAAGTATCCCACCGGCAGCCGTCACCAAGGGTTCGCACTGTATTAAGACATCAGTGCAAGTTGCGCACTTCACCCAGACACTAATGTAAGCAAAAGATCACACAACTATATACCGGGCCATCGATATGAATCCATCAACGAGTTCTTGCGTTTTTCTCGAAACTTCTTGCACTTAACCTGCCAGCAATTATTTTTATGCCTTCTTTTCAATCGTATCAATGGAGCTTCACCATTATTTTTAGTTCTGTCAGCCTTAGTGATATTTGCTACGGTACATGGGCCTTCAAACCCTTACAGTTTGATACCTTTAGAGCCCCTTTTCTAGAATACCTTTGAAATCAGTACTGTCTCCATAAAACTCACCTATGCTGTCATTGAGTACTTTCTCTTTATTGAAACTGGTCTGAAGCTCTGGCATGTTCTCTGGAGCAATACACAACAGTTCAATCATAGATTAAATTTTGTGAACTCAACTCCCACCAAGAAAACAGGAGTCCAATCAGGGTAATAGCATGATTTGCACTACTGTGATTGAATTTTGATCTGAAAATGGATCAACTACCAGCGCTCAGTAGAAAAAATGCGTTATTTCTCTAATATTCAGTATAAATAGAGGAGATAATTTAGTAATTTGACATTAAAACTGAATACAAAAGATATAAAGGACTCAATACCGACAGAAGTCGTAGCTGTGAGTTTTTTTTGCCCTTTTAAACTTTTTAAGTATAAAGAAATGTTTTAATTTGAAAGAAAATGTTATTGGAACTCCAATAATAACAGTAAGCTTTCTATACAAGAACAGAACGAGCTTGGAACAAAAAATTCAAGTGAAGAAGAGTTGTGTATTTACGGGTGCGTAAAATAATCATTTGAGATTTCTCATGAATCTTCTGTATTTTTTGGTGGGTACCATATCGTAATTTTATAGATACTTAAATCCCTGTTCGGAGGTGATTAATGGAAAAAGTATTGGAAAAGAGTTACTGGTACAGTAAATAAGGCTTTACTTCTAGTCTTGCTGCCTTTGAGCATGTTTACTCTTTTCTTGATGAAGAGCATGTTTTCCGCCATTTTAATTTTTCATTTTACCTGTTAATAAATTATCGGGATAGAAATAATGCTATGTTTGAAGCTGTGGATGAGTTCGTGACTTAGTATGAAACTCCTGTCAAAAATGAGTCACTTACTTTGAAATTTGAAATTTTTCTATGTTTAAATTACAAGTACTCGTTCCACTTCCTTACTCTAGAAAATTAGAATATTATGCTACTCCTTCGCAATAGAGAGCAAAACCTTACAATCGTCTTTTTGCAAGACGAAAAGTTACCCCAAACAAATTGAAAGAATTAATAGATCTTTTTCCATCCATTCTTAAGAGCGATAATCCATATCAATTAAAAATTGAATAGAAATTATTTTGTTTTATGTGTCATGTATAGTTTTTAAGCACAAGATTATCAAATGTTTGACGGATAAGAGAGAAAATTTGTAATATAACACCTTGAAGGAATTTTTTTAGAACGAAAAGGGGCCATGGATTAACTATTCATAGTGAAATATTCATTGACTACTAAAAATATTAAAACTTTTTGAAATTCTCAATCTAAATATAAAGAATATTTCTGAATGGATTCATACGTAGAATTTGTAATCATTAATTTTAACTTCTAATTACGTCTCAAAACTAAACCACGAATTCCCTTTTAGATTAACCATCTGAACGTCAAATATTTCGCTCATCATAACGAAAGATATAGTAAATGGCCCATTAAATTATGAATCTTTAGAAGGAAAATAAAGCCAAATGATAATACTGCATAAATATGTAAATAAAATCGCTTTATTCGCTTTCGGAGATATTTATTGGCTTTCCTTGTTTTATTTTCGCTTAATTCTTTAAATATTGATATAGACTGACTGCAGTCTCTATACTAGCTTATAACTTCTTAATTCCTTTTTTCTCGAGTGATTCAGAGTTTTTTATCTTTAATTAATCCAGTAACTACCATTCTTTATATAAATGAAGTGAAGAATGACGTCGCTCACCCATAAATCCTTGATTCGAGACTATTCTTCTCATATCTCACTTAGATTCATGTGTTTTACGCTTTAACAGTTCTAGAGGCTTAAAAAGCCATAATTGCAATAATATAGAGTATCATCGCTACTCCCTGCAAATTAGGTGTAATATGTTGCATTTTTCCACTTTTGGCTACGTGATCCTTGAAGTACGAACGTTTTGAGCAATAATAAATTATTTTTTCGAGAAAAGTTTTATTTTAATTTAGATCCCTTTAGTGAAGATAGACCCATAGGCAACTGATTCTTAACATTAGAAAGCGGTTTGTCGAGTAAAGAGAACATTAGTTACTTCGAAGAATTCTATGTGCAGAGAAGCTCCCCTGCGAATTATTCGTTTCCTTGTCCTGCAAAATCTCTAAATATTTTAACTATTATTCCTTAGCGAGAGCAGTGGAAAGCCCAGAAGCAACACAGCAACAGAATGAAAAAATTTAGAACTAAAATAAAAAACTGTGGATGAATGTAAAAATATCAAAGCAGACGACCCACAAAAATAAAACTGTGGATGTTGCGAATTATTTCACATTTGAAACTGGAAATACAAAGGCCTTGAGAATGGAAAACTGAAGTACCTGTAACTAAACTCGAAACGAAGTTTTCTTTAAAAAGGACTTTTTAAAGCTAAATAGTTACTATACATTCGAACAACGATTGAACGGATACCCATGGGTTGCATTACTATTTTAGAAGGTATTAAATCAGTCTTATGCTGGAAGGTTCCGAAAATACGCAATTTTCCGGGGATATTAGTATATCCTACGACTAAAAGAGCTTGGGTATCTTTCAGAGTGCTATTGGTTCCGATAGATACTTGAACTTAGCAATAAATATTTTCATATTATAATTTTACGACGAAAGAGATTATACTTCTTGCCAAATTTAGTCTCTGCAGCAAATGATAGGAGAAATTTCGAAAATAAAATACAGGTTATTCTTTCATGATTCTTACTTTCTTCAAAGCTGCTTCAAATAAACTCAGCTTATGATATTTGTTTTTTATTTTTCGGCACCATCAGACTGTAACCACTACGCTTACGGAAATTTCGTAACGGTGAAAAGCTCCAGCCATTTAATATTTTTCAGATTTTTAGTATGTAGCTAAACATGACAGGTGAGATTTACAAGTCAAGATTTGGAGGCCGTAAAATGGATAAATCACCTCTCGTAGTAGTACTGAAATTTTCGACCCACGTAGCAGTCAAACAAGTGGGGCTAAGTACGTCAATATCACAGAATCAGTTAACTCAGTATCGTGCTCTAGATTTCTTTCACCTCTTTGTACATAATCTATAGGCGCTCTTCTCAATTTGAAAGTTCACTGAGGAATACACATCGACGTTCCGGAGCGGGGGTGGAAATATATTCACTTTCAACCAAATAAAACTAAGTATTCAGAGATACTTCAAATGGAACTTCAATGTTCAAGTATTAATACGCATTTGGTCACTAGCATTCCTCTCCTCATTAAATTATGGAGCTCAATAGAAGTAGACAAGTTTTTTTCCAGTCATGGCTTCAAAATGTTATACAACGCCTCGGTCTTTTCCGTTCCCGTTATTTTCTGTGTTTAATGTCATTAGAAGATGCTCAACGGCTTCTATATCCTCTTTAGAAAATTTTAAAGACTCAATGACTGATAGTACTCACCAGATACTGGGGTGCTATATGTATTGTGGGTGGGGATTAATTCAAGTAACACGGCACATTTGTACCTACGCTAATTTTAAATAGTATATACAGGAAAATCGAGTTCAAGTCAGCGGAAAAGGAGGATACAGCATATTTATAACTACGCTAAGGTGTTATAATTCATACCGGAAACTTTAGTCAAACTCAGAGGGGCAGGAAGAAAAATGAAATAAGCAAAGAAAAATCCCTTTTCCAAAATTGCGTCACACGAGGTCTCTATTGAACAGTTTCAAGTGCTTGCTTACTAATTTCTAATTTAGAATAATACCGCATATTTGTCCATGCAACAGTTAACAACAAAGTGCTTTACCTATTCAAAATTTTTCTCGATCTGACATCAGTGACATTTGTACCAACACAGGCTGTTCGCTGCTCCAACTACCATAGCTATCCTTCCTTCTTTGTCACTGAATAACACTTATGCATCTTTAAAACGTTTCTAATCCCCTCTCATATCTTTTAGAAACCTCAAGAAACCCAAGTAACATCCTCCATTAACTAAAGCAACCTTTTTACGAATTTTACATATTTTCTCTCGACCATACTACATGACGGTTTCGCATCTTCAACCATGGAACAAGTGGATTTAGAGGTCTGTGAGGAGTATTGGGGTCTTCCATTTGCTTACTTAGCATGAGGCCGACAAGAAACTACATGGGAGCGACTATTCGAAACATGCAGATTAGCTTTTATGCTGCTAGGAAGGTCTTACCAATCTGGGTTGAGAACTTACATCATGATTCTCTACTTAAATATGCCGGAGGTATGGATATCAATTGTAAATAATCAGATCCTCCTTTTCTTTTTTCCTTGGATGAAGAGGTGTTAATCAAAAATGCGATTCAGCATTTCTAACAGAATGAGAATAACGATTTACGGTTGCGATAGACAGCACCTTATCGGGAAATTTTAGAAGTTGTTCCAACCAGACCGACTTGATAAAATAGGTGTTATAGAAAAGAGTAAGAGAAAAAAACAGATAGATAGATTGATGGCGAAGTATGATATGATACAATAATCAGTGCAAGTAATTGCCAGAAACCGGGTGGATTAGGTAGCAAACGGACGTGGCACGGAGCCTACAGCGCTAGTGAGAGCAGCGATGAATAAATATCGAATCAATGAAACTCATTCCATTTTCGAAATCCATCAATCAGAGGTTTCCTTGAAGCGCATTGAACTTTTTGTATTGCGAAAAGACGCGGTTAACGAAATACAGAAGCGTGCCTAGTTGATATAGAAAACTTTATCTTGGATAATTTCACAGTTAGACAATCAATATCCACGGATGTGAAATTGTGTATATATGTTGGATTATCTAAAAGAAAACACTAAGTATCGTAAAATTGAAGAATGGTATTATATGTTGCTCCTATTGATACCAAACTGCTACCCTCATCATACATATCTAGTTAATGTGCATTCTGAAATTTAACTCTTCCTTTTATAATTTGAACGGCACCATTGTTTGATAATAAAGTTTATGATTTCTCATAATCATGAATAGGTATATAGCACATGTGAAATTACGGATATTGAAACTTCTAAAAGAAGCTTTGTTCGACGTTATCTCGTTATCTGCGCGTACTTCAATGCAAACTAGCCTCTTTGTACATTCTTTTATTCATCCTAAAAGTCCTCTAGGGAATTCATATAACTTTTTAGCCAGTTGAAAGAGTGGTTTAGATGCTTCTGAGTCTACTGGAACAGTTAGGAAGGGCCATTTCAAGTTTTAAAGCGTTGAAATTATTTGATCTGGGTTCTAACATAACAAAATTTGGAACCCTGGCTGCTCTTAAGTTAACTCAGAAGTACTGGGAAGTATCATTCATTTTGTCGAAACCCGGAAGCAATTACTGCTGGGAACCTAGTTCAATAATTTTCACTGCGTATTCGGAGTTTTTGCCCGACGCCAATGTAGGCATGAATAATACTTTAAAGATTAAGTACCACAGGTACTCATTTCACTTCATATGAAATTTTGGACCCTTTAAAGTTAAGAAAGTAGAGCTATAGTTGCACTCGGGAATTGAAATATGAGTGTATTGGGCTAAAGGGAAATTTTTGCAGCTTATGGGCAGATTTTCGAAAGCCAACAAAATGTTTACACATTACTGAGAATCTCCAGGAGATGGGAGAATAGTTTAATTATATACCGCTGGAAAGTACTTTAGGCTTAATTCTACATTAACTATATCGTTACTAGTACAGAAAGGAATTTGAGAGGATTGGACGGGATCCCAATAATGTCCACGGCGAAATATCAAGCAACTTTCTTTATTTGCGCTGTAATCTGTGATGTCATTACTCGGGTTTATTTATCATTTTATATATATCGCGTAAGTCACAACCCATGTTTAGGATGTTTAGCATGTATGAAGATTCATGTTGTCTTTACTCATTCAAAAGGACATCCGCTCTCCTTGATTGTAAATCAATGCATACATCTATCCTTTCCGCCTACACGCGCTACACGCAGGACGCAGAGATAGACATGTTGAAGTGCCCCGAAAGGGAGGGGGGTGGGAGAAATAGACATGCCGAACCAAGTCGGCCGGCCTTCGGCGGTGTGTTCACGATCGGGTTAAATACCCTCCACCGCCTACGGTACTCTGGACGCTCGGCACCTGGCTCGCTGCACCTATAATACCTTCACACGTATACACCCGTGTACAAGACGCATACATTCGCGTGCAGCTTATCTTCCTTCTAAGTTATCCTTATTACCTCTGAGTATGTTCTTAGCCCCTTCATCTGGGTCCCTTCCATTTTATCTCTTTCCCGCTTTTTCTTTGTTTACTTAACCTTCATCCCGTTCCGCTCGATGCCCTTGCCGCATTCGACGGTGGCGCTGGACACTCACGTACTGGTTCGTCTCATATATCGTTCTCCTACGTCTACTGGGCCTTATTATAACGATATTTATGGCCTTTTCAATTAAAAAATCAGAATAAACATAGACCCCCAAGCTGAGAACGGCATGTGCGGGAGGCCCTCTTCCTTGATCAAGGTCTCATCACTCAGTGAATCCTACTGCATTTTTTTGACTTTAGCTGTGTTTATGGCGGAGATTCATGGTTTCTGAGTCGCTCAATACTGTTTGCTATTATCAAATTTGCTTTTCCCGAGCAAATGTTTATGTTGTCCCCCGCTTTCTGTAAGCATCGCACTTCTAATGGGATATTATTGAGGTATTGTCGCCTTGACCTGTTAAGGCCTCGGTAGTAAATTTTTCTTCTTTCCTTTCTGTAGGTGCGGGAATAAGTTGAACAGTTGCCTGGTTAAGCCTGTTTAGGAGATCCGCTGTATGCTCTGGTACGATGTCGGATGTCGAGTTGGGTACAGTTGCATTTACGAATGAATGCTTCCATAGTCCTATTGTGTGAGATAATTTCTTGCTTCCTAGTGTTATTTCGCTGGACTGAGGGCCATCAACTATACGTAAGTAGATTTAAAGTGTAATTTTCGATGGAAGGAAAGGTTGAAGACAGGTAACCTTGGCAGTTCTATCAAGATAAGCACTCCGAAGGATCCCCTTTCTCACTCTGTCAACTTCTGTGACTGGTCTCTCGCAATATTTTTTCCACATCGCATGACGCCCGGGCTAAACTGGCCTCGAGGGCCAAGGCATCAATGCCAATGGTTTCTCATGGATCGATGGTCCTAGCTTCGGAGCCCTCTTTGCATCGATTTTGGTTTTGCCGCTTTGGTTATATTGTCATCCCTCGCCCCCACTTCACGTTGGGTCGATCTCGAAAAGGCTTACAGGGAGGCCCGTCCTACCCAGTCAGGCTCGGCAAAGAGCAGCGTTCTTCGTTGCACTCAACCAATGTTATCTTTCTCGAAACAAGAAAGGAGTCCGAGGTGTCGCTTTCCTGTTGATTTTACTTAATATAGCTCACTTCTAGAACTTATATAGATTAGAAATTGCGTCAACGAAAATACGAATCGCCAATTACCGGGGATGAGGGTTATTGCAAGCGAGTAAAGTGCTACTGCAGACGTCAACGGACAGGGGCGAGTAGTGTTAATGGCAGCAGATTTATTGTTCTAGTAACCAACTCTAAAGAAGCAGGCTCTACTGCTCTTTTAGAGGCTAGGGAGCTGATTGAAGGTTTGCGGTTCAACTTTGACTCTCAACATGCCTTCTGTCTCATGGAGGAAGCAATTTTCCCAGCCTATATACATTTTTTCCAAACTAAAATATCGATGAAACTACTTAACGCACCAAAAAATAGGAAAAAACTTCATTTAGACGCAGATGATTTGAAAAAAGATACTTGAAGGAAACTACATAAATCTACTCCTCAAAATCTTCATCCTCTAGAGCATTACCGAGCGCCATCCTCAATACATCATAAGTAACCATTTAGTTCCCAAAAAATCCCTGAGCGGCTCATGATTGTGGGGTGTTGAGCGCACAAAAGGTAATCGATGGTTGAACTGTTAGTTGATGCTTCCGGTAAACAGGCCGGAACATCAGACCAGGGTTTATATAGAAAAAGTACTCAACACCAGCAGAGATAAATTGTAACTAAACGGTACTGAATTCATAGGTATTCTAGAAAAAGCGACCCAGAGGTATCAAACTACAAGATTCTGAAGGCTCATGTAGCATCCATCAGTATAACAGACAGCAAAAAACATCATGGCAAAGTCCCATTGGTCCAATTGGCAAGGAGGCATAAAGTGGTTGCTGATTGGTGGGTGCGAAATGTTTCGAGAACCACGCGAGATAGCCATGATGGATCCATGTCATTGGCTAGGTACAAAGAGGTATGATATTATGCTTTTACACTGGTGCGTGAGTACAGTGCACAAGTTGCAATGATGTCTTCTTACAGTGTAAATCCTTGGTACAGGTTACCGGAGGGATACTGTCAGGGTATTTGGTGATTTATGGGCATAATCGCAACATCACTCCCCCTACGAAGAAGAATCGCCCCGATTCTTGTATTCGTATAGCAGATCTTGACAATTTTTCAGTTCATTTTCTGATAGCCATGAGTTCTCGTGATCTGCATATCCTTTCCATGTAATGAGATATTTTGTTTTTCCGTATTGTTTCTTGTGACTAGAATTGATTCGACTTCGTATTCTTTATGTCCATCTTGAACCTGTATAGGTGATGGCAGCGGAATTTGGCGATAGAATTCATCTTCAAAGTACGGCTTAAGGAGAATAGCATGGAAAGAATTGTGAATCCCCTGTCGATCATTGGCTTGGAAAGATTTAAACGGTACGTAACTCCGTTTATATCCTCAGATATTTGAATGGACCACAAAACTTTGGGTTCAGTTTTCGAGATCGTGTACCATCTTCAAAAGCTAGGTTTTTTGTGGACAACCAGACTTTGTCACCAACTTTATAAGAAGAAGGTCTTCTACTTCTGTTGACATACAAGGCAGTGGATTCATTTGATTTTTTGATTTGTTCTTGGGCTTTTTTCAGTGATTCTTGCATGTTTTTAGGAACTGTGCCGCAGCAGGGTTGTCTGCGGGAGTATGTCCAAAAGGACAGTTCTAGGGTGGATTCCATAATTGAGGAAGAACGGAGAGAATGTTGTAGTGCATTAATAGATGAGTTGTAAGCAACTTCGAAGTCTACCAGTATTTGTCCCAATCTGACTTGTCGAAGCTAACAAAAGAACGAATCATTTCTTCGATCTTTCTGTTCACAATCTCAGATTTCCATCTGTTTGTGGGTTATATGCTGAAGAAGGGGATATCTTGGTACCCAGAAGGTGGAACAGACTCTTCCAAAACTTGCTCATAAAAATAGCATCCCTATCACAAATGATAGTTCGTCGGAATTCCTTGGTTTCTGTAGAAATGATCCTTGAACAGCCTGACAGTTGAAGGAGCATCTATTTTGGGCTTTGTTGGTATAATTCTGATCATCTTTGATAATCTGTCAACGACAGTTAAGATGCCATTGTTTCCTTCCGTGACCTTGGAAGGGGTGTATAAAGTCCATCGTTATGTGAGTCCATTTGGTTTTCGATGGATCAAGAGGTTGTAAAAGACCTGCGGGTTTCTGATTGGATGGTTTATCTCTTTGGCAGTGGCAAGAATGAACGTATCGAGTACATCTGTACGAAGGTTTTTCCAGTAAAACTTCGGTGATATTCTATTGATTGTTTTTGAAATTCCCAAATGTCCAGTATTTGGAGTAGAATGGTAGTATGTAATACTTGACTTTAAATTTTCCTTCTGGTACGCAAATCTTTCCGTTCCTTAGTAAAACAACCCTTTCTTTTCGAAAGGTGCCTTTGGATCTTTGTATTGGGTTTTCAGGTTTTCATCTAGCCTGTAATCTTTGGCCAGATCTTCTAGCTCAGAATCCGCAAAATAAGGTACGATATATGTTCGATTCTAGGTATGTCTTTGTTATCACTTCCTTGAGTAGTTCTCTGTTTCGATGTTTAGGTGAGGGATAATTCTGAGGTTGTTTGACAGGGCATCGGCAACGATGTTTGCTTTCCCGGAGATGGGTATAATTTTGAAATCAAAGTTCGCTAATCTTTCCAACCACCTAACCTGTCTTTGGGACAGATTTCCTGGGTCTCGAGGTATCTTAAAGGGTAGTGATCAGAATGAACTGTGAAAAAGTTTCCGTGTAGGTATGCTCTCCACCATTTCAAGCACTCTACAATGGCCAAGAGCTCTCTTCATGAGCGGCATAATTTTGCTCAGCATCATTCAAAGTCCTAGACGCAAAGGCAACTGGTCTTCTGGATTTTGGATCCCCCTGTTCCAACACAGCTCCAATTGCGTACTGAGAGGCGTCTGTAGTGACATATATTGGAAGTTCAGAGTCAAAAGTTCTAAGGACTGGGGCACTGCATAACGATTCTTCAAGGTCTGGAATGATTTGTCCTGAGTAGCTGTCCACAGAAATGAAACGTTCTTCGTCAGCTCTGTAAGAGGTTTAGCAACCAATGAGCATCCTCTTATGAATCTTCTGTAATAGTTGACGAGTCCTAGAATGACTGAAGCTGTTGTTGTTCTTTGGTGAGGGCCATTCCATGACTGCCTTTATCTTGTTGGGATCCACAGCAATTCCCTCTTGACAGATTACATGTCCAAGATACTCGACTTCTTTAACACCGAAGAACATTTTGACAATTTTGCGAACAGATTCTCCTTCCTAAGAATCTCTAGTACTACATCAATGTGTTCTAAATGTTCTTTCCATGTCTTACTGAAGATAAGAATGTCATCTAAATAAACGATAACGAATACATCCAGGACATCTTTGAATATGTCGTTCATGAGATTCATAAAAGTTGCTGGTGCGTTGGTCAATCCAAAAGGTAGTACGAGAAATTCAAAATGTCCGTATCTGGTTCGAAACGCTGTGAGAGGGATTGAAGATTCCTCCAGTCTGATCTGATGGTAACCCATCCTCAGATCTATTTTCGAGAAGTACCTGGCTCCCTTAAGTCGATCAAAGATATCATCGATGCGCGGCAGGGGGTAGCTGTTTTTTACAGTAAGCCGATTAAGTGCTCTGTAATCCACACACATACGCAAACCGCTGTCCTTTTTCGTTACAAGAGTATTGGCGCTCCCCAGGGGCTTTTGCTTGGTCTAATGAATTCACTCTCTAGTAGATCATCTAGTTGTTTACGAAGCTCCATCATTTCTTTTCCTGAAAGTCTGTAGAGACCTTTTTCTGTGGCTTAGCATCTTTTCCAATTCGATCTTGAAATCATACTTTCGTTTCGGAGGAAGGCCCTTCGGAAGTTTTTCCGGAAAACGTCTGTATACTTTTTCAGTACACCTTGATATCTTCTGGGTAGAATCTGGAACATTTGATTTGAGTCTAATGGTCGAATTAGCACAGCATAAGTGCTACATTTTTTTCCAAATCAGAAGTACTGAGTTTGCAGAAACGAAAGGGTGCTTTGTCATTTCATTGGCAGTGACGGAGTAATTTTCATCCTTGTGGTTGAAAGAAACTTGATTGCTTGTAGAGTCGATAATTGCTCTATGGGCTCCACACTATTCCTTCCTAGGATTGCATCATATCTCTTGAGGGGGCTCACGGCGAAGTACAGTGGTTCTGTGTAGTTCTTTATTTGGACGATTGCCGGACCGGCTGTTTCTCTCAACTTCTGGTTAGCGCCATTCGCCATTTCGGCAAGCTCTGCTGATTCTCTTGTTTTAATCTTATGGTAATCGCAGAACAATTCACTGAGGAAATTGATCTCACCACCTGGTCTATGAGAATTTTTGCTGGTCCATTGGAAATGACTCCTTTAACAATAAGAAGTACTCTATATTTCGTCGGAAAGTTGGGGTTGGTGTTCCCCTAAATGCTTCCTGGGATCTTATTGTTGAAACAATAAGATTTCTGTCATCCAGAACTGATTGAGGACCTTCAGTCAGTTCCTTCGGGCTTTTGGGCAGTTTTTTGCAATGTGCCCTTCTGTCTGCATCTCAAGCAGAGGCCTTCAAGCATGCATTCTCACGTTCTGCTTGATCCAATTTCGGTAAGTTAACATTTGAGGACTGTATACCCGGTTTCATTTCCACGTTCCCAATTTCGATGGGCACAGGAGCACTATTTCCAGTACTTGAACTCCGTTCAGCATTTTGTACTCGATTTGTTCTTACCTAACGGCCCTGAACGCCTGTAAGCAGCTTCATTCTTTCCACATCTGCCATTAAATAGAAAGCTTAGAGTATTCCTTCGCATAAGGCTTTCCAAATGTACGGTTTCAGGCCGCGTGAATAGCGATCAATCTGATCTTTGACTACTATGTCTGGTATATCCAACAATATTTTGTTAAAATCTTCATTGAACGCAGTAACGTATTTAACTTGTTTCAGCGAGCCAGCTTGTCTCGGGCGATTTTTTCCTTGTTTAACGTCTCGAAGCGATTGAGAAGGGCAGTCTTCAGTTCCTTCCATGTTTGAATCTCCTGCCCCGCGGCGCTCTTGGAATGGACCATCCACCACTCATGGGCATTTCCAGAGAGATAGCTTAGTGCAATGTTCATGGTAGCTTGCCCATCTGCTTCACCAAGAAATTCTGCATCTGCACGCACAGCTCCCGACGGACCCTTTTCCGCTGAATGATCCCGGCTATTCTCTTAGGGGCGTCCTTGGTCGTTTTGACCATTTGAGCTACCGGCATTGATCCTGACGAGAGAAAGCTCATTCTCGAGAGCTCCCACCTTGCGAGCAGCGTTATTGAGCTGTTCTGTTGTGCGGAGATCTGGTTATGAGCCTCTGACAGCTGGCGTTGAAGTTCGCTTACAGCTTGTGCAGAGACTTACAGTAATGCCCGAAGTTTCCATTGTCTTTTCCCATTGGTCGAAAGAGTCAACGTGTAGTTTTGGGTTTTTTTTCTTTAAATAGAATTTTTTTCAAATTGGCCAGTAAGAATCGGTATGCACTGTGGCCGAGTTGGCTAGACCAGCGAAAGACCAGTGAGAGGTCTCGAGTTCGAATCCCAGTCGATAACTTGGGAAAGTTGATTTTCTCTGACGTAAGGGTTTGACGTCAGTCACGTCGGGTGTGCCATAGTAGCCCTTCTTCCGATGCTTTACAGAACGATTGTTTTCCTGTCTAGAACCTGGCAGCGATACGGCTTACAAGCCCTACTGCAAGGAACTGGGGAAAGCGAGTTCGTAAGGTAGCCACAGCGGGAGGTGAACACAGCACAAACGAAGTCGGTTGCGAAAGCAACTTTTGGAGTTTTTCTTGCGTCCTTTCCCTAAATCTATTCAAATTTTAACTACTGACGGGCGGTCTCTAGATGACGGCGGCCAAGACGGTGGCGTTCAAGGTCTGCCTTACTTGGGACTTCGATTTTGCAAATTTCGCAGATGTGCCTCGTCTTATCGGCGCGGTGCTGGTGCTTGCGGGATCGGAGGTGCTCGTGGCACTGCACTCGGCCTGTGCAGGTGACTTGACAGTGACGGCAGTGGAAGGGCGACGATCGCGGCTTCTTGGTCAGGCGAGGACTTCTGGTCTTTTTACGAATGCGGTGGTTGGCGGTTCTCTGGATGACGATGGAAGCCGCGTCAGGAGAATCGGTAGGGTCTCCTTAGGCTTCTGAGGCTTGGAGCGAGGGACTGTGGCCTTCTCGGTATCGGCGGTAGAGCGGGTAGCGATACAGCCTCGGGAAGGCAGAAAGTGGAGGGTATTGGTGTCCTTGGTTCCTCCACCACGATTCTGGTGGGTGTTCTTGGCTCCACTCCAAACTCGAACGTTTTCAGCTCCTGACAATTTTCGGCGAAGAACGATTGTAAATCTTCTGCGTTGTACTCGTCCGGCGACGAGGGGCGGTCCCTGGAAGTCTTGTTTTTTGGCACTGAGCGTTATTCAAAAAAGAATCAGAGTAAAAAACAAAATGTTACTCTCTGCTTGCAATTGGGCAGAACGTCAAATCTTATAGAGATTTTAACTTACTGTCGGATTGGAAGAACTCGCAGTACTGACAAACGAATATGCGATGCTACCGAATTTGGGGTTTGAGCGCACAAAAGGTAATCGATGGTTGAACTGTTGGTTGATGCTTCCGGTAAACAGGCCGGAACATCAGACCAGGGTTTATATAGAAAAAGTACTCAACACCAGCAGAGATAAATTGTAACTAAACGGTACTGAATTCATAGGTATTCTAGAAAAAGCGACCCAGAGGTATCAAACTACAAGATTCTGAAGGCTCATGTAGCATCCATCAGTATAACAGACAGCAAAAAACATCATGGCAAAGTCCCATTGGTCCAATTGGCAAGGAGGCATAAAGTGGTTGCTGATTGGTGGGTGCGAAATGTTTCGAGAACCACGCGAGATAGCCATGATGGATCCATGTCATTGGCTAGGTACAAAGAGGTATGATATTATGCTTTTACACTGGTGCGTGAGTACAGTGCACAAGTTGCAATGATGTCTTCTTACAGTGTAAATCCTTGGTACAGGTTACCGGAGGGATACTGTCAGGGTATTTGGTGATTTATGGGCATAATCGCAACAATAATTTCTTATCCATCCCTGAGAAAAATATAACTCATCTAATTTCCCTTCAACTGGAACCCTTGCCGGGATCACTTGGTTCATATAATCTGTTCCCCACCCTCCAGTATTACCCACTTCGTCCTCCATTCCTTCGCCCCCGGACCCGCTTTTCTCCTCTTTTTCCACTTTTTAGACGAGCTCCGGGCCACCCCTCCCTCAAAGCACCCACATAAGTCACCTAATTCATTTTTGAAGTCCCTCCTTCCACTTTCTCCGTTTCGATCTCTACCAAGTGAAGAGCCTTGCTCATATCATCATGAAGGTCTCAGGAGGATCTTGATCTTCAGCTGAGCTCCCGTTCCTTGGCGGATAAACGTGAGGTTCCCATAGGGGATATGGGACCAGTCGATATTCCATATCCGCAGGTAAGCTGTAACCTCTCACTTCCACATCTTGGTTCTTCTTGAGAAATATGAAAACCGGGCAGATAATCTTAAGACAGGTTTTCGATAAGTCTCTGGTAGCTACTTCCCCATACCTTCCTACATGGTAATGATATATTACCTCCACAAACTCTGGACCTGCTTCCGTGAACCTTCCGTCTTGGAATGAAATAGAAGTCTTCTTAATAGTTGAAAATCTTCTTCGGGTAGCAATGGGCCGTTCAACGTACGAAAACATAGACACATATTAATGTAGAAATGGATGATTGCGTGGAGCTCGTAATAGTCCCGCGTAATCGAGATGATCCACTCCCAGGCTCTTTTTCCTCCCATGGTAATCATTCTATAGTTATGAATGAGTATGCTTCGTGGTTGCACACAGTACTGTGTGAGAAGGAATTTTTCAGGCCTCTGATGGTAAGGGACGAGTCAATGTGCACGGATGGACCTCCTTGATCTTTTCCCTGAGCACTGAGAGATCTTGTAATGCGGGTGTCTTTCCTCCGTGACGATGCAAGGGTTCGAGTACTTTGTTTGGAAGGCCGGCCACTTCACAGCCTTCTGCATGGATTTTCCATGCATAAAAAGTACTCTAGAGCCGACTGAAAAGGTTTAGACTGGAGGCTCTGCACCCTCGTTTCTTTTCTTGGCTAATGCGCGTTGTGTTCTACAGCCTTATGTGGCCAGTAGTTCGCCTTCTCCACTCTCCTCATCGATATTATTTCCTTCTATATCTCTCTTCATCATTCTTAGATCCCTTCCGTACAGTAGCTCAAATGTTGAGCGTGCACTTCTTCCTCTTCTTCGGCGATAACCGTATAACACTTTTGGTAAGGGATCTCTCACTGAATTTCATTCTCCGACATAGTTTTTGATATTGATCGTTTGATGGTTCCCACCATCCTTTCCGCTTTCCCGTTTGACATGGGAGCGTAAGCGAGAACTTTTTTCAACTGAATCCCTTTCTCTCCCAAAAAGCGAAGCAGTGACGTTGCAGTGAAACAAAGGGCGTTATCCGAGATTATCCGTTGTGGAAGACCAAACGGTTCAATCATTTCCTTTTAGATGAATTTCAAGACCACCTCAGCATTGGCCTCCTCAACTGCAGCTGCTATTGGCCATCCGGCAAGATGTTCCACCACTCTAAGGAGATATTTGTTTCCGGAAGAGGCTCCCTTGAATGGACCGGCAAAGTCGATTGAGAAGGTTTCAAAAAGTTCGGAAACTGGAAAGCTTAGAGTTATCTTGCACTTTCGGATCTGAGTGATTTTTTGACAGTTGTCACAGCTTTTCACGAAATTGTAGACTATGGATAATCGGCCACCGGAATCTTTCTGTAATGAATTGCTTGGTTCTTTCTAGATCCCTATACCCTATATCATCATGAAAAGTCCCATGATCTTCATTCTTTCTTTCAAAGGGACTACTAGTGGAGGACCGGATTTGGTGTGTCGGAATAGTTTCCCATATCATATTTTAAAAGACTTTTTATTTCTGCGTACCTAATTTCTCTGGTCAAGATCATCATTTCTCATTTCTAGTACATCAAGTAATTTCATTAGTCCCTGCAGATTAGGCTCGTACTCGTTACCATTTGACACTTGCACCTCGGCAACTCCGACGGTGTCGTTGGAAGCTTTTTCACCTGGATTCATTGGATCCCTCAAACGGGATAGGTAATCAGCAGGCTGATTATTGCGTCCGGGTCTATACACAATTTTAAACCGGTATTCTGCAAAAATTTCGAGCCATCGAGCCAAGCGGTGATGCACATTTTTCTTTTGGAATGCCGTCTGAAGTGCCTGGTGGTCAGTTATAAAGACAATTTTTTCAAGTGATAAAAGGTAGACGCGAAACTTTTTCAGTGCGAAGACGGCAGCTAGTGCTTCTTTCTTGCAGACTGAATGCAACTTTTCCGCGTCATTCAGAGTACGATTTGCGAATTGAACAGGGTGTCGTTTTCCGTTTTCATTTTTTTGGGACATAACGGCACCCAGAGACCGTTCTGAGGCATCTATTTCCACAACAATTGGTCTCTTGAAATCTGGATACATTAGCACTGGAGGGACATATACCTTATCTTTAAGCTCCTTTCGTCTTTGAAGCGGGCTTTGGTGCCAACTTAACTTTTTTATTTTTTCTGGATCAAATTTAATTCCCTCTTGATCGACGATATAACCGAGAAGTTGGATAGATTTTTTCGAAAAGAAGCATTTGCTCAACTTAATTTTCAGGCTGTATGCCAATATCTTATCCACCACTGTCTTGACATGCGGTATGTGCTGATCCTAGTTTTTTTGAGAATATTACCACATCATCGATATAAACTCTTGCAAATGGTAGTCCATTCAAAACCTCGTTCAACATTCTGTGCAATGTAGCTGGTGCATTCATAAGACCAAAATGCATCACTTCGAATCTGAAGGTACCGATTTCGCTGATTCAGGTCCTTTTTTTTTACATTTTTCATCCAACGGAATCTGCCAGTAGCCAGTGTAAAGGTCAATGGATGTGAAGTATCTCCAGTCCTTCAAGTCCTCCAGGATTTCCACAATATTTGCAATCGGAAATCGATCGTGTATCATTCTTTGGTTCAATTGTCGGTAGTCGACGCACAAGTGAAGCGTTTCGTCATTTTTTGGTACTACCACAATTGAAAATGACCATGGAGATGAAACTAGCCGAGTAACATCATTTCCAAGCATACTGGTAACATTTTCTGAGATGAATTGGTCATATTCCGGCGGTTGACGTCTAGGCCTATGGTAAATTGGTTGAGTATCGGTAAGTCTAAATGTGTGAGTGACCGTTACACTCGCTTGTCTTAGATCTGAAACGCTCCATGCAATTACTTCGGAAGATGTTAATATATCAGATATTTTCTTTGGTGCAGGAGCGGGGTTATGCTGCAATTTTTCTTGAATTTCTGCGATCCTGAACTATTCTTCTTCGTGATACTTACCCTCCCTATTTTGAAAGACCTCTTCCGGCGTACCCATATCTTCAGATATGGAATTAGACATATTCTTATTTTCTTTACAAAGGTAATTCTCTTTCATACTCTGAATTCCGTCCTTTGATTTGATATTATCGCAAAAGGAAAAACATTCAGGTCTCAAATTTGTCCTAGAATTTCAGTGGTCATCTGTATCAAACCCGGAATCATAATCATCCCAAGATATGTTCAGTATTCCTCGAGCGTACCCTTTTCCCTTTCCGAAAGCTTTAGTTGGTTCTGAATCTTCGTTTTCATAGCTAAAAGTGAAATATTCACTGTCCGCTTCTCTTTAATCTTGCGAGAGTATGCTTTTGTCGAAGTCTAGGGGAATCATCACGGTTCTGTCGTCAATATGAACTGAAACGCTTTGGTTGCCCAAGTCAATGCATTTCCCAAGTCTTTCCATAGTATGAAAACCAATGATTGCATCGAAAGGTAGATCAGGCATGACAAGAAAGTCGACATCAATTATAGAGCCCTCGAAGAACACGGAAACCTTGTCAACAGTGCCCATGCATTTGGATACGGTTCCATCCGCAACAGTTATACTTCGCGTAGTTGGAATAATTTCGAGACCTAGATCTGTTACCAAACTTTCTGAAATGAGATTTGGAACCGCACCCGAATCGAAAAGAGCTTGTGTTTTCATTCCCAATACTTTGACTGGTACCAGCTTAGGACTTCTTAGTGCTGCCGAGGCCGATTGAAGAAACAATTTCTTACCCTTAGCGGACTTATTAGACCTCATAATTTTTCTGAGTTCTTTTCTCGCATCCTCTGCGTCGCCCCTCAAAATTTGGCCACGTTATTCCACTTGGGGCCGATGCAAGCTCAGCTACCAAATTGTACTTCTTCACAAATTCTAGTACGCCCTTCGGGATACTCTTGAATTTCTTATACTTTTTCATTTTCTTGGCTAGATGGATTTCCACTCCTGGAACAACTTGATCAGACCTCTTCGTCCGAGGAGGTACAGGTGCTGGGATATGTTCAAGCATTCCATAATGTAACCTAGGTTTTTGTTCCTTTCTCCATCCCTCTTTGTCACATTGACTTGACCGATTTCGTCAGAGATGGATACGTTACCGGCATCGGTTACGCTTTTATCCTTCCTGTTTTGTAAACTTTTCATCTCTGGTCCTGATTCGCTCCTTATTCCCGAGATATTTGACCGACGGCCATCCCTCGACCAGAAGTCACTCTCATGGTGCCTACATCGACCACTCTTTCCACGACGAGTGTTTCTATGTGGATTATCAGGACACATATTCGCAAGTTGTCCAGGCTTGTGGCAGTAGGAGCAGACTTCTGCGGCCTTAGGGGTCCCATACTGGTTCTTCTTGATGGTAAGAGTAAGGCTCTCCGACTACAAGTTTATCATGTCAAGTCGATTATCGAATCCGGTTTCCAGCCTTTCTTCCAAGTTTTTGACATCGCTCGTGACAGATTATAATGCCGCTGCACTAGTAATCGGCCTTTGATAATTCTTTCCAGGATGTATGACAGACATTGATGTACGGGTTTCCCTCGGTACCTCACTCAGCGACTGAAATGTCTCCGAGTTTTTGACGAATTCCACTATGGTACCCTTCAGTTCATTAAGAGTGTGAGGGCCCTGGATGAGAAGGAAATCCGAGAGCCGCTTATCCGTATCGCCGCTTTCGGCAGCATTCCGTACTTGGCTTGATCGTTGAACCCAGCCTTTTCATAGAGATCACACAAGTATACCAATGAGCTTAACAAATCGTCGAAGTTGAGCCGGGCCTCTATAGCGGTACGAATCATCTCCTCTGGTTCTACCTCCTTAGCATATTCTTTCACAAGCAACTCACATACCTTACCGAAGTTACGCCAATTCCCGTTAAGAAAACACCCGTCGATAAACTAGGCATTATATATGTGTTTTGCGTCACCTTAAAGATAGGCGAAGATACTTGCTGCCTTCTCTTCATCGCTCTTCTCACGCATCAGAACACTAACATATGTATAGAAAAACTCCTCAACGTCTTCGCCTTTGCCCCTGTGAACGTTATACAAGGTTACAAATAAATAACCCTTAAGTGTTCCTTAATATTTCACAACTCAAATACCTCCGGTGAAAACCCCTCCACAAGAGCACCAAATGATAGGGGTAAATTGTCGGGAGAAGAGATACTCAGAACCAATTACCGCAAGAAGGAGGTGTTGCAAGCGACAAATGTGCTACTGTGGTATAGTTGAGCGAGAAAAAGGAGGTGGGTAAGGACGGCAGTTCGAATGGCTACAAGCAAGTACAGAAGGGGCAGGGTCTACCACTGATGCTCTGTGAGCAGCGTAAGGAAAATGGTTCTTGGGTCTGAAGTTGACTCTCAACTTCCTACTACTTGGGGCTTGGCTTGAAGTTGTCTGCCAACTTGCTTGACGTGCACAAGAGAAAGCAGTTTACTCAGCTTATATAGACTTTTTGGCTAACCCTAAAGTCTCAAACATACATACTAATAACCATAAAATGCATCAAATGGAATCGTGCGAAGGAGAAAGACTAAAAACAGATACTATCAGGATAAATACCTAGATTTATTCTTTAATATCTTAGTCCTCGAGATCAGAGCCAAAAAATTTCTCCAAAATATCCATTCCAACCAAACAGTCCCCACCAATATTCGCGAGCGGCTTAAAATTCTCTATTTCCTCCTAAGATATATCAAGACCACTAATGATGCTCCCATCTGGTTCCAGCATCGGGATCACCTGGGCCATACTGTCCAGCCCCCTCCCCACCATTGCAACGCTTTCCATGTCTCCCTCCCCTTCATCCTCCTCTTCATCCTTGTCAGAAGAGTCAGAAATAACGATTACTCCCTCAGCCTCCCCTCCGTTCTCCACCGCATCCCCCTACTGTTTTACACTAGCGGCTCCCACGGGTCCACCCATTCCTTCTCTTCATCCTCTTCTTCTGCCTCCTCTTCCTCTACCTCCTCCTCTGCCTCTTCTGCCTCCTCGAAGCAGAGCAGGCGGACCCACACCCGAACGCGTTCCCGGTCCATTCTCCTACAATAATAATCATAGCCGGTTGGTCCATTGGCCATCAGGGCCAGAGCGTTGAGGGGGCGGCGGCCTCGGGATGAATTAGTGATTGAGGGACGGGCGAATGGTTGTCATGTTGAGGGCAAAAAGGGGGTGAGGCGATGGGGTAGTTGATGACGGGAGTTTTGCCTCAACGACGTCGATCTCGACCTTTAAATAGGGCGACGTTTTCGGAAAGTTTCACGGCCTTGGACGAAATAAAAATGTGACGCAATGTCGCAGCTTTGAATTTGCATGATATGCTATTAAGCGTTTGCTTTTACTATCTATTAATGGTGTTCCTTCCATGCCGGCTACAGTCAATTGATTTAACAAGTGTGTAAGGAAAAATTATGTCAACACAGATTTCTGCTAAATGCGTAAATAGTTTAATCACAATTAATAAACATGCAATCAGGGCAATAACTAAAAGTCTACTCGATAAAATATCGGAACTGAATTTGGTGGACGAAGCGGATCACGAGCCGAAAGATTCCTTTTTTGAAAAAGGAGGACCAAAATACTCAGAGCTATAATGGAAATGGAATTGTACAGTGAATTTGGATATGTAGGGGAAATTTCGTTTCATGCTTTTGTTTGCAAAAGAAAATTAGTGGGAAGAGTTGTTTTTGAAAACTTGCAGGGAAGAAGAAGACAGAAGCTTGCGGAGAGGGCCACTCTTCTACAGAAAGGACCGTTTTTATAACAACAGTGCCTTCCAGAGTTGGGGAGGCGTACCAGGATATCGGCGGGCCGGAGCTCAGCGTCCAGGATAATGTCGTTGTTGTTTTCTGAGAACTTTATGGTATTAGTTTAATGAGTGTCCGCAGTAAGCACAGATCTTAACCTGGGAAGAACTTTAATTCACTGCGTAGTCTTTAACCCGTTCTTTTCTCGTCTTGCTGACATTTTGGTGGGGCGAATTTTCATCCGTCCTCTTTACTGGAGTAGGCATCGGTCAAGCCCTTGCCGGAGTGTGTTTGTTTTGCAGGCCCATTTAAATCTATGAGGTACCAGTTTCCTCTGCAGTGTAGTGCAATTCCCATTGCTCCTCGCCCATCCACCCTCCCCCTCTTCCCCGTCCAGGGACACCTTCGACGCCTGCCGCAATTCACCCCGATTCGTTTTCCCCCTTACGTTGTGCATAGTCCCTTTGGTGCTGACTTCAACTCTGGACTTGAAATGAAATGAAACTCGAGCTCGGCGCACGGGCTTGACACAACTGTACCTAGAATTTAGACCACCATAGCCTGCAAACAAAGATATCCAAGTATGAAACCGATGGTTCGTTTCGTAAGGTGCAGTGTAATTGTCTTTCTTTGGATGAAGCCAATTTGCACGAGTCGGGCACACCGCTTTTCTAAGACGCGACAGACATGTAAGTGAAGCTCACTTATGTCGCGTCAGAACCCTTGTTTGCATTTTGTCCAAGTTCGGATAGTACGGTATACTGTAGTCGCTTCCGCCATTTTGCGCAGACTACCTAATCGTCCAATACACGTGTCTTTCTTTTCCTCACTCAGTGTGCCCAGGTTTCTAGATGCTTACGGCGACCTCTATTGCTGTGGCTGGGCAGGATAGCATGGGGTGAGCTCTCTCGGCGGAATTGCAGTTCCATTGCTCTCTTAACAGCCTCATCTTACTAAATCTACGGTCAATATGATTTGAAATATGGCGAAACTTAGGTTTGCAGTGTATGCTGCTCCAGTTCGAACAAGACTGCATTTTGGAGAAGCCAAGACATCCGTCCAAGTGAACGAACCCCTTCTTTTCCCCCTTTGGAGAAGTAACAGGAACTACTTGCGCACATCAATTGTACTGTAAATACAACTGTATTAACGTGAACAATGCAAGCGCTACTGCCTGAAAGTTGGAGGGTTCGCAAAGCTCACATAACCAGAATAGAAACGAGTCAATCCTACACTACTTGATACAGTCAAATTTGTTGAGGGCTGAAAGTTATCAAGATTTGTACTTGCTGATTCTCGTAAGGCGGCTATTTTCCATAGTCCAAAAAGATACACATATACTGCAAATGATGTCTAATTCTAACGTAAGAGTGCGTGTAGACATCGCTTCCTAGACAGCCAGCCATCCTCACGTCTACTGCGTTAAACTTGCATCATGTATCGAAGAAGTAGAGCTTTTGCTAGATCAAAATTCTAGCCTTTGGACCTTTTTCTAGGCCTATCTGAACCAAGAAGTGGTTGAATGATCAGAGCGTAGTCGGACCAGTCTGTGTACCACATAGACACATTTTTATGTCAGGATTTCACAGCTACAGATTCGGGTGATGGCTGCGTTGCACAAACTCTGTCTCTTGCGATTGTTGATTTGCCGCAAAATCGACAGGCAGATGATGTCTCGTGGACAGGAGCCCTTCAGTGGCTCATTACAAGCAGCATAATATTTTCGACTTGGTACTACCCTTCCCTCCAGACCTAGTCAAGCTTGAGACTTTAGAAAGTGGTTGCATTATTGCATTAAGGCGCTTATCTAGAGCCAGCAAGGATGCTCGCATTGCGATGTGGGGTTTCTTCATTAATTCCGAATTATGATTACATTTACAGTGCTGCATATGTATTCTCAAGTAGTATTCAAGACTCGCAGTAAATCTAGTATCATTGAGGTGGTTTATGTTATGTTAATGGCCTCATTTCCAGACCCTCCATTACGCAGACCTGTCCCCTCTAGACTAGGCTAGTCATTGGAAAAAAACCGTCCTGTATCCCTAATCAGCAAAGCACCCCAATTTTCCCGTTTATGTTATTCAACTGTTTTTCTGTAAACATGTCATCTTAACATGCAAACCTTCCACCGAGTGGAAGCGTTTGAGTTCTCTAATACGGCATTTGAAAGGCACGGGTCAGCTAACCCCCTGTATGTTGCATACTTCTTGATAAAGATACTGTAATGGGAAGCGTGGCACAAGTTCGTACCTAAAGTATTAAATCAAAAAACTTAGTCCAACGCTATAGGGATCGAACCTAAGCCGTGAGTTGCTGCAAACAGCTGTTTACTATTAGACCTATTATTATTATTATTATTATGTACTACTATTATACGTATATTTTTGCTACAAAACACCTCAACAGGCTCCCCTGGTTGTCAGCCTTCCGAGCTCCCACGGTAAACAACACCCCTTCTTTCCCCTATTATAAACCCAGCCCTGCTCATTGACAATATAAAAGAGTAATAATAATAATAATAGTAGTACGTAGTAGCATTATTATTACTATTATGAGTTTAACTTACACATCCGACTGTCGGGGGAAGCATCCCCTCTCTGAAGTCTGGGATCTGATGACACTTGCCTCTGCTATTTGTTCTACGGTACAGTACACCGATGTCATGCTACACTACCGGAAATTGGACGCAAACCCCATCACCTGACCTCCACGCGGGGCTCTCGGCTTTTTCCCACACTCCCGAAATCTATTAAATCAAGGATCTCAACCCTCTCTCTCATGAATTCCCTATCTGGTCTTCCGAGAACTGCATCATTGTGCACCGTCGAGATTGCATGATAAATTTAAATATCGAAGTTCGTGATTTTTTAGAGTTCGTAGTTGGAAAAGTATGTTCTTTGTGCACTCCAGATAACGAATGAGTGAAGAACTCATTCGTTCATGCCATCTCAAGCTTGGTTTGTCCATTCAAATGCATTATTTCATCACAAGAGTTTCTAAAGAACACTTAACCTTTAGTGAATATTTGGAGTGGGACATGTGGCATAACTATTTCCATAAAAGGCTTTGTAACTCTCAGCTCTCCTCTTCTAGCTTTCATCAGTAGCAAGTTGCATTCAGTTGACAACTGCCTAGTCCCAAGTTCTCAAAAAATGACTGTCTCATGTTTCCAATCCATTCACTTTTTCATTTTCTTCTTTTGCCTACGTCTTTCGGTCACATGCGCCTCCCCAGAGTTCCCTGTTAACGAGCACAACTACCCAAATGTTCATCGCCAATTGTCTTCTTCTTTCCTAAGAGGCCTAATAGCGGACCCTTTGAACTGTGACGGGGTTCGAAAGCGTAAAGAATTTCGAGATCTTACCAAACGGGAGCTCCGTGAGTGGCAAAGAGCAGTCCTGAACCTGAGCAGACAAGTTGATGAAGCGGGCTTCAGCGAATGGGACCGGCTTGTGATTCTTCATGCTACCTTTGTAGCAGAAGCACATGGTGGTTCGTACTTTCTCCCTTGGCATCGCTTCTTCCTGTTGCAACTCGAGAATTTACTCCGACGGGTTCAACCTGGTCTCGCACTCCCGTACTGGGATTGGGGCTATGATGCCGCCGATCTCGCATTATCTCCAGTATGGGGTAAGCACGTTGCTGGAAAAGCTGTTCGAGGGAGACCAATAAGCAGTGGGCCTTTTCGGAATCTACGGGTGCGATTTATGCAGCCGCACCGCGTCGAGCGGAACTTCAACTCAAATGTCTCTGGTGCGATTCCGCCAGTTCACGATACGGCCAGACTGAAACTCATCAAAGCTATAGATGATTATGGAGATTTTGCGGATGCTCTAGAGGTCTGCCACAACATTGTACACAGTTTCATTGGAGGCGATATGGCATTGACGACCCTCTCTCCGAATGATCCAGTGTTTTACTTACACCATGCGTTCGTAGACTACGTTTGGTATCAGCGCCAGAAGGTTAAGGGTATCAGCGATTTTGGAGGAACGCATTCTTTCGGTTTTTTTCGACTTCCGGCATATCCGGATTGGGAGTTACGAGCTTTTAACCGAACGGTCAATGAATCATTTAACACCAGTTGCGTGAAATACATTCCCCCGAGCTTCAGGATCAGGTACCGGTTTGTTGCTGCCTCCTCTATTACAAGCAACATGTCGAGCCCATGCCGACAACCGAATATCGCCTCAGGTCTCGGCATGGATACCCAACGTTGTATGGAAGGAGAAAGTGTGCTAAGTGGCTTAATATAGCGGAGAGATTGAAATATATGGTGCAATAAAGGCGATGACAAACATTGCAAAAATGTGTTACAGTCGTCAACGGGAAAGCAGTTGGTATCAGGGAAGATGTTTGCCGTCTCAACGTGAATAGACATACTCTGGCATAGCTACTTGCCAGGTTCCGGGCAAGCCGGTTTCGTGATTTGTTCCTATGGTAGGATTATGGTAATAGGCCGCCACGTACGATTAAAGGGGTTTTCGCTGTAAGAGACGACGATTGTCGCGATTACATTGGCGTAGGTAGTTGTCAATACTTGAAATTAGTTTTGCAGCCCTCATTGATGAGCAGTGAAGGGTGAGGGTGTTTTCACGTTTCGGTTCGACAGTTTGGCTAGGACTTTCTATCACCGGTAACCCTCTAAGATATTCCGGGCCCCAACCGACCACATCTTTCAAACTTTAAACAACCCAAACATTTCCACAGGTTTGGCTACACTTTCGAGGGAAAATAACAATGCTACCCTATTTCACTGTATAAAACCTTGAATAATTCAAAGGCAGAAAACGATTCGTTTCCACCTTTGTAACATGGTTGAGTTACTGAGACCCGATTGGTGTGAACGCGAGACATTGTCGTCAGCGCGGCGATTGCCGAGATGTGTTTCACCAATCCCCAGTACTGGAAGTGAGAATACTAAAATTTTGTCAGACTGCAAACTACCCGTACTACCGTTTGATTTTTGAGTGGTACGCACTGCGTACCACTCAAAAGACTTGACATACTACGCAGACGTGCAAGCGATGGAACTTGAAAGGGAGCGGTCGGTTTTCATGCGAAGCTAAACTGGAACTATTGTACGGTACAGTGTGCGGTACCAGGTCAGCACCATACATCATTAACCAATAAGGAAGTTGCAAGTCCCAGATAGTTTTTACAGCCCTCTTAATGTCAGTGGAAAGTTTGGGGTGTTTTTACTGTTGGAATATATAGATGTTAGTGGAGGAAGGGGGGAAAAAGGCTTGGGTGTTTTAATCTTGGAAGATATATCCGATCTATCCCAGTGTTTTCCAGACAACCACAATCGACTCAAAAAGGGTATACCGACACAGTAAAGTGGAGAAAGGTGCAGGCAACAGCTGCTATCCGGACCATGGAACTTCTCCCGAACACCGCCCTCACCGACAGCCAGCTTTTACAATTACGGGACGCCCTCTCTGTACTATATTGTCATCGCTAACGGCCACCATATTGCATCTCCCTACCATCTGCATCCGCAAATGCCCCTTATGAAGCACATTCGAGCGATGGAGACCTATGGGATGGTTAGAGCGGTGCTTACCCAAAGGCACGCTGCTGCGGCCGTCATGTCCAACGCGGCATGCCTGCTCGCCGGCATTGAGCCGGCCCTGTAAGGAAGGTCATGTACTGTAGTGTTACCCATCAGCGACGACTTGTCCCGCATAACGCATTAGCCGCGTGGATACTAACCGACCACATCTTCCATGCATTAAAATAACCCAAATTTTCCCCCATTCAAATCCGACCAAAAAAGATTCATAACTTTTCTGCATTACAGTATTCACTTGCAAGATTACCCTGACAACCTAGCTCTTTAGGCGGCTATTAGTTAGGAGATTAATACTGTAAATGTTCATCACACCAGCACCAACCAGAACCAGCGTAAAGGATCAAATCTGGGGACCCTACGTGTACACTCAAGATAAGTAAAAAGAGTAAAAGATTCTCTCACGTACACAAGCAAACTGACGAATGACATTTTTGTGCAATGGGGGGTTAATTTACTGTGGTAGATATGTGGGTTGGTACTCAGTAAATTTGTACCGGAGCGTAGATACCGTATCATGGCCAAGCCACTTGTGAAACCGTCCAATGCGTCGAAAACTGTAGATGGCACTCAAATCTACCAGAGGGTGGAAGGGAGGCCAGCCAGCAAACAAGCGGCATTGGAGGTTACTGTCAATGCGGAGTGCCGCTGAAAAAGAATGCATCTAACCTTCGAAAACCGTTCCATTGCGCGAGTGGCAACAGTTCTCGCGAGTTCCTTGACGATGGAGAACGCCGCCGGATGCCATCCTCCAAGCGTTGAGATGGGAACAGGAACCAGCCTGTTTCTCCCAGGCAGCTCAGCAAGGAACCCTTGGTATTTCCGCTGCTTCTCTGTGTGGGTTGCGTTGAGGCTCGTGAGTGGGTTGAAAGCCCTGGCTCTTGCGTGTGACGGAGCGAGCGGGTTGACAAAGGTGACGTCAAAATAATCCGTGCCACCGACGGCTCCCATCGCCCTGATATCCGGCCTTGCCCTGTTTTGGAAGTGTAAACGAGTTTCAATCGAAGGACGTCTGGCGGCTCTTGCGAGATTGTTCCCAGTAAAGTCACCTGGTTGTTGTGGCGAGTATTCCGCGTGCAGCCAAAGCGACATTGTAGCAAGTGGTCCCCGTAGATATCCAGCATTTCAGGACACCTGGACGCCAACGCGTTGCTAACCGACGTCGCACGCAACGTCGCTACGGGGACAAGGGAGACCTACGCAAAGGTCAAACAAGTCTTAACACAGCGTCATACCGCAGCGGCAGCGATGTCCAATGCGGCGTGCCTGTTGGCTGGCCTCTAGCCAGTTTTCTAGCGCTTTGACGGCTTCCAGCCAACCGTTTACATTGTAGGCTTTTACCACATCACGACATCCCTCAGAGAACAGCTGACCACATTTTTCATGGATCAAATACACCCTAAATTTCCCCCACCTTTTAGCTATTCGACGGCATCGGAGACGCTCGCATTTGGTTCCACCTTCACCGGTTGTGTGCCTCGGCTTGTAAGCTTCAACCCGTCGTGACGGTAACTCCACCCAGTATAACCGTTGGCACTGCGATGAGGTTTGACAAAGAGCAATTGGAATTCTACTCACGCTTCGATAGTATCCCGATGACTGGTGCATGTCGACAGCAGGTATTCTTATCTCTCCACAATGGCAGTCACGGCTTCCAAACTGCGGCGACGCTCATTTTCACAAGTTTCGGATGGACCAACCGGCACACAGCAGGGCGTAGTTCTTCCTCCGTTACTGTATCGGCACGCCCTTTTGAGTTGATTGTGGTTGCTCGGAAAACTTTAGGATAGATCAAATTTATACTCCAAGAGTGAAGCACCCAACCCTTTCCGCTGTGGTGAAAGTATTAGCCAGGAGCTGTTTAAGGCAGCAGGAGTTGGCGTCTTACATGCGGTAACGAACCTATTCCCTTATCTCAACGCTCGACCCGCAGATATTCTAATGCACCCGCGGCCTTACACAGTGAACACCCCGCCCCCTCTCCCAGTGGCGTTCCATATCGCCGTATAGTCGCAGTTCCATGAGAGCTATATGTCAATGGGAGCACGGGAAGCGTGAGCCTTCGCCAAAGCAGCAGAAAAACGGAAAAAGAGGGACATGGCTGCGAAAGTAGCAGCCAGTCTTGGCGGGGCACTGCACGGACGATTGAGGCTAGGATTGGATTTTCTGCCGCTAGCTTTCGACTCGCTAGGATCCTCTTCTGAGATAACATCCAAGGTCATGGAGAGATACGCCGCAGCAATCACATCTCGCAGCGGATGCTCTACGGGAGGAGTGAAGACTCGGATACGTCAGAAGCTTAGCTACGCGGTTTGGCCCGCATTGCGGCGTCGGTAATATGTCTTGCCCCGCAACACGCAGAGTTTAGTTGCCCGATTCAAACATCATTTCTAGTGACTTGTACGAACTCGAACAGTAGGTTCATGTTTACCATAAATGAGCGCGTGCTTTGAGCGGCTGCTGAAGACGAAACGGCCAGATACTGCGTATCAGATACTGGTACTGGCCCTGGTATTCCGGGTTAACAGCATGGCATAACACGCCCGAAGAATGCTTGCATACTCTCTGGGACAATGAAGGACAAAGGATTAAGTAGGGGCTCGATGGGAGTTGAGAAATGTGATACTTCATTATGCCCCAGCGCACCGCAGAATATTCATGGCGCCCTTGTAAAAACAAAATGAAATGCGTAGATCTTAAATAGATAGATCCAAATAAATGAATAATAAAATTATCTGAATAGGACAAAGAGTAATAATAAAACAAAACAATTTTTATTGATCGACGGGGATATTTCGATGGCCCGGGGCTTGCTAAATTTTTCTAACAGCCTAGGATTATTTATACTGCAGATCAGAGTAGAAGAGCTACAAAGATGATTCCAGCAGTATAATAACCTTTGTGAACCAAATTCATGCTCAATAATAATTATGGAATAATTCTCCAGGTGAGCATTAATCCAAAAAATAATTTGCGGGTAATATAATTCCAGTAATTATATCTATAGATTTTTAAAAAACAACTGACAGATAAAAACATTGTTCTCGTGTAATATGGTATAAAACACGGACCAGTGAAAAATAGATAAAATTATTTTTGATGATTCACAATAAATCAAAAATATTTGACCTCTGATAAAAAATTGTTCCACAAATTTTCATCACTGTTTTCGATGTGGAAAACAGATTAAATAGTTTTCCAATACTTCTAAAAAATTTTCAATTTTCATAGTCCCTCCTGCCAGTTGAGAGTACAGATCGCAGAAGGCGCCAGAGTTGCTTTAATAGAGAGCACAAAAGAGAGGGAAATAGTAGACATCTAGTTGATGAGAGTAAGATATTACCTTAGGCATAACTGCCAGAGTTGTATGCTTTTGGCCAGAAAGAACAGCTTACAACGACTGGGAGAGAGTATCAAAACCATGTTCCGATACTTCCAAATGGGCATGTGAGTACGGACTGTCAAATAAGAAAAAACAACAAGAAAACGGCACTAGTGGGTACAGATCCTGCTTTCCACATGCTGATCTTCTACAATTTTTGGAAATGTACAACTCATTCAATCATACCGCGGTATCTCTACAACCAATGCAGTCGGCTCCTGCCGCAGACAACTTTTATACTAATACCATAAAGTTCTATATGATGTCTAGTTTTCTTATTCTCGAGGGATCGAACAAAATGCCGGAGCCTACTGTTTTATTGAATGGACGATGAATGGGTATCCCCACATTCAAAATTTTTACGTCAGTCTCAATAGTAGTGAGGCTATATCATTCACCTCCACAACGTCGAAAAACTTTTTCACAAAACGTTGCACCATTCTGCACCATATAAATCTATACCTCTCCAGAATAAAGTGTACTTGTTATGCAAGATTGCCGGAAAGGGATATTGGACATGTTGAATTCATCGGAATGGTATTGTTCCACCACCAAAAATGTTACAAACCAGTTGAAACCGATAGAAGACAACCTGTCGACCTCTGCGCCACAATCTCTTGCCGACTGCACTGATAGGAGTCCGTCCGCAAGATTACTGTGATCCAGTTCGATTGTGTAGCCAGTTATGGCTACGAACTAGAGCCAAACTACTTACCGTGGCCCCGTGTATTACAGTCTGGACTATTTTCCGACTACCTTAACCTTCTAGTAGTCTGGTCCTAATACGTTACTGAATCTGCCCAACCGCCTGTGAGATGAGGAACAGTGAGAGAGATGAAATTTACTCATTACTTATGTAAATTGTGCACCGGCTGACCGACAATTCAATTAGGAGCTAATTGGGTGGCCCAAAATGTTTACATACAGTAGAACGCGCGGTATGATGGCTATCGTGGACCACAAGGCGAAACTGGTAGGCTGGAAGATGCGCGTGCGAACAATAGCATCCGAAGTGCCGCATTTACTTCAAAGCCACAAAGTCTGTAATGGGGTAAAGCTGGGTCAAAAGAAAAAAGAATCTCCAAATCCCCGAGATGGGAGATGTTTCAGGTGACTGCAGTGGTGCAGTAGACGTTACCAAACAAGGACGAGGAGTGAATTTGAAAGAGGGGTCACTACTTTAGTAACCAGTTCTAAAGGCAAGGCTCTTCCACCTCGCCTGGAGTCCAGAGAGCTGATAAAATTATTTTTGTTTCGAAGTTAACCCTAAAGTAATCCTCCGTCTCCCGGAGAAAACAATTTATCCAGCTTCTATAGAATTTTCACCAAACTATAATCTCCAAACAAATACAGAAAGCACCAAAAAGCGCAGAAAAACACATCATGTGTACGCATATATTTCGACAAAATATACTTCTCAGAATCTATGCCGACCTGCTCCTCACATCTTTAATCCTCTATATCAGCCCATGTAACTTCTTTCATGACATCTAGAGACCCCACGTAGTCCCCAAACATGCCTTTGAACGGCTCATGATTGCCTATTCCTTTCAGCAACGAGTAAAGCTTATCTGACGTTTCTCCAACCGGATGAATAGTCGACAACACTTGGACCACCTAATTCATCTCTTTCCCTCCCCTGTGACTTGATTCGACCTCCCTCTCTTCATCCCCAGACTCCTTAACTACCTTTTCTTCATCCTCCAACAATTACTCGCCTTTTTGCCTTCACTCGTCTCATAGACGAGTTATGGGGCCACTATTTCCACAAAAAACTCCACAAACCCTACCACTATCCATTTACAAGTACCCCTACCACACCTCTTATACTTCAATCTCTACAGGATGCCGAGTGACGAGCTCTGCCAGGGACTAGCTGGCTTGAGGACGCAAATATTCCTCTGTGTTGGTTCGCCGGAGGTCAAAAGGGCCTGGAAGGTGAAGGGAAACGTATGTCTGGATTTCGAAATGGAGCGATAGGGACAAAGTCCGTACATGGTGGCGGTAAAGGGCGCGTAAAATTTCAAAAAAATTATAGAACCTCAGATAAATTTTCGCCAGCTCCTGATGAGTTTAATACAGCTAACAACTGCTGATTGACATGCTTGTTGAATAAAAATGGACGGAAATTGTATTTGGGGTGGGCATTACTGGAAACCGTCTTATTAAGGAGATGATTTATGGTGAAAATCACATTTTAGTAATCCTGATTATTACAAAAAGTTTGGGTAGAAAAGATTAAATAAAAAAATAAAAGACAAAAATATAGTTACTGGAAATTAATAAGGTAAATGTAACTAAAAAATAAAAAGAAAAAAGAAAAAAAATAGAAACGGAAAAATCGTCGCGTAAAGGAATGAAGAATGTAAAGAGAGAAACATAATGAAAAATAAATTATGTGCGTAAAGATAAATTATTCGGTTTCTCGCTTCACTTTCTGCATACATCATTGTAAAAACGGTCTCAATCAGGACATTTAACGCTCGTGTGAACAAATTCTGGAACAAATACAGCTATTCGGTGAGAAAAGTTAACCTTTCCGAATAATTAATGGCCGAACCGGATTTTCAATTTCAATTTACTGCTATATTTTCTGTGGCTGGCTCATCGGCGGCGAAAAGTTCCAAATTAAGTTCAAGAAGACAGTACGGTACATGCCTACTGAAAGGATGAAAATTATAACGCCACTATCACACAGCCACAACACAGCAATATGGACCTTTCATTTCTCACTTGCAGACTCGCCTTCCGCCACATCTATGCTGCTGCCCTAATGACATCATTTCTCAACAAAAATACCATTATCACCTCTATACGCTGGGAAACAACGCTAAAGAGCCACTTAGTGTTGTATTTCACTTCACAGACCTTACAGCTTTACACGAATTCACTGCATCTACTGTACTGTAGATTCAAACCACTGATAACCTTGCAACCAGTGCTACTAGGCTCTTTGCTGTCATTACACCTTCCTTACAGTTCTGAGCACAGCGTTTGACCCCATTGGTACACTTGGAATAGTTACGGGCGAGTTTCACACTGGGATATTATATCATTGCTTTACCAATCAAAAGTCGCCTTGCTATCCCATGCCACCTGGACCAATGTACTTCTTACATCTTGTCAGAGTATGTCACTCGTGCCGACTACAATTCTGAAAGCGCTACTTACGATACCGTCAGGGCTATTTTACGGGAAAACCTTTGAACTCGCTACTGTTAGACTGCATTTTCCTTTAGTTTGTAGCTATCTTCAGTTCTATATAAACCCTGGTTTGGAGCGGCCGGCTTAACCCAGCCAGCCTCAACCAAAGTTTCAACCACAGTTCTACCTTGATCTGCTTGTGTGCGCTTAACACCCCACATCGTGGTAGCATCGCAAGTAAGTTGTGCCTTATTGTGCGTTTTTCCAATCCGCCAGCTGGGATAAAATCTCAACTAGATTTATCTCAGCTGCCCGATTGCAAACAGAGACTAACCCTGTGTTTTTCACTCTGACCCTTACGTGGTAACCCACAGTTTCGTACAACAGCAAGTCAAAGGGCCCCCCTCCGTCGCCGTCAGAGTACGACTCAGAAGACCTCGCCGACTTTCGTTCCCCGCCCACCTCTCCATTAGTACCGATTGGCGAGGAAGAAGGACCCAAGACTCCGCCTCGTCCGTCGACTCCGAGCACCCCGATCGCCTTACTCAGCCCCGAGGAGCCCAAGACTCCGACGCCGACTTTCCAAGATCTTGTCTTACCCCGAGCACTTGCAGGGGCGCCTGCCTTTCTTACGGTCGAAGAGCCTCGCACCCATTTTCGATCGTTTGCCCTACCCCCATCGACCGGCCTTCGATCCTTACCCCCGGTCCCGAGGAAGCCGTCGCGTCCGACCGTCTCGAACCCGTCAAGGCCACCGACAAGTTCAAGGGCTCCTCCGAGAAGGCTTCAAGTACTGCCGGACGCCGCCTCTGTGTCCATCCAAAGGGTGGTAAACCATCGAATCCGCAAAGCTAGGCCCTCGAAAAGGACGCGGATGAACAAGAACCCGAATTCCTCTCCGTTCCATTGTCTTCATTGTCAAGTGACCTGCTCCGGTCGCGTTCAGTACTTCGAGCACCTCCATTCCCGTCGTCACATCCGCCGTACAAGCAAGAAGGAGTACAAGTGCAAGGACTGCAATATTGAGTTGTTCAGTGAACAAGACCTTGTCCGCCATCAGAACGGGGCTCAGCATCGACTCACAGTCAGAGGTCACAATTAGTATCTTTGTTTTCAATTAAAATTGCTTGTTTTTGAGTAAGAAAGAGGAAAATAAGCAATAAGTTCATTTCTCAATCGACTTCGTGTGTGTGTTGTGTTCACCCTTCCGCTGTGATTGCAAGCTTTCCTCTGCTGCCCCCAGATCCTTGTAGTAGAACTTACAATTGTAAGTCCGTATCGCCATCAGGACCTAGACAGGACAACCACCGCAAAGCAAGAATCGGAAGAAGGGCTACTATAACGCACCCGACGTGACTGACGTCAACCCTTACGTCAGAGAAGGAACTTTTCGGAAGTGCTCCTGGCGGATTTGAACCCGCGACTACCTCACCAGGAGCTGCTCACACTTAACCACTAGGTCACCAAGACCGGAATTTGAAGGTGCAAGGAGAGCCAATCAGGTTATAAATCACAATTTTTTCAAAAATCATTGCTTGGTCCATCTTCTGCGCCTTACACGCCGAACTTCACGTTTCGACCTCTGGCGTTTGATTCACTAGGTGCCCCTTCTCCTGAAACTATTGCATTTATCGAGGAGTTAGTTCCGCGGATCGCGTCCAAGTGTCACTCGACAGTTGGCGTTATCCGCCGCCGTATTTACCAGCGACTGAGTTGCACCCTCTGGTCATCCATCGCTGAAGCTATCCTGTCGCGAGCCCCGATGCGCATGGACGACGAAGTACACCCGGTTAGATCTTAACCGTATAGTTAGGACGTGCGCAGTCCCCAGTAGATACTGAACGCATTAAACTTCTTTCTTTCTGGCATTTTGAAAAACCAGCTTGCTGGAGGCTTCGCATCGTGGGTAGTTTGCCCAGGAATCATCTAGGAGACTCTCTGTTTCTCCAGGTGTTACAGAAATCGTGTACACGTATCACCAGATGTACACGTGTAAGGTCGGAAACTTCTCTCAGATACCAGGCCAAATACTGTTACTGGCTTTGTGAACCTAATCGCTATGGATCAGCCCCAAGTCACCCTAGAGTCCCTTACGCAAATGGTACTTCAGTTGCAGCAGAGTCTCGAACATGCCAATAACCAGATTGCGGCACACAGATCAGAGCTTTCTATTGCAGCGCAAAAGGTATCCTCCCTAGAATCTGAACTCATAAACGCCCGAAACCAGGCCAGTTCGTCAAGTAATGTCCCAGTGGATAGGCAGGCTGGCCCAAAGAAAAACAAGCCAACTACATTCACTGGGAAAGGATCAATTGGCAGCTGGTGTGTTCAGATGGACAACTACCTCGGAGGAAATGATGGCAATGGACCCCTAGACATAGCGCTCAGCTACTTAGCTGGCAATGCCGATGAATGGTGGATGGTCCACTCCAAGACAGCAGAAGGGAAAGGAATAAATTCCTAGCAGACCCTGAAGGATGCTTTGATCCAGCGTTTTGAAACACTGAACAAGGAGAAGATCGCTCGAGACAAACTCGCCCGCTGGAAACAAGTCAAAGACGTTCCTACCTTCAACGAGGACTTCAACAAAATTATACTCGACATCCCCGATATTGGAGTTAAAGACCAGATAGATCGTTACTCTCGCGTTTTAAAGCTCTATATCTGGAAGGCGTTGTGCACCAAAGAATACGTCAACCTCTCCGACCTAATGAGGGATGCTGAGCGAGTGGAGTGGGCCTATCGGCGTTCTGGACCCGGTACCCTACCAAAGTCTTCTGGAGGGAAGAATGGAAATGGAAGCTCTTTTGCTGGAACCAGAAGTCCAGTGCCAATGGAAATTGGGAACGTAGAAGTAATACCGGGTTCGAAAAGAAACGCCCCAACTTACAGAAGCTTGACAAAGAAGAACGTGAAAGATGTATGCGCGAAGGTCTCTGTCTCAGGTGCAGACAGAAAGGACACATGGCCAAGAACTGCCCAAAAGCCCGGACGAACTGATTGAAGGTCCCCAGTCAGTTCCAGTCATCGCAGAACCATTAAAAACCTTGTGTTAGACAAAGAAAGTCGAGATTTATCATTGAATCAAACAAAAAGTCCATCGTGTCCTCCATCAGATCGAATGCAACGTTCATTGAAACATTCTCCCCTGCATTCGGAGAAGTCACAAGGGTCTTCTCATTGTCAAGCGTAAAATTTCTGGTGGGCCAGCAAAAATCCTCATAGACCCTGGTGGTGAGATCAACTTCTTGAGTGAATCATTTTGCAAGAAACATTAAATAATGACCAGAGACTCCAGAGAGCTTGCTGAAATGGCCAACGGTGCGGACCAGATACTTCAAGAATTGGTAAATGCTGTCATTGTACACATTAACGCCTATACTGAACCTCTGTACTTTGCGTAAGCCCATTGAAGCGTTATGATGCAATTCTTGGGAAAGAATGGTGCGCCTCGCATGGGGCAAAAATCAATTGCCTTAATAATGAGGTGAAAATCGAACATAAAGGAAATTCATTCACATTTATTGCTGATGATGCTGTAGTGAGTCCTTTTGTATCTTTCAATACTATAGTTAGTGATTTCGATGAGAAAAAAGAGTTATTTGCAGTTTTACTTAGACCTTTACATTCTAGTGAACCAAGAGCACCCGTATACCCTCGAGACATACCGAAGGTTCTGGAAACATTTGCTGATGTGTTTCCAGAAAAGCTCCCAAAGGTTTGCCACCGAGAAGGAACAAGATTTGAAATATAATTAAAGGAAGGAGCAGAACCACAGAAGAAAGGTCTCTATAGACTTCCTGGCAAAGAGATGTCAGAAATCCGAAAACAGTTGGACGAGCTACTGGAAGCTGAGTTTATGAGACCAAGTAAGAGCCCCTGGGGGGCCCTATTCTATTTGTAAGCAAGAAGGATGATAGTCTACGGATGTGTGTGGATTACAAGCCTTAAACCGGCTTACTGTAAAAAACAGCTATCCCTTACCACGAATTGACGACATTTTCAACCAGCTTAAAGGAGCAAAGTTCTTCAGAAAATTGATCTTAGATGTGCTTATCACCAGATTAGACTACATGAAGATTCGATTCCATTTAACGCCTTCAGAACACGATACGGGCACTTTAAATTTCTTGTTCTGCCGTTTGGACTCACTAATGCCCCGGCAACTTTTATGAACCTAATGAATGACATTTTCAAGGATCAGCTCGACTTATTTGTGATCGTCTATCTGGATGATATTCTCATCTACAGTAAGACATGGAAGGATCACTTGGATATATTCGAACTGTACTCGAAATCCTCAGAAAAGAAAATTTGTTTGGAAAATTATCTAAATGTGTTTTTGGAGTTACAGAAGTGGAGTACCTAGGACACATCATTTCTCGAAGCGGTATTTCTGTTGATCCAAATAAGATAAGTGCAGTCATGGAATGGCCGATACCAAAGAATAAGCAACAAGTACAATCTTTTCTTGGTTTTGTCAATTATTACCGGAGATTCATAAAAGGCTGTCAGTTCTTGCAAAACCTCTGACAGAATTGACGAAAAACGTGAATTTCCAGTGGAGCCGCTCTCAATATGATGCCTTCAAAGTACTCAAGCAAACACTTTGTAGCGCACCGGCTCTCAGAAATTTCGACGCCACACTGCCTATCTACGTAACCAAAGATGCATCACATATGCAATTGGTGCAGTGCTGGAACAGAAGAATTAGGTTCTAAAAGGCCGGTCGCTTTTGCGTCCAGGACTCTAATGATGCGAAAAAAACTATGCGGCCCATGAAAGGGAACTTTTGGCCATTGTAGATTCCCTAAAGTGGTGGAGATCCTACCTTTATGGTAATTCATTCACCATCACTCGGACCAATATCCCCTAAGATACCTAGAAACCCAAGAAAACTTGTCCCCGAGACAAATGAGATGGCTGGAAAGATTAATTAATTTAGACTTCAAGATAATGCCCATCTCAGGAAAATCAAATGTAGTGGCGGACGCACTATCGAGGCAACCACAAGATGTGCCGTCACCTGATCATCGAAACAATTCATTACTCCAAGAAGTTATTTCCAAACATCCTCAGAATCCAATAACATTTCGACCATATCATTCACGAACACTGAGTTAGTGGGGTTGGCAGAAGAATATGGTAGGGATGAGAACCTCAGAACCCATTATCAAGATCCTAAAGCTCCCTTTGAGCGTCGAGGGGTGCTTCTACTTAGGAACAAGAAGATCTGTGTACCAGAAGGAAATTTCAGAGTCAAGCTCCTGCATGACTATCATTCCACGCCTAACACGGGACACTAGGAATAAGCAAAACTATCAACAGATATCTCCAAAGTTTTATTGGAAAAATTTGAGATCGGATGTAATCCGATACGTACGTTCCTGCCAATGCCAGAGAACCAAAGCAACCAATCAGAAGCCCTCAGGTCTTTTACAACCACTAGAACCACCGAAAACCAAATGGACCCACATAACCATGGATTTCATCACACCTCTCCAAAGTCGAGAAGTGGAAACAACGGCGTGTTAACAGTCGTTGACAGTTTTCTAAGATGATCAGAATAATACCAACGAAACCAAACACAGATGCTCCCGAAACAGCACTGTGTTCAAGAATCACGTATACCGAAATCATGGATTACCAGAAATATCATATGTGACCGAGATCCCATCTTCATGAGCAAGTTTTGGACAAAACTTTTTGCTCTACTAGGAACAAAGATATCCCCCTCCTCTGCATACCACCCACAAACTGATGGACAATCGGAGATAATGAACAGGAAAATAGAGAAATGATCCGTGCTTTCGTTAGCTTCGACAAATCAGATTGGGATAATTACCTGGTAGACTTTGAAGTTGCTTACAACTCCTCTGTGAATGTAACCACAAATTTCTCACCATTTTTCCTCAATTATGGAATTCAACCACGAACAGTACCCTTAGATGTTTTAGCGTCAGACATCCAGCGGCAGCAGGTTTCCTAAAAGATATGCAAGAAGCAGTAAGGAAAGCCCAGAATCAGATCCGAAAATCGAATGAGTCCACCGCTAAATATGTAAACAAGAAAAGAAGGCCGTCTACGTTCAAGATTGGTGATAAGGTTTGGCTATCAACTAAGAACTTATCACTTGAAGATACGGCTGGATCACGCAAACTGAACCCAAAGTATTGTGGTCCCTTTGAAATAACAGAGGATGTTAACGTGTGACGTACCGTCTGCACTTATCTCAACCGATGATTGACAGAGGAATCCATAATGCGTTCCACGCTAGCCTCTTGAAACCGTTCTTTGAAGATGAATTCAACCGAAAATTCCACCTCCGCCACCTCTCCAATTTCAACATGGACATGAGGAATACGACGTTGAATCTATACTCGCTCATAAGAAATAACGTGGAAAAAGTAAATTCCTTATCAAATGGAAAGGGTACGAAGATCATGAAAACTCGTGGCTTCCCGAATCATACCTCAAGAACTCACAAGAACTTTTGAATAAGTACAAGCAGAACTTCAATAATCGGGGCGTTTTTTCTCTGTAGGGGGAGTGATGTTGTATTTCACTTCACAGACCTTACAGCTTTACACGAATTCACTGCATCTACTGTACTGTAGATTCAAACCACTGATAACCTTGCAACCAGTGCTACTAGGCTCTTTGCTGTCATTACACCTTCCTTACAGTTCTGAGCACAGCGTTTGACCCCATTGGTACACTTGGAATAGTTACGGGCGAGTTTCACACTGGGATATTATATCATTGCTTTACCAATCAAAAGTCGCCTTGCTATCCCATGCCACCTGGACCAATGTACTTCTTACATCTTGTCAGAGTATGTCACTCGTGCCGACTACAATTCTGAAAGCGCTACTTACGATACCGTCAGGGCTATTTTACGGGAAAACCTTTGAACTCGCTACTGGTAGACTGCATTTTCCTTTAGTTTGTAGCTATCTTCAGTTCTATGTAAACCCTGGTTTGGAGCGGCCGCCTTAACCCAGCCAGCCTCAAACAAAGTTTCAACCACAGTTCTACCTTGATCTGCTTGTGTGCGCTTAACACCCCACACTTAGGCTTCCCGCCAAGCCCCGGAATCCCGCTACTCATTTTTCATCTCTGCTGTGGCTAGATAAATGTCTTCAAAGACCACGCTGTTGACCTCTTAATTCCATATTTCAGCAAGTTACAGCGCCAAAACTCGGTTCTAATGCGCGTTCGCTCCATGTGTTACGCGTTACAACAGTTGAATGGGAGTTCCAGGACCGCATCCCCGTCCCCGGAACCGATTAGCTCCATTCATACATTCTTACGCAACCATAAAACACTTCCTTTTAGTCTCTGGGCTCGCCTGTTCGCGTTTAATACCACTTTTGCCCCCTGCTAAAATCCAACACATGCCCAAAGACGACAAGAATCCGCAACTAAAGCCGCTGAGATTGGTCACAGTGGAATTTTTCGCGATCCTGGGCGCAAAAAGCCCACCAACAATTAACTAAACTCTCTCCAACAGCCTTATGACCTCCTCTAGCTTCTCCTTCCACTCAATCACATTTGACTTCCTGGATGCACCGTCAAATGCCACCAATCGCCATCATAATGAAATTATCCCGAAAATCTACAGTCGCTTCTTTAACAGTACCGCTACTTTTTGTTGAATAGAATGAATTGATTTACCGCTTCGGTGCCCGAGTCAGGTACAAGTTGACCTACTGAGTCAAACTAAATACTAACCGATCGGTAACGACTTGAACAAAAGTCTAAGGGAGCCACTACAATGATTCTAACTTACCCGTACGGATTAATTACTGCTGACGCAGTGAGAGCGACACTAGACCGTTCGGATAAGTGAGACGACAACAAAATACGAATAGACTGGCCCTTACCGGTGTTTTGTTGCCCCATTGTAATTCCGACACGGTGAAATAAAACAGAGAATACATGCACGTATGCATATACCATTGAGGTTCCGGCTTCCCGTTCTCGGTAATTAGATTTTGGATGACTCAGACCTGAGTCATTCCGACACGCCCCCTCGAGGGCCGGGCAAGGCGGATTCCGATATGCAACCAAGCCGTTCTCGGTGTTGAAGCAGTGCATCTCCAATGATGATCTTGGTCAGAACGTCTGCTCTGTTTTCTGTCGACGGAGTGTAGTGTACTGTAACCGTTCGGTGAGATACAGCATCCTTGACGTAGTGATACCGGATACCAATGTGCTTGACCTTACGGAGTCCCTGTACATCTTCCGTCCATCAGATAGCACCCAGGTTGTCCTGGAAAAGCACAGTAGCTCTCCGTTGCGGACAATTCATTTCCTTAAGAACCGACCGGACCCAGACTACTTCACGCACACAGGTGCTGAGGGCGTAAAACTCCGCTTCGGAAGTAGACAGTGTAGTTGCAGACTGCAACCTAAACTCCACACAACAGGACCACCGTTGACGGTCAACAAATAACCAGATCGGGAGCGACGATGAGAGTGATCGCGGGCCCAGTCCGCGTCACTCCAAGCCTTCAGCTTGACCTGTCCATCACCGTTCGGTAGAAAGATACCAATGTCCTGCGTACCGATAAGGTAGCGGACTACATGCTTGGCCATCTTCCAGTGCTTGACTTCCGGTGCGGACTGAAACTTACCCAACATTGATACAGCTGTAGCAATGTCCGGTCGGGTTCGGGTAGCCAGAAAAAGTAGCAAACCTACGATTCTCCGATACGGTACGTTCTCCATTGCCCTTGTCTCCGTAGCGGTCAATATCTTCCTCTCTTCGTATAGAGAGTGCGATAGCGGTAGCGGGGAAGGTGATGGATTTGCATCCTTCATTCTGGCGGCCTCGATGATCTTGCTGATGTACGGTTGCTGTGACAAGAAAGTACCGTCCGGAGTTTGTTGAACTTGCACACCAAGGAACTGCGTACACTCTCCGAGTTCGGAAGTCACGAATTGCTTCGACAGCTCCTTCTTCACATCAGATACTGTACTTTCCGACCCGGTAATCAGAATGTCGTCCACATACACCAACAAGAACACCGTTTCGGAACCTCGAACGCCAATAAAAGACAGTCGTTAGACTTTGACATTCTGAATCCGAGTCGGTGTAGTACCTTAGCAAGGGTCTTATACCACAGCTTAGGAGCTTGGCGTAGACCGTAAAGGGACTTCAGAAGTCTGACAATTTTCCGAACGGAGTTGAACGATGTCCCAGGGATGTGGGGAAGCCTGACCCAGACTTCTTCCGATTCGGACAGGGGTGCGTACAGGAACGCCCCCTTAACATCAAGGTGCTGTGTCTTCTAGCCCTTGGCTCCGGCTACTGCCAACAATATCCGAACGGACTCGATGCAGGCGACAGGAGCATACAGCTCGAACTCCAGAAAGTCTGCCTCATCTTGGAAGTTTCCCCTGGCCACTAATCGGCCTTTAAACCGTTTCGGATACCCTTTCTCATCTCTCTTCAACTTGAGGATGACTCCGGACGGAAGAATCTTAACTCCTGGTGGGGGGACGGACTTCTCGTCCCATGTCCCGGCATCACGGAGGGTGCTGTACTCCTCGTTGATTGCCTCAATCCACTGCTTCCGCTCGGATGACTTGAGTGCCTCGGACAATTTGGGGTCGTCCGAGGTTGAGACGAACTTCGGCATGGCCTTATGACTGTACCTCACCGATCGGACAGGACGCAAACCGGGACGATTCGAACTTCTTGTTTCCGGTTCGGGTTCCTCTTCTCCCTCATCAGGGATGTGTGTGAGCATGTCTTCCGTGATCGGATGGCCAGGTCCCTCACTAGAGGAGGAGGATGACGATGAGGAACAATCTTCGTCCCCGTCGTTTTTGCCACCATCGCCCCCTGACCCACTTGGGTCAGTTACTGTAGTTTCCGATCCGGACAGCGGGATGTCGACATAATCTGAGTCAGAGTGGTCTCCTCCTTCGTCAGACGACAGTTGGACTTCCCCGCTGCGGAGCAACTGAAAGCCAGGGAACTCATCCTCATACGCACGGACATGTTTTGTCCTGACAATTCCTGATGCGGTCAACACGAGGTATACACCTCCACCGTCATGTCCCACACACAGGCCTTCCTCTACCTTTGACTGAAGGTCGGTAGCCTTTCCGTGACGGGGTGATAGAGCATACGACAACCGAACGGCTTGATGTACTGTAGCTCGGTTGACTGATACCCGTACAAGGAGTCAAAGGGAACTTTCCCTGTCTTGGAGTGCAGAACCATGTTCTTGCACGCGGTCACATGCCTGAGGGCATAATGCCAATACCCGCTCGGTAAATTTGCTTGCAACAGTGCAGCACGGGTCATTGACATGACAATTCCATGATACCGTTCGGACAGCCCATTTGATGCTGGGGTATAGCTTGTAGTCGTACTGACTTCAACCCCATCCGCCCGAAGAACGGCCTGTGCCCTTTGAAACTCCTTTCCGCCATCGGTGTGAAGGACCGGACAACTGTGCCCGATTGCTTCTCGAATTTCTTGACGAACGAGAGCACGGCATCTGACGCTTCACCTTTCTTCCGGACGGGCACAGTGTGGACGTATCTGGAGTACTCGTCCACGATGGTGACAAAGTACTTATGTCCTCCCTCAGACGCCGTTCGGATTTTCCCCTTAGTGTCAGCATGTAAATGACCAAGCGCTCTTGCGTTGGTCAGACTTCCTTGATACCGTTTACGGAACTTTGACTTGGTGCATACCACACAGCCTTTCGGTGTGGGGACCAACTTGGGAAGAATTCCGTCTCTGATGTGCCGCCTGATCTGCGGCAGAGTGAGGGCGTGGCCTAAACGGAGGTGCCACGCGTTTGCCGAATTGGTCTTTGTCGTATCCTTTTCCCGGACGGTCCTGTACTCGACTGCTGGACGGGGATTACAGGTTCTTCTTGAACGACTTCCCGATCGGTCTCATCAGGGGATTCAAATTCCCCTTCACTTTCCGTGTCGGTGCACTCACTTTCGTCATCCGACAAAAGTTCGGGAGTACTGTCCCCTTCTTCGGACGGTTCTTTCTCCGAAACTTCTACTTCCGCACGGTTTGATTGGGCACTGTACTCCCTGGCAATAGCCATTGACGCGCGGACTTGATCCTGATCCAGTGCTGTAAGGTCAACCGGAACGGATTCCTGACGGTCAGAGATGTAGAACAACCCATCTCGACCTTGCTTTGCATACCCGATAACGGAGTTACAGTCCTCGGTGTCAATCAACAACGCCATCCCTGGCATGAACAACACGTTGATTCCCTTCTTAACGAGGGCCGGGACGGATAGCAGACTCATTGCAGTGTCCGTAGCGACCAACGTATCCGACAGTGACACCCGAACGGGACCTTCTTCACTGTACCAAGTTACCGGTCGGACTCCTTTCTCATCTGCAATTACAGTCGAATCATCTGCCAGTGCGATGGAGACGTCGCAATCCGTTCGGTTTTCCACACGGTCCGCAAACGGTGTCATGTGTGACGTCGTTCCGGAGTCCAACATCATCTGGTCAGTCCTCCGTTTCGGTTTGGCCATAGCAGAGCGCTGCTTGGACTTCTTCTTGGTCCTACTGCCCGTTTCGGTTTCTTGTCCTCAATGGATTCATCCTCCAGGCGGAGCTTTCGTCTTCTTTAGACGGCTTCTTGCCACCTTTGCGGCGGCCGAGTCGGTTGTTTGGGTTGTGTGGGTTGTCCCAACAATCCGCTCTCTTGTGTCCCGGACGGTTGCAAAAGGTGCACTTCAACTTGGCTACCTTTGCCGTTTGGCCTTTCTCCGAATCGGACTTGAGAGCTTTCCACTCCTCGATGAGCCTTCCCGCAACGGACTCCCACGTTATGTCCTTCTCGGCTAACGTCTGATAGCGGCCGTGACGGGTGCAAGCTCAGGGACCCCTACAGAGGCCACGAGAATACCGACGGTGAGAGTGTCGTCGAGCTTGGCATCCATGTTGCGGAGCTCCTCGACGATGCCAGCCATCTTGTCGATGTGCTTGGCCATGTCTGACTTCAGACTCTTGTACCGAACGGAAACCAACTCGGAGATCTTGGTAATCTTGGAGGCAGTTGACGTAGACCGATAACGGGCATCAAGCTTCTCCAGCATCTCCATAGGTTTCCCTATCACAGTACGGACGACACGCAGGGCGTGATCACTGAGGGCGCCAACAACAATGTTGCTGGCCTGACGCTGACACTCAGCGAACTTTGCTTGAGCGTCTGTATTTCCCGATACGGTAGAGGTAGACAGTACCTCATCGAGATCCTTGGCCGAGCACGCGGCCTCCACACGGATTCTCCACAAACCGTAATCGGACTTGTCGTCAAGCGGACGAATACGGAGCTTCTCTTGATCTGACATACTGTACGACGACCGAAACGGACAACTAAGCGGTGTTAAGATACGAAATGCAGGGCTAGACAGTAGAACCTGGGCCCATAACCTGTTGAATAGAATGAATTGATTTACCGCTTCGGTGCCCGAGTCAGGTACAAGTTGACCTACTGAGTCAAACTAAATACTAACCGATCGGTAACGACTTGAACAAAAGTCTAAGGGAGCCACTACAATGATTCTAACTTACCCGTACGGATTAATTACTGCTGACGCAGTGAGAGCGACACTAGACCGTTCGGATAAGTGAGACGACAACAAAATACGAATAGACTGGCCCTTACCGGTGTTTTGTTGCCCCATTGTAATTCCGACACGGTGAAATAAAACAGAGAATACATGCACATATGCATATACCATTGAGGTTCCGGCTTCCCGTTCTCGGTAATTAGATTTTGGATGACTCAGACCTGAGTCATTCCGACACTGTTTGCCCGAGATCCAACAACATCTAAGATCTACCATACAGTCTTCTACAGTGATTTCGTCTCTTTCAAAGCCCTGTCTCACTATGCTGACAACAGCATTTTAGGTTCCTTCGTAACTATAGGGTCAGACGCTTGTTACACACAGCATACTTTAAAAAAGATCGTGGTCAATCGCGGGACACGACTGAGCTGTCCTACCAGACCCAGTAATTCGCGATCTGCATTAAGGTGTAATAGAAGATTTAATTACTGTACCGGTAAGACAGCGGCTTCCTCTCTATTTCGACTGGAAAAATTATGTCTTTCTATAAACGATAATATCTACCAGCGAGAGATTCATACCAGTCTCATTGAATCAAAGAAAGACGGAGAAGAGAAATAGAAATATTGAACAGAGCGTACTTTGGTTGGGTATGAATGACCAAGGGAATTAGACTTAGGCGGGATAATTCATAAGACTCGGAACCAAATCGAAGCTTGTCACAGTGCCGCAATCGACGGGGTACATATATAAAACTTAAACAATAAATAAAACGTTTTTTGACGATGGCCCGGACTGATTCCTCAATAACTCGACGGACTAATCATCTAAAATGCACACCCTCGTACCGAGACAGATCCTATGACGATATGTTGTATGGGAGCGAAGCGCCAATTCAATGTATAGTGTGTTGTGGCACACGTGTCTAACCGTGGTGCGCTTCAGGGCGGTGATGGAAGCCATAACGGGTGCTAAATTAGTGATGAAAGACAGTTTATTAAAAAGGGGCAGAAGCGGGCTCTTCAATAATACAACAGATGGTGTAGACTATGATTTCCTTCTTATTTATTTTCCTTCATCCCGGTTACAAAAGGTTTGGTACTCAATATATAAATAAAACATGGTTATGAGACGATAATGTTTCGGAACCCGTTGTGTTGCCTGAGTTTGAATCGTTTCAATGCAAATAACATAGCTGAAAATTGTAATGTTTCAAGGCACATAGTGCCTTCTGGGTTTGAAATGGTTTACTGCAAATATTAAGGCTATTTATTAATTGAAATTTGAACAGGGCTCGAGCAGCCAGTGTAAAATTTCGGTGCGGACCCACTAAACAGATCCAAAGTGGACACGTAAAGGCTCTAATATACAAAATGCCTAATCTTATGTCTCGAAAAGCAGATTCTATTGTACGAGTGCAACAGTGAAAAGCAAATCAATGCTATTTACTGTTTTATTGCCCTAATCAAAATGCGGAGACATTTCTACGTCAAAAACCAGGAAAGTGAGGTGCTGCCTATATTATATACATGAAATGGGACGAAGCAGCGTAGGATATGCTTACGAATGCTGAAAAATCAATCACTATTTACTTTTGAGGATTAACAGAAGGTCCGAGTAACATCGTCGTGACTACCAAGTTGAGGAGAGCAATTCAAAGAACGTCTCTCGAGGATACGTCGTTCCCCCCACTTGTCGGGGTAAGGACACTGTACGAAACACACACCAACCGTTGAGTTGGTATCAACATGGCCGATGATGAAATGCTACAGGCCTTTGGACCGCATTATGGCTGTGGAACAGGAAATGAGACCTGACGAGCGTAAGGGAATAATCAGTGGAGAAGACCTTGTTTCCAGCATGATTGGACAATGAAGAGTCTCGTACAGGGTTATTTTGATTGATCGAGCACACCCAGCACTAGAAAGTCATGCTGCAAAGACCCCACTTGATGAAGATGAGGAGACGGACTACTCCAGATACGCATCCTTCGAATTTCCGACGGCGGTCCAAACACACCCTCCAGCAATCTTCATCCCGCGTGACGTCAATTGGACTCATGATTGGGCTCGAAGAGTGGTTTAAAACTACAGATAAAAATCGGAACTTCAAGAACATACGTTAATTCTAAACGCTGGGGCATGACACGAGCGAAGTATAATTGATTTCGAATTAATTATTGAAGTGCTAAAGGCTAGTTGAATATGGAACGGTAAAATACTGGAACCTCTTGAAGTGAAGTCCCAATCAATGGACGCAACGTATTAGGCCCTGCGCAAAAAGACGCGGCTATCTTGAATACAGTGTAGTTGACGCTACAGGAGCAGATCATTTGGAACGGATGACTGCTGTGGACAGATTTTCAACCCGCATGTGCCCTGCAGCAAAAAAACATCGTAAAAAACTGGCATCAAAGGTTATCGAGATTCTATCCAATCCGCCAAGCTGGCCATAAAACCAGGATCCACCAGCATCAGCAGGACGCAAATGAGACCGGAAAAGGTGGGGCATGGGGCTTTGGAAGGGGCTCATCCTTTAATAGCTCTGGTACTGCGCATAATAATAATGTAGGTAGTAGCTCTGGTAAATATGGAAAGCACTCAGTGAAAATTAAGGCTACCTAGTCTAATCCGCTGACTGAAAATAAGAAACAAACCACAGGAAATCCCTCCGGAGGGTACACTTTTGCACAAAACAAGGGTGATAACGCGACAGGCAACGAAAAGGATGCGTGCGCCGACGAGAGCCAGTAGTCATGTAATACTTCCGCCCACTTAGGGCGGGGACGTGTGATTGAGAGATTTAACTCGCGAAGACGAGTAGGAGGGTAGGGTACATATGATGCCATACCAATGTACAAAATGTATCCTGGGGTGGCACACTGGAGGCTGTCGACATCTGGAAGCAGGGCTAGATTGCGACAAAATAGAGCGGGAGTCAATGAAGTATTGAATCTACAATCCCCCGGACTGAGATTTGGAACCATTATAAAAGCCTCTAAAAGCACCCCCACGAAGGCCGCCTTCGCTGAAAAGACAATAGAAAAGAAAATAACGGAAAAGTTATGGATCGAAATAGATGCGAAAGAGGGGAACGCCTCCCTTACGAGTGAACGGTTTTTATTGCGTACGATTCTTCCAGAAAAATGTGTTCACAAGCAGGCTTGGTCCATCTATTCTCTCATTGGTTGCAAAGACACAAGAAAATCTCAACGTTAGAATCGTTTGCTAACCAACTAGTGCGGAGGGATCACATGGTCTCATTCGATTTGAAAGGGGGTTAAAACCATCTCCGACTACACCAAAGTATGAGAAAGTACTTCGTTGTGAAGTTTGGGCAGCAGTAGTTCCATTATTTAGCGTTACCATTTTGGGTGGAGATTGAGCGATTATTGTTTTATGCGAATCAAGAGACGGCTTGGCTGGAGGTTATTACATTATATCGACGAAAAACTGTTTTTCCCTCGGGCTGGACGACACTCGAGGAGCGGGGACTGTATTCAGGCAACAGTGGAGATCCCCCGGTTTTTGAGACGATATGGTCTACGGCTATACCCCACGAAGGGCGAGCTTGAAGAAGGCACTACCGGTCCGGAACACCTAGGGCTCATTATCGATACGACTAGAATGATCTTCACAGTCCCAGGGAGGAAGATTACGCTTGTGTAATGCATGGAAAAGGAACTACAGAACCAAGGGAGGAGGACCAGGCGCAAGGTCGAGCTAACAAAGCTGCAGTCTTTCGCGGGCGATTGCCAAAGTTTAAACTCGGTAATTCCATATACAATTTTTCGGTTGAGAGCGCTTTACGAAGCGATTGGCGACACTCGCGGATGGAACAAGACCCTGATAGGCATTGCTATCCGGTGTATAATACGTTGGAAAAGTCTAGGATCGGAACTAGCAACGAGGTCTAGAGTGACTAAAGTACGTTCTGTAGTCGATAAAGTCCACGCAGACTCATCTAATTGGGCCCGGGGCGACTATGTCAATAGAACCGTCACCCATAGGCACACAGGGCTCGTTCCAGTTATCTGGTTATTGGGAGCCGAAGATAAGATCCGCCTGTCATATAACGTACAAAGAGCTCCGAGCCGTGAGGGAGTTACTAAATGAGTTCAAAAGGCTCATTCGCACAGATCGAGATTCGGTGGTAAGGTTCTATACGGACAAAACGTGCACTATGTTCACAGTAAACAGCATGATCTCAAAGTCACGAAAAATGATGAGAGAACTCAGGAGACTGCATGCTCTAGTATGGAAACAAGGCCTGCGCCTGGATGTTCGATACATAACAAGCGCACTGAACCTTCATGCGGACTGGTTGTCCCGATGGAGGGGATTATGGGCTACTAACCGGCCAGAGCATCCAAAGTAGCCGAGAGCTCATGGATAGGGACATCGGAGGGCTATTAAAACATCCCATAGACGAGGATAAAATATGTAACGCCTCACCTAGAACTCATTCCACTTACCATACGAAAAGATTCTCGGGAGAACTTCAGAAGTATCATGCTATTACCATGGTTGCCGCACCAGCAGTGGTTGCCAGCAATGTTGGGAGCAGCAGTGCAGTTACACAGTTTGAAACCCACCGATTACTAAACAGACTGTTCGAGGTGGGGAGTTTCATGCATCCACTTCGGCACTGATGCGGAGTGCATTCAATACGAGGTGGAATCCAACATAGTCTCTTGGCAAAAAAACAGGGACGCGAAATCTGGAAGTAGGAACTGATCTAGTTCTATCAGGATGAGACGAGAATAACAACCGATCTTACGACAGTAAATGGCATAAGTTCACAACATTCTATGATGAAGATGGTAGAAATCCTTATGATTCTACGGATCATGACATTGTTGCATAATTCGGATGGTTATTCGGTGAAGCAAAGGCCTGTCCAAGCTCTATACAGAATTATGTGTCTGTGAATAACTCTACATACAGGGCAATGGGACTTAATACTCCAATCACTGGGGCTTGGATAAAAATGGCACAGGAGGAGTATGCGAGGAAGTGAGCGATGCCTACTTTAACATTGCCGCGCGTGCTGCCCAGATTTGATGACATCCATAGATTACTCTATGCTGGGCTCAAAGCGATGCAGTCCAATGATTTTCGATAGGTCCGCGCCTGTGCGGCCCAATTTTTACAGTATTAAATCATTGGGCGCCCCTGCCTTCGCAGTGATTTTGAGTTAGAATGAATACAGGTTCTGGACAGACGGAAGTTTTTCTACAATATAACGGCATTAATCACAGGAAGAAAAGTCAGAAATCGCACTGCAATACATTTATAACGTGATCTTGGCTTGTGAAGTATGTCTACAATGCATCCTCTTGATCTGCCATCCGCATGGTACAATCAACAGCTAAAAGGGAGGACAAAAACGAAATATTTGTTTATTTTTCATGGCACAGGACATAGTAGAGACCTGAAGAGACCAGGCGCACACAGGCAAGAGCAGTGGCTTAATCACGCACTGAGGAGGACCAGAATCAAAGCGCCAGATGGTGGAACGTACTTGGCACATATTGCGCGCTCTGGCTCCTCATATGCTTTGGCGGCGGGTGTGAATCTACCTATTGTAAGACTGCATCGAGACTGGCAGTTAGCAAAAACGACATTTAAGAGCAAATACTTGCATCCGCTGTATGTCACGGACAAGGCCATGAAATGGTTTGGAGACCCGATGTGTCTCTCGAACTAGTCGCCGACTTGTTTGGCTTTCTCGGCAATTTGATCATAGATCCAAAGGTGAAAAAGATGAATGGAACAAACAAATGCAATTTCATGTACAGTATTTTACAAAGAATGGAGGAGAGGAGCGCTTCATAACCCGCAATCTTACCAGACTGAGCCGACTACATTCTTTGGTGGGCTCTGACCACTCCATCACCCTCTTGAGATTTTGACGTTTCATCACTATTTCAAATTGGGCTTAGCTGAGATTTTTCACACAATCTAGCAATAGATGTCCAGAATCCTCGTGGATGTCTGTCAACGAGACGTCTAAATGAATCTTTTCCTTGTCTGGGATATCAGCTACTCTCCACGTGGCGGATACTCATAGTTTGTATTGTAGATCCTGCCACATGAGAAGAATGCAAGATCACAGGACTCCTTAACACCTCTGCACCATTGGCAGAAAAACAGCCCCATTACTGGCTGTTATCAGGAAAATTAATTAAACCACCCCATTTTGCCCCATTACTGACTGCGTCGTAAATGAAACAGGGCATGCCCTAGCAGCCACCGCCCACCGCAACTTACTAAATCTCCTCGTCTTCCACAGACCCCAGCTATCCTACCCAGACAAAATCGCCATCGACGTCATCGCCGTCCACAGAATTCAAGTCGGACCAACCCAGCCAGCTAACCGGCACTCATAGCCGCTCAGTTCCTTAAAGTCCCTGGAGTGACAGATTGGTGGCCATCTCGGTGCTCATAATAACCTCACCTGCGTGCCCAAGTGACATCTGCCCATAGACGCCTTCGGGGTTGAATTTGATAATAGGGGGGGCTTCCGGAGAAGATAGGCGCTGCTCGTCACCAGGTGGTGACGGGCGTGAGGGTTTCGGTAAACTCGAAGGAATTCTTAGCGTCGACCTACTGATTCCAATAATGGTAAAAGCGAACGAACTATCTTCGCCAGTTATTTCTGTAAGCACCCCGCTTACACCGGGAGTTTTCAATCCGATGATATGTCAGCTTGCCAAGATTTCATTGGGGGAGTTAGAGTATTTTTCGTCGCCTTGGTGTAAACAGCAGTTGAGCCTTTGCCGCGACTTTGTCTCATCTCCACTCCCGCCACCGAGTCCTACTTTTCAAAGTCAGACTTTGGGGCTGATGATGACGATTGTCATCGTCATGAAGGGGTAGATTACCGGTACAACGACTTTGACGACTCAACGAAGTCTTTCGCGGAAGCAATCACGACGTGGTCCGAGGTACCGCACATCCTCAAACCGCCTGGGCATTCGTACTTCTATCTGAGGTTTGTTGATTTCGGTCTGGTAACGGATGAAGAAGAGCAACTTCGTACCACCGGCCCCAACTTTTCGGACATTCACATACATGTTCAGCATCTCGTGTCGGACCTGCAACGGTTCGTTCACGTGCACAACATTTCTGTATGGCGGGAATACGATCTCGGGCAGGTAGTGCCTCGATTTTATCCCTGGTACAACCTCATACTAGAGCTTCAAGGACAGTTTCTCGTCGGTTGAACCGGTCCCTACGTAAGCTCTCATTCAGGATTTATGATGGAATACGCGCGGAACCACAGCTGCCCCCACCGTCCTCCAAACCAATAGGCCTCAGGTCTCCGATCCCTGTCTACCGAGCCCCTAACGCCCCGTCATCACCCAGTGATGAGCAGTCCCTATCTTCTCCGGAAGCCGGCCCTATTAAATTCAACTCCGAAGGCGTCTATGGGCAGACGTCACCTGGGCGCGCGGGTGAGGTTCTTACGAGCACCGAGATGGCCACCAATCTGTCTCTCCAGGAGCCATATAGAACTGAGCGGCTGTGGGTGCCGGTTAGCTGGCTGGGTTGGTCCGACTTGAATTCTGTGGATGGCGATGACGTCGATGACGATTTTGGCGGAGCAGGGGAACTAGGGGCCTGTGGAAGACGAGAAGGTCCAGTGACCTGGTGTGATGGATAAGTTGGCGGTTGCCAAGGCATGTTCATTCATGCTTACGACGTGGCCAATATTGGAAGCGTGTCGGGAACACAGACGCATTGTAACGGATTCTTGTCAGGAGGATTTCATAGGGATACCATTGATCCTTAGGAATAGAAACCGCATAAACCCCGTTTCGTAGGAGCTGTTTTCTCTCTGAAATCCAAAGAAGCGAATATCTTCCAAAATATAACGCAAATTCAAATCTTGATGCCATACTGTACTGTACTGTACAGTACAGTACGTTGGTGAAACGTTATCAAACGCACTCTCGGTGCCTTGTTTTCGCGGAACTTTTTTACTTTGTACTTTCCTATATTTTTGTCCACCACTGTACAGTACAGTACAGGGCGGATCGAATCTTCTCGGAGGTAAATGTTCAGCTGAAATGACAGCGGATCTAGGATCATAGCGCTACGGCACTCACACCGTCCCCGCACAGCGTTCCGGTCATTTCAATTCCCGGACCAAAGGTAACTCTCGCATTGCCCAGGATGTCAGCGAGATACTCCACTTTCATCTCTCACTTTCCCCAAACTTCCGTCCTCCGCCCCCCTCACCTATCTCTATTGTCTCCGCGCCATTCCATAATCCCTCATGTACCTCCCATTCGCCGTTGCTCTTCCCTCACCATTCCGAGATGCGTGTCAACAACCCCTTCTCCCAATCCTGCACCATCCCTTCTTTCTCGTGTATCCACCATCGTCACCAACCTCTTCCCCATCTGGACTCTACTTGCTACAGCCGCCGCTTTCCTGCGACCACCCCTCTTCGCTGCCATCCCCTCCCCCGTCGTCACCCTCTCCCTTTCCGTTCTCATGCTCTCCATGGGTCTCACCCTGTCCTTTTCCGATCTCCGCACCGCTTTCCGAAGACCCCTCATCCTTCTCTTCGCCTTTGTCGCATGTTACGTCCTCATGCCCTCCATTGCCCTTCTTCTCGCCTCATTCTTTAGCCTCTCTCCCCCGTTGGCCGAAGGTCTCATCCTCCTTGGCATAATTTCAGGCGGCCAAGCCAGTAATCTATGCACCTACATAGCTGGTGGTGATACCGCTCTCTCCGTCGCCATGACCACCCTTACTACAATGTCCGCCGTTTTCATGCTCCCCATACTTTCAGCTGTCTTGCTCAATACCGTCGTGGGTCTCAACCCTGTTTCATTGGCTACCTCAACCGCAAAGATCGTCCTACTCCCTATTCTGACTGGCGCCCTCGCAAATAAGCTCTTTCCACGCACCATCCATAGGATGAAACCATTCCTGCCCATGCTAGGCATCGCGATGCTGGTTGTGTTGATTGCGGGGCCCGTTGCACAGACCGCACCGATTTTACAGGCAGACTTTGCCACTCTGGCACTGCCCGTCGCCTTGTTGCATGTGTTGGGAGGGTTTGTGGGATACATAGTCCCCCGTTGGATAGGGGCTGGGAGAAGGTGGCTATTACGACGGGCTTTGAGACAGGATTCAAGAGTCCTGCGTTATCGTTTGTGTTGGCATGTCGCCATTTCGAAGAGATAGGTACTCGAGTGCCATCTGCGGTATCAATTATTGTACTTGCGCCATTGGCGGCTGCTTTTGCAGTGTGGGTGAGAGGAAGAACAAGGAGTCCTGCGCGCACCGCAGTAACGAGTTTGCAGGTTGTTGAGATGAGAGCGCCGAGGAATGTAGGCGCAGAAAGTGACGTGAAGGTCGCGGCAATTGAAGGAGAGTCTCCCGTTGTGTTACAGGCGGTGAGAGGTGGACGGTATAAGGTAGTTGTAGGCTGGGGCTCTCGGGCAAGGGAGGTTGGTTACTATGGTCTGCAACGAGAATTGGCGCGGGCGAGGAGACAGGGGAAAAAGATTTTGAGGGTTGAAAGGGTCTATTGACGTACAGTGATTTGGCCCGGTGATAAAGATTTGTAATGGTCAATTATGTGTACTTCTGTTGGCGTGCGAATGATACTGACCGTTATGCTACTGTGTAAAGCGATCTGATGGGGACAGCGCGCGGCGCCACGTTGAGTCCCGAAACAGCTTATTGAAACCTGCAGTTGGCGCCAAGTAACGGCTAATGCTGACGATTCGCGCGGCAAACAGGGGCATGACAGGTACATGTACAGAACGTGAGGGCAACCAGGCGCGCGGGAGTTTGATAACTATTGTCACTAAAACCAACAAAACAAAACTGTCTGGAGAGAAGTGAACGGTAGCAATGTTACATTTCCTTTAACAAGCCGTAGCAGTACTACATCAAGTACCTTCAGAGGAGGACGCACGCATCGCAGATCCTCCGCGGCTTCCCTCCAGAGTCATATCCTTTCTCCAAGTGAACATTTTTGATAGACAGGCAGGTATCCAGGAACATTGTCACATCCTGTAGGCAATATCTGCCCTGCAAACCAGATCATCGCAGGCCATCCTACTTGAAGTCACCTCTCCATCGTCATGTCAACCAGTAACCAAGGCTCTTACGTCGAGCTCAAGGTTGCTGCGGTCGAATTAAAGGGCCGGCGTGTGGATCCCTTTGTCGTGCTTTTCCGAGGCGACTCGGACACTCCGGAGCTAGGGCGCACAGAGGTTGTTTGGAGCGATTCCTCTCCTGCCTTTGTTACTGGATTTGAAGTTCCTTACGATGAGCGAGATTTGGACACTCAATTTCGCATGGTGGTGTTCAACAAGACCAGTCGCAGTGAGGAACTTCGCAAGAATTCGTTCCTTGGATATGCTGAATTCTCGCTGGAGCGTGTCTTTAGCAAGACAGATGGTATTATCGAACGGGTGTTAAGGAGCAAAGGTGGGAAGAACGACGGCAAGAGGGGCAAGCTTATAATATGCGGCGAGCGCGTGTTAATACCGAGCGTGAAGCACATGTTCAGCATTCAGTTTGGATTTTCTTACAACTCACATGCGTGGGGTCCAGAGGGCGGAAAGAAGGCTCGCAAGGCATTTTATGTAAGTTGATGCCATATTATTCAGTTACGTGGTAGACGTCCCTACGAGCAGTTGCTGCATGCCTTTACGTAGTGGCAACTGGATTCGCACCTGCGTCTACGCTTGCACATCACCATTCAAGGTGCTTCGTGGCACGTGGAGATTGCTTTGGGGTTTCAAGCATGCAGAGATTTGGATTGAGTTCTAACAGTGAAGTTTGTACCATCAATCTGGTGCGTATAATGCACGCCATCTCCAAATTTGGGGTTCTTGGGGTTGGAATGCAGGTTATTTACCGTGCAATTATCAACGGTGTTGCCGATGAAGACTGGACACCAGTTTACCGGTCGGAAATTGTAGACCCATATCAAGGACGCGGACAGGACCTTATGTTTGAGGGTGCATCAATCCGAGCTGAGCATTTGTACGGAATGGATGAGAATCGTGGGCTTCGGTTTGAGTTGTTTCATTACAGCTCAAGTGGACCGCATATACCCTTGGGTTTTGTTCAGACTTCTGCCAGTGCATTCAAGTACGCAAAGCCCGGGGAAAGCTGTACATGGTACCAGTGCCGGAGTCAACGATGAAGGCGGCGCATGTCTCATTGGATATGGCTAAGATTGGGTTGACAACGAGGCAGGGGGTGTGAGCAGTGTTTTTTGTCTCAAGGCGTCGGGTTTCACGTGGGGACTCCCTGGAGAGGGTCTGATGGGTGATGATTACCTGGAGCGGGATGCGTATGGGCGGACGAGGATTGAGTTTCTTGATGGATACGTTCCAGGGCAGGGATTGCCGCGCGGAGTTAGTTACATGTCGCGGAAGAACCGGAAGGCGGCAGATTCGGATGATGGCTCTGAATCGGAAGATTGAGGGCATAGCGTTGACTTCAGGGTGCGGGTGGCGGATTATCTAATGGGACTAGCACAGGTTGCAATTAGTTGCAAAGTTACTGTGACTTGTGCACAAATCTGAAACCGCATCGAGGGATGCAATTGTTTCTTTGTATCTGCAGGAGCATCGATTTTGTTCTGAGGATTATGACTTGGGGAATAGGACGTGAGTCTCTGTTTTGTGTCTGCGCTAGGTCACAAGCTACCTTGTAGAAGCAACATTGGAAGCGAAATATGATCTGGTTGGCGGGGATAGAGTTGATGGGATGAGATTCCTTTCGACGGCTTGTAATGGGGATGGGCTGCTGGATCGCCATGCCCTTTGTCGCGCAGCAATGCAATGCAGAATCCAGTTGCAACCGCAGACTAGCGGTCTATGTTTGCTTGATATAAACATTTTGTACTTGGAAGGAACAGCGTTCTGTGGGTTTTTCATGGCCCTAACTGTAAACTGACAAAGGCCCGGTTCTCTTCTTTTCCTTGGCTGTAAACGAGGAATGCATGGCCCACAGTTTGCTTATGGTAAAATAAAAGCAATCTTTATCGACGCAAAACTGCAATCGACAAACGGGTCCCATTCCCGCCACGTTTTTGTAAACGTACGTAAGTAGTCACCACAGTCAGGACAACGCTGAACAGGAAAAGCAGCAAAAGTTGTCGCACTCTGGTTCCATTCCAAATGCAGTGAAATCTATCCCTACGGGCTAAGGTCGGTCCCTTTCACATAATACCTACCCGGTGCTGATCGATATATCGAACATTTTTATTGCCTTCGCTTGAGCCATACACCTTGTTCTGAGTTATTCAATATCGATCATCAAGGGCACTTAATCGATGTCTAGTGTAACCCACTACCTGTATTGTTCAGGTTCTTGAACACATTCAAAAAACCCCCCATGTGTAGCACTCAAATGTTCAACTGTTAAATCCATCTTTGTGGAAGAACACAAAAAAAATCGGTAACATCTCTATATTCGGTAAGTTTGCAATTGTAATAATATTAAGTCCTAAATATACTGCCGTTCCGTGTACAAGATACTGAGCTTAAAACTCCGGAATCCCAAGACACGTGTTTCGGTGTTTGTTCCATAAACTAGAGCGGGTATGCAGAATCACCGTAAACTACACATTCCCCATCACCAGACCTCCAGACGGGGCTCAAGCGTGATCCCCCCTGAACTCTATGAATCAAAAGGTCTCCTTTTCTCTCTCGAGCTTTGAAGGTGTAGATTCAGCTGCACCTCAAATATCTGTGAAATGAGGGCATATGTATCTATCCAGTTACCAGTGCAGGCATTATCGGCAGTTGAGTCGCAGTTAAACGACATCGGAAATGCTTCGAACAAAGCCACCACAATGTTTCATTTTACAACACGGAGGGTGAGCCTGCAAAAAGGTCATTTGAAATACAAAGAATGGCGTAGAAAGCACAAAGCGCGGCTGCCCAAGGATACTACCGCAAGGTTCTGAATTTGGAATATGAGCTGCCCATTCGCTTAGCGCCTCCGTTTCTCGACCCATCCCGTAGTACTGGTGACCTGGACTTTCGCTTTGAGTCAGTCGCCCTTGATCGCCTGAGTGCGGCATGCTCTGCTTGCGTTCTGTTCCTTGACAGGTCTATCAATCGGGTCGCGAGCTAATGTCAGTGGCACTGTGCCACCTTTCGTCCACGACAATTCTGATGCGCTTACAATGGTGTGTTGCTTGATGTAATGGACGCCGCGAAGACTGGATTTGCGCGCTTTACCGCACATGGCCGATCTTTTGACAGATATAGTGCAGAAGTCGGTCAGTCATTGTACCCGTTAGTCTATCTGCAGTAGCCTGTACAGTAATTTCGATAACAAAAATAATTACAGTAAGTCTTCAATATCATCAATAACGCACGACACGGTGTGCATATTGATCCATTTCCGACCTGGCATCCCAAATCCCGTCCGGGTGATTCAGTTACCGGAGGTTGTGCCAACTAGTTCGGTTCTTGAGCTACTTTTTGATCCAAATGAAACAACTCCCCATCCGGATCCTAAACTCAGAGTCTCACAGCCAATACCATGAAAGAATTTGGATTACAACAGGCGGGCACGTTTTCACGGTACGTCGTCGCCAAAATTGGTGCAGCAAATTCCAGCAAATTCCTCTTTTCTGCGCCCTCAGTACTTCATGCTGCGAGATCGCGGTCCGTGCTCGAATGACTGCATTGGCGCCTTGTACACCCTCCACTTCAACAGCGTCTACACCACCCAGCCCCAAAGGGAAAACAGGGGGTTTGCTTAATGTGGGAGCCTGGAAGGCTGAGAACCAGGGAAGTTTGTGAGCCCAGAGTACCCTTTGCCTCTCACTAATGCAGTCCAGGAAACCTGCAGTCCTCCTGAACCATCCTTGTTATCCCATCGCTCCCAAGCATGCAATTCCCTCCCAAACACCAGGAATTATATCCTACGGAGCGATGCGATAATCCCCTTTCACTCCCCGCAATTGCGGAAACGCACGGATTCCGTCCCCGAACAAACAACAATCCATGTTGCTCGGGGCCCAAATCCATCACCCACAAAGTGCAAAATCAAACACCCTCGCCATTGTCCGCCAGAATCGTGCCTCACTCATGTTACCTGGCCTTTATGCAGCGAGACATACACGTACCATGCCACACAACCCAACAGCGCTCCTGCCTGAACCACACTTTGGCTGAACCCAATCATTTGCAAACACTCCATACAAACTCACCTGCTCACAACGCCGCATTTCAGATAGGCGGCCCTAGATCTACACATGTGCCAGTGCACGCGTCGTGCAAACTGGCAGCATATCGCGCATCACGGGCGGTATTGTAGCAATACCGCCGACAGGCATTTGAATGCAACGCCCGCAACGGTGAGGGTTAAAATTATGCCATGGTGCCGCGTCGTGCGGTTAGCGGTGGCGGGGTAGGGGTTGACTCGGTTTGGGTAGAGTCGGGTCGTCAGTGGCATTGCCATGAATCGTTAGATTCAAGGTGTGGTCGAGAATTAGTTGTGCGGGTGATGGTTTGACGTCTCAAGTAGCACTGTACATGTATTGTATTAGTACACTACTCTGGGAGAACTATCTTCAGCGATATACCGCATTGATGATGATTTCCAACCCAGGGTTTGACTGGGCTATGATTTACTTTGTAGTTGGCTGAAATGCTCAGTTCATAGGTCTAGCAACATGGTTTGAATACAAGCTTCATAAGAGCTCCAACCTTCACACTGCTCGCAGCAAACGAACCCCTTTTTAGCTTCGCCAACCGGGTTGCGACTCGCATTGCCGCACGGGCAGCCGTTCCGATTGCTGATGCGCAGCAAACTTGGTTCGCTGCGCTGCGCATCAGCAATCGAGACTCGTCCAGCATAACGTCCAGCATAACGCCAGTTGTTTGTTGGAGGGGGTCTTGAGCGACACTTTGGGCCACAACTTGAAAGTGTGTATATTCCAGAGAACCTCCGTTCTCAGGGTATGAAAGTGGCTGCCCAAATTGGGCCTCGTCTGCGATTGCTCTTATCAGGAAAATTAAGTAAACCACCCCATTTAACCCCTTTTTTCACGCTTTGAGGGAAGGACGTGGTGCAATCCTGCATTTGGAGACAGGAAATGCCGATGTCCGGCGTTGCTGTTCATGCGATATGGGTTTCCGGAGTTTGTGGTACGCTCAAATGCCTTTTCCTTTTTAGTCTAGCCCTCATCCTACTGAGGCATCGGCGAGCAGTTTGCTGTTCTATTGTGCACCTTGCCAAACTGGAAAAAACATGGGTTTTTTACTGTGAAGGATCAATGGTACTGCACGCTACAGTACACATGTACTGTATATGTGAGGATACTGTACAGAGACAAAAAAAATTAGGATGGTATTCTGCAAATGGTGTGGTGAACATTTATTTATTATACTGTACAACTGGCACCCTGTAGGATATTCCGGGCCACAACCGACCATATTTTTCAAATATTAAATCACCCCACATTTACCTCCTGTACAAGAGGGGGAAATTGGGGTGCTTTACTGGTAGGGATGCAGGACGGCTATTTTCCGAAGGCTAAGGGGACAGGTCTGTGTAATGGAGACTGGAAATGAGGCCGAGTCATGAGGTACTACCTCACAGGGCCGGTGTGAGGCCAGCCGTAAGGCATGCTGCGTTGGACGAAACCGTCGCCGCAGCCTGTTTTTGCATAGGGACAAATCGCACCCGCCCGAAGGTCTCCATGGCTCGTATGTCGAATTGCCTAGTCACGTCTGTGAGCTCTGCGAATGCGTCTGGGTGCCACCCGCCAAGAGTAGATATCGGCACTGGGATCAGTCGAGACCTGGCATGCGTGGTGATGAAGTCTTGATACCTCCTGAACCTTGACGCTTTCGCGGCGTTCAGAGATGTCAGGTGGTTGAGGCAACAGGCCCGTGTGTTGGAGGGGGCAAGTGGATTGACGAAGGTAACGTTGAAGAAGTCTGTCCCTCCGGTGCTCCTTAATGGCTTGATGTCTGGCCTTGTGCGGTGTTGGCCCTTGGGACGGGGCTCCATGACGGGTGTCACCATATAGTGCTTCCCCCGTACAACTACCTTTATCTGGCACTATACGGAAGTGAGCACTAAAGAGTTAAACATAAATGTTGGTAACTCTCACTGAAAGAATTCTGTGATAAGTAGTTGACGAGAGCACGATCCTACCTCCCGACGTTTCGCACCAATAAAACACGTTTTGCCTTCTGCAACCAGTCACTGACGTTGCTTAAATTACTTTCGAAGGCCCACTAACGCAGCTCTACTATCCTATCCATAATAAACGCTTCAGGAGGCAGTGGCTTACATAATTTTTTTTCCCCATCATCGTCAGGCACTTAAAAAAATTGTCAGACATGATACAAATCCCCCCACTATTAAATTGCATAGCATCCTCGACAATAGCCTCAAAAACATGTAGGTCATCTTCAATTGTTATCCATCGAGCAACATCATCTGTTCTATAATTTGTATCCATTTGATTGTAAAAAAGGTCTCGTCGATCCAATGAAACGCTCAGCTGTTGTAACAGGTGCGTGATATTTCTAAGCTCTTCATCATTCACTCTCGGATAGATCGGATATATCTTCCAGGAGTAAAACACCCAAACCTTCCCCCTCTCAAACGTGGCTTGCCTTCCACCACAGAAATTTCAGATTCGTAGTGCCGAGGCAAGAAATTTACGTTCACCCACAACGAGCAATCTTATGCTTCATTATACTGTTCCATGACTCCGCTACCATCTTAGACACATCAAGTAAATGAGGATCATAACCTTCATCCATTCCTCTCATGCCTGCAGACAAAGCCTCGCTGCTATCCCCACGCTGCTGCCCCGTTTCACTATTCGATAGAATCTTCTTCAAATTCAATCCACGGTAGCGCGTCTTCCAAGCCGCAATAATTCCTAGGTCCATCGGTTGGTGTAACGCAGTGCAATTCGGTGGTAAAGTCAGGATTGTAACTTGACCCCTTCTATCTGAAAGATCCGTTCCATCTGGACAACAATTGTCCATTAAAAGGATGCTCTTCCGAAAGTTGGTCTTGCGCACATGTGGTAAGAACACTTCAGAGAACCATCTTTTGAGTGTAACCGTATCGGACCAGGCATTCTTTTGGCTAAAATATGGAACTGTAGGTGGCCCCAGACGAAAGCATGGAGGATTCTTGGACTTTACGATTATGGCCATGGGAACATTCTGTGATCCATCACAATTTGTGCAAACGTAGGCTGTGATACGGACTTTACTCTTCATTGCCTTCGTTCCGCGTACTGTTTTACGATCCTCGTCGCCATGGATGTAGGTCCTGCGCTGTAAAAGCTTAAAAATCAAACCCGTCTCGTTTGCATTATAGATTCAATCGATATCGTACTCACTCACTTTTGACCTCAAACAGTCATTTACGTCCCGACGAGAGCAGGGGAAACACTGCTTCCTTCACCGTGTAGAATTAAAGAGAGAATTGAGTTCCTTTCAATAAAGTTTTGGACCCACCCAATCGGAGCCGTAAATCTCGAAAGTCTGTTGTAAACTTCGCATTATTTGTCATCCATGGCCTTGCAAATGTCATCCCGGATTATCAAAGCTTTGTGCTGCAAAAAAACTGCGCGATTGGCATCTTGCACGATTGTGCAAAGTGGATAAAGTCAAGAATCTTTTCCTCAATTACTGGAAATAGAGAGGTCTGTTGGACTTGTGGTGAAGAGAACCTTTCATTATTTCTCCTAGTTTGATAAGGGTCGCTGCGTTGCGGCGGAGTTTGGTAACTGTTCGACTGGAGCTCCGTTTTGAGACATAATGAAAGCTGCGTTACGACCGTATGTTGCCTGTTTTGCTGCGTCAATTTGCTGATCAGATCAAGAGTCGAAGGCTTGCACTTGTTTTTTGCCATGGGTTTTTGAGTCTGCATTGATGCGGATCGGTACATCTCTGGAAAGAAAGGCTTTGATGTTTTGCATCGTCTAGTTTTGTACTACACAGAGAGATACTGGCGGGAAACGGGTGGGGACTCCAGTAAGGAAGTGCAGTGTGTTTGGTAGTCTGTTTCGCTACAGCGGTACATTGCATATCGAGCCAATTTTGTAACAAGCGATTCTGGGTAGCACTATACAGTAGTTTTCACTATTTGAATACGGACTATATTGCGACCCCTCCCTGTAATGGTGCGATTTTTCGAGGCCCTTTGAATAATCATTCAAAGTAATGTTGCTTGGTTCACAGTACATGTATTGAAATGCCTTTTCTTGTAGAAAGTAAAAGTGATAGCACAATAATTATGGCAGGTTGGATCAAGTAATCGAGCTTTACAGTGCAATAGTGCGTGTAATAAAAAAATTTATGACGGGCATCACGCTGTTATTGTTCCGGTATTTTCTGGAACCCAAACAGCAAATAGGGCCTATGTGTGACATTTATTTGAAGTGTGAAAACTGCAAATAAAGCTGGCAGTCTAAACAGGTAGCTTTGGCAGTACTTTAGGGGTCAATTTGTCTTTTCAACTGAAGTGTAGTGTCTTTGGAGGTTTTACTCCAGACTATTTGGTCAATATTTCCTTTTAGCCCCTTTATGCTTTATTTCTCTTTAAATAAGAGCGAGTAAGAGCAAACTTCTCCTCTCGCTCCTCAGCTTATTACCATCATCCGACTTTCCTCCCCCAATCGTTAACCAACGCCATGTTGAGTACCACAGAGGGAGGACACCTCTGTGCTACTTACACCTCTACCAAATTTCTTCCCCCTATTTAGTCTCACCTTGTGCGCCGACTCCATTAATTATACCCTTATTGCACCTTCCGTTCCGGCCTACCTTTCGTCACAGAAGGCTGAAGAGCAGTTTTGCCTGTTAAACACCGCTTGTGTACGGTGCTAGGTACAGTACAATGATTCCCGCGTAGGGGCAAAGCCGAGTCCGGCTTTAGGGACCAAAAAAATTTCCTTCTACTGTACTCTACTGTACGTAGGTAAAATAAACCATCTATCCTACAGATATGGGACAGGTTTCCTTGAGGGTTTCCGCAGGAATCTTACTGTACGAACACCGGACTGTGGAAATTTGAGACCGTTGAGGGTCAATAGAAGGCCGCCGAGGGCCGACGTGAGTGTGCGCAGAGGCATGAACCCATTGATTTCTACATTGCCACTTTTCCCTTTTCATTTTTAGATTTTAACATATCGTCATACAGCTGACGTACATACTGCACGTACATGTAATAAATAAAGAATGTAAATACCAAATAAACGGCCAACTAGATAGGGTTGCTGTTGCCTCTTAATGGCTTATACCCATTTTGGGTAGCACCCAAAGAAGTAATTGAGTTGTATTGTACGGTACGGTATCCCAACTACAGTAGGACATTGTGGGATCTATTACGGTATACAGGAAATACTAAGGAGTTCAACTCCGGAAGATCGAGCGGTAGAGGCCCTTCTTGCCATATGGCGGCATCGTCAGAGTCACTTCTCACCCCTAATTTTGCACCGCCGCACTATTCACCTTTGAGCCCTCCTTCTCAATTCTAACTCGCCTCTACCTCAACGATCTCATGCTGAGCTATATATATCTGCCGCTGTTATAAATCTCAATTTACAACTACTGGAAACAGTCTACTGGACTCTAAACGACTCTGGAGCTATAGCTACATAAATTTCCCATTGACAGAAGTTAAAAGAGTCACCGGACTGTAAAATGTCCCCGTCTGGGACGACGTTAAAAAAGAACCGCATACTGAGCTGACATAAAATGCATGAGTAAACGCTTGGGTGTTTATCGTAGATCCTCCTAGCGCAGGGGAACGAATTGGGGCAGGAAAGCCGCACGAAAGTCGACATTCACGATATTGTTGGTGCACTGCACTTAAATTTGGTCTGCGAAGGGAATAGTTAGTCAATGGCAGAAAACGCATCTCACCCAGAAAGTTTTATCATGGGTCTAGAGTTCAAATTTTTCTTTTTCATTCTGTTGCACCTTCAAGCAGTCAAACTACAACAGCGGCTTTCCACCGCTTGCTCGATATATCTTCAGCGAATTTTCGTCGATCAGTTACGTCTTCAGCGCCTTGCTATCGCTTAAGTACATCTCCAGCGATGATTAATCGCTTGATGACATCCCAGTGAATTGTAATTAACCTGAGATTATCCCTACATAATTTTCAGCGCTTAGTCTGGTCAGCCGTCGATTCTCTATCACGAACCAACAGACATTCGGTTCAATATGGACAAAATGAGAAGAGCGCAAAAGCCTGTTCCGCATCGAAACACTTAATAAGCCTTCATACTACATCTTATGGGCCAGGCACATCAATTAGGTCCTTTGCGCTGATTATTACGCGTTATCGGTATGCGCGAAGCTCCTGTCTCCAACTCAGCTTCCACCAAGAACGAATGGAAAAGGATGTCATCAGACGCTAGCAGTGTTATCACCCTCAGTTTCGGTGTTTCAGCCCTGCTTCTTATCCAGAAGTTTTTCGATGGAGACTCAAAGACCGCTCAGGACCTGAGGAATAAGCTAAAATTTATCTTTACTTTTTCCAAAGAGCAGGATATACAAAAAATACGCAAAAAATAGACGCGTTGGTCTATGACGAAGAAAAATATTGGCACTAGAATGTTTCTAAGTTCAGTAGTACTCGTGGAGAGCTAAAAAGTTACGATGATGAGTAATTTAAAAGGATAAAACGTCTAAACTAATCAGATCTCTCTTACTTTCCTCCTGAGCTCTGTCCATGGTTTCTTCCCCGACCACCAATTCGTTTGAAGGATACTCAGCGCTTTTCAGTCTGAAATTTCCTGCCACTTAAACCCAATTAATTCAAAAATGAACTCCTCAAATAGACCATCCCAAATTGAGACCTATTTGGTAACCCAATGCAGCGGCAAAGGACGTGGTAGGGAACATGGAGCCTGGCACAGACGTGGAAATTGATTCCACGGACGCACCTGTGGGGGAAGAAACATATCGTCGAACTCCATGTCCACTGTAAATGCTCATTTTTTTGGAAGCATGGTCATTTTATAGGTGTTTGCTACAAACGCCTTCAGGGCGAGCGCCCTGACAGCGACAAAAAATCAAGGAGGGGACGCGTTGGAAATTTTCGGCCATCGCATAAAATGAAAAACAATTGGGAACCGCAGGAAAGAAGCAGTCATCCTCCTTGGCCTCCATCTACGAGACCGACGTCAAACTAGTCCGCAAATATGGCCATCTTCCAAACAATGGAGCCAAAAACTCCAAATTTGAATCAACCTCCAACTTGACAGTATCATAAAAATCCGGTGTTGGAAGGACAGCCGCAGTTTCAAGCTAGTATGGCGAAAAATAAATTCCGAAGCAACGTTGCGACCATGGGAGCAACAAAACCCGCAAGGCATGTATTGATTCCGGAGTAACTCACAAATATTTCCACAGTCGATATTTATTCGTCTCTTATCATGAAATTGCAAATTAAAATCTTCAAGCGGCTGCTGAGATCTCCCTATTGCTCTGTAAGAGTTTCGTCTGTATTAAATTTAAGAGTGAAATTTACGTTGAGGCATACCACGCGCAGCACCTGGAGTCGAACATCTTTGCGGTTAATTTACTCACTAAATTTGTCAATATCATATTCTCGGAGTCATTATTCACTTAAAACGGATGCTTCCTTTTCAATTTGGCTCCTTGAACACTGACTATATAATATAGGATGCAGAGTGTATGGATAGTTTTGTCTAATGCAGTTAGGCGAATACAACAGTGAGAATAAAGCATTGAAATTCCGTGAAAGGGAATGATGTTGAGGTGGAGGCTTTGAGATGGCTCTGGAAACAGGGAACATCAATACAGACAGGGGTATGCAGCTGGCACGCCAGTTTGATGAAGAAGCCCCATTCTATCGTTCCAATCTTGAAAACATTGGGTGCGTTCCTTGTCTTACTGGCAAAGTGACGAAATCTCACATGCAATATTCCACCAGCAAGCCATCTCAGCCGCTCTCTGAAATACATATGCATGTTTCCAATTTTTTTATAGATCTCTGGAAGTAAATAAATAAGCTGTGCACTATATCGAACCATTCGCGACAAAGACGGACGTGGTCTTAATGAAAAAAGTGAAATGAACTGCCAACTTTTTTGAAGTACTATATGACAATGAAGGAAAAAAATTTCTCTGCTTCAAATTTCAAAAATACCCACGTGCGTTTTGGCAATGCCAGGGAACACCCAAGTAGGGACTTAGGTGAATTCCTGCGATCATCTGGAATCATCATGACAACTTCACTACCACGTGCAACAGAGAGCAAAGGCATGGCTGAATAATTGACTCGTAAAAAATTCACGAGGGCAAAAGTGTTACTCTTCGACGGAGAAATCCCCGGAAAATTTTGGAGCGGGGCACCAAGCATGACAACTGGCTCCGCAGAGAAATAGAAATATAGAAATATGGAATTTATGCCCTGTTGCAATAAGTCGCTTTCCATTTGTCTTAATGAAGATAACATAGTAAGGAGGAGAAAATGAAAATATTATCTTGGTATACTGTAACCTATTTGCTAAGGTATTTTGATTGTTTGGAGGCACTGGATCTTTGCAAGGGGTTGCAGCAGATTGGCGACGGAGGAAGTTTTCGCGCTCCGTAAGAAAGACTCGTGGCAACATCTTTTGGGTTCCATAGATCTGATGAGATACCTTAGGGCAGGGTATATTCCACTTTCAACCCCATGAGATGTGTTAACTGTGTCTTGAAACACGGAATGTGCCCTGTACAATTCTGATACGTTAAACTTTCCTAGGAATTTCATTTTTGCTGGAGAATATATCTTCCTTAATATATGCAGCCTCTGTCATACCCGAAGAATTAAGCGTCCGATCACAAAGTTACAGGCCTGCACCTTTTTCTATCCCAGGTTTGGGCGCTAGATTCTTGCGGGCATGAAGAAAGTCAAAATGTCAGCTTCCTCCATGTTACTTTTGTATGTCGTTTCAATTGACATTTCCTGGTCCACAGTGGTCCTGCAATTAGGGATATCGAAGACAGGTATCGAATTGGGTGTTCCAAACACTTTTGAACAAGTGTGTAGACTTTCATTTCCAACAAAGTGGGCAAAGGTGAGACGGAACAAGTGGTTGCTTATGTCATATCCGATCATTTCAAATATTTTTCCGTACGACGTATTCCTAATTACTTCGAAATGAAAAGCATCTGCCGTACAAGTTTTGCGTCCGTATTTGCAAAAATGTTCTGCAACAGATGGATTGAAAAGAAAGCCACCATAGTACTTCCGGTCGTCGTCTATATCCTGAACGTCTACATCTCCCATAGAAAAAGGTGTAACTTCTTCCTCTCTCCCTAGTGGACATTACATCTGTCGATGGACTGCCGATGTATGTTCTACGAGTTGTCCAATGGAGTGTGTATAGAGCATGTATGGATCACAAGTCAAGCCCGTAGACATGTTCCAATTGTCCTCCACAAGTGGTCCAAAAATGCCTTTCTCACGATCCAACCGTGATCCTTTCCCGATCTAAAGGCGGTCTAAATACAAATATTTAAAACACTTTCAATGCCTCTAGAAAAATATCCCAGTTTAAAATTACCTTCAGTGGGTGGAACACTTTCTATTTTCTTGTATGTGATAATATCGTTCATGATGATATTGCATTGTCATACTGTACCGTAATCTTGCACTATCACAAAATCGTTTACAAATCAGCATTTTATAGGTGTATTGCGACAAAATAGTTCACACATCGAGCGGTTTCATTTCCCACGTCAGGCTGGATAGGGTAATGCTTCCGCACATCTGTGCAGAAGGCTTCTTTTCGTGTTTTAGCCCCCCCGGCTATCTGCGACATCCCCGCGGCTAAAAAACACACGCAGCACGCGGTTACAGCCATCTGGCGCTATCCAATCTTCGTCCAGTAGATTGTGTACTTCTCGATGCGGATCAAGGGAAATCGTCTTTCGCCCGCTCTTCTGAGGCATTTTTCCATGAGCAGGATACCAACTATCGACAACTACCATTGAGTTTTCAATTGCAGCTATGTCCACCACTGTTGCATCCTAGAAAATACGCTTCGTAATGCGATCATCATGATAAACCTGTTTTGGGTCTGTTGTTCCAGCCCTGAGGCAAACTACCCAATGAACAGTTGTCTTCTAATGGCTTCATCATTCAAAAATAAGTCATATTCCGTAAACTTTAAGACTCTTTCATACTATTTATCATGCCTCGAAATTTCAGAATATATTTCGGTATCCGCATTGATGGCGGAAAGCTCAACAGAAACTCAAGCCTCTGTGGCAGGCCTATCCACTGTGGGTGTAGAGGCAGAGTAAATATGGCAGGTATCTTCCTCCCAAAACACCTCCGTGGACCAGTAGGATGACACATACAAAAATTGCCTGACGTTCAACAGGCGGCAGGGCTCCAGGGTTAGATCTAGCCAACAAAGCGGAACGTAAAAGACAGTCTCAATTCCTTGATACTAACGACGCCCCGCAAGTGAAAAGCTATCGAAAGACGATGGAGTATTTAGCATTGGATTAGGTCTGTCGAGGAGCAAAAAAGAGCAAGCTTCTTCGCCTCGTGTGTCGCCCATATGTTATCATTATTAACAGTTCTTGAATCGGCACTGAGGTTCGACGCGAAAACGGCGCGCAGGAGGGGAAAGAAATTTCGCGGGTATTAGGTGGTACAAATGGCTGCCTCGTATATAGGAGGGCCCGAGTGAGGGCAGACGAGTAAAAGATGAGTGAGCTGTGATGTGAAGGCAGTTTAAAGGGGTTGCAGCACTCGTAGAGTGGGCTGCTGGAGATCACTCTACACTGCGTCTATACTGTAGTTTTAGGCCGCGGTAGGGTTGGGACTGTTTGCTGCAAGGGGAAATTGATGGTATTTTTGGGGTATCTATGAGGATTTTCAATATCTGCTACTGCATTTTTCATCTTTTGAACTGCTAGCTTTTATTTACTTTTTAAGGTGGGGTTTTTTTTCGAATCCATTTACACTGGCTTTGTAATCTTAAGGTTTTTTGTTGTGGTTCGCAATATGAATTATTAAAATGTTGGTATGGCGAACATTTGTTATCTCCTGACTAAAAGCCGCCTAGAGGGCTACGTTTTCAGGGTATTCATGCGAGTTAATACTGTAATGCAGAGAAATGATGTATGTTGTTTGGGAAAAAATGAATGTGAGTCTTAAGGGCCCTATGGGGATGCAGATGGTAGGGAGATGCAATGTGGTGGCTCATAGTATCCAAAGGAAAAGCAAATGTACTCATACGAGTGCAAAGGATTGTTCGAAAATATCTAGATTTTTTTAGTTAAAATTATACAATGGTGTGCTAAATCCTTGAAGACTAACATCCCCTAGCTATAAAATAAGTATTTTCATTCTCATTCGCAACAAACGCTTTGGCCTAATGGGCCTCAATTATAGAATGGAAAAATAATCGTAAGTCCGACTCGCTTTGCTCCACATGAGGGCTAAAACTTTCTTCAAGAAGGTCGAAATTTCTGCTACAGCTGCTACCTCAGTTTGCCTTAGCGCGCCCACTTGAACATGAGCAGAGGCCTTAATTCACTCGTCGCTCATAAAGGGGAATAAAACCATAGATACGTATGATAATTACGCAAGTCGAACGGCGCGAATCAGAAATATAGGCGGGTATAGTCAACGACTCATTTTTTTCTTTTTTGCCCAGTCAGCCTAGAAAGAATGTCAGGGTAGACAAGTAAAAATCACAATAGAGTAGTATCAAGCATCATATAATAATGACGGAAGTGGACATGGCCTAAGTAATTTTTAAAGCAGTTACGTGCTGTCTAATAATGCCATATCCAAACCTGTTTTGTCTTGTTTCAGGCACTCAGAGCAGAGAAAATTGGACTTTTTGTCAGATTTGCAAAATTTGCATGTGCTTTGAAACGCCGCTTTCATTAGGGCCTCATTGGCTCCTTTACGACTTTTGACACCGGGGAGCCAAGTGGATTACAGTGCCGCAGGACAATAAGGGAAGAGAATACTCTGGAACGCCATTTTCAGATCTGCTGAGGCCAATGGCATCAAATAAATTGTCAATGAGTTGCTCTGCAAGTTTTGCATAAAAATTCTTTTGATAAATTTAATTTATGGTACCCATCAAAACGTTGTGTAGCAGCCATGCGTCAACGAGGATATTGAAAGCAAAGATGTATTAGCCCTTAGCGACCAATCTTAGACTTCGAATTTCTTCTCCAATCCAAGACCATGCTGTCTGCATCTGTCATGCCTGTCAATCTGGAAGCACCTTCCATAGTATAGGCTGACGACCGCTGGGACTCCAATTTACATTTACGCAAGCACCATTTCATTGCCAGCAGATCTCTAACGAGATCTTCTGATAGGTTCCGTTGGAATTGTTGTCCCGGAAGTACTGACAAAAGATCTTCTGTCTCTATCTATCCACAATACGGCCATCAAAGAAGGATGGTTTCCGTCTTCGGACTTACCATACACATATGATCTCCACCAAAAAAAGTTCCAGCTACGACAAAAATGTCATAGGAAACTGCCGTGTCGCATTCTTGACGACACCAGTAAACTTCAGTCCATATCCGAAAAGTGCATTTGCTGTAGCCACAGGCGCAAACACAGAGACTATATAAACAAGTCGATTTGAATGAAACCAAGGGTCTGTAAGGCAAAGAATAATAGCAGTAACATGAGGGAAATTTGACTTGTAACGCCGATTACCACTGTCAGATTCTTACAAAACAGTCTCCAAATTCAGTACAATGCTACTGAAACCGTAGCATTCAGTCTTGATTTCACATCCATTTTCGGGCTTGCGGTTCCTAGCGACGTAGTGCGGGAGTCCTTCTGAAATCCAATTACCCCCCCATTCCGTACAAGCGCGACATGCTTTCATCCACGCAAATTCTCTCCGACGGCAACATACTTGACCTCCTATGCCGTTTTATTACCTCTAAGAATCCACTGACCAAATACAATATTCTGTCAGTGCTTTTAGTTTCCGTGCAGCGGCTGATTTTAATACAGTGCTTCGAAACGGTTCCTCGAAATTATTTTTCCAATCCTCGCAAATGGAATGTATTTGGATGTATACTGTGTACTCCAAAGTGCACTTCTGCTTCTGAATTCGAATCTGCATATCAATATGATAATTCCAAAAAACTTTAGAACTTCACCAGCTCTGGCATTCATGTGTCTACCATTAGCGAGTTTACGGTTTGTAAGTTCGGTAATTGTGGAAAGTTGTTCAAGAGGAAACACGCAAAGGAAAAAATCGTAGAGGGTCTTCTCATACTTGGTATGATGTTGAATGTACATATCCCTTGCTGGACCAATTTCCTTCCATAGAAGATGTGCCGTTGATCTATTCAACAGTAATAGTACCTCCTGAATGGTTAAATTTTTTTGATTTTCCATGCATTTCTTTGCACACCACTCCTACTCTGGCCATCCCATTGCATTCTTCTAGATGTTATTTTTCTGAAGGTTGACGATTCGGTAGTTCGACCACGGCAGAAGGTGTCTCTATTTCATTGGAAGTTGCCAGGATACCTTTCGTTGCTTCTCCCGGCTTGATGTTAACAAGTTTCAAGTTGACCCGCTTTGTCCGGTCTTGAATAGACCAGTCTGCGGTCACCGAGTCTGACGTCTTCCGGTAGATGTTTCAATTTCGATGCTGACCACAGTTCCGCTAACGCGCTTGCTTTTCCAAAGAGAACCGAATAGTCGCTTATACTCAGCCGCCGACGTGGAAAGGGTTGCTAGAGTGTTGACAAGGTTTCCGGGCTTTTGGTAGGGTTCATTTGGATTCCTCATTTTTGGTTCAATTTTTCGATGTTGACAAACTTGTCTGATCGATTGAACAGTTGCGGTGTACACTCCGAAGTTTTGCACGGTTGACTACCTAAGGGTGCTAGTAGATATAGTGAAAAGCTAATGATGTCATTCTCGAAGTCTTTTGCCGAAAATTTTGCCGTTAGAAGTGTGGACTCATTCCAGGACATTGGGACTCATATGACTCCAACTGTCCTCGGGACGCTAGCGAGAATATAGTACAGTGATGGCGTCCCGAAATTATAAGAGCTGGCTGTCGGTGAGGGCGTTTTAGCGGAGGAATTCCATTGATGAAGCACAAACGTATTCTCCATGGTCCGGATAGCAGTTGTATTGGGCGTAGTCGGTGACACTGGGTGATGTGGGAACCAGTGCAGAAACCAGCGAAGTGCGAGGCGATGCAGGTGCCCCTTGAGGATGGGGGAGGTGAGGAAGGATAAGAAGAGTGCTGGTGACTCAATCATTTCGCATGCATTGAGTCGTGAGACGTGAGTCGTGAGACGTGAGACCTAATACAGTATTGTACCGCAGACTGTACCCGTTAGGGTATTGCATTGTACTGTACTGTACGTACTGTACCTTTTGTCCTACAAATGCCGTACAGCACTGTACAGTCCATTTTGAAACGAATCAGCCAAGCTCTCGCTAGCTAGAGGATTTGTAACGTTGTCAAGGAAGTCAATGTCCAGCTGGTGCTGGCATAAGCTACCAGCAACAGTCCACCTCCCACGACATTCATTGCCCCCTGCTCAACATAATTATGACACGACCTGGAATTCAAACCGCTCCCCGCGCCCCTGCCCCCAGCGATCTCACTCACACTCACCTACCCGTCCCTGATCGTCACCTAACCCACCCATCCATTCGAGACGATGTACGTCGCACGCTGCGTCGCCACAAATTCCACCCTCATCCCACCCACTACACCCCAATCCATTCCATCTACAACCTGTATCTCTCTGATACCCAACAATCATCCACCTCCGTTCTCGAAAACAAGTTTCGCTCTGCCCTAGGTCGCGTACTTCGACCTCCGCAACGCGCAGACGCCTACGCCCAGTCCTACGCCGTACCGGACTTACGACGATGGAATGGATACATTTCCATCGTTTCTCCTGATGTGAAATCAGTCGATCCGAAGATAGAGAACCGTAAATTCAAGGGGGAGATGGGCCGTAGATGTAGGGAGGAGGCGCGTGTGTCAGACCGCGTAAGAGTGTTGCGGGAGGAGAGACGACAGAGAAAGGAGAATGGACAAATCGTTGACGATCAAGCCTGCGTACAGCCCGTCAGCTTTCGATATGTCGATGAGTTTGTGGCCTTGAATTGTGCCGAGGATTTGCTTCGTCTCAAGGTAAGTCTGCGTTGTTTTTCCCACCACGCTCTGATGGCCTATTGAGCAAACGTTGCGCACGGTGGCAATGCGCAAACTGCAGTGGTTATGTGTAGCCGAGTTTTAGGTGCTAGCGGGTGTGTAACGTTTGTTGCTAACCTTTTTTTCACGTCCCCTCTACCACCGTCCCAACAACAACCGGCGGCAAACATGTGGCAAATACGCAGGTGTTTCCAAATGGAAAGGAGCTAGCGGAATCTATGAGTGCATACTCGACCGTGCGTGAGTATCTTCATGTTCATAGCGCGGACCATGCCCACACCGATGGTATATTATCCTTCAAGGATCCTAATGTGCTGCTTGTAGCAGTTGGAGACGGTGTGACGCCACGAACGGCATCACTCTTTGCGTTTCGTACGGCCTGGCGATGCATCAGTATCGACCCCGCAATGAGAGATTTGGAAAAATGGCAGGGTGTTTCGTCGTTGACAGTAATGAAGGCGCGGGTGCAGGACGTGACCGTAAAGGTGAAAGATGGGGAGAGGGTAGTAGTGGTGATGTGGCACTGTCATTGTGGTGTTGCGGATGCGGTGGGGTGTTTGGAGTTTGAAGGGGAGAAATGGGATTGTGAGGATCGTGGACGGTCAAGAGAGTTACGGAGGAGGGTTGCGGTGGTGAGTTGCGCGTGTTGTAATTATGACGCGGTGCAGAGGCACATGCCGGATGGGGCCAAACCGGACGCAGAGTTTGAAGATCTTGCAGTGCCAGGGCTGATGCGAACTGTAAGAGTGTGGAAATATTTAAAGTAGGGTAGAGTACAGACGAGCGATGCAAATGAGAACGGTGCTCGGCGGCGGCGATAGAAACTCATGGCATGGCAGGTGTGAAATGAGAACTAGACTGTGTACTTGGTGCACGACGAGGACAAGATGTATTTCAGGCACCTTGGCGCGGGTACGTTTGAGGCTTCTGTTAGACTACTTTGGTCAACGGGATTTCTGTGGACTGTGATCGTCGCAAAGGGTACCTTTCTCAAACATTGCGTTGATTAGTACAGGGATAAACCGGACAAAGTTGGCAGGCGGGGGTTTGGCTTCGCCATTGGTTAAAATCACATCGTTTTGACTTTGCCAACATGAACGCGCTTGACATGAAGAGCCACCATTCCCATTCCAGTTCCCATATGCACCTGATGGCAATAGACTACCTCTCCCAAAGCTGAGAGGTCCATATCGTGTTCTCCATGCCTATCCTTTGCAAACTATCCAGGGGCAGCAATGGCAAAACCTTGTCCCAAAACGTCGAACACATCCTTGACAAGAAGTTCCAGCATGACTGGAGCATCCGCAATGACAGCGAGGGCGGAATTCCCTGGCAATTCAACACACACGAGGCAGCTGCGACGGTGCGGGGCCACCCGAGCATAACGCCGTCGACACCTTGGGAACGGGTGATGAGGAAGCGGCGATGCTGGAGGGGGAATAGTTTGCCCGGGATGGCGGGGTGAAGGAATACAAAATGGAGACCCAGGTAGTGGAGGGAAGCTCGCGAAGAGAAGAAAGCTTTGCTGTCCAGTCGGCGGGGGGCATGTTTTGGCAAGATTTGCTGGGAGAGTATTCGCGTCGATGAAAATATGCTACCTGATGTTGGATTCGATTATAGCGAATGCCGCAATGGAAAAAGGCATGCTTGATGTTGATGAGTACCCTGTCAGGCAGGAATGCAAAAGAATGCAGCAAGTCGCGGTGCAGTTTATTTTCAAGTTAAAGTTTACCCAATTAAATTATAGTTTTCAAAATTATGAAGAAAATTACACTGTAATGTACATCTGTCTCTTTTCGCCCTTTTCGTTGTTTTAGGGTTAGGTGGATACAAGTACCACCGGCGGCGCCCGCCTTTTCACGTGTCACATGGCTTGATCACTCTTCCCCTCCCGCCGCACCATTCTTTCCAATCCCCGCTCCCGCAGTCCTAGCCACCAAGCGCGCCCAACTTGACTCACATCGACACACCCCCACAAGCTGACGAGCTTGTCGAGCGAAACTTTGGTCTCCCTCCACCCAACCGACCTCGGACTTTGTCGCGATGGCGCGCGGCCCGAAGAAGCATTTGAAGCGGCTGAATGCGCCGTCGCACTGGATGCTGGACAAGATGGGCGGTGTGTGGGCTCCACGTCCATCCACCGGTCCACACAAGTTGCGTGAATCTCTGCCGCTGATTTTGATTCTGCGCAATCGACTCAAGTATGCTTTGACTGGACGTGAGGCGAATGCTATTCTGATGCAGCGTTTGATCAAGGTGGATGGTAAGGTTCGTACGGACAAGACGTTCCCTGCTGGATTTATGGATGTGATTGGTATTGATCGTACGAATGAGACTTTTCGTTTGTTGTTTGATACCAAGGGACGGTTTGTTTTGCATCTGATTACAAAGGAGGAGGGGCGTACAAGTTGTGCAAGGTGAAGAGACAGCAGACTGGGATGAAGGGTGTGCCGTATATTGCGACACATGATGCAAGGACGATTCGGTACCCCGATCCGTTGATCAAGGTGGATGATACGGTGAGGGTGAACATTGCGAGCGGTAAGGTGGATGATGTGCTCAAGTTTGAAGTGGGCAACCTTTGCATGATCACCGGCGGTCATAACATTGGTCGTGTGGGTATCATTCAGATGAGGGAGAAACATCCGGGAAGTCACGAAATTGTACGTGTGCGCGATGCTTTGGGACACGACTTTGCCACGAGGAAAGGAAACGTGTTTATCATCGGAAAGGGTAGTGAGCCGAGCATTAGCTTGCCAAAGGGTAAGGGCTTGAAGAAGAGTATCATCGAGGAGCAGGAGGCGAGAGAGAAGGCCAAGCCAATCTTGGCGTAGACTCTTCTACTTTGTGTAATTGGTGTGCGATTTGCACGTGCGTTGGTAGAAAGTGGCCCTAGTGTGAGGATGTTGCACATGCTGGACGTCTAGCAGAGTGGCGGCCTAGTAAACACATGTTTCGTCGCGCAGACGCATTTGCTGAATGTATGACAAGGGGAGTATGGCCTCCCCACCCCTTTGCATAAAAGTGCAACGAATGAGTCGGCATGCAGGGCGGTAGCAATGGTATCATTTGAACACGCGAGACGGGCTGGCAACAAACGCAAGCTGGTATATCGCGCAGGCATGACAGTCCGTTTGCAGGGGACTATGCAAGCATGCGGCCCGAATGCAAGTATCACAAACGGGCGTGGCGGACTGCAGTGTTGCACAGTGTGCAAGGGAGATGTGAGGGGTGAGATGGTGGTGTGTTCTCCGCGGTGGGAGTAGGGGCGGAGGGTGGTTTGGGTTGTTTGTGTTTTGCATGGGGGGGGTATGTGTGGGTTGAGTGTGGTGGAGTGGAGTTGGTTTGGGTGGTTTGCGAGGGGTTGGGAGGAGGGGTTGGGCCACTTTGGGGGGTGTGCGTGAGGGACGGGGGCGGGATTTGAGGGGGGGAGTGTGGTGTAATGGAGGGGTGGTGTGGATGGGATTTTGGGTTGTTCAATGGATGGATGTAGGGGTTGGTGGTGGTGTTTTTTGAAGGTGAGGGTTGAGTGGTGTACACGTGTTGGATGTGGGGGTGGGGGAGTGGGGGTGGAGTAGAGGGGTCAAGTTTGTTTGAGGGCTGGAGGGTGCAGTTTTCCGGAGAGGAGGAGAGGGGGAGAGGTGATATGATGGACTGAGATTTTTGGGGAGCGAGGTGCGCCCGAGTCGGTGGTGGATGTTGGCGCCGAAAGGGAGTCATACAGTAATTACTGCGGTTTTCTGCTGAAAGTTCATTACAGGGCAGGGTTCTTACAGTTGATTTTTGTTAGGTTCGAGTAGGCAAAGCGGGATATTTATTCAACTGTCTGGACACAATCGTACAGTACTGTACTGTACAGTACAGTACTACAATTACCTGGTTGATTGCCGTCGCCGTGTTGCGTTACCCAACCGAGTGGTACTAAACTTGGTACCGTACTGTACTGTACTGTACTGTACCGTACAGTTATGTACAGTTGCAGTTACAGTTATATTGCACCACGATTCATTTGTTTGTTTCCGGTAGAATTCTTTGGATACAGCACAGCACAGCATAGGCCGTATGCACCGTGATATCGGGTTATAACCGCCTATATTTTTTCCATAAAAAAAGAAAAAAAGGAAAGGCAAGGTCAAGTTGCCCCCGCACGTGAAGATCCGTGACTGCCCGACCAGTCAAACATCCAAAGGTCTTTTTTTGTCCATCCCCGAAATCATCTTAAAAAAAATATCAAAAAATAATTAATAATAATTACATCCATCTCCACCCATCCGACTAGCGTACATGAAACAACTGTCGACATCACATCAACCCCCCCACCCCCCCTCCCTTCAACCCCGCACCCCTATTCCTTCCCCCCTTCGCCCCCCCATTCCAGTCGGACAATATCAACCTGTCCCACATCCCACCAACCTCCCTCCCTCCCTCCCTCCCCATCAAACCAACCACTCCTCAACCTCTTCACCGCCCACCCACCACCACCTACCTCTCAAAACACCACTCACCTCCCTCTCCCTCCCACCTCACCTCCCCCAATCCACCCCCTCCCCTCCACAATCACCCTCATCTCAAATGCAATCCCAACCTCCCTCCCCCCTTCCACTCCCCCTTCCCCCCCTCTCCCCCTCCCGTCCACATGTCTACCCCACCCCCCGCCCCCCGACTCATGCTTCTCAAGCTGCACAAGCTCACTGCAAAGGCACGCAAGAAGGCACGTCCTCATCATCATCCTCCTCCTCCTCCTCCTCACAAACCACAAACTTCCTCTCCCACCCCGTCCAATCCACATCAACCTCCTCCGCCTTCCACGCCCCCGCCCCTCACCCCCTCAAACCACAGTCCAGTCTCTGTCGAACATACCTCGCTCCCGCCCTCGCCCCCTTCGCCTTCCATCGTCCCCCGCCCAAGCATCCTCAATCCCTTCAGCTTCCTCTGGGTACCGTCGATGTCCCTGTCGAAATTGGTGCCGCTAGTTTTGCAGGTATGGAGTTGGTCCCCGATCAATCAGGTTCCGGTAACCCCTTGAGGGTTAGAAAGGACAATCAGGACTGTTTTGGAATCGTTCCTCGCTTTGCAGGCGCTGCTGATGCCGTCTTGATTGGCGTGTATGATGGACATGGTCAGTATGGTAGGGAAGCTGCAGGATGGCCAGAAGGGTCATACCAGAGGTTATGGAGGAGCCGCAAAGGCTCACGGCATTCGCTTGGGGGGTGTCGGTATTTTGAAAGAGGCCTTGGCAGGCTCGGAGAAGAGAAGAGCTTACCTTCGCCTGTTTGCAAAGGCATTCTGGGAGGCAGAGAGGAGGATGAAGGAGGGTGAGGGTGGTGTCGAGCTTTGTGACTATAGTGGCACCACGGCTACCTGTGCCTGGGTCGACGGCGAGGAGCTTTACGTCGCATCGGTGGTGATTCCAGGGCAGTTATGGAAAGAGAAACACTCAGACAGCATGGCACGCCGTCGACTTGACCTGGGATCAGAAACCGGACCGCGAGGATGAAAGGAAGAGAATTACAGGTATGGGTGGACGCGTCACCAGATGGAAAAAGGATGTCGGCCCGGAGAGAGTCTGGGTGCCTGATGAGTGGGTACCGGGCTTGGCCATGACTAGAAGTTTGGGTGATACCTGCTTGACGGGCTATGGTGTCGTCACTACCCCAGAGTTGACCGTGACCAGGTTGGGCATGGATGAGAGTTTTATTGTTGTCGCGAGTGATGGGGTATGGGAGTTTATGAGTAGTGAAGAGGTGGTGGAATTTGTGGGGAGGCAGAGGGAAGCAGGGGTCTCCGCAGAGACAGCGGCCAGGGCGTTGGTGAAGGAGGCGGTCAAGAGATGGACGATAAATGAAATGGTGGTCGATGATACGACGGCGGTGGTGGTGTTTGTGGAGAAGCAAATCGAGTCGGGAGGGGCGGGGAAACGCCTGGGCAAAGCGGTGGTGGGGATGGGAAAAGACTTGGAACATCGCAGCTTGAGGAAATGTTGATGGGGACGAAACGGGTGGAGGGTTGGACGGAAGCGCTGGTTGGACAACCGCTGCTGGTGGGGTCCAGTGGAAGATTGGAGTCGTTCTTCCCGCGCAATACGAGTACGAGGAGGTATTGGAAGGTGAGAATAAGGCCTTGGAGTAGGAGTTTCACGGGGTGCAGAGTGCGGTCCCTCTCTATTGTTGGACAGTAACTGACTGTGCAAACTATTCACGGTTGAAACGGACCTGGATGGAAAGGGAAATGAGAGGAGAATCGTAGAAACTGGAGGAAGGGCACGGCTGTGTTTCCGTGCCGGTAAAGTTTTGAAGACGTCCTTCCTCGACAGTATCTATTTGGGGCGGTTGGATTTTTGTTGTATGCGTCCATGCGGGCACTAGTACGCAAAGCCTCAACGTTCGGCACGGGGTTTGGGGGGATGGGTTTTGTTTTTAGTAATCAGACAAGACAGAAGAGCAGGAAAGAGGGTTCAATAGCTTTGACTCATCGGCGGTTTCTTGTATCTTCCGGTGAAGGAGACAAGTTGCATGTTTTGTGATCGGGTGGTCGGGTGGGGGTGGAATGATTGAGATAATCCCGTCTCATGTAAACAGCAACTGGGTCATACTGAAGGACATGTTTTTGTTTATCTTTACCTTTCTCACACGTAGCGCAATACAGCATGGTAAATGCTGTACTGTACTGTACAGTATAGTAAATGATTTCAATATTTGGAATATTACACATTGGCCAACCCCTAAATGCATGGACAGAAGCCCATTGGCCCGGGACTCTATCCCACAACAACAGCAACCTTTCCAAAGGTCCACTCCCTGTCTTCAACTTCACCTTCTCGGTCATCGCCTTCAAATCCCTTTGCGCCGCTTCTCATGCCACAACCCGTCTCCTTGAAGAATTCATCCTCACGTTGCACATCAATTCTTTACGGGTTTCTGCATGGCACATCGAATAGCTCTACCAACGAATTTGGTCTTTAAACTAGTCACCCATTGCACTGTCCGTCCTGTCTCGGGCCACCCTGGCCACTGTTGAAATTGAATACCCGCAATATCGTAGCTGTACAGTCAGTACAGTCGGTTGCATCCACCAAAGCGCCCCAAAAAGGAATACAACATACTCTTGAACAACTTTTTAATCGAGGCCCATATCCCTCCATAACGTATAATATCTACACTCGAGATGGCAAGGGACCGAGTCCAACCCCTTTGCATCAATTTCCGCAGCTTGGCATCCAATGAATCCACCTTGTAAGCAATCTGGAACCTGGCCCTGTTCTTACCGCTCAACAAATTTTTCCTCGGCTCTAGAAGCAGAGTCGTCAAGATGGGAAACAGCGGCGATGAGCCCGTACTTTTGTGGAAAATGACCGACAATTATCCCTTGATCGCAAGAATTGAAGCAACCGAGCGGTGTTCCCCAATCCACACTGGCTGCATTGTAGAGAAATTGACTGTGCGCCGTGAAATATTCTTCGATACCATTTTGAGCAAACTTTGCACGGGCCTGTGGTCGCTTGGGAATGTTTGTTCTGTAGACTCAATGATGTACGATAAACACAGTGGTAGGGAATTGGCAACGATTTAGGATGCCGCTTTCATCCGCGAACACATACCGTGCTGAGCCCCTTCAGGGCAATGCAATACTGTGAAAAAGGGGAGTTTGGGTTTTTTTTTAATATTTGAAAGAATGGTCATCTGTTCCAGTGCTTCATGCAATCGCAGATTGGCGACAGGGAAGTACGGTGGTGCAATACGCACAATATTTGTGAGGGGTCTGGCCCGAGCCCAGCCCGGAGGACATCTGCGTTAGACGTGACAGCGGCGGCAACGTCCCTTAGCATCAATGCCCTCCGAACCGTTCTATAACATTCCATAGACCTCACGGCTACGCCCCTCGCGATCTCAGTTATCACCGCACAAGCATCAGGGTGGCAGCTAGGGCTGCTCACGGTTCGAATCCAGTTCCATAAACGGTTCTCCAGGCGCAAACCGACCAAACCACTTCATGTAAATTAAATTTGACACCAAACCAGTTTCACGTAAAGGCCTTGCAGCCTGAGTCGCCTGGATGACGTCAATTTTGGAACAGAGTCAATCGGTTTGCTCTCATATTCTAAACCGAGCCATATCAAATTGACCAAATCAGTCAACCGAATAGTAGTGGCACGGTTTAAACCACTAAGAACTGTCAATAAAATCCAATTTGCACTCTTATAATACGCTATTGTTCGTTGACATTCAACATGCACTTACTGTATCAACAACAAATTCGCGACAAATAGCTAAAGTAAATAGCCATGTCTTTTGCGTTGTCAGTAGTGAAGCTTTGCACCATCTTTGTCTGGTGGAATTTCTCGAGAACTTCCATGATAACTTGGCTCACAGCATCCCCTGTATGGGGGTTGGAATTCGACTGAAGTGTAATAGGACACGGTTAAGATTCCAATTTTCGTCGATACAGTGCGCAGTAACAGCTAAGTACCCACAATAAACACGAGAAGACCATGTATCACGTGTAAAACTGACATTAGATTCAATCTTTTGAAAATGTTGAACAACTTGAGCTGAAATTGCCTTGTCTCCGAGAGCAATTCTGCGACAGATTGTCATGCGACCAGGACACCATATTCTTCGTCTGTACTTGACAAAAGCTTCTTGAATTCGACGGAAGTAACAGTTGAAAACGAATGCAAGTTCATCATTACCCAACGCACTAAAAGTTTGGGGATGGAATCATGGTGATCCCGTTTTGGAAATTTCGGAGTTTCTGTTAGTGTACTGTCAAATGCAAAAGAAGACTGACCAGTTACGGCGTTCATGAATCTACATTTGCGTGCATGTTTGGACAAGGTCGATGTTGAAGAAGTGACAGAAAAGCTTTGTGGGCAGTGAATGCACCGCGTCTTGTAAACTTGACCATCTTGAACAACCTTGAAATACTCCCAACTTGACTCGTCTTACTTCGTTTTCTTCCAACTTGATCATTTTCACTCGCGGACTGAGAATGGGCAGCGTTACTATTGTGATTCCTTTCATCTGTTTGAGATGATTGAAGAATGTATTGGTTTGTTGGATTCTGTTCAGGCGAAATTTTGTAGAAAGATACGATGAGCAAAGAGATACGTGGTTGTTAAAAGATATAGTGGCTCTATTTCTAAGTAAAAAATTACATGGCATATTCAAAATTCAAGTTTTTAATAATTTATTTTGAATTTTGAATTTTGAAATACATCTATCCGTTAATTATAGCGATGGCTAATTTTATGAAGTATCATTGAGACGTTCATTTCGTTGAAAGAGGGTTAATATCGTGAATTAACTAAGTTTTTGAAACTAATTGTCATAGCGGCGAACGGTACGAACTTTGGCCCACACACGGGTTTGGCCCTCCAACGAAAATTATCACTATAACAGCACTTACCAAAATTGAACGGATAGAAATCGAACTCGAGACGTCTATTACTTAACATAACTTACAGCACATTGTACTATGAGCGCCTTTTGCTCGGTCAGCGGTTTGCGGTAATCGGTTCATAAACGGTTCAAACAGGCTCATTTTGACTTAAAAACGGACCGAGTTATGCGATTGGCAGATTTTAGTGGCAAGTTGCGGTTATATATATTTTTGTGTCGAAAGCCGTTTATTTTTTTCGAGATTTAATCGAAGTTATTTGCACTATTTGGAATATGAAGCCAAGCCATGAGTTAAAATTTCCCGCAGGATTCGGGCCACTGAACAATGAAACCGGTTTAAGTCGTGGTTCGATGGAACCGTGAGCAGCCCTATTGGCAGCCTTCCAAACTAGAAAATACCACAGGGACGAGCCTTCTCCTTCCAGAACTCGTGATGAATGTACCCCTCCAGAACGGGTCAATGTTAGACTTTTAACAAAACACCCCTAAAAGTAATGAAAAATATCACGATCAGCTCAAAACGAACGCTAGATGATAGTACATACTTTTCGTCCGCAATCGAACAAAAATCCCTGGAAACGACAGATGATACCCGTCTACTGAGCAATTTCTAATTTGTTGCCTAACAGAGTTAAAAATCGTGAAGCAGACCAATTCAAGACATTGAGAAAGGCATGATTTTTAGGATTTCATATCCTCCTCTGCAACATCTAAAACAGCGCCAGCGACAAACCAATAATCTTTCTTTTTTTCTTTACATGTCGCTCACCTCTCCCCTGCACAAACTTAGTACTTACAATGCTTTCAACAATGCTTTCCAAGGTATTTTCGCGCCGTCTCTCGAAGTATGGAATATTTTTGTTCAAAATTCGTAAGGGCCACCGTTTCAGCTTCTTCTTGCTTCTTACGGTGTTTTTTGGCTTCTTCTGAAACTTTCTGTTTCGCTTCAGCTTGACGCTGAGCAAATATTTCGTCCATTGTGACATATTATGCTGCTGCCCCGCTATATGAAGCAAATTTCCGGAATTGAAGCTTATTGCCATTGAATAGGTTCTAAAGGTGCATTCTTACCAGCAAATTTTGTCAGTCGTTTCAGCTGTTTTTAGTATTACACTTATCTCTTCAACTCTCTTCAACAGATTAAAGAGATACTTGGGCATTCTGCATTGCATTCTTGATTAATGCAATTGCATGCTCATGACTGATTTGTCTCGCCCTCTCAGCATCGGTAGTTACCAATTCGTTATATTCAATGTCTGGTTTTGATATTTACTCACACTTTTCGCCCTGGACTCCGGCGTTTATATACAAATAAGAACTTCAAGGTTGTCGCCGGTGACAACACCCTTATCTCCAAGGGTGATAATCAGCACTACTGGCCCACTGCCACATCTTTTTTGTCCAATATTGCATCCCTGGTGTCCACGGTTCTTCGGACTCGATTCTTCTCAAGGTCCTAGCATTCTGTGGATCCCGATCCGGCGTTAAAACCCGGAGGACAAATATACCACCCAGTCGTCCAAGGAATGACCCCCTCTCTACCATCACCGCTCCTTCTCGCAGTTTTTGGACTTTTCTACCACACCGCAGAGTGCGTAAAGAGAGGGATTGACAGCAAAAAACCTGTGAGTCTTTGTGTTTGTGTGTAGGTTTTCTCATTATTCGACAGGATTCTGTACCTAGACAAAAACAACTGGGCAACGCGCATTGCAATGCACAAATCTGGTCTCTTTATCTAGAACTTATTGGATCAACTCCGAAATAGTGAAAAATTCTCAAAACTCTTTCCTTTGGTAGCTCCACTTCTGAGTGAAAGTCTCCTGATTTTGTCGTGAAGATTGGAAAGTGCCCCTTTATCAACGAGTGTTTATTTTTCTTTTCCTCATGTTCAAGCCGCCAACGGCAGATAAGGAATATTCACACTACTGATTGAAATGTCTCTGTTGGATCTTTTCCCCCTAGTACTAGAGCGGGCACTGCACCTACAGGTTTAGCCTACTCAGAAGCACCACATAACCAGACTAGTTCCAGGTCTGTGGCTGGAGACCTACCCTCGATCACTGAAGCACCCCCACAGGACATAGACTCCAGCTGTCTGGAGGATGATACTTATCTCCGAGAGAGTATTTGAACTTTCATGCTCACAGAAGTAGACACTGGTAAAGAAGAGATGACTGCAATTCAGGAATCTCTGAAGACGAGTGAAGTACGGTTTGATGTTGACTTTCGTCAGCAAGAAGCTTGTATATATTGTATTATTGAGCTTAAGTTTATTGTAGTAAACTTGAGAGATGAGGCAGATGTTAATCGTCTGTTGGAAGACTCAACCGTCGAAAAAGTACGGGTATAGAGATAGCCGAACGTATCAGCACCCAAATTAATTCTCGAGGCTGAGGCCGTACTGGGTACCTAAACTCTCTATCTTCACCCGGGCCAGGGAACTCTCGGTATTTTCAATGTTGACGGATCTTGTACTAATGGCAACTTAGATGATGATTAGGATCGAGATCAACGACTTCTTGACCTTTCCTAATGAGGGAGAAGAGCAAAGCCTTTAAAGAAGAACTGGGTCAAGATCAAAAATAGGAATTTACACCAGAACTCATCTTCCTCTTACTCTTGCTCCCTAGACGGAATTATAAAAGAAGATTCTGAAGATTTTTTTGCATATTCAGATTCGGAACTCTCTCTGGATGGGACCGGACGTGCGAAAGGAAGATATTAGAAGGCGCGAGTCACGAAGAAGTCCATGGACCGCTCGTATCGATTCAAGATCAGAACAGCATCAGAAACCTCGGATATATCCACAAGGACACGGATTGGCCTTCGTAATGAGCCCGGCTCTGGGTGGGTAGGTCTCGAGGGGTTACAGCCATCAAATAATTTGTACTTTAGGCTACTATCCTATCGTACGCACAACTTGAAAATAACTTCCCAATCACTTAATTCCTCTCATACAGGGAAAGCTCTGACTAAAGCCAGACGCATTGCGTAAAAGATTAAGAGGAAGGATTTAATCTCAGGGGACCATCACCGTCGCGACTTGCGAAAGGATAGCAGATAAAATTACGCCATAAACGCATATGTTACATATGCTATGACTGAGGACACATTTCCCCAGAATTCATTTTACCCTTGCAGGAACTTCCGTCTGTATTACTGGGCTATGAAGCTTTGACCCCTCAAGAGAAGCCCATGGTACCAGAGATAAGTTATAACATCGTCTTCCAGGTGTTGATGTCTGAAGTCCAACATAGTACTACGGAACCTAAAGATGTCGCTGTACTCCATGCTACGGCATCAACGACATATTTAATTCCATGCTTAAAGGACACGAACACAAAAATCTGGATGGGGAAGCTTTAGAACGAGTCATGAATATAATAGCAGTAAACGATATCGACTGGAGCCACAAATATCCAACAATGGCCACTACGTTCAAGGGAATGTTAAAAAAGTACTTGAGTATGTGGGATGGCTCTCTGGGAGCCATCAACACTGCTAAAAACCACATCGATTGATTCCTGGGACCAATCTGATCGCTCAAGCGCCTGGCCGGGCCGGGCCCAAGGCAAGGAAATTAAAAGCAACCTGGGTACAGAGAATGTCAGAAGCAGGCGTAATTGAGCCCGCGTAGTCATCATGGGCTGCATTAGTGTTGCTAATTCCTAAACCCGATGGTACGGTTTATTTTTGCGTTGATTATTGAAAACTGAACGCTGTAACAGAGAACGATACCTACCCTTAACCTAGGGTGGATGAATCCTTGGGAGAAGCATCAGTATTTACTACCCTTGATTGCAACTCCGGTTACTGGCAAGTTCAAGTTGCAAAGGATGACAGAGAAAAGAACCCTTTCGTATGCAACGCAGGATTACATGGCTATAAGCGAACTGCATTCGGATTATTCAACGAAACTGCTACCTTCCAGCATACCCTAGACATTCTTCTCTCTTCATACCGATGGCACTCCTGTCTAGTGTACCTTGACGATGTCATCATTTACTCCAAAAATATGGAGGAGCACATCGAACATGTTGAAGAAATTCATACGGTATTGCAGCATGCTAGTGTCTCCTTAAAGCTAAGGGAATTTACATTTGGTTCCGATAAGGTCAAATGCCTAGGACACATAATCGAGCCATGGACCATTGGAAATAGACTCTACCAGAGTAGCCGCACTTTGGCAGGCCAAGCACCCGACAACGATGACTAAAATAGGGAGTTTTTTCGGTCTTTGAAGAGTATATCGCAGCCTTTTCAAAGACTTTCACAACAATGTGGCGCCACTTAACAAGCTTTTGCGCAAAGTTATGCCAAAAAACGCAGGAACATTTGTTGCAACCGAAGAAGTAGTTTTACGGACTCTTTTCACCGAAAATTTGTAACCCAATACATTGGCTGTGCCAAAGGTGAGACTACGTTAGTTAAAAGACGTGGAATCTAAATAACATCAAATGGGAGTCGCCCTGTTCCTAAATACCCAAAGCGGGAACGGATACCCATTGGGTTCTTCTCTATATCACTCAAGGAAGCCGAGATCCGTTACCCTGTCACAGAAGGAGAATGGTTGGCCTAGGTTTAGGCGGTGACTACATTGCGATCCCAACTTCAAGAGGGGAGACTGACAATCTATACGGATTACTACTCTCTGGGGTGAGTAATGAATTTCACTGATCCATCGGGTCGACTTATGCATCGGAAGCTTCGAATTTTGGAATTTGACATTCAAGTTGTGAATAAAAAAGGAAAGACAAAAATCCAAGCAGTTGCATTGACAAAACTTCGTACCATGGGTGAAACGGTCGAGTCCACAAAATCGCATCAAAAGACGCCAATAAGGCCGGTTCGATCATAGATTTTGATGAAATAGAGATTTCTTTTGACACTAAAGATCAATTACTATCCATGCAAAACGGAATTGAAGAGGAACTCGAATGCATTTCTCAAGAGGAGCTCTGCAGGGAACAGCACAAGGACGTCTACTGTCAGAAGATCCGTTCAAGAATAAATTCTGAACACCAGCTCCCCTCACAGTGGATGCTCCCGGAAAAGAAGGATACCTCTTTCGAGCAGCGTCGGAAAACATTCAGATCGCCATGCCCAACTCCCGTCAACAGAGAATTTTAAGACTCAGTCATCAATCCAAGTTAGGCGCTCAACGTCCACTTCCTCCCTATTGATGATCTGATGGCGCGCCTTCATGATTGCGTCACGAAGCTGGCCGACCAGATTTGATACCGTACTAGCCCAGCTCCCCTCAAGAGGTGACAAAACGGATGCCAAGAATTTCTTAATGACGTCGACAGCGGTTGGGTTATACCCGATACGCCCGTATTTAGGCGGGAAAGGAATAGTGGCTTCCACAACTGGTGGATCTTGCCCAATCTCAAGTGAAGAAGACCTGGAATTTTGGTCGATAGGTATATAATTTTCGCGAAGAAAGGGTGCCGATTTTCGCGCCGCTCTGCGGGTGACCAAAACAGGGGAAGAATCACGAGAACTACTCTTCGCAGGGCCTGAATCTCGTGTAGAAGAGCCAGGAGGCCCTGATCTAGCCGAACCATGGGAAGTGGCAAATCTTAGAGAAACGCAGCGCCGTCCAGGCGTCCTTCGCGAACTCATCCCCGCTGCCGATGGCAGGTTTTCAGATTCACTATTTCGGAGCATACCTCTTCTGAGCCTTTTAGAAGCCAGAGATTCCTCGCTGGAGGACAGGACGATAACCTCAGACAGTTGAGATTTTTCATCTTGCTCGCCCACAGGAGACTAGCAATTTGCTGAGCAACGAGTTAGTGTTACTCCCCTCTTTTGCCCACGCCTTGCAGAGCCACCGTCCTCCATCTTCCAAGAATTATATTGATCTATGATTTCCCTCTCTGCAGTATCTACTTGCATCGGAGAGGTAACTCCGTCCCTTGATGCATCTACATCCGCAAATGTTTGCGGTTCGCAGAAGTCCTCCCGCTCGCCGCTCGCACTACCTGCCGTAGGTCCGCGGACATTGTCTGGTTGCTGATTTTGTCGTCTACGAGCCCGAGCTTCTGCTTAGCCAACCACTTTCCTCGCCCAAGGATCATAACAAATGAAATCACCTGCGTCCTCTCTCCTGGAAATGCAGTGCCGATACCGTCGGGGCTACCGCGTTGGCTGTTACGCCTTGGAACCCGCGACCAATCTGTCTGACCTATAATTTGATTAAAACAAACCCAATCCTCGAAACCTTCATCCCGGAGAAGAAGACGTAACAAGTCAGGTCCAAGGCGCTCCAGAGCCGCTCTAACACGAGGGGGTATCCACCATAAGCGAAAGGTGTCGTAAACTTCCCACACGATGAAGCAGACAACCGAAATTACCCACCCGGTGCAGTGCACCACCCACCAGGCTGAAGAGGGTTTTTCAAGAACGGAAGAGCCACGGTAAGCGAAAGTCGGCGGAAGCTCAGCCCAAACTCCCCAGGGAACCTCCCATTCCTCCCACCAGAGGGGCACCGGAACATAACGCGATTGCAATAAGGTAGGATGCCAACATTCCGCTTCTGGCTGATGCCATTGGATGAAATACCCGAATTCCGACCTGCAACGCCGCTCATACCTTACCATGCTCGCCCAAAAGATCATGTAGGCCTTCTTAGTTCGCCGGTACTCAGGTAAGAGCACCTGACGGTCCCATAGTACTGCCTATGGATGCACATCAGCCGTTACCCCGAGGCGCGACCATCTTGCAACCGCATCCTCCATCTGCGCAAGGGAATGAACATAGGGAACGTCCTGCGGACACAGAGCGCACCACAAGTCCATCGGAGTTAAACCAAGCCCTAACAAGGGTGAGTCAGCTAATAACGTAAGCTTGTCTACGAGTCTGGCGACCTGATCGTTGCGCAGCACTCAACGCAATGGAACCGGCTCCCAACGTCCCATTCGCCACCGGCGATGGTATGTTCAAAATTCAGGTGAGGACATGGCCACCCGGGAACGCCACTCGAAACTCTGCAGCGCTTTAAACGGAATCCATCCTGGGAGCATCAACAAGGACCCTCGCCAACGGGTGTAGCTGCGGAACAATTCCTCATCGTCGAGGTACCGGGTGTCTAGCCATGGGACGCGGGCAAAAGCATGTGGAGCCCTCGCCATCGAGGTACCCTCTAGTTTCCACAGCCCGGGATGTCGATACATGCGAGCAAGGAGAAACAGCTACGTTATTGATGTATTGGCGGTCGCAGTTTGCGTTAATAAAACAAAGGAAGAAATGGGGAACACCCGCTAATGGCCGGAAGTTGAAATTACCATAAGGGGTTTCGGGACGTACACACAATGACTGGATAAGTACCCGATTGAGCACCCTACTTTCTTTGGGTCTTGCCTCTTCCCATGGTTGTAATCTCCCGGAGGTGAGTCGAAGTACCGCACCTTACAGTTATTGTCAGGACAATACTGTACGTCAAAAACCTACCGAACGTGGAAAACGTGTATAACTCAGACTTAGGGTTGATATTTGGGGAGGCCTCCCCAAAAATGGGGAGACCCCGTACCTCGAACCCGGGACCCTCCCGCCAGCCGCTTGAGACACTACCAGCTGGCCCATACGGCCCAAGTTGGTACTAGAGTAACCAAAATAAGGAATATTGTGTACACGATAGATACTCAATGAAGTAAAGTTTCACGCGCGGCGGCGGCGGACACCCGTTTTACTGATGCCATAATGTTACTTCCTTCTCAGAAGGGGGTATGTAGTGCAATTGGCACTCACACTGTACTGTCATCGGCAGAGCTGATTTTGGTAATCTTTTTTTGATCTGATTCACTGCTAACCAGCAGGCACTGTACTGTACAGTACGGGCAATTTTCTTTTGTCGCCCACTATTATTCCTGGTACTTTATACTCACCCGATGGGGCTTGAGGGCTTGCAATCTGGACCACTCGGCCCCCAAATTGGACCTGATATTTTCGCAGGTGAAAGGCACCTATTGGGCCAAGTGTCGAATTTACTTATCTCTAAGTTTGCTGACCCTACCTTCACTCACCCCGCCGTCTTAGATAACCCTAACCTATTTAACTAGCATCTATACCTACCTGGCCACTAGGGCCCCGGATTAAACAGCCACCCCGGTGTTGGCTCTGAACTTGACTCCCAACTTCCGCCTTTCCAGAAACCTTGCCAACGGCAACTTTGGCTATAGCCACATTAATCGCCCCCTGTCCCTCTTTCTATTTCCCCCTCTCTATCCGATATTATGATACCCCATTTGTTTTTTGTTTGTAATATTTACTCACGATTGGCGCCCCGGACTCCGGCGTCTATATACAAATAGGAACTTCAAAGTTGTCATTAGTAACAACATCCTTATCTCCAAAGGAGATATTCAGCACTGCTGACCCACTACTACATCTTCTTTGTCCAGTATTACACCCCTGGTGTATACGATTCTTTGGAATCGATCCTTATCAAGGTTCTAGCATTCCGCGGACCACGGCCCGGCCTTACAACCAGGAGGAAAAGTATACCGTCCAGCCGTCCAAGGAATCCCCCCCGCTCTTCCAACCCCATTTCTCCTCGCCGTCGGCGAGCTGTGCTACTGCATCGCAAGGGGCTTAAAGAGAAACAGGGACAGCGAGCACCCTGTCGGTCTTGGTTTGTGTGTGTTGGGTTTCTCATTGTCTGACGATGTTCCGTTCCTAGACGAGAAGAACTGCGCAACGCGCATTGCAGTACAGACAGGACGTCCACTTCCTCTCCATTGATGATGTGTTGGCGCGCCTTCATGATTGCGCTGCGAAGCTGGTTGACCAAAGTTGGCACCGTGCTACCCTAATTCCCTTCGGAGGTGACGGGAGGAATGGTAATAGTTTCTTAATGACATCGACCGCATTCGGTAGTATCTTTTAAGTCCGTACTTCGGCAAAGAAGGAACGGTTGCATACACTACTGGTACATACGGTACTGTCACGGGTAAAAATGATCCGGCCGCTTGGTTAGAAGAAAGAAAAACACCACAAGTGGAGGGCGCTCATTGTGGCGCCACTCCTCGGTAGAAGAAAGCCGAGAGAGAATCGGATGAGTTACTCTCCGCAGGCCGGGAGTCCCGCGTAGAAGATCCATGAGCACCATCGGTTGGATTTCGAATGTTTGGCCTCCGTCTCGCCCTCTGGCGCTGTACTCGAGCTGTCGCTGGCGGGTATTAAGCTTCACCCCTACCCATATTTTCTCTCTAAGAACTTGCGGGAGCCGTTTTTTCATCGCTTGATGAAAGGGGGATTACCTCCGATTGTTGAGATTGGCCCGCTTTTGCGTCCGCGGACAAAGGCGAATCCCTCATTTCTCGAATTCTAGTCCCTCTGATCCTCTGCTCAAACCCGTTTCCGTTCACCTCCTCTTGATGATCATTGAGAGTTACTACTGTGTAGGACTGGGGGCTTGATTGGAGTTCTGTCGATCCTTTGATTCTCTCACATCCACCTATGTTCGTGGTTGACAGACCTCTCACGATGGTTGATGTCGCCTCTGCACCCTACGAGCCCAAGCTTTGGCTACGCCGACTTCTTCCTTCACCCACGGGATCATACCAGATGAAATCTCCTGCAACCCCGGTTAGGGACCTGCGATGCCTTTACCGCTGTGAGCTACTGCGTCAACACTCCGCGTTAAAACCTGAAACGACTCTGTGCGGTCTAAGGATTGCTTGAATTGCCCCCAATCCTCGAACCCTTTTTCGCTGAGAAGAAAACGTAGTATTTCCAGGCCAAAGCTCTTAGGAGCAGCTCGAATACGGGGGGATTCTACCATAGAAGAACGGTGTCATTTGCCTCCCAGACGATGAAAGAAACAACTGAGATAGACCATCCTGTGCAATGCCCAACCCACTAGGCCGAGGAGGGATTTTCAAGAACAGATAATCCACAATAAGCGAACACCGGCGGAAACTCTGCCTATACACTCCAGAGAACATCTCAATCGTCCTAAAAGCGCGGCAAGGGAACATATCGCTGTTGCAATGAGGTCGGGTTCCAACATTCCGCTTCCGGTTGATGCCACATGATGAACTGTCCAAAATCGGGTCAGCATCGTCGATCGTACCTGACGGTACTGGAAAAAAGCGAAGGTCTGATTTCTTGATCCCAGGGGCCGCCCCATTGACACAGGTTGACCTCAGTCATCCCAAGGAAAATTTTTCTCAGGGTCAGGCGGAACAGCGGATCGAGCGCGCACAACACCCAGTCTTCAAAAACAGTCTCAGGAGTTTCTAGACACCACCGAGCCCGAGGGCAACGTACCCTGGCCCCCATGAGAGTACCTCATAATTACAGACAGCGCCGAGCACACCGACTTAAATCCTGCGCGCGAAGAAATCCAAAACTAACCCCACTCCAATTGTTTCAAGACCAAATCGTCTGCCTCCAGTCTCACCTATCTGACGAAATCAACTTTTCCTGTTACCGTGGTTGTTGAAATGTTCGTTGCTCAATTTTTCATTTTAATTTTTCCCTTTCCTTCACTTTTACGCCAAGAGGTAAACAGATTATGGAATTTAAGGTAAATGGGGGTTAATTTACTGTGGTATTTTGGACATTGGTGGTGGCCTACGAATTCCCTTCCCTCCCTTCCTCCCCCGCCCCCTCTTCGTCCCCCCGTCGTTGCGCGGGCCGCGAGGAGCCGCCACGAGGCGGGCGGTGCCATTCAACAAGCTGACCTCGCAAGGCGATTTCCTTTGTTTTCCCACTGACATTCTCCTTCCACCGCGTTCATCTGGTGTAAGTATAAATTCAAGAACGAGCTCGGGCACTTTGAAAAGCAACGGCTACAATATCAAAGCACTTTGCAGTCTCGCGGATCTCGACGCCCGGCGTTCCCCCCCCTGCTTCTCGTTGCCAAGGCGATCGATTGGAACATCGACATCCCGACCGCGCTTTCTTCATCGCAACGACCATCGACTACCCCGCAGGCTCCCGTGTCCTCCGCTGACGAGGACAAAATTTCAAATTTCTGAACGGTCAAATTCCGCCGCACCGGATTGATTGCATTGCTGTATCAACTGACAGTGAAGCACGGGTGACAATTACAGTTTTGAACAGGAGGTCTGAAGTGCATACCGACCGTACAGGACAGGAAGTCCCGAGGATTGGCACACTGTACAGTACTGTACAGTAGTAAGCCCAATCGCTTAGTAGGGTGCACTGTTCTAAGACCTCAGGGGATTGGGAAATTGTCACTAGTGGACTGTTCGCGCTTACAGCATCATGGCACAGGCCGTAGGCAAGAAGAATACTTTTACTCTCGAACATCGGCCTTCGAGTGACAACGGCATTTTCTGGCTCTCAACACGCACTTTGAAAAGGCCCCAACCCACCCGGGCACTACCTACTCCCGGTCAATGTATCCTCTGCAGCAGGCCCCAGCCGCAACTCCAGACTGTCGCAAACTTGCTGGCCCATCTGCGCACGACGCACACGCCACAATCCCGACACGGTCCGCCCCGCTGCCATGAGATCCACAAACTGCAGAAAAGTCTAGCTCAAATCGGATACTGGTACTGTGCCTGTCATCACAAATACCTCGGCTCCAAAGTAAACGGTCCGGATCCGCAAGGACTGTACTCCTTCTCGTACGTCCGCTGCCCACAGTGTACCGTAGACACAAGGCCAAGGCAGTACGCTCCGTTGCACAAGTCGCAGTTGCAGGCGGATGAACCTCGCCAGTCTCCGGTCCCGGTCCCACGCCCGATCGCCGACGATCAACCGCCGCGACCCACACACACGACTGGACACGCGTCAGATCAGCAACCCTCACCAGGGCATGCTCCGCTCCACGCACAACCCCTGCCCCGCCATGAGGACATCTTTACGACCCACATTCCTGTATTGTCTCATATCCCTACACGATTCCGATCAGCACTGAGTGACTCCCTGTCGGTCGCCATGCATGACGCAGCGTGGGCTTGTGCACACGGACATAATGATGCGGAAGAGAAGCTCTCTAAAGTTTTTCTTTTCCCTTCAGTGATGCTTTCCAATACTTCACCTTCCTCAGGTACTACCGGTTCGAACGTCGAAACGCAAGTCCAATCAACCAGTGACTTAATCAGAGAACGGCTCGAATTGTGGAATGCAGGACAGTTCCAAACCTTATGGCAGAACGCACTTCAACAAGCGACCTCCCGAACAAAACGAACTTTAACGCCCCAGGAACAGAAACAGGCCAACATTCGTCGTGCCATGAGACTCGCCCGCGAAGGAGCATATGGGAAAGCTGCACAGGCATTAGGATCTCTAGGGGTGTTACCGGCCACTAAATTGGTGTCTGACGCCCTCCGAGCTAAACATCCTCAATCCCCCGGGAGGATGAGGAACACTTTGAACCGCCTCCGCACCCCCGATATCTCAGCGATCACAAAGGATGAGGTTTTGCGGGCAGTTCGCTCTTTCAAACCCGGTTCAGCCCCGGGGGATCCGGACTTCGCCCCTCTCACGTCGAAGAGCTTCTACGGACACCCACATCTTCCTCGCAGGGGAAATTCTTGGATTCATTAACAGAACTTCTGAACGTCCTGGCTTCCGGAAAAGCTCCTACTGCCCTCGCCCCGTGGATTGCTGGAGCCCCACTCACACCACTTGCGAAGAAAGACATGACTCCGCGCCCCATTGCAGTGGGAGAGACTTTGCGACGGTTAGTTAGTAGCTGCCTTGCTACTCGGGTCAATGAAAAGGCCTCCACCTACTTCCAGCCTCTTCAGGTTGGTATCGCCACAAAGTCAGGAACAGATGCAGTAGTTCACGGTGTTCGACGCATCGTGAACAAGTTCGGTACACGCCCTGAATATGCGCTCTTGTCGGTCGACCTGAAGAATGCGTTCAACCTGTGCAGCCGTGCTTCCTTTTTTAACGCAGTCCGGAACCTCTTTCCTCAGCTGCTCCCTTGGGTACTGTATTGCTACAACAACGATCCAGCGTTCCTCTGGACGGGATTCGAGACTATACGGAGTGTTGTGGGTACTCAGCAAGGAGACCCGCTCAGCGGATTGCTTTTCGCTCTCGTACTCCACCCCATCGCCCTAAAGATCAAAGAGCTATTGTCGGGATCCCCGACGAGGACACAGGGTTAGACACACTGCTTTTGGAGCTTTGGTATCACGACGATGGCTACATTGTAGCCAAACACGAGGATATACTCAAGGTAATCGAGGTTCTGTCTTCTCCCGAGGCCAAACGTCGTGGTCTCCATCTGGCAGTCTCGAAATGCAAAGTATGGTGGCCCACCGCCCCCTCCGCGTCGGTTCAGTCCGCATACCCCTGTGATATGCGGCAGGAATACAGTACTGGTACTTCGGTTTTGAACGCGCCAATCGGCTCCCAAACGTTCATGGAACAATACTTCCTGGACCATGTATACTCCCTTGAGCCTTTACTTAACGCTGTCATGGAAATCGAGGACGCGCACGCTTCATTCCAACTACTGCGCAACTGCTTTGGGGTTTGCAAAGTGGGATACCTCTTGCGAGTTGTGCCGCCCTCTTGTACGCGGAAAGGGGCCGAATACTTCGACAGCTTAATCGAGAGGTGCTGCCGCACTTTAGCGGGTGGAATGCTAGACAACTGTATATTCAAGGAGCTGCAACTGCCCATTAAGGCACTACAGGAGAAGAAGCCGACCTTGGGAATCGGCCTCTCCTCCGCGCGAGATGTCGCCGCCGCTTCGTTTCTTGCGTCCAGCGCCGCGACGCAGCAGTTATGCGAGAAGTCTTTGCCGTCCTGTGTTCAAGACCTGACGCAGTACGAGGATGCTACAGCCGCCTTTACCGCATGGAGCGCCTCTTGTCGACCCTCAGAACGAATTCCGTTTAGCAACTTCTGCTCATCCAACCCACCATCGCAGAAGAAGCTAACAGATGCAATTCATATGGCTGTGCAAGAGGCCTTGCCGCTCGGAAACATCCGCACCCGCGCCTTCCGCGCTAGCATGTCCCTCCCCGGTGCCAAAGGCTGGGTCTACTGTGCACCTTGCCCTGGATTGAGGACGCACATCAAGAGCAAAGACTTTTCCGTGTGGTTCCAGTACTTTTGCCAAACCCCCTTATTCGCCCCAGGTACCCCTTGCCCCAAAGCAGGATGCCATGAAATGCTGGATATCTACGGGGACCACTTGCTACATTGTCGCTTTGGCTGCGAGCGGAATACTCGCCATAACAACCAGGTGACTTTACTGGGGAACGACCTTGCAAGAGCCGCCCGACGTCCATTCATCGAACCTCGTCTACACTACCAAAACAGGACGAGGCCGGATATCAGGGCGATGGGAGCCGCCGGTGGCACGGATTACTTCGACGTAACCTTTGTCAACCCGCTCGCTCCCTCCCACGCAAGAGCCAGGGCTTTCAACCCACTCACAAGCCTCAACGCAGCTCACGCAGAGAAGCAGCGGAAATACCAAGGGTTCCTTGCTGAGCTGCCTGGGAGAAACAGGCTGGTTCCTGTCCCCATCTCAACGCTTGGAGGATGGCATCCGGCGGCGTTCTCCGTCGTCAAGGAACTCGCGAGAACCGTTGCCACCCGCGCAATGGAACGGTTTTCGAAGGTTAGAGCCATTCTTTTACAGCGGCACTCCGCTTTGACAGTAACCTCCAATGCCGCTTGTTTGCTGGCTGGCCTCCCTTCCACCTTCTGGTAGATTGGAGTGCCATCCACAGCTTTCGACGCATCGTACGGTTTCGCAATTGGCTTGACAATGATACGATATCTACGCTTCGGTACAAATTTACTGGATACCAACCCACATATCCACCACAGTAAATTAACCCCCCATTTAAAAAAATTAACCCCCCATTTAAAAAAATTTACTGTGGTGGATATGTGGGTTGGTATCCAGTAAATTTGTACCGAAGCGTAGATATCGTATCATTGTCAAGCCAATTGCGAAACCGTACGATGCGTCGAAAGCTGTGGATGGCACTCCAATCTACCAGAAGGTGGAAGGGAGGCCAGCCAGCAAACAAGCGGCATTGGAGGTTACTGTCAAAGCGGAGTGCCGCTGTAAAAGAATGGCTCTAACCTTCGAAAACCGTTCCATTGCGCGGGTGGCAACGGTTCTCGCGAGTTCCTTGACGACGGAGAACGCCGCCGGATGCCATCCTCCAAGCGTTGAGATGGGGACAGGAACCAGCCTGTTTCTCCCAGGCAGCTCAGCAAGGAACCCTTGGTATTTCCGCTGCTTCTCTGCGTGAGCTGCGTTGAGGCTTGTGAGTGGGTTGAAAGCCCTGGCTCTTGCGTGGGAGGGAGCGAGCGGGTTGACAAAGGTTACGTCGAAGTAATCCGTGCCACCGGCGGCTCCCATCGCCCTGATATCCGGCCTCGTCCTGTTTTGGTAGTGTAGACGAGGTTCGATGAATGGACGTCGGGCGGCTCTTGCAAGGTCGTTCCCCAGTAAAGTCACCTGGTTGTTATGGCGAGTATTCCGCTCGCAGCCAAAGCGACAATGTAGCAAGTGGTCCCCGTAGATATCCAGCATTTCATGGCATCCTGCTTTGGGGCAAGGGGTACCTGGGGCGAATAAGGGGGTTTGGCAAAAGTACTGGAACCACACGGAAAAGTCTTTGCTCTTGATGTGCGTCCTCAATCCAGGGCAAGGTGCACAGTAGACCCAGCCTTTGGCACCGGGGAGGGACATGCTAGCGCGGAAGGCGCGGGTGCGGATGTTTCCGAGCGGCAAGGCCTCTTGCACAGCCATATGAATTGCATCTGTTAGCTTCTTCTGCGATGGTGGGTTGGATGAGCAGAAGTTGCTAAACGGAATTCGTTCTGAGGGTCGACAAGAGGCGCTCCATGCGGTAAAGGCGGCTGTAGCATCCTCGTACTGCGTCAGGTCTTGAACACAGGACGGCAAAGACTTCTCGCATAACTGCTGCGTCGCGGCGCTGGACGCAAGAAACGAAGCGGCGGCGACATCTCGCGCGGAGGAGAGGCCGATTCCCAAGGTCGGCTTCTCCTGTAGTGCCTTAATGGGCAGTTGCAGCTCCTTGAATATACAGTTGTCTAGCATTCCACCCGCTAAAGTGCGGCAGCACCTCTCGATTAAGCTGTCGAAGTATTCGGCCCCTTTCCGCGTACAAGAGGGCGGCACAACTCGCAAGAGGTATCCCACTTTGCAAACCCCAAAGCAGTTGCGCAGTAGTTGGAATGAAGCGTGCGCGTCCTCGATTTCCATGACAGCGTTAAGTAAAGGCTCAAGGGAGTATACATGGTCCAGGAAGTATTGTTCCATGAACGTTTGGGAGCCGATTGGCGCGTTCAAAACCGAAGTACCAGTACTGTATTCCTGCCGCATATCACAGGGGTATGCGGACTGAACCGACGCGGAGGGGGCGGTGGGCCACCATACTTTGCATTTCGAGACTGCCAGATGGAGACCACGACGTTTGGCCTCGGGAGAAGACAGAACCTCGATTACCTTGAGTATATCCTCGTGTTTGGCTACAATGTAGCCATCGTCGTGATACCAAAGCTCCAAAAGCAGTGTGTCTAACCCTGTGTCCTCGTCGGGGGATCCCGACAATAGCTCTTTGATCTTTAGGGCGATGGGGTGGAGTACGAGAGCGAAAAGCAATCCGCTGAGCGGGTCTCCTTGCTGAGTACCCACAACACTCCGTATAGTCTCGAATCCCGTCCAGAGGAACGCTGGATCGTTGTTGTAGCAATACAGTACCCAAGGGAGCAGCTGAGGAAAGAGGTTCCGGACTGCGTTAAAAAAGGAAGCACGGCTGCACAGGTTGAACGCATTCTTCAGGTCGACCGACAAGAGCGCATATTCAGGGCGTGTACCGAACTTGTTCACGATGCGTCGAACACCGTGAACTACTGCATCTGTTCCTGACTTTGTGGCGATACCAACCTGAAGAGGCTGGAAGTAGGTGGAGGCCTTTTCATTGACCCGAGTAGCAAGGCAGCTACTAACTAACCGTCGCAAAGTCTCTCCCACTGCAATGGGGCGCGGAGTCATGTCTTTCTTCGCAAGTGGTGTGAGTGGGGCTCCAGCAATCCACGGGGCGAGGGCAGTAGGAGCTTTTCCGGAAGCCAGGACGTTCAGAAGTTCTGTTAATGAATCCAAGAATTTCCCCTGCGAGGAAGATGTGGGTGTCCGTAGAAGCTCTTCGACGTGAGAGGGGCGAAGTCCGGATCCCCCCGGGGCTGAACCGGGTTTGAAAGAGCGAACTGCCCGCAAAACCTCATCCTTTGTGATCGCTGAGATATCGGGGGGTGCGGAAGGCGGTTCAAAGTGTTCCTCATCCTCCCGGGGGGATTGAGGATGTTTAGCTCGGAGGGCGTCAGACACCAATTTAGTGGCCGGTAACACCCCTAGAGATCCTAATGCCTGTGCAGCTTTCCCATATGCTCCTTCGCGGGCGAGTCTCATGGCACGACGAATGTTGGCCTGTTTCTGTTCCTGGGGCGTTAAAGTTCGTTTTGTTCGGGAGGTCGCTTGTTGAAGTGCGTTCTGCCATAAGGTTTGGAACTGTCCTGCATTCCACAATTCGAGCCGTTCTCTGATTAAGTCACTGGTTGATTGGACTTGCGTTTCGACGTTCGAACCGGTAGTACCTGAGGAAGGTGAAGTATTGGAAAGCATCACTGAAGGGAAAAGAAAAACTTTAGAGAGCTTCTCTTCCGCATCATTATGTCCGTGTGCACAAGCCCACGCTGCGTCATGCATGGCGACCGACAGGGAGTCACTCAGTGCTGATCGGAATCGTGTAGGGATATGAGACAATACAGGAATGTGGGTCGTAAAGATGTCCTCATGGCGGGGCAGGGGTTGTGCGTGGAGCGGAGCATGCCCTGGTGAGGGTTGCTGATCTGACGCGTGTCCAGTCGTGTGTGTGGGTCGCGGCGGTTGATCGTCGGCGATCGGGCGTGGGACCGGGACCGGAGACTGGCGAGGTTCATCCGCCTGCAACTGCGACTTGTGCAACGGAGCGTACTGCCTTGGCCTTGTGTCTACGGTACACTGAGGGCAGCGGACGTACGAGAAGGAGTACAGTCCTTGCGGATGGAATTTAAGTGCTCCGGGTACAACGGCGACGACTGATGTGTACGTGCAGCACCCGATGTTCCGGGTTTCCATCCTGTACGTCTCTTTTTAGTTCTCTGGTTCTTGTCATATTGCCGCCCCAGACGTAACGGGAACACCTGGCCATTACTTATAGATTTCCCAATTTAGTGCCCTCGCTCAAATTGATTCAAGGTCGCAAAATAAAAAATACAATCAACTCGCGATAAGCGAATTTGAGATAAGTGCGTAAGGACTATAATCGAGTAGAAAGTCCGGCGACGCATCCGGTGTATGCCTACAAGGGCTCATTTATTTAACCTTTACAGTCTCACCTTTAGCGCATGCATAGAGGCCATAGTGTATCATGAAATGCCTAAAATCGTTACTTTTTTTGAAACAACCCCTCTACTTTAAAGCGGGTATCACTGGTATGGTAGTAAAAACTAGATTCTAGGAAGCTCAAACAAATCCTTCATAAAAGTTTTCCTTCCCTGCGAACTCAACAAGCACAACCTTGACCGGTACAAAAAACCTACTGACGCAACGACTGCCTGAAATTTTAACTACTTACCCCAGCCGTCATTGCAATAGTCATGTATGAAATCAATCTCCACAGAGCCCTTACGCTCACAATCCTTCAGGAGAAAGCAATTGTTGATGAGTTACTGAACCGCAAGAATGACGGCGCCTCTATCCTTCATGCCAAGCTCGGGGAGTAGGCCCAGCGTAAGTTTCGACTTCTACGCAGACCTATCTAATCTTCTAATTCGCGTTAAATTCAAGACGCAGACAATTTTTCTCTCCTACCACCGGCCATTCAAAAACCACTAAATAATCGATTTCGTGTCGGTGCATGCAAGGAACTGGAAATCGCTTGGGAGTCATGGGTTACTGACAAATTTGCGGCTCCAATTTTCATAAATATAAACATAATCAAGGAAAAAGCGAGATTGATGGAGCCGAAGATGACTGAGAACCTTTCCCCACTGAAACAGACCAAACATGTTTCCAGTGACGGATGCTAAACAGTTTCCAGTGCAGATTCAACTTTCGGTCTCGTCTCTCATATAGCGAAAGGTGAGACGCAGATCAAGCGTTGATTGTCGAGAAACTACCGGAAATGAAGCGCTTCATTTCAATATATAGAGCATGGGAACATTATTAAAATCCGATGAGTATGGAATTTTCTTTTGCATAACGCCAGACAGAATGATACCAAGCCAGCCTCTTCCAGAACGCAGGAAGAAAAAGAAGCATCTCATTTATCTCTCGTTTTGTAGCGCTAGGGTTACAAAGAATATTAATCTGACGGTGATGGGGAGGCCAGCGAACCTCGATGTTTTGAGAAGAAGTTCTAGGAAGTATTGTAATACTTTGCGCAGTGGTTTTTTACGATTTTCAGTGGAAGTTTTTGAGTGTGGAGTGTGGAGTGTGAGACATGGGTGTTTGAGCAAGACAAATCAAGCATCCATAAGCCCGGAGAAACATGTCGATAGCTGCAGCAAAAAGTTTTCCGCACGCAACCCTGGTGGAGTAAGTCTTCCGAAGCAAGGATAATCGAAAATGTTTGGGGTACCTGGAAAAGGAGGTTTACAAGCGAGGCCTGCAGTATACGAGTGTTGATGATCTTAAAGAGGCTGTTTTGGAAGCATGGAATGAGACAACGAATGATTAATTGCTTAATCTGTATCGCAGCATCCCTAAGAGGCTCTTTGCGATCATTGACGCGAAAGGCGGGGAGACAAAGTAGTTGTTTGATCAAGTAAACGGACTTTCAACCTACTGGAGTTTAGTCAGTTTCACCCCCTGTCGCATCCCTGGGGTCGTTTTATAGGTATTTCTGGAAGTATTTGTTGTTTAATTAAAAGGACTTTGCATGGAACTGAGGGCTAAACCTTTAAAACGGGGTAGATTTCGAGTAGTAAACTCTCATATTGTCCGCAATATATATAAAAATGAGGGTGGTGCTAATTTAATTTCGCGCACTGCATAATGTAATACACTGGCGTCATGAAAATTTAACGCGAGCCTACTTTTCACAAAGTAGGCTTACGCCGCACACATTACAGTACAATAAAGTACTTTTAATAATTTTCGTGGCTCGCTGTACAACGGGGACATGGACATGACTGTGAACGGCGGCAAGTTGTAACACGATGGCGCGGGGAACAATGTGTCACCAGTGCACCGAACGTCCAAGTCGCACCACCAACGCCTGTCAATCGCTTTCACAAACCCGACAAACAACCCATCAATCCGTCACCCCGCTCCCACACATCGCCGTCCTCCCGAAACCAGATCCCCATGCGTTCCGCCCTCCTCCACCACGCCCTGAAAATCAGCCACCGCGCCCGATCCGACCTGCGCATAATTTTCACCACTCTATTTCCATCCCCCTTTTCCACCCCCCACCACGCGTCCCCACCCCCCGCCCGCCTTTCCCCGATCCCCAACGTGTACACCACCTACAATCTGCCAAACGCTCATGACGGAACAACATAATGCCCCACAAGCGCCGTCTGTGACGTCGGCGTCGGCTACGGTGCGCGCGGCCGCTCGTGGCGTGTCGTCGCATTTGATGTGGCAGGTTACGGCCCGCGTTTTGTCGTTTGTGATTAAGGCGGTTGTGGTGCGCGCGTTGGGACCGGCGCAGTTTGCGTTTGTGGAGATTCGGTTGGTGTTGTTGGTGGCGTTGGTTTTGTTGCCTGCGATTGGGGCGTTTCGGAAGGTGTGTTTGAGGATTCGCGATGAGGACAGTGCGGCGGCGTTGGCGTATGTTTGTGTTGGGGTGACGGTCATGTTGGCACTTGGGTTGGGGGGGGGATGATTTATTTGGATAGGGAAATGCGGTGTCGTGGAGTGTGGTTGTCGTGTCGTTGGTGCTCAGGGCGTTTGCGGAGCCGCCGTTGGTGTTTGCGATTAGGAGGGAGAGATATGAGGAGGGCAGTCGTGCTAGGGCGGTTGCAACTGTGATGTCCGGCTTGGGACAGACGGTGATGGTGGGGTTGGTGAGCGGGGAGAGGTGGGGGAAACCGGCGAGTGCGAGTGGGCATTTGTTTTATAGTGTCGCCTTGGGAGTAGGGATGTGGATAGCATGTGGCCCTCAAAAGTTGCCTAGAATTAGCAGTGGGGTGGCGAATAAAGTGAGCAGGGAGGATTTGGGTATGGTGGGTGTGAGGTTGGGGCAGGCGGGCTTGAAGTTTTTGTTGGAGAATGCAGAGGGATTTGTGCTGGATTTGATGTGCTGTGATGTGGTCAAGGGGGCGTACAAGTTGGCGGGCAATTTCGCTTCCATTGTGGCACGGTTCTTTAGTGAGGCTGTGGAGGAACAAAGTTTTAATGTGTTTCATCGTTTGGCTCCGGCGTTTCGAGGGGGCGTGGAGGGGATGAGGGGGAAGGATATGAGAGAGACGTGTGTGAGAACTTGGACCATGGCGCTGAAAGCAGGGATCATGGTTTCGGTGTTGATTGCAGTGGTGGGGCCCGCGTACTCTTACGCCGTGCTGCGGCTGTTGTATGGGAGCCGATGGGCGGATGAGACGCCGGCAGTGGGTTTATTGAACTTGTACTTTGTGTATTTGGTGTTTATGGCGGGTAACGGAGTGAGCGAGGCGTTTGTGTCGGCGGCAGCGTCGACGGCGGAACTGAAGATGCAGGCCAAGTTTACAACGATTTTGAGTGTGGCGTATATGGGGCTTTTGATGTATGGGGCCAGGCTGTATGAAGCAAACGGAATCATTGCGGTGAATTGCTTGAACATGTTTGTGAGGACATGCTATTCGTTGTGGTTTTATGGAAAGCTGACAAGACAATCTGTGGGGTCTGTGATAGGGGCGTTGCCGCATCCCGGCGTTTTGTTTGCGTTAATTTGTGCTCGGTTTGTGGCGTTTCGAAGTGAGGAGCTGTTCATAAAGGGGGCGGAGGGGTTGGAGGACAAGTTGTTGCTCGGTAGGATTGTCATGCACGGGATGTCGGGGTTAATGGCGGTAGGAATGTTTGGGGTAGCGGTGCTCGTGTTTGAGCGGAGGTTTATACGGGATTTGAAGGCGCTTCGGTCGCACCAGGACTGAGACGAGGGAGTGGGAACAGGAGAAGATTGCAAGCGGTAAGTGATTCGTTGGATTTGTAAGAAAGGTTGAGATGGTCCCTAGGACGACACATATTTTAAACAGTCGTTTGAGAAGGCGCTCGTCGTGAGCGACGAAGCGAGTGAAATCAAAGATTTTATCTGAGGACTTTGGTGAGAAGGAAGACTGGATGGATGCTGAAAAACCTTGACAGCAGTGATTGAGATCATGGTTGTCATTGTGTCGCTAATTGACGTTTACTAACCAGTTTCGTGTTTGTGTCTGAATGGTTTGGGTATCTTAACGGCCGGCCTTGCTTGTTGGGCAGATGGGCAGCAAGAGAAATGATTGCAACAGAGCCGGCTCGATGATGCCTATGTGCGATTGCGTGCAAGAAGGCCAGACTTTTCCAATAGGTCTTGTGAATAAAAAAAAACTCTTGGTTTTTAGTTGTCGTTCAACAAGCGGTACTGGGAGATCTTACGCACCAAAAGATCACTGCCAGTGCGAGTTTCACTCCCCCGGTCCTTATCAACGAGCATTTGACTATTCTCCGCCGACACATCCTTCCAAGAACGCGTTTCCAAACCCCCAAAAGTTATCTTCGAAAAAGACAATGCCCATCCCATCTCTGTACATACTCCCACCACTTACTGCGCCCATCTCCGCACGCCCTCCGACTCGCCATTCCACCACCTGCAACACCCCATCCCCACCCTCGGCTCCCAGACTCACCCGTCGCGCCCTCCTCCATGCCCTCCTTCTCGCACTCCCTATTCCATTTCACCCGCCCCCAGCCACCGCCATATGCGGGGATCCTGACCCTTATTTCGCCCACTTTATCGACTGGACGGACGACTTGACCCCACCCAGTCCCTCCGCGTCTCCACGCGTTCATTACCGGTGTCTCGGTTCACGTGCCAAGGAACGCAAAGCAAAGAAACTTCCTGTGTTGTACATTGGAGATGCTGGTGTGGGCATGCAGGTTGCAGAGCCGTTGGAGTATTTAGCATCGACGGATCGACGGATTGTGTATTTTGATATGTTGGGGGTGGGTATGTCTGAGGGGAAGGGGGTATGGGAGAGGGGAGAGATGAGGGGGGCGGCTGTCGAAGAGGCGGTGAGGGTTTTGAAGGCGGTGGGTGTGTCCGATGAGGGTGGAGTTCATGTGGTGGCGGCGGGATTCGGATTGGAAGTAGCAGAGGAGCTGATTGGTCAAAAGGGTGGGATGAAAGTTGCGAGTGTGGTAGCAGAGGGTTGGCAAAGGATTGGGGGGCAGGTGACGATGGAGGATATGGTTGGGGACCAGGTGTGTGGTCGGGAGGCGGGGGCGGGGGGCGACTTTGAGTTGGTGAGGACGGTGTATGGGCGGGGGGAGTGGAGAGATGTGGTGAGAAGAATTGCGGGATGGGTACCGACGCTTGCGTTGAGGGGTGATGGGAGGGGGTGGGGGGGAATGTAGAGGAGAAAGAGGTGGTGGGAGGCGGCAGGTTGCCCCATTTGACAATGACGAAAGCGGCGTTGGCGGAAATGGATAGGTTTTTTCAAGGCGTGGAGGGGAAAGCGTGAAGTGGTTATTGTTTTCGTTTTTGGAAGATTTGGTCGACTTGGTGGCGGTTGAGGGCGTAGACCTGGCCGCAGAATTCGCACGTGGCTGTAAGGCGGTACGGAAGTATGCGAGTGGTTAGGTTAGTATGGGTATGATGGAGAATGAATGCGGGAGACGTGCAAGTGGAGAAAAGAGGCTAAGAGAAACAGACCTTGAATTTTGCCTTGATCCCGTAGTAATTGTCGTACCTCAGCCTCCGGGATGAGGGCGACTGTGCGCTTGACACGGTCGACACCACAGTGACAACAATAGCGGGGATTGACACTAGCGACTTTCATAGGGTGCAGACCTTGCATAAGCTGGGCGACAATATCCTCTGGGGTCATTCGTTGACGTACCAACTCTGTCGGGGTACCAATGTTGCGCAAGTTTGACTCTAAAATGGCAATACTCTGCTCTGTGGCACCAGGAAGTAACTGAACGAGATAGCCGGCCGCGGCTGTAACGAGACCATTGGCATCAAGATAAACACCCACTCCTAAAGCAGAGGGTGTTTGTTCCGACTCTGCAAGATATCGAGCAAGGTCCTCTGCGACTTGACCTGAACTGATTTGTACAAGCCCCGTGTAGGGTTGCTTGCTAAAGACGGAATTTCGAACGACAGCCAAAATGCCGCTTCCAATAGCAGCAGACACATCAAGACAACCATTGCGAAGGGGCAATGTAACCGAGGGATTGCCAACGTAACCACGAACATGACCGGCGCCATTAGCAATGGCAGTGATGCCACGAATGGGACCGTCGCCCCGGAATTCGATTTGCAGAGTGTCGCCGTCCTTTTTTCCAGCGGAAAGAAGCAAGGCGCTGGTAAGGGCGCGACCAAAGGCGGTGGAAGCGAGTGGGGAGGTGCGGTGGAGGCGTGTGGCGCCGGAGATTAATCCAGTGCAGGATATGACACGACAGGAGACTTGGCCATTGGAAGAGATTGTACGGACGATGCGGTCGCCGGGGACGGGGCTTTTAGGAAGAGATGTTGAAAGGGGGGTGGGTCGTCGGGGGCGGATGTGGAACAGGTGGGTGGATGATGGGATGGAGAGCGGGGAGGGGAGTTGGAGAGTGAGGGGATGAGTGGGGCGGGGGCGTGGAATGTGAGGGATGCATCGCGGGGTGGACGGGGAGAGGTAGAGGAGGGATGGGGAAGGGGGGATTGAGGTTGGTCTCGACGGGAGATGAACAAGAATGGGTGGGCTAAAGCTGCTGCACTGTACAGTATACCTCTACTGTACTGTGTACTGTACTGTGTACTGTACAGTACAGTAATCCATGCTGTGCTTCATGCATGATGATTGATCCTGTTTTGTTATTGTTACCGTACTGTACTGTACAGTGCATAAAACAATTCTTCCTTGCACAAACCAACCACCTCGCCTTTTTGTCACCAGCCAGACTGGTAACCTCGTATTCCCCTTCTCCAAACTCTGCAACACCTCTGTGTCATCCCCCCATCCCTCTACCTCCCCGAATCCCTCCTCTTTAACTCACACCTCCAACATTCTCACCCATCCCCCTACTGCCCACCTTGTCCCGATCGTCCCAATCATGAACACCCAATCTAAGCCCACTCAATACACCCGTCATCTCCGCTCTCTCGATGCCTTCTCCCGCATGATGAAGGTCCCGGAGGACCTTCGCACCCAGTCCTCAGTCGGCGGTCTCATTTCCGTCATCTCCCTCATCCTCATTGCCTCCCTCTTCCTCTCCGAACTCATCTCCTTCCTCACTCCCACCCGTACAACCACTCTCTCCGTTGACGCCGGCCGTGATGAAACCCTCAAAATCCATCTCGACGTCGACTTTCCTCATGTCAACTGTGAGATTATGGGCGTCGATGCACTCGATGTCGGCGGTTCCGTCCAACTCGAAATTACAAATCACATGTTCAAGGTTCCCATCGATCATCGTGGAAATCAAATCCGTGACAAGCCTAAAAGTCCCCTCGTCCGTCATGCCCGCATCCTTGATACCAATACACCATCCCCCTCCCCATGGCCAAATGCATGTGGCTCCTGTATGGGTGCTGAGGATACACCGGGCCAATGTTGTAACACCTGCGACGACGTACGCAAGGCATACGAAAAGCGCGGTTGGTTGCTCCTGGATTTAATCTCCATTCCACAATGTCAGCGTGAGGGAGTCAACACCTTGACTCCCGGCGAGTACGATCCCAATCACGGTTGCAACATTCACGGTCACATTGAGATTTCCAAAGTCGCCGGTCGTATCCATATCACCCCGGGACACAGTTTTGAATATCGCGGTCGAACGTTGCATGATTTGAGCGCTATGAGGGACCATCAGTTGGATTTAAGTCACCGAATTAACAAGCTGTCCTTTGGCGCTGAATATCCGGGCCAGGTCAACCCCTTGGATGGTGTCGAGAAGCATGCTAAGCATCCGGAGGATACAGTCGGTCAGCATGAGTATTTTATTCGAATCGTTCCTACCACCTACAAGCTCTCCTTTGCCAGAGTATTGCGTACAAACCAGTACTCTCAGTCGTATTTTTTCCGCAGTAGCGACCCAAACAAAGGCGGCCAGCTTATCCCGGGACTGTTTTTGAGTTACGACTTGAGCCCGATTCATATCGAGGTTGAGGAGACGCGTAAAAGCTTCTTTCACTTTCTGGTTCAGCTTTGCGCTATCATCGGTGGTGTCTTTACCGTCGCTTCCATGCTCTCCACCTTTATGGACGACGTTGTCCTCAAAGTCATGCGCAAGTCTCAGGTTGGAAAGCTGTCTTGAATTGTGTGCGTTGTCGCTGGTGTGCAATTGCGGGTTCATGAGGTAACACGTCACTGTTGCCGCACGAGGAATCTTGGAATGAGCGGATACCCCAAGCCCGCTTTTGCTCCAAAGTGCGTCTTGGGAACAGAGCTTGGCGTAAAGTATTTTGAGAAGGTGGCTGTAGGTTTATATTGGGAATTGGCAGATCTTTTTGGTGCTGACTATTGTAAAGAACGTTACTTATTTTTGTCCTCATAAAGGATTTGAATGGCGCCCACTCCTGTGCGCGGGCGTCCATAGCACGCGGCTCAGAGATGAGCATTGCAGGTCTCTCCAGAGTAGGCCCACATTTCACATGCGTGTTGGGGAGTGCATTCGATACCTCAAGTCGCAAAGGTCGACCGGTGCTCTGTTGATACTATATCCAGAAGATGTCCATGAAAAGTAGATTGTGGCAACGTTTTACTCCAACCCGTGCGAGAACAGCTGTTGATATAGTGCTGCAGTTGCATCTCTGATATTTGAGTGCACAACAGGCCGACAGGCACAAAACTGAAAGCAAAGGCACTGCATGTCGCCCTGATTTTCGTCAATGGTCTTGCTTGGCATTCTAATCAAAGCCATGACTCGAGGACAAATCCTCGCCCATGCTACGTCACTAGCCGAACCCGCTTCGCACCTGTTATTTCGATACCGAGCTTCCCCGGCCGCCGATGTCTCGTTGATTTCTGCTGGTATCCCCTGCTCCTCTATTCCCTCGCCAAGTCCCCCTCACCTTTCCTCAGTCTGCCATTCTCCTCTAACTCACCCTCTCTCCCGCGGACCAACTGGCCATCGAATCCGCCTTGAATCATATTCGCCCGCCGTCCCCGCTAAAATCCCTCCTTGGACTGATCCCTCCACCGTATAGTACAACGGATTTCGAAGCCCATGCATATGGTGTTCTCGCATCGTCTGTCAGAGTGCGCTTTGTGCACACCCGTGTATGTATTTTGTACTGGACTGTACTGGACGTGGGAGTCTAGCCCAGTTACCGTTCCGGCTACAGTCCTTCCTGCCAACGACTGACTGAAATTACCAGGGGTCTATGCCCGAGCTACCTGGTAGAGACAGGCTAGCACTGTTTCCTGTCTCCACGCCTAGAGACTGGCAGCCCGAAGAACTGTCTTCGAGCGGCGTTTCATGTCTCGATCACATGTCTGAGGTACGTTAAACCTTCAGCGGATGCTTTCTTGTCCAAGCTGAGGAACATGGACCGGTGATCTGCAAAAGTATGGGAATACATTAATGAATCTTGAATGAGGGCGGAGATGAGCCTGATGGAGTTTGAACTGGCGTACACCGGGAGTAAGGATGAGGAAGATACTGCAAGGAATTGAAGACGGCAGAAATGGGGATGAAGGCGACGGTTTAGGCATGCATGTACGGTATTGTCAATGCCAGTCCCTTGTTCTCGTAAAATTACAAAATATGGATTGACAGTAGCAAGACAGATGGCGTTTCTCGTGGGGCTAGGTTATGAACATATGTTTCCAGAGTCTTACGAGAGTGCCAGGGGGGCGCTTGGACGGAAGGTAAAGGTCGAGGCTGCAGTTAGTCAAGGCGAGTGGAGAAAGCGAGGGATTAGAAGGGTAGAAATCCTCTGCCAACGATGGAGAGTAAAGGTACGACAGTGGGGTGAGGGTGGATGTGACGACGGCTTGGGATGGGAAAGCGTTGTTGCATAGGGCGGCGGCAATGGCAGACGACTTTGAATGGGTTGACGAAGCATTGTCTATCATAGTGAGGGCATTGAAGCATTGAAGTATAAGAAATGTGACATGCGGAATATCCCGTTTACCGACGGATTGGAGACTTGGGAAATATCGCGGACCGAGGAAGACAGGGTCTTTGCTAAGATGGAGTTGGAGAAGGGTGTGTCACTTGGTATTATTCAAGGGTTGGAGCGGAAGTAAACGGAGCGGATGGTGTGCGAGGGAAAGATGGCATCGTCATCGTTTGTGGCACTTCAAAGGAAGTGAACGAATGAGTAGCTCTGCGACAAAAATGAGTCGTAATTTCAAACCTTGCGGTACAAGAAAGGAACTGCGAAGATGGAAAGGATGCAAATGCTGACGATGGTTGAAGTAAAGAGGAAATTTCTGATCAATAGGGATTTCAAGTGCTGTAGTGTTACTGGGGCCTTGCTCTGCATCCGAACAGCGAGACGTTTTCCTTCGTTTAGTATGCTTGGCGCTGTCATGGGGAAAATTTGGGAAAATTTGGGTTCTTTTAATGTATGGAATATGTGGTCGATTGTATCCACGCCGCTAGTGCCAGTCGGGTGAGTGGTCTTGGTAATTGGTTCTGCCAGGTGCTGAAGACGCTGGTACGAATCTTGAGAAAGGTAAGAAAGTACTTGGACTTATTGTGCAGTACTGTATATCTACGACATATTTTGCAATGGAGAGCTCTCCAGGAAGAGTTGCAAAAGGAAACTCTTGACCACTTAGAGTACAAAGTTGGAGCACATAGGGGCATTGTTTGGTGCCTAGTGGCACTACTCTAGGTGCAGCCGCGTTGATGTTCACCTCCAACGCTGCGTGCTTGCTGAGCGGGCTCTCAGCCACGTTTCAGTCGACTGGGAAGCTTACTGAACCGTACTCTTACTGTCGACCCAGCAGTAGCAACGTCTACGAAGGGCTCCCAACCATGACACTATTGGCAGTAAACGAACCCCATTTCGCTACCTCTAGGTATAGTGCGGAATGGGTGCTAATAATCGTTTTTCCTTTCCTTTGATTCCTTTCCTTTCTTTTCTTGGGTCTTTTCAGGTACTCAAATAAGTACTCAAAAGATCTAAACAAGCCCGGTAGGTCTATATTAACAAGGATCAATTCTTCCGGACCCCTCCGTGAGCCAAGTTCCTGCTTTGCTTTCGACTCACGAGGTGTTGGCTGAGGTCTATCTCCGATGCCACTCACGAACCACACTTGCACGTGAGCGGATTCGTCCAGGGGGTAGGATCCGATGGGTTTGACGATCGCATCACGGTGTGCTTCTGTTTAGTTACGGCCTTATGGGCTCCGAGCTGATCCTTGCTCGGCGTACGAATGTCACACAACTTGCAATAGTGGGTTATTGTTTTCTTTTTGCGTTTTTCCTTCTTTCGCTGCTTATCTTGACTAACCTTCAGGGCAGTCAAGCAGTTGCGCCCGATGTCGGCTTCAGTGACGGGTCGAGATGGTCCCGGAGTAGCCGTCGGGATACGAGGTCTATGGGCGACTTACCTTTGTTTAACCTTGCGGAGACCTCTGCCTGTTGTTTCCTGACGGGAACCGTCACCAGAACAAAGAGGTACGTCGTGGCCCCTTTCCGAGGTATCTGTCGCAGCGTCTGCTCGGTCGTTCGGACGCGAGGGGTCGCCGGTGGTTTCCACATCGTTCTATTCTCAGGAAGTCTGGTACATAGTTGCAGTTTCCCGTTCTTCTCACTTACATCTGTTTCTTCGTCCTTACTTCCTCTCGATTCACTTACTCCTCTTCGCCGGCCTGTTTGGCTTCGTCGTCGATATATCTGCTCCTCGGATACTCTGTCCGGCCCGAGTCGGCATATTTCGTTCCCTCTGGCTTTGTTGACCCTCCTTCTCTTTATTTGTCCTTTCCTTGGCTGATAAAAGAGTCAATTAGGGCGTTAGGGCGTCAACTTATTCAGAGGATTGATTTGACGCCGGGGAGAGTGCCTTTTCAACGGCGAGACTTTTTTGTCTGGTGCAGGTGGTTAACGAGCGGCGGCTGCGAGGAAGAGAACGACATTAGCGGGTCCAGCGGGGTTTGGCTTCTTCACTTACACTACCCCAATTTCCTTCTTTTTACCTCTTTTCCACTTCCTTATCTTTCCTCCTTTTACTTTCTGACCCCTTTTATGCCACTCAGGCTGATTTCCCCAACGTTTCCTCACTTACCTGAGCACAAGAGGAGCTCCGCCCTCTGGTCGAGGAATTTCAGCGAACTAAAGACGCCCTTGCACACACACAAGTGACGCCGCTCGACGATGGATGTTAAACAGGTAAAGAAAGTCAAAGTACATATTAGTACTTGCGATTGCTGTGGGGTTGCTAGGGTTGTAGTACTTTAAGGACTGGGCCTCTTCTTTTTCTTGTTGGTTGTTCTCTGGGGGTAGGAAGTCGAAGCTCGACGGTCCCGACCACCGTTTATATATACAATGCAATAAAACTTAAATCACTCCAAATAATACTGAAAACTAATATTTCGGTTAGAAATCAGCCTCTATAGTACCAGCAATGCCTATTTTTCCTATTTCCATCCCCAGTAATGTATTAGGATAGGACATTAGTGGCTTTGTTGTGTCCGTAGAATACGGATGATGATGAGCCACCAATTTGAAAATCTCCGCTGCACAGCAGCAGCCTCCTGTCCACCCATTTGCCGTTCAACAGTGCCGATGCGATAGTTTTTATTGTATAGAAGAACAAATAGATCAATTAGGTAGGATGTACAGGAAGATAACGAAGGGTATTCACGGTGGGGGTGTGATAAAGTGTGGTAAAAACGTGTGGGTGTCTTAATGGCCAGAGGGCTGGCGTTGTTTTTAAAAGAGCCGATTAGTTTTTTTGGGTTTGCCGCTTCATTGTGGTTTTGACCCAGACTATGAGCTTTATGGTATATCGGGGTCGAATCTGTTGGAGCTCGAGATTGATTGGGCGCGTCGCAAGACAGAAGTAAAGAGTTTGGAACAGAGGGGACGGTGTAACTGTCGAAGCACACCAGAAGGCTGGAGGTCAAGTACTGTAGTGGGCGGTGGCAAAGGAAAGATATCCTGAGCACTGTAAGCGCATTTGCTGGAAGGTGGGGTGCAATGGTGGAGCCTGCAACGGGCACTGTCCAGGCATAAATATAACGTACGGCAGGGAAATAGGGATAGAGAGAGAACGGGAAAAGAGAGACCCACGCATCAACTGGTGTTACGAATCCAAGCAAAAACCAAAAAACAACACCATCTTGGTACTCTTGCGACAGGGTGACTCCGAAAAATCTGCATACTCTAGCATAAACGGAGTACAAATGTTCGACAGACAACAAGATTACGTCGTTTCTTCTTTTATCTGGAAAACGTTGTCATACCTGGAAAAGAAGTTGGTAAGAGAAGCTTTGAGTTAGTCGCCAATCTTGACGGTGAAGCCCTCGAGTACTTCTTCGATCGATTCACTGAAGATCGAAATATCAGGACGGAAGGTTTGGACTTCGAGAAGGTTAAGAAGTCATTCATTGAACGCTTTGAAATACGAGAGGAGCCACAGGACATCATTCGAAATGCTATGCCGGCGAGTCTGGACAAGAGAGAGCTCTCAACTTCTCTACACAAAGTAGACCCTTTTTATATCAAAGCATCGTTCAATGAGGAGGGAAAATTTGGCATCTTGCGCAACATCGTGACGGAGGTGCCTGAGTTGGCTGCTTTTTGTGTCTACAGGAGCCCAATAGACTATAAGACCTTGAAGAAAGTCGTGGAAGACTTCGACCATGGCAAGAAGGCATTCCAATCCGTCGACATCAATCAAAGTCGTCTCTTCCTTAACTCATGCGACAGTATTGGTAAAGAAAAGGCGGAATTGAAGCCGCAGAAAGAAATATCCAGTGATATCCAGATCAAGGATGTGGAGGATAAGATCGACACCCTGGCGGATAAGCTAGCAGATTTAACACTTGTGATCAAAAAGAGTCAGAGGATACAGAAAAGTGGACAACCTAAGAGAAAAAGTCCCAGGGCTGATCAGGGCGGATCGGAGAGAATCTGCCCTTATTGCAAAAAACCGGGACACAGTTCCAATGGATGCCTGGATAATCCCAACAGAGACAAGAAATGTTCTTCATCTGGAAAAATGAGCCATGTCGAGGAAAACTGTTGGTTACGCCTTTGAAAGGAAGAAAAAAGGGAAATCAATGCGATTCAAGAATCAAATGATAGCGTAAATGGTGACGCTCCGCTCAAGGGGCGAAGCAACAAACAATATTCACAGGTCAATGTCATAATTGAAACTGATTTATCAGTTGAAGAAGTGCGAGCAGTCAAGAGGAGTGCAGATGGGCAACCGGCCCCGAAGCAACAAATAATTGGAGCTAAAGTACCTATAGGACCTTTACTAAACCCCAGCGCAGCACCTAGAACTAAGAAAAGGGCGGCAGCCAAGAACAAAAAAGGAAACGGAGTTCAATGAAGAGCAGGAAGACATATCTAACCGAACAGACGCCGAATTACGAGTTAATTACTGAGATGGCCAATTCATCATCTGGAATTTCGTTCGGACAGCTCTTACGAGGAGACGCGATTAAAGCTAGATCCGAGATGGTAAGGCTTCTGAAGGATAGGAACTCTCAGAAAGTCAATATGTTAAATGCTACGAATCGTCCCGCCGATCACGACAGACGCGTTCTGAAGCCAGCCCGTATCAAGGTATTCGGGATGACAGTATATGGCCTACTTGATTCGGGACCAATACCGAATGTATTGTCAAATGATATTGCTGACAGATTAGCAGAATCTCTGGAGGAAGCAAAGAAGAACAACACAGTGGCTCCGGGCGCAATATCTGCTGTTGCTGGTATCCTAAGGGATGTTTCTGTCAGTTTAGACGAGGTGACAGTAAAACTGGACTTTCTGGCGCTCAAGGACTCACCTTTTGATGTTGTTATTGGGGACCCGTCAATGGAATCTCTTAAAGGAATACTGTATCTTAGAGAAAGGGTAGCTCGATTCACGATAGAAGGGAAAAATATTTAAATTCCCTTGGAGCCTGGTTACAAGCGTCAAATAGGCCCGAAGAGCATGACAGATAGCGAAGAATTTACCTCAGCATCGTCAGCTATCCCCTCATACAGCTCCGAATCTGAAAGTGAAGAAGGGGAGCCAGAATATGTAATCATGATATAGAGTGACCCAATGAGGAGTTCAGAAACAAAAGATAACTCCCTTCAGGAGAAGCTTAAGCACGTAGAGGAACCTCACCGCACCCATATTGATGAGATAATAAGCGAAATCGGCGTTAATCGGCGTTATAGCATCCTCTTTGTACGACTTGAGGCAGGCAGATGTTCCTACCGAGCACTCATTCGGGCTCCAGGATGAGAAACCCATCGCTCTCCGGGGGTATCGCCTATCGCAGCGGTATAATAAGATAGTGAGGAAAGAGCTGGGCAAGAGGCTAAGTGGCGAAATTATCGTCCCTTCTTCGTCTTTATGGTCCTTCCAATCGTTCTTGCGACTAAATCGGATGTAAAGGCACGTCTCTGCGTTGACTTCAGAATGTTAAACGAAAGAATGGTGCAGAAAAGGTGGCCCATCTCTACGCTTCAAGAGATATTTGATGAACTCGGAGGCTCCAAGGTTTTTACAACCCTAGATTTGTTCACTGGGTACTGGAAAGTACGTCTAGCCGAGAATTGAAAAGAGATGACCACGTTTACTTGCAGATATGGCAAATTCCAATTCCAAGTTATCCTATTTGAGTTAATAAACGCACTTTTCACGTCCCAACGCATGAAAGACAGGGCATTAGCAGGGGTGGAGTTCGTCCGTGTCTACATTGAAGATGTAGTTATATTCTCGGGATCAATAACCGACCACATGGAACACATAAGGCAGGTTTTCGGGCGTCTTTTCCAGTATGGCCTCAAGATTAAGATAAGGAAGTGCTTTTTCGCAAGGAAGGAGGTCAGTCTGCTCGGACATCTCGTAAACGAAATCGGAGTGAGTGTTGGCTCAAAAAAGATCAAGACCATCCGTCAGACTCAGAGGCCAACGAATCAAACAGATTTTCTTAGATTTCTGGGCCTTTCTGGTTTCTTTAGACGATTCATCCGTGGATTTGCAAGTATATCGGCAGTATTGCATGAGGTTACATCGAAGAACAGATCGTTTAAATGGACAATGGAGATGGAAAAGGCATTCGAGAGCCAGAAGATTGCTCCCAAATCTCCCCCAGTCTTAACATTTCCATACTTCGAGCGGCCGTTTATAGTTGAGACGGACGCATCATCGGTAGCTATCGGGGCTGTCCTCTCCCAGAAGAGTTAGGACCGAGTGGAGTTCTTCACTTCTTCACTTCTTCACTTCTTTAGTCGCACCTTCACGGCGGCTAACGCAAATATCCAACCTGGGAAAGAGAGAGCCATGCTGTCACATTTTTCTTGCGGAAATACCGGATGTATCTTATATCTTCGGAACCTTTCAGTTTAAAGACGAATCATCAAGCGCTGAGCTATACTTTCAAGAAGAACGATGTACATGGCAAACTTGCGCGGTGGTTGGATTTCCTGGCTGAATAAAATTTTGAAATTGAATAAGTACCAGGTGAAAAGAACAAGGTTGGAGATTTCCTGTCAAGGTTAACTCCCCCACAAGAGAGAGGCCGAGAATCAGACTTGGGCGACCTGTTCATGATGAATGTAAGAAATTAAGGATTTGGGGAACTCGACCTATAACTAGAGCTTATAAACATCCAAGATTAGTTGGAGGGTCGCGAGCTTAATGAAGCCGACGCGAAGGAGCGACAGAGAATCAAACTTCTAGCAAATAATTTTCTTGTTTGGGAAAGGAGAGTACTGCGACGCACTAAATTTGGGCCGAAACTAGTCCTTGTGATGCCCGAAACGGGTTCGATACTTAAGTTTTAGCATGATGAGCTGGGACACTGGAATGTGAGATCAACAGTTCAGATGATCGGACAGAGATTTTGGTGCCCGAGATCGGTGACGGATATTACAAAGTACGTCAGGGTTTGCGAATCTTGCCAGCGTATGGAACCCCGATCGCGTTAAGAAACGAACCTCGGGACTCCTTTCCGGGGATTATTCGAAATCCTCTTCATCGATTTTGCTGAACCTTATCCCCGCACGAAAAGGGGCTCACGCTTTATCCTTGTTCGTGTAGAGAACCTCAGTGGATGGCGGGTAGCAAAGGGAACTTCCAACGCAACTGCAGAAGTGGTTCTTTATCGAAGGGGAGGTGGTCTACTCATTCAGACTCCCAACTACAGTCATTAGCGATAATGCAGCATGTTTCACAGCTAAAGAATTGAAAGAATACCTAAAGCGGCATCGAATAGAAGACTTTCTTAGCATACGCCGCAATGTCAAATGGAAGGGCGGAACTGATAATTAGACCATTAAGAAGAGTATTAGGAGTATAGTTCAATCCCACCAATGGGAATGGGACATCTCTCTAGAATCATTTGTCTTCGTCTACAGACGAAGCCCGATTTCTTGAGGAACTTCCCCATTTGAGCTCCTCTATGGAGTCTCTCCGAAAATGCTACCTCGGAGAGGTTGGTAGAAATGCCGAAAGAACATAGATTGCCAGATGAGGGGCGCAAAGTGCAGCTAATGGGACTCGACTCGAGCAGGGCCAACAGGATTCTACAGGGGATCAAAAGGCCCTACAGTATCAGGATACGTTCGCTAGAAGTCGGAGACCAAGTGCTCGTTGCACATGGACAGGGCCTTGGACAGAGAAGTGGCCGGCATTTAAGCCACCGTTCTATGGGCCCTGCAAGATCATTAGAGCCCGCCATCTGCGGTATGTTTTGAAATCAGAGAAAGGGCGCTTTATCCGCAGCGCGATCCACGCAAGATGCTCGGTGAAACACGTCAAGCGCAACAAATATTAGAGTTTAGACATTACCTATCCCCTCAACCACAGCTTAATATCTCCGTTGAATTGGATATTCATCATCACATGCGTATTGGAGGAACCATCAAGTAGCTATGAACACCTCAAACTGAGTCCGAAGCCCTTTTACGTCTCTTTCGTCCCCTTTCCTTCGTCTTCTTCCTTTCTTTTCTTGGATCTCGAAGACGTCGTCGAACCACACTCCTCCTCGCGGTCTGTTTAGTACGAACCATTCCGGGAAGCAAGCGGCAAGGGATTTGGAACCCTTTATAGCGACCTTTTCCCCAGTCCGACTCTGGCTGGTAGGCGTGTGCTCCTAGATGAACCCCGGGGTTTCGTCGGAGAGGGGGGGCGTGTTGTAGCTCGAGATTGATTGGGCGCGTCGCAAGGCCGAAGTCAAGAGTTTGGAACAGAGGGGACGGTGTAACTGTCGAAGCACACCAGAAGGCTGGAGGTCAAGTACTGTAGTGGGCGGTGACAAAGGAAAGATATCCTGAGCACTGTAAGCGCATTTGCTGGAAGGTGGGGTGCAATGGTGGAGCCTGCAACGGGCACTGTCCAGGCACAAATATAACGTACGGTAGGGAAATAGGGATAGAGAGAGAACGGGAAAAGAGAGACCCACGCATCAACTGGTGTTGCGACTCCAAACAAAAACCAAAAAACAACACCATCAGAATCTTTCAACTCGAACTTGTGTCAGGATGTCCTAGCAAATGAGCCGGGTTTCCGGTAATATGTTGGGGTAGGGGAACTTTATTTACGAGCTACACGCTTAAGGGAGTAACTTATTGAAAACTCATCAAGATTTGTTTTTATCGAGATATGGTTTTGGGGCGGACCTCATTGGTACAGGGGTCGGCTCCATACACTTGAGCTCCATTTTGGAAAGAATGGATGGTGTAGCGGTCTGCAGTGAATCGACTGATCTGTTTAGGAGTATGTTTTATTATGGATTTTAGGCCGTTATGGCATTCGCCACCTGTGCCCCTTAAGAAATATCTACGGCAGGCACGGCTGGATAGAACTGCGAATCCCTCTTCCTTCGTCGTCTTATGCTACAGAACCGTCTCGCCCGCGTTTTTAGGAGGACTGAAAGTGCTCTCACCGAGACAACAGGTCGGTCGACGGCCTGTCAACGAACGACGCAGTGCGATCACACTAAGAAGTAACATCGTACCGATGCCCTCACTGAAACACACCAACCGCCGCTATTTCACTATTCGCCGCTACGATCCGCCGGCGACACACCATCCTAACCTCCCAATCGCCATGGACTCCATGTACACCGCGATCCAAGCGCACCACCCCTTACCCCTTCCCCCTCGCCCTCTTTTCGCACACCCACTCGTCACACTCGTACACCCCAACACGCCCGCACCTTCCTTCTTAGCCCTTCCACCTTTTCGCACCACCTTACCGTTCCACATTCTCGATCCTCCGTCCCACAACATCAACCCCACGCCAACCACGTCCTCATAGCTCCCATCCACCATCCCACCCCATCTAGCCCACAGAAGCCCCGCCATTATCAACTCCTAACCATCTCCTCCTCCCGTTAACCCCCCCACTCATCAAGCAACATCGCTCAGTGTGTCCTGCAGCACACTGTCTACACATCGCCCACTATGTCCGACTTTCATCTCGCTGTTTTGCTTTTACTGTGCGGTCACGCAACCCAACCGCCTGGCGTCAACCGACTGGAATAACGATTCCCCCTCGTTTATTCAGCGTATCTGTTGCCGTTAAATACAGTTGCACTTAGCGGTATGGTTGGCCCAAGTTCTATTCGAAACCGCCTGAAGTTTGCTGCTGGAAGTTTGACCTGCTCGAAGCTCGCCCTAATACTGATCTTTGGTGGACTGGTTGTCGTTACAAAAAGGCTGTGTCCCAAGACTACACGTGAATGCACTGCACACCACAAAGTACTGCCATCCAGAGACCAAATTCGCGCCACATCCCGTAATACGCAGCCTGTGATTTCGACAATTTCCCAGGCAGGAGGTAAGTCGCAGGGGAAGTGCTTCTTGCGACTAAACAAGCGTTTATACGTCTCCCCTGCCCTTTTCTATTCGTACGGGGGGTCGCGGCTTTTTTTCAGACAAAAGCCCCGACTAATCGCTGCACCGCTTCGCGTACTGAGTAGGGATCAGGGTTACTTACTGCTGCATCAGTGCAATACAATTACTCAAGCATTTTGCTGCCAGTGTCTCATCTTGAACGTTTATACTGCAATTGGACTCTGATCGGCGGTAATCAGTGATGGACTGTTGCCGTGGTAAAGCTTGGGGAATAGTCACAGTGAACACTCCGATAGGGTAATGCCCGGTTTTGGCTATCGTAGATAGCTCCGGATGATATCTCGAACAGAGTATAGTGCAAAGGGGAATCTCCTGGTTTACTGTACCTTACAGTGTCCTGTGCTATGGCTGTAAGCCCCTATGGTTTACAGTTATGATCTATGGTATTAATTCCCTTCACCACATGGCATGGTCCACTCAGGTGGTCCACTCCTGGACCACGATCCAATTACTGCACTCTTTACAGTGGATTGGATTTTTTTAGTATCTACCGATGGTCGCCCAATAGGGGCGCGCAATTGGTATCCCTTTCCTTTTACTCCTTTTTAGATTTTTCCATTGGTGGCTAGCAATCCTACTAAGTACTTAATACCTACTCTACTAGTTACCACCTACAGTAAAGTTACGTTGGTTCTCGACGGCCCACCACGCCCCCACCCTTGTCCGCTACCGCGCCAACTTGGGGTGAAGTTGTAGCGTCCCCCTTGGTCACAACTCTCCGCTGTATCCTTTATTCCCTCGCGCTTGCGTCCATTCTATCCTTTCCTCCATTCCCTTCACGTTCCCCTTCCTCCCACCGGTTTACGGTTTACAATCCCGGATTCCAGTTTTCCCGAGGTATTACCTCTCTCGCTCTAATACATCGGCTTACAAGCCACTACGCCGTACTTCTGCTTCCCACCGCCGCGCCCGAACTCGCGGAGTAGTGCCTCCTTTTCCTTCCCCTTCTTTTCCTCACTGTTTCCCGTTTATTTCAGAGTATTTCCGTCTCCCCCTTTGCACTAAATTTTTGGTCTCCCGACCTAGAACCTTGTAGCCACGATACTGGTATTCTAGTCTGAACGCAGTATCCTGCTATGGTCAGCACTCGGTCTCCAGGTTCGCGCGCGAGCGAAGAAGTTTGCAGCGCTTTCCGCGGAACTCCCGTTTCGTCCCATCAACCTGCGACTAAAACCCCGATTCCGGATCCTGTGACCGTGCTTTCACGTCTCAAGAGGTACTTCCCTCTCTTCCTCACGTGGGACGATCCACTATTTCCAAGAAAAAACCACCGGAAGGTGTACCACAGCTGAATTCAAGCGGGATCCCGTTGAATATTTCGCCATGATACATTACGGCAGAATCCGTTTCTTACTTGTTCGCACAACCAGGACTTCTGGGAACACCCCCTTTCACCGCCGGACCTTCGGCTGACCCGCACGTCTTATCGCAGATTCCCGCTAACCAGCTGGACCTACAGCGTTATTATCAGAAGATAGATACTCTGGAACGCGAGCTGGTGAGTACGCGATCAGCGCTCAGCGTGCTCACTGCTCGGCTCACTGAAGTGGAATTCCACGTTACTGAAACCGAAGGAAGTCTGCGCGCGGAGCGAATAGACGAATCCGAGGAAATTACGCAAGCTTCTCGCGAGCTGCGGAACGACGTAAACAGTCTCATGTAAGAGTCTCTCACACTGGCGACGGTGGGCAAGCACTCAGGGGTAATCAGCGTATTGGAGAACTCGATCATGCGCGTGGAAACACGGCTTGACAAGGTCGAGTTCTAGCAAAATGAGATTCCTCCCGTGGACGATGACTTCGCAGTCATCGAAACAAACGAGGAACAGCCTTCTCCTTCCAAAAGCCGAATCTGGCGCCGTAACCAGTATTATGCGGAGGGGCACAAGCACTGCTCCCGTGACCGAGGAACTCCCTCTCCTTCGTCCCCATCGACGAATTCCGACCCTGAACCCAGTGATTCTGGTTCCGAAACCGGATATTCGGCGGACATCCCCATGAGCAAAGTAACCCTTGGTCCGTCATTCCGAGGATTAAAACAGCTACAGCTAACGAATAGGTTGTTTGAAACCCTCTTGAACTACCGATTCTACCGGCTCGAAAACACGGATCAATCCCGTTCAGGTCGTAAGGCTGCCAAAATTGGCAGTCTGATCACATGCATAGAACCTACCATGGGAGACAATATATTCACCCCATCTTAATACTAGACTTCTTCGGGAAGTTATCAGACGAATAGAATAAGCTGGGAATTTTAGAGGCACAAGCCCTCGTTGCCCTCCCTTATTTTCTCAAGGGAGAGGACGAAACGCACTATAGTTCCGCTAGAGCGGCGAGCATGCGTTCAACCAGCGGAATTTCCGCGTGGCCTCAAGCAGTGCAGTAAATCCTGCGAACTTATGCGACAACTGGCGCACTACGGGACGCTGTCGCAAGGGCTCGGCGAAAGTGAAACCGAATTCGGTTTAAGGATTAACAACGCGGTAACCCGCTGTGAAAACGTACATCCGTCGTATGAGAAGATGAAAATCTTCATCAGTGGACTTCATCCAACGATCCGCTCGCTTGTCGCGCGTTTTAGAGATGAAACTCCTCGAAGAGAATTGAATTACGAACTTCTCGCGCACTTCGCCTAAGACGAAGGCGATATACACCGCACGCAGAATCCCGCTCCTCGAACAAGGTTCTCCCTTGATGATGTTAGACGAGGAACCCCCTCTCGCAGACGGGTCGTGATGGCAGAATCCACCCCGTCCTACATGGAAACTACCGTCCCCCATCAAGGACCACTACAATAGCGGTCGGGATCGCAAGTGTGCGCAAACTCCTAAAGTTGTTTTATTCATGACTCTAGCTTTTCTAAAGCAAAGTCAGCAGTGGGAATTCCTGGCAAAGACGTTTGCCATGAAAGGACCCTCCCTCTAGCGCATGATCATGGGGTTCATTGATATCATTTCTGAGCCCATGTGTGAACAATTTGCCGAGTAGTAGGCAACGAAAAGTACAATTACCGAAATGTTAAGGAAGAATTATCTGTTTCAAAATTATCCGATGGCTCGCTACGCAACCGATGAAAAATTAAAGCCAATTTTTCGTCCAAGTGGAAGTATGGAAGAATGCAAACTTTATTTCAGCGGAAAGCACAAGCTCTATGGTCACAAGACGGAATTATCCGTCTTGCCATATGGCATTGCAATTGGATGCAGTGCACATGAGCCAGATAGCATAGGATAGCAAGAAGTTCTCGATTGGAACAAAATATACCAGTTTCTAACACGCCAGTAACTATTAAAGTGTACCAATAGGTTCAAAGGATATATTAAATACCTGAAAGGGAATCTCTAATGAAATCAAAGAGCCTGCTAATCTCAGTCTACGTCTAAGGAATTACTAGAAATATTTAGGACATGTGGAATTCCAAGTAGGCCTTCAAAATACCACGTCTCACTGTAAAAAACGCTTGCAAATTAACACCGCGACGCAGCATATGTCGGGTACGGGGTGGCACTGAGAATCGACGAGAACCATGCCTCATCGCGTTTGTGGGAGTTTCAAGGATTTTGGGGGCACTCAAAAGAGGGCACCTGATTGATATTCAGATATTAAGTGCGGCTTGTATGTTACTACAAGAGCAATTCGACAGGTACGTGTCCGATTCCAAATCGAGGGATCATTCACTGTATGAGGACAACAAGGAGTTCATTTCTATACTCAATACTTTTCCTATTTTTGGCATCGGGTTTGATGATGAATTATTTGCAGAAATTGGAGGCGGTGGAATAAGGGATAGGGTTTTTGGTCGACTCCCGATGGATAAAATCAGCGTTCACTAGTTCTTGGATTCTATTCCTCGGACTGGGAGCCGCGGAGGTGCTCAGGAGCAATAAGAGTACTGTACTCCTAGACAAAAATTTATAATATTATCGCAGTTCTACTGAGCAGCTCTAGAATCACCCAGTTCTAAAATACTCAATTGAACTCCAAAATTGTATTATTAGATGGGGATTGACTAACTTTTGCTGAAGTACAGCCCTCAGAACGCCTGCTGCGCTCACCTGAATATGTAAAATTATACTGTAACATAATTTAGACATGAGACAGAAGTAGGGTTTTAATTTAATGATTTTTTCTCTGCAAGAGGCTTATGGGAGAGAAACAGTTGGTCAGGAAGAAAATATTAGCTAGCCACCTGGAGGAATATTGGGGAATCCGGAAGGCGAGAGTATGAAATCCATGGATCGAACTCATTTTGATTGGGTTGCGCAAAGTAGAGATGGGCTGGCGCTGAGTAGTGATGCTAGCGACGATATGGAGAGCTCAGATTTAATTTTACTCGTTTGAAATGATTCATATTCCGCATAAGGAGGTTAAGAAATGGAGATTATTATAGATAGAGCGAAGCATGAAATTATTGTTTTTTGAGTTCGAGATATGTGCTACTATTGGGATTCTATTATTAGAAGCATAGCCTGAGGATCAGAGGTCTCAATGAGAATATGGATTTGTTAATTTCTCGTGTATGAAATATGAATAAGATCGATTGGAACCTAGAAGCTATCCGTTGATTTTACTTTGATGGTCTTTGCAGAAAATATTTGAAACTTCAGAAATTAAATTTTATTCATATCTATGATGCAAATATTGGGACCTTTATGTCTCTATTTTTATATTTTTTAACACGCACACCAATGATTAAAAAGTACCGCTGGATTTAATTTTTTGCAACCATAAACAGATGTGACTTCATGCACTTTTTATAAAATTTACATGCTCTATCCTCTGAATTTTCGGAATTTTTCATATCAGTTAACTGCCAGTTGAAATTATTTAATTTTCTAAGGCTGAAAAATTCTGTATTTTTCTCAATCTTTCATAGCTCTCAATTATTGAAAAGACGTCATAGATGAATAAATGCTAAAGAAGCGAAAAAGTAGCACAAAGGTCCTCAAGAGAAATCATACAAAATTTTTTTGATTTAGCAGCTGACTCTATTTGGAATATAATTTTCACCTTGAAACGAATTTAGTTTTGCAAACAAGGTTTTGTAAGTTATCTGTAGAGAGCGAAGTGAAAAATATCTTGTTCTCGCTAACAAAAGATTAAAAAATTTATAAGGACTGTAGAAAATTTTAAATGCACTTTTTGTGGCAACTCTAAAGTAACCTACATAATCATTGGTTGAACTGAAAACCAAACTTCTGCATCAAATAATTCTGAGTTTTATGCTTCAAAATAAGTCAGTTATCTATTTGAGAGTCTTATTACGGAATGGAATAATTTTTGAAGACATATTTTACTAGAATCTCAATTGACTTTTTTGCAGATATTTTTGCAATGATTATATAGATACATAGATGTACTTTCGTCTTAATGGATCTAGAAGTATTTCTTAGATTTTGGATATAGAGGACGTAAAACTGTGATACATGCTAGTTAAGAATAACCATATCTCGCAAGGATAATAACAATATACAGCTTATGAAACCAATTTTGACAAATTTATCATTTTTTGAGAGGAACATACTATGACTGTAAAGGGTAGAAAATTTTCCAGACTTGAAAATTTTTTCAATGATTAAAAAAAGAAACAAAATGATATTTTTGATACGAATAATCGCGATAGAAGTTGGTTCACAAGAATTTTTTTGGCTTCAGTAGTTCTCGACTCAATTTGAATACATCTGAGGATTAATGTGATCAAATTGGCATTGTAAAATCGAAACCACGAATATACATTGCTGAATCTTTGCGGGTCTGATAATTGAGCCTTAGATGAATCATTTTGAGCTTAAATGAACACAAAATGAGTTAGGGCACTGAAATGTAAAATACTATATAGAAAAACGCAGGTAGGCATACCGGATTGCGATCCAAGTCATTTCCAGTTTTTACATAATTCAGTTTCTGTGAATAATCTCCATATAGTACAGAAAATTGATTTTCTAGATTTTCGTGGTCTCGTTGATTGTTTTTTGATCTAAAATACGGATATCGAAATAGATCTTTACTTCGTATAATTTATAATTTATAATTTATTTTGATATTTATGAAGAGCAAAATAAACGGAAGAATAGAATAGGGAGAAATTTTGAAACATTTTTCTAAATATAAATGCAAAAACGGTCTAAATGGAGACGAGTTGCATTTTTTGAAACAAAATTTAGGATCGTGGACGACCAAAATTGGAAAATAAAGCAGGGCTGTATTTTTCAATACATTAATTGTGCCATAAGTTTTCTTTTCGTTTTGTTAAGTTTTAAAGTTTAATTATAAATAAATAGTCAATTTTGAAACTTTGGGATGTTAAATCAAAGTAATATAAGGGTTTAACGACCTTCAAGAAGTAAATTATATTTAGAGGTTAACCTGAATTACGAATAGTGGAATCAATCTGTACCAAAATAGTAGCTCTTTTTTTTAATTCGTACCATATAGGTGAAATATTAAGTAAACGTACTTCCATAATCGCAAAAAATTGCAACGATATAAGTAACATCTATTAAATAATGAATTTATGAATTTAGGCACTAAATATCTGCTTGTTTTATTTTTTCTCTCCCCTAAAGAATGAAAACTTTATATAATAAACAATAAGAAAACATTAGAATATTCCTTTGTGCTCATTGGTTCTCTGTTTTGATAAAATATGAGATGTGTCCGATTTAAATTAAAGTTTTTCTATCTAATTCATTTTTTTTTGTATATATAACTAAGGGTGTAGTAAAACATTTTTCTTACCTACTTCTATTTTCGTTCTCGTCTGGAAAGCATTATCTTTTCTTAGACCTTTTTGCCTTATTTCCTGCACAGCTTGAGCTGTATGCTTGCGTTTTCTCGTTTTTAAAGAGTCGAAGATTCATTTCGGTCCTTATGTGGCCTAAAAGATCGCTAAGTAATTTTCTAGACTCAGGGATTACTGATTCGTATCCAGATACGAAAATATTTTGAATTTTTAGAATATCAGACGTTGAAAGTTCTTGGAGAGATACTGATGTCGGAATACTTGCATGGAAATGTTTATTTTCCAGTCCTCCATAAAATTCTTCATTTACGTTGAATTGAAAAGAGTAAATATTAGGGTCAACCCTTATCAGAAAGGTTCTCACCCTATATGAAACATTATATACGTGATGCGAGCCCCCAGCACTCATAATAAAATTAAAAATTCTTGCAAGTAAAAAGTAGGCCTACTTTACGCAGAAACTTGTTTCAAGAGCTTCGAATTGATAAAAATATGGGATGAAAAATTTGAGAAAGTTTTCACGACGTTTCTTTGGGTAAAGTTTTTACATCAGACTCAATTGAAATTTCTATGTCGTGTTATATAAAATTTAAAACTTGAAGAATTATAACAGTAAACATTCCAGCAAGGACAGTTAAAACTGACTGAAAAAATATTAAATAATAGTGGAGCCGTGCAGCAATCATTCTCATGAAAAAAATGCGATATGACAAATTTTTACGTTAAATATTTTCTAAAACTATACAAACTCATATAATAATCTAGTTTTATATCTTTTTTATTAATAATAATATATTTAACCCGAATAAAGCGGCGTATGGCTTGATGTCTATATTTTAACTGTATTTTGTTGTTTTCTGACCCCCTCCAACTCCGGACATAACTCTGTAACACAGAAGTCATTCAGCTTTACGACCAAATACTCTCCGCAATTGACATTTTTTTCGTTGCCCAAGTTCAAGTGTTCAAGTTTCTTACGAAATAAAATTACTGGTAAGCATCTAGCAGCTCTGCCAGAATCTTTCATGTCACCACACTGCAGAAATCGAAGCACAAAATCAATACTCCTTCGCCAATCGTTTGCTCAGGTCTGTTCTGTAGCTTATAAGTTTGATTGTTTGATATTGACCCTAAAGAAGCATATTTTCAATAGTTGATGAACAGCTTCAAATAAAAGCTCCCTGAAATAGCGTATATGACCGTAATATGGAATGATATAAAAACAATTCATCCAGCCTGTGCAAGTTCGGTTTGTTTAGTCCGGCAGCCACCCTTGCTCTTAATTAATCTTATGGTAGAATATAGTCCTGAAGTTAACTACAGCAGTTACGTATTCTGTTGCCTTTATTTGCAAAAGATGATCATCAAATTTTGTATGATGATACGGGAACTTTTCGACTGTAATCGTACCATCCACTTCTGCAGCTTGCCATCAATGTGTGCATGCATTTGATCCATTAATATCTTCAAGAAGCTCTAGAAAACTTTGAAGTAAATCTGCCACTGAACACTCCAGAATCGTTGCAAATGTTCGAAATACGCGAGCTGATGCAGCTAAAAAAAGACTCATAGAAAAGAAATTCATTTTTTTTTATGGAATACCTACTTTTGCTTTTACTGACCTTTTACGAGGGCTGGTGATATATAATGGGAAATGGCCCTATGTATATTTGAAGCTGGATTGGAACCGGTCTGATTCAAATTAAACGCTTGTTCCTGGTTTTTGTTTACGTACCGCGGGTAGATATGTCAATCCTGTGCAGAGAATGAGTATAATTTATTACTACAAAATGAAAAATTTTCATATCTTGTAAAGGTCACGGGATCAGGCGGGTGTGATTAGTTTTTTGATGGCTTATAAAAGAAGCAAAGTTTATCCGTGAAAACGTGCATTTAGTTAAAGCTTCCTGAATTATTACTGTACACAGAACAATATGTGCATACATATGGGCCAGACTCGATAATTCTGTGTCTCTACATACGCTTACACTTTCAGAAGTGCCGTTAACTCCTGCAACAATACTACCTACTCAGTAAACGTTAATTAAGTGAACTTGGATAGGGTTGTCTGCAGGTAATAGCCACTTTTTCATTCCGCGATTGAAAGATTCAGCTTTTAGAGCAAGCAATGAATGAAAGAATGAGAGTTTGTTTTTTTGTTTCTTTTAGTATGTTAACTGTTCTATATAGATACTGGATCCGATTTTAAACGATATTTTGCATTTAGGAGGTCTTCGATCGCTAGCTTTGAATTTGTTTCGTTCTGGAAATGGTGATAGTCATTTCTTTCAACTTATCAGTAGACAGTTCGGAGAAATCGTACTTTTTTAAATTTAAAGCGACTTGATTATTTTCTTTGCCGACGATTTTTTACCGCAGCGATGAAGCTTTATGATTAATATTCTAGAGAAGTTTTTCTTTCTATTTTATAGAGAGTCAACAGAAGAGTTTCGCTCATTGAAAACAGGTTTAAGAATAAATGAACACTTTTCTCACTTGCAAGTTCTTTGCTGTTTTCCATCATTCGTAATAATGAGTTTTTGGTAGTAAAAGAATGTTATTTCTCTGGAATATGGATATAAGTACCGAAAAGGAAGAGGCGTTTAAATATTCGCTCCTTTTCAATTAGACGAATATCTTTTGTCAGTTTTTCGAACGACGAAAATCGCAACTGGAAATCATGACAGTTATGCAGTAAATCTGACAAGTTCTGTCAAATCCGCGTTTTGAAATTGAGTGCAGTTCACTTATTGGATTCAATTATTTCCACAAACGCCGCTTTGAACTCATTCTGAACAGCAGATGTCTAGTACCATTGGTGCGCACAAAAATATCAAACGGCATCAATCTAGATATATTGATGATTTAAAAATTATGTACAGTTCATAATAAAAGAAATTAAAAAATTATGTGCATTTCATAATACCGGACCAAATGAGAAACCAATAGGGCATCAGAACAGTGACAAATTTGACTATCAATATTTTGAGGGCGGTCAGACATTATTCGTAATCAGCGAATCAAAATTAAATACCTAATTTGAATGTTATGAATGTTTAGCAGTGGGATGACCTTTATTCTTTTTTGTGGATTACAGCTTTGAGTTGAATTCCTACTTGCGGGTGGATATGATTCTCTACTTATAACATGTCTCATAATGTTGTAAATATACTTTATAAGTCAAATCCTTCATTTACGCCTCATACTCCCTCTGTTGTGTGCTTTTACCCAGAAAATTCATCCGAATTCCCGTTTTGGACTTCCCCGCTTGCTAAGTATTAACTAAATACGGTGTACATTTGATTATAATCAACTAGTTCTACATCGGCATCACGTAGGAGACCTTTGTCACGAACTTTCTAGTCCCTTATCAGTGCCATAATTTCAGCTTCATTGTTTCCATATCATTACTCTTCGGCAAAAGAGCTAGTGGCCCACTGGATTGGTCTCTCATACCTGGGGACCATAATTTAGCCCTAATGAAATCACTGCGAATATTGGAGAATACATCAAAATGGGCCAAATTTATTAATCTTGCAATTTTGAATGAGTCAAAAACCATTAATGAGCGTACTGTTCCATTTATATCCTTTTGAAGATATTTATTATAAGATAAAAACGAAGAATTTCAAGGTTGAAAAGCTTGCGAGAAAATATTGGGCAGGGCCCAAAAAGCCGCTTTAGTACTTTTTTATGTACATTTTCTGCGCAGAAGTCAAGAAAAAACTTCAGCTCGGAACTACTGGGCGCAGTGCTTATATGTTTACAAGTATAGGTACCCGATTATGCATAATATTTGTCCCAAAACCGCGAGCGTCAGGCAGAGTAAATAATACTCCGATAATATATAAAAACGAGTATAGTATTCATTTTAGATTTTGCTGTAGTGGTCTTGAATACACAGATACAATTTGACCCGGTTATAGGGTGGTAAAATGCCCCTTTTTATAGTAGTTGCCTTATTGAAGGTTAACGTGTAAGAACAGAGGAAATTAATTTATCCCCTTTGTTATCTATTTACTTTATTGATTAATGAGGTTATTATCAACGGCCCATCTTCGAATTACAGGAGTCTCCTATTCGATAAACAAGCTGGAATACTCCCAACTAGTGGACCCAACTGCCGGTGAACGCGCAAAGGTTCTCATACCCTGGCATTTCCGGAGGAGTCGATGAGGAACCTCACAGTTTATTTAAGCTCAGAGAACAAATCTTACGAGAATAAACATCAACGCTGCTAAGGTTAACAATAGGTAACATTTTCTACTAATTTCAGCCTGCTTCTCGGAGCCGCCATGGATATTTTTACTTTTTATGCAAAAGATCGAGTTTCTCGAGTTGGAGGTTGAAGAAGAAATGCGCATATTTTCTTTCTTGCGTTATCGGAAGCGAAATAATGTCCTGCGAAAAGTTTTTTCCCCAGTGTCTTGTCGAATAACCGGTACCAAAATATACCTGGAACAGGTGTCGCGTTCAATCCTTGCTCATGATTTTGGCCCCTGTGGTCAATGACCTAAACTTACGCGATAAAGAATCATTGGGAATCAGATCAATAACCGCAGTGATACCACAGGACGAATGCACTGATGTTTTTAAAAAATAGACAACAAACCCAGCGTTGAGGGCACGTACTTCTTTCATTGGGAAGACAGCAAGGAGTAGGAATTTTTGAGCTATTTTATGAGGAAAATATTCTGGCTGCTGTTTCTGTGCTTACGTATAATTTCAACCGTAGAGAAGCTCTATCAAAACAGAAGTTATGAATTTTATACTCTGTAAGAGTCGGGAGAACTTTTCCCTACATGATACCCGTCGTTATTGGGGCCAATTTGCTACATAATATTCTTTTAATGGCTGAAGTTGGATGATTTCATTGGATGTGTGTAGATCAGACACCATGAAGCACTAATTTACTGTAATTGTATACTTGCAGAGTACTTTTCGGTAAATATTTACAGACCCAAGAGAAATTACATCCTTGCTACAGCCACTGCACAGTAGAGTATGATTCGTATATCTGTGGTCATATGAGGCACAATTTGTCCTCATATGAAGAAAAAGCTCCGAATCATATTATATTGTACAGTAACTATAGAAGAACAAGGTGCGCCTTATATGAGGTCATTTATATCGCGAGTATACATTAGTGTTTAACTCCATGACGAAAACATTTCTGAGCACGGAACGAAATGAAATCTTTTTGGCTTGTGCAGATTTGTAATGGTGTTTAAACGCAGACATTAGTTGACCGTATTTCTTCAGTTATTAAAAGAAAAATTTATATTGTTGTTCAACCATTGGAATGCATGAAGGAATCGCGTCATAGGTTTTGTTGAGAACCTTTGCTGAAAAGCAAGACTATGGACCTGCTCAATTCGCTTGAATGAGAGATCGGTAGCAGATTCGCTTCAAGAAGCCCACGGAGGTGAGGGCTTGACTTTAATTCGTAAGAAAGTCATGAATATTACCATCTATTTGCTCATATTTTCTCCGCCTCTGTCGCAAATGGTTGTTTCCACAACTTAGAATATGTTAGGTTTGATTGATGAGTGATACAGAGGTGGCATGGCTTGTATCTTGTGCGTAGCGAAGTGTGGAGGGAAGTAATTAGTTTAGAGGAAGAGTAATCTACTATAAAAAAGTTTGTCTAACTAGCTAGGGATATGGAGTGTTTCGTGTAAAGAATAACTCGAATTGCTAGTATAGACCGGTTTATATTGGCTCTGATACAGATTTAATCGGTATTCCTGGGTGGAAAAATAAATTTTAAGTCACTCAATTACAGAATGGTACTGTAGCCACGAATTTTAGAGTGAAAATTTTCACGTTTTATTTTGAAAATTAATATGCGGTATGAAGAGAATGTGAGATTCTCTGGCTGCCCTCCAAAAATAATTAAAACTATATTGAAAACCAAACTCATTCTGAAAATGTCCTAAATTTATTATGTTTCAAAGTAGTACTTGCTGTCAAAGGTTACATAATTCTAGTTCACTTTGAAATATAAAATACATAATGTATATCAAGGATGATCAACAGGACGGATAGATAATGAAAATGAAAATAGTGGTGGTATTGAACGTAGGCCACTTTCTTGGTACGAAGTGTGACTTACGTTAGAATTTGGGGTCATAGGGGCACTTTAAGGCCAATTATTGGCTGCTTATAATAATAAATTACCCGTTTCAATGGAACAATTTCAATTTATATGTTTGAATTTTTTTACCCTACTAATCATAACAATTTTCAAATCTCTTATATATTTCATAATACCCGCGCATAAATTTGAAAGAGAGCGGATGGAGATTTTTTGAGAAGATATGTGCCAGAGCCGAATGAGGGGTTCCATGTACGCTGTAAACTTGAGATCATATCTGATGCGATTACCAGCCACTAGCGCCAATGATAACCATATCGATATAAATAAATCCTTGACCCAGTTACACGTCTGTCTGTTATGCCGAGATAAAGCGGTGGAACGATTACATCTTCATGGAGACCTTGGTATCATCGTTCAAAAAACGAAATAAGGCCGTTAAGATGAAAACTGATTAGTATTAAACAATAGAATATCTCCATCCAAGTTCCATTTGGACGGAGATATTTGATTCAAATTGATAATAGCACACAAATTTCATCACTTTTGCATACTGTTCCCTTTCGAATGAGCAGCTACTATGTTTTATAAATGAAACGTACTGATAAACACAAGCACTTCTCCATGCTTGACTTGTTATAATCCGTTCAGTACTTTTGTTACGCATCGATAGTACTCGTGACAAGTTCCTCCAATGGTAACAGAGAGGGGTCAGATTATATTTATCAAACGTTGTTTTACTCTCTTTCTACCTCCCAGTTGTATTATTGTGTTATGTTCTACCCCATTGAGTGACCACCCTCATCAGTATTCCATCTCAACATTCAATGCCATGTATAGCACTACAAACTATATTAACATACTGTATAAGCAACTATTTAGGGTCAAATTAGATGTTCATGCCATCCTCGGGCGGTTTCTTTCCTTCCTTTCCTGCACAAGTTAAGTACCAACTTGCAATATGCCGCCTTTATGGACAAACGTTTTTTTCTCCAACTTCGAAATGCTTTGTTTTGTGTAGTAATGATAGATCGCAACTCTGAAAACTCCATTCTACAACAGAACCAGCTGGATATGCTACAACTCTAATTCTGTCCGCACCATTACCTTCTTTCCCTCACGTCTACACGGAAAGAAAATGAGCCCCGTGCCTCCTTGGTTTCTTTTTAAAACTGCCACCACAACGAAAAAGCGAAGCGTCGTGCCTTCGATCACCTCTTAGTTTTCTTCAATCGCTACTATTTCATATTAATTCAAGCTTTATTCGATGAGCAGCATCTGTACGACACATCCTGTAGTCAACATATCATAAAGATAAGCCCCAGGAATGGATTATACATTAACATTCCGAACTCTACAGGCGCGATGGTAGAGAAACAACTCATTTGACCCATCAATAGCTATTTCGAAATCTTCATCGAGAATTGGATTTTTTCAGTATTTTTTGAGCACGGTCCAGAAACATAGTCACTGGGAGAATCCTGAATCCCGACGGTGATGTTAATCTCTATAGGTCCATTCACATTAGTTACTGCTTTCCAGACCATTTTAACTTCAAACCACCTCGAACATTATTTTATATCGCTCTCAAATCATGGATTAATATTTCCTTCAACCTTATTTTGAAGACGCCGCTAAACTCTGAATGTGACTGTTTTGAGTGATTAAGCTTTGCTATCATCTCACCGAAAAGCAACTTGCGTAATGTACGAGCAGTTCTGTCCTATATAACTTCATTTTGGTCTTTCATCTTTCTTTGAAGAGCAGCAACCCTCCCTTGCAAATTATTCACCAACGTGTGCTCAACAGCAAATAATTGTGCATCGTGATGATTAATTCTAGCAACGCATCTTTTAACGGCTGGTGCGAGGACTCCAAAACGAGCTTTATGAAGTGTAGAACATTTCTATAACAATTTAGACTGTATTGAAACAGTTCTACAAGCTATGAAAATTGTTCTTATCCAATCTCGACTCAATGTTCGATTCAGATCCTAGAACAAGATGAACGTCCATCTTGAAATTGTAAACTGCTTGAACGTAACCCAAGGGCTTTTGCTGCAGCTTATTTCCCCATTCATTGTTCATAGAACTTTGGATTGTCGACGCAGCCTGCTTCCCGTATACGTGTGCTGAAGGTCACCAATAAGTACATGCTACTAGATGTTGAATGTGTTCAAGAAGTTTAAGTGCCCTGAAATACAAATCACTTACCTCACGCTGCGACATTTATACAGCCGCACGAAACAGAAAATCGAAACAGTAAACAAACAGTAAGTTACTGATAACGTCATCCTGGGCAGGACTTTTTTATTAGCATTGTGCACCTCCGTTTGAGGATGTAAACCGTTTTACCTCAGACTCGCCCTCAAGAAAACATCGACTGTTTCGTACATCGCCACAGGGTAAAAGAAGAAATCAGCACTCCATGGCGTTGATATACATTCGTGTCAACATGTGATCTGGAGCCAAAACGCGAGACCTATGCGGGTCAAACGAGCTGTTCAAGACTCTTTCCCGTTGCGTTTTCAATGTAAGTTTATGTCTGCAACGTTGCATAACAAAATTTAGCGATATAAATGGGCATGATTCATCATAGACTGAGAAAGATGGGGATATTACTAGCCAGTTCGCACTTTTATCCTTAATTTCGCTACTTCGTAATGTCTGTTGGCCTTTTGAACATCCCAAATCTGCACTTGATTTGGAATACACGCTGGTTACGAGTATTTATCTCGTTCCGTCAACTTGAAACTCACGTCTAAATGAACACAGAGAGCACGGCGTACTTGAAGTATGTTCCAAGACATCAAAAACATGTGACATTTCCAAATAGTCGGCGACAAAACCGAAAACATCGAAGATGATCTTCATCTGTTGGTCATCTGGGTCAGTTCCATCTTTTCGTTCCGAATTAGTCTTGACTATATCATTAATAACTTAAATTAAGGTAACATTTGTGCTCACCACAAGAGGAGTCAAAAATGTAAGGCGAACTGCTGCTCGCGCACTTCTACAAGAGGGAAGTAACCCCAGTGGTACCAAGTAGATCCCAACCGCTGAACCGTGAGGTAGAAGAGATGAAAATTCATTAAATCATTACAATGCAGCGCACACCCTTTAGACGATATACGAAATATGTGAATTCTTCAGCAGCCCTGCTGATATGGAACAAATTAGCTCCGTCAGAATGTCCTCCACAAAGCTAACGTTAGCATTTGACACAAGAATGAAATCACCATACACTTCGTAAGAGCCTGGTAGACGGAATCTAATTTTCAGTTCATCCCTTTTACTTTGTTCAATCCAGTAGTTTGCACCATACCAATCTTCGTGAGGTCTGACCGCTTTTATCCTTTCAAAGCCTATTGATTAGCACACATAGGTAATTTGTTTCACCCCACAGCTGCATCTGTATCGAATTGCGGCTTGGTTTGAGAAGGCGCAAATATCACCCCGGAATCACACGGAAATTGGATGGTAAAGCATCCTGCTCTTGATCTATTCCATCGATTGGATATTAGTTATCCAGAGAATGCAGAAATGCAGCCTTAAAACCATAAACCAACCGCTTCTCAATTTTAGCTCTCTGGGTTTTCTCCTCTCTCTCCACGAACCGGACAGCAGATATTTTGGCTTCAAGCCCTTGAACATATCTGTCAGCTCTTTTCGGATCACCTGCACCGAACTCATAGTTTATTATCCTTTTTATATTGATCAAACCGTCTCTGGTAGCTCTGTAAGCATCATCTTCACAACTGATTCAGGACCTGCCTTCAAAATATTGTTCCTATCTCTGACGTATACATGAGTTGATGGTGAGAGCAGTTCTGCTCGATTTATAACCAATTTTTGTGCGATCTATTTCGTTACATAAATCCGAATGCCCTTTTATACTGGAAAGAAGAATGGCATTGGCATATCCATCCGGGTCCACTCATTAAGAGGGATAACATACACGCCAATCTGAAGAGTTCTATATACAAATGCTTGTGCACCATTTCGATACTTAACGACGATCGCATTCTCACATTACAGTATCTCGTCATTGGTTGATTTTGTAATGGTGCAATTTAAATAAATTGCAAACCTGCGCAGGTAAGCCTTTGACATAAAATTCGACATCAAATATTTAACTATATTCCTCCTCACAGTTGAGTACGATTGCATGCTACGTATTCTATGAATATCATCCAAAAACTCATTATTGAGAAAAACTTGATTGTCCGCCGCATGTTCTCGAACTGATCGATAGTTAAGAGCATAATGACGCATACATTAGCAGCTCCAAAGATGTTCTCCCATGACAACATCAATATTAAAACCCATCGAAGTTGCTTGAGCACATTCAGCTCATCATGGTGATCACCAAATCTGCTATCAAGCAACACAACCGTACCCTGCCCTACATGATCATATTCTTCATCTCCCACATCGTTATGCTCCTTAAGTTGCTTGGAGTCCTCACCAAAGTTTCCTAAATATGCTAGCGTAACGTTCATCACTTCGTTTTCGAAATCTTCCTCACAACGTTTGTCCAAGAAGTTAACAATTGTGGATCCGATGTGCATCGGGTTTGGAACCTTCGGCTGCAAATATATGATGTTATCACCTCTGTTGTTGACACTGTCAATAACATTAACCGTAGCCGAATCTTTCACCAATTCCATATTCTGTTCATTGTCTTCCAATAAAAACTGCTCTGAATGTGGTTTCTGAATGTGGTTTAGAATCTTCAACTGTTGAATTATTGGCGCTCGTTGCAAATTGAGGTTCAAACAATGTTTGAAAGTCTTGCATCTGATCCGCAATATCCCTCTATGTCACACCAGTTTCTCTTCGTCTGAGTTTTTCCATGGTCACAACTCAGCGCAGAATGAAATGTTATCAGTGCGTAAACATCTTGAGGGTGACTGATTCAGTTCGAACTTGAGGGAGACTGATTTAGTTCGAATGGGAAACCTGTGACAATGAAATATAATTGAAAGGTCACCTTTGAAAGGATTGAAATCAAGTTTGAATGCTAGAGATAGGTGTGAGGGGAGGCATGTATTTTTCTCGCTGATTTGCGCAGATGTGAAGAGTTACGAGGTCATGGAAAGTACTACCGCCCTGATTGAAACTAAGATGGCTGCTGGTGCAAAAAAATGAATATTCAACTCACGCCATTTCATGTGAATAATTACAACTTGAGTAGCTCTGGGAGGTCTCTCCCAAAAAAATCTTATCGCATTACAGCAATGTATACGTATATCTTTGGTTACTTCTGTCGCAGGTAGATTTGAACATTTATTTGATACACCTATCAAGGAGCGACAGTGGGCTGTAACGCTAGTTAGGTGTAATGTAAGGTGATGAAGTAATAGGAACTTTAGTTTTTCATTAGACGTCTAATTAAATGATCCAGGGCAGCCTGAAAATGCAGTGAATTCTATCAAAATGATGAATTCACCCACACTGAAATTGATGGAGCCGATGTAGCCATCCGTTGCCGCCCATACTATAGGTTCTATCGCATACGCCGCACAATTCAAACTATACACTAAGTGATATACTAGTCTATATGCTCACGTCACGGTGTCCCTTTGAAAGTGTTTAAATACCCCATATTAATTCTCCAAGAGATCTCTGATAGCGGCGTCCAGTGGTTCCAAATGGGAGCCGAGCTCATCACACTAAGCCTTGAGATTGCTTACACAGCAAAAATTGTCAGTGCTCAAGTGGGAGTACAGAAGTTGGAGTGGAGACAGCGGGTAGGTGAATCGAGACCCCAGTGGATTGGTTCGGAAAGATTTGCACCGATGAGACCTGTCCATGCCTCGTACCAATACAGTGGTTGACAATCAACCTTGAGACGCTGGATTACAATACACCAACGCATTCACGCTATGAATTTCGTCACTACAGCCCCAGCGACCACAAAAGTGTACTCATCCAACTCTAAGATTGAATGTTCCGCGACACGGAATGGTAGCATTGGCACCCACTGTAGCCTCCATACAAATATTCGCCGCAACAAATTCATGCCCGCGAGATGTCAGAGCGCAACATTCCAAATTTGTCAAAACGCAGCTCGGACCAAGAATATATGCCGTCTTCAATCCGCACGGCATCGTACATGGACCCATTCTTACTCACTGCAAGCGTGGAATGCTCCTCACTGAGTGATACTGCCTATTTTTTTGTAATTTCTAACAATTTTTGTGTGAAGTTTTTGTTTGTTCTCAGCATCCAATTTGGTTCTGTTGTTCGCACCAGCAACAAGGGCAGCAAGGCACCATTCTCAAACAGGCATGCAGTGGCAGCAGTTGACGCGGTGATGTCAACATAACATTCTTAGATAACAGAGCATGCCTGATGGCTTTTCTTTCGCCAAGGCACAGCCGCCTTCTACCTTCACGAGCACTAGAGTAATCCTACAACAGATATATCGAAGGTTTATTTACTAAGTTTGGCCAAACAGATCTGCTAGAGAAAGTGGGGGGATATTTTTACAAACTGGTTACAGCTTTGTCGCACTAGCGAAAACAGCAAGAAATAGGAAGTGTTTCATTAACAAATGCATTAGGAGCTGCCTTAATGAATAGTAATATTCCATCCTTTTGGCCTATATAGCTGCAAACCTGGATTTACGCAAAATAGTTGGCGTTACGAACGTAAGAAAAGTGGGCCATGTTTGGAGGTCCCTGAATTTGCTAGGAATCTCACCTTGGGCAGGCAGAGGTTCAATAAAAACGTCATTATCATTATCATATGAGTCATCTCCAAGTTCGTCACTCTTCCCGACACCTACATAATTCCCCTCCCCGCCCAACTGGGCAAAAAAGCCCTCAATTGCTGCCTTTTTAAACGTGTAAATTATCAATACGAGCGCTCCACCTTGTTTTCAGCAAGTGCTTCAACGACTTGCTTATAAGCTATGTCTATGATGTCAACATTCTGCGACAGCTTTGTCAAGCTCGAGACTTCAAGCTAGTAACCGTTCTTCAGTTTCACCTTCTAATGTGCCCCAGTCGCCCTTTTAAAATCAACTAGGGATACAAATTCACTCCTCGAAGAACTACACTGCCCCAAAGAAGGGAAATACAAGGCTTTAATGTCCTCCCGCACACCTCTATTGAATTTTACGCACTTTTACCTACAACTATTGAGACCTCAAGCCCCAGCTCTGGTTAAAAGGGGAACGAGATATAATACCTGATTAGCGCTCCTGTCCTTGAATATAAGTATATAGCAGCTAACAACAGTACAGAACGGATCAAAATTCCAGGGTCTTTCCCTGTAAATCGGTGACTAAGGCCCAGGATAGTTCGCTAACAGATCTATTTATCTGTTCGTAAAATTTATCCATGTGTTAAACGCTGTTGATAGGGTGAAAATGGCGCTGGAGAAAAAGGGAACCTCTAAGTACCGGAGGTGAAAGTCGTTGCGAGCGAATAAAGTGTCACGGTAGATATTAACGAGCGGTGGGGAGGTGTGGGCGTGAAATCTGGGTGACTATTCTAGTAGCCAACTCTAAACAGGCGGGCTCTAACACCTAGGTTCTGAGACTTGCGTAAAGGAAAATGGTTCTTGGCCCTTGAGTTGACTCTCAACTTCCTAACTACTTGGAGCTGGACCTTAAGTTGTCAACCAACTCCCTTTACACTCTATGTTGTGTGTGACTTATTTTGGTGAGCATCCCACTAGGGCTTGCTGCTCCCTGAGTGCTCCTAAAATTTCACTTGTACCCTCCCGAAATAAAGTTCCAAACTACCGAAATTTGTAGCACCTGCGCAGTACCTTTGCCACCTCTGCACTGCTACAGTACAATGCAAAGCATCCCCCTTAAAATAAGCGAAAATAACGCTTGCATTTCTGTGCCATCGCAGCCAGCGCATCACGCCGAAATAGTATCCTGCCAGCGCACAGTGCCAGGTCATCCAGCGCAGCCAGCGCAGCATGCCAAAATAGTGTTGAGAAACATTTCATTACAACAATTGTTATTAACGCGTTAAGGGATATGGTCGCTATACCCTCTTACAAGCAATATTGCATAAAATTCTGGAAACACTGCACCAATGTAATGCGAGCAAAGATGGCGTAAGCTACAGTAGACCAAACTACAATACTAACCCGTTTTCAAAGTTGTTGCAGAGTAGTTGCAGGGGTGGGACCGGGTCTTTGTGGGAGTCTAGTCGCGTGTAATTTCAGTATTTGAGCAGCCAGGGTAGAAAATGCGCCGAGTTCGTAAAATGCTAGCGGGGAAAATTGCCATTTTAGTGAAGGGAGTGATGCGGAGGAAGGCAAGTGAAGGGCGTTGCATATTTTTTGGGCATGACAATTGAGGTTGTGGCCGTCAGAAATGTCCGCTGCAGCGGCGCTGAGGGCTCTTGCAGCGCTGCGTCCCACGCCTACCCGGAAAATGTTTTGATCCTGACAACGAGGTTTGATGGAAGAGTTGTAACATGGTTGGGGAAGGGGATATAATGGAAGGCGTAGACGCGGTTACCTCGGCACTGAATATGACAGGGGTGGTAGAGGTAGGTGAGCTCCCATATAGGGTTGATTTAATGGGCAGAATTTGTAATCTTGATTCTGATGTACCCACTAAAACATTATGGCTGTGATTGCCAGGGAACTACTTGGCTTTTGCAAAGGGTTGAAAAGGAACGCGTCAGATTATCCAGTAACGGGATACTGTGCTATTATCGAACCGTTTCTAGCCTGGCATTCCAAACAGAGCTACATAAGTTTGAAGACACGAGCAGCTTGTCCTAAATCTACCTGATGAATTTCGTGGACAAGTTGTGCGACAGTGGCATATTAATCGCTTAGATCTGATGTTACAGACAATGATTTATCGCGTGGTATCGCAGCGATATTGATATGGTTGTAGTCAGCGCTCTCCATGCTAAGGCAACGATATTTAAGTGCCCGTCCCCTATCGCTGAATGATGGAACCAAATCTGCCAGTATAACCCGCAATATAGTCTTTGCGTGCCCGCTAATTCTCCTCCATAAATATTTGTTTGGAGCAATGAATTTGCTGTCGTCATGGACTTGAGTTTTCAAAAATTCTTCAGGCAGATCTCCGAACAATCCAGATACAACTGCTAAGCATCTCAAAATGTTGATGTTGCATCGAAGAAAAGGAAGAATATCATGATCCCTTTCCTTGGATCCGGTGAATTCTGTGCAGAATCTTACTTCTATGTCAATCATGTTGATGATTTTGAGAGTAATTCTGGTCTCAACTGTCTTTTTTCGCTGTTTCGAAGATTCACTGATGACGCAGAACTGGTGAATGACGGCGAGGTTCATAATTTTGTCTGTAGCAGTGAAAGAGAATGCAGCTCTGCATTATGGTCATCAGCGATCTTGCGATATGAAGAGCAGTCCTTCATGACTGCCTTATTCAATATAGGCGGAAAATTGCGATCCTCTTTCGTTACCAAGCGTATTTTTGTTACTTTTTCGTCAAAGTCAACTCTGTTTTTGAACCAAGGCAATATTATATGTATCAGTGTGTCGAAAAGAGCTCTTCGACTGTTCCTGCGATAAACATGCAAAAAGATCTTGACCAAACTCAACACTCTGTGCACTGCATTTCTGCCAATATCAGTTCTAGTCGGCATTTCTTTAACATCATGCACCTTTAGTTGCCCTTTGTCTCTCCTGGCATTTTTCCGAGTCCCTGCTCTTTTAAAATATTTATTCTTGTTGATGATGCGCAGCATCAATGTTTGATAAAGTGATAAAGAATTGTTTCAACCATTCGGGTGGACAATTCGCTTTTCACCAATCTCACAAGGCCCAACAGTTGCTCTAGTCTGTTCATTGGAAATGTTATGGGTCTCGTGTACACCTCCGTGTACTTTTTGATTTGCGCTCGCCTAACTGCTTGGATGTTCCAATGAGTTTGAAGGCATTGTTTCCATCACTAACTTATCAGAAGAATTAAATTGACAGTTGAAGATAGCCGAAATTAAGACGAGCTTTCTGAAATTACTGTGTCGAAGACCCAATCCCTTTTTCAATTCAATAATCTTTCCTCCTGGTAGGAAAGAAAATTGTCGTGTTGAAAGCCTCTTTGCACAGTTAGCTCGGATTCTCCGGATTCTACATGGCCTTTTTCGCAACTGTATCGACAAGCGCAACTATTAAGACTCCTGATATCGATTTATGGTCAAATATCCACCTGAAATAAGGAGTGAAGGATTTCAGTTTGACTGTTAATTTGTTTAGAGCTGTATTTCCTGAAACTTGAGCTTGGTGAAGCCTGTTGTTTTCACTTGTCACCTCCCCCATTTAAGGTTGCTCACATATTCTTCCAATCTATTCATCTGCTTTCCCAAAACGTCTTCAAGTAGCTTAAACTTCGTTACCGACACACTTTCTAACTTTGAGAAGTGTTTACTCAAAGAAGCATCCTTTGCAACTAGTTTGTTACCACCAGGCCTCGTTCTATCTGAGATCACAATGAAATAATGTGCTCTTGCGTCAACAGTTTCGATCTGAGCAATTCCGTCATGTTATTCTTGGCGAAAACTCTCAGAAGATTCGCACGGATTCTCCGCACTTGTAACAGTCCAGTGAGGCGGGGAGACTACAGGAGTTCCATCACTCTTGGAACCAATTTCATCCAGATACTCCTCTTCGCCTTCCTCAGACTCATCATTTTCAGCAAAATCGATGTTGACTTCAACTGTACTTTCTTTCCAAGGAATTGCAATTAATCCATTCTCCAGTTCTGGAGAACAAACCATGCGTTTGATCGGAATATAGCCACCAGTTGTTGCCTTCTCCCGATTAATTCATTCCAAAGTTGTGAAATAGTTTGCGCCAGCGTTCGCTTATGACGTTTTGATGAATGTATTTCAGCTTGCAGCACTTAAATAGTCTCTTATAATAAATGGACGGACTATGTAAAATGAAGGAAGAGAATTATATAATGAAAAGGATCGACTAACAGCACTGAGATGAGCAAAATAGACGTTATCCAGACTGCTGTTAGCGGAAGATGTGAGAACTACACAAGTTCAGACCCGTTTCTTTTGCATTCTTGCTTTTTTGTATCTCTAGCCAAAAACGTACCAATTTCTGTTAAGTTGCAGTAGAAAGCGTACAACATGCCCACTGCTTTAAAATGTCAACACAAACCATAGAATCGTTCATTTCTCACGCACTGCTAGCTGCCAATGCCAGCACTTACAGAATTTCACACGATCTTGTCGAAGTCGACTTCGCCCTCATCACATTTTCATCGCAGATTTTATTGTTACTCCCACCAACGAACGAGCTGATTTTAGCGGCGCTTACATGAAATAAAATCTTGAAAGGTAGTGAAAATTTCTTCCAATGCGGTATTGCACGTGGAAAAGAACGGGCGTGCGAATCGAAGTTGCAACGATATCAACATCCTACCCAAATCTAGTGACTTAAATGAGTTAGAGTCGTTCAATGATTCAAATGAGCGGCAATAGTGGACGGCTGTGGTAAGTTATACTAATTTGGTAAGGGAATATTGTTTTAGGAGCGATGTGATTGCTCTCGCATATTTGTGCTATTGTGTATGTGACGGATATTATGGAGAAGTCCACGATGCCGAATTTTAGGAGGCAGTCTCGTACGAATTTTGAAAGAGCATTTTATGTAAAAAACTGCAATTGAAGTGGAGGAATTCACTTGGTGAAGAGCAAGTTTTTGATACGGAAAGGCCGCAGCGGTATGCTCCAACCCCAGATGTTACTCACACCAGTGATGGGAGCGAACTCGATAAGGAACGGTGTATGCGAGAACCTGGATCCTGAAAACAGAATATGCACGAACGATATGGAACCAGTAAAATCAATATTAGAGCATATATACAGAGAAATGTCCGAAAATTGCGCGAAGGACAAGTTATATTGACTGCTAATCTAACAATATACGAGCTCCGATTGAAGGTCACTGAGGATATGGCGCGGGACAGGCGGGAGCCTATATATGATTAAATTGTTAGGAAACTCAAGAGTTTGTTGAGAAAAGAGCTCCTTTCCACATTGAAGCGAGCAATAAGAAACCCTTATTACTGTCGCAGTGCAGCAGTAGAAAGTATTTTTCAGAACATAAACATCCAGGAAACCTCCAAACTGGGGGAAATCATCCCGCAATTGTTGCTTGTTTCATCTGAGTGCAGTCTACAAGTCTTTTAGTCAATGGCAACGGAAATATTCACAGCAAATAGGACAGACATTACCCAACGCATTTGTTTTTGTTCACCAGACCAGTACAGACAGAGCCTAGCAATTTATTCAACCGGTTTTGGAGTGCATTTCACCGGCACTACACTCCAGATTTGTATGAGTATCTTCGTGAATAATGCTTTAATTCCAAAAGATCTACAGAAAAAAGAAAATTATTAATGGTGCAAAAAGACTGATGGCAGAAATCAATTCTTTTCCTTGATTTTTTAGCTATAGACCTTGTAATGAGGAAACTAAAATTGCCACTTTGTGTTAGTTATGGCCTTTACAGTTCCGCTATATATTTATCCAAAGTTTCTACTACTTGCATACATTTATACTCTTGATCATAGATTAAGAAAATGCTAAAATTATGTAGAAAATACAATACCATGGTAGTGCAATAGCATAATACAGAGTAGTTATAAAACGCACATCTTTACATAAAATTACGAAATTCCATAAACGGTACTTTTTTTAGTAATTTACTGCTAACTAACGATATTAGCTTCTGATTGGAAAAAGGTAAAGCATCAAAATATAAGAGGCTGTCATTTTTTAGCGCCCAAAATATTTGAAAATTTAGCGAGCCATTTCGAAATGACAAATACAATACTGTCGATGTATCCCAACAGCCAACGTAATGTAAACAGTACTGGTCCTCTCCCTATCCTTGCCTCAGCTCCAGTCCCCTCCTCTACTCTTACTTTCATTTCTGATACGTCTCGCTCATCTGCACGACCGCGTCCTAGTGCTCCGCTCCGCACTTCCGCTCCACCCTGTTCCTCCATTTCCGCCTTCTAGCCTCCTACTTCTGCCACTTTTCCTCCTGGCTACCATACAGATTGTAGTTCCAAGTGCAAAACGTCTGCTTCCTCTTAGAAGTTCGACGTTCTGAGCTGACATGAGTCACTTTCAGCGCAGCGGAACAACTATCAATGAACCCTCCCCATCTGTAGTTGCACACGCCCTTCACCTGTTGGCTACAAAAGCACTGAGCATATGGTAGGAACTGCGCAGATATGCGAACTTAAATACAGCTAATGATAGTGATGATAATAATGAAAGCAGTTCTCCCGTTTTCTATGCGTTCTACCAGTCCGGTGGTAGCGAAGGCATTCATGAGATGTGTAATTTCGATGCTGCTCAGTTCAAGCAGCTCTAGAACGGCTTCTCAAACACAGTGCGTGAGACGCAGGTTGTCGATCTCCAGCGCAAGAGCGTCTATAATGGAATGGATTTACTTTTTTACGATTCTAGTAGTACTCAAGTGTGGAGTGCGGTGGGACGTGGCGGCTGGCGGTTTCAACCTAAAGGCACCTACATTCGAGAAGATAGTCTACAATTTTATTTGGTAGTTTGCGTACAAAAATTTAAGTGTAGAAACTGAAAATACATACCCGTAACAACCATTTACTCATTTTCAGAATCCTCGCTGCAGAACAGTGCCATGTACTGTACTGTTGACTGTACTTTACAATGTAGGACAGTGTACTGTACTGTAGCTCAGTGTACAGTAGTACAGTGGTCCAATGCAGTACTCTACAATGCAGTACAGTACTGTAAAGTGTACAGTAAAGAGCTTACGCAAGAAGATTTCAGAAAATAAATTTCAGAAATGGAATTTGATAGGGGTAAATCGTCGGGAGAAGAGATATTCAGAACCAACTACCCCAAGAAGGAGGTGTTGCAAGCGAAAAAAGTGCTACCGTGGTATAGTTGAACGAACAAGAAGGATTTTATATGAAAGAGAGTTGAGAGGGCTACAAGCAAGTATGAAAGGGGCAGGGTCTACCACTGATGCTCTGGGAGCAGCGTAGGAAAAAGGGTTCTTGGGTCTGAAGTTGACTCTCAACTCCCTACTGCTCAGGACTTGGCTTGAAGTTGTCTACCAACTTGCTTCCCCTCTCCATGAGGAAGCAGTTTACTCAGCTTATATAGACTTTTGGCTACCCCTAAAGTCCGAACAAAACTACAGAAGGTACCAGGAAATGCATACAAACAATTTGTGTGGATGATATACTCTAAACAAAAGATACTTAAGAAACTAACAATCAATGAGGTCCTCTTATTTCCCATTCTCTAAATCAGATCCAAGGAACGCCTCTAAAATATCCATGCTGTCCAAGCAGTCCCCACAAATATCTGCGAACGGCTCATAGCTCTCTATTCCCTCCTGGGAGATATCTAAACTACTAAAGATATCTCCATCCGGTTCCAGAGTCGGCACCACTTGTTCCATACTCTCCAGTCCAGGCCCCACCAGTCCAACACTTTCCATGCCCTCTGTTCCCTCATCCACCTCGTCCTCGTCCTCTTCCTCATCATCCTCCTCATCCTCCTCTTCCTCATCATCCTCCTCTTCCTCCTCTTCCTCCCCATCCTTCCTCTGATTCTCGTACACTAGCTCAGGGGCTAACCATTCCTCAAAGGACTCCCCGCTCTCCTCCTCGACTTTCTCAGTCTCATCCTCACTTACCTCCCTCGCCTCTTCTTCTATGAAGAGGCGGCGAACGAACTCGATGATTTTCTTCTTAGTTTGCCGCCGGACGTAGTCGTCGGCATCGGTTGGCCCGTAGGCGGCGAGACGGAGGCCATTGATGGGACGGGAAGGGCGGTTTTTGGAGGTAGGGACAGAGAGGCGATTTGACGTCATATTTCTGGAAAAGGGGTGAGCGGGGTTGCGGGTGTTGACAGAAAGGGTAATCAGCTTATCAAATTGTTGGTGGTAGGAGTGATGCTTCAGCGACAATGCTATAGCACTTTAAATAGGGGCATGTCTTTGGTAATCATCATGGTCTTGGTCAAAAAAAAGGCGATACTGCGGCCCTGGATTTGCATGAATTCGGGGCATCATAAAAATCTGCGTGATAAAATATCGGAACTGAATTTGGGAGGCGAAGTGACCACGAATTGAAGGGCGTCTCTTTGAAGGGGGAGGACCAAATATTCAAACATAAAATAGAAAATGGAGTTGTACAGTGAATTTGGATTCATAAAGGAAAAAGATATTCAGAATTTGTTTTGGTAAGACAAAGGTAGGACGATTGGTCAAGGACGGATTTCAAGATGCGAGGAGGACCTTTTTCGTTCCGACAGAATTACAGTTCGTAATTCAATTGCAGAATTTTAGAATGAAGTCTGATGGAAAGGAATAACGGAAAAATGGAACGTTACGGACGGTTGGAACCTTCCGTAACAAATTGGAACGTTACGGAAGGTGGAACCGTCAGTAACCACCAGAAGACCAAACTCCCCTTCCAGCAAAATCTCACTTCGTCCTAGTCACCTGAAATAGACAAAATAGGGGATTTTAGTACTGTAGGAGTTGATTTTTATTGCAATTTTATGATTTTAGTACTTTCTAGCGAAGAATTGAAAATTTTTCGCTGTCTATATAAACCCTGGTTCTGGCGGTCGGGCAGACCCTCGACACCAACAAGCACCAACAACAAAAAGTCCGTCAACTCAAAAAGCAACCAACTCAACCTGCCCCCCTTCCTCTCCCTCTGTGCACTACTAACCGGCCCTCAAACCCCGCTCAGTGTCCCTCGTCGGGCGGCGTCGCTTGTGTGTATGCAAGGGCGTCGTTCGGCGATACCTGAGAGTTTAGTCTACCTAAACTTCCTCGCTACAGAGGGCGGAGCACTTCGTGTGCACAGGTAAGCAAGGAACTGTTGGGGAAACTTCGCCCTAGTGGCATAAAGAGGTGGTGAGGTAAAGAGATGGGAAAGAGGTAAAGAGGTGGGAAAGAGGTAAAGAGGTGGGAAAGAGGTAAAGAGGAGGGAAGTAGTGGGTTAATGCAGGAAGGCAACCCCGCTGGTTCCGCCCGTCGTCACAACCACCCTAACAGCTCCTCCGCAAAAGAACCGACCTCGCCAACACCCAGCGGGTCGTCGGAGGAAATTGACAAAATTATCGACTCCGTCATCGAAAAGGGACAGAACGAGCCCGAGGGTAGGGGCAATCGGTTGGAAACAGACTCCCGAACGTCGAGGGAGTCTGTGTACCCGAGAAGCAGGTTCATAGACGACGAGGCGGAAGAGGGTAGCGAAGAGGACACCGAAAAGGAGGTAGAATTCGTAGGCGAATCCAGGGTTAATCGGCAGCCGAAAAGTCCGAAGGGTAGGACTGGAACACTCCCAACGGTACCTAGAAAGGCAGCACCAACGGACAACTTTGTACTGGGAGCGGCTTCGGCGCATCGACAGGAAAGGGCAGTCGCCGGTAGAAGGAGGGAAGGTAAACTCCCGCTGGCACGACAAATTGCCCACAAGCCGCGCGCCCCCAATCCCACTGCTGGACCATCCACGGTCAACGTCGGTCGCGCCTGTCTAACGGCACTCAAGGTTAGCCAGGACAAGGAGAGAAAGAAGGCCAGAAGGAAGAAGAAGGTAGCGAGCCACCACTGCAAGGTGTGCAACTTCCGAACGCCGAGCAAAGACCAGTTTGAGGCCCACAAAGCTGGTCCCAAGCACCTCAACGCTGTAATTCGGCACACTAACCCCTCCGATCCCTCTGTCTGGACCAACCACCTCCAGTGTGAGTGTGGCACTCGTGTAAGCTCGGAAGTTGACCTGCGCCTACATCTTTCCAGCCGAAAACACCGGAGGAACCTGGCGTACGGGAACAACGAGAAATCCTAAATCTCATCTCTGCTTTGAATTGAGTACAGCCCCGACACATTGAACTAGCGTAGAAACACCGAACCTATTGAATTATTTAGAGAAAAAAAAGAAAAAAAAAAGAACAAAAACCCAAAAAAACACTTTTGCACTACACTGAACCCATCCCTTCAGCACCGTGCAAAATTTGGTGCCATTAAAGTCAGACCTACAGTATTGCTGAAATGCAGTTACCTTCAAAGTAAAGACCCGAGAAATATGTATAAATGGTGACAACTGATTCCGACTTTTGCGAGTACTCGGACTACTCCCACCCCACCGTCTCGTGTTTCCGCCCATAGAAACAGCCATGATAAGAGCATTCCTCCTCTCCCCTACGGCCCGAACAAGTGACGATTGCACCCACACAACAACAGTTATCCGCCTCGGTCTCACACAAGGTTCCCCACTCTCCCCAACTCTATTCTATGTCTTCATCAATGGCCTTCCCGAAGCCCTGTCCAACATCACGACCCCCTCCCACATACATGCAAACTATTCACCGACAACGTCCTCCTCCACTCCCATGATCCTTCCCTCCTCGAGACTCTCCTCAACAAATTTCAACGCCGGGCCTCCGCCAGACGCATGACATGGGCACCCAATAAGTGCGAAGTGGTCACTCAGGACCTGTCCCACCCCCGTCTACCCCTACACAAACATACGCTTTTATCAAATGTTCACTACACCGAGCTGGGTCACTCAGGCATCAGGTGATGTGAGAGACAAAGCACGGCGAGATACGGCATGGGCCGTCAGCTGGAGAACGAGGGAGGCGAGGGTGGTGACCAATCGGTGGTATTCCTCGGATGGGGGTTTCCCGCGGCGGAGTGCGAAAAAGGAGGCGACTTTGGCAAGGGCCTCACGGGCAGGTTTGCCGATGGCTCCGTGAGTATCGAATCCAAGAGGGTAGAATCGGGCTTGAATTGTCCCGCTGGGGGCAGCGTAGTGCGCAGTTTTCGAGGCTTCAATGCGCAGGGTAGCCCCTCCAGAGGTCTTGCGAGAGTGGGGGATGGCCCATGCGGTATAGGGGCTTGCGATGAACACGTCACGTGCGCAGGGGCCTGGGGAGAATTCGATGTCGTGAACAAAGATGTCCATTCGGCGGCGTTCCGAGTACGGGAGGTGGGCTTCGCAGGGGAAGGTATTTTCGAGCTTAGGGCGCAACAGTACAGAAGGATGTCGGAGGAGGGTATACAGTTTGTCTCGAAGGTGGTTGTGGCGTCGGAGGAAGCCCTCCATCGCTGGGCAGTTGATAGCATGTCTCCCGAGCGGGTCGAGGAGAGGCGGGGGTCGAGCTTGGGAGAGTGCACACCGTGGGCAGTGGCCCCGACCGTTGAAGACAGGGTGACCAAGTCGAAGCAGGATCATGTATGTCCAGATTTGGGGTTCGATGCGGGTGGAAGCGCGAGAGTCCGGGAGGGTGAGAAAGGGTGAGTTGGCGGACCGTGTTCGACAGCTTAGGTTCCGGGCGAGTCGGTGAGCTGCACTTTCGTACTGCGGGGGAGAGGAGAGATAGCTTTTGTGGCGTTCATGATGGATAGGGGGTGTGAGGGTAGTCTGGACGCCTTGGATGTGACCGCTCGTGGGGCAAGGAGAGGTTGGAGCCGAAGATCGGCAGGAATGACATTGTGAGGGATAGATTGGTGGGTCCGTCGTATCTCTTTGGGTAGGAGATGATGGTCGATGGGCGGCAATAGGTCGAGGGAGAGGTGGTAGGTTGTGAGGAGAGAGCTGAGGTAGGTGGCGGAGCGGATGGGTGAGGTAAGTGTGAACCCAAGTCCACCAAGTGAAAAGCGCAAAGTAGCACAGAGCCAGGAGCTGTCAGTCAGCTCTCGATGAATCTCTTGAAAGGCCCCTCGCAGTTCACGGTCAAACGTAGTTGGCGTAGAAAGGGTTAAGTGTGGTGGGGTAGTTCGAAGAGTGTAAATGAGGCGGCATGCGCTGGCGCAATAGCGCAGGAGATGGAAGGCGGTCTGTGGGTCACGGAGGGTGGGGAGAGCAGTCCAGATAGCGCGTGCTGCAGTGAGGCGGTTCTCGACGAGGGACAGGCAGCCGGGATCAGTACCAATAGGTGAGCCGAGGGTGTTGATTGCGTGAGCAGTGACAATCTTGCAAGGAAGGTTTGGGTAGAACCTCTGGCCGAACCACCATGCTTCGGTCTTTTGCATGTTGATGTGGATGCCGTATGGACGTCCTTCGTTCGCTATACAGTAGTGTGGAGGAGTCGAGGCGCGTCGGGTGTTTAGGTTTACTGTAAAGATAAACCACTGTGTTTAGGTTTACTGTAAAGATAAACAACTGTGCTGTACACTGTACTGTAGAACAACCGAAATGATCATGTCCTGAGGGTCGAACTCATGACCGCCCTAAGAAACTTTACTTCATTGAGTATCTATCGTGTACACTGCAGGACTGACTATACGGCTAAGAACTAACCGGATGTTCCACGTCAGGCACGTGCAGTGGGGCTCGCGATAGAATCGCCATTGCAACAGAAGACCACAGTGTGCAACTAATGCGCTGATAAATACGTCTGCGGATCACTGCTGTGGTTGTGTTGAGCTTCTCTGCGATGCGCGGGATGCCCCCCCCAAATCATGATGTGAAGAGTTTAAATAGCGCTATTTCCTCATTTTATAAGTCCCCCGGAATAATCACACGCAGCACTAGTGTGACCGGAGGGAGAGGGGTTTACACTGCCCTCACGGGGCTCGGTCGGGGTCAATGTGGTCTGATAGGTGCCCTCGAAAGAGGAGACTGCCCGGGGTGTTCACCCCGGGCCTTTTTGGTCGTTCAAAGGAGTCACCGTAAATTTTTTACCGAATTACAGCGACATTACAGGTAATGAGCGGCAGTTTGGAAACAAGATATTGAATTTGACATGATCAATTATGCACACTACGTGTAGTCAATGTCATCTTTTTTCTGCTGAATTTAAACTCAAATTACGCAGTCAGTGTTAGTCGTTCTCTATCGAATTCAAACTTTTATTTATCATTATCACCTTTGAGTTCGCAAGATATTTGTCTCCCTTTTGTGCGCCCAAGAGCTTGCCAAAGCCGTATCCTACCTCCCGTGACACAAACCTATGCGACTAGCATCCCATGCTTCCCTCGAATTGGTCTATCGCCTGTCCTCCATTACCGATCTCTACCCTCCTGAAGCTGCCTCCAACCTCCTCGCTCTCCAGCACTACGATCCAGCCCTATCTACTGCATTTGGCCTCCTTCGAGGCACTTTTGCAGTCAATAATGTCGCAAAAGTCCTCGCCCTCGTCGCTCCAGATTCCACCACACCCTTCTTCGCACTTGCCGCACCGGACAAAGCCCTATTCTCATACCTTGCCGCTGTTATCCTCTCTATTTTGGCCAAGAGCTCCCGGCCCTATATCGCATCAAAACCACAGCAAGCACACTGATCCCCGATCCAATTGAAGTTCAAACGTAGTATCAAATGCATTTCCGATCGGCCCGTCAGCAACGGCCCAAAGGAATTTGCCCCCCGACTCCACCTCCCGAAACCCTCGCCCAATACGGAACGTTTTCCCTTCGAGAGGTTTTCCCGTCGGTTTTTACCGGGCCCCGTCACCGTCGTTCCCATAGCTGACCCTTACGCCAACTTCGTCTGCGCCGCTGCTGACGAGTTGCAACACGTTCAATCCGCATATGAAGCTTTCTGTTACCACACCCATCACTCTGTGTCTGCCCTTCCTCATCATCTTTTACTGCCATTCCCCTGCCGCTGCTCAAGCCCTCTTTCCCACCCTTCAACCCAAAGTCGCCCGCCTCTCCAACCGCCCATGTGCCGGGAAGCGGAAAAACTACTTTATCGAGTGGCTGTTGATCTATACCTCGGCTATAACACCCCAACATCTTCAGCTTGCCTCTCCGGTCAGCCCTTTTCTTCCTCAAACCTCGCCCACATCCACTCCTCAAACCAACGGCAATGGCAGACGCCGCCGGGCGACTGAGAATGAGCCAGCTTCCCCTATGGCTGAAGCATAACCCCGGACGCCTACCATCTCCAACTAATTGTTCCTTCACGCATGTAACCTGCCTAAAAATTCCCCCCTCCATTGTCTTTTTCGTGGGATGAAGCGCTTTTTGTGGTTAGTTTTGCCATTACAGAACTAATCATATAGTGGTGTCAATGTGACGAAAGGAATTATAGATGTATCTCTTTACTTTTTTCAGTGTAAACCTATTGCTCTCCTTATCCTCGCTCCAGCTCTCTCACCAATTTTTCTTCCTTGAGTAAGTCTAATGAATGTAGCCAACACAGTATCTACATGTATGTCTTGTAGCCACGCCTTTTTGGATTGATTTAAACGCGAAGGTGCGTACTTGCCACTGAATGCATCCGTTCCATTGTATATCTCAAACCAGTGAACTCTTAACTTAAAGGCAACCCCGTCTTGGTTCTTCAGCACATCTTGGACCTTACCAATCCAGAACGGCAACTGACTTGTACAACCTTCCCCACGCACCGCTACAAAGTCATTGATAATATACTCCAGATCATTTCGTGTTTCTTCATCCTGACTTATCGGAATATTATCTTGTTCAAAATCAATGCATATTGATTCCTTAAGTACATGTTTGGAGTGCTTTCCATTCAACTCAAAAGTCTCTGCCAGATTCCAATGTAGCTGATCCTGTTGATTCTTGTAAACTTCATTGACGAGAGCTTGAAGTTCAGCCATCTTCTTTACGCTGTTTATACGTGTCTCCTCTGAAAGGAGGCGCTCCATTACTTTTCTTTTTCCTGTAGGACTGACGAGCTTGGTTGGTGGTATACTTCGAAGATCAGGAGTACGAAGAAGAAAACCGGACTGTGTCTCACCAAAGACTCCATTAATAGATTTCCAGTCATCATTGCAGCCGAGCCGCACCAAGCATCTCGTTCTATATGAATCTCTTTCACATCCAGGTTTCCCATTTATCCTGTGAAAACGAAAGTATCGGTATTTAGAGAAACAAGCAACTTTTGCAATACACTTTTGTTGAACGCAGAGCCCAGAAAAGTTTGCGATATGAAGCATTCGGGTGACAGATGGTTGTGGAGTGTAAGAATTCCGTAGTTGCTCCATTAGCTCTGACATAGTGATTGCATCATTAGTGTGTAAACGACGAGAAATCCAACTGAAAGTCTGATCAATATCAGCATGAGTATGACCAATTGGCACGAAGGAGGCAAAACCTCACAGAAAACACCCCAAGCAACTAGAGACTCGAGATAGCAGAACATATACCGATTCTTATTCTCTCTGGTACAGTTATCTAGCTGAAGAAATAAAACATCCGGAAGAGCGGATTTGACACTTTTCACGGAAAGTGTTCTGTGGAGGGCCTCGATTACATGGTTAGCCCCAGTTTCAATTTGTTCAGTCATTGTATATAAAGAGAGAGACTTAACTGGGCCATGTTCTAAGAGGCCGACGAGTTTAACCTTGAGACTGTGCCCAGTAGTGGCCTTTGTGCGGAAAGTAAAGTGTAGTAATCCAAAGGCAGACTGATCAGCTCCATCTACAATGAGAGAGAAAAATTTTCCGGATAAAGCGCAGCTCTTTGACATTTCTTTTGATATTCACGCCGTTCTTGATCCACCATAGAGATTTGTAAACGCCCTCTCTGTTTCAACTGAATTGATAATCTCTCATCAGTTCCGGCCCTGGCCAAAGCGTCACGGAGTGTTTCACATTCTTCACACTTCGTAAAGCGATGTAACTTGCCAACTTTTGTCAAGGGACAAAATTTGTTCCAGATATCATAGAAATAGCTTTCTGACGGTAGCGGGTGATGGTAAAGTTGTGTATGCTCTTCAATAAACATCTCGTATACTCTCACTTTCTGAAAGTACGGAAGATGAAATTCATTCCTATCGGGCATGCTATCTGCGGTACTCTCTGCGAGCCTTTCGAGGTAGCAGATAATGCTATCTTTTTGGACTGCTGAATGCCGCCTACTTAGTCCCTTTGAATCATTCAAAATTTTTGCGTGCGATGTCTGCTTCACTGATGCCTGCATGTCCCGTGAAAATCCGAACGTCTGCTCCAAGAAGCTGTAGCATACTGCTATTCCGTTGAAGTGATAAATTTTCGAGTTTGGTTCTAGCAATCCACTCAAATACGCGCGGCGACATGATTGACTCGAGAGCAACACCTGCGACACTTCTGCTTTTAAGAATCGTATGTCGGTGTTTTCAAAACAATTCAACCTATCACAATATTTCATTGAACGAAACTTTTTGGTAGGAATATCCGCTAAATCCAACTTCCTCTTCTTTCTTAAACGTGTTTCCTCATTCTTCCTCCTCGGGCGGGACTTGTAGCGATACGGACGCTGCGGCCGACCAAATCCTTGATATTCATTGATTCGCTGTGAGTGCGGGCCTGAACTTGTACCAACAAACCCTGTCGATGTAGATAAGGAGTGACTTTCATCGAAACATTCCCCAAACTGCTTTCCAGATGAATTTTCAGCATCCAGATCGGAGCTCGATGTTTTCCCTGGCTTGCCACGCATGTGTCCTTGAATTAAAGCTGAACGCGAACTGTTGCAAATATGCCTCAAAATTCTAGTGAAGAAGTGTTTTATCACTGCCTCTGCATGCTGGCACTGAGGGAAAGGGAAATAGTAGAATTGTAATACGAAGAAAAGCTGCAGATATATCAAGACTGAATATTTCGATGTATTGGCGAGCTTTACTGTTTCATCAAGAATGAACATCAAACAACAGTTCAAGCGAATCACATCTGATTTTCTTCTTCCGCGGGAGAAAATGGTGGCGGAAATATGGATAGATACTACATTGAAAAGCCATTGAGAACCTGTTCGCGATATTGATATTCTAGCAACACATTAGAGGGTCCTTGCGTAAAGGAAATTGTTATAATGAAACTTTATGTACTGTGCATATTCTGATTGGTTATGAAGCAGTAGTTAGCTCGACCTTGAAACCAATCAAACACATCCGGGAAATACACAGATACCTAAAACTACTTTGATTTGGCCGATCTCCAATGTAATATTGATATTCCTCTAGATGTCTAATTTCAAATAGCGGCGGAAGTGTTTACTGATATTGATATTAAAAAATAGATGTTGCACTCAATTATTAATTTTGATTATTTCCTTTCTGCTTGAGTGAATAAAACGTTGATTCTAACGATACTTTAAATCATACGATAGATTGTATCGTTGCAATCATGGACCTTCTCACATATTATTATAGTTGGCATTCGATGACCAAAATGCTTCAGAAGTGACATATTAGCAACATATATACTGGCGGTGTAGATCATAGATATGAAGTAAGCTTCTACTCTTAGAAAATCAATCAATAATGGAAAAATTAATCTAAACGAGAGCATAACGAGTTGAGAACTGTCTCCCAAAGGTATTGTGGTTCTTTATTTTACGTTTCATTACCTCACTGTCATACTTGCGTATGGAAGTGCCGAAGTGCCAATAACACGAGAGTAATTTCAGTACGCAGGCAGCCCGTGATGCGGGATCACTGAAAAAAAAATCAAAAGGCGTACGTCTGTAACAGTTTAATATTTCCATCATAGCCTCTTGTTGATAGCAATTGCTCTTACAGGCAAAAAAAACCACTGAATACTAGGACAGAATGTAGTCCTGCGGGTAAGAAAAAGTTTCAATCTATTCCTCGGCTACGATACTGAAATTTTTCTTATTGTTATTCTTTGCAATACATCAAGGATTCTTATTACATGTAAATGATTCATTTTACGACGTATGATACCAAATGATTCGTTCGCCTGGGTAAATCATACGAAACGGCTTTTCACCTAGAAGTTGGCGTTACTGTTCACACATACTGATTGTGTTGATTGCTTTCAGAAAAATTGACAGCTGTTGTCTTGCTAATCTTAAAAAATAGTACTCGAACCTAACGAATAATGATTTCTGAACGTAACCTTCATGATCTCCAAGAGTCCATAACTAAGACTTTTTTCTCTGTTGCGCGATTTCCACCTATTTCATGTTGGAAATACTGAGTCAGCGTTCGTTCTGAAAATGAATTGAATATATATATATAAAGAGTTCATTGAGCGGCGAGGAAACTGTATAACCTCCATCTTCAAAAATCATCGCCTCTTGGTACATCGACCGAAAAAAGAATCGATTTTCCCTCCCAATACATGGAGATGCCTCAGAAAAACAAAGCTTATGAGAACTCCTTTCGGCGTGGGAAATCTCGTAACGGTGATGAGGTGGTAAGAGCTATGTTTGCTCATGTCATGGAAGGATCTCTGAACACAACAGTGGAGCCGGCTTCTTGCATTCCCCTCACATGCATCCGCAAAATCAGCCGTTCAGGTGTTGAGCGCATGAAAAGGATCTTCGGGAATATTGACAGAGCCATTTAGAGGGGCGCAGATGTGAATAACGAAGTGGGAATAGTTGCAGGTTCCGACTCTCCTATCGTGATTCCCCTCACTGGCACGTTCCATCGATACGTTGTCAATCATTTTAGAGAGACTCAAGAAATGTCGGAGGCAGAAGCAAAACATTTTTCAAACTCTCGAGATGAGTGGTTTGGAATAGTGGACGGTATGCACAGGTTAATTTCTTTGCAAGAAATGATCGAGGATGATTTCGATACCTGGAAAGGCTTTTCGTGGCCAGTGACGATCTTGAAAGGTGGGCACGATATTGGAAAGGTGAGAAACTTGCAGGGCATCAAAATTCTAAACAATCTGCAGAATTCTATGTAGAGACAACTTTTTACGACACATTGCGGGGACTTCGAGACGAGGCTTCTAGGCTGTGTGCTACAGCAAATGGAAAATAACCTTTGGCCAAATATGTGGCATCTCACTTCGACGGAATGCCACATAGAAATAAGAGTACTATTAAGCAGATTGCAGCAACTGCATTGCGTTTGTCAGAGGATGTTATAGAAGTGATTGATGAAATTATGAATTCTGAACACCCGGAACTCGTTTCTATTGCGACAGAGAAGGGCAATTCGAGCCAAAAGGAAGTTATGGGACTAGTTGACTGCCGCGTATATCGCAGATTCGTCAATATTACCTCTCTGAAGTCCGCTACGGTATTTATGAGGGCAGAAGGTGCCGAAGAAGTGAAAGCACAGATTAACACTCTTTATAGACTGCGAGGTCTTTGCAGGGCTAATGGATACAAGGCGGCTTCGTACAAAGTCGTGTTGGATCAGTTTCAGAGAGCTAAAGCAGCAATGAAAGAAGCTCAAAAGTTCGAAATTCTACTTGAAAAAGATCAGTGGCCGGAAGATATGGCAACAATTCATCGAAACTTTTACAGACATGCAAATTTGATGATGACGTGCAATCGAATGCAGGAAATGATCGTGATATACTACCAACAATACTAGAAAAGTATCGTCACGCTTGTCCCTCTGTCGCTCCCAGAAAGAAGCCAAGTATAAGTCATCCCTTGAACCTGAGAGAGAACATTTGCACCCACACTTGGGAGAAAAGTAGCAAGGACAAGAATCACTGCGACCAGAGTGTGACGCCCAAGAAGATGATACACCAGAGGATTCGATCTAGAATCCTCAACTGGATGAAGAGGATGGGACTGCTTCCGCAGAGTTTAGGGGAGATTCGATGTTTGACGCTCAAGAAGGCGACGGTGTTCTAAATCTCGGGGCAGTATCAACTCACCGTACCAAATGTTCAGAGAGGCTCGAATTAGCACAACCGGATCGGTATGGAATAGATGTTTTGGAAGAATTCGGTATTCATCGCCATCAAATGAAGTGGCAGATGTTTTACAAGGGAGAAATTGAGGAAGATGCTCCCTTATTTGACATGATATTGACCGATCGACCATATGGTACTCCAAAGTCGCGCTCGAGAGCCGGTACTGCGTACGAAAACTTTGTAGGGGACGAGGAAATGAGAGCTGTTGCCCAGGTTTCTCGTAAAGTACTGTGTCCTGGAGGATGTGTTTTTGTGTTCACGTCTATGCTTTATCACTCTAAATGGCTGTCAGCTTTTCGGGATTGCGGTTTCGTCGGACTAGATTACCCTTTCGTTATGGTGAAGAACACCTCGGAACTACAACAGTGGCGTGGTGATGACTTTCCACAAAATGCGTCTGAGTTTGCGTTTTTTGCCAGAGCACCAGGAAAACGTACTGATGGATTTAAAACGGACCTACGAAGTCCATATCATACAATATTGACAAAAGAAAAGCGAAAATTTGCTCCCATCACAAGTGTTCCTGTCAATCGAAACAAACTGCTCAAACCTGGTACGAAGTACCCAGTTCTTGTTGAGGAGAAGAGCACGAAGCTTCTTTGCGAGTTGCTAACAACTTTCTGCCCCGAAGGAGGACTTTTTTAGATCTATATGCTGGCACTTTAACCACTGCAATTTCTTGCCTGTAAACTGGCCGAAAACGTGTGGCTATAGAAAAGAATGCAGGTTGCTATCGGTTAGCATTTCAGCGGCTCCGAAAAGTAGCACTCGAGATCTCTCTACAACGCAAGGGAAGAGCTAACAAACGTATGGCACTGAGCCCTCGCGAAAACCAGCCGTATCTGTCAATTCGAGCCCATCAATGGTTGCGATGAAATATCCCGATATGAATCCCGCAGACATCAGCGGCAGCAGGCATTCCCAGGAAAAGAGTCCAATGACATTGAAAGGAGGACAGGTTGTAAGGCTTTTCAATGAGGGACGTATTGTAGGGATGGGTACTATTCAAGGTGAGTTCCAAGATCCCTCTTTGCTGAAGAGAAGTATTCATGGATGTGCGTTAAGAGAATTCGAAATTGCAGGACAAGATCTAGTGTGCATCTATAATGTTAGAATTTCTCAGGGAATGGGTTCCCTGCTATATCCATACAAGTTTGGAGGAATAGAGGGTATTCCAGTAACACTTGGTGAAATAGGCGCCAATTTGGTCGCTTGGGATCTCAAAGAAATGTAACCTGATAGTTAGCGGCATCTCCTCATAAGCATAGTATCCACAACAAAGACAGAGTTACTTTTGGGAAAAACAGAACTGGTTTCAATATATTTTTCACTAAAGCTTAGCCCATAAGAAAGTATTTTCCATCGCGTTTCGCCAACATCTTGACCTACCGGTACATGGGGATTACATAGCCTCGATACGCTACCACCACAGCCACGGGCCAGCTGACCCGCGCAAAGGTCTATTCTCGCAAGGCCGCCGGTGGCGCTGAGCTCACTGATGCAGCAAAGGTCCAGATAATTCAGTCATAACTGTAAGGAGTTTGTTCCTCCTAAAATATTTGCACCCACGTTCTCTACTGTACTCCATTGTACTCCACTGTAATCCACTATCTTGAACTGTGCTCCAGTTTACTGCACTGTACTCTACTGTACTGTTCTGCAATGTAGATTCTGAAATTGAGTAAATGGTTGTTCCGTTTGGAGAGCAACTCGAAAATTGCATCCGATTCAAGTACAATCCTTGCGCGCGGTATGAAACTGATGTCACTTTCCAGCAAAATGATAGGCTATCTGGAAGTATGCAAGAGGGCAAGAAGTATTTCTCTGGAAAAAGTAGGCTTTACGGTTACAAAGTAGAGCTTAGTTTTTCAGAAATGGACAAACTATCAAACAAAGCTCGCATTACCCGGGAAGCGTTTCGGACTAGGAAATATTCCAGCAAAATGTAAGATTTCACAAAAATTCACTCAAAAAAAGTTGGGTGTAGAAATAGTAGCAGATTTGGGAGAATTTTCTGGATGGTACCCTGAGTTCTGGGAATTTTTAATGTAAAAGGGCTATCACGGAGCTAGGGAGCGTGTGCATGCAATATTTACGAAAAAGAAACTAAATAATAGTTCCTGAAGCGTTGAATATGCAGTGAAAAATAGAAAAATTCCTTCTGCTCGCATTCTGGCTGACAGTTGTTACTGGTGCACATACGGATGGCTTATGCTCGTAAAATTAAGAGATATGCAACTGGAAAACAAGAGCCGAGCGTGTCCCGCCGGTCAATGGATCTAGATACGTGTTGTTTCACAAGTTTTCGGGGAGGGTCTTGGCGATCGGTAGTGAAGATTGCGTCGCGTTGTTTGCAGTGCGCCTCCTGGAAGCCAAGGAACTTATCGGTGTCCTTTCGTTGGATTGGTCAGCTGATGTGAGAAATTTGGCTACCGTTTCGGCGGCGGATGTTAGTATCAGGTTGTGGGATGTGGGCACGGTGAGGTCTTTGTTTGTGGATCGGGTCGATGTAGTGATGCTCAGTCGTGCATACCTCGAAGAATGAATAAAAAGCGAGGAAATAAATCTTTCAAGTCAAGCATAGTAGAGAAAATTTGGTGGCTGGCAGCGAAAGAAGCGAGGAGGCGAAAAATGTAAAACTAATCTCTCCTAACGCACCATAAGTATCGATTCCGATCGTCATCAGTAAGATATCATCGGCTTCACAGTAGTGGCCGTAGCGCGAGACCTGTCGTGCTCAGCGAGAGATGCGGCGGCTCCAGGAGACGATGCTCCTTGCGAAAGGCGCTAGTAGAAGTCAGGTTGGGCCGCAGTAACATTCAATATGATATTCTTGGTGTACAGACCGTAGGCAGCAGGTATGTATAAGTCAATGCAGAAAGAAGGCGAGGAGTGTGAGGGGGCAGATGGGAGGAGGTCAGCAACGAGGGCTCTGAGGCAGATTGTTGTTTGCAGTTCCGATGGAGAGCATTGCGAAGGACTTTGGGAGGCTGGGTTTGCCCATCATCACACTTGCAGGTCAGAGCATGTTTGCCCATCTGTTGCAGAACTGAGGCAACGTCCGTGGAACGGCGAGCGCAGACAAAGCACTTCGATTAAACCTTGAAAAGTGGGATAATGGGACGAAGGGCAACAGAATTTTTCCAAAAATGGGATGCCAAATAAGTGCCACGGTGCGGGTGGGGAAGAGAAGAGAGGAGGGAACAGGATGACTTGGTACGCACCGAGAGGAGATGGGTCCGCTTTGCGGCGGTGGCGCGGAGAAACATGCGATCGAATGAGGAAGTCTGGAGCTCGGAGTTTATGTGAAACTGGAGTTTCTCACCTGTAACTGGGCATGGACAGCTCTGGAAGAGCACAGTGTGGTTCAATGAAGAAGAAATGGAGGGATTACGGAGGAAAGAATCGATATCGCGGACTTCGGAATTTTATCCAAGTGGTGGTCAATAGAAGAGGAAAGAAGTGTAGAACGGACTGGAAATGAATCGGTAAGAGAGGCGACGTACGCAACTTCGACGCGAGCAGAGTTTTTTAAGTACCCAAGGCCACGCAGGGAAATTGGGCGAGGGATCTAAATCCACGAATGGTCGGGGCGGGGCTGGGGCCTTGCAGCTGCTGGAACAGCTCCCCTCTGTTTCTCATCGAAGCGAAAGACCAGTGTCGTAGACTAGGGGGGGAAGCATCCTGAGCAGTTGCATGACCTTGAAAGCGCTATTGTAAAAGCAATTTAAGAAGAAAGCCAACTAGGCGTCCTCGATTGCGCGAAGTGCGGTGAAAATGTGATCGATATACTGCTGGATGCGATCAAATGAGTCGATAACATAGGTGTTGGAGCCAATTTAGAACTCTAAATACTAGAATTCAAATGAAGTCGAAAGTACGCACGGTGGAAGGTGGCGCGAAAAAGCAGAAGATAAGGCATAAGCATGGGTCTTGCTCAGGTTGAGCATGAATCCAATCGACGACCGGGCGGTATGGAAGAACGAGACCAACAGGAAGAAGAGAAAATTGAGAGAAAGGGGGTGGAGAGGAAAAGAAAATTATGTTTGATTGGAATGGGAGAAACCGTAAACGTTCTGAGTACTGTCTTAGGGTCCAATGTTAAATTTAAGAAAATGTTTTTTTAAAATGATTACTTAAGCGGATTCTTCTGTTCTTAAATACAATAATGGGGTACTAATTGTCCAGTATTGTGACTTTTATTATTAAATTTTCAATTAAAAATGTTTCATCACTGCGCTGTTCGCTCTAATTAGTTTTTATACATATTAGGAAGAATTGGAATTTTTGTTCGAGAACTAAAGGTTTGTCTACTTCTATTGCTGATGTGCATTAATTAATTTCAAAATTACAAAAAAAATTCAATTGCATGAAAATGTTATCAAAAATCGATTTGATTCGGTTTGTAGGAAACTAAAAAAAACTTACTAAGAAATTGCCCGGAAATTCAGCAGGAGAGTAGAAAACTGGGTTAAGGGAACGGTAGAGAGCAGCGGGAACCCTGCAAAGACATTTAAGTATGAGGGCAGGTGAGGAGTTCTCGCTAGTTCCGGGTGGAGGCTTTGGTTGCAGGGGCGTTGAAGTAATATCAATTTGCAACAGAAAAGGCATAAGAAGAAAGATGATATATGTATTAGATATTAGTCGCCCCGCTTGGTGTTTGCAACATTTTTTCAGCCGTAGTAGAGAAAAAAGAAGAAATGGAAAGGTGCAAACCAGAATGGTAAGGTTTCATTCAGTTGAAATTGAAATATTGATCGACAAAGAGTGTTTCAGTATTGGTTACAGGTAATTTTTATACTGCTCCTTGGATGGGCTCAGATTTGATTCTTTTTGAATAAGGAAAATACATTGGATTTAATCTTTCGGACAAATTTCTTTCTCATGTCTTTTTACGAACTGGTGGCATTTCGGATTTTTTTATCAAAACTATAAACGAAATTTTCAATATCTTAAAATATACTGTCCCCGCATTGATTTCTTTATTAAAATTAGTTTCTGAAAACTTGATTCGTAATCTTAGTAGTATTGCAAATTGTAAAGAAATTACAGCTCAAATTACTTTAATATAATAAAGATAAAATATTGAAGAAGGCAGTTAGTGGAAAATGGAGTGGGTAGATTCATGGTGAACTTAAAATCAAACCATATTTCAGGATTTAAATTACGATAAATGGACTATTTAGACCAACTAAATACTTTTTCGGTTTTACTCTAAAACATAATAATCCACATCATGACATCCCATTTTGCGATACTAATACATAGAGCCTGTTATACTTTTTCTCCTCGTAATATTTCGCAATATTTACCAAATTTCGGCTTTTGTTGAAGAAATCATAAACTAATATCTAATAGAAAATATATATCCAAAAAAGATATCTCAGGGATTCGAAGTTAGGACCTTCCCTAAACTTTCTGCTCAAACTTCTGACCCTTTTCCCCCAGAGCATAAATTATAATAATTATAGTAATAATTAGCCGTGCAATGATTCTATACTGTTATTGAAGGGTTGCCAATCGCGCTTGCGCTGATGGCGGTTTTTCCACACGCATCTGGGGGAAGTGGTGCGGAAGAGATTTTCCTCACTTCTTGTGGCAGCATCCCAATTTCCCTAGTGCTGAAAGACAATTTTTTCAAGTAGTATCATATAATATCTAAATGAGACCAAAGAGTTAAACGTTTGTTGATTTTGCCTAGTAAAGTCGGAAAAGATATAAAAAATGCCGATCAAGTTGAGGTTTTCAAGCAGAGGGTGATCCAATGCCATCATCGCACTCTCTAATTTGCGAGACGCCAAAATATATGCAATATTACTGAATTAAATATTCATAATGTACAAACGTGAACAAAACGCACGCGAAAACCAAAAATTATATTGGGGGGACGTCAGTCGCTCCCATGCATGAGGGTAAATCCACATTTGCTCGTGGCCTTGCGCAAATCCATCATACTAGTAGCCTCGGAACATAGCTTCCTAATTATATTCCACTCTCTTCATGATTGATGCTCAAGAAAAACAGAGATGTAAAATCTCACTGAAATCTTATTCTATTGTCCCCACAATAACACCCCCGGTGATGCAGTGTCGATTTCAGGGAATAACAATTCCATTCCATCACTGAACAGAGCTTTTGCGGTTCAAATGTGTTCTTCATTGCATTTTTCGCTCCATTAAATTCATAAAATATCCAAATGTATTTCCCTACCTTTTCATCCTTGTACTTTTTGCTCTTTTGTAATGTTGCACAGCTTTCTTTTGTTTCAGTGAAAATATTACACGTAATACTTCCAGCTTAATACAGTATTGAATGGGTGAATATGCGGGACTGATAACATGATAATAACGGCAACTTTATTGAGCTCAATTGATAGATACGATTGAGAGGAATGACTAGATGTTTCAGATTGCAAGTCTATGTTAAAAACATGCATGCGCAGCTAGGAGGGGTTCGTAACATCTGGTAAACCTGTTATAGCTTTTCTTTACTTATTAAGTCACAAACTAAATTATGTTGCTGAAAAAATGCTAGAGAAAATAGTTCCGAACAATCCACTCTTATCTGATTAAAATCTTGTCGGTGCAAACATACACGATCCCTGGACAGAACACTTTGCTAGCTTACTACTTTCTCAAAAAATCATCAATCTTGCCAACGGCTCATGAGTTGAAAATGTTGATAAAGATCACCTCAGAGCTACCCATCCCGTTTGCCACATCAAAGTGCCCCGGAAACTTGAGACGAAAAGGGATTTCCTTATACCTTGCTTTTCTTTGCACTATTTCCACCCCGATTTATCTGTCAAGATGACGCCAATAATGCCTTCATTCCACTCTATCCCCAACTCGTCCTCATTTCGATTTCTACGACCTCCAGATTTTACCCTTAGCAGATACTTCGCTGGACCGTAAATATTTCTCTCCTTTTCTCAAAACCGTTATTCGGAAAATGATTCCTTACGAGCCCGCAAATCACGGCTGAAAGCTCCACACCAACACTCACATATATCCTTGACAGCTGTACATCCTTAACTTGCGCAAAATATTCGAGATGACATCGAGCTGTGTATACAATAATGTCGCCTCCCAGCGTCCCAAATCCTCTTGAACCTTTTATGTCAAAAATTCCTGCCTTCGCATCAGAAACACGCTTAGCTTCATCTTTGGACGCACATTTTGGTCAATCCATACTCCCATTACATCTATTGGTCCCTTTCCTTCGCCTCTGAGTATCTCCTGGTTCTAAAGTCTGCTAAAGCTAATCATCGAACAAGTTTACTGCTGACAGTATCAATCGGTCCTAGATCTTCGTGTCCAACAGTTCCATCAGCGCTGCCCATTATCTAAACTCCTCTACCTTCGTTCGCTTCGCCAAACATTATGATATTTGGTATATGTGCTAACTTCCGTTTATATTAATAAAACAAAAAGTCCCTTTACTCGGGCCTTAGTAGTTATAAAGCGATTTAATATGTAAGAATAGGCGAAAAGCCCATAATTTTCCCAAGATGGTAGATTCAACTCTTTGATCTATTCCCAAATATTCTACCCTTCCGTAAACTCCACTAACCTGTCTTATAGCTGAAATTTTGTACTTTTGCTACATATGTGCCTCGATTTTGGCCTTTTTCAAGTTTTACTACTTATTATTTCCCGTTTTCAGGCTCCTCTTTCTCACTACTTGTGCTATAAAAGTACCACCTTATACTGATAACATCTAAAAAGCCGTACTTTTCAATACGTTTGAACACAGTACTTATGCTTTCTATACATACTACTATACGTTCTGGAAAATGGGAAATTTTGAGCCCTCTTTATCACTTTCTACGACAAAATATTGTATATTTAAACTATATGCCATGATAAGTAAAATCAAAATAAAATGGAAAAAACTAAAAGACTTCCAAAGTGACTACATTTGAAATAAAATAAGAAAAATTCGATGCCTTACTCGTAACCAAGTACTTGGTTAGATCTTTTCCAATAGATAGATGTAAGCATGTATTTGGGAAATCACTATTAAAGTTTCAGCTTAAATGAAACTGAGATTTTGCTCTAGGTATGCTCACCCACCTCCTCTATTTCATTTAAACGATTAGAAAGCGTACTTTTATAAAAACATGAAGGAAACCCTAAATAATTTTGATGCTTTTGAGCCCTGTGTAGCTTTATGTTTATGATAGGACAGCGAACTAAGCTTCGATAGAAAGTTTATGGTATGCTCAGAATGGTAAATTACAGTATTTTCTAACTGAAACGTCCCTAGTATAGTTTCTAGAAAATTTCTGACTGCAGTGGTTTGATTTATTCTGTGGAGAGGCATATTTTTCACCAAAGTATCGCTTATCTGGCAAAACCACCAGCGTTGATAACCCATAAAAGGTAGTTGCAGCCAAAATGAGGACATGAATCCTCATTTCTTGCTCTTTTGAAAGCGACAGGGTTCCTTCCTTAGACTGTGCTACTACATGGCGAATCTATTAAATACATTGAACTTCATGTTTTTCGCCTGGAAAATCTTGGGCGTCAATATAATATTCCCGCTGGGTTTGGAATGATGACATCCCCAATATGCAAAATTTCGTCGTACTCCAATATCTCCGCCTGCTCAACGTCATGTTTTTCGCCACAAAAGTGAATGAATGAAGTGAAGATATTTTTGCTCAATACTACGAAAAATTTTGAATCGCTGAGAGTCTGTGTGAAGTATGGTTTCGAAAATCTCCCCAATTTCATAAAAAGTCTTCCTGTAGTCACAATCTGATATTTCATGTTCATTTCAGGACATTAAACTATCTAGTAGGTAGACTGTTCATGAATTAAAATTTTTAGCCATATTCGGCTGCAATTTAGAGGCTCTGAGAGTGTTTTGACTGGAGTAAGCTCCCATCACATAAAACTTTTATGCCATTTTGGATTTCGGTAAGCATTTTACTGTTTTCAGATGTTTGGTGTTAAATGAAGTGAAATGAATAATATAGGGTTAAAGGATGCATATTCTTCTGTTAATTTTCTCTTTTCTTTGAAGTGATGGAAAATTTGTTTGTTTCTATAATATTTTCTCTTTTTTTATTGATATTTGATTTTTGAGGACAAGGTTTGCATTTTAGAGCGGGGCATAGATGACGCCAAGACTTTAGTGTTTTACTTGGGTGTTATGACCTGGTAAAATTTTTAAAAAACTAAGAAATGAAATACTGAATAATTTAAGATAAATGTCAGATTCTCCAGAGTTTCAATTTCGAGAACTTTTCAGTTATGCACAACTACATAACCCGTACTCGCCTTTGTCCCGTTTTCAGAAGTCTTTCTTTTCTTCCTACCTTTTCCCGCCTTTTTATTGATGAGTTCACCCTAAAGGCTCCTGGTGTGACTCCCTTTCTCAGAAATACCTTGGCGTTTATCTTTCACTTAACTCTGCTGGTGCTTAAAATTAAGTCTTGAATGGTGAAATGTCGCTCTGAAATGTTTTACATGTATGAAATCTGACTCTTTATGATGACTGGGACGGGAAGAAGAGGGCTTGGCGCTTAGGTAAAACTAAAATAAGCAAAAGTACCATGACGGGTGCGGAATTGGGTTTGTGAAGTCTGTTCCCAAGCTGTCATGACCCCAAATATTTTCCTTTACAAAATTAAGTCTCTGAAGATAACCTCAATTAGAGTACTGATTTTCTTTCTGATAGGGTACAGTCCAATTCAAAGTTATTATTTTTGGACTAATGAGAGCATCATTACCTTATTTTGTTCTGTATTATGGATGTCGTGTTGAACTTTTTTTTATCTAAAAATAATTTTCTAGCTAAATTCTAGTAGTCAATATTTAATTTTGTGAAGCTCAAGAAATATTGATTCGGAGCGCTTTCCCTGTAGAGATTAAGGGAAACTCGAAACTTTCTCAGGAGGAAGGATGTCAATTTTCTTGAATTTTTTGTATAGAAAACGGACGGAGAGGGCATTTATGGAGCATCAAATACATAAAAAGATTATATCATGAAACATCTTGAAACACGTTATTTTTGTCTACTGGGATCAAAAAAGAATATCTAAACGAATATTTGAGGGATTAATGGCGATGAAAATGAGAGAAAATATAAAAATAAAGTTTTAAAACCAAACATAGAGATTTTAAGACCCTTTGAAACTCTGAGGGTCAATCTAATCTATCCTTAAGTCCTATTTTTTAGACTTTTCGCCGTCACTCTAAACTAGGAAGGAAGCATCCGCTGGCGCCACAAGTTATTCTGGCTCTCCAAGATTCCTGATAGAAACAAAAACAATCCTACTTCATAATTGTCATGTAAATAACTGCTAAACGAAATTATTCTACTTAGAAAATAGATGCACCAGTAGTTATCATTGTTTTGGGATAGTTCTAGATGCGTCTTCGGGCGTCAAAATCTTTTCAATCTACGGAGGAATAATCAACACTGACCCACTCCCAAAAACGTATATGAGTAGAAATCAGCTATTTTCCAAAGGCAAGTATAAATTGTAGGTCAAATAATATCCTAAGAGAAGAACAGTGTAGCGTTTTACCTGTTTAAGGCACCAAATGTTTAAGGAATCAGAAGCGGGTTACACATTATAGATTATTAAAATAAATAGAGAAAACAGCGAGAACTTGACCTAAATCAGAATCTTGAGCAACTTAGGGGCTGCTTTATCAATAAGAATAATCAATACGAAACCCTAGAAAAAGATCAATCTTCTGATGAGTATTTTACTGATATGGGAGGAGAAAATATCACGGGCCAAATTTGGTCAGAGAAATATTTCTTACAACTTCGTGAATGGAAACAGTTCTTATATTACCAGGAAGAACATATAAATTTGAATTAGAGGTGAAAAAACTCAGTTGATTAGACCAAAGTTGTAATAAAGGAGTTCAATAGCAAATACAATCAATATTTCATATTTTCTGACTGATTCAGCACATGTGACTTCCTTCAGGGTATAAAAAACCAAAAGGTCACAATTCGCTGAAATATCCACATCTTTTATGTAGAGTTCGAAGGAATTTTATTCCTCATAGAAAGGTTGACGCGTTTCATTTTTGTTGATTACGAGTACGTAAGCGATAGAGAGATTGAAAGGGGAATTTTTGGGTTATTTAAATGTGTGGAACATGCGGTCGATTGTATCCACGCCGCTGAGAGTTCGTTTTGTGTGGAAAATCTTCATTGGGTATAACGAGATAACATTCCTTACAGGATGGGCTCAATGCCAGCGAGAGGATATTTCGCGTTAGGCATGGCGGGCGCGTATGCGTGCCTTTAAATTGCCGCTTCAAAATCGAACATATAGTTCTGCGAAAAGTTTTGTTATTAACACCACATGTCCATTTTTTGGGACTCTTATTACAGTAGTAAGCGAAATTTCAGATTAATGTACCTCCACTGCTCTAAATTTTTTCCTGGAACAGTCGTAATCGGGCAACAGTTCTGGATTACATACTAATGGCCAACAAGGAACCCACAGGCATGGCTTATACTCTCAAGAAGAGTGCTGAATTTACATTTACAGTGCATTGGTGAAGAGTAACACATGTACTTAGATTCCGTGATGACTGGGTGCCAAATCTGTCTACTTATCCACTAAAAAACATTGCCTGAACTTTACGGGACTCCCTCTATTACTAATCGACAAAAGAGAAGAGAATAAGTGTCGATAATGGTAACTAATTGGTGTGAAGCACATATTCTACATCTTGGGGATAAAAAATTGGATATTCGAAAATTGAGACCTCTGGTGTTGAAATATTTTGAAGGAAAACTTCTTGTCTAAGACTGGAGACCTTGATATATATTACCTCACGCCAATGATTTCGGCGCATGCAAATGGCTTGATTTGAATTTTTTTCTACGGAAAATGTAATAGCAGATAGCTACCGCCACCGGTGCTAATTTTAAAAGAGAAAGAATGTAAGATTTAATCATCAATTAATACATTCAAGGCGATTGGTGAATTACATTTAACGAAGCAATAAAGAGGAAAGAAGTGTTGTTTAACATTTTACTCTTAGATCACCATTTAACCTGAATTAGAAATACACATATAATTTTTATTTTGAAGTGATGATTTAGCAATCCAGGCCCTGTGCGAGACAAAGCGTCATGATTTCTACAGCTTTTTCTATTCCTTTCATTTACCGTATTTATAGCCGTTTTCCTTTGTAACTTTTTTGTTACAATAGTGGGAACATAATTTTAATAATTCCTAGAATCGCATGAAGTCGAATGAGTCCCTGTTATCGCAAAAAAACCTTCAGAATTTTCGTTTATTACAATTATCAGAAACAACTAGTTTTAAATCTGATGAGACCTCTTGTCTATTGATGCCGAATGGATGAGTTCTTGTACACCAATACTCTGCAAGATGTATACTTCTGAAGAATTTTAATAATCAAACGGCCCAATTTACCACGAATGATATAGCTACTCGCCCCGGGGATCACTATTGTCGTTTTCTGTAAAGGAGTAAGTTCTTAAATTGACAACACTTTGGAACTAGGATCGCCAATAGAATCACCGGATAGATTCTTCAAGAGAGAAGAAGGTTGGAAACAATTCAAATTAGATATGTTCTCAGTGAAAGCCTTAGGTTCTTCTTTTGCCTGTCCCTGCAGAATATAGTCGCTATCTCCTATTTAATGAGAGCCTTTCCCACATAAATCGCGAATATTCGCACAAAGATATCAGAAAAGTTGCTTTGGTACTTTTGAAGATTTGTAGATATGGACGGAGTTGCAGAAGGAGATTGGCGAGGAGCCGTGGCAGGGTTTTAATTTATATGCTTTCGACGTTTTACGGTTATCCACGAAAAAATAGAGAGATTTTTGTCAATAGGAATAGAATTTTGGACGACCAGTCGAGCTGAATTATTTACGGGAAAGCCTCAAGCACACGTCCAGAACTCGACTACAACATTTCTTGTAGCGAATTGACCAACTTCGTAGTAGTATCTACAGATATATTAATCTTTTCTTTCGGGTAACCAGAAACTGAAAATGCCAAAAAAAAGAGATACCGGGCATACGACGCAATGCTTTATTTAGAGGAGTCTCAATATGAGTGTTAATCGCCTAAGCTGCCCGGTATGAAAGTCTTCGAGTTCATTTTATTCCATTTATCCAACTTTTTTATTCTAAAAGACCCTAAAAGTACCTTAAAATACTATTTTATGGCTTGGAGCCGGGGTGTAGAGTGGTAAGTCGAAAGTATATAGATACCTTCACCTACTTCGTAGGAAACATTTCATCGAATTTAATTTCACTCTGTAGTAATTCATTAAATATCCCCATGATGGCCTTCCTACTGTTCATCCATATCAGATTGTGTGTTTCAGATACTGCGGCCTCAATTTTTCGATAATTCCGGTCCACATTCCCCTTGCGCTCCTCTATATGATTGGAAAATAACTAGTTTGAATTCATTGAAATCATAAAAACCGCAGAGTTGCCGTCAAGTTCGTGCTATTCTTACTACTCCCCTTTCCTTTGCTTTAAAATGTCTCAGTATCGAGTATACTTTCTTCATGTTCTCTTTTGCTTTTTTGAGAACTACGCTTATACACTGCCCCTTTGCCTCCATTTGAATTAACGAGATCGATTTGAGCAAAATTAAAGAATTTGCTCGGTTTGACAAATTTTCAATCAGATTTTCCAAATTTTTGATCCTGAAACTTTGAATGTATTTTTATGCGGCAAGAATCCATAAAACCAACCAATAACATATTTTACACCCAGGAGGCGAAATTTTGTTTTAAAATGTTGCTAAACTGATTGTTGTCATTTATTGGTCTTGATAGAGGCTTTAGTGGATAAGGGGAGGTTGAAGTGAAAGAACGGTAGTTTGCAAGGTAAATTATACAGCTCTGGCTGGGATTTTATTTGGAGTCTCAGCAAAGTGCAACTTTTATACTACATCAAACTCACACCCGCCGATAATACCGACTTTAGGAATGGCCTAACCAACAGCGCAAAACAACTCACTACACGAAATCATTACGCGAAATCATCACGACAGCATGACATATTTCTACACATCACAATATTCCTTCACGTTACCGTAATATAAATTTTACAGCCCATCCATATTCATACTGCAAAGACATTTACCTGTAAACCTCATAAAAGGCCCTCTACTATTCATCATAGTGCCTGTGCTGTAACACCTGTGCCATATGTCAATAGGGTATAACTGTATCTCGGAAAACTCTGCACTCTGTCTTAGGTGGACACGTATGCATGCCTGCGTCATCCATACGATTCAGAACACTTGTACGCACTACAATGCATATGAGCAATTGCCGTAGCCAATCAGAAGCCCGTTTCACTTTGAGTTCTCTGAGGCACCCATATTTTCTTCTCTAGCGGCACCCTCCAAAACAGCTCATCGTCCGCGGAACATTTTGTTTTCGGTGACTGCACCAGGTCACCAACCAACGGGTAGAAATTATATGCCATATTTTTCGGGTTAAAATAGTCATCCAGAGTTCTTCAAATAAAAAGGGCCATCTAAGGAGCTTCCGTAATGAAGTTACTGGGGAAGCTAGATTTTTCGCGGGGAACTGAAGAGTTATGTTCTTTCTAGTCCGCATTATCTTAAATTATATTGAGAATAAAATAGCATTGCTATTCATGTTTCTCATATTAAATTGTAGAAGCTTTCTTGAATGTGGTGCAGTCCTCACCCTCTACTGCCAAGTTTTCGTCGCCAGTAAACCGATACCAGCAAGGAAAACAATTTCATTCGCATAATGACAAGCGAGCCACACATAACAACTTTGACTACCATATTTTTCGACAAGTATCAACATTTTACTGATAAGAGGAGAAAAACGGATACAATTTTTGCTCTTGAAACATTTGTATAAGAAGAGTCTCCATTATCCATTTACCATCACCATATTACTATGACTGGTCTGTAGATTAGATATGAGGACATTTTGTTTGGGTTGTTGGGTTATATTATTGTGCTTCTGTTTATTCTAATTTTTTGGATCGCCCATCTCTTTTTGCTGCCAGGCTGTCTCCATGCTTTCGTCTATCGCTTCGCTTTTCACCGCGTGTTATATTTGTGAATCCTCAGTTTGAACCTATTTTAGCGATCGCAAATACACCTCCATCTTCCAGCGATTTTACTGTCAGTTTTCGGGAATCTTTTTTCATTCCATTATACAGCACTGAGAAACTTTATCCATCGTAAAAACTCTTTCTTTCAATATCAAAGTTCTTCATATCCTTCTCTACTGTACTGACATCTCCCGTGAGGTACCCAACTCGTATATTCCAAACAGTTTCTTCCGTCCAGTAATTCCAAACAATTCGGCGAGAAATTTTATAAAACACAGAAAAAGATTAATTAGAAGCCACCATAACTTTCCTTACTGCACTTTTGAACCCTCATCATTTGATTACATTGTACTCAGAATCAAAATCTTTTTACTTCTCCTCAAATTTAATCTCCCCTTAATTAAACTACATTTTCTACCATCCATCGTGCTTTGCTTATTCTGTTCCATAATGCTTAAAAATTATCAATAAAACTATTTGCTGAATAAATGAAGATTAATTGTTGTAATAATTAATATTTTGAATAGATATTTCTCGATGGATCCAATCAACAGAAACAAAAACAATTATATGCATCGAAAATTCAAACCTATCCATAGAAAATTCTCAATATTGAGCAAAAAGCAACAGGTTAGCATAAAATACATTCTAATGGATACATTGCGTTGTGTAAGATGCTCATTTGCACTGTATAAAGATGCTAAGAGAAATAAAGTATTATTTATGGACGGAATCATTAATAATTGGCTACAATTCTGCTTTGGAATCTTTATTAAGTAATTTATTCCGTCCAAGGGCGCAAAAATTTTATTTTTCATATTTTTATTGCGTTGAAAAATGTTACATAAAACAGCAAACTGAATAAAACATGCGAGTCGGTTCAAAACTTCGTCTTCTGGTACCCACAAATCTTTATAAAATTTAATAACAATAGGCTTCGTTTAAATTTACTCGCAGACGAGACTGTATTACTTCAATTGGTGTATCCGATTCCCTGTTTGTTGATTGAGATTGCATTTTTAACTTTCCAAGTAAACAAAAATAAGCATTATTTTGCTGTAAAATATTCGTATTTGTAGAAACATTATTCTATGTGACAGGAGCATAAAATCTGTGTGGATAGACGTCTAGCGTAGTTTGTTGAGGTTTACCTTCGATAACTAAACGGGCTTAGTGAGTCTTTTGCCTCCTTTTTTAACTGGATTTAAATTGAATACTCAGATTCATGGAATTGGACGCATAAATTGCTTGTTGTTCACATATTTATAGTATCTCTGTTTGCAAACAGCATGGTACTATTCTTAAACAGAATTGGTCCAATTTTTGCTTTCGAAAGCTTATTGGAATGAAAAGGGAAGTCTTAACTTGGTAATGAAACAATATCGAAGATCTGGAGATTCTATCAGTTCACGATTACTACCTTAAGGCAATATTGATTGTTGTCTTTGTGCAAGCACCAACTGGTTGAGTCCATAAGGATTGTATTGAGGTCGGATGAGATGGTATCCATACTGATTAAAGTAAACCGAAACAAACCACGAAACACAACGGTTTGGGTGATACACGTTATACATCCCAGCGGACTCCTTGAACAAATATCTCTGCCCCGGTCGTAACCACGAAAAAGCCTCTTCCTCGTATTCCATCACCGTAACCAAGCACAATTTTCAACTGACGTAACCAGTAGCAATATTTAAGCATTAAGAAGCGAAGTGGCCTGCCCTACTTACATCGCCGCAAAAATTACCAAAGTATTTGGGAAGCGGTTGTATTTTCTAATGTGTACACCTTTTCATTCAGTTTTAACATTACTTACATCACTTTTTTAAATCTATAACAGCTTTACCTGAAATAGTTATAGGGTGATATTTTTGAAGCGTGATGATTCTTGCGGCGCTAAAGTTTTGCATTGACAGACATAGCGTTCCTGACAAGCATATGATTAGCTAAACGTAAAATCATGGCATTTGGAGCGAAAGATTACAAAGACGTTTAGTAGCCTTCTAATTTGAAGACACCTCTAAATCGTAAGTAGAAAGCTTGCTAGGGATATCAAGAGATATTATTAAGTATTTCTACCCACTAATGTCATTCTTGAAACAGAGATAGACAGTTCAGTACAAAGATTTTTAGAGACTTGAGATATGTACATTGCGCATTTCCTTTCTATCCTAGGCAATAATTCCTTTAAAGTTTTGTCGTCGTCGTAGATTATGCCATTTTATGTGGCTTTCGGTACATTAAAGTGGGTAAGAACGATGTTTCTCACAGACTCGACGGACTCTACAACATGTTCGTCGAAGGTTAGCATTTCCGTTCTTCGGTTTTCGCATGATTTTGAGAAGTTCAAAGTCGTCTCGGAGGAAAACTGCGTGCTTTTTGCGCCTCAAACCAACGTATGCTGCCACATTGAGGAGTTTCAGCAACTTGGTAGTCGTTGCTATCCATCTTTTTACGGAGTCTTTTGGAAGGAGTTCGAACGAAAAATCAAATGCTACCACGTAAAAGAGAGATTTTATTTTTCTTTTTGGAAACAGACATTCCATTCCACAACTTCTTCCTAATAGTCTGAAGTACCCAGTAGGTGTCTCATCTTCCATACTTGATCGAATAACCACCTAACACATTATTTGGTCTTTCCATTGAAACTACTGGTTGTAATTTAATACCACGGTAAAACCAGATTTGTTAACAAAATTCAAGGGTTAGAGTAAAAAAACGAACGAATGGCATTAGCGACGAGTCTGAAAAAACCGTAGACTTTTTTTTGTTAGTGTCCCTTTTAGCGTCACTTCCCGCCACTCCCCGACCCACTTCCAGTCCACGCTGATAGCGTTCGAAGTAGGTTTCATAAACAGACAATTTCAAACTACAGTAGTTCAAATTTAGTACGTACACATAGTGCGGAAAAAGAACTCTACGGCAGATGATTTCAATTGGTAGATTTTAGATTATTTCATTATACTTTGTGCTGTAAGTTGGGCTACACAACTGTCTTGTATTTTTTCAGTTAGTCTACAGTCTACTACTGACCTGTGAACCTCTGGCAGGGTAATCTACAGTATAAAATGATTGTTCATGTTGCATCCCGCACACCATCACCACCATCAACAAACAAAAAAATGGGCAATAACGACAGCAAAGATTGTGTGCTTCTTCCCCTCATTTTTGTACTCGGTATAGCACAAACCAATTGGCCGGCATTCGGCTCCCGCCCTTGTTCAACTACGGACGGGACTACTCACGCCTCCACCTGCACCTCTCTGGAAGGATACGTCAGACCTCTTATTCACATTTGGATAAGCCCAGAAGAATCCTTCGGCATCCATCCGTCGGTCTGATCCCAAAGAAGGATTAACTTTGTCGTGTGAACATGATCTTCCAACGCATGCACGGTACCGCATGGATATCTTCATCGACGATCTTTAGCTTTCACCACGCCCCTAAGCAATTGACGTCTTCATAGTTAGCCCCCACAGCGCTCGCGTCCCACGTCAGTCTCGCCGTCGTCCAGCTGGCACCACTGCCGGAACCTAAGCGCAGAGAACGCAACACCACGTCGCCCTGTGCTCTTTTGTCAACGACAAGTTTCACTCTTTCGGCCTCGACACATATGGTGCCGTCGGGAAATCGGCCCAAGCACTACTCGCCCTCCTAACCTTTCACATCGCTCGTCGCCGTGGCACGAGCTTGACTACTGAATATCTCCGCTTCCTCACTACGATCTCTTCCCTCATTATGCAGCTCACTGCACATGCCACAGCTCTTAGATCGCTTGCCCTGGTCACTCTCGAGTGACCTGTATCCTACTTCAATAAATATTCCTCTCCTAGAGGAGGCAAGCTAATTTTTGGTAATGTTTTCACTTCAGTGCCCAAGGCGGCTAGGCCTTTTTTAGGCATTAGATGCCGTCGATGATCTCTACCATATCTACTAACTACGAACTAAACTCCCTAGTGGTCCTGGTGACCCTTACACTACAGAAATCTCAACAGGCATCGTGAAGAGTACAATAGGATGGAGGAAATATAGACTACGTGAGATAGAAATAGTAGTAGGGCCAAATAGCTACCCTACACGACTTTCATAGTACATGAATGAATTTTGTGTATCCTTTATTTTCGACACTCCCTCCCTTTGCTCTGCTCTATTGTTTCCCTCATCCTTAGGCATGAATTATCCATTTTGAACAGGTAGATAACACTTACTTGTTGTCATGATTTAATTCAGTAAGTCACACTTTGCGATCTTCGTGAAAGTTTCAGCCGGGTTGTCCGCAGTCCATACAAATCCAATATTGGATATTTCTTCTTTTGCACATGAATCTCTTACAGAACTAATATCAATCATGAGGTTTTTTTCCAAAATGTAGAAACACTTGGTGATAACATCAAATAGACTTTTGGAGTACGTAAACATTGAGAGTCTAATTTTTATTCCAAGCAAGGGTTCAAGGTCTTGCTCAATCGTGTAGCCAATATCGAAGGCATCAGCGAAAGCATAAACTTCGGTGCCTAGTACAGATCCATTTACTCTGCGTCTTTTATGAATAGAATAACTCAGCACATTACAAGTCCCGGTCTTTCAGTGAACAAAACGGTGCATCCAAGGTAAGAATTATTGTCGTCGTTGTTTATGAATGACTAGTCAGAATATACTTTAAACCTTTCAGAGCTTTGTCCAACTTGTAATACTTAAGCGAAGAACTACTGTTGTTCTGCGCATGCTTTACAACTTTGTTTAACTGCTTTATTGGTTCCAACAAGAATTTGGTTTCAGTCACTTGCGCGGCCATATTCACTCCATAACATATTTCCGCGTTGTATGTGTTAGCCAAGCCAGTCTATGTTTTAAAGATCTGAATTCAGAAAAAGAGGCGTCCATCGGCAGAATACGTAACTTCTTAACGTACTGTTCTTGACTTAATTCAAATCCATAATCCGCTCTCTTTACTCTGAAACCTGCAAATAAATTGTCATCGAACTCCCTCTCTCTCGATTCAAACTTCTCAAGAGTCTTTTGGTACAATTTAACGGATTCTATGTTGCCAAAAAGGAGAGAATCGTCCACATTTGTTCCAACTAATAATCTCTGAAGTTCCCCTTCTGTATGCTTTGAAGATAATAAATGTGTAAAGATCCTCTCTCTTGAGAAGAGTGCGGGATCTCCATGGAGATCTTTCTTCAGGTATAAGTTCATAGTGCGATTCTAATAGTCTCCTGAATCAGATAGTCCGTAAAGAGGTTTAAGTACCTCCAGTAACTGTTTCTCAGGTAATCCAAAGTCTTTGGTTGGTCCAAGGCAAAATTTGCGCATCAGACTTTGAGCTGACTGTAAGTAAGCCTGTTTAATATCCAGAGACCAAATCCCGAAGTAGAATATTGCAGCAATTGCGAATATCAATCGTGTGGAACGCTGGCGTATAGTTGTGGTGTCATGTACGAGATAGTTCTTTTCTTTGTCCCTATGACCTTGTACAATAAACCGTGCTTTGTTTATTTCTTTGTCAGTGTTCTTATTTTTGATGGACAGGACGAATCTTCCAGAGACTGTATTTTTATTCTTTGGTATATAGTCTCAAGGGACTATTTTCCAGGTATTTATATCTACAATTCCTTCTATTTCTTTCTGTTTCGCTTTCAGAAACTCAGAAGGATTGGATGAGGATCTCGTGGGTGTACAAATTCATTGAGGTTGACGTCAATGAGTTACAGATTTTTAGAGTATAATCTTTTAAGTGATGAATTCAAAGCTTCGACTACTGTTTCAATTGGATCCTCGAAATACAGCTTTACTTGAGAACGTGAGTGTTGCACTTTCTCGCCGTTTCTATAAATAGAGACTTGTCTCTCATTAGTTTTCATGATTTTTTACGGTCCTGTCCACTTAATTTTGGACATTTTACGATAGAGAAGAACTTTAATTATAATGTTAAATTCATGCTTAGCGGTATTTGGAAGCTGAAAATTCAGAGCGGATCTGAGTCTTGAGTCCTGAAGCGATAGTTTCCATCTCAGCTCTTTCCATTTGGAGCGCTCCCATTCGTTTAATTTGATCCAAAAGTTCGGTATTAATGGCCGGAAACCTCAGAAAACTCCAAGGACGAGTAACGATGGAACAAGTCCTTCTGGGTTCATAATATCGTTCATAGCCTTAACGACGAGACGTGGAGCGAGTTATTTGTCAACGTCAAGCTCTAAATTGCGAGTTTTATGGTAAATAAGGCGAACCAGATCATGGTAACGTTCACGAGAACCAATAGAAGCATGAATTTCAACTCCAGATAGGCCGAGTTTGATTCCATTCGAATTTATCAAACATTTCCACGCTTTGAAAATTAATTGACTACTTTTGTCAACTTTCATTCCGTCAGTAAATCCAGTGTAAATTATAGCCCAGCACTCAAGAAAAGAGTTATAATTAGATTACGTACTTTGACTGTATAACAATACAGTATTACCGAAATGGGTTTTTGTATCCACGATGTGAAGTACAGGATTCCTGTCAACAAAAATAATACCAAGAGCTACCTCTTGATCGAAGTTGATTTCATTGGGCGTACTAACCTGGAATGATCTGTGTTTCGGTTCAAAGTGCTGACAAGTGCGGCATTGTTAGGATATCTCTGAAATCAAATCTCGCGTCTCAGGCGTTGCTTCCCCTGGTCTATCTCTGCTAAACAGATTGTATATCTTTGAGGCAGACCGATGGAAAACAGTGTAAATGGAGTCGCTAAAGCGCCTCTATTTACAAAATTTCAATCAATTGAGACTTTGTGAGCAGGATTTCAGAAAAATCCCACATGACGTAAGTATGATTGGCGTAGTCCATTCATGCCTTCTGGAGACAAGTAGGTTGTCAACTTTAACAGAAACAGGTCCAAATTTGCCTAAAGCTTCTAGGAAAATGGAAATGGAATAAAAGTATCAACTATATCGACGAGTAGGGGGATAAAAAAACCATCAGGGGTTGGAATACGAATTGGAATGAATCCTATACTTGAAAAGATTACATTAACAAACTTGTAAGAAGTTTTCACGTGCTTGCGTTTTATCTTACTCCCAGCTAGGTTACAATATGCCGTAGCTTGTGAATTTCCAAGCACTGATTTATGAGGCCCAGTTTCGAGACACATTCCGTGGAATTTCTCGGAATTGGAGTTTTTTTTTTATCAAATTTGTGCTCTGAATAATTAAAATCTCATTGAACTTTATGAATTAGTTCTCCGTTTTTCTTTGTTTCGATGGAGAAACAATTTTCACGTTATAGATGGGATTTTTGTCGCGTTCCCTTACCGTTTGTCTTTAGGTAGGATCATTTTGGCTTGTTTTGAGTACTGTCGGTAAAATAATCTTCATCCGAGAACCGTTTGCCCTTAACTGTAATTGTTTAAAATAATTATAAAGGGACATAAGTTGATTCATTGTCATCCATTCTTCCATTTCCAGATTCCTCAATGTCATCATCACTGTTGATATCTCCTAAGAAATTATGAGAAGGCAGTATTTCTTCGTCGACTGATTGATCATCATCACACAATTCCTGACAGAGCTCAAAAGTACACGTTTCGTGGCTTTGGTTCTATCTTTAAATGAGCTTCTTGGATAGGATTGAACCTTCCTAGCAACATTGTCAGCCATTGACTGGGAACATTGAGAAAGCATGTGGCCCTTTTTGTACCACGAATCTAACAAACTTTATCACCGCAAGGTTTGTTTTTTCTCTTTCTGTAAGCGTCATTGCTACGTGAGTTACCATTATGACTATTGACTTTGGTAGTAAGTGGGTAACTGCCGTGATTTGGTTGTCCAGTATACAATGTTACAGAAAGGTGACTACGGAGTGTAGGGTCTGTATCTGGGATATATGTCATACGTAGGTTCCTTTGGTCCCTCATTCGTCCAACATTCTCCTCTTGCTGGAGTTGAGCGGCAGAAATGAGCTGGCTGTAAAACGATAGAGTTTCAGCAGCGGCTGAGGGGTAAATAGCGGCGGGGCTGGTGGGTAGCAGCACCAACTGCGGGGTGATTAGTGGTAGCATATAGGATGAAAGTATTGTAGCAATACTGACTTGGAGGAAAGGGGCAACAGCAAAAACAGCGGCTATGGGATGTTGGGGAGTAACACCAGCGACTTGGATTGGAGTAATGTCAGCTGTTTGGGAGATCCTAGGCGGCACATGATATGAGAGTGACAGCAGCTACTGGGGGCGCAATCAGCGGCAACAGGAGGAGAGGCTGGCGTCGCAAAATCAATATAACAGATTAGGGAGTAGTCCGCTTTGGAATCAAGTATGCCAGGTACATCGCTGGGTGCCTTGTCGCTTTTTGATGGCATACTAAGGAGAGGACGTGGGGCTCTTCGGCGAGGAAGGGATCAATCCTTTTGCAGCGGCATGCCGTGATAGTGGTCTCCTCCAACGCGGCCTGTCTCTTGTGTGATCTCCCCGAATCTTTCTAGACAGAATAAAGGCGTCTGCCATCCTCTTCGTTACTCAACGCCTACCTCCAAACCTTCCCCGGTTCTCAGCCCTACTTGCTCAGTATGCACATCTGCTAATTTCCCCGGACAAAAGGGAGTGCAAATAGGAGTAGGGTATGATAGGCGGAAAGGAGGGAAGTTGGGAAGACGGAGGAACGAAAAGTGGAAGGAGGGCATGAGCAAGGAGTGGTTGTCAGGAATGATCAGGAAACGGGTGGGGGGTTGTAGTGTACAGTAATGGGTATGGCCAGCCGTCGTCGATCCAGGTCGGATCAGGAATGGGGAGGTGGAATCCGTGGAAGCTGGCGGAAATTTGTCGCCAAATGTCTTCCCGCGGGTTTTCACTGGCAGACGGGGTCTGCAGAATGTTCTGTAAACTGCTGGAATATAATTTTTATTCAAGACGATTTGTTGTTATGTTAACAAGTTGAGCTCCATGTACAGTAGTCAAACTAATTTAAGTTAAATTGGTAATATTTATTCCCCAAAAGTGGATACATGGCGAAGCCTAGCATTGCTAAAGCACTGTAGTTACCCCTAAATTTTTTTAAATTTGCTGTACTGTTTTGTTGACAGTACAGAACAGTAAATATAGTAAACAATACCTGACATCGGGTATTGTACAGTACAGTAATAGGGGAGTCGTCGCTAAACTACTGTACAGCACAATCCAATGAGGATGAGAAGTTCATCAGTGGCAGATGCCCTCTCCACGACATGGCATGCGAGGAAGTTGCGCAGCAACGACAACGGACCAGATAGCAAAGCCGTTAATGAACTTGCACCCTATGGCTGCTGAGAACCGTCGGGCGGAGCGTAACCGGCCGATAAAACTTTTCATCTGGACAAACCTTATTTCCATTCAAATGTCTTGCATCAGATCACACATTGTAGCGGTTGCACAGGAAAATGGTGTAGAGAAGATGTATTCTGCAGGGAATCAGCGGAACGGATCTGTGTATCCGGCGTATTGTTGCACAGAGGTGCACAACAGAGGGCATCTGTTTAGGACATGAACCATAACTGTACAAAGATCGTTACTTGTGCGGTGTCTGTTGCAAGTGTACCGCACATAACTGGCGCATAACAAAGCAGAAGTAAGCACCGCCTCTGAAACGCAGGACGACAGGACATTGCCACGATGGAGGTGATGGATGACAAGCACTGCACATGCAGACAGTGCGGTAGCGGTTGCCACACCATAAACGAGATGGGCGATACCACCCCCCATTGGTTCGCCGCTTGTACATGGACTCAACTGGCTGACAGATAGATCAAAGGAGAGTGGACATTTGAAATTTTATTGGCAATAGATAGTTGTACGGCAGTTGCGTCAACTCTTCTGCAAGTTGAAGCCAAGGTGAGTCTGTAGGGGGGTGGGGTGAGTAAACTATTGTCGTTGCGGATGTAGTACTAGTAACTTCTGAATGTGCGGTTTGAAATAGTGGGCGTGCAGCACATGGCCGATAAAAGCATAAATTGGTTGCACTCGATACTGTGCTTTCGGGAGCAACCAAAGCGTAGATCGAGCGGGATGGTGCGACGGAAACAAAAGGTTTGTGAATGCGTTACGTGGGAGCTATGATACGACTTTGATGGCGACAGGATGGGGCGGCCAATTGGACAGAGGTAGATGGGGTTTGTAGAGTGGTGAACATTTATTTATTTGTGGTGTGCATTATAGTTGGTGTATACAGTACAGTACAGTACAGCCCTCTTAGAATGAGGAAACTTTGTTGTACAGTACTGTAGTGCTGCATCGTTTAAAGACTAGCGCCATGATTCACTGTACGGTACTGTGTAATTGCGGCACTGAGGTGAATACAGTATTTTTTCTTGCTTCCAAAATTACCATTGTATTGTATAGTGTACTGTATACACACAACCGTACAAGGAACCAATGGAGATACTGTCTGTACAGCATATTGCAACAGTAGGCGCCACGAGGATTGTAAGCAATGGCAACATAGAAACCGTGATTTGTTGATAGATGTACAGTGCAGTACAAGGGATAATGCAAGTTATTTTCTCGACGCTGACATTGCCTCGCCAGTTTAAGGCGCCAACAAAGAGTGGAAACTACCCACGACAACTGTACAGTACAGTACAGTGCTGTGTACAGTACAGTACTGTACACCGCTAAAAGAACATTAGCTGAGGGCCGCAAGCCGTTGGAGATACTGCGCTATGTATTAATTGTGTTCGACGTTGCTTGGACAATACGGGGCAATCCGTACCTTCTTTCGCCCGTCTCTCCTTAGACTTTTATAACCGACGAGGGGCCCTCGTGCAGCCACCATTTCTACCGCCCCCAAACCTGCTTTCATACTGCGGCACCCACTCAGAATATCATCCTTTAATATGACTTGACAAACTTTTTCCCCTCGTACTTGTAGAATGTCCTGACAAACTGGATGCTAATAACTTGTTTTGAGCCTTTATTTACAAACTCAACTCTAACACAAACGTCAAGCACACATCCCACTCCCTCATCACCCTTCCTCAAAGTCCAACTCGCATCAAGTCCCTGCCCCCTTATCCCGCCCTCACCCCGACTCCTCCTTCAGCAGCCATGGCAGACATAGATCCCGACTCAGCAGATCCCGACAGTCAGACTACTGGTCTCATCATCAACCTTGCCATCGGGGTTCCCACTACCCTAATCTGTCTCTTATTTTTTGAGCCTCTTCGTCGCAAGGTTCCCTCCATCTTTGAATCCCGTCGTCAGCTGAATCTCGCTGGCGACCCTGTCGATTTCATGGGAAACCGAGTCGCCACCCCACCCCCGCCCTCCTACCATTTTTTCGGCTGGTTTCTCCCCACCCTCCGTCTCGACCTTGATACCATTGCTGACACTCATGGTCTGGACGCTGCTTTGTTTCTTCGCTTTCAGCGTTTCATGTTGATTTTGTTTACCTGTATGTGTCTTCCTACCATTTTACTCCTTCCTATTTATTACACAGGTCCTAACAAGGACCTGCCCGATTCGAATGACGCCCAGACCAGGGGGGTCAACCAGTTCTCCATTAGTAACATCGCTCGCAATGATCCCTGGCGGTTTTGGCTCGTGCTTTTCATCGAGTATGCCATTGTCATATTTATCAGCTACCACCTCTACCGCCAGTTCAAAGACTATTCACGCTATCGACGGCGCTATCGCGCCTCCCCGCACCCTGCCAATTACGCCATCGTAGTGCAGGACATTCCGTGGAAACACTGCTCCGAGGAAGCCATCCACGAGTATTGGAACCACATCTTTCCCGGCCAAGTAGCCGCCGTCTTTTACGTCCAAGACGCGCGAAAACTGGAAAAGGACAAGGATCGCTTCTGGCATGCCGTTGATCAACGTGAACGTGCCGAGAATCGCCTGTACCGTCGTCGCCAGCGTCGTAACAAAAAGCGCGACAGGATGGAACAAAAGGGAAAGTCGCTAAAGTCTAGTTACCTTGACGAATCGGATGTAGACAGTGTGCAAGGCGATGGTTGCTGCCTCGGACGCTGCGCGCCGAGGCGGCCGGACAGGGCCGTTGCGTATTGGACAGAGCAGCAGACCCGCCATTACGCAAAGGTGACAGCGCATCAGTTGAGGAAGGAAGAGGGGGATTATCCAGGCACACAATCCGCCATTGTGGTCTTTAACAGTCGTAGGGCGGCGAGTGTGGCGGCGCAGACAAACTTTGCAAGGGTGGAGAATGAATGGCGGGTGACGAGGGCGCCGGAACCGGAAGCGATTAATTGGGGCGTGTTGGCGGTGTCCGGGTGGACAAAGTATGCGCACGGCGGTGACGAGCGTGTTGAGTGTGGCGTTTATATTGTTTTGGGTGATTCCGGTGACGGCGATTATGGGGTTTGTGAATTTGACAAAGTTGTCGGAGATTGAGGTGAATGGGAATCGACCGTTTGCGTTTCTGAGGGATGTGGCGGATGCGAGCCCCGTGGTGGCGGGGTTCATTGAAAGTTGGTTACCAACCGTGGTGCTGACGGTGTTTTTGTCACTCGTGCCCGCGATCTTTGAGTTTTTCGTGGGCATTTCGCGGATTGTGTCGCAGGCGAGGCAGGAACGGATGGTGAGGGATTGGTACTTTACGTTTGTGACGTTTTCAAACTTTTTGTTTGTGGCTTTCTCGGGGACGCTGTTGCAAGAACTGCGACTGATTCTGCAGGAACCGGCTAGGACGGTGGAGATTCTGGCGAGGAACATACCGAAACAGGCGGCGTTCATGATGAATTTTATTCTGTTGACGGCGTTGACGGAGACACCGAGGGAACTGCTGCAGATGGTTCGAGTGGCGACACGGTTTTTCAAGCTGAGGTTGACGAGCAAGACAAAGCGAGAGAGAGACAAGGCGGACGTTGGGGACATGTCGATGGATTATGTTGGATTTTACGCGGTGTCGCAGTTGGTGACGTTGCTGGGGCTGGTGTATTGCACTATCCAGCCTTGATTGTGTTTTGTTGCGTGGGATACTTTGCAGTGAGTTATGTGGTGTTCAAGTACAATGTATGCTACGCGATGTTCAACGAGTATCAAGACGGGGGGAGCATGTACGAGGGGCGTTGTACGCCGTATGGGTAGGGCTGTTTGTTCACTTGCTAACGATGATTGGGGTGTACGGATTGAACAACTACGCGGCGCAAAGTGTGCTGATTATCATCCCGGCGATACTGTCGGTATTGTTTGTGGTTCATTGTCGAGTGAGTTTTCAGCGAGTGATCGAACATGGGTCTGCATTGGAGACACAGGACCGGTTGGAACAGTTGGAAGAATCGGGAGGGGTGGACAATATCCCGGCGGAACGGGCGGATATGTATGTGCATCCGGGATTCGAGGAGTTGCCAAAGCTTGGCGAGCTGGAGAATTTGAATGGGATCCCGGGGATAGGGGATGGAAAGGAGGATGAGGAAGACGAGGAGATGGGGAGAGTGGAAGGACTAGGGAAAAGTATGAGCTTTCAAGTTGAGTGAAGCGGGGGATAGCAGCTTTGACCAGGTTGAAAAGGCAGTGAGTGGGAGCACGGGTGGCGAAGTGTCAGACGAGGTTGGAGGTGGGGGTGCGAGTCGAGAGGGGATGGTTGGGACAAGTTCTGACGTTGGAAGCAAGCAGAATGTCGAGGTGGACAGGGGTAGCCATGGGATGCAGGCCGGGACGTGGAGACTGGAGAGGATGATGGGCGAGGGGCGCGTGAGGGTGCTCGTGATAGTAGCAAACATGGGACTCAGTATGACTCACAAAGGGGGAAATATTGGGGTGTTTCATGATTGAAGAATAGGTTAAGACTCACAAAAGTGACATGGCTCTAATGGAGGCGATGGTGGGATAGAAACGTGGACACGTATAGCACAGTAAGGTTACAATGGTTTGAAACGTGGCAAGGAATCAGGTAACATTAATTGAGGTACTGTAGTGTATGATTGTCAACCAAACGATGTTGACATATTTTCCGAAAAGTAGAGAACCAAACAGACAACAGCCACTTGGCCATGTGTCGCTGAGGAGCACACGCCTCCCTTCTGTAGAGTCCCCCTATTTCGGCCCTCGCCACAAGCTCCCAATTGTAGGACGGGACGTGTTTGATACACGCCAATCTCCCTCACCGTCCAAACACCAATGACTGATGCACACTGTCAACTTGAATCCCTAACCATTTCTACGCCGATTACCCATGCTAACGCTCCTCCCCTCAATAATACAAGCACACATCTCCTCTCGCTCGACGCCAGTCTCGACACTCACCCTACTCTTGCCAAATCCGTTCTCCCATGCATCCGCGACGTCGCCCCCGCCCCGCCTTTCAATTCCCCCTCTCCCTCACCCCTTTCCCCCCCAACACCTTGCATCCACGCAAGCCACCTTCGCGAATCACACTATCCGCGCCATCCCCCACACGCATCACCGTCTCACTCCCCAAACCACTCGGCGTGTCACTCACAGAAACCCGCCAACTATGCGGCAAGCCGCGCGTGGTAATCACCGCTGTGGACAGTCAAGGCGCCGCAAGCGGCCATTTACACGTCGGTGATGTCGTCGTCGGCGTGCCAGGGTTGCCATCCGACACCCTTCAAACCGTTGTGACGGCTATTCGTTCTGCGCCTGCCGATAATGTCACGCTTGTTTTGGAACGACAGGAGCATACGGAGGGGGAGTCGGGGAATGAAGGGACACTGGAGCCGGTGGCGGAGAAGAAAAGGGCGCGGGGGCCTGAGGGCGGAGTGGCTGTTGATTCGCATGATATTTATATGCATCAGGATAATGCGGTGGGAAATTTACTGGCGGTGTATTTGCGGCATCGGCGTGCCGGCGTTGTACCGGCTGCGGAGGTTGCGCGTGTGGAGTTGTTGGCAGTTGCGGCGGGGATTGTGCAGAGTTTTGGTGAGCGTGGGGGTATCGTGGGAGTCGTTGATCATTCGATTGTTGTATCGTTTGAAGCGGGCGCATGTGCCGTTGGATGCCAAGTTTTGTAATGGGGTTATGTGTGGGTTGATTGCGGCGGGAGCGGCGGAAAGGGTGCGTGAGGTGTTTGAGGAGATTGAGGGGTGAATGTGGAGTGTTTTACAACGCTGGTGAAGGCGTACAGTGTGCTTCGGAGACCGGATGATGCGTTGGAGGTGCTGGCGTGGATGAGGAGGGAGGGTGTCAAGCCGAATGTGCGGACGTACAATTCGTTGATTGCTAGTTGCGTGAGGGGAGGCAAGTTGGAGAAGGCGAGGGGTTTGTTTTCTGAAATGCTGGTGGATGAGGTGCGGCCGAACGCCGTGTCGTGGAATATTATCATTAATTGGTACGTGCAGGAGAAACGAGGGGCGAGGAGACTGCAAGGGGCTTTGAAAGCGTTTGGCGATATGAAGGCGAGTGGGGTGCAGCCGAATTTGATCACTTATACGACAATTATGAAGGCGTATGCGAAAAGCGGGCAGGTGAACAAGGCGGAGGAGGTGTTTGCCGAGATGAAGAGCCACATGGGGATGAAGTTGGACTCGAGCGTGTACAACACGCTGCTCGGAGCGTATGCGGTTAGGTTGGATTGGCGGCGATGTCTGGAGCTGTTGGACGAGATGGACGGATTTTACATCCCCGACCCGCTGTGTTTGCAGACGAGGAGCGGGAGTTGGAATAGAAACTCGGGTGTACCTGCGCATAGCGGGTCGTTTTCACGGAGACGACCGTGGTTGGCAGACACAGGCGAGGAGTGGAACGGGGAGGGGTGGGGGCTGGGTGGGAGTCGGGGTGTGCTCCAGATGCAGTAAGCTTTTCACTGGCGGTCAAGGCATGCGCCGGGGCTGGACAGCCGGAGAGAGCACGGGAGGTGTTTGATGAAATGATGGAGCGTGGGTTCTTCCCGCCGTCGCAACAGGCGGTGGTGTCATTGATGGCGGGGTATGCGAAGATGGGGATGCTAACGGAGAGTTTTGAGGTGTTGAAGAAACTGAAATCGTGGGGGTGTTTCCTGAACCGCGGGTTATGAGTGCATTGATGCATGGATGTGTGACTGCTGGGCAGGCGGAGTTGGCGTTGGCTGTTTATGCAAAGTTAAAGTCGGGGAGGTTTGAGGGTGATGTTGTTACGTACACGGTTTTATTGAAGGCGTATGGGATGATGGGGATATGGAGAAGATGTGTAATGTTCTGAAGGGGATGCAGAAGAGTGGGAATGAGAGGGTAAGGCCGAATGTGGTGACGTATAATGTGATGATTGAGTGTTCGTTGAGGGCGAATCGAGCTGATTTGGCGCTCAAGGCGTTGGATGAATTGTTGTCGGGGAAGGTGGGAAAGGGGCCGGATCGGAATACGTTTGAGGCATTGACGATGCCGATTAAAGGGGTGGAGAAGGGAAAAGGGCGGTGGAGATTGGAGAGTGGGATGTATGAGGGGTGGGGTGGGGATGGGGAAGGATTGGATATGGGTAAGGAGGAATGGTTGCAGTATTTGATGGATGTGCTGAGGAGGGTGAGGGAGGCGGGGAAAAGGCCGAATGGGGTTTTGTATGAGGCGTTGTTGATGGGATGTGAGGCTTGTGGGGAGTGGTATCTTGGACTTGGTGTGATGAAGGAGAGAAAGGCGGAGGGTTTGTTGTGGGGAAACGAGATGGAAAAGTAGTGCGAAGGTTGGAGGATATGTTTCGAGCGATGGAGGCAAAGGGGATGGCGGTCGAATGATTATAAGGGAGTGGGGGCCAAGTGGCAGTGGGACAAAGTTGTCGTTATAGTGTAAGCAATATAATTCTTACAGTAATTGAATTCATCAATTAGGAATACTGTACCAATGCATCAATGCGCCAATGTGCCAATGCGCCAATGCACCAATGACACAACAACACGACAACACAATTTCCCGCCAAGGCACCCCTTCTGATCATTCGATCAATCAATCAATCAATCACCCACCGTCCACCGCCCAGCTTTCGCTTCGTCTCACCGTCGTCATCCACGTCGCTGCCATGGCATGCACCTACCAACCACCCGCCTCCTACGCATAAATGCCAAATTTGCGCGGGCTGTCACAAATTACTTCTTCATCACCCCCTTCTCACCCCCCCTCCTTATCTTTACCTGCCATGCATTCCCGACAACTCATCCTCCGCCATCCGTGGACATCCCGGGCCACACAGGACCTTTACAAAACCCTTGCCAACCCAACCCCACCCCGCGTATACACAATCCAAAGTCCACCCGCCCCCTTCTTTAATCATTCCCCCCCCTCCGCTTTCCTCGCCGCTCTACCCACACATCGTCCCGTGACACCGTTTTACACTTCCATTCACCCTTTCCTCCTCTCCCCCTTCTCCTCAACTCTTCACCTTCATCCATACACTCTCCACTCCTCATCCCATTCCACACATTGCCCCACACCCGCTTCCCACCCGACATCTAGCACAGCCCACCACAGCCCACCGTTCAAACTACCCTGCCCAGGGGCGGGTGTGCCTCCGCCTCTCGCCCCACCCTACATTTGACTCCACCTTCTCAACCGTCACTCACTGCACACACTTTCATTCACAGTCTCTTGTTTCCATTTTACGCTGCTTGTGCTGCGTCGCGTGCTTGAAGTGTCGTGTACGATGAATGTGTGGCTCGTTTTGCTGTGTGTGCTGTGCCAAGCGGTGGTTGTGTTGGGTCGCGACCGACCGACCCGGGTCGTGGAGCTGAGCGCCGCCCCGATGGAGTTGCGCGATGTCAGGGGGGAGTTGACTTTGAAGCTGGTTCAGATCGACGGACGTGTGGCTGTTGTCGTGCGGGTGGCCGTGCCAGTTGTGTCGGGTTTGTTAAGGTTGGAGACTGTGAGGGCAGTTGATGTGGATGGTGATATTGTCAGTGGGGTTAGTTTCGGGGGGTTGTCGATGGGGGGGAGGCGGGCGTTTCCATCGTCGAGATGAGAGTGGAGTGTTTTGGCCGTTTGGGGAGTGCTGAGTTTGGAATTGAAGCTCGTGTTGACGCTACTGATGTTGTCTACGGTGCCCGCATTAGGGTGATTGTTGGTGGAATCCATGTCTTGTTTGGAGGGCGTGTTGTTTCGGGTGCGTGGAGGAAGGGTTTGGGGTTAAGGGGGTTTGATTCCTGGCTTGGAGGGGTGCAGTTGGCCTTGCGGCTGAGGCTACAAGGGTTGGCGGTGTTGCTGGTTCGCAGGCGCAGCGTCAGGTGGCGGTCCGGGTGTTGGGCAAGTATCGCGATGCTGTGGAGGAGAGCGACTGTGGGGTTTTGGGGGGGGTTGCACAGTTTGGTGATGGGGCTGATACCTTGCTGGCGAGGGGGCAGCACGATTTTAAGCTCGTCAAGGCGAAGATGAGCAAGGGATGCGGGGTCGCTGTTTCCGAAGATGGAGCGTGGTTGGTGTTGAGGTTTGTGCCTTATCGTGTGTCGGGGTATAACTTTCGCGTGCAGGTTGTATGGGATGGGGATGGAGCACAGGATTTGGCTGTAGGCCCAGGGTTCCGACCTGGGTGGACTTGAATTTGTCTTTTGATCGACAAAAGGTTCCGCCGGTCGTCGTGCGCGGGTTTGAAGCTACATTGGATGTCTTTGGGAATGAGCTTTTGAGAGTGCCAGTCGTGAATAGCTTTCAACCACCACAGCGGAGGGACTTGGGTGCTGACGATTTTTTACTTCGGCTCACTACTGAGGAAGGGGGATTTATTCTGTTGGTGCAGTCGGTAGTGAAGGAGGGGAAGAGCCTGCGAGGGAACGGGAGATTTGGTTTGTCACCCCTACTTTGGCGGACAAGCGGTCGAGGATTGTGAACGCCGAAATTTTGTACGAGATTCTCTCCGGCGGGGTCCGGAATGGGATGTTGGCAATCTTACGATGGTGTCTCCCATATCCGTGAGGGCTGAAAATGTGCAGGCTGCCGTCGTTGAACCAGGAGAGACGCTTTCCTTGCAGTTTGCTGGGGCGGAGCTCGCTTCCACGGAAAGCTGCGATCAAGACGAGCAAGCTTTCCGCAACGACCGATTCGTTGTTGTTGAACTAGAGGTACCTTTCTATGACCAAACTTCATTTTCTCAACACAAGAGATTGCAAGTAGAGGCTTTTCTCCGTGACCAATTCGAGTGGTCTTTGCCGGATGGCATCAGGCTTGTCGAGGTAATTGCAGGCAAGATATCCTTTGCTGTGCTTGTTCCGCGAAATGTGAGTCAGGTGAGATGGATAGCGATGTATCCACTTTTTTGGAGACAGTATCTGATGAAGACGCCTCGTTCGCCTTGGGGCTCCCGGGTGACGCGCTTACGAAAAATTGTAGAGTCGTGGAGCAGTTGCTTTGCGATGCCTTTCCCGCATTCGAAGTAGTTTCTCGCGGTAACATTTCTGGCTTCAGGTTGCGTTTGTTACCGCTCTGGATTGCCCTTGCATTCTTTGGGGCCGTTGCAATTGTCATCGCAGTCGTCGTCGCCATGTTCTGGAGAAACAAGGGATTAAAGTTCGCTTCTCCCGCTGGTCAATCTAGAATTGATGATTACGACCCTGATGTAGAAAGCCAAGACTCTTCCTCATTTGTCCTGCCAAGCATATTTTCCGCTCAAGCAGAGATGCAGAGTTCATGCTCCGCACGCCAGTCGGTGTATATCCGGGTGAGGACAATGACATCGCGATTGATGTGATACGGCAACACAGCCGCCCAATGCAGCACCAGTTATCTGAATATAATTCTTCAGCAGATGATGGAGTTGCCAGGTCCCACAGTCTGACGAATTCGCTATATGGATTGGTGCGATTGGTGCTGCACAGAGATCGCAAGCCTGGAGGCCCTAGAAGAAATTCAGAAGCATTTACTGAGGTTGTTTTTAGCGATGACACACCTTTGGACCGAGGAGACAGGGTGTGGGAAAGCGATTGGCCAAATGGGACGGGCCCCGATCAGGGATTGGGGTCTGAACATGTTTACGATCAGAGATACAGTGACCAAATGGAACGTGTTGCCTATTCACCTGAACGTGGCTTTCCACCCGCACACAGAGCAATGAGTTTTGTGTATCCTCGCGATGCGCCTGCGCCCCTAGGTGTCCGTGTTATGACAGGGATGGCGAGTTTAACGTTTGGACAACACTAGCCAGTGATTTCAATTTTCGCAGAGAGATCTCAGGAGATGAGGAAGTAGAAAACGCTGTGGTTGAGTACCTTGTGAAGGCGGCTATGGATCTGTCGGTGGGGACAATCACGGAAATCCGCAATCTCTGACAAGAAAAACGAAAATGGAATCAGAACTTCGTGTCATTTCAGGGACCTTGTTACTGAGAAGAAAACCGGAAATCCAAAAAGAACTCCCCCCATCGCGGCAAAGACTGTCGATGACGCTGTCATGGAGTATATCCAGGAATCGTTGAGAGAAGTGCAGGGAAGCAATTCTGTTTCCGGCAGATCGATTGACGTCGATCTCGCCGACAGCATCTTCGAGCTAATACGTGCAACAAGCGGCGAAGCACATGGAGATGAAGAGTGATTGACCAAAATCCTCTTCAACCGACCTCGCACATAGTGCTGCGGAGTTGCGTAGCAGAGCAGATACACAGAGTTCCCAACGAGCAGCAGCAATAGAACCCTGCTCGGACTTTCGTGTTCCCATCCGACATTTCCGGGTGTTCGCAGGGATGGCACCAAAAGATACAAGGCCTTTGTGGAGGAGCATCCTGACTCACAAGACATGTCAGCTTGGAACGGCATGAGAAGAATATCTCCATCGCTTCAAAAACAGGGTAACCGCTCCTTCAAATCCGCTTCGCATGCAGGTCACGGGCAGGTAACGGAGGGGAATCACTCAACGGATAACGTTGCCGAGGTTCCGTGGCATAATTCGAGTCAGGATCGGCCAGTGGTGAAATACGAAATCCCTACTCACACATCACAGGGCAGTGGGAAGGTCAGTCGAGGAGGAACGTCACGCTCAGCGCACGAAAAGGGCAACGAGCTTTATGCAAAATGGGAAGCCGTCACCTGGTACAACGGGAACTGGTCCAGTGGATCAAGAAACGCTGAACAGGCCGTTCATGGCAGTATTGAACCAAAGTCAGACAGTGTAGTAAGCCGTCCACTTTCCGATCGCGATACAAGTAGAATAGCGAGGCGTAATCCCTCGTTTTCGTTCCCGGATGCACAGTTGTTGGTGACACGAAATGCCAACTCGGCAAGGGATCAGATGCGAGGCAGCGTCCATCCGCCTGTGGAGGCTATGATCGCTGATAACGCAAATGGAGCAAGTGGGGAACAGGCGACAAAGACGGCACCGAAATGGGTGCCGGATCGACTCTAATTACCCGTGAGTTGCGATCTCAAACAGAACAACGCGCGTGTGCAGTGGCACCTTCACTCGCGACGGATCCCCGTCGGAGAAACCGTTTGACTCTGAAAGCTCGATTGAGGAAGTTTTGTAACGAGACACAAGCAGTACATTACGCTAATTGCCAGTATTAACCTTGACTAATCGCCTCTACAGTCGTGCCAACCAATAAACCACGCAAACAACAACAGCTCATGTACGGTATGTTAATAGAAATGTATGTACATGGCACGAACGCAACCCCATCGACACTTTTTAAACTCGGACCAGCACTTGCCTTGGTTGCAACTAAACAGCAGTGACTTGCGCGCAGAAATTTGAACGGCACGAACCAGCCTCCGCTCCTAATCATTCAGGCGTCCTTCTTGTTACCAATAGTAGAACCAGCACCACTCATATACCCCCTGCGCATTCTGGTACTCCCTGTGCCTCCAGGGGACGCGGCCTCCCCTCTCAACACCCTAGTATCATCATCCATGTCATCCCTCCTTCTACTAGCACCCGAGGCCCCCCTCGTCTCCTCACCCAACATAAACTCCTTACACAAGGAATGAACACCCTCGACAGCCATCCTCCCCGCATATTGGACACCATCAATCAGAGGCTTGACAGCATTCTGCACATCGCCCAAAGTGGGTAAACTAAACGACTGTTGAGCAGAAGGATCCGCTGGTGGGCCGGGTGACCCTGATTTGCATCACGGTACGCAAGCTCCTGTTCGGCAGCTAGACGACGTGCAAGCGCTGCGTCTTGCTCTTCTTGACGTTGACGATCGACGTGAGAGGCGGGGAGCACTGTGGCGGAGGCATTGCGGAGGTGAGGAGATAGTCGACGGTGCGTTCGACAGAGTTGTCGTGAGCGGTGAGGGCGGCTTGTAGCGTGGTGTTGTCGACGTCCGGAAACATGGCACGGAGAGAATCCATGGTGATGGTTGGGGTGGAGCGCGTGGAGGGTGTGTTGATAATGGATGGTGCGGTCTGGGATAAGTGAAGGGAGAATGCAGCAAGGGAGTTGGAAGAACTGTAATTATTGCAGTCATAGCAATAAGAGGCATGCGTGGCTTGAGGCAGTGTGGGGGTGGTAGGGAGCGGCACGCTACTGCATTTCTGGCGTGCTTGGAATTGAAAAGGTCCAGCGCGGTTGTAGTGAGTACAGCACTGTACAGTACTGTGCAGTAAGTACAACTTACATTACAGTAGAGCCCTTTGTCGAAATGGTTGCAGTACAGTGTAAGCTTTTCATCGGGACATGTGTCCAGCGGCTATTGGTATTAATTCAAAGTATATAAAAGCCAATCAATGGATGACACGTGCCTTTTACGCATCAAGCTCAGCAATCTGAACGTTTTGATAGTCTAGGAAAGATAATTCCCCCAGGTATGACAATTGTATCAATAACAGCGCCAGTTGCGCACTCCTGTCGAAGCTGTTCATGAGCGGTAAACATCCGATTTGATGCAGGCTGCAGCGGATAAAAAGTGTGGCCGTTATGCGCATTAACGAGCCGTTTAGAGCTGTCCAAACACCAATCATTGAAACACATTCAACAATTAATGGGTATGATAACATCGGGCATGGCATCGGACCAATAAAAACGCACACAAAACAACAGGATCACACATGATCCGTTGCTGCGCCATTTGCCAGCACTCCTCTCCCTGTTCACCATCGCCCAACAAAATAGCCCCGACCTATTGCGCTCAGCTTCGCGCCGCATATCAACCCTAAAGTTACCCCACCCATCTCCACCCGTCAACCGCACTTTGCCCGCTCCACAGTCGAACACTGCGAACAACCGTCTCAACCGCCCTCTCTTCTTCAACCAAACCACCCATACACCCTCCACTCACCAATCCCCAACTCCAGCCGTACCCCCACACAACCCCATGCCCTCCCCTTATTACTCCCATTCCTCCTCCTCCTCCTCCTCCCTTCCCTCCACCTCTCCCATCCCCCCCTCTGCTCACAACCACCCGCGAATCAGTAACCTCATGCACCGATTGGCAACGCATCTACGCCCCCTACTGGGCCGCTTTCCCCAATGTCATCGCGGCTTCTCCTCAACAACCTGTTGCGAACTGTACAACCTCATGGACATCTCGCTACGTATCTTCCAGAATCGTTAAACTGCCAAGTAACCAATGCTCAGTTTTTTAATCAACGATTTCAAACGTGGTGTCGAGGCGCTCAACAACCGGCACCGGACGATGGACAAGGCACTGCTGATGCGCCTGGAAAGCCGGAAGTGGGTGATGTGAGTGGCGGACACGGCGACGATGACGGCATTATCATCCTGGATGACGGCAGCACGCAGATCTCCACTAGTACTGGAGGCAGCGGTGGCAGTTTGGGTAGCGATCGAGACCCCTTTTCAGGTACCAGTGGTAATACCGGGGGCGCAAGTGGCGGAGAAACAGGTGCTGGGTCTGGAGGTGGTGGTACTGTGGGTGGGGGTGGTGGCACCGTGGGCGGTAGTGGTGGTACCGTGGGCGGTAGCGGTGGTGGAAATCAAGGCGGTGGGATCCGAGTTTCGTGTGACTTGTGTGTGAGGTGTCGGGACTGTTGCTCGGAATGTTGTGTGAAGGAGGTGTTCGCAGTGGGGATGGGGTGAAAAATGTGGGGGCGGGGGGGGTCGGCATTGTGGGGGAATGGATTGTTCGGTTTGTCATGTTTGTCGGGATGGGAGGGGGTGTGAACATTGTGGAGGTGGAGGTGGGGGGGGTGGTGGATGTGGTGGGTGTGTCGGGTGTCATGGATGCACGGGTGTTCCGGATGCACGGGGTGTTCCGGATGCACGGGGTGTTCCGGATGTACGGGATGTGGTGGATGTACGGGATGTGATGGATGTGGTGGTGGAAGCGGTGGGGGGGTGGAGGGGGTGATGGTGGTGGTGGGAATAGTGGGAATGGGGGGACGGGCGGAATTTAAGGCCTGTGCGAGTTGGGGCGGCGTGTTTTGGTGGCGCAAGTGGAGATTGTTGGAGGGGGGCGGAAGCGGATGAGGGAGGTGGAGGTGGGGATGTGGTGCATGTTGGTGGTGGGGTGTTTGAGGAGGTGATGGTGTGGACGCATCGGGCGGAAGGGGAGTGGGGTTTGTTTGTGGAGGTTGGGTTGAAGGATGGGAGGAGAATGGCGGCGACGGTGGGTCATATGGTGTATACGAGGGGAGGGGTTGTAAGAATGGGGGATGTTGGGTTGGGGATTTGATGAAGGGGGGGAGGGGAGTTGGGTTGAGGTTGTGGAGGTGAGACGGGAGGTTAGGAAGGGTGTGTGGAATCCACAAACGGTGGGAGGAGATATTGTTGTGGATGGAGTGTGGGTGACGAGTTATACTGGCGGTGGGGTGGGTTGGGACTGGGCATGGATTGTTGGCGCCTGTAAGGTGGTGGTGGAGGTCGGGTGGTTGGTCACAGGCTGTCGGGCTGGCGGTGGAGCGGATTGCTGTGCTTGTCGGGCACGCGGTGGAATGGTTCTCTGTTACACGTGGACAACTTGAAAGGGGGAAGATTTGCGTATAAACTGTATTGTACTGTACTGTACTGTACTGTATGGTTACAGTACAGTACAGTACAGACCGAGCTGATTGGCAAATGAACACGTGTATAGATTGGTTGCTGGTGCCAGCACCAGCTTTTCCCACAATTGCTTTACTTTAAAAAAGAGTACGTTTTCTCCAAAGTCTGGGGTACAGTGCTGTACTGCACTGTACCTTGCCATAGTGTACATAACTGTACAGTACTGTACAGTACACAACATGCCCGGTAGAAGACCTGAGACCGACCGACGCAAAATTTTTTTGGGCACTAAATATCCAGACAGCGGGGTCCGTCAACCCCCGTCTCAGCAACATTTATTGGGGGCAACCCGTCCACTCAACGTCAACGTCAACTTTGAAAGTCGCACGTCTCCTACACCACAACCACAACCACAACCACAACTATCTTTTTCTGTCTATCTCTCACTGCCCGTACCCTATTTGACGATCACCGCCGCACAGCGCACAGCCATTCTTCTCCCACCTTTCTTCATCCACCTCGTCGTCCCACCTTGACTCTCCACCTTTCACCTCATCACCCTGTCCTCTCTCTACCCTCCACCATCCCCTCGACTTCGAATGTCGCCATGCATCCCCCCCCGCTCCCCTCCCAACATTCCACCGCCGCACCCTCCTCCCCACCCCAACTTCTTCTTCTTCTCGCCCCGTCATTCTATCCCACACCACCGACCGCCTCCTCCTCGTCCATCTCGTCATCGTCATCTCCTCTACCATCTCCGTTCTTATTCTCCATCGCTCGGAAACATACACAAAACCCTCCGCATCTGGCTTATTCTCAATGCCGCCCTCATGACCGTCCGCACCTCGGGTCGTATCTTGCTTCATTCCCTCCCGCAAGATCGCTGGTTGCGTCTTAGACATGTCATGTCGTGGTTGTCTCGCGCTTTCACCGCCGTGGCTATTTCTTGGTTTGTCGTCGGTGTTTGGTATTTGAGTCAGGAGGACAACAGAGGCTTGATTTATACATTGGTCACTGTCTTTGTCGGCTTTGAACTTGCTGTCTTGGCCCTGTCCATTTTATTGGGCTTTGTTATTTTCTTGTTTGCTTTGACTCCGTTGGTCAGAGGCAATAACGCCGTGCCAGGTGCCAGCGAGGAGGATTTGGACAAGTTGAAGTTATTTCGTTATGGAGAGGACGGCGCCCCGCACGCTGAACCAACCTGTAGCATTTGTCTGTGCGATTATGAGGAGGGCGATATTTTACGAGAACTACCGTGCAAGGAGGGCAGGCATGTCTTTCATGCAGAGTGTGTCGATGAGTGGTTGATGCAGAAATTGAGTTGCCCGATTTGTCGCGATAACCCTCTCAAGAAGGGAGAGGGCGAAGAGCAGGTTTGAAGAGAGCAAACGGCACCACAATAGCCAAAGCTTGCATTGTTTGATGGCTGTGGGGATAGAATGATATGAGTCTAGTATTACACTCTTGTAGAGCTGTGTATAGTATGGCCGAGTGTCAAGAGGATTTACTCCTAGGCCTACGTGGAAGCGAGAAAACCCATCGTCTGTAATACAATGGCTCATCATAATTTTTACGTCTCGTCACGTGTTCAACGCTCGTCGGGCAGCTCCGCAGCAGTCAACAGCTGTGCAATTGACGCGGTACTTGCTCGTACCGTAGGGGACTCACGGCTTCATTCTTAAAGTGGGAGTATGCGTCGTCATCGACCCAATGACGCCCATGCGAGTAATTTTGGGTTGAATCTAGGGAAAATTCTGCCGACTGGTCAGGCATTCTTAGTGGTCACTCCATGTGGCTACATAGTATGTATTCTAGCAAGTGGGAATTCCACACACGCTTCCAAATCACACCGGCCACCCGGCTTACAAACTTAGTCGACCTCTGCGACAGACCACAGCTGCAAAGAGTGATCATAAAACGAACCTGTTAGTGCCACTTTGCCTCCCTCCCAATCCAGGCTAGGCACCCACGCAGCGCCATACGCCAAGCTTTCGTGACCTCTATACTCTGCCACCACTTGCATCCCCGCACCACCTTCCATCAACACCTTGAACCCATCGTATATTGCCGCTACCAAGATCAATCCCCCCCACTCCCATCGCCATGCCGTTTTACCCTCCACACGCCGCCACCGACATCCACCCCAAACACCTCCTTCCCCATATTTCGGACATCCCACTTCCTGACAACGTCATCATAGCCACCCGTCCACAGGCCCCACTCACCTTCTCTCCTCACACAAGTGACTCCGACATCGTCATGCAACCCCTCCCACTTCCCTCCCAGACCACCCTTCAACATTCCACACACCACAGCCCCATCATCGCCCCCAGAATACACACACCCCTCCCCCTGTCCAAACTTAAGCTCAAAGCCTCCTCCTCATGCCTCATTCCCTCCCACACCTTGTCCCATCCTCCCTCCCCCCTCTGGTACACTCCGATCCCCCCTTCTGAATTCGCTACTCCTACCATCTCATCTCTCCCGACTCCTTCCACATCTACCGCCAATGCAATTTTCCCCTCCCTTCCTTCTCTCACCATTCCCTTCTTCCATATCCCCTCCTCCCCCACCCCGATTTCTACTACCTTGTACTCCGCACAAGCAGCATATATCACCTCGCCCCCGACTTCCTCTCCGCCCCCAACTGTCACATCTAATACTCCCGGCAAATCCTTAAACCCATCGTCTGTAATACAATGGCTCATCATAATTTTTACGTCTCGTCACGTGTTCAACGCTCGTCGGGCAGCTCCGCAGCAGTCAATAGCTGTGCAATTGACGCGGTACTTGCTCGTACCGTAGGGACTCACGGCTTCATTCTTAAAGTGGGAGCATGCGTCGTCATCGACCCAATGACGCCCATGCGAGTAATTTTGGGTTGAATCTAGGGGAAAATTCTGCCGACTGGTCAGGCATTCTTAGTGGTCACTCCATGTGGCTACATAGTATGTATTCTAGCAAGTGGGAATTCCACACACGCTTCCAAATCACACCGGCCACCAGGCTTACAAACTTAGTCGACCTCTGCGACAGACCACAGCTGCAAAGAGTGATCATAAAACGAACCTGTTAGTGCCACTTTGCCTCCCTCCCAATCCAGGCTAGGCACCCACGCAGCGCCATACGCCAAGCTTTCGTGACCTCTATACTCTGCCACCACTTGCATCCCCGCACCACCTTCCATCAACACCTTGAACCCATCGTATATTGCCGCTACCAAGATCAATCCCCCCCACTCCCATCGCCATGCCGTTTTACCCTCCACACGCCGCCACCGACATCCACCCCAAACACCTCCTTCCCCATATTTCGGACATCCCACTTCCTGACAACGTCATCATAGCCACCCGTCCACAGGCCCCACTCACCTTCTCTCCTCACACAAGTGACTCCGACATCGTCATGCAACCCCTCCCACTTCCCTCCCAGACCACCCTTCAACATTCCACACACCACAGCCCCATCATCGCCCCCAGAATACACACACCCCTCCCCCTGTCCAAACTTAAGCTCAAAGCCTCCTCCTCATGCCTCATTCCCTCCCACACCTTGTCCCATCCTCCCTCCCCCCTCTGGTACACTCCGATCCCCCCTTCTGAATTCGCTACTCCTACCATCTCATCTCTCCCGACTCCTTCCACATCTACCGCCAATGCAATTTTCCCCTCCCTTCCTTCTCTCACCATTCCCTTCTTCCATATCCCCTCCTCCCCCACCCCGATTTCTACTACCTTGTACTCCGCACAAGCAGCATATATCACCTCGCCCCCGACTTCCTCTCCGCCCCCAACTGTCACATCTAATACTCCCGGCAAATCCTTGACCTCCTCTACAATCTCCATTCCAAACTGTCCATCCGCCCCTCGCCTCATACGCACCCGCACCAGCTTTCCCTCCCGCACCTGCTCTCGCGCCTCACCATGCAAGGAATATGTCCCTACTACAGCATCTTGCGACACACTATCCTCTCCCTGAACCGCCTCTCCAACGAGAGCCACGGAATCTGCCCCGAGGCCCGTATCCAACTTGGCGTGCCGGGTTGTCTGAAGCATGTAGAATGTCCGCTTATTTTGAGCGTTAATCGCAGAATTGCACCGCAGAAAAAACAAAAAGCGCACAAAATGCAGTCTGCATCGGCTTCTTTCAAAGGGCCAAAGCAAACTAAATCCCACAATTAAATCAAATTGTGGACCACCGCACAATCCAATCGATCGAGAACAACTCGCTGGAGGGCTCTGACCATGCCCTCCATGCCTCCAGTCCTTCAGTCAGGGTTTGTATTCTCATTGCCTCCGATCGTCCTGCATCCCCCCACAGACGCCAATTCAACCCGTACCAATCACCACCCGTCCAGACTCCGACCACCGCCATGCAGCGTGCCGTGTACCGTTTCCCACTCTCTCCGGCATGGACAAGCGCACCGTTCCTTTCCACGCGCAACTTGCGGAACAGTACGCCGAAACTTGCTTGCCAACAGACGGGCTACGCGGCATTGCGTTCATTGCGATCATGCGCCTCGCTGGCCCAACATTCGGACGCTCGTATCCGCATGAACGACCCTGACGCAGTGGCGGTGGTTGTGGGAGGTTCTCGTGGAATTGGTCAGGGTTTGTTGAAAGGATTGGTGGATCGGGGTTGGAAAGGGCGGATAGTTGGGACAAGCAGACATCCGGAAAAGTGGGGAGAGGGAGACGGGCTTGAGGGTAGGGTTGTCAAAGTTGGATTGGATGTGTGTGATGAGGGGAGCGTTGAGCAGGCGGCGGAGAAAGTGAGAGAGGTAGGGGGCGGTAGAGTGGATCTGGTAATAGTGACGGCAGGGGTGTTGCATGAGGAGGGAAAGATGCCCGAAACATCGCTGAGAAGGGTGAATGAGGAATTCCTGCGGAGAAACCTGGAGGTAGGTTTGGATACCGCGTTTTACTGCTCAACTGTTTTACCATGAGTGGTCTGTGCGTTATGCTAACCGGCACATGTTTCTAATTGCTCGCTGAATTTGTGTTACACTTGGATTCGGGTGCTCGTTGCGGGAATTGGGTAGGTGAATTTGATGGGCCCAGTACTGGTGGCCAAGCATCTAACGCCGATGATGGTGACAGCAAAGAAGGAAGGGCGGGTGCCGAGTATATTTGCGGCGTTGTCGGCACGGGTGGGGTCGATTTCAGATAATCATCTTGGGGGATGGCTGTCGTATCGCGCGTCAAAGGCGGGCAGAACCAGGCGATGCGGACAATCAGTATCGAGGTGGGAAGGCGCGGAATCATATGCTGTCGCTGCATCCTGGTACGGTGAAGACCGGGCTGTCGCAGCCGTTTTGGGCCGGGGTGAGGAAGGACAAGTTGTTCGAGGTGAAGTTTGCGGCGGGGAAGCTGTTGGATGTGGTGGAATCAGTGGGAATCGAGCAGAATGGGGCATTTTTGGACTATAGCGGAAAGGGGATTGAATATTGACGGGATCTAGAGAATTTTCCAAGAGTGAAGCAGATCGTAGGTAAGGATTAAAGTGTAGCCGAGGAAGGCGGTGAGGACAAAAAGAGGAACGAAGAGATCCGGTTTTGAAGAGGGGCCTTGTTGAGGTCTAGGTCGTCGTAGTCGTCGTCATCGCTACCGTTGGAGCGAAGGGACATGTAGAGGTGCGGATGAAGAGTGTGAAGCTGTGGGAGACGGAATATGTGTTGTGAACGGAATGAGGAGTGCGAAAACGGGCGGCGATGAGCGCGCGGTGGGGACAAGATGGGAGGGCAAAAAAGACGGCAGGCATCTTTAGCACTTGGTTGATAACGGGTGAGATCGCTTGGCTCCATAGACAAAGGGGAGGGGAGAGCAGCAGATGTTTCATTTACATCTGCAATTCCAGTGCTGAATGTACACGTACAGTGCGCGTCAGAAGTATAGAATCAGGGGTATCTTCCCGACCACAAAAGACTGCACCTTGAAGAGCATATCGCCTGAAAGCGCTGGCTGAGCTGAGTACACCAATGCTAGTCATATTTGCTTATAAATAAAATTAACAGAATTACATTAAAAAAACTACATTTTAAGCCCTTAAATATGGAATTAAACACATCAACACAACTTAACTGGACGTTTACTTGAACCCCGTTCGACTTCAGCATTGCGGTACAGCGTCGAATCATGGATTTGACAAGGTTCTGAAGCGTGGTCTCAGGAATACGGGACCAACAACCAATGGTACATTTAGGAGCTCCCCCACAGAATTAAACTGCCCTCGCATCCCTGTACACCTCCCTCGCAACAATGCCCCATAGGTTCTCTATGGGATTAAGATCTGATGCACGAGACGGCGATCCCAGCTAAGTTGTGTTGATGTGTTTACTTCCATATTTACGGGCTTAAAATGTAGTTTTTTATATGTAATTTGTTCATTTTATTTAAAAGCAAATGTGATTGGCATTGGTATACTCAGCTGAGCCAGGGCTTTCAGAAAATGTGCTGTTCAAGGTGCAGTCGTTTGTGTTCGGGAAGATATCCCTGATTCTATACTTCTGAGGCGCGCTGTATTTTATCTTGACCCTACTTCCTGTCAATTGATGTAATCATTTGATAGCAATTTGAAAGGACGGAAAGGAAATTCCAAATATAATCTTTTTGTGGTATGGTGCAACTTATGGTTGATCAATTGCCGATAATGAAGAGAGGGGAAAGGTTTGGGTGTTTTACTCTTGGAAGATATATCCGGTCTATCCCATGGTTTTCCAGACAACCGCAATCAACGTAATAATGAAGAGTGCAAGGTGAAACTGCGATCTGGGTACATTACTAATGTACTGTACTTGATATATAGTCTGTACAGTACTGCCCAACTGCGAAAAGAGACAGGGTGCATTCTGTACTGTACAGGATGGGAGGTTAAAGATACTGTGTGGAGCGTGCTCACGTTGAACTCCCTTAGGCCTTTTCTACATTGAGACAGCACACAGTGCATGCTATCGAGTTTGCCCTGAACGTTGTCGATTCCCCTTTTCCACATGGCACGACGCCGCTGTCCAAAGTTCCCAAAAATGGAAAACGTTTTAAGGTCGCTTTTGAAGCCACTCCAACTCTCGGACAACTCCCAATCAACCATTATTCCCCAATTTCTGTTTCCCGCATTACATCATGACCGATGCTCGTCCTACTGCTCTAGCCCTGATACAGGCACTCACTGCAATTGATGACGAGCCAGAAGAGCATGCCGCTATTGCTCTCAGTACTGGAAGCGCTGCTTTGGAACTCACTTTAATCCCGAACGAGGAACGACATGGCACAGAGGGGGAAAATTTGGCAGCACATTCGAAACGATAGTGCTTGGTTATTCAAATTCACGATGCAAGCAAGCTTGATTGCCAGCGGGTCTTGGAGATCTCTTTTTTGTATCCCTCTCAATCTGTTTTAGAGAGTAATGCGATACACACGCACAAATCTTACCCGTGCCGCAACTAACTTCCGTGCCCCTCTGCCCCCTGAGCTACGCTTATCTGCGTTTCTAATGTACTGTGGTGGCGCGACGAGCGAGGCCGTCGGGAGACAACTAGGGATTGGTCCCAGCACAGTATCGAAGGCTGTAAAATTCTTGGTCATAGTGGTGGTCGTCTGTATTGCGTTGTTGTTTGGGTTCATTATTGACAGAGGGCTGTTGTTCAGGAGATGCGGTTGGGGACTGACTAGTTGAAGATGCTTTTGGTGCATGAGACTGCAGTTTGTTCGAGATGTGTTCGTGGCTTCGTTTAAGTCTGTTGGCGGAGTGACCATGGAAGGGGACTTGGTGTAACACTAGGAGCCATTGTCTTGAGGTCTGAGCGAGTGTGTGAGGAACAAGGACATGATAAGACTAGCTTTTATAGGATGAAGTCCAGCATAATTGTCGCGATTAGATCTCAAGAGGGTCTTGGTGTTTGGGTTTGGCGCGGTTTTCGGGATGGTGCTTCTACATTGGAATGGAACTGTCTTCGTACCAGTGGAAAATTGCTATGGACAAAACTCGACATGCAACATATCTGAATACGCACGGCTCATTTTTGTCTTTTTTCCAGTGTAGAAGGGCCCTTAAGTGCTTTGACTGATACTGTAGTGCACACGTTGATTTTATCTATCTATGTTTTTAGTGAATTATTATTTGTTGATCGCATATTGGCGACTAGCGCCAATATGCTAGTTGCCAACATGCTACTATCTTTTTGAATAAATGTGAAGCCCTCCCCGCCATAACGGTGGATGAGGGCACGAGGGTTTTCTGAAGTAATAGTAGTGACATCGCTACCGCTTCAAATGGGCGCGGAGAGACGCACCCACCCCTCTATACTGACCACACAGTATCAATCACTCGCTCCATCACAGCACAAAGACCATGCGCTTCTAGATTGTACTAGTTCATCGCTCGGCTGGGGCAGCCAAAAAGGGGCGGAACATACGACAATCCGGATTCCTGAACCGTTTCGGCTGCTTTGGTGCACTAGAAATATCTCTGTTAAGGCCTCTTGTTACCGAATCACTTTTTCATAAGGATTCACGCCACAAAGTACGAGAGTCAAGTTGGCAGCCAGATACGAGCGCTTGAAACTAATCGCCTCGATTGTCGAACCTACTACCTAAATTGGGAGTGATCTTCCAGACTTTGCGTTGAATATCCTCAACATCTTCCCGTTATCAGAAGCTGCCAATTAGACGTCATCAAATACCTCACCACCATTGGAAGAAGTTGAAGCGATGCTACGTATTCTTTTTACCGGCACCTGAACGGATATTGAAAAGGTCTTTCAGGTATTTCTTTTGTTCGCATTTTTTCCGATAACTATCCTTCGGGATGTAGCAAGAGTTTATGGTTTCGGAGACATATCCGAAGATCTTACAAGTACTGTTAATCTCAGCTCGAGGGAGATTTCAAGTCCGTAAATTGTGACGCACGTTTGATTTATGGACTTATTGGACTGTTCCCTGAAGCTTTTCGCGATGGATTCGATATATATCGTAGAAGTAGGGGAACAATGACATTATCTCCAAAAGCAGCGGCAAGTGAGACCCGTGAGAGATCCTTTGGGGCTATCCCTTGTAATCAGTTGTTGAACAGCCTATTCAGCAAGGCGGCCAGACACCTGCACCTCCAGAAAATAACCCGTGCAGTAATGCACATGGTAAGCATCACACGGAACCTCGGACACTCCAGCAATAATTTGTTGCTGCCCGAACGGACGGGAGGATAATGTGATACATGAATATACAAATAGAGAAGATACTCGAAAAGCCAAAATATGTCCTTCAACATTTTAAGGATAATCGTTTCATGGGTGATCTGAACCAATCCATTGAACTCACGCTTAGTGACTACAACGTTTGATCCCGTCACCACAGGCTAAGTCCATCTCAAAGGGTGACTACTTCGTTAATATTTTGGATGGTTCAGCCCAAGCTTTTTCATTCAATAATGCCGATGATGCAATCAAATTACAAGACAAGGAAGTGATGACGGTCAAAAAAAATCACAGCAATTCCCGCCAGCTCCAAGTGTACAGCATGCTGAACACTATGAGGATAGAAAAGGTAATGGCTGAGCATGAAATGAATTCATATGCAGAGGGCTCACAAAAAGTGTGACTACAATTGGGGAGCTTACCCCCAAATTTCCGCCGCATTTACGTTTCGAGTCCCGTAAAACTGGATACCTTCGTAACGCTGTCCTTGGATTATCTTTGTCTAAGACTCCTATTATCAATATTGTGACATCTAACTATTTTTCCAATGGACTCATTACCGCATTGCGTAATACATGCGGCTAGAAGAAAGATACAAAATTGATGAAAGGACTGCGGATTCGTGATACATACGGAACACACTTTTAGTCAGCGCTACGGTCGTAATCCTAAGCATGTTCAAAAGCATCTTACGAAGAATAGTCGCTCCACTCCATCATTTGGATCACAAAATGCTCGCACAGTAGTAAGTTTGGACGCACTTTCAAAGAAAGTCGACGCCGGAATGAGTTCCACAAACGTCGCGCTCCATGGACCCCTGGACAAAGATGCAAAGCTGGAGCAATCAGCGACCAAGTTCATCAGAGAATGAAAAACGGCGAGCCGGCGGTTCAAATTGTAGCTGAAATGGTTTTGGGATTGGAGGTATAAATAGCTGGGAGTTCCTCAGATAACTAGAGCAATTCATAGGACACGGTTGAAGAGCCTGATGGTATCAGCCTTTTGAGTCTCCGACGTCTACTGCTAACGATGAGGATCATACACATGAAGAAACTGAAAAGAAATGGTACAAGAACTACTTGTCCTCCATTATACATCACCAGAACTATTCTTTCTCCAGCCATAAAACAAAAATGTCGTCAGAAGAGCAGGATTTTTAACAAGGCGGCAAGGAAAATCGCCTCAATCTCGCCGTCTGTCAAGCTACGCCAAATCGCATCGCAAAGCTCACCCGAGGCGTAAATAACCTACCTGTATTATTGAAGTAGATTGAACCGAAATATACGTTACAAGAATAGGTGAAGAACACAGAACATCCCGACTCCATGGATTCTGTGCCGATATTGGTGCACCAAAATCTGTTGTTTGCTACAAAGAGCTGCGACGCATTTTCGGATACCATACCCTCGAAGTACCGAAGCTACGGAAAAAGGCTTACGCGAGCTATTACGCTTCGCAGATAAGAGCATTGAGTCGCTAGGCCAGGTTACTGTACCACTCGCAACAACGCCTGATATCCCGCCCATTCAGGTAAATCTAGCTGTGGTTCGTGCGTATATTCCTGCACTATTGGTAATGTACGTGCTAGATCTGGAATTCTTGATTGCCGATACTGTGGCAAATAGGCTCACCAAGAGATCGAAGTTCACTCGGGCTGATGGGAGAATATAGCAATGGTTTGTACCGTTCGCCGCGCCAGGAGTACCCATTTATTCGCTTCAGTACTCCCGAAAATTTCTTTTTTCAATAGAACTCGGCTTCGGAAACTACAAAAACAGTTTCCATCCTCCTGCCCAGAATCTATTCAACCTACTTAAGAGGGCGCGACCGGAGGAGGCAACAACGGAGTCCCTTATACGTTTGAAGGATATTTCAAAAAGTTGTGATCTGTGGCAGAGGATACATAACGCTCCAACCTGCTTCCGAGTGTCCTTCTGTGCCAAGACGTTAAGTTCAACGAATGAATGTTATTAGATGTAATGAATATCGACGGCCGTCCTGTATTACTGTATTACATATTGTGGACGAAGGCACGGGATTTTCAGCCGCTTCCTTCCTGAAAGACATGTCGGCGAAAACAATACGGAAAACCATTTTGGTATGTTGGGCAGCTATCTACATAGAGCTCCCTAATCGCATGTTGGTGAACCCAGGTGCAAACATTGGCCCCCTTTTCGTGGATATAGGTGCACTCTCCAATGGAGAATTCGAAAGGATTAGTATTGAAGCGCACTCAAGTCTAGGAATCGCTGAGAGATATCACCAACCACTTCGGAGTACCTATCGCAAGATTATGGCACAAGAACCGAGTACGTAACCGGAAGTCGTCTTTTCATTGGCTGTTAAAGCTTTGAATTACACCCAGGGCCTGAGGGGGTTGTACATTCAGTACTTGTGTTTGGCGAATTCCCGAGAACTACCACCCGCTCTGAATCCACTGGAAACCTTGCCTCCCTCTTCAGCAGGTAAAAGCTCGCAAGCTCCGCAAGAAAGGAGATGGAGAAGCATATGGCTAAGATGCGTATAGTCAGAGCACTCAGATACTCAACGCCACCTTTAGCCAACGCCATTTACAATGTCGTAAACCAAATCTTGGTTTGGAGGGAGAAGACCGTGAACAGTTGCATTGGCGAATGGGTAGGGCCATTCAAAGTGATGGCGATTGAAAATTATAAGAAAATAGTCTTCATTCATGATTCCCGTAGTTGCGCAGCCCGCTCTTTTAACGTGGCAAAAGTAGAGCGGTAATACGATCTAGAATCACTTTCCAACTCGTTCTTCACAGAGCTTCTTCATCTCCTACGTAGCTTTTCAACACCGAAAGAAAGTTCAATCTATCCTACTGAATTTTCCACGCAACCTATCCCATAGCCAGATACGCTTAAATAACGATGGAAAAAAAGGGAAATGAAAAATTTACTTGACCGAGGCATGTTTAAAGTCATTCTAAAAGAGGACATCCCTCCTGATGGGAACGAGCTGCCCGGAAGTCTCGTGCTGACAACCAAATTGACTGAGGATGGCGGAACAAAATTCAAGGCTAGATACGATTGGGGGACACCGTGATCGTCTAAAACACATGATGGTCTACTCAAATTCTACTCTTCAACCGCATTCTATAAGGATACTCCTCTGTCTTCCAGCGATGAGAATTTTTCATATCTGGACATCAGATGTTCGCCAGGCCTGCCTTCAGTCAGCCGCCGCTAACACGCGAATAAAACCGCTAACACGCGAATAAAAAATAGTCTGTACAGTACTGACCAACTTCGAAAAGAGACAGGGTGCATTCTGTACTGTGCAATATGGGAAATTCAAGATACTATGTTCAGCGAGCTCGAACTGAGCTCTCCTTAGTGCTTTTACTGGTACTGCAATATAAACGTTGATTTTATTTATCTATGCTTTTTTAATGAATTATTATTTGTTGATCGCACATTGGCGACTAGCGCCAACGTGCTACGATCTGTTTTGAATAAAATGTGAAGCTATCCCGCCATAACGGTGGATGAGGGCATGATGGCTTTCTGAAGTAATAGTAGTGACATCGCTACCACTTCAAGTTGGCGCGAGGAGACGCACTAACCCCTCTCTACTAAATAAATGGTATCCATAACTCACACTGCCCGAACCCAACGACCACGCGCTTCCAGGTTGTATTTTTATCGCTCGGCTGGGCAGCCGAAAAGGGGCGGTTCATACGACAGTTGCACCGGCGTCCCTCGAGTAGCCGCCAAAAATAAATACAGTTGTCGAATCCCGGGTGGCGCGGGATTCGTCTGACTTCCGCAGCCACCGTAATGTATAAAGTTGAGCGACCGGAAGCATCTATGTCTTCCGGGTGTAAGCGCTTGCTACCCTTCCTCTGTTGCTTGCCCTCCGCTTCTGGAACCCCTCTTGTATTCGTTCCCGAACATCCTACGCATGGATACTTTTTCTACAGTCATCTCTTCTCCCTCTACCGTTCGCACGCAGTAAACGGCTATGATCTGCCCTTCCACGCTCGTCATTAAGCCTTTTCGTGACACTTTTAACGCATTCGTCTCGCTTTCCATTTTCATTCCCTCTCCGCTACCTGGGCAAGGTTGTCGTACAGAGCTTTAGCATGGTCACTGCCTATTGCAACAACTCCCTCCCGTGAAAAACATGTGCTCATTTCGTAGCGCATGCAACTGGATTTACATATTTGTTGTCCAGTGTAGGCACTGGAGCAGTACCATGTCCGAGAAAACCGGGAGTCCCATGTTTGGCGGGGCATGATAGCCCAGTGGGAGTTGGAAACCTCGGCAGCGGAGGAGGAGTCGGCTGAGAGCAAAGCGGCTCTGGGTAAATACCGGAAGGCAAGGCCGTGGACGCAACGTGGGATGTATGGGCGCTGTAACGACTTGGATTGGGATCGACCGCTCGGAAATCTAAGTGTTAGTGCAGCTTAGCCGTATCTGGGTACATAAACTGGCACACGAAACTATTCGACCGTAGTAAAAGGAAGCAGCGCTCAGCCTACCTCTCGGATTCAAACGGCTTCCACATTCCTATCCCATTTCCTCTCATCAAGTTAAGGGTCAAAGGGGCTGAGGCTGAGCTGGAGAGAGTGGCGCGAGATATTGGTTAAGAATTTTGCAAGAAAAAACGGGCCTGTCCGAGCAGATCGGACTGGTCCCCGGAGAAGCGTACTCTGGCTAATCTGAAGCAAGGGAGTACCTTATACGATGCCTGCTGTTCGCGGGATAGTTCAGCTTCCATGATGCTCGCAACGGCATATTAGTGGAGTAACGGGTGGACGAGTGAGAAGCCGTGGCCAGCCGGCTAGAAAGGGATAAATGCTTGATTCTAGGCGGTGCTAGCTAGAGCGATCCCGCGCAGGCCTTTTACAGATATTTATACAGATCGTTGAAGGCATGCGCGGCGGGAGTGGAGTGGGTGGGATCTGCGAGCATGAAGGCATGCCTCAATAGATAGGTCGATGCACATATCATGTTCATGTGTAAGCGGCCTTATTGGTCACGCTCGTTGTTAAGAAGAGAGAGAGTGCGGCTAAGGGCCGCAATTTTGGTCTTCGGGAATGCTTCTGTGAACTATTGTTGCCGATAGAGGTGCCAAGCAGTTTGAAGCCTTAGTCTGGGTACTGAGAGATATAAAATTCTTGGAGGAATATGTCTCGGACGGGAAGAGTTGTAAGAGGTCAGGACAATCGGGTCTTCTGATTGTGCACATAGAGGACAATGTATGGGTCGTAAAGGACGAAAAGGGCGAGGGCTCGAAGGAGATCGACGATAGTCTCTAGAAGTTTCAATTTGCGTACAATCTACTTCTTTTAAGCAACATACCTCTTTCTCAACTGGAATTTCGAAGAGCCGGGAACCGGGTCTGAGGGATGCCTAAAAGTAACTGTAGTCTTTTTTTAGAAAATTGTGCAAGTAAGCATGTAATCAATTGATTACCGAAATTTAATCTATTGATGACATGTGCCTTGCCGAAAATACACTATATATTGGACTAAAAGCGTAACATTCAGAATTACTACCGTACATCATGTGCGCGAATTTACATTAGCACAACTGCCAGAAATTAACGTTTGATAGTGAAGAGGTGACAGTTCTCCATAACTTTCACAGTATCAGAGCCCCCACGCAAAGTCAGTGAAGGGCATGAAAGTCCATTTCAATTGGCTCAAAGTAATAGATTTTGTGAATCAAAGAGAATTTAGGCAGGCGAAATTAAAATAGCACCAACAGATGCATTCGCACATTAACTGGAAACTGAAGCTGAAATGCATAATATATAAGTCAAACCACCTCCTAGGGCAACAGATACGTAACACAATCACAGCAACAAATTGTTAAAAATACGAAAAGTAAAGCAGCTCAATTAAACAGAAGGGGGTTAGTAATTGCTTTAAAAGAAGTGTTGTGCAATCGGCTATCATTAATTGTATGAAAAGGGACAAACTTTTATTAAAGGTTGCCCTAATGATCAAGCTGGTCATGGAAAGAACTGATTTACGAAAACATCAAGACCACACCAGCTGCACTTCGAGTCTTGGTAAGGAGAGCCTCAGGGACTGGGTGCACAATCTCTCAGTGAAAATGGATCTTAATTTAAATTCAAAAAGCTTCGAGAGGAGCAAGTTTTATTTCAATTTCGAGCATCGGATCTCTTTCAAGAATGAAATAGAACCTACTCTAACCATGGGTCATAAAGAGGCCCGGCTTGACTGGGCTCATTTACACCACAGCATACAAGATCATTGAAAGGTATTAAGTCTCCAGTGGGTCGAAAACTTTTCTAGACAGAAAAGGCGGGATCTTTTATTACTGGAACGATATCCGAAAGAATAAAATAGTCTTATTGAAAAGTAGAGTCAGGGGTGGGAGTGTAGGGATTAGGACTGCTTTTCTGCATATTGATTCTCTAAAAAGGACCTTTTGTAAGGTAAGAGAGACTTTCTGAAGAACTTCTTTACGTTCGAAAACTATACTTTGTCCCGCAATGATGATTAAATTAATTATAGGTAGAGTTTTAGGCAACAAATTGCGTCTACTTACACTCCGCACGTGCTTTTGGAGTTGTTGAGGATCAATTGAAGTCATTTTGCAGCATGATCAGCAAGGTGAACTGCCTTCTATCCTATTTTAAATCCCGGGGTCCTTGCAAGAGCAGGATGACCTGGTGATAGGTAATTTTTCACTGTTAAGAACCTAAAGGATACTGTGTTGAACAAATTGGCAAAATTGAATCCAAATCTGTGATCTTTAAGCTCTTTTGCAGCATTCAAAAGCATTAAATTCAAAAATTGGGGAAAAGAATGCTAAACAGACTTTCATATTTTTTATTTACTTAAAAGTTTCCCCGTGATCGATTAAAACATTTTGTTGCTATCCTAAATTCCTGGGTGAAAATTAATTTTTCGCAATGTTTTTTTACTCAACCAATAAGATTGATTTTTAATCATTTTAGTTTTTTAGTGATGTTTATACTGAGCTAAAAATAATTTAAATTTGCCACTCACTCAATCTACACCCTTTTAAAGTACGTGTATGTATAGATGATGCAATGCTAAATGTGCGTTTTCATGTATCACTAAATACTAAAATTAATGGATTTGATCGGGTCGTGCTTTACTTTACACTATTGATTGTTACCAAATACACTAGTGTACTTGAAGTGGTGGTAAGGGAAAAAAGGATGAGTATTGCATTACAGATCACGGAATGAATATCGGTTACTCTTGGAGCTATCGCATTTGTTTGGAAACAGGAGTTTTCCAAGCTTTTACCTCACTACGCCTTTTACGAAAAATACCAGAAAATAATCGGGAGAAGTCGGGGAAAAGCAGACTTTAGACATAATCTTGAAAGAAAGGGAGAGATCTCTGGTACAAGTAGAGCATTTGAGTTGATTGAGGATGAGTAGTTGAGCTTTTAAGTTCGATTCACGTCTAAGGCGAAGAAGTCTTTTTTCGGTATTATATACCTTATTATAGGCCTGCTACATTTTTATCGACTAAATAAATCTTATGTTGAAAATGAAAACGTGATTTACTCTAAAACACACACACAAATTAACAATTTGTAACTGATACGGCAAATTGATAGAGAAAATAGGGACTGCTTTGATTGAAATAGAAGTAGCGCAAAAACTTCTACTACAGAGGAATAAAATTATTGCACTAGTTAAGTCTATGCAGCAATACTGCGGTTATAGTTCTTCTACTTTCTGTCCCCCTCTATTTAACCTGAAATACTGTTTTTATATTCACAATTTTGAAAAACCCCTGTTGAACTGGTAGCTCTAGCTAATTCGTAGCTAAGAATTGATTAAATGAAGCAAAATTTAAGATCTTTTGAAGAAGTTGGTAGGGGTTTCTGGACTCCTGAAAAACCCGAAATCAAATAATAATGAGTTTAAAGAAGCATCACGGGAAGAGCTTTTTAAGAAGGCGTTTATCCGCAGCGTTAAAGCAATTGGAGGTCACCGAAAATGTGTTTGAGTTCGTGAAAATTGAGAGTGGCAAATTTGTCCCAAGCAAGGATTAAGCTCAGTTCTTTATCACATAATCAAACTGAAAAGCATCAGCTACTGTGTGAATTTTGGGGCTTAGAAAATGTTTCAATTCTGTCAATATAATGTGACCGTAACGGCTTACTTGTAACAGTACAAGTACTGGTGTCGTCTGGGAGCAATAAAATTTGACCAAGTTGTAAAGTAATATAGACTCAGTGTTTTGTGGATAAAAAATCAGAAATATGCTTTCAGATCGAAACGATCTTTTAAACGTTTAATATTCGATTGAGAAGCTACATTTATGTTAATCAAATGATCTATAAACTTCTTAAGCTTCAAATTAGTTAAATTAAACCTTCTTCTCAATCACTTGCACGGCCATGCCGATGGCGCAGCGAATTTAAGACTTTTAAGTTTCAACCATGCCAATATAGTCCTTAATGGTTTGGGGTTAGAATTAGAGTGGTTTATTTACAGTACTCTTAATTTTTGCACATAATTTACGTAGTTCGAACACGTGATAAATTCCCATCACTCTTTCACCCACAATTATAGTTTCATCTAGCTTTCACTCTATTTAAGCTAATCACAAATGCTTGTGAGTAATTCTATAAATTATTTGCTTCTACGCATCAGTTAGTCTTCTACGCAAGGTAGGGTTAGTCGGAGCAGATTGGAGTCAACATGCTTCTCAAGAATTGTATTGTCTCTCTCAGTAGGCTTCGCACCTAGATTTTAGGATTATTTGAATCGTCTTTGCAGTCTAGTTACTTTTATTTTGGGGTTTATCCCTAAATCAACTATGATTGCAGTAGCTTTTCTTCTTATTCTCAATTTGTTCTATATTCTGGGTTGAAAATGGCATAATTGGTGCGTCATGAAACGACCAAATACTAAAAATAAGAACATTTAGGCATTTAATACGGGATCAACGAGTGCGTTTAGCTCCATGTCTATCACTGCTGCCAAGTTTAGTTCTTTAGATTTATGTATAATTTGAACACCATAGGTGAGGTTCATGTAGAGTTTACCGGGATAAAAGGGCCTCGAGAACCATGACGTTAATAATTTCTTGCAACTAAACGAGTTATATCTTTTTGAAATTTCCATTTGGATTCGGTGATTTAATAAATTCTTACGAAATTCACTTTTTTCATTTCTCTGGAAGTGCTTCCCAGGAAATATGGCTGTTTTCGATACTACATCGATCTCATGGAGTCATAATTTTTGTAATTATAAATCATAACCTTCCCGGGAAAGAAGAACGAACGCAAATAATATAAAGATAGCTCATCATATCGACAAAGAGAGAATTACTCGCTATTTATAAGTTCAAAATTGTGGTATTGGTCACTTCTACGTAAGTACGTAAATTATTTTCCTTGCGGAAAACCAAAGGAAGAGATATGGTAGTCGGCCAACAGATAAAAAAGGCAAGAGCAACGAATATGACCAAAAAGGAAGGAAATTTAGATTATGGAAACTCATGGTGGGTAGTAAGGACTGCAAGTGTTGCAAAAAGTGATATCGAGGACGAAGGTCGAATACTAGACGGCCAAAGTCTTGGGGTTAGGTACCCTACCTGATTCGTTTGTTTGGGGATGAAACTAAGGTTACAATTAAAATTGTAGAATTGAATAGAGCTGCAGCCGGCTAACTACAAATTGTTCGGAACTCGATCGTTAAAACGGTTTATATATGATAGTCCAAGTTAGCGTGGCATCTTACGGTTTCTTAGATATTAGCCTTAAACTAGTCCAGGATGATAGCGAGAAGTTTTAATCACTTATAGCTTGTTTGGCTGGGAGAGAGTTAGTTATCATGATTGCTGGCTGACATTATTTGATAATAAAGACACACTGTAAAATTAACAGTTACGTACCCAGCATTGACAAGTTTGAGAATACATTTTTCCTTGCTTGATTGAGTACACGCGTTCCAAAAGGGACAGTATTATATTAAATAATTGTAAATATATACGCGCAATATCTGCCCAGGATACGGCAATCGAAAGCATCGAAACAGTAGAGCCAGTAGATCCTTTCGCAGAAGGCTTTAACTAAAACTGATGTCCAAGTACAAAGCGAGAAGCTGAAGATACCCTTTTTACGCACAGAAATTATTCCTCGCCATTTTTATCTCCTCGCTTTCTTTTTCTTTGTTTCTCTTGACACTTTTTTCTTTTACGCAACGAAATTTAAATTTTTTATATTCTTTCCTTTTCTCTTTTCCCCTTTTACGTGAGATTATCTCCTCCTTTGACAGTATTCTCCGTTATTTGATCTTTTCCGACTCTAAATATCTTTTTCCGTAACCAATATTTCTACGTGTGAATCTAGCCCTAACTCATCCTTTAAAAAGGTTTTTTCTCTAAGTCCCACTACAAGACAATATTTCCACCTTCTTTTTTGTTCGCTAGGAATGCACATGTAAACCTTTTGACGCTATTTTAAACTGTCGGGTGCTGCCTAAAATTTAGTCACTACCCTCAAACAACAAAATAACTTGACAATTCACACCCCATTTGGCAGCCTCCATGCAACAACTGCCTCTTTCTCGCCCCCTTTCCAAATCTCTTTATCTTCGTCCCATCATATTATCCCCTTTTTTCCTATCGGGCCGGATCGACGGAGAGGAATATCTCTGTTGCTAGGCTAAGAAGCCCCTGACGGGTACTCTTCTCGTCATCTGGTAGAGATCGAAGCACAGGAAGTGGCTGAGGTGGTGGGAATCGCGAAAAGGAAGGCGTTGATACCGGTGAGTGCTTCGAGGACTTGGTGGTCCCGGAGCTCTTCCTCAACGTAAAAGAAGAGGAAGAAAACGGCTCCGAGAGCAAAGTAGAAGAAGAGGAGTGAAACGGCTCCGAGTTCGAATATGGAGAATAGGAGTTCCTGGAGTCATTGTATGAAAAAGGGGAGGGCGTAATGTGTAACATCAGAGCTGAAGAAGCGTATTTCATGGAGTAGGTCGTCCCGCCATGTATCCAGTTGGAGGGATATTACATGAGATGTATTTCTCGCCGGGAGGGGTGCGAATAAGTCGCTCATTAATATTTGTGCGGACTGTATGAGCACTTATGATTTATTGAGGGAAGTGCTCGGTTCTGACCTAGAGGATGAATATATGGAGGAGTAGATTTATTTTGTTCTTTCGTGTTTCTTTTGCCGAATTCGCTGCGTCCACATGAAGTATTTTCCTACCATTTTGGTGCTTTTAGAGCATATCCACAGTTGACGACATCAAATGTGAAAGTGGGGTATTTTTTGATGAGTAAATCGATTTCAATGGACAGGTCAATTTTTATCAGTTGGTTATTTGCAAACTTGATGTCAGTTGGTTATTTGCAAACTTGATGTGCATTAAAGTGGCATTCCCACCGGCGGAACAAGCTTTCAATTTTGTACGAGTATTCAAGTGCTACATCTTCTAATAATATCCAGATGTAGAGCGAGAAGTGGTGGCAGGAATCTGTATGGGATGATGTCTTAGATATAGTTATGACCCTTCTAGAGGGCACAAACAGCGATGAGTACGACCCTCGACGTTGGGGTCAGTCGGTTCCCTTCAAAGCGGCAAATATAGATCACCAAGCGTTTGATGCCGACAACGGACTTTATCTTTAGTACTTCTCTAGTTCCCTAATCTTCGATGACACTACATTTGAAAGGCGGTTCCAAGTTTCCCGAGAGTTTTTTTCAGCAGATCTTTGACATAGTCACAGTACATGACGACTACTGTCGACAAATAAAGGTAGCTTGTGCTTGTAAGTTCGTTCTCGGCGCTAATCAGAAAGTGAAGGAGGCTTTCCGTATGCTTGCATAAGGCACGGCTGCTAATTGCGTTGATGAGAGATAAATTTATGGCAGAATCAACAGCGTTACAAAGTCTGTAACAATTCCCTGGATCTTTGATTGAAAATTTTGGATCTGAGTAATGGCCTGCGCCAACCGAGACGGAAGCGAATTTTAAAGTACTCTAAGGCTCGAGGATTCCCCGGAGTTTTCGGTAGCATTGATTGGAGTAAATGGGAGTGGAGAAAATGCCATGCTTCATGATATGGAGAGCACTACGGGGAGGAGGTCACACCAGTAGCTACATTGAAATCTATATACGATCACTCACTGTGGATATGACATGCCTTTTTCTACATGCTCGGGGCTTGAAATGATTTTAATGTTGTGGAGGCTTCAATGCTAATTTCAAATATTGCTGCTGGACCTTGTCCTCCTCCACTCGAATATTTCCTCGCTGATCAACATAGAAACAAGCTATAGTGACTGGCTGACGGGATATATCCAAAATGGTCTGTCCTTCCTTAAAAAATTACCTTCCTGTGAAACAAGAAGGAAGAATCCCTAGCTCGCAATCAGGAATATTCTCGCAAGGACTTGGAAAGAGCTTTCGGTGTTTTGCAAAGCAAATGGCATAAAGTCGCGCGGTCTGTTAGATTTTGGTCCAAGGAAATAATGAAATAATTAATGCAATTTTGTATTACTTCGCACAATATGATGGTTGAAGATCGGAGTTGGGAGATGTTTCATAACCTTGCGGACTAAGATGATGTACTCATTAAGATACGCAACAAATTTAAGCACGTGTGGGCTGAACTAAGGAGACTACAGGAGACTGAAACAATTATACCAGGATTATTGGCGGCTCTTTGTGAGGTACACGCATATTTGAAGGAAGGAGATGAGTACTATAATCTTAGGAGATAGGTTATGGAAAAACTCTGGGAGCACTAAGGTAACAACTAGACGAACTTTCAGTAATCCTCATCACAAAAAATAGCCCCAGTAGAAAAGCCTTCATTTTCTTCTTCTAATTCCTCACCTTCTTTGTCAGCATTGTTTGCAATTTCGTTGCTATCGTCATATGCAGCAGCATCCGACACCATTGCAAAGGATGGCTGTGCGTATTTAGCAGCTATTCTTTCTCGTAGGTCATTAATTGCCTCGGCTTGCATACTTTTGCAGTACCCTTCAGCTTCTGCAAACTCAGAAAAGTCTGGATCATTCGCAAAAGCAATATCTCATTTTGCCTTGCGAGGGAAAAATTACGCGCTTCTCGTACCTGTAGTGTTCACTCAGATATCAATATCCTCTCTGTAGAGTTCAAATTCCTCTGTGCGTCACCTTTTGCCTTTATGCGTCCCAGTGCAGAGACCAGACTTTTCGTAGAATTTTTTCCACTTTTGCTCAGTCCCCACAACAGGGTCCTCCTAGACCTGTATCCAAGAGCGAGCCAAGACGCAATCCTCATTGGGCGTGTAGTTGCTTCTTCGGACGTTGGTTCACAACGCGACAGCATCAAACTTGATATAGATCCTCCACCTTTATTTCCCCGCCAAGTCGCACCAATTCACTGTTCCATAAAATGAATGGGCAGCACTTGGATAGAACGGTTGCAAAATTGAGTGGCAAAATGGCCAAATATGCTCCACTTTTCTACCACTAGATAAAATTAAAAAGCCATTTACTTCTTTTCTTTTCATCCGTGGGAAGCAGTTAATTTTTATCAAATCATCAAGTATGATTTAATTTTCCATTTAACCATTTGAAACCTAGCCGGCAAAGATGCTCCTAATACTTTTATTGGGATTTCAGTTTGGAAAAAATTTTAGAGAAACTGAGTAAATTGCTTCCTCCATGAGAAGAAAGGCAAGTTGGGTAGTCAATCTCAAACCGAAATCTTCAATCAGCTCCCTTGCCTCTACGAGAGGTGATCGAGGCTGCACCTTTAGAGTCTTTGAATAGAATAGTCTCTCATCTTTAAAGTATACTTCTCGCCGTTGTCCGTTAACGTCTACTATAGCAATTGAGTCGCTCGCAATAGCTCTCCCCTTGGGTAGCTAGTAGTTACCTTTTCCTTTGACCCTACTTTTACCCTATCACAGCTGTCGCCATAACCAGCCGGTGACCCTCCTCGGAACAGACCTGGAAACAGTGGCCCGACGTCCATGTACTTTGCCAATTATACGCTACTAACACAGTACGATCCCATACATCAAGGCGATTCGGGCAGCCGGTAGCACGGAATATTTTTACGTAACCTTCATCAACCCTCGCACCTCTTCCTATGCCAGATAGAATAATTTTAACCAACTTACGAGCCTCAACGAAGCCTGTGCGCATCAGAAGCGGAAATGACAACGATTTATTTGCTGAATTGACGGGGAAAGCCGGCAGTTTACTGTCCCTATCTCAATGGAGGCTATCATCTGGCAGTGTGCGAAGTAGTCAAGGAGCTGCTGGGAACCGTCGCCATCTTGCGATGGAAGGGTTTTTGAAGGTGCGAGAAATTATTTTACAGCGACACTCCGCATTTCATAAACCTCCAATTCGGCTTGTTTTATTTCTTTCCACCCATCTACTTGCTGGAATAGTAAAGTTCCGTAGCGACTGCCGCAACATTTCATGTACATACACATTACCATACAAGTTGACTTGGTATCATCTCGCTTAATTTTTAGAGTAAATAAACCTCCCCTGTTTCCTCTTAGAAGAAAAAGAGGAGGTAATGAAGGTCTTGACCCCCTTTGATATTTGAATTCAAGCTGTTAGCCAGTCATGTAATTAAAAGGCTTGGATATAAACGTATTTCTGATGCATATTCGAGACATTTCAAGAAAGCCCGTTCATGGTGCTGCAATACAAACTAGAGAATTACTTCTTACGGTTTTTTCTTTCAGCTTGCTGTACCCGCTAGTTTCGCTCACATATTAGTATAAAGATAGATAGAAAGAGAAAGGGAGAGATTTTACGGGAGGGAAACAAAAGATTGGAAACCGCGTAGTTCGAACCCCTCCGTGAATTGTCCGTCGATCCACTGAGTCCGAATTTTACTTTTCATAAGTGACCGTTTAGACCGCGCAACCGGATTCAATGCATAACGGGGGTGGTAAATTACTTTCGCCTCTCACGTCGGCATCGACGGGCAGGTCTTTCGGGCCCTCGGAACTAAATGATACTGATATGAATAGTTTTCCATTGAGATTCTCGGAACCATTTATCTTTTAAAGGATGTGTTGCAAGCGACAATATTGCTACCGAATTATGGTTACGGGAACGGTAAGAGGTGAATAAGGACGGGGGGTCAAGTGGCCACAGAAGAATATGGAAAGGGCAGGGTCTATCACCTATTCTCAGGGACTAGCGAAAAAGAAATGCTTCTTAGGGAATAAATTGACTTTTAAATTCTGAACTACTTGGGTCTGCACCTGAAGTTGCCTCCCAACTTTCCTGGCCTCTCCTGGAGTAATCATTTTACTCAGCTTATATAGAATTTTTGGCTATCCCCAAAGTATCAAATAAAGATATTAAGTACAGTAAAATGCTTTCATGTGGACTACTTGTACGAGAATGATGAGGGGAAAGATAGTATCTAGGTGTACCCTTGAAGCCAAGAGCCACCGAGCTAGAATTCCATTGAAAATTAATATAGTTTCGCATAACTGAGCTTGGTATCTTCGGTCACCCTAGCTTTCAGTGTCCTCAATTACTGGAAGCTCGTCACAAAAAATTGTGCCATGAATTTTCAAGCTTACAAAATTAAAATCATAAAAATTCAAATGCAGTACCTAAATCAGGTCCTCATCCTGATATTTTTCCAGGGTACATTTTTAGTGTATATCAGATACCTCTGTCCACTGCGAGAAATTTGAAATAGATTATCGCTTGCGAGTCTAGAATCATTTCATTCGGCTTCAAAGGAACACTAACATGTTACATATAGCTGAATGGAAGCTGTATCGTGGAAGCCTCTTTGTAAACATACGTACTTGTAGGCAGTTAGAGCATCTTCAGAATCGAAATAAAATACAGCTTATAATAAAATTAAGAGTCGCTGCAGCAAAGTAAAATCCAGAAGGGTCTGCACCCTAGTCTCTTCTCCATATAGATCTGCTTGACTATTTTTTGGGAACCGCTACATCCAGTCCCCTTGAACGCATGTTTCACATGTTCGCCCTCCACAAAATGTTGCTGGAAATTTTTTCTGTATGTATCAAATTAAAATCACTTGTTTGCAAACATTGCTGTGATTTTCATTTAATTCACAAATAGAAGAGAATAGTGATCCTCTATTGCATCAATTTTTTGCCTTGATTTCTTTTATCAATGACTAGCTCTGAAATTACGGGTTGCGCTCTCAATAGTCTTCAATAAGGTGAACTATGCGGCGTTTAGATTACCCGAAACGTCTCTGTGCACAATTTGGAAATTTTATTAAATATTACCGAACGTTCATCCTTTTTACAGCAAGAATACTAATTTCTAATCTTTTCTTTCTGGGCGAAGATATTTGTACCGATAGCATTTATTTTCTATGAAGTCAACAACAATGGCATTTTGAAGGCAGTGAATCCTTTATAGACCATGTGCGCTTTCAACAGCCCGCTTTGCCAAATACTGTACATTTTGAACAACTAACTTTTTGTTGTTGTTATTTGTAGGCATTTAAGCTTTCCTTCATGTGGGCATTATTTAAAAATTGTCCGCTGGCTAAAAAGCTTGAATCCATTACTATTATTTCACTGTAGATAGGGAACGACGGATCTAATTTCGGTACATGATCATACTTCCAAATATTAAGCTACCCAAACGTTTCCCGGCTCATAAAATCTTCTTTAAAAAAACTGAGGATAAAGTAGCTTTTTCGGAATTTACCAAGCAACATGTATTGGAAATTTTTAAGTGTTATTGCATTGATTTAGTGCTTCATAATTAGCCCAATTTCAGGCAGTTTATGATTGGGACTGTCTGGTCAACTGCAGCGTTCAGTGAGAGCGCCAAATACGGGATGTATTTACTGTGAGACTTCGGAGCGCTACGAAGCGAAGCGGGTGGGCTTTGGAGTTTTAAGTGAGAGTACTGTAAGCCAAGTTGCAGTGAAGTGGAACTTACAATATATCTTGCCGCTGGGGATAATTCTGCGTCTGTACCCATGCGATTTAAAATTTTCAAAAGACTCACATGGAATTTGTGAAGCAATTGCAGAAATTTTGACGAGGTAGTTTACGGAAATATAGCACTTGAGTATTATTCAATGCAAATTCCCATCCGCACGTCACCATCCGCATCACGGCACCAGCAAAGAGAGGTCTCATAAATACTCAACTCGTGCGAAGAGTTGTAATCGTCTGCGCCTGTGGATGCTCGCCCTGCGAAACCTACTTAATCGTCTTTAAACCGAGTACATAGACATTGCACTACTGGAAAAGCTTTTTAAGCCGTATATGGCAGAGAATAGGACGAGATATAACCACATAAAGAGGGGCCAACTCATAGCCAGGACAGTAATGACGACATGTTCAGGAACATGCGCGATTATAATTTTCTGCAGTACTTTCTCTTTCTCCGTGTGAAAATATTTCGTATGGCGTCGGTAATGTGCGACCGGGCCAAAAAATTTACAATTAGCGGCATTAAGTACGCACCCAAAACCATCTTGGCGGACTTTGTAGTGCTGCAGCGCATTTCTATCCAAAACGATAGGAAGATCTAGAAAAAACTTTTTCGCAAGCACTCACCGCATCTGTCCGAGATCTTTAGGGAAACGCTTGACATCCTTGTCGATTGAAACAAAAACTTTATCACTGGACCTAATGGCCAACAATACGTAGCGTAGCCTGTAGTTGTCTTTGCGCGGAGAATAGAAGAGAAGCTTGGAGTACTATAGAACTCCTTTTGATATATTGATGGAACAGGATATTGATTTTGCGAGGCCATGCGGCAAGGCCTTCAGGATTTGATTTGCGACGGGCGCAAACATAAGCACGCACCCAAATTCCAACCGATCATGCTCGCAAATGGGATGTTCCACATGTTGACGTGCCCGGCTAGGAGCACCGACATGACAGGGAGCTGTACTGTAGATCGAAGATGAGGTATCAGCTGTCGTTGTATCTGGTAGTAGACGTAAAGAAGAACTGCATCTATATTGATAGCGGGAACAATCAGCGGGAGCTCGTGGACGTCAAATTCCAGGGCTGTGCATTAAACGCAGACATGAGAGCGTTCAAAAAGGCTACAAATGAGTAAATTATACCATTTGAGCGGATTTTCAAGGAATCGAAACGTTTTGGGCGGCGGATGACTTCTCTAAGAAACTATGCGTCCTTCAGATGCCCATAGACTCGGTGTGCCTATCGTGTATGTCGTTGCGCAACATGAGCAACTGCTTCTATCTAAAACAAACCTCACAGTACTTTGAGTGCGAGCTGCAGACGCTACAGGAGTATCTTAACTATATATAAATATATAGTTATAGTTAAATGTAAAACAACTGGCCTCAATATAAAGCTGTTCGGCGATGAGGCCAAGTCCCCAGCGGAAGCGCCCTCTCTAACGAAGCGACGGCGGCGCTGAACGGAAGGACGGGGAGCGGAAGTATTTCGCTTTAGACAGAATGATAGCAGCTAGATGCTTCTTTTTGCGCTCCCATATCGTCATTTCATTCTTCTTAGTGTATTACTCCGCCGCAGACATCTCACGGCCCTCCTTCATGTTGACCAGAAAATACTCCTTCGCGCCCAACTTCCTATAAGGTCACTTTTCCGGCTTTCCGTTTGCACGTCCTAATCATTCCTCCCTTATAGTTTCTTGTAGCGATCTTACAGTGTTTTCCACGTGATTTTTGTGGATAGTATCTTCGTCACCCTCGCATTAGAGGCACTAATCTCGAGTCATTCGCCCGTTTCTCCCATTGGAGTAACGTGTGCCTTAGCAGCCGCAACCTCCCGCAGTAGGAGGAGGTTTCCCTCGTTCTGAATTTCGACAGTCTTCCCGCACTATTTTTCGAGGAAGACGTCACTTGCAGGGACGACGGGCTCGTAGACTCCAGTTGAGGCACAGACTGCAGAAGATATGCAGAAGTCGGCACGGGAAACATCATAGTCAGCGGTGCAGGCTTCTGCGCGAATAGCAACATTGGCAGCGGAGCGGGCGTTTGTATTCCAGTAGCAGTGATGCGAACTTCAGTATCTAGTGGGCTGAAGTAGGTTTTTTGGGGATTTTATGGCGAAAAACGGGAGCGCACAGTGAGCACAGTGGTGGCGTGAGAGCAATCCCATCTGGGTTTAAGTAAATGGTGTATTGGGCACGAGCATTCTCGGTGGGAAAATTAGGCTGGAAACAGAGCTTAAGAGTAGAAAGTAGAGATTTTCCTTGCCCTCGGACATCCAAAATTTTGGCCTGAATGCAGCATTAATTTAAAATTTAATTTAAATCCAACTCCCTCAACTTGGCCCCACCAATGCATGCATGATGTCGTAGAGCTCGGATCTGACGCTACATAGCGAGCTACTGTCCAAAGGACATGAAAATTTACTCATATGAGTACAAATGGTTTTTTGAAAATACCTAGATTTTTTAATTAAAGTTGTACCTTGGTGTGCTGGATCCCTGAAAACTAACACCCCTTAACTATGAAACAAGTAGTTTCATCCCCATTCACAACAACCGCTGTGGCCTATTTGGCCTCAAGTATATAATGGAAAAATAAATAAATCGTGAGTCCGACTTCTTTTCATACCCCCCCCTACTCCGGCCATCCCATTGGCTTCTTCTCAAGGTTATTATTCTGAAGATTGACTATTCGGTAGCTCGATCACGGCAGCAGATGTCTCTATTTCATTGTATGATGCTGAGCCACCTTCAGATGGTTCCCCTGGCTTGATGTTGACAAGCTTCAAGCTCACACGCTTTGTCCGGTCCTGAATAGACCAGTCTATAGTGACCGTTGTCTGACCTCTTCCGGTATATGTTTCAATTTTGATGCTGACCACAGTTCCGTTGACGCGCTTACTTTTCCAAAGGGATCCGAATAGGCGCCTACACTCAGCCGCTGACGTAACAAGGTTGCTCGAGCGTTGACAAAGTTTTCGGGTTGTTGACGGGGGTCATTTGGTTTCGTCATTTCTGGTTAAATTTTGGGATGTTGACAAACTTGTTGTGTGATCGGTTGAACATTTGAGGTGTAAATCTTTTGCACAGTTGACTATCTAAGGGTGCTTCTAGATATACTGAAAAGCTAATGGTGTCATTCTGTAATTTTTTATATGAAATTCTGCGGTTAGAACTATGGACTCATATGAGTATATTTGGACTCATATGAGTACATGTCCTCTGGACACTAGTGTCTATTGGACCGTTGTCCTCATATGAGGACTACTTTTAGCACTTCTTTTTCAATACAAAATTTTTTTATCTCAGCGCATTTCTTCTCCCTCCGCATTAGTTCATGAGTGTAGATGGCCTATCAAAACAAACTTTTCAAGATTGTTGACCTCGGTGAAGGCTAGACCAGTTTTCACTCACCAGCTTCCGCTCTTTGCAGGAAGTTGTGAAAACGACTTCATTTTGGAAGGTAAAATAGTTCGTATTATCGTGGGGGGTTTCAGAAACGAGGGCGCATGTACAGTAAAAATTACTGTACTGTAACTAAACATAAAAAACCTTTTTTCAGTAAAAATTTCGGGCTTCCAAAACATTTTCCTTTCCAAAATGTAACGGAAATTGTCCTCATATGAGGACAAAGTGTGCCTCATATGAGGACAGTGCGTGGTCGGATACTGTAGACACTAGTATACAGTACAATCAATAGTTTTAACCGCTGTGAGGAGGCAAATGAGAGAAAGTCAACTTGAATAAAGGTGTTATTTAGCAAAGAAGTGCTAACGCAGTGCACGCTCGCGGAGCAACGTACTGTGATGTTAACACTGCAAAACTTCTTAGTAAACTCGTATCCGGGAATTGAGGGAGCGGGAAGAGAGTGAGAACGTTCGTATTAGTACTGTATCCGAGTGGCGTGCCGGAGTCGCCCAGAAGGCGGCGACAGCTCGGCGAGATTAAAGCTGTAATGTAGCGCTGTAATGCGACACATGGAGAGTCTTATAAAAGACTGCGCGCTTTAGTTGAAAAATGCATCCAACCAGAAGGCGCCAACTGGAGCTTTGCTTACATGCAAAAATCAGAAAATGCAGTAGCAAGGAGAGACTAAGATTAGTTGCGCATGCCGCTTCGAATAATGGTCACATTTCACACTTCCTCGCGCTTCAGCAGGAAGATGTCAGCAATTGCCCTGCCACGTGTTAAATAATTGTAGAATTATTTCCTGAAATTGGCATAATTTTACTAACGTAAATCATATACTGTACTTCGCTGTGTTGTACAGTAAATTGCATCTCTTGGTTTACAGTACTGGAAAACGAAGATGTCCGGTAAGGCATGCAGTACCGTGCTGACAGAAATCCACTTGCACAGTTTTTGAGTATTTTACAAAGATCTGTACTGAGCAGTACAGTAAGCAAAAATGTTTCTGAATTTTTACCAATTTTCTGTATTTATTAGATCAATTGTGTCTGTAAAGTATACAGGTCGACTTTTGTCCAAATGGTTACAGTACAGTACTGTAGTGTAGGTCCAAGAATGGTATGGTAATGACACAGATCTTTTGATCCGACATACACTGTACAGTAATGTAGCACCTTGAATCATACCTGACAAATGTTGAAAAACGCAATTTTTATTTTATCTTTTTTCTGATTTCGTATTCAACGTCCTTCATACTTTCTGCTATAAAAAGACCCAGCGCGGATCCACTCGTCGGCCAGATCTTGTCATATCGGCCATCCTTTCGAACATATCCGTTTCCGCTACGGCTGTCCAGCTACCGCATCGTCATACGACTCCACACGACTCCACTCTCTCACCACACCATGGCTTCCACAACCTCGCCCTCCACTGCTGCCCCAGCCCTGTCCTCAAAGCAGTCAACCTCTCCCACCCCTACTCACCCCACTCACATTCCCATCACTTACGATCTTCCGGCTGGAGCGCCAACTTCCTCCACGCTCGCCGCGGATGCCCTCTCGGAACAACAACAAAAACTACAGCTTCGTGCTGCTCGTTTCGGAACCTCTTCATCAAAGACCGTCAATGAGGCCGCCGTCCTAGGGCACGTCGTGCCTCGCTGCGCTCAGGCTTTACATCAGGTTTTGATCCACGTGCTGCAGAATTTGCTGATCGTCGTGCGGCGCGTATGGAAAGATTCGGTATTGTCAAAGTAGAAGGTGGAGCTGTAGAAGTGGAAAAGGATCTGGTAGAACGCCCGGTGTTGGCAGGACATTGCTTGGAAAGTAGGCGTGATGTGAGCATGGGCGAAATAGCAAGGCCAGAGGCGCTGCATGTTTCGGAGTGGACATGATGAAGACGGAGGATTTGATGGTATATTTCCGTGAGTATGGGCCTGCATGGGTGGAGTGGTTGAATGATTCAAGTTGCAATGTCGTGTTTGAGGATCAATTCACAGTGAGGAGAGCGTTGAGGGGCGTGAGTCTGGAAGAGGCGAATTTGGAGGAGGTTTCTGGTCTAGTAATGGTACATCTGCAGGGTTGGATGATCATTTTAAATGGAAGAAAGGAAGGGGCATGAGAAATGGGGACGGACTAGTGCCCGTTTGGGTCAGGCAGGCTACGACAAGAGATGTGCGACCTAAGAAACCAAACCCCAATTCAAAGTGGAGTAAGACGATGAAGGTCAAGAGAGAGGTGATGAGGAGAGGTACGAGAGACGGACGCGGAAGGAATGGCTTGCAGACCCGTGGAACCACCAGAAGTCCGGGGGGTGCTGTAAGGCCGTCAAGAGCAGGGGGGTTGGTCTAGGAGTGAGCCGAGTGAGCGCAATTGAGAAGGCTAGGAGGAAGAAGATTACGAGAGATGATTTGGATAGGGCGCTGGGATCTTGAACAAGCCGGAAGAATCTTGATGCAGTATTTAAAGGCCTAGAAAACGGTGCGGAGCATCACTGTAGTGGGCCTCAGGTGGAGAACTGCCGCCATCGAGTCATAGCGACAGCGTAAAGGAAATGAGCCTTTTTACTTCACCTCAGTCGCTTGGGCGACCGCCCCTAACCCGACCGACCACAGCGACCCTGACATCCGAGATCCCATTCGTGGCCTAGGATTCCGCCGCAGCCCTTTCCTCTTCGCCCGCCCTACGGCAGCAACAAAGGTGCACACAACACACTGGCAGACCATGCTCCGCCATCACCTCGGACTGCCCGTGTACTATGACTCTATGCCACTCAACTGCCACCACTGTGACCGCCCCTTGGAAACCCTCGGGGATCACGCCGCCGACCTCTGCTGCCCTGGTTTCGGCCGTCGTCACCCCATGACTCGCCCTGTTATGCGTTCGCGTCAAATGTTACCCGCGCCGCGGGTCTGGATCCTCGGCACGAGGTTCCGCTCCTCGTCCCAGGCACTGAGCTCCGGTCCGTCGATATCCTGGTACATCCCCCCCCAACCCCGGAAGGCAAAGCGTCGCGCCCCATTGCGTGCGACATCACAGTCGTCTTGTCGTTCAAGGCCGCCGTTCGCACCAAGGCGACCCAGGTTGCTAGTGGCGCTGCTGAAGTGGCGGCCCACGACAAGGTGGCTAAATTCTGCATGTTGTGGGGCGCGACATATTACAGACGCGGCGCACGTGGACCAAGTCGCATGAATAAGCTGCTGACAAAGCCGAGTAATCACTCCTCCCGTTGAACATCCGCTGCGGGTTACGACAGCGGCCGCTTATTCATCGATTTCCTTCGATGTCGTCGCAGACGGCGATCCAAGCGAGTCGAAGGCTAATTGCACAAAAATCCATCCCAATTTCGGTCGTCCTGGGAGGGCTTCACCAGCGATGGCTGCTACTTTGCTGGCAAGCTCCCTATTTTTTCGTATTTCCTCTGCACTGGCAAAGGCGCACGCCTCACGCGCTCCAATGGACATGAACCCCTCTTGGAATGGCGATGTTACTATGACTTTGTACGCCACCGGGAGAGGCGGCAAGGTGTTGATGTCGTCTGACCTTGGGTGCACTAGGATGTCAGCAAGCCGTGCATTCAGTCCGGGAAGTAAGTATTTAACCTCATATTGGACGCCGATTCCTGCTGCCTTGAACACCTGTCGGCCAAATACCTTCACTACGGCATTGTGCCGGTTAGTCCATCCCAGGCCATTTTTGCAAAAATCCGCTGCATGGTCACCTCGGTTGTCCATGGGCCTGTTGCACTCCGCGCACTGCAGTGGCACAGTGTCGTCAAACACGTGAACTGCCAGGTGGCGGCTTAGCATCACTGCCCACATCTTATTATAGGTTCGGCTGACCGCAGACCGATGTGCGGTGAGGAAGGCAGCAGCAGGCGTCTTCTAGTACCCCTGGCTGCAGATCCTTCGCCGAATATCAGCGTCCGAATGCAGAGCGGTGCTTGGAAACCTCTCTCATTCGTCTTCTTGCCAGAATACCTTTGCTGCCGACTTGCACCAGGCTCGATACAAAATGCTGTGTGTATTATCGAGCTTGTTTGCAAGACTGGCCGCTGTCAGTGTTTCCGGGGAACCACCTCATGTGATGAAGCTAACACCGCCGAGTGCAACAAGCGTCTTTGCAGTGAGATTTACCAAGAGCAGATGGCATAATACTAGCGGTCAAACAACGCGCCGATGACAAGCGCGGTCCGCCAGCAAGTGGCTCTTCCGTTGCGCCTCGGAGGCCTCGGATTCACCCCCGTGTTAACGCTGAATTTAGCGTCGTACGCGGCCAGCATCATCGACTCCGAACAAGTGAGATGTCCCGATGATCCTGGCGTTGCCCAGCACCTTGCACAAAGCTATGCACACGCGGATAGCCATCTCCTCGAGTTTGTCCGACAAGGTGGAAACCGGATGCGAGCATCCCCAATCCCGTCGATAAGCGACAATCTGTTTTTGTATCCTGCAATTTTATCATTGAGAAAGTTCTACATGAATTGAGGCGAACCAATCGGGGCGCCGAGGAGGTCAATGCCGTGGTTAGAGAAGCCCTCGTTTGGGAAGCGGTGCAGTAGGGGTGTCTCAGTGGTAGGTTGGGGCGGCTGGAATAGGCGTGTCTTCGCCGGGTTCAAATACAGGCCATGATCAGGTCCCTTCGAACGCAGGATCTTGACTGCCTTGTCGAGCTCAGTGTGTTTGCCGATAAGGTTGCAGTCATCCGCATACCACCTGTGTAGATGGAGTTGTGGCTGATCAGAAATTTCTCTTGCCAACGGATGTATGACAAGGGAGAACATCAACATGCTTCCTGGGTCCCTTCATTGCATCCCTCCTTGGCTATGGATGTCTTGTGTGGATGCCGCAGGCAAGATTAGCGACGGCATTTGACGAGCATACACCATGTTCAGAAAGCGGCATAACGACGGTACTTTGGTCGGCAGGAGGGTCTATCATTTTCTATCTCGAGAAGGGTTGAACGCTTTATGCGCATCCACTGAAACGAGCGCGTAGTCCTCATCTTCTCCTTTGCTGACGACCAGTCCACGGTGCACTCCGTGGGGCGAGGTATTCCCTCGTGTCTTCCAATGCCTGGGGTAGGAGCACTTTTGTCACCAGTCGCCGCAAGGCTGTCCCAATTGCAATGGGGCGTATCTTGCCTTGCCGAGGTTGGATAGGCAGCAGCGTCGCAGAGGAGATGAGGGGGATTTTCTCATTTGGGAGGTCTCCATGAGCTAGTTTCGTCACAACAGCCATTACTACCGAGATACCCGTCACCCCAGCTTCAGGGCTCACCCGTGTGTTGGCCAGCAGCTGCAGGAGGCGCGGTGACATTCTGTCAGGGCCAGGTGCGGAGTTAAAGTTCAGGCGTCGGACCGCGCGTAGAACCGATTCCCCCGAAATATCCATCGGGAGCGGCAAGTCTCTCGCTTCTATGGGTCTCACCGGAGACTGCGGTGCTGGGTGCAGTTTTCGCATGCTTTCGATAACTTGCCGTTCGCGCACGTCAGCAATGTGTGACTGGTTCAGGGTGCGCATTGCACGCCAAATTGCGCATCTGCTGCAAGATGGGCTGCCCTGCGGGATTTCGCGTCGCGCATTGCGTCGTTGTGTAGAGGAAGTGGTCGGACCACTCGTTGTTCTTTCTTGAAGTGTGCTTGGATCGCCTCAGTCCACAAATCGGCCCATTCACCTGCAGAAGCGAGGCGTATTCGCTCGCGGAGTGCTTGGCTGTGTCTTGTCTTGGATTGCTACCCAGCTTCCCCCCGTATTCACCGTCGTAAGACTGCGGTGGGAAGTAGGTGTATCCGGAGGAAGGCAGAGTGGAAAAAATCAAGATTGCGTGCATTGGCTGCGGCACGAAAAAGTGAGATGAGTAAGATGGCGAGGCTATGCCAGCAGGTCCCGGGGATGCGGTCAAAGATGTTGGAAGGCCGCAGCGGGCTGTGTAGCGCATCATGTGCTGACGGAAGGAGGACATTCAACGGGGAGCGTTCTTGGTTGTGGGTGGGCATACTAGCAGCGGTGTAGGGGAAAAGCGAAGCTGGAGGGGGGACTAGTTGCGGGATGCCCTAGTTCCCTTGTCTCCTGCAGTAGGACCACGGTAGAGCCTTGTCTTCTTTGTTTGAATGTCCAGCATGCGTTAGGAAGGGGCGCGGGTGCGGTTTGTACGCTGTTGTGTCGTCGTCGCCGTGGTAGAGGGGTTCCCGAGACGATTAGAGTGGGTGTCCTTTGGCCGTGGGGCGACAGATCTCTTCGGTTGTGACGCGATCCTGGTGACTGTCTTGGCGGGCATTGGGTCTGCAGTTGTCTGGAGCTTGGAGGTTTTTCCTGTCACGGGTGGCATGGCATCCTGAGGTTCCTCTGAGGGTGCATCATTTTCTTGGTGGTCGGGTTTGGTGTGTGGGGCCGTATCAATTTTAGTCGCAGTGGGAATTTCAGTTCCGGAAGTAGTGTCCGTGGATGCTTCAGCGTCTGAGTCAATCTTTGGGGAAGCGCGGTTTTCGCATCCCGCGTAGAACTTCACGATGAAGTTTTCTACAAGGGCATCCCCTCTTGAGAGGGCTGCTGCTGCGTCAAAGAGGCGGGTGGTTGCTCCCATTAGGACTTTCCTGTTTTCCCGTGAGATATCTGATGACACAGTTTTGAGCTTTTCAAAGCGCAACTGATACGCTGGTAGATGCATGTGCGAATAGTAGCGTCAGAGGTGTGGCATTTCCTGGCTACACGTGGTACAAACTCTTCGATAAATAATGGCAAATTTATCTTCTGCCCTATGTACGAAATTTTCAACATCTCTCTAGCTGATTTCCGTACGTGTTTCTTTACGTGTCGTACGTGTACAAGAGAACAACTGAAGAAAAACGTACCGCGTAATCCCTCTAAGGTCCGACTAATGGCTCACAAGTTGGCTCAGCCATGCCAAAAAATCCATGTCATTATTCGCAACGATACAACAAGAAAAATTAGGATGGAAAACGGTTTCAACTCTCCTTGTCACATAACACGTTACTCGAGCTGTTGGGGATTGCCAGATTGAGGTCCATGTCCTTGTCCGGTACGGAACTCAGGCCCGCGGACGTACTGGTCCACCCTCGGACAGCGGATCAGCGGTGCGGAATGTGCTCCCCACCGCTGATCCGCCCCGCCCCACCGCCTTCGAAATCCCGGTGGTCTCGTCATTCAAAAGTACCGCTACAGCAAAGGCCACCCATCTGCCGATGCCGGGATAAACTCATGGTCCCCTCTAACGGCCCAGGCCGCGACCCTGGCTCTGATTTCCGCCCCGCTTCCTTCGACACCCTCGGTGCACCCGCTTCCGGGACCACCTAAATGCTGGATGAGTTATCCCTCGTATAGCTTGCCGAAACCACATTTCCGACGGTGTGATTCGTTGGCGCATTTACCAGCGCCTCAGAAATGTCATGTGGTCGTTCATAGCGATGTCAATTATGTCTCGTATCACACTGTACGTAGCCGGCGTGGAACATCCGGTTAGCTCTTAGCCGGGTTGTCGGACCAGTCAGTGTACCGTACAGACACAGTTTGAACTAAGGGCATTACGTAGAAATGAGACCACGAGCGCCTTGTAGAGCACGGTCTGGGATTACACAGAGGATTGTTAGGCTGGCGTCGGGTCAAGGCCCCGACAATTAACGGAGATGGCAACGTCTTTGCTGACGATGGCAGACGCAACGGAAGGCTTCCCCACCTGCCAGCGAGGAAGTTCGTGACTTGTTACACATTTTGTAGTACAAGACTTGTACAGAAAGAAATAGTCAGAACCTTGTGCTGTATTGCGTCTATTTTTGTCGAAATAGACCTTTAATGCTGCAGAGGCGCAGAACAAGTTTCATTCCGTGCTCTGAAACTACTGCTGCACGAAAGAGTTACAGAATAGTCCCATTTTGCTTCACTTTATAACAGATCTTTCAGCCCAGGTCTGGTATCGCCGCCGCCCTCCTCGCTCGCATGCCGTCTCTAGGCGAGGGTTGGTCTTCAACACCAGCAACTTGTGATCCCTAGCTAGCTAGCATGATTCCGTAATGCCAACCGGGGGGTGTACGCAATAGAATAAAATTCATTCCTCTGTGTTCCCACGGACATCAGAAATTCTTTAATCTTTCCCGCCGCGTATCCGCCTAGTTGCCCACCCCACCCCGGTATGTTCGCATGCCTCTTTCCCAATATATAAAGATTGCGTTTTTGCTAATTTTTGTGCACAAGCAATAGAGTTCTACTGTGCACTTGCGGGTCTGTGCACCAAGGTGGATAATGGTTCAGATGTGCCTCTAAGTAATGAGTAAATATCTCTCTCATCATCTAAAACAAGGCTAAGAGATTAATTAGTACTGTCGGACCGGTCTGTAAAGTAGGCAATGTTAATTGGCACAAGCTGTTGGGTACCTTCATTCTCCCCAAGGAGGTCCTCGTTCCTCAATCTTTATAGACTCTATGTACTGCTTCCATAGTGTGATCTCAGACTTCCCCAAATGCATTGTGCAATTCGCAGTCTACCATATTAATGAAGATGCAAGAATAGGTGCACCTTCTTGCATTCATCTCACCATGATTTGCGTCGTCCCTTGCGCTGCATCGATGTAATGAAAAGCCGGCAGGCGTGAGATCTCATCTACACTTACCTGATGTGTACACGAGTGGAAGCTGTAATATAAGTATCCAAAAACAGTACAGTGGAATACGGATTTACTTTGCAGGAGCCAATCTACTCGATGCTCAAGTTTTCTAATTAAAGGGACTCCCTGCAAGAGTGAGTATAATTCTGTGGAGAGGATTCGTCACACTAAAACAGTTGAAGGGGCCAAAGTTCACGGGAGCTATTCCGATGCGGGACCAAGCAGAAAATCTTCAAGCCTCCGAGGGATGGGCAATTTCGCAGCGAGAAAAGATGCGAAGTCCCGAAAGCGATGCGTTTAGGGTGGACGTGCATGATTCCTAGTGATCGATGCGACAGGGAGCCGGAATTATCCAAAAGGAATGGCACGAAAATCCATTATAGTTAAAACGACGCATCATAATCACTTGGGATTCCGAGATAATCATGCTCAGTCCGGCGGAATGTCCGGAGCTAGCTGGGATCAGCGATGTCATCAGTACCAAAGAACTTGCAGGCTACAATTCAGATGGAACGGAGGTATAAGGGGAGCAACATTAATGTTACAAGTGGTAGGCCGGACCCATGAGAGCACTCCGTGGAGAAGGCGGGAGCTGTACGAGGATGTCAGCGAGGTAACAGTTAGTGCCAGGCATCAGCGGAGGAAACCCGTCGTGACTTGCGAGACTAGCCGGTTAACAGACATGCATGGTGAACAGATTGCGGGAGCTTTTGCATCCATGAAAAAAACCATGGCCAGACTTATACATAGCGGTACGGTTGCTTCGAGATCCTATAGAAAATCTGCAGTTATGGTAGGGAACGAGGGTAGCCGATTCCTTCTAGACCGGTAGGGTAAAGTTGAAGTGTCGTCGTCACGGTATTGAGCAGACATCATTTTGTACTAGGGAGGTGGTTCATGGGCGGTCGCTGGGGAACGCAGCTGCATCGGCGGCGAAGAGGGAGTTCCAGTGGGCTTAGGTCCTCAGGATGTGACAGTTCAAGAGATTGGACGAAGTCAAAGGACTGGATATCATGCTCACAGTATGTAGATAAGCTTACAATGATTGACTGCAATCTGCTGCAGCGAAAGCCGGTTTACTTCATGCCGTATTGGTGATGCAAAAACACGAAATTAACTTGAACTTAAGAGAACTACGTAGTCCCGTAAGGGAAAAAGAGGAAAAGGCGTTTACCTACAACCAGTTCATAGCGTTTCTACTTCTACCTTAAAGTCTTCAATCACACTCGAATTTCCCAATGCCCCTGTTCCATCAAGCGACGCAAATTCGACATCACCTGCACTTGCTGAGATAATTTGAACAAAGGCTCCGTTCGTTAATTGCACCAAAGCAACCCTAACAAATGCAAAGACAGTTCGGGGGACGAAGCTGGTACCAGTGACACTTGCCGAGCCCGAAATTCTGACTGCGGTAATTGGTTGTGACTCCAAAACCTGCTTTGCGCCAGATGCTAATTCGTCGAATTCTGGTACAGCAGCGGCTATGGTTTCTTGGTCGGCTGTAGTAACGTTCGTGTTAAGATTCGCCCCGAGCAGTTCTAGAAAGGGGATATTCAGGCCTCCTTCATAGGCTCCGGTCAGCATCACGAATGGAATTATCAACTGAGGGGGAAGGGCATCCCGAAATGGTTCATCATTCTGTACGAGGTCAGTAGCAAGAATACCTCTAACGGTGATTGAAAAACTAAAGGTAGCTGTGACGCCAATTTGGACAGAAACACCAACTCCAGCTGAACGAATAAAGCCAGGTGCACTGCTGATAATCGGAAAAAGTGGGCTCCGGGTTGGCTCAGCAGGTGCAAATTCGGGAGACGGTGCCATCCTCATGCTGTTTTCAAGTACCACACCTTCCGCGACACGAAAAGGTACGCCGACTGCGGGCGCATTATTTCCTGGTCCTATTTTGCTGGGAATGATTGTTCCATGCGCAAAAGGGTCTGCTATCATGCATATTGAGACCAAGGAGAGGAAGAGAGCAGGGATAATCGACATGTTCACTGTTGCGGGCCTGGGGAAAGCGAAATTTAGATCAAAGGTAGTTGTTGACTGTATTCGGTTGGGGATGCGGGAGAGAATTGGCAGATCTAGATATGTGCAGCTGATCAATACTAGCTAGGTGATAACAAGAGTTATATAGATAGTGCCATAAGGCAAAAATGTTATGGGCCCCTGTACATGCTGCAGTGGCATATATCTATAGAGGAACCAAAGATAACAAAGCGGGAAATGCCGGTAGAACATGAAATGTCACAAAATCATGGGTGAGACGATGCCATAAAGTTGCAGTTCCTCAATCATATCATGCTTGTTCCGAAGAAATAGTTGAACGTCGGGTATGTGCTAGGGTAATAGTAGGCTGTACGAGTAAGTAGTGGTTGTGAAGAGTCTGAGGGACAAACTAGGTCTTCCAAGAACATCTGATTATCACGGCCAAGTTGCTAACTGAAACATGACAATGACTTACGATGCATTTCTAATGAAGAGATTGAGTTGCGAGAGAAATATGCGCTATCCTCCACATCTGGAAGTTAGCAGCTGGAAGGCAAGTAAAACGTCACAGTACTGTACGAATCAAAGAGCGGGGAGAGGCCTAAAGTTTCAGACTGCTGACAATGATGTTCAGGCAGAATATGTTCGGGCTTTAAAATCCTCGACATTTGAACAAATATAAGCGGGGCGCCACACACATGTGTGCTGTCCATTATGTAATTACTGTCGAGAATGTTCTACATTCTGTCTGTACACAGCTGTTAATTGGTTAGGTCATTCGTGTTTTTAAAACTAGTGTTGCAGTAATGAGTAAATAAATATGTACAGTATATCTTTCTATATCTCAATTATGCCCATTAGGAATAGGCTTAATTGGAGTATTTCAAGATGCCTTTATTGGGAGAATGAGGATTATTGAACTTGAGACGTTTTAATAACCAATTCGGATGTATGGACGCCGTTCCAACCAACGGTCGATGGCTATATTTTTTAGTACTGTGCGGATTGTACAGTATGACTTTTCTACATCATCGATCCTTTTATTGTTTCTTCCATTCTGAGGATGAACAAACAGGTACCGGGAAACCTAATGAGCACAATTTGGCATGATAAGGGCGTGGATAAGATAATACGGTGTGGTACATGATGCAAGAACGAGCGTGACGCTTACGCGTAATGGAGACGTGTGTTTTGGTGTCAATAGGGCCGGTCGCGAGATATCGTTTGAGAACAGGACGCGAAATTTGACTGAACAGGGACATGACAGGTGCCAGGATGTCATCCGTTGTACAACTGCAAAATGCCAGGACTGAACTTCCATTGATATGGTGTGACGGGGACCGCAAAGACCCAGAGTACACATTTCTCTATACCGACAAGGCACTGCTAAATGGGAAAAATGTACTTTTTCCATCCGAGAACGATGATTTGCTGAAATGGAAAAATTGAAAATGATAAACAAGTGAAACAGGGAAGGTGTGCACGAAAGAAATAATGATGTGTATGTCCCTGTTGGCAGTTCGAACCATCTTCAATTTAATTTTTGCTGAAAGCGGTAATGAGCGTTGACCTAACCTCTCAAATCCTCTCTAGCCGCCGGGAGTCTAAACCAGTGTTGTAACTAGTGCAGTAGACTAAAAGGTTTCTCCTTGATACAATTGTAGAGACCGAAACCAGACTTCAAATGGACGTGCATATGGGGCTAAAACACTACCTTAAGACCATGAAGATCAAACATTTCATTGTGATCTCCTTATCAAACGCATGTTCTGTACTGTACACCTGCCGATTTTATTATTTTAAGGGCATTATTTTCAGTACAGCTTAATACTGTTCTATGGACGATATATCCCACATTGGATTGGTGGACCATTCGGCAGTGCAGTTGGGTAATTACACAGTCCATAAATCAAAAGCGGTTATGTGAGATAAGCAATGAGTAAAGATCATTTCTCTCCAGTTCAGGGTGAATGACAAGGATTGGCTATGAAAGAGCATCATGCTCTCATCCATAATAGAGAGGTTCTTTGAAGGGGGGAAGCATGTCAAAGAAACTCAGCTGTAGTGTCCACTCCGTCCCTTTTTGATTTCGGCACACCTGTTTTAGTCGATTGTGGTTGTCTGGAAAACTTTAGGATAGATCGAATACGATAGATCGAATATATCTTCCAACAGTAAAACCACCCAAAACTTTCCCCCTCTTTGATTCGCAGTTCTCATGCCTAGCTTCACCTTTCAGCGCGATGAAGTGCTAACTTGGCAAAGTAATTTTCTTCTTTCCCTGTGATTGGCCTCTGAAATGCTACTGCAACCTCAGTGCCAGAATCAGGTGAACAAGGATAGATACATGAATAAGGCAAAATGAGGTCGCGAACAGCGGGCTTACTATTGCTGACTAATGCTTCTCTCCTGTTTGTTAGAATAATGGCAAACAGTTGAGAGAAACAAGGCCGTATAGGGGATTGCGGTGCAATACACTAAAATTGCAATATGCAGTGAAATCATTTCATTAGTCCGTATTGACGCTTTAAAGAGTTTCAAGGGTTTCAAACAAACAGGTATCAAAATGCTCAAAGATTTTCTCAAATTTCACTCCTTAAGTGCGGAACCACACAAGACTCCAGCTCCACTAGCACTACTGATATTGTACGACCAAGCATCAGTGCTTACGTCAACAGTCCAACAAATGAAGGGGTTTTGGAACTTCGATCAAGTAATCTGAAACCATGCAGTTATATACCGGTTTAGAGAGCGCTGCAGGCTTAAAATGCATACAGACCAGTGTTTTCCGAGGGGATTCTCATCCATTCACATATCGGAACTTCAGCAGACATGATTAATGAAAATCGATTTAATTGTTAGACGATCATGTGTGAGACGACGTTTGTTTACTAGTACAGTACAGCGCATAAAAGCCTTGAAATCGTCGGTTGCTATGGCCATCATCTCCCGGACTTTGCTGCGCGTGATCGACGTGGCTCATCCAGTTAGTACTTAGCTGATTGATTGGTCTGCAAGTATTGAATGACCATACAGCATTTATCTCTACTTCACATTCGAGAGGAAATTTTTCATTCTATAGAAGCCAACAGAGAAGATGATACTTTGCTCGCGAGAAAGAAACGAGGAAAATTTTCTTATTGATCTTTTCCTATTTTTCATTCGGAACGAACGACTAACTATGACTTAACACCGAGACTTCATTGCTATCTATCTGAAGGAATTAACATATACCTTCTTATCCGGAAGGAGATAAACAGTTATCGTTTTATCTGGCACATTAAAAAATCTGCCACAAAGTATTTTTTGCATGAAAAGATCAAACACACGAAAGGTATCCTATAGTCGAACGGAAAATTGTCCAGCCGTTTTCAAAAACTAGCGAATCCGAAACAGGTACATAATTGCCCTTAGAGAGTAAGAGTCGATTGAGGCGTTCTGGAAAAGAAATATTTTCTCAGATATCGTTAATTCGAAGATTTTTCTATGGTTTAATTATTTTCTCATTATTGAAATGCTTCATTAGAGTTCAATATGCACTTAAGTACTAAAAGAGATTATAGAAATAATAAAGCACTCAGGAGAGGGATCAAAATCTCTTGATGTCTCCCAACAGGGCTATTCTCTTATTTAGATCTCAACCAGAACAACTTTTATGTAAATAATACCATACCATAATTGTAATCTAAACTACTAGGAAAATTCATTACTTTACTGTGGGATAAAATCCCGCTCGCGGTAATTGGTAGAGAGATCACCAAAAGCGTCGGTAGCGCAGGTTTGTAACCGTAGATACCGAAGTACGACCGGGCTCAACGTAGAGAACGCAGGGGAAAAAGGAAGGGCGGCAAAACCCCAGGGTGGAGGGGAATCCGTCTTAGACGCGCGTCCGAGCGGTAAAATGTGGGAACGACCGAAAATGAGAGCGGTGAGATGGAAATCTACGCGTGAACGATGACTAATTGAGAACTGTTTACCGTGAAGGAATGGTTCACAGGTAAAAGTGCCCTGCCTTTAATGTTGGCGAGTGGGGTCGGCGACGGACTTATATACAGGCCGACTCCGGGTTTGGGGCCCCAGATTATTATCTTCAGTAAGCTAATAAATATCTACCTAATTAAAGTTAGCTAAATTACACAGTTAAATACACTTATTAGTAATCCCCGGCAATCCGGAAAACACCTGACCACGTCCCAGTCACGTAACCGAAAACGGTCATCACGCGCTGACCTCTTTTTGATTATACTAAATTTATTTAGGGAAAGTTTTTCCTTTCACGAAATGGTATATCAAATATTATATTTCATTGCGATCAAAAAGGATGAAATTTGCCACATAATTTGTCTCTAATGAGTAAGTATGAGTTCAAAGAGAAATGCTACCCTTTAAGAAAAAATTCTCATAATTATGGCAGCCCTATTCTTTAATTTTCATTGTTTTAATTCGCATAGTTCAAGGGATCTTAATATGGTTCAATTAGATTTTCATTTCTTAAGTTTTGGGAAAATTTCGGTGTTTCAACAATAATATCCCTGGCAGCATTTGGTGTTAAACCAACCACACATTTTCAACGGAATCATTGAGGAATTTTTATCCTTTGCAATGGGCCAGAAAAATTCTCATCGACCCCCGACGGTACCATAATATTGAAACCAAGGAATCAGAAGAGGTTGCCAAAACGGCGAGTAATGTTGATCAAAACTCGTGAGAAACATCACAGCCGCGATCTTCCAAATAATAACTACACATAACAACTATTCTTCGCCATTGAAACCCTCAAGAGACACAATTAAATCTAAGGAAGGGAATAGTATGGATCCAATCGAGCTATTACGAACTGTGAAGCAATCAAGTCTCATTTAAGTACAAGGATGAAAATAACTCTGTTGCAGCCAATAAAAAGGCAAAGTAATCTTTATTTTCAGAAAAATTCAGTAGTTACTGATTCGGAAAAAATGTAGCAACTCATCTGTTCTCGTCCGACCGTTAAACTTCAAAACGAGTGTTCCAGAGCCATTTCCAAAAGATATCAAATATTTGCACATGCAATATGGAGATTATTTCCTAAAGCACTTCCGGAGAACCTTGTTTCAAAGCTAAAATATGATTTCAAAATCGATTTGGAAAAAGATGCAGGAACACAGAGGAAGGTTCTATATAGATTTTCGAAAGGGGAAATGATAGATCTTTGTAAACAGCTAGCCGAGATACTGGAGAATAGCTTTATCAGACCAACCAAAAGCCAATGGGGAGCGTCAATACTCCTTGTGAAGAGATGGGACAATTGTTTTTAGATTTGTGTGAATTTTAGAGCACTTTATGGGCTTAGTGTAAAACGAAATACCCCATACCTCGCATTGTTGATATCATTGATCAACCGAGCCAATTAATTCTCTAAAATAGACCTCAGGATGGGTTACCATCAGATCAGACTGGAGGAATCTTTAATCCAGCCCGCATAACTTCGAACCAGATAAGTATACTTTGAATCTTCCTTACTGCCGTTTAGATTTACCAACGTCCCAGAAAATTTTATTCACATCAGTCAAGACATATTTAAGTATCTCCCGGATTTATTCGTTACAGTTGATCTAGATGACATTATCACATTCAGTAAGACGTGAAAAGAACATATAGAACACGTTGCTGCAGTACTGGAGATTCTTATAACGGAGAATCCGCTCAATAATTTTTCAGAATGTGTTTTCGGTCTTAAAGAAATGGGGTACTTTGGACATTTAATCTGTCAAGAGGGAACTGCTGTTGATCCTAATCAGATAAATGCAGTCATGTTATGTCTTCCAGACAATTGCAGCATAGAAATTTTGTAATGATGTTCAGTGCTGCCAGTATCACTGACGGTTGACACAGGAGATTTCATAAACGCTTTTTTAATAACTTTAGGAATGCTTTCCAACAATAATTTTAAATTAATTACTGTTTGCTTACAGTCTACCTCTGCTGTCGTTAAGTATATTTCTGTATTCTCCGGAGTCTATACCCAGGCCTGTTGAACAGAAGCATGAACCAACAGTTCAGCTGACGGTTACCTTTGGAGCGCTCAAATCCTCAAAGTAAATAAACAGGACCTTCCCTTGCTTCTTCAATAGGAGTACCAAATCATGTTTCATCGTTTCTTGAAGGATTTTGCTCACGCTGATGCTGTTAGAAAATCGGGTAAAAAGGTTTCTAGGAACTTAAGATACTCTTAAAACGCTGATCGTTCAGTTTGCGGTATCTGAGTTCCCTTTAAGGGCATAGAATAGCCATCCGTGTAGTTTGGTTCATTGGTTACCCTTTTTGCAGCCCTTAGATCCAATCCATCGACATTCCCTTCAGTTTAGGTGTTGATCCCGAGCGGCTTTACCGTTTAGCGAAGATTATAGAGGCCGTATAATGGGATGGTGAAAATGACTCCACAAACACAACCGAAGGTAATAGTAGCATCTTTTGTATCATTTTCATTACTTCACTGGGTCATGTAGGGATACTGAAGGCGTGATAGAGTCCGTTGAGGAAATCAAGATTGAATCTGCCACAAATAGCAGGCATTACAAATCCTTTACAACGGAAGGAACATGAGTGCAACTTAGTCTTTGATGGCGGTAGTTCCATTCATCTTCTTAAGCCGATCGTCATTTAGGCGAAACTGTTGGCGTGAAAATTTAACTGAGAGTTACGAGTTATGTCTGGAGTCCATATTTTCGTAAGACGCAAGGGGTGCGTTGACGTGCTGTCGTGCATGCAACCGCAGCGGGTTTCATCGCGCAGTATAAGGTAGTGTGAAGCTGGTCAAATGGTGTAGGTAATTGGAAACGAAGAAGTGGATAGTTTCTAGAGTGCGGAAGATGAGAGAAGTCCAAGACGATAACCTCGGCGGATTAACACAGCTTTTGCTGGCTAGCGATAGTCTTTGTTTTCATCCGTTCCCCTATGTAAGCTCGTGGATCCGAGCTACGCTACTAGGCTACATATCGTACCACCCTGACGGAGAAGTCTGGGATGCACCGTAGGGACGAATACTTGGTATCCACTCAGTTGCGGACCTGGGCTTCCCAGATTATAATATGGCCGCATTTTGCTCCTCGCCCCGAACGCATAACGATATATGCAACCTTTTTGCATTACTTATGCGAATGTAACTAGGTCATATGGGTCACTCATATCAGAGCTATGATAAAATCGCGCAAAGACCAGTACAATATCAAAGGGAAACGAATAATATTTCTCCAATGAAATCTCGGCAGATATAAAGTACAGTGTACAGTGGTGCTGTACAGAACAGTGTACCGCCCTACTGTTTACTGCAGATGACTGTTGAAATATCAGAATACAGATAACGTAAGGCCAAATCAACGGTAAACTACATAGGTCTACGGTTGCTGTTTATGGCTTATACCCATCTCGGATAGCACCCAAAGTAGGAATTACATTATACAGTATCTCAACTAGAGTAGGACGTTAACTATATAAAAGATACCAGAGAGTGCACTCCGGAAGTTCAGGCGGTAGAAGCCCTTAATACCACAAAGTAGCATCGCCAGAGTCATCTCTCACCCCTGAACCATTACCATCACACATCTGACCTCTCACTGGGATCACCAAATCACTTTCTCTGAACAACTACCACCTCATCTCTCACCCCTGATCATAAAATACCACACAAGTCACATTTGAAGTACCCTCCTCAATCCTAACTCGTTTCTATCTCAAACCTTTTGCCAGCCCACCGAGCCATAACCATCTGCTGTTGTCTTCAATCTCAAGTCAAAACTAATGCAACACAGTCTACTAGACTCTAAAACAATTTGAGACAGATATAAAACTGTCTCGTCTACAGACAGTAAACAAGAGTCTCCGGACTATAAAAATTCCCCTCCGGGACTACGTTAAAATAGAGCCGCATACCGGGCTGAGATGCAATACCTGAGTAGACCCATGGGTGTGTGTCGTAGACCGACCGAGCGCAGGGGGACGGTTGAGGGCAAAAGTACCGGACGAAAGTCGACAGACTACAGACAAGAGTCCTCTGGACTTAATAAAATTCTAAGCGTGAACGGAAGCAAATTGAAGTAATTTTAGCTCGTTCTCTAGCAGACCCCACCGGTCGAGCTTGCTCTGCGGATAACGGTGATAAATTGAAATAACATGTAGACGGAAAGCGGACGGGTGATCTGAAACAGTTTTGTACGTACAATAAACTCTTATTCTGACAGATCAACTTCCTGCAAGAGGCAAGGCTGGTAATAAGTGCGAAAACCCATTCGGTTTAGTAAAAATGCAGAGTCACCCTCGTGCGGATCATTGCGCCTGCCTTAGGCTTACGTCAACGTGCGGTAGTGGAGTCCGTAATCGTATCACACCCGAAGTGTCTGATAGGGAGTCGGGAGTCCAAAACCTAATTAATCCGTCACATTAATGTCGCTGCCCTGCACTTGAACCTGGTCTGCGCAGGGAATAGTTATTCAGTAGCGGAAAACGTATCTCACCTGGAGAGGCTTACTGCGGTCTAGATTCCGAATCTTTTCTTTTTTTCATTATGATGCAGCTTCCAGCTGCCAAAAATACAATAGAGACTTTCCAATGCCCGGCTACATCTTAATCATTGCCACATCCCAGCTACTTGCCATCGCTAGGGCGTTATATACAGCGACTTACCATCGCCCGGAAATTATTGGGGTGCAATGGTCCTTCACAGTCAAAGATACAAACCCAAAACCAGAAAACGGTTAAAGCAACCTTGTCAACGGGCGGTGAAAGGACGGACCACGGGGAGTTCGATTCCCCTTTCTACTTTAAGGAGCCTTGCGAGCTCCAGTAGCTCGAATACACACAAAGGTGTGTAAGTTGGGTAGAGACTTGGTAGATGGCAAAGGTTGCTGAAGTGCCAACGGTACACTCTAGCAGGGTTGTAAGGCCGACGGCCTTTGAAGTCCACGAACAGGCGACTTGAACTCGTTACGGAGAGCAACTCCTGAGTTGCCCCGGTATAATCCAACGGAGTCTTGAAACTTGGTCAACGAACGATAGACTTGTGTCTCACACGGAACCTCCCCGTGAAGGGCAGCGACCCACTTCCGAGGTAAAAAATAAACAAAAACGAGGTGTAACGAGTACCACTTACGCGGGTACCTTCCCTACCTGGATTCGCAACTCCGCTGTAGAGGTACAGCAAACGGCAATCACCGTTATTACCAGAAAGGGAAACTATATGAACCGTTGTAGATTAGGAAGGCGAAAGCCTTGGAAAGGATTAAAGGGTACACCCGAAGGGCGGGTGTATGGGTATAAAGGGGACGGAGCCGGAAAGGCGTTGTAGGAGTAGGACAAAGGAAAGAGCGTTTTCCTTAGAAAATTCTAAAACCAGAGTGTGCAACCCTCTAACCGAACTCGGGTGCATTTTCAAAACCAGTGGTCGAGCTCACCAGTGGGCGAGCTCACTAATATAGGCCTACTAGTGGTCACTACAAAGGTATCGCGACCTTTTTAGATTAGATTACACTAAGAAGGGGTGCAGAACCTTATCTACACCTGCACACGTGGTGCCACACCACTAGATCTACATAACTAAAATGTACAAATGTACAGTAACCATAAGTGACCCACTTCGGCAGCTACAAAGTCCACTTAGGACTTACCAGAAAAACTGCTTCCCAGCGCTACAACGCCTAGTTCATTGCAATACAATTATCTCTACATAGGTATTCGCGTTTTGCTCTAGCCAGAACTGTATTCTTTTATCACGAATCACGAGACGTTCAGGTCAATATAGACAAATCAAAAGAGTACAAAAGCCTGTTCCACTTCAAAAATCTAAATAAGCTCTCAGACTAAATAATCTATGGTTGGCGCACCAAAGCCATACTTCTTGTAGATGATCATGAGATGATGGGCATGCGCGAAGCTTGTATCTACAACTCAGCTTCCGCCAAAAACGAATGAGAAAGATGTCTACAAGAGGTACACGTTTCGTAACTCTATGTTAACGTTTTTTAACCCTTATATTGTCCAACAAGTTTCCGATGACGACTAAATCACCGCTCTAGACCTTTGGAATGGACTAAAACGAATATATATCTCTTTCAACGAACAGGCTATACAAAACATACGTAATCAACTATACTAATTTATCTTTAACGAAGGAAGAGATTGGCACCAATATGTTGCGAATTTCAACAGTATATCTAGACCGCTATCAACTTATGATGATGAGCTGCCTAGAAACGGAAAAATTCAATATTAATCAGGTCTCTTTTACTGTCCTTCATAGATCTTTCCATAGTTTCTTCTTCCTGACTAAAACTTCATTTGAAGACGACTTCAAAGCTGTTAAAGTTGAACTTGATCGCCGTTCAGACCCTTTCAAACCACAAAGAAACTCCTCAAGTAGGCCATTCTAAATTCAGGCCTTTAAAGTAAACCAATACAATGACGAGGACGTGGTAGGGGACGTGAATCCTGGAACAGGCGTGGAATTGGATTCCGGTGACGCGGCTGTCGGGGAAGAACCATAGCCCGAAACTCCAATTCCAAGGGAAATTGTCAGTGTTGTGCTAATTCTGGCCACTTAATAAGAGCTTACTACAAACTCCTTCAGGATGAACGCTTTGGCCGCATCATAAAACAAATGAGGAGACTCGGAGGAAACTTTCGGCAATCTCGTATGATGCAAAAAGATTTGTTAACGCAGGAAAAACAGTCGTCCTTGTTTGGCCTGCGCTTCCGAACTTGACATTAAATCCATCCGCGAATACGGCCTTATTCCAAACCATGTAGCTACCACCTCCAAATTTGAATTAGCCTCCAATTGGACGGTATCCTCGAAATATAGCGTTTGATGGACAGCTACAATATCGAGCTAATATGGCAAAGGTCAAATTCCGAAGCAACGTTGCGACCATAGTGAGCAAGAAACCCCGCACAGCGTACGTATATTCTGGAGACTCCTACAAATTCTTCCACAGTCGATATTTCCTCGTTCTTCATACTGAAATTTGAAAAGAAACTCGTCAAGCCGCTGCTGGGATCTCCCTCCTGCGAGGAAATTGTTTTGCATGGATACGGTTTAAACGGTGGAACTTACGTTGAGGCATACCATGCGCCACACTTCGAGTCGAATATCCTTGCAGTTAACTTACTCACGATGAACCCCTTCTCGATTTGAAAGAATATCACTCGTAACGCAGCATCTTCGGCGGACTTCTTTACCTTGCTGTTTCTAGAAGACCAGATTTGGTTTTGGTATCGGCTCTTACACATCAGCTGAATGCACCTACCGCAAGGCACATGGTATTGGTGAGGTGATCACCTCTCCACCTCAACGGTACTCTTCATCATGGACTCCACCATTCAAATGAGCTTTCAATCACTGGAAACTCGATTGGAGCTTACGTTGATGCCGATAGGGGCGATTGTTCTGCGAAAAGGCTATCCAATAATGGACTTATGATCGCCAAGAATGGGTCATGAATCTGTTGGAATTCTAACAGATAGATGGACATCGATAGTTCCTCTGAAGAGTCGGAATACGTGGCCTTAGCTCAATGTGGAACGGAATTCTCTTGGACCCGAGAGCTTTTTGGGAAATATGTCATCAGAAGCCATGAGATAGACACAAAAAATTATTTTCCACAAAGATCTACTCTGACTGCACCACCAGTCTATCAATTGCCGCTCTACGCCATATCACCGCATGGAACAAGCACATTGACTTGAGGCACCCCAAAGCTGCAGAGCTTCTTCGATGTGGCATAAATGAGTTGCATTTTGGTAAATTAAGGCACAACACAGCTGATCTACTCACACAGAGCTAATTAATCTGGATTTCTTCTTCGAATATTGGAATTATAGAAATTGAAGAGTTTCTAAACGAATTGTTTTTCCATCTAGCTTTATCAGTCGCTGCAGCCGAAGTAGTTTTTGTTTTTTATTCCGCTGACGCTTCTGATCTATATATTATGTTATGAATTGAAGTCGTTGTGATTATTTTCACGTTTTATGCTAGCAGCAGCCGCAGTTACTTGGGATAAAAAAAGTAGACACCTCCGCAGTGTAATGACAATTGAATTTGTCCTCCCGAGTGGGCGTGTTGACATGTCAGCATACAGATAACGTAAAGCCAAATAAATGCTCAACTAGGTAGGGTTACTGTTGCGGTTTATGTCAGATACCTGATGGGGAGAATCCTGGATCGGGAGCAAGAGAAGGGCCAAATCTGGTGGGCCTCCACAATGTCTCGGTACGTCGCGAGATCGTTATTGTCGCTGGAAGGAGGGCTTTGAACAGTAGGTTAGAGGCTGCGCTGGAGGAAAGGAAGGCTGCAGGTTCAATTGACTTCGCCGAGGTGAGTCCAATTCCCAGTGATGGCTTCTTGGCAGTAATCGGTTTCACAGGCAACTGAAGTTCTCGAAATATTTCGGTGTCGAGGACGCCCCCGGCCAGTGTCCACACACAGTTCTCCATCATTGCATCAAAAATTGCAGTCCCTTCCGCGGTGCAAGCTGGTGGCACCACTTGTAACAGGAATACGAGCTTATAGACCACGAAACAGTCGCGCAGGAGCTGGAACGCGATTCGTGTGTTCTCTAAGGCGATGATGGTGTCGAGGAACGGCTTCAAGGACTTCACATGGCCTGTGAAGTGCTGCTGGGAGAAGCCATTTGTGCCAAATGGAGCGTTAATTACCACTGTGTATCAGGCGTAATTAATGCAAAAGTTTTGTCGCGGTTACGGTGTCAAAGATGGTTTTGGAATCCGTGACCAGGAAGAGGGTAACCTGACATGCATCTGGTGAAACAGCATTTGGAGACTCACTCTGTAGTCTCACCCATGCGAGAAGGCGTAGGTTTCTCCGGCGAGCATAGAACTCGTTACGCGGGGGCACTTGCTTGAAGACCAGTGTAGGATATGGCATTGGTTGTCTTTATCAAAGAGGCACACGACAGTTCTCAATTGAACTGTTCCGTCTTTGATGTTTTATCCACTATCTGTGAACAAATATGACTTCAAGCTCAGTGCATGGAGCTCAGGTTTTCAAAGACCATTCCTTTGTGTCGTTAACGTGAAGAACAGTGTCTTTCAATAGTTTTCTGTGTTCTTATGTTATTTTCTGTTTGTGCACTTGGCTTGGCAAACTTGGCAAGTTGAGAAACAACCTGTGATATGTCCGGTATAGTTTTCCGGGAAATGAAGAGCAATGGTCACTAATTTTGTCAAATGAGTCTGCGTTGCCCCCTGTGGTGTTGATAATGGTCAATCGGTTCATGTGCTGGTCTTGACTTAGCGTTATCATTCCGTTCGAGATCTGAATTAAGAAGCCTAAGAAGCGTAACTAGAAGGCAATTGTGATGCGCGTGAAAATGTGCTGGTTGCCCTTGTTCCTATGTGCGATATTGGGGCGTGCCAGTGTTCAGCGAGTCATCGTTTGCCAACAAGGCCTGTGAGCGTGTATTTATCTGTCTTGTAGAGAAATCAGGGATCGAAAGGTGCTGAGCCTGTATTGAGCCTTTTACGCAAATACCGGGTAATAGGCGTCGAAAAAGCATGAGTCGATTCCACAAGTCCGTAATATGGAAGCTGAATTTTGGGAACGTGGTCAGGTGGCAGCTTGGCTTCCGGATGCGGCCGTATAAAACATCTCTTTGCAATAGAGTGACTGCGTATAAGCCTGTTCGATGTTGCGTGCCTAAATTCCACCACCAAAGAAAGCGCGAGGGAATGGAACGATGATCCTGAGCGTGAACCTCATAAGCGTGGGTGAATTGGTCGCAATTTTGTGGCTAAAACGATCCTGATTTACTGGAGAATCATTTTCTTTGAAGCGTTATGTGTGTGTGCCTGGGTCTTGGATACATAGGATGTATCTGTTGCCGACGAAGTTCGCGTTTGGAGGGAGGCTGCTGATGTGAAACTCTTAAAACCACATTTCTCTAGAATATGATTGCATTCTTCTTGCTTTCATCGCGCAAATCGTGGGCCTTTTTGATCGTGTATTGACTCAACGAGGTGCGTCTGTATGTCCTGTGTCTGCTGTTCGTCTTCGGGCGTGTCTGCAGGATTCAACAACTCCCGAATTGGGATGTTGTGTCGCTGATATCGCTTGATCATGGTGGATCGAAACGTGTGCTCTCTGCTTTTGTTGTCTAAAGTGATGTCTAGTTTGTCATTTCGAAATAGAAATGTGAATGGGCCTACCCAGCCTATGTCTTCTCTGTATACAAGGTCTCTTCTTCCCCTGGGTGAGGTCAATACGGGTTTCGTTGGGCGATGCACCGTTGAGCGATTTGTGTATGAGGAGCTGGGAGACAATGGATTTATAATCTCTTCTTGCGGAGGTCATGATATCCGTACGGTTCACGACTGACTGTGGCTGTTGTTCGTAATTTCCGATTGGAAGTCTCGGTTGCGCGCCGAAAGCAAGTATGCGGGCGGATATCCTTCCGGGCCGATTTTGTGCGACATCGCGAGGTTCGCGTAGTCGAAAATAAGAGAGAGCGGGGCTGCGCGGGTAGTCGACGACGAGTTTTTAACAATTCTGTGGGAGCGGGTCGTGGTAGCGTTCAACGATGAGAGACCAATGGGCTTCGACTGCAATTGGTATGAAGTTGCATCCTAGTGATGATGCCATTGTTCTGAACTGCACGGACATGAATTCCTTGGCCTGATTCACCCAGAGATTGTGTGGAATCCCAAGATATGGAATAACCCAAGTAGTCATTAATGATTCCCACAAGGTGTACTGGTCTTGCTTATGCAGGATAATGTCGCGCGAGAAGTATTTATGTCTGAATACTTCGTGGAAAATCGGGGTGCCCTTGATGAACATGATGTCTATGGCAACGTTAAAGTTGAACACACACTGTTTTGGAAGAACAACTCTGTAGCGTTTGAGCCTCTTTGCGTGTAATTGACATCCGTGGCATGTGCGTGTGATATCTTGAAGTTTGGTTAAGTCTACGGCGCCGGTTTCGACAGGATATGCTAGTCAGAGTGCACTATAGACTGAGCAGGGCGGAGCGTGTCCCAAGTTCTGTGAATTTGCGCTAACTCAGTGGTCGAGAACAGGAAATCAGGTGTGTCGTCAGAATGGTAATAGGGGTAAGTAACTGTAACCTTGACTCTGATGATCTAAAAGTGTACTGTGGGCTTTTATGGGTGCTTTTCTGTGATTTCGTGCAGATTTCTTAGGGTCGCAAGGCCGATCAACATCGGTACGTCATTTTGGAATCAATGTTGGGAAGTACTCAAAGTATGTATATCCGAGGAGCGGGACCCGTGCAGTGACTTTTCCGAGTGTCCGTACTCGGACTTTGTTCTGTACCTGGCCACCAAATGTGAATAAGTTGTCAGCGGTGAGAAGCTGTAGAAATGCGAGGGCACATGATACAAGCGTAAAAAAGCGAGCCACTGTGGGAGGCCGTTCACAGATTGGGATGCTCCCTCATCGAGACAGTAACCGTGAAATGGTGCAGCGGGAACGAGCTTGAAATCCGGGAAACGTTTGACCAGATCTTTGAGGCAAGGAAAAAGAATTTGCGAGTCAGGTTGTGGGTTTTCGTGCTGTGGGTTAGCAAACTCCACGCTCGCATGACAAAACAAGGTCAGAACAATATCACCTGGTCGCTGGTTTCATGTTCGGATCTTAATTTGCGAGTTTTTTAGTTTCTTCAGCAAAACTGAATTCGTCACATGAGCGTTCCAAATTACTCGGCAAGGCGTGCTTTGATGGTTCTGCGGTATGTGCGTGCTCTGTGAGGTTCTCATATTGCGCTGAGAAACGTACGTTCCTGTCAGGGCAGACGGGACAGTTACGGTACAAGTGATACAACGAATTGCAGAATTGCACTGAAAAGAACTGGTTTTTCCGTCTGGGACGTTCTGATTGGATATCGGGGAAAAGGTTGCGAGTTCGCCGTTGGAATCGGATCGGTCGCGAGCTGATGAATGGTCTTGTTTCGGGATCACGTATTGGGTCCACGGTAATTTGTAGCTGAGACAAACGAGGGGCCTCTCATTATTCGCCGTTTAAAGTATGCATTGTCATCGTGGCTATAATGCAAATCGATGGGTGTTCTCTCCGTGTTTCATCATTGAGGAGGAAACGTTAGAAGACGGCGGTTTGGTTGGCGGTGTGTTTCGGGCTGCTTGACGTATCAAGTTGGCGGATACACTGATGGAGGCGCGTGTGCAAGATATTCGGGTCGGTTGGAATAGCGGTGGTTATGAGGGGAACATAAAATGGCTTGGACTTGACGGCATTCACTATGCAGTCGCATCGCAGAAATGGCGAGCGGTATGCCGGGTCCAGTAGAGATTGTTAACCGCTTGCGCGTTGAAATAAGATGTCGAGCAATTGTGAGCTTGAATTGTCGGGGTTTTTGGATTTAATCTCCTTGTATGTTAAGGTGTTCCATTCGTTCGTGCAGGTATCACGGTGTGGCAGGCGTCATATAAAGAGACTTGATTCTGTTAAAGGCGTTGTCTACTGATATTGATACTTGGGCAACGTGATCAGTATAGTATCGAAGCGCATCCTCTCGGAACATTACGTGCAGTACCGATGTTCGTTGGAACTCAGGTACATCAAACGCATCACAATCTTGAATAAAATCACGTTTGACAGTCGATATTATTGGACCGTCTTAAGGTCAGGAGTATTGATCGGATGCCTGGCGTGATAGTTTCAAGAAGTCTTGTTTGTTCTGATTTGCTGGACTCATTGTTTACGACGGGGCCAACAATGGTGGGTTGGGGACTGTTTTATTAGCCGAAACTGGAAGATTGTGTCCTAACAAGCCCAAAAGCCTGTTCTGAATGGAATTGCCGGTCCCTTGCCACAAATGACTCCTTTATTCTCAAATTAATCCCTGATACTGCGCCTTGAATCATTCTTGGACTTCATAATGTTCTCAGTAGTGATATCCTCTCGGAACCGGACTAGCAGTTTCATTTCTTGCAACTCCTTCAGTGCTAGTATCGTCCATAAAGTCGTCAAAATCACCGTCATGAGACTCCCCAGCGTTTGTCGTATTTGTGTTTCTGCTTCCGTAATGTTGGTACCGACAATAGGGTAACTTACTGTAGTGAATTGGATGTACCACCGCTCACCCCTACTTTGAGCCGTTTACGTGATCGAATATCGAACCTCTTTTGGTGAGCGTTACTGTACGCGAAGCTTTTGGAAGCAATGGGCTGTAACCCAGACGGACCGGACCGCAGACCGCCCTAGAGGGACCAGTCGGACCCCACGATGGGACCAATATTTTTGCGGATCACCGCTGCACGTTGGGCCAGGTTTCTTTTATTTAGTCATTAACTTTAGATATTTATTAATGTACTAAGGCCCTGACACTGACCCTACTTGTAGCAAGTAATAGTAGTAATAGTTCTAACTTATTATTTATAGCTACAGAATCTAGCAACTCCCAACTAAACAGGTACCCCGTTGTTGGCTCTAAACTGACCCAGCTATCGTCTTCTCGCTTCCCCGCGTCAGTAGCATTTCTGGCTATCGCCTCTTTTATCTGCGCGGGTGTTCACCTTTCATTTCGTTCAAATATCCTTCGGGATTCCTTTTTCTTTTGTCTACTAACCTTATGAAATCCTTTCCCCTTTTTATCGGTCGACATGTGTCTGTCTCTTGGCGCCACCGAAAACCGGCGTCTATGCATAAATCGGTTTCCACCGTCTCGAGTTTCGTTGGTGACACTTTCCTTCTCCTATTGGAGAGTCGCAGTCTATCTGCATCGTTTCGTTACGCTTCGTGTTGTTACGTGACCTTCACCTATTGCCGCGCCCTTTAGGGAGAATTCGCGTCGACACGGATCCTTTTGGATCAAAAGACTCCGTGAATACGATGTAGCCTTCCAACGGAAGGATTCGCACCCCAGCCCGCCCCCAGGCAGTCTACTCCTCTCTACCACCGCTTCACTCTGCTCCACAAACTCACTCGTCTTCAGGCGCTTCTCTGAGCTATGGCACTGCAAAGTGCTTAAAGAGAAAGAGGGAACTCGAACGCCCTGTGGGTTTTTGCGTCGTTTCGTTTCGTTTCATTGACTGCTGCCGATCCGTACTAACGGAGAGAACGTACGATTCGACGCATTGGACTACACTTACTCCTGGTTGTAGTTGGGTAACGTGATCGCACACTTTCGTGCTACCTTCAATACCTACCGTTGTAAACCTGCTGCGTAACTTCGTGCTACCTCTAGGCAAAGTTCTGGTTACTCTCGCCTGCCAGGAGACGAAGGTTCGCGTTCACGTATCCCTCGGGTCTATTCGCGGATGAGACGTGGAATAGCGCAGCGTGATAGTTCGGTAAACAACTGTAAAATAAAAAAATGATGACAAGGATGATGGAGAAGCGGGACTCCGGGTAAGGATGGAGACCCGAAATACGAGACATTCACCTTACAGTGAGATCTGTAGATTACGGTCAGTTATTGCTCTCAAGTACGAGGTCGTCACAGTATTACTGGGAGGAGGGAGAAAAGCGAGAGCCGTTGCTAGTGCGGTAGGAAAGTGGACGACGAGGGACGGCGGTTTGAAGGTGGGCAGGCATTTTCTGGCGAGGCACTTTTGCGGTTGGGGTGGAGTGGAAGTTTATGTCGCATGCTTCCGATTTGTTGGATTCCGTTTTGGGATGGCATTCAAGGTCCATTGAGAAGTAGCGTACGTGACATTTGAGGGTTGGAGGGGGTGGTTGTTTGGTCACAGATGTGAAGCTAGGCCATGCGGTCGAGTTGTGGGGCGTTTGCAACGTGTCGTGCGCCACAGCCTATTGCCAGGCTACAGTATTTAATTTGGTGATAAAGCAGAAGGAAAAATTGTAGAATGCAATATGATGTGTGAATATTGAAATATGCAAGGAAAACACGAAAAAAATTGGTCGAAATTGGTCGACGGGCGCATGTTCCGAGCTGGTAGGGTTGCGCTGGCAATCGGTAATTGGTTGATGAGTCGTTGCGGATTTGCTACTTTGAGAATTGATACAAAAGTATTTATAAGGTTAAGTGCAAAGCCATTAGACAAATATCACACGGGCATCGCCCGATTCCGCTGATTCCCCGATTCCTATTTTATCTCATCATCTCATTTGCTATCCCATTTTCAAGTCGTCCTAAATCACACATCCATTCCGCACCCCGCGCACCTCTCATACCTCTCCTCCCCAATTCGTCTCACAGCACCCCTTTAAACTCTCCAACTCTCCTTTCCCCATCCCATCTCCCAACCACCCCCCCACACACACAACAGAAAAATGGCCTTTCCCAACCTCCCCGACCGTCTCAACGAGCTTCTCAAACGCCAAGTCTCCTTTGACAATGTCTCAGCATTTGCCGCCATGCCCAACAACCTCTCATCTCACAACCTAACAACCACCCCAAATCAAGACACAACCGCCCCACTTCCTCCTCCCCCCCGCTCCCTACAACTTTTCACACAAAGAAGCTCTGCATTGTCATGGTTGGCCTTCCCGCTCGCGGCAAGACTCATATTGCCCGCTGCCTCCAACGCTACTTGAACTGGCTCGGCTTTACCACTGCCGTTTTCAATGTCGGTAATTATCGTCGATGATTTTGGGAGGAAGTCAAAGTGCAGACTTTTTTGATCCACGCAATGAGGAAGGTGTCAAGGTCAGAATGGAGTTGGCAATGGAGTGTTTGAATGATATGATTCAATGGTTTAGTCACGGTGGCCTGGTCGGAATTTATGATGCTACAAATTCACAAGGAAACGCCGTGTTATAGTCAAGGAGCGATTAGAGGCTGTTGGTATTCGTGTTTTGTTTTTGGAGAGTTTGTGTACCGATCCTGCCATTGTTGAAAAGAACATTTTGGAGACCAAGTTGAGAAGCCCCGATTATCGCGGAGCGGATCCAGAGGAGGCTGTTATGGATTTACAAAGCGCATTCAACAGTACAATAGCGCAAGTCAAACCCTGGATGACGAGGAGGCATGTTCATACATTAAGGTGATTGATGTCGGACGTAAGCTCATTTTGAACGATATCCAGGGCTATGTCCAGGGCAAGATTGTTACCTATCTTTTAAACAGCCATATTATGCCTAGAAGTATCTACCTCTCCAGGCACGGCGAATCCGAATGGAACGTCACGGGACAGCTAGGAGGAAACCCACAATTGACCGATCGAGGACGAGCCTACGCCAAATGTCTCGCCGAATTCATTCAAAGTGAGTTCTCTAGCAAGGGCAACGAGCTACCATTGGTGTGGACAAGCCAGCTCACTCGAACCCGTCAGACCGTCGAGCATATTCCCACCATGAACCTATGTTGGAGAGCACTCAACGAGATTGATGCCTTTGTGAAGGGATGACCTACGAGTCGGTGCCAAAGAGTTGCCGCAAGTCGCCGAGGAGAGAAAGCGTGACAAGCTCAAGTACCGCTATCCGGGCGGAGAGAGCTATGTCGACGTGATTACGAGGTTGGAGCCCGTGATTTTGGAAGTGGAACGCCAGCGTACGACCGGTGCTCATTGTAGCCCATAACGCCGTCATTCGCTCAATCTATGCCTACTTTATGGGCAAGAGTCAGGAAGAGTGTCCTTACATCGACATTCCACTCCACACGTTTTCAAGTTGACGACTAGGGCCTATGGCGCTGAGGATCAGAGGTTTCCGTTGGAGGTTGCCCATACTTATCAGAATAAGACGCCGGAATCAGGCGACAGTGATGGCCATGACGACCCACCGGATGACAACAACGATATCAAAGACCTAGAAAATGGTGTGTTAAATGCGAGCATTTTGTCGTAGAGCATGCGGTCGCTTGCACCGCGATCGTCCGCCCCACAGCCCTGGAATGGGGTGGGATGTACAGAGATGGAAGGGCTTTGGGTAGGTAGCGTTGAAGGTTTGCGCAAGCATCATAGCGTCGGGGGCTGTGGTCATTGTACATAGTTTTTTTGTTTGTGTGTTTAGTTACCTCTCCGTGAGCAAGACAGAGTGTTCCAAGCGCCAGTACAAGACCTACTCAAGGCGTACCAATAAAGTCTATGTAAAAGGCAATTCAACGCAATTGTAAAGATTGAATCCGACACAGACCGCCCCCACTCCGCATCGTCACTCCCTCAAAACAACACCGGCACTCAAGCCCACAACACAGCGCAGCATTGTCACGCAACAGAAAGCGGATCATCTCTTGACACAACAACAGAGCACAACGTGAGACGTGTTGCAGAGAAGCGGACTTTGAACACCGAGAATGAATAACAAGCGCGGGTCAGGTCCTGGAAACAAACTGGACTAATGGACTGTGAATCTCCAGCTCTGCCGCGACAATCATGCCAACCACAGTACAGCCTGCTCCCTGGTACAATTCTTCAATTCGACATCGAGTAATGTCGTTCGACGCGTACCAGACCCGCGGCGCCTTTCTTTTCATCACCGACGCCCAAAACAAAGCCACCAAACGCGGCCGAATGTCAGGACCTGGTTGCATTTCCAAAGCGACGTCCATTTTGCCAGATATCTCGAACAGGGACGAGTGCCCAAAGTTGTTCGACGGCTTCAAAAGCATGGACTCGTGCGATGAGTTTGGGCGGGACATCTGCAAAGAGAGCGCCTGAAGTGAGGTCCCAGAAATTTCCGGCGGAGCCTCGAACGAGGGAGAGGAGGTACCCTGGGATTCGGTGTGCAGGGTGTAACGACGGGGGAGTCGAAGGTCTTGTGATGGAGAGTACGATGTCACATTGGCGCAGTATTCTTGGTGGAGGAGGGAGTCGGGAGGTGGGGAGGGAGAGGATGGGATTTGGAAAAGGGGATGTGAATGTGGGAGGTTTTGAATATGTCGCGCAGACGGGTGGCTATGAAAAAGCGCTGGAGAGGGAAGGTATCTGTGATTGGGGCAAAGTGAATAGGTTGGAAGAGCGGTGGGTATGGAGGGGCGTGGAGGTAGGGCTAGTGGTTGTGGTTGGGGACTTGGCCTTGGGTACATTGTTTGCGGGGAGGGGTAGTGGTTCGGGTAGAGTGAGCGACGGTTTGGTTGGTGTAGGGGAGGTTTGAGAGACTGGCGGTGGTGTGGACGGGGGTTTTTTGGGGTGGATCGAGTTTTGGGGGGTGGAGGGGGGAGTTGAGAGCGGGGGTGGAGGGCGTGGGAGACTGACTGGGAGGGGAATCTGTGGACATGAGGAAATGACACGGCGGCGAGTGGTGGGAATGCGAGTGGGGGGGGATGCGAAAGTGGTCTTGTGATTGTTGTTAAGTAATGAACGGGAGGAGGATTGGCGTTTGAGGGTTCGGGACATGTTGACGTAGGACGCTGGGCGATGGGCGATGGGCGATGGGCGATGGGCGATGGGCGATGGGGGTGGATGTGGCGGGGCCAAGATGGGTGGGTGGCGGTTCGATGTAATTCGAGTTTGTGGAATGGGCTGCGGGCAGATTGGTATGTATGTTGGATTTGTCAGATTCGACTTGATGTTGCGGTCCCATGTTGTTGCCAACAAGAGGCAGCGGCGGATTCAACCGGTTCCATTTGCAACGAGGGCTTTTGGGGGCATGGCTGACAGCCGCTGGCGCGGTGCGGGACGCAGAGGACGGTAGGGCTGAGGTAGAATGAACTGGCGCTGACAAAGTCACGAGTTTTGCACTGGCACAACTTTGGACCGTTATCTAATACAGTAGGTCTGATTTGCTCGCTTTCCTTCAATCTTTTCCTTTCGCTCTTCACGTTGGTACAAACTGCATTTCTTCAAAACAAAACAAAAAGTTAAAACCACATTGCAAAGTCCACACCACCCACTCGACCCGTCCCTCCGCGACAAAACAAACAAATCCCATTTCTCACCCAGCTCTTTCACTCCCAACTCCAATCATGACAGACGTAGCCTCCCCTACCCCACCGTCCCCACTGCCCCCTCCGCCGATCGTTCAATTCCTTCCGTTCCTCCCCCTCACACCCATCCCCCGATTCTCCTTCCACCTCTCCTTTTAGTCTCCCCCGCTTCATAACAGCTCCCGTCGAACTCTTCTTTGCCTCCATCGGCTCATTTGCATCCTCCGCTTCCACATTCGTCACATCCAATGGATCCCGTGCCACCTCCGTGCTCGTCCCTGGCTTGAATTTATCGATCTCACCGCATTTTCCCTTCCCCAAGGCGGTTTCAACCCCACCTTGACCGTCTCAAGATTAACGCCTCGTACTTTATGTTCAACTATCTTCTCCTGGGTCTCGCACTCACCATCTTCTCCGTCGTCACCAAACCCATCGCTCTCATCGGTTCTCTTGGACTCGTCTGGATTTACTTTCAATTCTTTGGTGCCGCCGCAGAGGATGAGTATCGTATCTTGGGCTTTGAATTTGAAGACACTGAAAAGATTGGCATCCTTGTCTTTTTCGGCTGTCTCGTCTTTTGGTTCACCGCCGGTGGCTTTGCCATATTCCTCTCGTCTGCACCGCCACGCTCTTTGTCGCCATCTTGCACGGCATCTTCCGCGTCCCCCATCCCGACGCCACCCCTCCTGTCTAGGCTCACACTACGCCCGCCCTCTATTGCTCCTATAAACAAAAAAACAGCACCACCACCTAGACATTCACCTTGCATCATCAACTCGCACACATCCTCAAAATCTGCTCATACGTCACAAACGTTACAGCCGCCTGCGGAGTCACCCGTATAATATTAGCGCCCAGACCGCGATACAACCCCCTCACACCCTCCTCCGTCCTGGCAATCCACCACAACGCCCGATCCAACCGCCCATACTTGCCACCATCCACCCTTCTCTCCTGCATTCTAGTCCTCGCCACCTGCATAGGATACGTCCCCACACTGGCCACCAACTTACTGCCCGTCGAAGCCACCAAAGCCTGACCCACCCCCACATTCCCGTCCCTCCACCCAACCTCCGTTTCAGTCCCTCATACATGGTAAACTGCACCGCCCCATGACTCACCAACACCATACTAGGTCCCAGTCCCCTATACAGCCCCGCACACCCTCCTCCCGCATAATTCTTACCAACCCATCTACAAACCCATCATACCCCCCTCCCCGCTCACCCTCCCTTGCAATTGCAATCTCACCTTGACCACCCAAATAGGGTTTGTCACAACGACGTCATCACGCCCGCCACACTACCCCAATAACATCCCCGTCGTCACCACAGCCTCCTGTCCACCGCCTTTCCATTCCCTCAAACCCCCCATAGCACGGTGAAACCAATGAAAGTAACACCCCACGATACCACCGATCCCACCGCAGCCGGTACCACACCCTTGTACAATGCGCCACCCTCCCTTGTAATAATGGATCGTAATGTCCTCAACGCAGCACCATTGGAATACACAGGCGCTGAATTGGTAAGGGTGGTTGACGGGTACATGCCGTGTGGATTGGAGACGGGTGCGAAGGTGTCCAATGGGTGAGTAGGACGACGGTGGCGAGGCCACCGCCGGCACCGGCGAGGGCATGAGCATAGCGGGGATACATGGGCGGAGTAGGGGGGGAGGGTGAGAGGTGTGATCTGGGGGCATGTTGGTGGGCATGGGTAATTGTGGCAAAAACGAGGCAGGAGGTTGGAGGTGGGGAGGTGGCAATAGATGGAGATGATTGCGGCTTTTAAGGCAGCGGCAAAGGGAAAGTATGGCGGCGGGGTTGGGAGGACGATGAATGATTTGATTTGACAACAACAACGACACGTAATTTGCAGCGAGTGGATTGAACCTCTGAGGGTTTCATCAAATATAAAGTTATGTAATTGTCATCATTTGTGCCACATCGACTCGCCATTTTTTCAACGCGATGAGGCGCTCATGTCTTCCACAGTGAGATCAATCACAAGATCGACTCAACCTTGTCCTAATCCTTCCCCACGCCATGGCCTGCTCCTTTTCAGCGGCCCTTCTCTGCGCCCGATTCGCGGCCAACTTGACGAGACTGTAGGCGACCGAGCCAGCCATACTGATGCCCAAGCCGATCAAGTTCCAACGATTCAACACGACATCGCCAAACACCCACAACCCAAACCCACCGTCACAAAGTCTTCACCTGCCCCGTCACAGTGGTCGCCAAAGGCGAGTTGAGCTGCGTGCACAGAAAGATGGCCACATTAAGCACGGTAGCCTGCGCAGCACTCAGCAACAAAAAGGCCCAGAATCTCGCCTCGGCGATCCTCTCATAGCCCCACACCCCGTCCAGTTCCCCGACACCCCCACCAACCATGCCAGCATCAACGGCAACGCAAGCACATTGTTATAAAACAACAATCCAAACGTCCCCAACCTCGCCCTCACCCCCACCTTGACAATCATCACTAGGTACATGGCCGTGGCTATGCAACAAACAAGCACCAATCCATATCCCCTACCATCATACGCCAAGTCGTTCCATCCCGCCACCAATCCTCCCACACACATCACAGCGATGCTTGCCCACACCCCCTTGCTCCCCCTCCTCCCCAACACCAGCCCCTCCAACATCAACACCATCATCGCCGTTCCCTTTCTCAACGTCGCAAACATGGGCACACTCAAAAACCGCAACGCCGCAATCCCACTCACCACATACACCCACCAACACACCGCCAGCGGCAAAACCATACGTGTCGTCTCCCATTTCACCCTTGGCAATCGAATCCACCCGCCACTCCCCCACAACCCAATACAAATAAACAAACCAAAATCTGCACCAGCGTCACAACGCAGGGTACTTGAATTGGTACACTGAGAACACCGCCTTGTTAAAAAAGGTAATTGTCACCGACGTCACACCGTACAGTCCACACACCCCCAACGACTTGCTCACACTCACCCCTACACCCTCCCCCCGCCCCCCTTCTCCTTGCCCACCTCCGATACTTTCCCTTAGCCCGACTTCCACCATCCCCATCCGCTTTTTCCCCGCCCTCCACCCTCTGTTTCTCCTTGCACTCGCCACTTGAACACACACTCACACCCCCTTGCACACCACACCACACTTGCACAACACAAACACAAACTGCACAACAAAAACCCAAAACCGCGCGAAACACTGCAAAATGCAACCGCTGCAACAAAACACACTCTACGACTCCCCTCCCCGCAACGCCTTGAACACCCCATCCGTAAATAATAAACTTGACAAATCCCATCCCACCCGCTCCTTCCCGTTGTGAAAAAAACACAAGGCACTTGGGCCCCCTCCAAAGGACGTCCCACAAATTCATATCCGAATTCACCCTAAATTTCACCCCACCACCACATCCCTGAGACACCTGCCTACAAACATCCTCCCCCCTGGCATTTCATTCCTTGCCAACCCTTCATGCAAAGCATCTTAAAAAAAAAAAAGAAACCACCGCCAAACCACACCCGCATTCATAACACGGGCACTCCAATATCACCCTCAAATCAACAGCGCACCGCCTGCCGCCAAGGCCCCACTCCACAATGCCCAACACAAATGCCCGCAACAATCAACCCACACCCCAAGCACAACGCCGCCCACTCCCGCCACGTGCACCCTCCCATAATCCCCACCAAAAAACCACCACACACCACATAAACAAAAAACCAATATTTTAAAAATTAAATAAACAAGACCCATGCACATTCCTCCCCAATCCTCATGATCTCCCACCCCTCCTTACCCTCGTCCCTCCCAAACACTCCACCTCCAACCCCATCCAACATGCACACCTCCCCCTGCTTTCTCCACCCACCCCCTTCCCACCCCCCCAACAATGTCCCACCCCCCCAAAAACAGCACACCTGTTCCCGCCGCAACTTTCTCCGTTCCCTACCCCTTCTCTCATTCCCACTTTCCACATTCGCCGCCCTCAACCTCCCTCCAGCACATTAGACCCCGTGCGCAAGTGCAAGGCGAGTTGCCATTGGCAGAGTTTGTCAAACGAGTGGAGGCCGGTGATGTATTGGGCGTGTGGTTTTACGGTACGTCGGCCGAGTATTGTGTATTTAAGACTATGGATGGAAGGTTTTGGCATGTGGGAGAGGGATACCCTGTTGAGGATCCCAAGTCGAATCAGAGTCCGTTGCAGATGGTGGCGAGGGTTCGGAATTTGGGAGTCCCGTACTTTGTGGGGACCCTGTGGATGCAACGTTCTTAAGAAGAGGTGAGCTGGTTTAGTGGCTAGTCAATACAGACGCATGCTATTCTTGATTTACTATTTACAATACCAATGGTAAAATCCTCGCAATTTACCCACAATGAATCCATTGCTGCCCTATCTTCACAGACCACCGCCGCAGGAATCACCAGACACAAACAACGCATCAACAGAAAAGCAGGTTAGTACTCTCTTACTCCAATCCCCACCCATCCCCCCTCACTCGTACACTACGCAATCATCGCAGGTCAGCCAGTCGCCAGCTGCTGGCATGCAGCGGCGCTCCTTTGAAAGAATCAACGTCGATCATTCGGGGAAAGAGCCATCCTCCTACCCACAAAGAATCCCCCCAAACTTACCAAACCAAACCAAAAACGAAACACCCCCCACCACCTACCCTTAAATCGGCGGCGGCGGTACCTCAACCTTGGGCGTATGCACACTGACATAAGGCTTGAGTTGACACCCTTCAAAATCAGGTACCATATACACAGGTACCTTACGATCCCAATCTACGACAAAGCCGCCACTCGGGTGCGACGGCCCATGGACGGGGCGCCATAGCCTTGTAATAGAGGCGGTTGCCGAATTTCGGGTGCAGGGAGGGGGACTTGCGTGCTAGACCGCGGGGGGCGCGCTGGAAGCGACGGAGGGTGGGGAGGGACGCTCGGAATGGACCGAGCATTGTGGGGGAGGGTTTTTTTGCGGCGCGGTAGCGCGGCCGGGAGAGCGGAAGGGCAGGGGATAGTTGGGGTGGGCTTATATGGGTGGGAATGGTAGTGCGGTGAGGCGCTACCGACGGCGGGGCGGGTGGAGTGGTGCGCGTTGGATTGGGTGAACCTTGGGTGCGGTTTTCATTGCAATGGGATGGTTTAATTGTATTACAAGTTTTAGCAATTACAATAGACCCTCGTTTCGGGCAAGTTGCAAATCTTGGTTAGGTGAGGGCCATGAATGGATCACGCAAATGTCCAGATCTCCCAATTGGATCACCCATCAAAATACTATATCAAATAAATACCATGAACGATACGCCTACGATACTTTCGTACTGTACAGTACCTGTCTTCTTGTGTGTACACTTTTCTGTATAGTTTCGCGGGAGAACAGCGATTTGAGTCTACACAAATGAAATATGTGTAGGCCACGGCCCTGTAGTGTACAGTACTGCAGTCTGAGAAAAAGCCGACGTACAGTACACTCGTGACTAATGCCATAGGCCACCCCCTCCCAGTGAACTGGTTCACCACCATGCGTACAGTAAATTAAAAAATAATCTACCCAACACTCAGAACCCTAAGAGCAAGGGCAAAGGCATGAACTGCTTCAGGCAATTCATATTTTTATACTTTTGTTTATAGGAATGTATTTTCAGGGGTGATTGTTGTCAAAGGACACCAAACGTTCCCGCTTGATCTAATCTATTCATGGGATTAAACATAATATGTTTCCCGCTTAAACCCATCTGACCCCCCTCTGAACTCTGAAGCAGAAACAATGCAGAAAAATAGTCAAGTCAACAGTACCGAGCTTTCTTAGGCATCTGCTCTCGAGCAGGCAGCCTTCACAGTTTCCGTACTTTCACAACAGCTTCGTCGTTCGCGAAACGTCATTTGTCCTTCCTTGCCAATCCTTCAGCGTATAATATCAGAATCAAGAAGAAAACAGCTCAGTTAAGTTGTCAACTAAATGAAAAGGTGTACGTGAAATTGTTGGAGAATTAGTTTCTTTCGTGGACAGAAGATAATAAGTCAGTTGAATGGGTCTACCACCAGAATAGGCCTGCTGCTCATTCTTTCTTGCTTGCCAAAGACTGTTTTAAGTCTCAACTAACCCTGCTGAGCATAAAAGCCATATCAAGGCTTTATCGTTGCCCGTTCCAGCTTTTAGGTTCAAATAAGATTCGTTTACTAACTGTTAGTCAAAAAGCCTGAAATACATGCTGAACATCCTCATTGCGCTCAAAATAGGCGACGATGACCGAAAAAATCCACGACATCGACGTAGCGGATTCTGTTGATTTATTCACACAAAATGTGTCGAGCATACTCAGAAATTGCTGACCATCACTTTAATAAAGACTCCTCCAACTGGTAAATAGGACCAAAAGTAATAAAATTCATATATAGAGCCCTCACCGCAATTAATAATAGATTTTTTTGAGGTCAGGTCAATGAAAAGGTATAGCAATTTCAAATCTTTCACATTTACTCTTTTACTAATTTTTAAGTAGACCCTGAGAAAAGATTTAAATAGATGTCTTCCTAGATAATCCAATTTTTTTATTATATCATTAGGCTAAAAAGAAAGAATTGAATCTGCGGATTTTTATTATACTTATTCGAGTCTAGGCGGCCCTTCAAAAAATCACATGATAAGAATTTCAAATAAATCTCAATCCATTAAACTTCGATAACTACTCCTGTCACTTACAGAATTATTAAGTTTTTGGCAATAGTAGTCAATGATGGCTAGGAATTCTTAATTAATTTTTTTCTAGTCTGAAAATACAGCTCGTTTCCATTCCGCAAGCTCTTTTTTCGCCGTTCTTGTCGGCCTAATGCTCAAACTTATTTTAGTATTATGCAAGTGCCCAGAACCTGTGTTTCCATTGTGGAGTTGAGCTATACTGCACTATTTTTTTCAAGGAATTGCGTAACCTTTCTTCACTGCCTCAAGCAGGGGTTCGTGTACTAGCAGGCCACTGATTCTAGAATCACAGTGGGCTAAAGGGGTATTTTGGGAATCAAAGACACCAGTAATCTCAAGATCTATGTCTACACTCAGGATAAGACTCATATCTTCACACTTTATTTTCAGGAATTACATAGTATTAGATAATCAAAGAGATTACTGACTGTCTCACAAGATCTGCCAAACGTTGACTGATAAAAAGAATCCAATACCATCTTATGCAGACTTCAAGGCGAATAACTGCGTAAGCACAGCTACTTAATGGTAATTTGGGCCATTTCGAACCAATATTCACTACTGAAGACTTATTTGTTGCTCTTTCCTCGTTGATTGGCCGGTTTTTCCCCTACGATCTAACTTTTACTTGATATCTCAGCTCGGACCCAAATTGAATGATTCAGGTAAGGGTGGTGACAGCTCAATTTGTGGCGTGTTGATAGTCGATCCCTGACCGCTCAAAAGCTAATCGATGTTAGAACTGTTGTCTGATATTTTTAATCAGCATGCCGAGGTATAGACCATTGTTTTATATGACAAAATATTCAACGACTACAGAGGAAAATTGTTTCCAAATAGAACTGAATTTAAAGGTATTCCAAAGAAGAGACCTAAGAGGTACCATATTACAAGGTTCTGGAGGTTCTTAGAGGTGAGAGTAGTGAATCTGAAAGCACTGGACATCATTAAAACGTTTCATTTGTCCAAATGGCAAGGTAATAAAGTAGTATCTGATTAATAAAGTTCGAAATGTTTCGAGAACCGCGTGAAATATCGGGTATGCCTTCATTTCATCGTCTTTTTATAGAGTGGTATGGTGTTTTTTTTAAAACTTGTGTCTGCGATCAGGTCACAAGCTGTTCTGATGACTTAGTACAGTGGTAATTCTTGGAAAATACTTCTAGGGGATGTTTCCAATGTATATTAGTGGATTTATTGGCATAATCATTACACCATCTGTTATTCGCAAGATTTTTTCTTCTGATGCCAACCTTACTGCTTACTCAAATCCTTTTAAGCCGTTTCTAGAGACTGTTGATTACTTTTTTACGGATAGTGACCAATAATGGCCCGCTTGTAAAAAACATTCTGGGTTTAAACGTTTCAACGCGAGGTACGTGTGCTTCGCTCGCACATGTGAGTAGAAATGTCCCCCTCACGACTTGTAGCAAGGGTGAAGAATGGCCTTATTCCGTAAAAACATATCCTGGCCTCTTGTCGCAGTATTCACTGCATTTCACGCTTTGAAAGTGTCAGGCGCGCGCGAGACGGAACGAAAAAATCTTTTACGGCGTCTTCACCCACCGACTTTTAATTTACTGTATTATCTTCTCTTGTACAAATTTAATTGTAGTCCTGGTCCTTTCTCGACCTCCCTCACTCTCAGCACCTTCCCAGGAAGGATATATCTCCTACCCTACCCTTCCCTATATTTTTTGCGATCCTCTTTAAATTCACCGCCATTTTATCTAGGTATTTAAATACTGTATACAACCCCTAAATCCATTCTAAATCGAGCTCTCTTCTTTCCCCTTTTTGGCTTACTAACTTCTTCGAATTATCTTTTTCTATACTCAAAACCGCACAAATGCGCAAGAACAAATTCCATTTTATATTTTTATCTATTTCAAATCCATAGAAAGTGCATACATACATACATACATACATAAACCCATTCAAACCGAGCCAAAAAACCAGGTAACATCCTCAACCCCCTACCACTGCCCCATTAAAAATGACAATGAACAACCTAGGCCCTCCCAAGCCCATTTCAAAAAACCCGCCACCCTCGCTCCCTAAACGGCGCTTTCCTGCTCCCTCTTGGTTCTACAGATGAGGACGATTACCTCCGTCGCCAAACGAAGAAAAAGATCATAGAATTCGTCCGAAAGATTTTCGTTGAGGATGGGGTCGCCGAGGAGGAGTAAGACGCCGAGGATTCGTTCGAAGAGTGTGTGGTTCCTGAGTTGGTTTATAAGGATGAAGATTCGACGAAAACGCTATGGAAGAAGATTCAGGAGACGACGAAAAGGGGCAGGAATACGAAGAAGAGGATTAAGATACGGACATGGGGGTCGTGGAAATAGTTGAAGACGGGGGTTAGGGGAGGTGATAGTGTGCGCCTCGGACTGGATGAGGGGGACCAAAAAGAACCAAGGTTAGGTGTTGATGGGGCTATCTTTAGTGGTTTAGACATTTCCCAACAGGCACTAGAAAACCGTGAAACATTTGGGAATATTAGTAGGGACTGCTTGGATAGCATGAATATTTGGAGGAATTGCTTGGATCTAATCTAGGTGATGTAAAATGGGAGGACTAGATTGATTGTGCTTCTTTTAAGTATCTCTTTTTTTAGATTACATCGTCCACAGAAAGTATCTTAATGCATTTCATGGTATCTTTTGAAATTTTGTTTGGATTTTATGAGTAGCCAAACGTCTATGTAAGATAATCAAACTGCTTCCTCGAAGAGAGAAAAAGAAAGTTGGCACAGAATTTCAAAGTAATATTACAGTAGCGACGAAGATGGTAGTCGACTTCGGACCCAAAAATTGTAAACAGCTCGCAAGCCTCGATGTGAGATGGAAGAGCCTGCTTCTTTAGAAGCGCTTAGTATTCTACTGAGCCCTTTTTAATTCTCACCAATCCCATTTGCCTCGTGACTTCTACGGTAGAAATTACGTTGTTCGCAATGTGGTGGTACAGCCTGCCCACTTCTGAGCAAACTGGTCGGCTGTGCGCTTTCGGTTGTAAGCCCTGATAAGAATGAAATTGGATGTCGAGTTCGATGTCCCCAAGGTTTACTAAACAGACGCACGCTGGCGTATTAAATAGACAATGATGTGCAGTGGAGAGTGAGGAAGTTGCGATTGGAACACAGTCTACAGTTCGCTATCTAATGATTTCCAAGCTGTGTTGGCTGCAGCGTTCCTGTGTGTTTCCCTCTAACGTCACTAGTTGACGATTTCCCTCCACTTCAGCTGTAGTGTGCTATGCATCCGGAAGTGGCTGCATATGTCCTGCGAGTTGCTAGCTCATCGCTGTAGTGGATGTCTTTCATCCACTATATCTTGGTGTCATAGCCGCCACATAGGCCCTGGGGCCCTCATCCATATACGCCACTCTTGTTCCCACAACTACCTTACGGTAGCAATTTTTTCGCTAGCAACATTTATGTTTTTAAAATGCGGACATCATATATCTCTTTTACGAAAATTTACCGCTCTCAGAAAAATCAAGATTCAAGTCCTTGCAATGTTGATTTTGCTCATTACCGGTTGTATGAGCGTTTTGAATTAGTGGGTAAACAGAAGCCCTTGAGTTTTTGTGTGACCAGTTATTCATATATTTTATAGTACATTCTGAATGATTCTTGAGAAAGGTACTCCGAAAGGTTTGCAAGGGGTTGAGGCCGCAGAAAATGGCTCTTGTTGTCATATTTTCCGCAAGTAAGACGTCAAGCACGCGTTTGTCTGTTTGCGTCAGTCCCTGGATGAGTAGGTTGTCGATTGATATCTTTGGAAGGCTTTGGGTTTTATGCGAGTGGCCACTGCTGGCCATGCGGTGTGTAGGTATTACGCACTGTATGTGGGGAAATGGGGGTTAATTTACTGTGGTAGATATGTGGGTTGGTACCCAGTAAATTTGTACCACGCAGAGAAGCAGCGGAAATACCACGGGTTTCTTGCTGAGCTGCCTGGGAGAAACAGGCTGGTTCCTGTTCCCATCTCAACGCTTGGAAGATGGCATCTGGCGGCGTTCTCCGTCGTCAAGGAACTCGCGAGAACTGTTGCCACTCGCGCAATGGAACGGTTTTCGAAGGTTAGATGCATTCTTTTACTGCGGTACTCCGCATTGACAGTAACCTCCAATGCCGCTTGTTTGCTGGCTGGCCTCCCTTCCACCTTCTGGTAGATTGGAGTGCCATCTACAGTTTTCGATGCATTGTACGGTTTCACAATTGGCTTGGCCAATATACGGTATCTACAGTACGCTCCGGTACAAATTTACTGGGTACCAACCCACATATCTACCACAGCAATTAACCCCCATTCCAAAAAAAAATTGCACCGGAGCGTAGATACCGTATCATGGCCAAGCCAATTGTGAAACCGTATAGTGTATTGTTTAACCCCTTAGTGCTCACTTTTTCGCCAAAGTAGGGGAAAATTTGGGTGCCTTACTGATTAGGGATGCAGGACGGCTATCTCTCGAAGACTGAGGGGGACAGGTCTATGTATTAGAGAGTCTGAAAATGAGGCCGAGTCATGAGGTACGACGTGACAGGGCTGATGTGAGGCCAGCCGTAAGGCATGCGGCGTTGGACGCAACCGTCACAACAGCGTATCTTTGCATAAGGACAAATCGCACCCGCCCGAAGGTCTCCATGGTCTCCATGGCCCGTACGGCGACTTGCCTAGCCACGTCTGTCAGCTCCACCAAAGGGGAAAGTTTTGGGTTCCTTTATTGCACGGAAGTTGTGGTCGTTATATCCACGCCGCTAATGCGTCATGCGGGAAAAGTCGTCAGTGATGGGTAACACTACATGACATTCCTTACACTGCCGGCTCAATGCCATCCGGCAGGCATGCCGCGTTAGACATGACGGCCGCGGCAGGGTGCCTTTAGGTAAGCACCGCTGTAACCATCCCATAGTCTCCATCGCTCGAATGGGTACGTTCCGTGCGACATCGGTTAAGCACCGCCTCTAGGGTGGATATTGGGATAGGCACAAGCCTTCCTCTAGCAGCCGTCGTGAGCAGTGGTTCATACCTTGTACGTTTGGCGGAGATGGCTGCGTTGAGGGAGGTGAGTGGGTTGAAAGTACGCACCTCTCCTATTGGAGGGCGCGAGAGGATTGCCGAACGTGACGACAAAAGATTCCGTTTCTCCATTGCTACCCATTGCCTGGATATCGGGCCTTGTGCGGCAAAGTGTACTGTAATGTATATTGATTTTATAATTACAGTATGTCCACTTGAAAACAGGTTTTTATAGATAATTGATCAATATTTTCAGAAACGCCATCTGAATTGCCGTATAGTTTTGGAGCATTTGTCAAGCTTTCCATGGATTGGTCGTTGAAGGCACAAGGTTTGTCATTCGTTACGACACGGTTGAGTTTGTGATTATGGCGCGCACTCTACGAAACATGCATCCCGCACCTCGCAACCACACCGCTCATGCGCGACAAGACCACCAACACCAAATGTTCATCACACCAACGATGGCAACCCCGCTCCGGTGGCATACCGTGCTCCCACTTGCTGTCGCTTAAAAACCGCACAGGATGCACGAGTCATCTAGTGGTACACGGCCACACTCGCGCATCCGTGCAATGCGGGGTGGGGGGGGCAAAGTTGTGATGTGGGGTGGGGCGGCGGGTTGGATGCGATGGGGCGTGAATCTTTTGTGAGGGAGTTGTTTGAGCGAGGGTTTGCATGTGCACGTCAGTCACAATGGTGCCTTGCACTGTATAACATTGTACTTTACTGTACTTTCTATGAAACGAACGTTTGGAATCCAATAGTAGCGGTGTGAAATGGGCACACCGTTCATTGTGGGGAAAATGTGGGGATTTTTAATATTTGAAAGATATGGTCGGCCCTTCATTGGTGAGCAGGGTGGTTTAAATTTTTACGGAATGTTTGATATGTCAAAATCTCTCGAGTTTTCACATGCATTGTTGCTCCACCCCGACATTCATGCCGCATCGAATGATGCATCGGCGCCGCCGCGCCATGTGCCGATCGGCTCCCCTCGGCAACCATCTCCTATCGCTCTCTACTGTATTTATACACCGCTGAAACACGTCCAGCTCCTGTTCCGCTCTCTCGTTCTGCTCTCACGGCCTTTACACCGTTGCCCATTCTTGCTACATCTCGCTTTACAATCCAGGCGTGTGGTGTTGGTCTCGAGTGGCCTGCGAGCAGTTTAGCCCGGATGTATTGCGCACGCGCAGGGAGGTTTGCAGGAGCACATGTTTTACACGTTTTAATGTGCTTTCTAGGTTGCTATAAACATTACACTTATATCAGTAGTTACAACAACATCTAACCACCTCGTCGCCGCTCTCAAACTCCCCCCAAACCCTCAACCTCCCCATCAACGCATACACCTACCACGCCTGAATCGCCCATCTCCACTGTACCACTACAACAATATTCGGCATTCTTGCGCACACATTACCTTACCGAAAAAAAAACAAAACAAGCAAAAGGTGCCGCAAGCCACGAAAACAAACCGACATTTCATAGTCTACGATACAACACAAACAGACCCAAGTGCGCTCGAAGCAAAACCACGCCGTGAAAAACACTCGCCTTCGTCTCCACCACACCCACATCACAAAACTCTACTATACAGAACACAAACTCTTCCACCTCCACTCCAACACCCCCTCACGCCACACGTTCCACACCCTGACTCGCTTCACTCACCTGTTTCCGCAGAGTATACACCGCCCGACTCGTCGGCAATGGTTGCTGCGCCGCCACATCTCCCCCCGTGACGACAGTGTCGTGATAGTTGTAGGAGACAGGCTATTCGCCGCCTTCCCTCCGCACACCCACTCCCTGCGCCACATCACTCGCTTCAGCAACCTGTCTTCTCGTCCCTCGACTCCCAACCCCTACCCACCTCGGCCCCCAAATCCATATCCGCGATATCCGCCTCTGTCGGTTCCCCCATTCCGCCCTGCTCTTTCCTCAGAGTTCACCACCTCTAGACCCATTGCCTTGAGAATCATTTCCCCGACCTGAAACACAGCGTCGTTTTTCCGCCCGTGACGTGATACGCTCCTTCATCTCCGCCATCTCACCCACCGTAATCTTGGATGCATCCTCCGGACACCGAACCACCAACCCGATTTTCTCCCGTCTCACCCAATCCAACACATCCTTTTCCTGCTTCATTACATTTTCACCCGCCGCCCCCGTCAGTAGTACACACGGTACCCGACTCACATAAGCCTCTGACACCACCCCCGGTCCCGGCTTGCCAATCAACACATCCGACATTTGCATAAACAACGGAATCTCGCTACTGAACCCGTCACAAACATACATTGCCTCGGATTCCTTGCCTTTCGCCTCATAATCTTATCGTACAACACCTTGTTTCTCGCACACACCACTATCAAATTCACAGGAGAGTACGTTTGCCTGGCCACAAACCGATTCACCAACTCGACGACAGTATTGGTCGGCGGCGCGCCACCAAACAGAATAAGAACTGTGGCAGTGTAGGATGCAGTCCCATTTCCGCGGCGCGTTTCTCCCTCACATCACATGCGCATTCACATAAAACTTGGGATGCACGACCATACCCGGTGTTCTGGTAACAACGTGACTCGGACCTGGCAAATCAGGTGGTAAATAACCCTCAGCCAAAGCCTGAGCATACGCGATATCCGTGCCGACGATAAGATGTTGTCGCGGGTGTTGAATCCATGGATGCGAAGAAGTGTGCGAGAAATCGGTGAGCACTGTAAACAAGGGACCCACGAGGGCAAAGTCTCTGCAAAGACGCCGTTCAACATGGGAACCAAAGACACGACACACGACACGTCAAGTTGGTCGGACCAGAATGTGCGAAAGGCGTTGCGGAGACCAGGTAAGGCGATAGGCCATATGAGAGAGAGGGCCGAGTGCATGAGTTCGATAGTGGAGACGGCATTGTAGGAGAGCAGGACATTGTAGAGCCAGTCGCCAGCGGCGGCACCGGAGACCTTTGCGGCATCGATGGGGATGATTTGAAGAGGGGAGGGGTAGAGTTGGGAGAGTACGGCGGAGATTGCCTTTGCGGTTGCTTTGTGACCGCCGCCGCCGTTGCCGTACATGAGGTAGATGCGGCGGTGACGGCTGCGGTGGGGCGGGACATTGGAGAGGGAGGGTGGGAGTGTGAAGTCTTGGTGGAGGTTGGAGATGGTGTTTGAGGGGAAAGGAGCGGCGGTTGGGTGGAGGAGGAGGAGGAGGTTGGGGAGACGGGAGGTACGAGGAGGGTGGGGTGGGTTGAGGATGATGGAGGAAAGGGCAGGGGCAAGGGAGGATTCAGGATTCATAAAGAGGGGCACACGCTGCTCCATTTACAGGAAACGAAAAGCAAACAAAAGAAAGGTACAGTACTGTACAGTATTCTCAATTTGGCATCGTCCAGCGCACATGAGTACAGTACTGTACTTTACTGTACGGTTAACATTTATTGTATTACAAAAATACTGGATAATGGATTTGATTCGCATTGGCGCCCGCATAACAGATTCCAAACAGATTTCACAAGATTCACAATGTCTTATCCATTTGGCGCTGGGCCATTCATTTTTCAATCTACACGTGTTCACTCGCCATTCGATTTTCCTGCCATACAGTATTTACACACAAACCACTCCCATTACAGTAGACACACTACTGTACTCTACCAAACAGCACCACCCACTCTACCTAGTGTCCTATAGCAGCATCCTCATACTCCTCCACCCCACCGACTGCAAATTACTGCTCTGCTCTCTATCCCATCCCCATTCACCTCTCGACTCGCCACCCCGCCCCACTCCTCACAACATCGAAAAATCCAATCCCCCAAACACCTTTGAAGCCCCCGCACATGATTCACCAATCGCTGATACCTCGCCGCCGCCAGCTTCCCCAACGGAGAACTCTTCGCCCCTCGCCCCGACAAAATACCCCTCACCATCCTCATCACATCCCCAACAACCCCCCGCCGCCACATCACACACTCCACTTTCATGCACTCCCACCGCGCCGTCCTAGCCACATCCAAAAGCAACAACACTCTCTCCGCCGCATTCATACATTTCTCCCCCGCTCCACCGCCCCCTGCAAACATTTCATCGCCTCCCCCCCTCCACCTCCACCCCCACCACGAAACATCTGCGCACACAAACACAACAACACACATTGATCCGACCGTGTCAACGCTCGTGTCGCATGTTTCACCGCACGTGTCGCAAGCGCCTCAAACGACTCCACTTCCAATGCCTCCCTCGTCTGTCCCAGCCATACAATGATCAATTCAAGCGCCGCATGCTGATCCCGACCATTGGTGATGTGTTCTTCGTATCGTACAAACCCCGCAGACAAATTGTCGTATACAAATCGTGACATTGCTTTTCCCAATGATGCCGCAGACCCTGCTACTTGTAATTGCAGACGCAGCGATAACAATGCAGACGATTCGGGCAACAGGCTTACACACTCCCCTGCAAATGACAAGATTCCCTCCACATTACCCCCGCCCTCGCCTTGCTCCCCCTCGCTTCGTAATGCCAGTCTCAGCGTTGCGAGAATCAAAGACGGCATCGTGATTGGGATTCGTCGTGGTCCGCCTCTTACCAGTTCTTCTCTCAGCGATCTGTACAACACCACAGCACGCTCCACATTCGAGCTATCGCACAGGTATACAATCCGTGCTACCAACTCTTGGTTTTTCACAAAACACTCCTCATCCTCCTCCTCCTCCTCCTCCACTCCCCCTGTCTCCTCTCCAACCGGTCCGTTGCGTTGCCACCCGACCCAAACCCACTCCCAAGTCCTAGGTGACTCGCAGGGAGCAGCGCCAGCAAAAACTCGTGATGGTGACTGATAGACCCGGCATCAAACCGCTCGTAAGCCTCCCCGCCCCTGCTTGTGTCGTTGCCCTCCTCATTGTCATCCACCCGTCGGTCCTGCACCAATGGCGCTACATACCGGAAAAGTTTTTCCAATGTTCCCACATCCTCGATGCACGGCACATACCCCGACGTCGATAGCAACAGCTGTGCTGCCAGAGACCGTTGGTTATCATAACTCAAAAACCTCTGCAGCACAACGTAATTTTCCAGCCTCAGCACTGATCCCACGCTCCGGAATGCCTCTAATGGCATCGTCAACACCTCCACCGCTAGTTTCTCGTCCTCGGTTGACAAGGGGCTGTACGACCTTCGTCTCCCCTCCACAGCCAACTTTCTCGCCGTCCGTCCCGAAATCCCATCCTTCTCAGGATGCTCACCTCCGAGAAACTTGTCCATATCCGCCACGCACAACCCCAGCACATTATCTACATAGTCAATCCTCTCCGGTTCCGCTTCCAGCACAAAGGACATGAGCGATAGGTATATGCGCAACCGATCTGTCAATTGTAACTGGAGCCCTGTCGTCTGACGACCCCCGGCAATTGTATGCGAAATACATCAAATGCGTTTGCATCTCGTGCCGTCTCCGCCGCCGCTCCCGAGCTGGCAGCATATCGTCGCAGCCGGTCGATCATTGATACCAGGATGGTGCGCATATTCACCCCCTTGACCAACTTGCCGCACATTTGCATAAACGCTTCTAGTGTCGCTAGCTGGAATTCATCCGGAAACACTTGCGCCACGCAATCGGCCAAGTATTCCTGTGCAATGGCATCATTGCAACTGACAATCTGATCCAGTATCGCGGGCAGCACGTTATCGCGATACAAACCAGGCTGTTTCCCACCAGGCGACTCAATGTGGCGATATTGCTGCCCACCAGTAACCTCAACTCCAGACGCTCCTTTTCCCTCAGCTCCATCTCGCGTGGAGAACAATCGTGCTGCATTCTGACCCACAGGCGGTTCATCTCTGTGAAATTGCGGATAACAAAATCAATACTATCATGGACGGTTCCGCCTTCCAAATCGGCATCGTCTGCGTCATAGCCGTCGCCATTTCCCGCAACCGGTAACTTATCCTTCATCATCTGGGCCAAATAGGCTCTCAGAAACAAACCCTCTGCGGATGCTGCACGCCCGCACACATTTCACCAAATCCTCAACACATCTTTTGCCGGTGCCTGCAAACTCTTGACATACACACTACCCGACGTGACCAACAAATACAATCTCGGCAAGACCAAAGGAGTCTCTTGCACGCGCTCATACAATTCCAAAACTGGAGCTCCTCGACGTGCCGACTCCATGACGTACATTTCCAAAAGTCGAAGCTCGCGCAGACGGAAGATAGACGTCGTAATATGCTTGGGGGAGAGTTCTGCGGCGGAGGAGGAGCGGAGTTCTGCGGCGAACATCAGCGGCGATTTTGACGGCATCGTCAAGTTGATCGGTATCGAGGGCGCGGCGTAAACGTTGCGCTTTGAGACGAACGGAAGCGGTGGATTCGCGATGGTGACGGCCTTCGTCTGCTCGAGCTGTGGCTGACGAGAGGCCGCCTGAAGAAAGCGGCATTTTTTCGGGGCGGGCGGGAGAGGGAACGGTATGTTGTGTGAAGGCGTGGTGGTGGTGGGGGGGGGTAAAGGGGGAAATGTTGAGGGTGGGATAATGAGAGATGAGGGGGGAGGGGATGGCGTAGGCGCAGCGTCGGAAGGAATGGTAGTTTATTTCGGTCGAGGGGCATTACTCGAATAAGAGCATTGGTATGGTATTATTTTATTATTATCATTATAAATGGATGAATTAGGTCGATCGGATCGGATTTGTTGCCAATGGGACTGTGCAATTCTGATGCCAACCAAGTCGGTACCACACCCTAATGCTTTCGCCGCGTGACAGGTCATTTCTGACAGGCCAACTATACCCATCTTGTACAGTACTGTACTATACAGTACAGTTGTGTACGGGTATGGCTGCGAGCGAGTTCGAGCCAATTCGGGAGCTGTTTACAGTTTGTCTGCTTACAGTACAGCAGCAAGAATAATTACAGCGCAAACGCTTACACTTCTGTACAGTACAGTCAGCGGCAGCGAGTACATGGACAGAGGAGCAAACAAAACCAAACGGAATGTTCTCGTCTAGCGCGGGCAGCCATGGAGTCATCCGATGTAACGGCGATATCCAACAAAATCTGGGCAACATCGACAGATTGCCAATAATACGTATGAGCCTTAATGGCGCCCCAACTGGCCATCACGTCCAACGGCGGCACGCCCATTCCATCCTGAAGCTCATAGTCAATACGATCCGACAACAACACCTCACTGCCACCCACTGCGCAGCGCCTCCCCCTTCTTCCTCCTCCTCCTCCTCTCCCACCTCATATCCCACAACCTCCCCGATCCTCCCCACCATCATCCTGCACATCAGCCTCCTTTGTCTTACCCCTACCAAACACCTTGAACAACTCCCCCACCCCCCACTCGCCCTCTCCCTCTCCCTCTCCGGGAACAACGTCCCCCACAAATTCCACACCACCTCCTCCCAAAAGAACCCCGCATCATCCCAAAAACCCCTTCTCTTCGGCCGCACCCGAACAGCCCTCTATTCGATCCCTCCTCCCCCACAAACGGTTCCAACCGATACGCCACCGGATCCAACGGATGATACACATTAATAAACCTTACCTCCGCCCTCTTCTCCCTCACAATAGCCAACATCCTCGCCTCCCCCCCATCCGGCGCCAATGCCGCATACATAGGCAAAGGACACCCCGCAAACCACCGAATCCAACTGCAAATCACCCAACACATCCCCCTCAACAATCGGTCGCCACCAACGCACCCACAGAATGCACCAACAACGAAACCCTGCCCGAAAACCGTGGTCGATTCCGCTCACCGCAGACACCTGTTCCCGAATTTGCGCACCAATATGCTTTGCAATTGCATGTCGCCAAAACCCACTCGCCATTAACAAAACATCCCCAATCGTCTCTGCAACTGCCTCACGAACCGTGTGGGTGCATTCGGGTGCGATGGACGAGGGTCCGCATGTCGCACCTGTGACTGCCATGTTTCAAACGCCGCGCGATGCCATTCCACGGGAAGGAATAGGACGGATGGGCAGGTAAATGTCGACGACGTGGATGGTGTGCAAGCATGGTGTAATTCTTGCTCAGGATGGAGAGGGAGGATTCCAGGATCATCCAGGGCGGATGATCGACGTATGGGTCACCAGCACCGGGTATCACCAGAAACAGATGATGTAGCGGGACACGGGAGAACGAGAGCGAGCCGTCGAGCCCGGGCAGACCCTCCCGTGGTGGCATTAGGTTGACGGGGTGCGCGTCGTGGAAATGGGTTGAGAGATGTGTTTCGGGGATTTGGTGGTGGGTGGTGGTGGGGAGGAGGGCGTAGACGGAAAAGATGCATGGTGGCTTTTGGACGCATGTGAGGCCGGATTGCGACCAATCATGGCTGGGGAAACGGGGCTGTCGTTGAATTCCGTTGATTGTGTCTGGTGTAAGGAGCATTTTGGCGTGGAGCATTACAGTATGCAGCGGCGGATTCATTTCGACAATGGCATTACGACAAAATGGAGGAAAACAGTGATGAACTTGAGTTGAATTGGCACACATGTACAGCATCCGTATCATACTGTACAGCACAGTACAGTATTCGGCACACATGATATTTAAAGGACAATACCAAGCTGACAGTGTAAGCAATGGTATTTGGAGTGTGCCATAAATACTGTACTGTACTCTATATCTTGAAATGTCCGAAATAGCAACAGGAAAGTGCCTTGACTAGCTTCCTCGCAATCCTGATGCATTTGAGGGCCCTAATGAAGGACTGACCACCGTTTGAAGTCAGCTTTAGCAAGCCAATATCTTTAAGAAAGGGGGGGAATGATGGAGTAGTTTACTTCGTCGTCAGACACTTCTAGCGGGGGGAATCTAGACGGAATCTAACAGTGCTGAAAAATGTATGGCACGGCAATTAAAAAGCCTTTTAGTAACACCCATTCCATTAGTCAACTGACCGTTTTTATGAGGAACTCAAACAGTTCAAAAATAGGATTTTTGCCGGAATTACGCGTTCTTTGTACCAATAGAACATGCTTGATTTACTAATGCCATATATGCACCCATCCAGCCAATTGAAGTAGTAAATGTTGAGATATTTAGACCTCCAACAAGGTGTTTGGAGCATTCTGAGAGCCATTTCTGACATTTTGGACCGCGATAAAAATAAGAAAGATCTACATTCGGAAAATTTGATCCTAATTCTAAGGAGGCCTATCCAATGATACAATTTTCAGTACAGGAATGCCCGCGGTCCTTGAGCAAGCTGCATTCACATCATTAATAAACCCTTCAGCTCCACTAAAAATTTCGTCAAGTCAACTCATACTTGCCAGCCACCCACCGCGACACTCCACTAATCTTTCCTTCATTCCCTCACTACATACACCGTTTTCAAGAAAACCTGTTTTTCTTCACAAGTTCTTTCAAATGACCTGCCCTTGCAAGACAAAGAGTGCATCACTTGCTATGAATGCATCAAATACAAGTGTGCATGCTTGCAAGGGTCACGCCGTGCACGTACTTGTCGACGAGCATTGAAAAAATCGCAAACTAAAACGTGCCGGACTACACAGGGATTGGATCAGATTGAGAAGATAAATCACAAGAAGTGACTTATTCTCAATCCGTGAACCCAAACAATGATATAACCCGTCCAGCAAACCTCAAAGATCTCCTTGAACTTCTTGGCTTGTCTCGTTATCGACACAACCTTCCTAGTTCTCGTAATATCATTGCTGTTTCTCAGGCAAATTTATCGGATTTGTAAAGGTGGGACAAAGTTTTACGTGCAATACAGAAAAGAGTATGCAATTTTGTATTCCGCAGATCCAGAAGCTTACTTTCTTCGCATCAGTAGTGTCAGAAACTTTGCGCTGGGTACAGAGTGTGTCAACACCTTACTACAAGCGTTTGCTGCTAGTAAACGGAGCCGTATTGAGCGACGAATAATAAGAGGTCTGTTTCGTGCCCATGTCCAAGTGAAGCGATTTAATGGACTTATAGTAGCTAAAAACATTGACGCTACTGAAGCTGAAGAGCCACAACCCGCCGTTGTTTGTGACACTAATACGGAGGCAGTCAGTACAGGCTGTACAATGCCGGGAGATATCGAGAAACGGCAAAATGGGCCTAAAAGTCAGAGCAAATCAGTAACGAAATGGACGGTTGATTCGCAAGTACCCATATCCAGAAAAAGTGCATTGCTTAACGAACTTACAATCTATCGCGTCTTGAATGGGATTCATTGCTTGTTAATGGTACGTTGCCGACCATTACACGAACTATTTCAAGAGAGTCCGACAGTTCTGTTGCTTATACGTTTCATTTTTCAATATAAATTGCCCAAAAACTGCAATGAGGGACAAAAACATTGCGATTTAACAACAACTGCGTTGTCATCCCTGCAGTTACTCGAAAGAAGAAGAGGTCAGGGATGTTCCTAGAATATCAGAGAGCATCCGTACAGAATAATGTTAAGCCTTTTGGGCAAATATGTTTCCATAAAGTGTAAGGAGTCTAACCGCAAGGAATTCGAAACGGAAAAGTGCTTTCGACTACGTGGTAGGGTCTCTTGTCAATGACAGTAATGCGGAGATCTGTAGTATGGTAAACTGCTTTGCTGTTGGGCATCGCAAGCAACAACTGCTTAACCAAGTTGAAACCGTACAATGTTTTCTCAAAGGGGCATTTGCAGAGTCTCATATTGGTCATGACGGTGACGAATTTCATGACAGTTCATATTCATTGGAAGAACGTCCTTCGGAAGAGGTGAAACTTTTATCGTGCAGGGGGTGTTTAGCACATTTTCAGTTATTCAAAGTGTACTTGATACTGTTCCGGGTGACCGTGCCTGTTTGTATCAGGCTCTACAAGATATCAACCTAAACTTCCGAGAATACTTTGCACACATGTACAGGGTGAAAATTCATCAATCTTCAATTGAGTGCATTGCAGTAGAGACAGTTCAACGTAAGCTGCATGAAAGGTTAATATTGCTGGCCGAGTACGAGATAAATTTTGAGCCTGTACGGTTTCGTGAGAAGACTATTGAATTCTTTGGAAAGCGAGGGATATCATGGCATGGGATAGTCGTTTTTTACCTTGCTAAAGTTTATAATGAAAATGACGTGTACATTGGACCTGTAAATTTGTCAATGCTGTAATATGAACACCTTTGCAAGCTGATTCGAAGCAAGATTTTGTCGCTGTCGCTTCTATATTAGAAGCTAGTTTCATTCGTCTCAGAAAAAATCTTCCAATTGTAAAGGAAGTGGTGCTTCCTACTGATTATGCTTGCTGTTACCGGAATCCCATTCTGTCAGTTATGGTACCCTTTATCGCGAAGTAGAATGGATTGAAGTTGCTTAGGTATATACATTCAGAAACACAAGATGGAAAGTTTTTAGTCGACGCACATTTCGCCATTGATTTGAGACATGTCTGCTCTTTTGTTTCGGAAGTCCATGATGAGACAACACCAACAGGGCTACTATTGGCTCTTAGGTCTAATGGTGGGCTTTCAAACTCCGCAGCAGAACTTATTCGCCTAGATAGAATTAATGAAAATCTGAAAAGCTAGGTGAAGGTTTCAAAAGTCCGATAGATAAGGGCTGGAGTGGATAGAAAGAAACAATGGGTACTACTACAATGGATGGTCTACATCTGGGAGAAAAGTTTCTGTATCCTGTTTTTGATATTCTGATGTCGGGTAGGGGCAGCAGTGCCAGTTCGGCAGGGACGGAGCCTGCATGGCCCTTTCTTCAGACACAGTACCTCAACATACACTAATAAATACTCAAGTGCCTTGCTAACGGATGAGAACCAGTTCGAAATAACTGGTGAGGAGACATATGTACGTATTGTGTCACAAAGAACTATAGAAAGAATAATTATGCGTAGAGCTCGTCGCGATACTGCAAGGACTATTCCTACATTCTTTACGTTAGCTTTGGAAGAATGTGCTGAAATGGAAGACGAGAAAGAAAACGTCACCCAGACTAAGGAGACCGTTATATGCTGTCAGATGTGTAAGCGTCTATTTACGTCCGAAGAGAGATTGTCTCAACATTAGATGTATTGTGATGTAACGACGGAAATGGAGACCAATACGGTAATATCGAGAGCAGTCCGTATATTCTATAACTTTATTCAGGCAAAAGACGTCAGAATACCTTCATTTACCGATGACCTAATAACAGAAAATATTGATGTTTCTTCTACTGATGTGGATAAATTTTGTAGTGGCTGGGCGAGAAGAGAACACTCTAAACTACAATCAATCGCATGTAGAGTTGAGAAAAAATGAAAAGGACCTTCAGCAAATGTTCAAGGCGGGATCTAAAGACAAAAATGTGAAGCTTAGTATGGCAGGAATGAGAAAAAGTCTGGTACAATCGTACGGTGAACGATTTGATTTTCCGTCAGAGACTGAAATCTCGAAGTGTATCAATGTTATGTTTCAAAAGTAAGAAGAGCAGTGCGAATGGAACTGCATCAAATAGATCTAGACAAGTTAAGGTTGATTCGCGTTTTCTGGATGTGATCGACCTAGTATTACGTCAAAAGGACTTCGATTTATCACCCTCAAAGGTTTTGAGATTACTGAAGGTGAGATGCGGTACAGGCGGCGAGCTTCCATCCAGTTTTCCTTCGGACTAACAAGTGAAGAACAGAGTCTCTGCGCAACGAAACAAAGAAAAGAAAATACATTAGCGGACAATGACGAAGCCTAATAGAAACAAACATGACTTCGTACCACATTGATCAGTTGAAAACAAAACGATGAATCTTCATTTCTGGTAGTTTTCATGGGCCCAAGTATGAGCATTTATTTGACAGGATTAGAAATTTAATTATTTCTATCGACGCACTTTGGGCCGAAATGTCTCAAAATCAAGTCATTCTATCAGATTCACACTTTATGAAAGTATAAATATTGACCTCATAGCCGTTTCTGCCACCTCCAAATTAGGTTTTTCACCAAGTTTCATGGTTTTCCGATAAACTTTGATATTTTTCAACCTCTAAATCTTCCTCCTATGGGACATAAAAAAGGCCAGTTGACTCGGGGAATGGGTGTTAAGCGCGTAGTGCTTTGTGACATAACCTTTCTTCTCAATTACTTTGATGAGACGAAAAGGGATTTAATTGTACAGAGGGCAGATGTATTCCCACCTGGAATCTACGCAAACAGCGATAATTCAATTCTATTGGCAGCATTTGGCGAAGGTCCGTAGTCGAAAACAACTTGCTCCTCTTTCGCTTTTAGACTGAGGCTGTTGTTCGATAAGCATTATTGTATTGCGAATGGTGCATTGCATCGTGTGCATTGAACTCAATGCCATACTGAAATGCCGAAGCGAAAATGGCAAGTACCTAGGGTAAATTTGTCTGTCGGATTTGGTTAAAGTAAGAAGTCCGACTTGGTCGGCAAGATTCGTTCAGAAGCTAAGAGTTTACGGGCCCACACCCGCTTAGCACATCCTCACTGACTGCATCCTGGTGAAGCTCATCTGATTTGGACTCTTAATTCTCCCCTTGCAACCAGGTCCGACACAGACTGGCTAAGGATTCTGCCACTCGAAACACGCAGTGACAACGCGTAATGGCGCATCCATGTCCGTGCGACAATCAGTTTAAAGCGTCTCAACGTTGTTTTCACGGTTCCGGCTGCGACAAAATCTTCTGCTAGCTCCAGAATCTCTACACACTGGTGATATCCGTACCGTCACGGAAGAACATAAGGTACATTCAAGTAAATTTATCTTCATGCTCTTGAAGAACATGCGCTACTTGTTATCCGTTCGGTCATTGGCCAATTTGAAAAGATGATGTAGAAGCCTGACGCTCGGTACGACTCGAGGACGATAATGAGCAAGTTTTCATCCATGGTTGAAATGGTTTCTGTCCGATACAAATCACTCGACGCGAGCTTGCTCAAGCATGTCGGCCAAATAGCAGGACTGGTCAAGCATCTCGCCAACATGGGTGCGCCGCTGAAGGGCGCACTTACCATCAAAATGTTAGTGGCAACCGTTGAGGTGCAGCAGATTTTTCTGGTTACGGCATGGATTTGGACCTTTGCCGAGAAGGACTCAATATGGTAGGACGTTGCGGGTCGCCTCATTGAGGAAGCAGACCCCTTTGAGATCGCCAGAAATCAGATCGACCGGGATACAATTGCAACGCCTCAAAACTACGCCATCTGCAATGAGAAGTACAAGACAGAAGACTGCTTCCTCAACCCGCTCAACCCGAGAAATCTGCTAGATCTCATGAATGAAAAGGTCACCGGTATTCTGGGCCGAGACTTCAAAATTTGCAACGTCGCTAAAATGGAATGGGGCCGACTCGAAGGTAGGCAGCGCGATACGGAAAGGAATTTTATGAAACTTCACTCCATGAACCTTATTCCTGCCAATAGGCTCATATCAGACATCTTTACTACCTCGCTTATGACTTCCAAGTCCGGTCTGATTCATTCTAAGAAGGCGTGCGATTTTAATACTCAGCTCGCCGACGACTCGAAAGTCAAGGCTGACTCAAACTGAGTCCTTCGTTTACATTAGATTACCGACTAGGATCCGTTGGTGATGAGGGCTGAAGGATGACCTAGTCACGCCGAACCTGGAAATGAGTCTTTTCTCCGTCCCGGCGCCGGTGATAAGAACCACGCCATTTCGTTCATGAGTCCGATTTGTCCACTAGATAACCGATTAGAATCCGTTGGTGATGCATCTGACGGATAACCTCGTCACGCTGAACCTAACAATCAGTCTTTTCTCCGTACCGGCGCTGTTGATAAGGACCACGCCGTGTCGTTCATGCCCGGAAGGCTTTGATGATCGACCTTGAGGACAACTACCATATCCTTGGTCGGGCCATCCAGGGTGCCGAAGATCTTTTCTACATTGATTACAAGCAAAATCCTGTTGTATCAGGTCCTTTAGGTTCTCAAGGTTTGGCAATGAATGCTATCGTTTGTGATAAAGTCACGACTGTGCAACAGAATAAGGGCAGTGCCGAAGCTTAAATTGAAAGCTCTCCACCTGTCTGTCAAGAAACACCGGACCTGAAAGTAATAAGGACAATAAAGTTGCCTTGTGGCATTGTCGCCTTGGATATGCTGCCTCAAAGTCGTCCATTAGGAAAAAAAATTGACGATTGCACACTTTCCCATGCGTAATGCCAAAATATGGTTTGCGCAAGCTGTGCTAAGGGAAAATATAGTTCCTCTCTCAGAGGTTCCCTTACGCGCGCCGGTCCAGTCAGCACGCTGCACTGTGAGATTTATAGGAAAGGTGAGCACTGTTTCGTCCGACGGCCATAGATACTTCCTCACCGTTGCATATGAATATAATCTCTTCACCCATTTCGTTCCGATGCTGTCCAAGGCAGAAGCGTCCAATATACTACTCCGTTTCATCCATCGCTTCGAAAAGAAGTCTTGCATACCGTTACGGCTGTGTATACTGGCGCAGGAACTGAATTCAGCCGCGCACTCTCGTTTTTGGATGACCAAGGGGTGTAAACGACGGTAACTACCGCATACACTCCCAGCTTCAATGCGAGATCCGCGCAGACGCATGGCTTCATCGCTGAGATGGCGCGCGCATGCTTAGATGAAGCCAGATTTCTGGAAAAATACTTGCACTGGGCAGTGTAGCATGCCGCATACTTTCGCAGTCACGAAAACTACAGAAAGACTGAATTAATAGCCTTTCAAGTTGCTTTCGGTCAGGGATTGACTTCCGACATTGGTCGCATACGTCTGTTCAGCTACCTCGCCTCGTCCCGTCCTCCTGTCAAGTCCCTGTCGACTTTCCCCCCCCCTGGCTCACAGTAGGAATCTGCCTGCTTCATGAATGGGTAGGTTTCTACGGTATACTGACACCTAACAGTGTAGTTCGGACCGAGCATGTCCGCTTTAAGGAGTCCAAATTCCCCGGTGTCAATTCCTTTTCCGACCGAAATGGAAATGTCGACGATGAAAACATTGATGACTGTTACCTCACGTAGTCACCTATTTATAACTGGGATGAGCTGCCTGAACCTTCACCTGCGCCTAAGGCACCCACTAGGGCCGTACGGGAGACCCGGAGGATTATGCCGGTGAAGACAACTCCGTCGCGGAACTTTTGGACATCGAACAGGACACTGTGACTTATGTCACTTTATATCCGAGTACCTTCGGTGGAATTCCGTCCGGGAATACCGACTCGAACGTTGATAATGGTGCGCGCGACGACGAAGAAGATAACACCGACAAGGAAGAATACCACGATGCTGTTGATGATAATTTCGGATTTTACAAGGATGATTCCGACGGTGCCCCCGCCAGCAGCTCCTCTGCACAGCCGGTTTAGAACTGTAGATGTCGAATACGCCAGTTACAGCCTGTCAAGCACTCTGCGATGGCCGTGCCGGACGCCATCACAACGTCTGATGATGCGACGCGGGGACCGCTCTCCGCAGTCCGGAACGGGCAGTCTGGATGAAGGCTATTGATGAAGAGTTCAATACTCTCATCAACAACGGCACCTGTGTCCACACTCACCATGCGAATATTCCGCCGACGAATCGCCTTCTCCCGACTGGTGTGATACTCAAGCTGAAATGCGATTCGCTCGGCCGCCTGGCAAAGTTCAAGGCCCGCATGGTTGCCTGCGGGAAGCTGCAAGCGTATGCAGAAGACTACACGGAACCTTAAACTCCGGTAGCCTGCGCAAAATAATCCGTACGGCATTGGCCGTCGCCGCCGCCATGGGCTGGGATATCGAGCATTGCGACGTGGAAGGCGCTTTTCTTAATGCTCGGCTTTCTTTCGGGCAATGTGCGTGGATCAAGTTCCACAAGATCGATGGCATCGATGGCACCAACGGATAATAAGTGGAGCTCATTAAATCCCTCTGCGACCTTCGTCAGCCCCCAAATTCTGGAACAACCACTTTGCCAAAACCGTTCGGAGTCTAAGCGCTCGGAGATGCCGATTGCCTGTTCATGACAGAAGGTCCGAATTGTATATAGATGGTCGTCTACTTAGACGATCTACTCATTGTCGGGTCGAAGAATTCTGTAAAGTCGGCCAAAATTTAACCCGGCTCTGTAATCACCATTACAAACTTGAGCAAGTTCACTTTCTTTTTGGGAATTAAGATCGAGCACTTGGAAGATGGACTTTTTTTTTTCAAGCGGCATATGCCGAGCGGATCATCGACATGGCAAACATGTCTACTGCCAAACCGACGCGGTCTCCACTCCCGTTATCACATCCGCTGTATAACGTTCGACGTGATCTGACGCCAATTTACGAAGGTAATGGTTCCAGTTCCGGTCGGTCCTTACGACCTTGCTCTACTTCGCATCCCATATTCGTCCGGACATCGCCGCTGTCGCTTCAATGCTCGAAATCTTTCAATCAAACTCGGCACCGAAGCACTGGCGGGCGCTGAAGCACGTCGTCAGGTACCTCAAAGGAATGACCTACTACGGCCTCTTCTATCCGTACGACAAGGGCAAGCCAATAGTCGAAGCCTGGCGAGACACAGATCATGCAGGTTATCTCACTCGATGTCGCTCCCGCTCCAGCTACATTCTTCAAGTCAACTCTTAATCTAACATTTTGTCTTCAAAGCTACAATCCGTAGCGGCAGTATCGACCACAGAAGCTGCGGTTAGCTCGTTATCATCGCTAACACGGGAACTCAGGTCGATCCGAGCCATTCTGAATGAGCTTTGTCACGATCAGAAGTTCGCAACGGTTATGTTTCAAGATAACCTGATAACGATCACTTGGACAGAACGATTTCAAGGCCTACGCAATGTAAAGAATTTTGAGTCATCTAAAACGACGTACGTGATGCTGTTGACAACGGAAAAACTAAAGTCCGGTATACGGATTCGAAGAAGAACTGCGCGGACGGGCTAACCAAAGCCCTCATTGGTGAGTATTTTCTCCGTTCCAGAGAACTTCTGAAGGTCACCGGTCGTTTCTTCCACCTCAAGGAGGAAAAGCAAGCAGTTATCGAGGGTGCGTGCCAGCACGTTTTTTAATTCCGAAGTCGCCAACAACTTGCTCCTCCTTCTCTTTTAGACTTAGGCTTTTGCCCGATCGGTATCGTTGTATTGCACACGATGCATTGCATCGTATGTATTTAACTCACTGTCAGGCCGAAATCCTGAAGCGAAAACGGCAAGTACTTTAGTTAAATAAGCCGATCTGATTTTAGCCAAAGTAAAAGTGCCGACTTGGCCGGCACGCTTCCTTCAGTTAGTAACTTCGCTCTCAAACAGCTTTAAACTACTTTCTGTTTTTTTGAACATTCCTTTTCACTACACCCTCAAATCCCCAACTACTTTGATGCCTTGATTCTTTGCAGACCAATCTAGCACATCAATTCCACGTCCATTTTTCCATGCAGTAGTTCTTCGACACTTGGTACCAAGTGAAACATCTTGCGAAAACAGTCTTTTCAAAACAAAATATCAGCAAAGGCAGGGATGTCGCCATCACGAGATCGGTGCCATCAGTAGCGCTGACACCGACCAGATGGGACTACTAGAGGTAGTCATGGAGCTAAACGTTTCGACTTTTTTGGGTGAAGAGAGCATGTATGATCGCGGTGCTCACGTGCTCGTCACGGTTATGTGCTACTTCAAGCAACCTTTAGATGCATTTTTTCGGAGCTCAATAGCAAGGATCAGCTAACCGTGTAGAAATTTGAGTATAAAACGCTGTGGGGGCACGCATAGAACTGTTATTGATGGGCTTAGATTTTTGGAGACTGAAGCTGAGAGTTTGAAGGACATAATCAGGCTATTAAGTTTGGCGGAGATGGCGTTTAAGCCTTCGTCGGAGGCGTTATCCGAAAAAGCGCAGTATTTGTGTGAAATTATTGCGAAGGAGATCAAGTTGGCTTGTCTAATGTATTTCCCGGTTGAGTACGGACATGATGCGATGTTGTCGGATTCATTAAGGACAGCGTAAGTTCCTCAGTTTTCTAATCTGGAGGTGGCTGCAGCCAAGCAGTAAGCCAGGGAGAGGCTCAAGAGATCTAGAGACCTCTAATCTACGGAGAGTCGGGCGTCGACCGCCGAAAATGAGTAAATGTCTGAAGGTCGGCAGAGATTTGCATTGTTACGACAAATGGGCAAAAAAAGTCATGTTGGGGGACAACATCCAATGCCGGCGCTTGGGGCCCGGTTTTTGGGGGTCGGGGAATGTGCTAAGGGCTTTTCTGTATTTGATAAGGGATATTTCGACGGTACTTTTTACGGAGGGGTTGGTTATGGGGAGATTCCTCAGTCGGAGAAGGCCAAGTTGTTTCCCGAGGAGGAATTGAGGACGGGGTATCTGCCCGGATATTCGAGGTGATTGGAAGGATTTAGTTGGGTCGGATCGTGGGGTGGCAAGATGGTGTCGTCTTCTCTCGTTGCGTGAGAAGGGTAGCGGAAAGAAAGCAAGGAGAGGTATGTGCTAAACTTCAGCCAGAAAAACAATCATTGGCCGCGAAGGACGCTGAGGATGAAAATGTTGCAGTCCTTTGCAGTGGAGATGTAGAGGTAGAACTTGTTAATCTCATTGGATTTCAAGAGCAAGTACCTTCATTTCCAATTTCTTCTAGATGTGAGAAACTCCTTTGTGTTCCGGTGCAATGAGCGCTTCTACCAGTGCCTCTCTCTCACGTTTGAGTGGGAGGCGATCGAGGTACTGGTTTTGCAAATTGCTTCAACCGTTGGTACGGTACATGTGAAAATTTTTGGTACAGTTTTCTGCCGTGCATCGACGATTATCAGTTGTAACCGGTCCCTCAGGGACGAGTAGCAACGGATGAAGATTGCACTGAGGCAAAGAAAGTGTTTAGATGGCTGTCGGAGGGCTAGTGTTGATGGAGCAGCAAGACGAGGGATGTGAGATGGATAAAGGAGGGTAGATATCCTGGGTGTACTCTTTGAATCCGAGGAATTGGCCGTGTTCGTGACCGAAGAATAATTATTGAAGTTGAGACAGCTGGCGAAGAGTAATATCTCGTTGGCACATCGGAATCAGATGTTGGTGCTGTTCGCGTTGCTTCACCTTTTCGTAGTTTTTTTTATGTCGCTCACTCTGGCATTTCTCATGGCTATTTTCCCTTTCCCGCTCTCTGTATTTGAACTGTTCATATAAGAGTGGAGGCTCAAGCATGAGAAGTAGGGGGTCTTATGGGGTTTGAGAGGGGCGTGAAGGAGCCATTAAGGGGGAAGTAGTTGCGACCAAGGGTAAGATTTGGTTGGCAGTCGCTGCGGGATCTAGGCTACTGGAGTTCATTTGGTCGAGGTGGGGTAGTGATCTCATGAATGCTCCGTCGGATATCGCAATGTATAATGGTGCAGTAGATGTATACAGTTGGGTAAAACTAGGATTTTGCGACCCAATGGGGTCCCCGGGTTTGTGGGATGGTCAAGAATTCTGGGGCGTGAGTGATGGCTCCTACTCGATTACACTAACGGATTTGAGGGCGTTGCTTCTTCTGCCTAAACGTAAATTCGCCGGGTATGTCGGCCGTCCGATTTCCTCCATTTGCTGATACAGGATGACAATCAGGCGTTTTTCGCAGTCTTGAACGCGATGTTATCGGCGTCCAAGCCAATGTTGTCAGAGCTGCGGAAACTAGAGGCGCTGCTTCAAGTGCCGGGGGTGCAGATAGAGGCGCGGGAGATCTCCTCGGTGGTTAATCGGTTTGCCGACGCACTGTCAATGACCTCGATCTGGGGGACGTTCGTGTGTCGTATTATTCTTCGTGTTCAATCCAAGAAGAGTATGCGGTGCAGTAAGTTGCGTTCCGCAAGCGACTGGTGAGAGAGAGTATAGTGGAGAAGTAAGTATCTGGGCACGCGGATGGCACACAACAAAAGAAATGGGAGGGCGAGATATGTAACCCTCTGTTGGATACGATTCCATTCATGGTACGCAAAATAGAGGTGCAAGGTGGAATTGGGATGCCACTCACCCCAATTTTGATCTTCACAGCCTCAGTTTGCGTGCCTGCGTGCGCCCAGCTCACCTCTGTTCGCTTTGGGGCGCGAGCACGAAGTATATGGAGAGAGGCATAGTATCAACGACGTTTGGGAGGTTGTAGTCGCGGTGATCAGTTGCGGTCCGACTGAGGACACGGAACTCTGGGGATGGTGTTGGCAAAGACGGCTGGAGCAACTCTACCGAGGTAGATGATGCCCGCCTCCATTATGGCGTTTGGGGTCTCCGCGTCGTGTACACGGGTGTATACTTAGGAAGATGTTAAAGGAGTAGCGAGCCAAACGGAGCGTGCAGAATACCCTAGGTTGTGGATGGTATTTAATCCGAGCGTCACACTCTGCAGACTGCCCAGTCAATCTGGCCTGGCATTTCTATTTCTAACACCGCCAATATCCGTGAAAGGCACTTTAAACATGTCTTTTCTCCAGATTTAAATTCTTTTTAAGTGGGCGAATGCAAAAAGCGAAGTTCTCCCGATCGATGATAGTCGGTATCCTTTCAAATGAGTAAATCTAAAATAAATCTTCTTGCTGCAACATGATTTCCTTTTTATACCATGTCTTTCCTTCTCGAGTTTTCAACTCCTAAAAAGCTTCAAAAAAAATTAGACGTTTTCTAAATTTGAGTTGCGGATATCCCTACAGTATTTGTAGAAAAGGATATATATGGACAGATATTTGACGAAATATTCAGCTCAAAGGTGGACCTTTTTCTCTTTGTAGCCTCCCTATGCAGCCTTGGAATTTTTTCCTATCTTATTTTTCGATTTTTACATCCATTTCGATATTTAAATTTTTACGCGAGATAGAAAGCTAGAGATTGGTTTGCAGGAAAAAGTGAAAGATTAAGCGCGATATGGCATAATTTTATCTGTTGGGGATGCAGAGCCACGACTTGCACCTTTTCAAAGATAAATGCCGACTTAACCGGAGACATATTTGTCGTTCTATGTTTTGGAAAGAAGCTTCATCAAGTCACGTCATTATTCAGGTCCAATGGCCATTATTATTTTTGATTTTCCTGACAGTATAGGGTCTGTGAAATGCTTGTAGCCTTCCGTTATTTTGCTCACCTGGGCCAATAGTAACACCTCCTTTTCTTTTCCGAACTCTAAGCACCCCCTCACTTCCCTTTTGTATGCCGCCAAGATAGTTGCGGTACACAGTACAGTATCGTCGGGACACCTGTCCCGCCAACAGTCTGCATTTTGAAAGTAGTAGAGGCTATAGGACAAACCCTGGCGATCGTAGCTAGTAATATAGCAGGTTACACCTACTTGTTTACAAGAGACCTCGCTGCCGCGGGCATCATAGCAAAAAAAGCGGAACAACAATTTCCGTTTCAACTTTTCCAGTTGGTCTATTATATGCAAAAATCTTTACTATATTTTTCACTCTTGCCTCAAGGCCGCCTGTTTTATTATTCCTTGAATTTTAGTGACGCTCGATGAGGTACTTTTCTCAGCCCTGTCCCTTAATCTTCGGAAAACAGCCGTCCTGCATTCCTAATCAGTAAAGCACCCTAATTTCACCCCCTCCTTTAAACATTCCATTGAAGATTTGTTTAGACACTTTGTGTGACTGGCGCACTTTTCCCGTCACCTAATGACGGGCAGCTCCAATGTTCCATTTTGGAAGGCGCCCAACTTGAAACAAAACCCGAAGGCGTCTATAGTGCGGTGCTGGCACTTGGCAGTGCACAGACCCCACGTCCATATCGGCCTGATTAGAATTTATTCTCGCTAACAGACCTTAATGGACAGCGCTAAGTCGCCAGGCTCTTCAGTCGGCCCTTTTTCCGCCAGTCGTACGGCTGGTCACTTCATATTTAGTTCTGGCCTCCGACCCTCGATGTCCTAGGTTGGAGGTATCGATCTGACCCGATCACCCCCACGTAAGGCCGACTCACTGAGCCTTCGTAAATCTTTCCTTTCTTTCGTCTTTTAGTCTTCCTAAGGCTTCAAAAGACCCTTACTACTGCACGGACCCGCCGGGCAGGCAACAGTGATCACTTCGCAATACTGTCGAGCGTAGTGTGAAAAAATCATCCTCTAGGACTAAAGAGCTATCCGCCTAAAGTCAGTTGATCATGGAGGACAAGTCTGGAGCAGGCATGGCCGGTACCGCTAAGGTGCGCCAAGTGACGATGGCAACTCCGCAGCCGTTCCTCTTCGCCTGGATGCCGAGTCAATTCGTTTATTCCTCCGCAAGTACGACGCGTATTCCCGCTATATTAAGCAATGCGCTGCACAACTCGTCCAAATGGACGTACAGTCCACGGAGCCTATTCGTCCTGTTGGTCTGTCGTACTGCATTGACGCTGAACAACTCGAGTCGGCAGTCGATCTCGGTATGATTGAAGGCTGCAGAGACGTGAACAAGCTCAAAGATAACGAGCTGAAGGCGTTCTTGGACAATGAGGCTGTTGAGTCCGCGACAACCGTGACCGATCACGAACTTAGGAACTTGGTCCAGAAACATGTGCGCATTTATTTGCCTGTCAAGTCTGCCAAGAGCCGCATGCAACTTTTTTTAATGGACAACAAGTCACTGCTTCGACAGCACGGCATGACGTGGGTCGTTGACAGCAACCCGAAATCGGCTGTCAAGCATGTCTTATCAGTCGTAAAGCCTGCTCAACTCAAGAACAGACTGAGAAAGACATCTACTTCTCAAAGAAGAATGCCGAGGACGACTTTGCAGCCTTTTTAAAGCACGCCATAGAGTTGTCCGAAGCCTTCGAGAAAATTGACAACGGAAACCCCCGCAGCCGCCAGCCCGACCCGAGCGGCGTCAACAGCAACAAAAGCGGCTCAAGATAGGGGCGGACAACAAGTCGGCTGGAAAGCCGAACAAGAGCAGCGGCAAGAAAAAGCCGCCGTCTCCATGCCCGCTCAAGTCCTGTGAGGGCAAAGACCGCATGCACTGGGCGGACGACTGCGGGTACTCCACCGCAGAAGAGAAAAGGGCTTTCAAGGACAGGGTCGCCTCTGCGAAAGCGCGCGACGGGCCATCCAGATCTACGAGAAGTCAAGTCTCTTCGGCCCGTGGAGCAGCATCGTCTTTATCAAAGAATTTCGGCCGCATTCGCAAGGGCCGTGAGGCGGTCCATTGCGTCAATAAAAGTGACGAAAACATGCCGACGGGTCGTGAATCATGGCCATTTCGGACAATAAGGCAAACGTTGACGTGACTGGTCGCTGCGATGACCGCAGCGACGAAAGCATCGCGTCCACCGGGTTGGCCGAACGGGCAGCGATCAAGGTATCGGAAAGATCGAGTTTATCAAGGCAGTGACTCTGAAAGCCGCGTTGACCGAAAAAGATGAGACGCCGAAGCAATACAAATTCTCCCGCGCGTGGTGCGTGCCCTCAACGGTCTTGCACCTAACTCGGGACGTCTGTCCCTCAAAAATATCCGTTTTCTTGTGCCGAATGACGCCCTCGCCTGCGAAGATTTGTTGATCGGTCGTCCGGTATTGCTCCACCTACGAGTGGACACGCAGACTCTGCTCGAAGACCTGGTCGCGACACTCTACGGTACAGACTGCAGCCCCTGCGCCCTGCCCAAGACCAATGGTGACGGGTAAGTCGATTGATGCTCACCCGTCTTAACCGCGTCGGCAATGACGTAGTTGAGGAAACGCCTGCTAATGACTCCGCTCGACCGAAGTTCAACTACCTCAGCGCACGTGCTGAAGAGGACCCGCTTCCAGATCAGTCGCTGCTGGACCCTGTGGACGAGGACCAGCACGACGACGTCGAAACCGCCGTTGCCGACTTACAGGAAGCCGCCGTCGACAACAGCCCCGTGGAAGACAAGCGTTCTCATCTGGCCAAGTTACTCTCTGGCCATATGGACATATTCCGCACGTCTTTCTCGTCGGGCCCTCCGGCGCGCCTGCCCCCGCTCAATATCGAGCTCACACCGACGCCAAGCCCGTTAGGTCCGCCTGCGGAACTATTCTCAAGAGCAACGTCGCTTTTTGACAAGTTTTTCAAGACCTAGTCCGACATGGTCTCGCATACGCGAATCCGACGTCAGATAGGCTTGCGCGCCCCTCCTCGTGCCCAAGCCGGGTTCACAGTACCATTCACGGTCGACATCCGTTCGGTGAACAAGTACACGATTAAGCATCACTACCGATGCCAACCTCGCACACGAGCTGACCAAAGTCGCCATCTAGATACTTCGCAAAGTTGACTTCTCGCACAGCTACTGGCAGCTGGCATTGGCATTGATGTCCCAGGAGTGTCAGTCGTTCATCACGCCGACGGTATCTATCTTCACGCCAACACGCGTGCTGCATGGGACGACAAACGCCGTTGTTCATCTGCAATCCTCCCTCGCAGGCATCATACCCGAAGACCTCAAACCGTACATCTTGTGATGGTTGGGCGAAGTCCTCATCCACGCACCCACTGTTGACGTTTTGCTTTCGGCTCTCGAGTCTTTTTTCGACGTCTGCGTCGAGTACAACCTGAAGCTTCATCCCAAGAAGTTACCCTCTTCGCGACCTCAATCCGCTGGTGTGGTCGTCTGCTGTCAGCCGATGGCATCCGCTACGACCCCGCCGCATGTATGGCCTCTTGTCGATGGAACTACCACAAATGGGCCCACCTGCAGAATTCTTTTGCGCACTACAGTGGGTCAAGCAGGGCATCCCCAACTTTACAACCTCGTGGCCCGCTCCACAAATTCATGGAACACGTCTACGACCATGCGGACAAGCGCACCAAACGCGCAGTGACCTGTCAGTCTTTCAAGTCTTGGCTGGGCACAGACCGAACTGGAAGCCTTCCAAGCCTGCAAGCATGCTCTTGCCCATCAGGTCACGCTCGCACATCGCGATGTCAACTAGCGTTTGTGCGTGTACACCGATTGCGTCCGACACGGCTTGGTCTGGGATCGTCACTCAAGTCCCAGACGATGACGCCCATAAAGCCCACGTGGAACAACGACACTCGCCACTCCTTTCCTCTCTGGTCGCTTTGATGCGACGCAACTCGGTTGTTCAGTCTTGGAAAAGGAAGCCTATGCAGTGTTGGCAACCTTGTACCGGATGCACTGGATCGTGGCAACTCCCGACGGCTTCGACCTTTACACGGACCATAGCAACCTCATCTTCCTTTTCGACCCACTCTCCGTGGTTCCGTACTTGTCAGCCACTTCAATGCGCAAAGTCCTCAGATGGGCTAAGCGTCTCAACATATACCGCTACACGTGCTATCACATCAGCGAGAAGACAACGTCTGGCCCGACATTCTGTCCCGTTGGTCGAGACCCCGACAACGTTGCGCCGCATTGTCCACGTACCGGAACGCCCGTCTTCATCCGCAGAGGATTTCGACTGGTTGTCTCGTTCCGCCCTCGCCCAGGCTCGAAACCCATGCCGCCGCACGCCCTACTGGTCTTGCTCAAGCCGACGACCTCTGTACTTTCAAAGATAGGGCGCCATATGGATTCCCGACGCTGCCGACGATCTGCGTCTTCGTCTCTGCGCCATAGCAATTACTGGTCCTTGCGGTCACCGTGGTGCCGACACTATGGAAACATTCATTCGAAATCCTTTAAATAGTCAACTTTGCGCGCGGACGTCCTGTCCTTTGTCCATGCGTGCATCCACTTTCTATCGACAGTCGGAGGGGAGAAGATTCCACGTCCTTTCGGTCCGGCCGTCCACGGCACAAAATCCAACGACCTGCTGCAGTTCGACTACGTCGAGCTTGGGCCGGCCAAATCGGGCGTCAAGTATGTCCTTATACTGCGTGATGTCCATTCGGACTACAAGTGGTTCTATGCCTTCTCCAACACCAAGCTAGAACGCAGCTTCGGCGATTATCGACTGGTGCGCAGCTTTCGGGTCCCTAACGGCCTCATGCCGACGGGCCCACTCATTTCAAGAATGAAACAGTCCGTTTGGTCTCGAAGGGCTTGAAGGTGCCGCATCACTTCACACTTCCATACTGCCCGTGGAGCAACGGCGCAGTCGAACGACTCGGCAAGGAGTTGATTCGCGTGGCCCGTACGGTCTTATCAGAGCTTAAGATGCGTCCGTCCGAATTCCTGATCTCCTTCCAATTTTTACTTCCATCTTGAACAACTCGCCGTCTCCATCGCGCGGCAACGTCTGCCCTATCACAGCATTCATGGGCCGTGAGCCGACACCGCCTATCAAGACTTTGTGCGTCAACGACTGCAAAGACAATCAGCCTTACCGAGGCGCAGATGGAACGCAAGTTCAACTTGGAGAAACTCCTCAAGATCTGCGAGGAGATCCACCCACTCGTCGAGTCTAGTTTGGCCAAACGCCGCGAGCAGTCTCGTGCAGCTGCCTCTCGGGCAATCGGCCGAACTTCGAACACGTCGACTTCGTTTGTCGCTCGTGACGAATACGGCGCTGGCGAAAGCTACTGCTGCGTTGGCGGGCCCTCGTCGCATAATCAAGGCTTTGAACGACTACGTCTATCAAGTCGAGGATCTACGCACAGGCCAATTGGACGATATCCATGCCACTCGTCTCAAGTTTTATCGAGATGATGAGCTCGACATGCGACTTATAATGGATCACGTCTTGCAGTCAGAGATATGCATGCCTGTCCACCGACTCATGGGACTGCAAGACGGGCCCACGGTCTTCAAGTCATTGTCCGTTGGAAGGGACTTGACAAATCTGAAGACTCTCTCGAGCCTCTCCAGAACGTCTTTGAAGACGTCCCAATCATGGTCAAGCGTATGCTCGCACGCAAGACCATGCTGGCTGATGTAGTCGCCAAAGCGAAGTCCGCTCTGTCTCTTGAAAGAGGGTAGTGTGCTGGCACTTGGCAGTGCACAGACCCACGTCCATATCGGCCTGATGAGATGTTATTCTCGCTAACAGACCTTAATGGACAGCGCTAAGTCGCCAGGCTCTTCAGTCGGCCCTTTTTCCGCCAGTCGTAGGGCTGATCACTTCACATTTAGTTCCGGCCTCCGACCCTCGATATCCTAGGTTGGAGGTATTGATCTGACCCGATCACCCCCACGTAAGGCCGACTCACTGAGCCTTTGTAAAGCTTTCCTTTCTTGCGTCTTTTAGTCTTCCTAAGGCTTCAAAAGCCCCTTCCCACTGCACGGGCGCGCCGGGCAGAGCACAATGGGTAGACGCCAAGGCGCGAGAGTGGGGTTATTACGGCCACGGAGGAGGACATTGGCCTGCCTTTGATGGGACCATATGCAACCGAGCGATAGTGGGTGCGTGCTTGCTGCACGGAGTGGTAGTGTATTCAACCCTGTCGACTTTGCACTCAACCTCCGTTATCAGGAAAATTGAGTAAACCATCCCCTTTGTGTATCGCTATTTCGCGCACATTACTACATCGCTACTAGGGTTCGATGGCTAATGCAGTTGTAATGTTACTGTACTTCACACCTAGAGTACAGTATGTACTGTACAATTCAGGACGGTAATGAAAAGTTTACATCAAAAGAGTACTTTTTGGGTACTTTACCACAGACATATGCAGGTGCAACATGCATAGTCTTGAATACCCCACTGTAACAAACCATTACTCGCAGTAAACCAATTTCCCCCTGTACAGTACTGTAACAAACCTAAAATAATTAGGTTTGAATAGGGTGGCTAAACTCTGCATGTTGCGGGGCGCGACATAAGACATACGCCGCACAAATGAGTACAATACAGTATGTGCAGAAGGAAGCAAATGAGCAAATGCGGGTGCTGGGACAGTGAGGACACAATGAACTGATGTACTTTACAAAATGGTGAATTGCGCCCCCGCAGTATGTGCAGATTGGCAGGCAAAGGTGGTGGCGGACGGGACATGATGCAAAGCAACGCCAGTGATGATGACATCAACAAGACAGCCGGGCAAAAGAGGTTTGTAGAATTGGACACGTGTACACACGTTTACAAATAAGGGTTTGTCGCAAGCGTCTTCCATGGGACTATGATCGGCTGTAATGTGGCACCCTACTTACAGTACACGTCATTCGCCAATGAATTTGGTCAAGACGAGATTGGACATGACCTGTAAGGCGAAGATTGGGCCGGCGAAAATCTCAAAGGTGTCAAGATATCATGCAGCCTTGCCAATAACCAATTGGCAAATCCAAGGGCAAGTAAATCAGACGCACCATTGCCCACGTGTGTTGAAACGGCTTGCTGCAGCGTCACCACCAAACAAAAAGACTCGCCCTCGCCGACTTGCATCCCTCCTTCCTCCCCGCCGCAAACCAAACCCCCTCTTCCTACGCACCACGTCAACACCTCGCAGTGCAACCGCTCACGCTCCCCATGCCACACGCTTGCCCACCTTGTACAACCGACAATCGTGACGCCGCGTCGCCCCAAACGCAGCCCTCCACTCCCGATATCGACGCCTATGACGCTGGCAAAGATTCCCCGCTCGTGGATACCCTTGTGGAGGGTGGTGTGGTTCTCGTCATCGCCGCATTGATTAATGTCGCCTTTTGGGGCGTCATTCGTTTCGGCGTTGTCGACCACGCCCATCTCACCGCACAAGTCGCATGACCTTGACCCTGTCACCCGACCTTTATACACACCATGTAACACATCTAACTCACCTGCATTTCGCATAACCCCAAAGAAAAAAAAAACAAAACACTCACACTGCAACACGTTTATTGATTCCAAAATGCCGCACCGACAACACAAACACATGCTCCCGCCATACCCATCATCACGCCTGTCCCTGCTCCATCAACCTAGCCTGTGCACTCTCACTCTTGCACTTTTGAATAGCCACCCTCAACTCCTGAGCCAACGATTTCAAATCCTGCAATGCCTTTCTCGCCCTCACCCCCGCCGCCTTGTTCCCTTTTCACACACACACACACACACACACAAACAAACAAACAAACACAAACAACAAACAACCACACCAAAACAAAGTCAGCATCTCACACACTCTCTTCCCCCCTTCAGAAAACCACACGAGTACAAAAACCGACAGCATGACATACCCTTGTCGAAAAACTTGCAGCCATCCTGAGCAATAGCATCGACACATTCTCTCATCTCTGCCAACTTTGCCAAGCCCGCATCGACACTCTCCAACCTGGGACCATTCGCAGTGTCGGTGAGACCGGATGCGACTGGATTGGCCATGACGCCTAGATGAGCGGCCATTCCTACACCTGCGGCTGAATGTGTGGTGGATGCATTGGGCATGTTGATGAGCATGGAGGCAGTAGTGGCTGAATGGGACATTGGTGTTGACACACCATGCGGTGATAAGCCATGCTGTTGCAGCGGCGTACCGCTGAAAGGTAGTGTATCGGGATCTATCTTGGATTTGTCTCCACGCAAAGGAGGGAGTGTAGAATGGGAGGGTGTGGTGAGGTGGTGGAGTGGAGTGGGGTGGGGTGGTATGGTGTTGTGTTGTGATGGATGGATGGATGGATGGATGATGGATGGATGGTTAGAATGGGTGGGATGGGGTGGGAAAGGGTGTAGGGTGGGTGGGCATGATGGGGTCGGGTTATGGACGGGTAAGTGTGGGGGGAGGGGTTTGTTTGTTTGTTTGTTTGGTTTGTACGGTGAGGGGGAGGTGTAAGGGGGGGGGGGTGGAGGAAGGGAACAGATGTTTTGGGTTTTCAAGGGGGCGCTGGTGGGCCAGCGGGTGCGGGGGCGGGATCGAGGCGGGTCTCTTTTGCGCGCCCGATGGGTGTCTGCAATTTTGTGGGGCAATACTGTCCATAGGGGGCATCAACGGGCACTGTGTTTTTGCTTTATTTCCCTTGCGTCAACGGTCTACTTGTCGACTTGCTGTAAGCATATTTTGCATTACAGTATTTGACACGGATCACGTGCTCAATGGCTCCATTCATCTGTTCCATTTTGTGCTGCCCACATGCGTGCATACCATCCGCCGTAGCGGAGCAATTGCTTGTGGCTGCCTCGTTCGAGAATCTCATTGTCCATGCTCCCGCCGGTGCCTCTGCCCAGCACGATAATCTCATCCGCCATCATCACCGTCGATAACCGTGCGCAATCACCACCGTCGTCCGTCCACCCCATATCTCCCGCATCTTGCCCTGCATCTCACGCTCCGTCAACATATCCTGACCCGACACACACACAACACACAAACACAATCACCCGTTGTTAGCCCATGCCCTCACACCACCCACCCCATGAAAAACCACAAACAAGCTCCTCTACATCCACACGTACCAACGCCGACGACGCCTTCCCTCGCACCACCCAACCAAACACCAAACAAACAAAAAGGAAAAAGTCAGTACTACAAATCCCCATTCACCCCGCCCTCAACAAAAATAGGTTGCCACACAACGCTTACCTCATCCAACACGATAATCCCCGGCTCCTCACAAAGCATCGCGCAACTCCAACACGCTGCCTCTCACCCCCAGACAACCGCACCCCTCTCTCACCAACCACAGTATCCAACCCCTCCTCCAACTCCCCACCAGCCCGTTCAACCTCGCGTATTCCGCCGCCCGTCGAATCTCACTTCACACGCCCTCTCTCCATACCCAATATTATACCGCAACGTTCGATTAAACAACACCTATCCCACATCTCCAGTCAGAATATTTCACGTCTACAACCACTTCCAACTCATCCTCCACCCACTTACCGTATCCTGCGGTACCACCCCGATCTGCGCCGCGTAACGAACGTTGCGTCACATCTTGCACATTCACCCGTTCACTAGAATCTCCCGCTCGTCACATTATACAACCGCAACAACAACCGCGTAATTGTACTTTACATCCCTCTCCCCAAATTCCACATCACACACACCACAGACAACATCCAATCACCGTTAGTACCTCCGCTCCCGCACACTCCCGCATACAAACTCATCCCATCGTACCTCTTGCCAGTCCACTGCCCCTACAAACGCCACCACCTGCCCGCGCTTGATATGGAACGAAATCCCACGTAAACCCCCGCCTGTTCGTTGTGATTCCGTATGTGAACCACACGTTACGGAATATGATTTCACCTTGACCTTTGTAGGTCCCATGCTGTTTGTGTCGGAAGCGTGATTGCATGGGCTGCGTCCGTGACCGTCGCTTGCGTTTTCAGTAACGCAATGCATTTTTCAAGGTCCGTCGCTGCATCGCTCAACGCTTTGTACGAGCGCCGAGGGACTGCAAATGTTGGTGCGTTAGAGTTGCAGGCGTTGTCATTTGTGCTTGCGTTGTGGTATGGGGTGCAGTACGTACCAGGAGGGGCCCAAATACCTGACCGTGTACATGAGCACCAGCACTACGTCTCCGCCTGAAAGGCCGCTGCTGAATGCACGCCACACCGCGACAACCAGTACAATCCCTAGCCCGCCGTTGAGCAGCACCTCTTGTCCAAAGTTTAGCACGTTGAGGCTGATGCGATACCAGATGAACAGTCCACGGTATGAATTTTCAAGCTTTGTAAACGCAGCTACTTCCGACCGCTCCTTGCCAAACGTTTTCACAGTCTCGTAGTTCATCAGTGTGTCGATCGCCTTTTTTCGCACCGTTTCGTCCGTATACACATGTCAGTTGCAGATGTTTGCGCCTGCTTTGCGCATAATGTGGGGGGTGGGCGTGTTGCGCCGGATTGGATTACCATGTCTGCTCGTGTGGCGTTGCCGGTTCAAGTTTGATAAGAGTGCCATTACAGATGAAAACGGTTGCGAGTTAGCAAGATTGACCTGCGCAGCAACCGCGTATCCTATGCTGGTAGAGATAACAGCCCCACCTACCATTTGTCTTGTTCTCAACTTCATTCATTTCTCTGCGATATTTGTTTCTGTAAATGAAGACGTGAGTTTTACGCAATGCGTACAATCGCAGTATCCGCTGTAAAGTCAGTAGGCAAAATATCCTCATCCCTTTGCTCAGAGTGTCCGGAAAAGGTGGAAACTCAACGAGATCCCGGGGTGTCTTACCTCCACTGAGTAGCGACAATGGTAAAGGTAAAGTAGCCAACGACTTAGAAAATAGTAACCGCAATCCCAGGCGTGCCTAGCCTAACAAAGACGACGTGACTATCGCCGCCTCTACGAGTCTACACGACGGGTATCAAGTTATCCACCGGGCAAGGAAATGTCAGTATTTCGCGCAAAAGTATGGTTGTTGACATTGTAAGCAAGAAGCAAAACGTCATCACCTACGTCGGAAAGACGCTGAACAACACGGTGTGAGCAATCATGTCAATGGAATCAATGCCTCGGTCCATAATACTGGCTACTCCCCCGTCTTCCGTTTGAGATGAAACCCAAGGCTCAACTTGAGCAAATGGTCATATATATCAATACTGAACCTGCGAGAAGCGTCAGATTCAACGACTGCGTACGTCACATCATGTAACGAGTCAAACATGTTGGACAAAAGGTATCCCCCTACAAAAAGCGTGGGGCATAAACGGAAAACCGATAGCCTGCCCATGCTCCACTTTTGACAAAATGTCGACTATCAGTTTCGTAGCATACCCTGGTATCAGGCCGTGACTCTGAAGAAACTCACAGAGCAAGGAAAATATCGCGAGCAGACGGAGACCGAGAGTTGCCGGAATAATATAGGGGCGGGCATGTGTCCAGGTCTCGGACCATTGACGGGGCTGGAATCGGGTTGAGGGAGCAAAGGTGTATACTCGGAGGACTCAGACTCGGAATCTCCATTGCAATCTCTAGGACGGAACGAGCGCATTTTGACGATGCTGCAGTTGCTGCTGCGATACAAGCGAAGGACGCGGACGTAGGTGGTGTTTTAAAGAAGCGGGGGGCATGGATGATGACGTTGTGGAACATTGGAACGGTGGTACGAATGCGCCGGATTTCGGTGAGCATAGGCTGCGTGGTAGTGGACGCCTACATAGAGAGTGTGAGAACTCCATGTGTGCCTTGGACTGAAATTTGATTGCTGCGATGCTGCGCTGGGCCAACTCGAGTGGACATAGGACTGACTGTTTGGGGAACAAGAGCATTGATTGGCAAAGTCTGCACTGTTTTATTCGCAGCCCTGTGCAGTGGCTTCTGTGGTGGTTACAGAACAAGACCGGGTGGATGCGATGGTCGCATTGGTTGCCCCATATTCCCCAACTTTTTGACCATGAATGGCGCAATGTGAGTGTCAACGACTCGACGCTCAATGCTCCGATGCTTTGCGTGGGTTTTGTGCGGTATTTGACGAAATGGTTGCATGACGTGACCTGATTCATTGCCAACTACTAAAAAGACAATCGGGAAAGCAATGGCGCGGAATGCGAAATCTCGACGGAGAAAACATCTCAAGCGAGGTAAACAATTCATGTGTCGGTTCATGTGCATTGGAAGCGCTCAAGAAATGAGCGGCGGGTACGTTTGCCCGCGGTTTGGCAAGGCATTTTTGACCCAAGTACCCCTCTCGCAATACTACATCGACACGACACATTTGACAGCGCTGCATTGGCGCTGCATTGATGCCATGTCCAACGTGCCACGACGGCCCGTGCATGCATCAGCACACTAAACAGCTGCGGATTCGCATCGCTGAGAAGAGTTTTCGCCCTCACCACCTGTGTCTTTTTCTCACACTCTGCTCTCCATAGCACTGCAAACGACTTTTCATCACAGACCTGCTTTTCATTTGCGATATTCGTGGACACGAGCGTTTGATACTCACTCGAGTGAGCTTCAATTTTAGGATCCCCATCATTCGTTTTTCCGCAACCAATCTCCTAGATGACGCGCAAACTCCTTACAACCCGCGTAGCCACTTCCTCCACCCCTCCCCACCCGTCCCTTGGTCCAGTCACAATGCACACAACAGCCTCATTCCCGCGGCCACCCCTCTTGCCACTCCCACCCTCCTCACCACATCCCCATTCGGCTGTAATGTATCCGTCTGAAACCGAAACACCAAGGCCCCATCTTCATCAAACGACGCCTCTTTCAGTATCAGCTCCGAGCCCTCCTCTTCAATACGATCCTTTACCATATCGTAAGCAGCTGAAAACGCATCCGCAGTCTGTTCCAATCGTAGCGCTTTCCTAGACACCGTGGCTGCAATTACCTCCTTTAGGTTGACTATAACCAGGGAGCTTTTACGTTCAGAACGGAACCAGGATTTCGGGTACTCAATCACAACGTTCAGAGGGTTGAACGTGAAAGTTTCAAACTGCTCAACGGCACAGCAGCATTGCAAACTTGCGCCGTTGGATGAGCAGTTAACAAGACTGCAGCGAGAAGAAACGCACGGCGGGAGGGATTGCGCGGTATTTCAGCGTTGCGAGTGGAAATGGGTGGCGGATTTTTGAGCGAACAAAATGGTCGATTGGACGGTTGCCGTATCAACTCATTTGTTGGAAGTGGAGAAGATAAAGTTGTTGCCCGTGCCGTTGCAGAGTAGTGATGAACAATGGGAGCTTCGTTGTCCACATACCGCTGGGAATCCGTGGTGATAACGACTCGATTGGGGTTGGCGCAGCGGGAGGAGCAAGTGAGACGTGGTCCTGTAGACTTTTGTAACAGAGGCTTGACAACGCGTTGGCGTTTTAATTGGCAGCGGAGGTGCTACGTTTTCAAAATTCGGAATCAAAAGAATAGAATGGACAGACACCTGCGTTCATCTCTTGAGCTGCGAAGTGCATGTACGTGTGCCTCTGTCATCAGTTATCGTCAAGGCATGAGCTGTTATCGAGAAGAGCCCTTCTCCGTACGAACTGTCATTCCTTCAAGACACATGCGGATGAGCGGAATCCTTCGATGAAGGAAATGCGGTTAACACAACACTTCATCGAAGGAAATGCGGTTAACACGAGAGCTTGGTTTGAGTGACCCATGTTGCGTAGAGCACCTCGCGCTTTACCCATTACTGAACAGCGCAGGGAATAAAAGTACAATAGTCACGAAACCGTACATGTTGTCGGCGAGTACTCTGGTGAACGCTACTCTTTTACTTCAGTACGCTTTACATGTCCAGTCCGGTAGTGCATTGCGACCACTTGGTCAATATGCCTCGAATTGGGTGGGTTTGTCTACATCTGGTTTATCTGTAGCATTGCTCACTGATAACGGTTGTTCAGGCGTGAAATAGACCTGAGGGATAAGTTGAACCTTGACATCGGACGTGGAAGCCACAGTGAAGTACTGTGACTGCTTCACTTGAAGGAAGGCGAGGAAGGAACTCAGCGAGAGGTGAGGGTAGGAACCATGTTGAAAAAGTTGGAAGAAAATGTTGAGAGTATTTTAAATCCAATTAGGCTCGAGGAAGAGTCTTATAACGGTTTGCAAGTGAGCGCGAGACACAGATTCGCGATCACCTGCAATAGAAAAGAGTGTCAAGAGCAGGTCAAAAGAATTGGATACGCATCCTGTCGAAGAGCACCAGCACATGTTACGCGCTACCGTACGGTACCGGAAGATGCGTTTCCGGCAGACCAAGATGCTGTTGCAATTTGCAACAGCAGCACGCTACAAGGATGACTCCCAGAAATATATCGTCAATGTACATTTCTTCGTCTTGAAAAGTTAAGCTACTGTGATGCTGCCATTACAAATTCTCTTCCCGCACAAAGCGCTTTACTCGCGGTTCCAAAGGATGCTCGCAGCACGCTTACGCGTTATCCAACACTCTGGAGTCAACAATATCCTCTGGCCCTCACAACTATGAATGTGCTGTCGCTGTGGGTGGCGGTAGCTTGTTATAGTGGTTGTTCACGGAAAACACTGCTCAGTGTTGATATCAGATGTTGATATCAACATCATCACTCTCATCAGAAGTATTCCATCTCTGGGCGTTTTGTCGACCATACTCGAGTTTTAAAAGTAGAAGAAACTCCGCAAGTATCCTGACGCAGTAGACACCGATAGAATACCCTTCGCAACAAACTGGTGTCATATATCTCAACAGCCACCAAATATGTAAATGTTCACCGGGAATATTCAGAACTACTGCAACTACTCTGATTCCTGCCGCTCTTCCTGCTCTTCCTTGACAAAGATAATGGTTCTCCGATCGATGCCGGGCTTGTTCAAAGTGAGATAGAATCTCTTCAATCGCAAGAACAATCAGACACAGATTGAATTCCGACAGACTCACCGACGCGTACTCGAGGGAAGGTGACCCTGCTTGCGTCAGATAAAAGATCTCCGAGAAAGAAATTTTAAGTGGCCACGCCTCATCAAGTCACACTCGGCAAGTGCAACCAGTCCCCACTTTGTCGTTGTGTCGAGGAGAGTAGGTTTATCGGTAGTTTGTAATCGAAACCCGGAGCGGTCGCTGCCGAGGTTCATTATTTAGGTATCAACAGTATCGAGGTGGCGCTTTGCCGCAGAATTTCAATTTTCAACGCATAGAATACACTACCAGTACTTGCAAAGAGTCCCCTGTTTTACCTACAGCACGGGAATGATAAAGTTTAGACTGCTACGGACCTCTTTGGTTCACATACGACCCCAGTCAAACGTGGGAATGTCGCTTCCTGCCGGACCATGAGATGCAAATTCTTGGAAACAAACCGGAAACCACTATCGCAATATACCGTACCTCTAGCAGAACACCCTTTAATGTGAAGCAATCCAGCGGCAAGGTTGCGTAAAATCGAATCCTGCGCATGAATACCAGTCAAACAAGCGGTGATTAAAACATTCTAAGCCGAAACTAAGACTTGAGGACTTCAATGTGAGCACAATATAAGGAGAGGAGGGGGTCAGGCAAGGCAAATTAAATATACAACGGATTTCTGGAGAATCCGCCCTTTGGATAGAATTCGGCAAAAAACTTGGGTAGCATATCCACGCATGCTTCGGCGCCAAGTTTGCGAGTGTAAATGAAATGCTGCTGCAGCGTAGCAATAGACCTCGCCTCCTGTTCCTGGCGGCCCAGGACTGCATCAGCAAATCGTTCTGCAAGCTTTCTTGGCGCGTTTTCGTAAAAGCTGAGAAACAGATCGCACATTTGCTTATGGTTGGGATGTACAAACTCAAACTGTCGATCCACCCTACCTCCTCGGATTAACGCCCTGTCCAGTTTCTCAATGTGATTCGTTGTGAGAATCGTTACGATGCCATCCACTGATATCAGTCCATCTAGAGCGTTCAACATGCCTGAGAACGTCAATGCCGTGGCAGTCTCGCTCTTTCGGTCCTCGTTGAACAGGACATCTACGTCTTCAAGAACGAGTAGTGCCCTCCTAGGCAAGGATGCCAACGCGTCCTGAAGGACTTGATTGCTGAAATCACCGGCTGTCATGCTCAAAAAGCAGGCATTCAGTCGGAACATTCCTGCAATCATTCGAATCGTTGAAGTCTTTCCACATCCCGGCGGCCCATGGAAAAGATAACTTCTCCGGTGTGGTAAACCATGGGCTTCATACCATACCTTGGTGTCCTTGGCAACAAAATCCTTCATGTCCCTAACGATGGATTCCAGTTGACCGTCTGGCAAAATTACACTCTTGGCAAGGCGGGACCTCTTGTATCCTTGGTTGGACCAGTCTCCACATCCATTACCGTTTGTTTTAAACCTGAACAAAGTGAACCGACCCGGCCTAGGCAATGTTTTAGCCTGCTCACGGTCGGTGCGCCACTTGAGTGCGACAGAGCAAAATTCCTTGAGGTCATAGGGATCCGTGCCGGCAAGGATGAGAGTTCGAAATACTTCTACAGAATAATTATTAGACACAGGCAGACCGTAGCCCCAATGATGCATATATACAACCTTTTCGCCCATCGGAACCTTTGCAAATCCGAGCCCCATTTGGTAACGCTGGACAGGAGGTTCTGATTTCTTCCGAAGGGAACCAACACTTGCAGTGACCTCGAGGACAGACTTCTTTTTCTCGCCGTCCTCATCCTCGTCATCGGCAAAGTCAATTTCAGATTCGTCACTATCACTGTCAGACTCTGAATCAGTCATTCCGTAGAGATCGTAGCGATCAACAGGACAGTTCCACAAAGTACTGAGCTTGCCAGCTCCCTCCCTCTCTGGAACATTGACACCACCATATCCTTTGATCATCTTCAGTTTGTCTTGTGATTGGTTGGGAGAAGTATCTGGCTGTGAAGATGAGTCTGAATTGTCACCAAGGGTGTTGAGGTCGGCGTCAATATCTACAGCATAATGGGCAGAGTATTGCAGCAGGGCGTTATACAAACTGGAGGAGCCATTCGGGACTTCGAGCAAAGCCATGTTATCATGATCTAAGCCTACCTGCTCAGCGACAGCGCGCGGGAACAGCTTTTCACGATCGAAAATGCAAAGCTCTCCGGAATGCTCCTGAGGGGCTTGTTTCTTGGGTGACATCTTTTGGTTGACGGCGTTGCCGTCCTCGGGAAAGGGGCGTCCCGCGGGTATTGTGAAGGAAGAAGGAAGCGTAGGAAGAGGGTAGTCAAGGGGAAAAATAGTGTAGAGAAGTAAAGTGCAGTGGCTTTGTGGAAAAGTGCTCGAGCGGGGCCAAAGACCTTTAAGAAGAAGTTGATTGTAAGACAAGAGTGGAGGGCAAGGTTTATACAGGATTTTTGTGACATAATCACGGTGGTTGAAATGCGGTGGGCGTAGAGACGTTGGTATGCATGGTTGGAAGAGGCCCTTGGGTGGTCAAGTTAGGCAGTGAATACCAGGGGTTGGGGACAAGTCTGCGCTGGGTCGTCAAGCGGGGGGGTGTGGGGGGGGGGGGATATTGCCAGGACCTGGCAGGCAGTGTCATTGCGAGCCATGATTGCTCACGGTGAGACTGGAAAATTATACAAACCATAATTTGTTCATACAACTGCACAGCCATATTGGAACACAGAATTGTTATCAAGTCGGGTAAGTGCTTTGAAATGCTGTTCAAAGCATATGGTATTTGACATTGGCCACTCACAGACGAGATGAAGATTGATATCGCTCCCTCCGCCGACCATGCCACCTTTCCAACTCAGCAGAGGCGATCCAACCTTTACAATTTCCACAAACAGTGCACATACGCTACTAGAAAGAGAAACAAGTTGGTAAACTCGTGCAATTTTATGCAACACTCAATGAGCTTCAATTAATGAATGCAACTTTAATCAATTAAACCCAAACAAGACACCACACCACCAGCCGCTTTGGTTTGAATCTACCAACTAACTGCTCTCCTCCCTGCAATAGTCAAATTGGCAACGAAGCACACAATGCAAACTCCTTTTAAACACCGCTGCACTCATCTACCGACCAAGTAACTGAAACAACGCAACAGCTCCAGCTACACTAACATTCAAAGAGTCAACCGGCTCTTGCTCCAAATCTAAATCATCACTCATTACTGCCCCCGTCCCACCAATTCGCGCCAGAATATCACACTCCTCTTTCACCAGTTTCCTCATCCCATGGCCTTCACTCCCCATCACCAGCAATGTCGGACAATCCAACAAACCTCCCTCAAACTTACAGCTTCTTTCCCCAACGCCGTCCCAACTACCCGCCACCCATCCTCCCTTGCTGTCCTCAAAAACCTCGGCATGCTATTCACACCCCACAATTTCATCACCTCCACAGCCCCCGCCGACGCCTTGCTCACCACAGGACTCAACCGCATGAATTCCGCCGACACGCAATAACACCATCCGCCCCTAAAAAGTGTGCACTCCTCAATAGAGCCCCCATATTCTGCGGATCACTAACCTCATCCAGCACCAATAACAAAAAGGAAAACCCCTCTCATTCACACTCCCTTTCTCCACCCTGGGTAAACCCTTCAACTCGTCATAATCAATCGTCCCCGCCTGTAAAACCAACCCTGATGCGGTCGATTCCCGCTCAACGCATTCAACTCACCTTTAGACAACCGCACCACATCCAACCCCATTCCCGCCGCTGTCATCATCACCTTATCATACGCCATTTCATTCTCCATCTTCTTACCTACTCCTCCCCCCTCCCGCTCTCCTGTACAAACAGCCTTACAAACTTTCCCCTCCTTCCCGTCACCAACGCCAACACAGGATTAATACCATACACCAAGTCATCTTCTGTCGCGCCGCCAGTGCACGTTGTACCACAGACGGCTCCTTTGCATCCTCTCTACCCTTCTCTCCTCCCTGTAGGTATCACCCATTCACGCCCGCCACCAAACCTTCTCGCTTCCCTTCCACGCCACTCACCTCCCGGCATCCCATCATCCTCCCACTCCCTGCGTTCTCCCTCCCGCTCCCTCCGCTCGTTTGTGCGCCTCCAAACATCACCATCCCTCCCACCCCTATCCCCCACCTATTCCGTCGTCTATCCTGCCCTCGCGTCATAGATTCACTACGATTCCCATCCTCTCTCCCTCGACCATCCCTCGGATATCTAGACCGCCCCCTTTCCTCCCACCTGACACGAGGCGTGGAATAAATCGATCAGCATGATCCAGGTCCCATGCCCGCGCCCCGAACTGCCACCCGAAGAACGATGACTGCCGTTCACAGCGCAGAGCCATTTGCTGGTATATCGAGGACGAAAGAGACGGAAAAGTGGGGCCGTCGTTTGTACAAAGGCCATTGATGCTGTAGATGTGGCCAAAGTTCAGCTCTGTTGCACGGCGGGCAACGCACTCCGTGACGGGTGCGTGGAGATGAAAGGGAGAATGAGGTGGTTCTTGGCGGTCTGAGATGGTTTTGTTTGTCGAGCACAGGGCTGCGGTGCCGTGACTAACTCTCGGTGTGATCTCGCTGAAGAAGAGAGGGCGACGTCGGTGAACGGTGGACGGTTTCATACCGTAGCCCCACTCCAGTACTACTGGCTCTACAGTACAGTACAGTATACCGAGAGTGTTACTTTGAGACACTTCCTAGTAGTACAGTACAGTACAGTACAGTATTGTACAGTACTGTACTGTCCAAGACGGTATAGTACACACGTTCTGTAAGTACTGTACTTCAACGTTTCATTGGAAAGGCCCTACAACTTGAAATGTTCGTTATGCATCGGCATCACCGTTGCCAGGCTTTGCCCGCCGCATCCCGCGCCCGTCCACCGCAAATCCCGCAGTTGCGCCACTTGAATCCAAAGCCCGAAGGGCGATCATTTTCTCTGTCAAACCCCCTCTGCCCACCTTGTAAATCGTAGCCCTAACCGACCAGAATCAGAATGCAACTCTCCGGGGCAGGAGCAAAAGTCCTGATGTGAGGAGTGTATCGCAGGGGCTCTACACAAACAGGCGGTATTTACTGGGGGGCGCTTGATTTTTTCGAATTGGAAAGGCGACGTGGGGTAATGAATAGGGGAGGCATGTAGAGCGACCGCAAGTGTGTTGTGGAGGGCGGGTGTTGTAGTTTATGATTGTTATATTGGTGGATGCCGTATTACTGATGGGTGGTGCAGGTACAACTTCTTGTGGTAATTTCTGTAATCTTCAGGTGACCCTGCAACAATCGTCATCGCTGTTTACTCAAGTCCACATTGCCAAGCACCACCTGTGACTGAACATTACCCAGGGCTGGATTGCGATGGTGGGATTGCAATGCAATCCACCTCAACCGGATAATCCTGCCTGATAGCTGGACGCGATATCATACTACTTAGAATCAGGTACTAAAACCTCGCAGAAACCGTGGCCATCTTCATATGACATATGCACCCTGGCAGTTTGCCGGATGATTCCTAACGGTTTCTATATTCAGCCCGTGTTACGAGATTCGTCTTGCCAAATCCAAGATGCGCTGGCTACCAACTATTGCAGCGTGATGGCGTGTCTATATTGCGCGGAGCAAAATACTCGATGTCTCGTGTTCCCGCGAGATGAGGCGCGTCAGGGTACTTCCGCAGAAGTAAACTAGCTGGGCAGATGTTCGATCGATTGGGGGCAACAAAGAGCAGAGGGGTGATTAAAAATAGCAAACGTACTTCACGTGGGCAACCCAGCCTGTCAAATCTGTGTGACTGGTATACAAGAGCATATTCATGCGACTAGCGAGCAACAGAAGGCAGCCAAATTTGTTGATGATGATCTAGGTGGACAGACCGCTTTCGTAGCCAAAGCCTCACACACCTTCACAATTTACATCTCTGTTAGACAAACGCATCCCGAAACTCCTGCCCGTATGACGTTTGATATACCGACCGCACAATTTGGAAAAAATGCCATCCTTGCAGGAACCTGTCATCGCAGTACACACGATTGTGTCCCGCACCGGCTTCCCGTTCAGCGACACCATGTTCTACACTATTCACAGGCCAACTTTTGATCCGCCTACTGCCCACTATTTCGTCGCGAACGGCTCTAGCGATGGAGATGATAACGCGACACCAGGCGACAGTCCATTTCTGACCGCACCCCTTGCAACCTCCGCGTGCAATATCTTACTTCACATACATCATATGAGGTTGACATCGCTGCATCTTAGTACACACGATTCCGTCCTGCATCAACTTCTCGTTCGGCGCCGCCATCTTCTACGCTATTCACAGGCCAGACTTTGAGCCGCTTACTGCCCTATCTTCTTCGCAAGCGGCACTAGGAACGGAGATGATACCGCGACACTAGAAGGCGGTCCATTCTTGACTGCAACCTTTGCAACCTCCGCGTGCAATATCTTAACTTCACCTACATCACATGAGGTCAAGACATCAGCAACGCGATCCAGCGATGGAATTCTCGAATATTTCTCATGCAAGCACAGCATTGTGTTCCCGATCATTGAAAACGTCTCCCATATCCCTTCTTGCACTGTTTTGTGCTCAAAGTGTCATTCTCCGCCTCTGCCTTGCTACCCATCTCGAGCAAGTTCGTGCAGTACTCCATGGCAAGCCGCACCAGTAAGTTGCCGGTCAGTATCAGTCTCTGCATCTAGATTCATCAGGGCTCCCTCCAGTCCCTTACATAAAATATTCAATTCATCACAAATGGCCTTTCCAGACTGATACGGCCCTTCATTCCAATTCCCGGGATGGCAGAGGCATATACCCTCGCCCTCTCCATCAACTGCCGTTCGGCGTCGCGAATCGGCCCATCAAGCTCTTTCCTCAGATGTGTTGTGATTCTGGTTTCCAAAAGCGCTGCTAAACTCTCCCCATTCCTCTGAAACCCTCCGTCTTGATTTCTCTCCTGTACCGTGCTGCTTCAATAGTCGCCAAAATCTTCATTGGGTCTGCCCTCCTCATCTTCGTCAAAATTGGCGAAACAAACCTCCCGTACACCTTATCACACATATCCACTACCCACGCTACAAAAAAAGAAGAATTCGGCAGACCACCATCCGAAATCCTCGTGTATACCGCGTACGTCTGCTGGAACATATCAAGTGTTCGATCTAATACCACAGTTACCGTCCTCGGCATCACTTCCACTCCCGCCCCAGTCATCTCTTCCAAATTTCTACCAACTCGGTTTCAGCTGCATTCAAAACTACCTCTCGCGCATGTTCAGCCATACCAACTCTGGCAAGTAGTGGTGAATAAATTGCCGCTGTCTCAGCCCCACCTCTAGTGCAAAATTCCCCAATTTCTTTGACCAATCTCTCCACATTGCCTCAAACTTGCCCATGGTCCTGGGTGATGCGCTCTCGCTAATTCCATCGTCGTTCAGTTTTCTCTACTGCCGCCACATCCTCAAACTCTTCTCTGCGACCATTGCTTCCAACATCCCAAACCCTCTCCGTCCATTGCAACTCCAAAAATACCCTCTCCGCCTCAACCCTATCGCCCATCTCCATCCCCTCCTCCTTATCGCCGTATAGCAAACCCTCAAACCTGGGGTCCCTAGTGGACGGTAACGCCCTCGCCACTCCTCCGCAACTCGACGCGCTCTTTTACCTCCGCCAAGGCCAAATCCAGCTCACCAACCTGCATAGCGACAATCCTTGCAGCTGCTGAGCCGCAGTGACACTCCTCTCCTTAACAGCAGCCTCGACAAGGCAACAGCTTTCAAAATCTGTCTCTCATGCATACTCTGAAATTCATTTTCCGGGTCATAAGTACGTTTCCACAAGGAACTCCTCTTCCGAAACGTGGAAGTGGAACTCATACTTGCTGGTGGGCTACTCATCTCGGCACGAGAAGCAAAACCAAAAGGTGTATCGGCAGGACCAGACCTCATCCCAGGGCCATCGTCATCTCTCATACCAACGGCTATGGGGCCAGCTCTAGGTCTATCCTCTCGTGCCTCGAGCCTTGAAATCTCTATTGGGACATCATCATTCAAAAAAGGGTCCTTACTCGCATGAGTGCTAGGCAGTGATGAAAAGGAATCGTCATTGCGCACGGGGCAGGTTCTGTTGTTTGCTCGACGGTTTTCTCTGCTCGAGTGTGATGAACTAAAGGCCTATCCCTGGAAAGCTTTAGCTTGTCCGGGGTGAGACGGCCACGATGGAAGGAGCGAAGGGCTTTTGCCGAGAAGATTCCCAATAAAGGACGATTATGACGATTCTCGTAATCGAGACTGCGGTTACGGAAGACACGAGGTTGACGAGGATGAGAGGAGGATTTGGGTGGCAAGGGATGAGAGGGCTTGCGAGTGGGGAGAGCAGAGGAGGTGGAGGCGGTAGATGTGTTGCGGATGATGGGTGGGTTGGGGGGGAGTTGGAAGGGGTTGAAGTTTTGGGGGTGGAGGAAGAAGGGGTTCGGTTGGGGAGGGAATTGGACTGGTGAAGAGCGGGCGGAAGAGGAGAGGGGAGTGGGGAAGGAAGAGGGGGATGAATTAGTGTTGTAGTTGTAGTTGTTGTAGTGGTGTTAGTGGTGGTTGGAGAGAAAGAGAGATGGGGAAGATGAGGATGGTCATGTCGACGAGAGCGGCGTAGGCCGAGACGTTCGCGCATTGAGCGAAGCATAGTGTGAATGTAACAGGAAGGGATATAGGAATGATGCGGAGTAGAAGGATGACGAGCGGATCAAAAGCAATTGCCGCTTGGGTTGCTTTCGTTTCGCCGAACCGAACGTCGTATTCGGTCTGTAGGTTGGTACTGCTAGGCCCTCATCTACTCTGTACGTACCGTGGTGTGCAGTACAGTACTGTATGTACAGTAAACATGGCTGAATAAATGCGTGCAGATTTTCATTTATTTCAGATGCAGTGGGAAAAGGGAAACGACACGGTAGACGGCAAGTGTGATTTTTCGGCGGATGACAGATGATGTATTGTACTGTACAGTACAGTAGTCGGCCCTCATGTTTTCTCGGGAACGCTATAGCCTACACGGAAAGATGGAAAAATATGGATATTTTAAGCCGGATTGATTCTAATTAATTGGGTCATAACTACTAAGTACACTAATTGATACCATACACCGGACTGTATTGTACAGTACATTGTATAGTACTTTTCGCTATTCGATGAGTTTTTGGGTGAGTGCACTGACTAATCCGACCTTACAGTTGGGAACAAACTGGATATTCCCTGGCAGCGGCGTACGTAGGGGCCCAAAGGAGGACGAACATAGTAAATCAACAATTAAATGTACTGAACAGTTCTACATGAATGAAATACAGTACCTCTCAAAAACCGAAAAAACAAAGAAAAAACTAATTCTCTTTCTTGTATACTGTACCGACCGCTTTCACATTTGGAAAGCTGATGGCTCTAGTGCTTGTACTACTGTACTACAGTACAGTACAGTACAGTACAGTACAGTATACTGTACAGTATTGTTCGTTGCTTAGGCACCAGTAACTAAATTAAATTAAGAAGCCATTCCACGTCACTGTTCTCCCGGAACATATTTTTACCAAATCTGGAGACCTAAAATAACTTATATACATACGTACAGTACGTAAAGTGTACAGTACAGTACAGTACAGTACAGTACAGTATGTTGGGCTTTGTTTTTTTAACTCATTTGTCATTTCGTGTGTAGTACCAATGTATGAAAAAATATTCTAAATTCAAACTATGCAGAATCTACAGTGTTGTAATTTGTTTTCACTTGTTAGGCACTGTGAAATGCTTGTTTTTCCGTTTACTCTGCTTCTCTCCATTTTTCGGCCAAGCGGAACCTACCTCCCTTTCCCCGGATTCCGGCAGCCCTCTCGTCCTCTTATAGGGGCGGCCGGTCCGGGATTTCTACTCGTGTACAGTGCAAGTACAGTGTACACTACTACTGTACACTACTACTGTACACTACTACTGTACACTACTACTGTACACTACTACTGTACACTACTACTGTACACAATACGAGCCCGCTTCCCGCTCGTACAGTGTACAGCAGTACTGTATACCGTACGAGCACACCGGGCCAATCAACTAGCGACTCTGACTATCGCGCGAAACGCCCCACCATTCATTGTGGGCCACCGGCGCCACAAGATAATAACAAAATCCAGCTCAACACACTAAAGCTCAGCAGACTCCAGCTCCCCCCACACATAGGGGGCCCTGTCATCACCACTCTCCCAGCCAGCACACTCCCACATAACGACTCCTCTCCCGTCTAACCCCGTCCTCTTTTAACCTCTCAACCCACTCAACCTTTCAACTTCCGTCGGGCGACCGAGGTGCTGACCGAGGTGCTGAAAAACAGCCGGTATACGCCCGACGTGCAACCATTCTTCGGGCGAACGACCGAGGTGCTGAAAAACAGCCGGTATACGCCCGGAGTTCCGAAATCCTCCAGACTCCGTCAACCTGTTCTCGTCTCTCAACATCTCAACGGACCAAAATCCTTTTGAAGCTTCCCTTACCCTTCTCGACATTTTCAACCACTCGAAACTGATTCGCGAACCCTCTTTCCTTCTCCCATCTCCCATCGTTCATTGATCTCTTCTCCCCTGCACCTCTTTCACCGCTCAACCCATTCGCAACTCTTTCCTTCCCCTCTCCTTTCTCAATGGCTCGAACGAAGCAGCTTTCTAGTTTGAGCACGGCGGTCGTGCACCTCGCAAGAACATTGCCGCTAAGGCAGCGCGAGTCGCCCGCGGCGCAAAGGGGCCTCCTCCTATGGCAAGGGCGAATATGATGCGTTTTGTCGGAACGTTCTGAAATCAAGAAGGTGCTTTTCATCGGTAGGGAGGAGCGGAACCCTTTAGTCATCCACACCGAATCCTGTGGAATCCATCCATACCGCGTCTCGCCATAAACGCAGTTGCGTTATCCGAGATAATTCTCTTGGGCGGTCCGAACGGTGATATTATCTCCTACTCGATGAATCTCATCACCTTATCGGCCGTAGAATCAGTCGTGACCCACACTATGCGCCACCCCGTCATGTGTTTCACAGCGATCAGAATAAATCTTTTCCCAGTAATCGAAGGCTTGAAGGTCCAGCGAAATCCACCGGGAAGGTCTCAAAGAGTCCAGTAACGGGAGCCCTCAAACTCGAGTGATACGTCGGCAACCTTCTCGCATGCTGACACCCATCAAAACCTTGTACATACTCGGTGACATCACGGTACACCCCAGGCCACCAAAATCGGTCTCTCACGAACTTTCTTGTCGAACTGATGTCCCAGTGGCCAATATCATCGTGAAAGATGGCCAGTATCTCCGAGCGTTGACCGATCGGAGGCTCGACGTGGAGTCCGCCCTACTCGCGACGAAAGAGATGTCGTTCCAGAGCATGAAACTCTTTGCACTACGTCTGACTGCGACCTTCTTCTTTGGGTCGGATTCTCGGACCCTTTCTCCGGCTCGGAACCGTGCTACGTCTAGCAAGTGCTGTTCCCGTACAACTTTGGGTCTGCCCAATCCACTATCGCTACCAATCCTTCTGTTATGTTTTAATCGTTTCTTCTTTCTTGTTTGGTCTTCGCGAAAGATAATTGGCACCCCCATTCGCCAGTCCCGGACGATTCTCTATCTCGAAGTCGTATTCTGCCATCAAGTCCATCCCCTAGACAACCGCCGTGAATATATTTCTTCTTGAAAGCGGTTTGAAGGGCTTAATGACCGGTATAGACGACGAAAGGCTTGTCAGAAAGGCTTGTCAGAAAGAAGGTACACTCGAAAATTCTTAAGAGCGAAAACCACGGCGAGTGCTCCTCGTTCGAATGTGGAGTAGCGGCGTTCTTGGTCCATCATCGTTCGAGAGGCGAGCTGAATGGGATGTAATTTTCCGTCTTTCCTTCTTCTGCGAGAGAAAAAACCCAAGGGCTGCCAAAGAGGCGTCTGTTTCCACTAAAAAAGGAGAATTGAAATCCGGAAACGTCAATACTGGAGGGGTAGTCCGTTTCCCCTTCAAGTATTCGAAAGCCTCTTGCATCTCCGGAGTCCATTCGAAAAACCTTCTTGACAGAAGTCGCCGCGTGCAACACTGCTGAGCTGTCGGCAAACCCCCTTATGAAACGTCGGTAGTACCCTGCGAGCCCTAGAAAACTCCTGAGTTCTGTCACGTTTTCCGGCACCGTAGCTTCCACAATATCTTTGATCTTGTCGGGATCCAACTTCAAAGCACTTGAACTAACGATGTGACCATGCAACTTCACTTCTGTTTGAGCAAAGCTGCACTTGGTAGCCTTCAACTTCAGCGTCGATTATTTGATCCTCCCGAAAACCTCCTTGCAATGAGCTATGTGTTCCTCCAACGTCTTCGAGAAGATCACAACGTCGTCCACATAAACCATAGCGAACAGTAACCCGCTAAGTACCTCACCCATCATCCTTTGAAACGTCGCTGGAGCGTTCATGAGCCCAAAAGACATTACCTAGAACTTGTAAATTCAATATCGAGAGACAAACGTCGTCTTTTCCTTGCAAGTTTCGGACATCCCAACCTGCCAGTATCCTGGGTAAAGGTCCAATGTTGTGAAAACTCTGCGCCAGAGAGCTCATCGAAGATTTCTTCTATTTTCGGTAACGGCCAGCGGTCTGGTTTCATCACCCTGTTCAACTGACGGTGGTCGCCGCAGAACCGGGGCCTTCCGTCTTTCTTCGTGGCTATCACTACCGGAAAGGACCAGGCGGACCTTGACGGCGTAATGATTCCAGCTTCCAATAATTCCTTCACTTCTTTCCTTACGACTTCGTTATGTCTCGGCGGCATTCGGCGTGCTTTCGAATGTATCGGTGTCTCGTCCGTCAACTCGAAAGAATGTACCACCGGCACACGAGCAGGCTCCAGATCGTGAATGTCCCAAGCTATGACATCCGTTTCCTTGAGAGCTTTCGCCAGCTCCTTCTGATTCTTCTCTTCGAGGTGGCCCGGCTTCGAGGCCAATAGAGCCGAGCGGTCCACCTCCACTTTTACCTCTTTCTTAACTTCAGCTTTCGCCGAGCGAGGTAGATCAGGCTGATACGGTTCTTTGTTAATGATGGCTAGGACCAGATCTTGTTCGGTATCCGCTCCACCATCGCTTTCGCTAGACGACTAGAAAGGGTGGAGAGATTCCTCATCATCCGAACCTTTTGGGGACGTGAAGTCCTCACGGTCCGTCTGAGTTCCATTGATTCTGGACGGCTTGTTGGCGAATGGCAACACAACCTCTTCTTCTCCAATAACCAAAGTGACGTGTTGGAGTGCATAATCGATGCGCGTCTGGAGGGCTTCCAAAGTCGGGCTTCCAAGAATAACGTCAAACGGGGCATTGTTGAACTCCAGGAATTCTAGATGCAGAACCACTGACCCATACAGCACCGGCACTCTTTTGAGACAACCAAGAACTTCGCCGACAATTCCATCTGCTACCGTCACTTGACGATCAGTTTCCGTCGGGGTGAGTGCAAGCCTTTTGCAGAGGTCCCAAAAGATCAGGTTAGGAACTGCACCTGTGTCCAAAAGGCAATGAGTCTCCTTCCATACAATTTCACGGCTACTACCTTGAGTCGGCGTGGACCTCCTGGAGAGTTAACCACCGACGCCTGCGTAACCGGTAACCTCTTGGATAACAATCTCCTTAAAACCTTTCTGGCCTCCTCGGCATCCACGCGCAATAGTTGCCCGAAATTCATTCCCGTGGCAGCGAAAGCCAGTTCAGCGATCACGTTATTCTTCCCTACATGATCCTGAGATCCACCGGATTTCTTCTTCGATTTGCGGTTTCCTCTCTTAGTCTTCTTCCTTGGGACGGGAGCCATCATCGGCGGACTATTATCAGGGCTTTGTTCAAGATGGCATCAAGATCCATCAAGTTTTCCCTCCTTTGCTTCGGGAGTACCTGCCCGTCTGCACTTCTCTTCGATGCAGCAACCACGTCCTGTTTGCGAGATTCCTGAACAACGGCGACCTTGTCATCGTCCTTCGGCTTCTTCATTTTCAAAATATTCTCCAGACTCAGACCGGGCCCTAGCAACATCTTATCGCTGATCATCACCACGAGGGTTTCTGGACCAGCATTTTGCTTCCGAATGGCCTCTTTCCCACAAATCGTGCAACGTGTATCTCTATGCGGACTATGCGGGCAACGGCTCGCACCATGGCCCTTCTGGTTGCAATAGCTGCAGAAATAATCTGCATCCGTCTTCACTGGCGGCGTCATTCCGTCGAATTGATTCTTCACGAGCAACAGCGAATTGGTCGGCCAACTCATCCACATTTTTTTCCAGATGCTGAGAACTACGACCATCCGGCCTTTGGAGGATCTTCTTCGGCGCTTCACTCGATGATGCTCCTTGATTTTTCTTCCCCATAGAACGTCTTCTTTCCACCCACGAAGTACGTAACTGCCTTCTTGAGCCCCATGTAGTCCGTAGGGCTCCAAACATCACGAACTGCGCCATGTCTTGTTTTCCGCCACTGCTTTCCGAAGCAGGTGAACGAAGCGGTATCATTGAATCAAAATCCTTTGTATAGAGCGGTAAACTGCACCAGGGAGCCCGCTAGATCTTTCGGGTCCAACCAAGCGTTGACACCCTTCTGTAGTTCTTCTTACGGCTTCGGGGTCTTCCCAAACTCCTCGATGAGCTTGGCATTAACGGTCGAATAGTCCTTCGCCTCCTCCGATAACGCTTAGTCTCTCGCGAAAGCCTCGTAGTAACGCCCAAACGCTGCGCCCTACACGTGGCAAAGGATCTGGAGCCGCTTTTTCTGGTCGCTTTTCCGCGCGCATAGCTACATCTCGTACTACGCGAAAAGGAAGCGCGCAACGTCGGAAGAAGGGGACCGTTGAAGGAAACGTGGGGTCTCGGGGAATCGTTCGTGTTCGTAGTCGACCTTGGATGCGGTACCATGAAATGCTTGTTTTTCTGTTTAATCTGCTTTTCTCTTTTTTCGGCCAAGCGGAATCTACCTCACTTTCCCAGGATTCCGGCAGCCCTCTCGTCCTCTTATAGGGGCGGCCGGTCCGGGGTTTCTACTCTTGTACAGTGCAAGTACAGTGTACAATACTACTGTACAGTATACCGTACGAGCACACCAGGCCAATCAACTAGCGACTCTGACCGTCGCGCGACACAAAACTTGCGCGACAAAACTGTCCGGCTTTGGGTCCTCGAATACTCGAAAGATATTGTATCCGTATCATACAGTACCATACAGTACTGTACTGTAAGGCTGAGATCCGAAGGAAGAGCAGAGTAGAGCATCCCTGCCCGGTGCGGAATCCAAATGTAAAGAAAGAACAATTGTCGGAACGCCATTGGCATTCCGAGGTGTATTTGCTTGAACCACGATCCAACATCGATGTTCAACGTGGGCTGTTTGATTTTGATTTCAAGTACCGGCGCGAGTTCCAACTCATATACAGGGCACTGAAACCTCGCACAAACCAACCGACTGCCGTGGCTCCACTACCTCCAGATCTCCAGATCCCCGGACCCCCATACCAACGTCCCACACCGCCCTTGGGAACTCTGGGACCTCGCCAGTTCTCCGCCCTCTGCTACACTCTCGCCTCCGCCATCGTCCTCCTTACCACCTCCCCTCCCCGCCTCTCCACACAAGCTCTCCCGCCTAACGTCATCCAGAAAACTCCACTCCACGTTGCGTTACAAATTCATCGACTCCCATACCTGCCTCAGCCCATACACATTAAGACTTACTCCCCCCTCCCACTCATACCACCATCCCCCGAAAGTCCATCAAATCTCCACTCCACCAAAACAACCACTGCAACCTTCCGTACAGTGGAAAAAGAAATACACTTTTTATGGATTATGCCGAAGCTGACGACTTTGACAAATCGGCTGCGTCATTCTGGGTTCAAATGAAAAGTATCGCGCTTATTCTGTCACAGAAACCTACGAGAATCGGCTCAGTTCCTGGCAAAAATGCAAACATCCAGCGTGACTATGCTGGCGCTCATATGCATTAAATGCGAAAGTATTTTTGGCCACAGGATGAATTAAGACGCGGAAACAAACAAGAAATGTACTGAGCAACCTGGTCACGATTTTGAGCGTCGCTATAGAATGCCGAGAGATGTTTTCAATAGTGTTTTCCCAACAGATTTACTTCATCCTGACTATTTGTGCCAAGGAATCCGGCCTGAAGCAGCCGGTAGAATTGGAATCTTTCCTTTGCTTAAAGTTATAATTGCTATCCGCACTCTTGCTTATGCTTTACCAGCGGATACTGCGGACGATATGTTTGACGTATCTGAAATCACAGCTAAACTATGCCTCAGGGAGTTTTGCAAAGATCTTTCGGATTCGTTCGGGTATGTTTACGAACGATCGCCAACAATTACTAACTTACAAATATTTGAGCGCCTGTTTGCGAGTGTCGATTCCCTAGTGTTATGGGCTGCTTAGATTGCACCAGTTGGTCGCGGAAAAACTGCCCTACTGCTTTACAAGGGATTATGAAAGGGAAGGACGAGACGCCGAGTTTAAGAATGGAATTAGTCTGCTGCTTAGATTCATGAGTTTTGTCATTTCAGTTCGGGCTCCCAGGCGCAAGGAACGATCTCAATATACTCTAAGTAAGACATCATTTTTTTTGATGTTATAGCAGGTGTATTCACCCATCTGGTGCACGCTATACTATTGAAAAGAAGTTTTTACATGGATCTTTTACTTAAACCACGGAATTTACCCACCTTGGAAAATACTTATTAAGTCCCTCACGACGCTGTCACCGATAGAGCTGTTATCTTTTCGAAAAGGCAGGAAGAAGTTCGGGAATCAGTAGAACGTGTGTTTGGCGCGCTATTTACGCGCTTCATAATTCTCTTTGTGGCAAGTGAGCTGTGGTTGACAGAAAGAATGCGATATTTTTCAAAGGCCGCCATTATTTTGCAAAAAATAGTTGTTGAATCTAGGACTCGTCACTATCAAGGAAATTCCTCAGTTGGGTATTCAGCAATGTTTTCCGAGCTTTACGATGAGACTGATATTGTCATTGTTCCACCCTCGGAGAACTGCTCAGCGTGGGGTATAAACCAAGACGCAGTCGCTGATGATACAAAAGCGAAAGCTTGCATAGGCAACTAACACAGTCTTTTGTAGAGTTTCAATGGGAGTAGTTCTTTCATTTCAATCAGTCCTAAGCAAAAAGATCTAAAGACAAGTAAAATGATGGTAGTGGCCCTTCTTCTTCTTTTGAAGCAAAACGTTTCGAAATGACTTCTTTAACAAAAGTGAAACTCTAGAGCTCCACAATTATATCCTTTATTCAAAAGGGACAACAAACCGCTTATACGCTTCCTCTCATTATCACCGAAAGTACCTGATTGGCAATTTGCATAAGCCGAATTCACATTTTCCGGCTTAACAGTACCCCTTCCACTTTCTAAGTCGGGGGGAAGTTGAGAAATACCATCAACCTCTGCTGTATTGAAATTTGCATACCGAACGTGATTCCCGCTTTCTATTTCTTTTAAAGATTGAAGCTGACATGCTCTTAAGTACCTGTACTTCAAGACGGAATATTTCCCTGGGTAGAAAGTAGCTTAAGCATGTAATTCCTTTGTTACAGCTCAAACATATTCTGCGCAACTTTAGTCCGCTTTCGGGATGCATCTGCCACCTTTTCTATGCCATGTGCGCCCCGTTTCAAAGCCTGAAACAGGTTTTTCAATTCTTAAATCTCTTCGATCCTGTAGGCCGTTGTTTTTCAGATGAAGTCTCAGGCAACAGAACAGATCCTACCGTTCGGGATGGTGGAGATGTAGATGGGTCCTCATCTGAAATATTATCAGCGTTTACAACTTGTTGAATCTCAGAAGCTAAGCGCTCTTTTTGATCTTTTGATCCATATATGATTGAAAATGACTGTGTCGTTCGCAAGAATGCAAGGGAATCAAGAAAAAAAACTAATTTTCTGGGTCCAATGAAGGATCTTGCAGGAAAACGTGCATTTCAGAAATAGTAGCATCTCAGTTAAAAACGGCTTTCGCTCTGATAATATCACATTAGGGTGGAGATCCAGTTGGCTTCTTCCGATAAGTAGCGCCCATGAGCCCTAGAACTTTAGGCATTCACACTTTGCTTTTGTTTGCCTCTGAATAATACCTTCTCCAGTTCGCTCTAGACAATATAAATTATTAGTCATTCGTTTCACGTCATCTATGAACTTAATGATTGCAGACAATACTTGATTTCTGAATATCTCCTTTTTTCCCTCGCTCCCAGATGTTGGATCTTCGGATGCAGCATAAAACGCCCGTCAAGCGGCGACAGTCTCTTCCCATGTCCAACCTTATCTAGCACCCATTGTTCGGTATCTTTTATTCTCTTGATTGATTGAGACCTTAGAATAAGCAGTTGTTGATATCAAGGATATTGTATCGCATGTTTTAACTGGCTCTTGAATTGAATTGTTGTTCTGAACTGGCCTAAATACAGCAACATAGGAACCGGTTCCTGAAAGAGTACTTTGTTTTCCATTTGCTATCCAATGGGAACATTAATTTCGCAGATGTTCTGGTGTTTCTGCTTGTGTATCAAAAAGGTGTTTCGGTTCAATCTGGTGCCTTGTTACTTGCAGGGAAGGCAGTGCATTGTTCGGAATGAGATGTTTCCATCGCTAGCAGTGGTTCGAAGCGATATGAATGGGATACCAAAGTACTGCGTTGACTCGTCGAAACTTTATTGCAGCGGTATGTAATGCTGATCACCTGGGTGAGTATATGATCTATTGTAAAACGGAGGGCCATTTCGGCGAGACATTTTATGCAGAAGTGCAACCATAAGGATCTGTTATCTGATTCGTTAAAAGGTTGCATTTCGTAATCTAAAATCGCGATCAAAACGGGGACATTTGGATCGCGATACGGCAAACTCGGAATCTAAAATCTAAAAAGTTGATTGTATTTTCATGAGCACGTCGGGCTTCTCGACGTCCAAATCTAAAAAATGTTGGATTTAGATTTTGGACAACTGGTAGGGATGCTCTCAGTATCCCCTAACAACTGCCTCGAACTGGGGCCATCTAGAATAGGTCTTTACTGCAAATATTAACCTACTGATCAATCAGTCTCCTGTATCCCAAATGATAAATACTGTATATAAACACTTGAACCGGCTGAAAAGTGTTATTTAAATATCTTTTAAAATACATCATATGATATTATGACACTTTTTTAAGAAAGACACATTAACTGCAAAAAAATATCATTCACTTAAAATCAGGGTGACTGCGTAGCACCCCAGTCATTTACCGCAGTTGCTCGGAACTGAATTTTCAAGCGACGACACAGCTTTCTCAATACTTTTCTTGCACTCTTTGACGCTCCTCAAGCTGGGACTGGCCGATATTTTACTACAGATTCTGGATTTCGTGGTACATCCACCCGTCATCAGCACGCAACAGATTGCAAAGCACATGAAAATTAGTCATTCCAAGAGGAAAGAAGACCTTCAAGTAGCGGATCAGGTCAAATTTGTCCGTGAAAGCAAGTCCGATACAGATCGCGAAATCGAAGAGATCATCTACGAGGCGAAGAGAACTGCTAAAGGAGTAACTTTGCCGAAACTGCCTCGTCGAGAAGCTCACGGTGGAATTCGGGTATCTCACCTGGTGCATAATCCGCATCAGATAAGAATAATTCCTACCGTTCCACCGGCAGAGTAATTCCGTGTTTCGGGCCTAAATAAGAAGCCGAAGAAGAGCAAAAGAGGACCCAAGGATTCAAACGAGCTTTAAAAATACTTGCGGAAAGTACTAATTTGTAGCTGAGCTCTCTAATGCGAACTGCAGGCTCACGTTCGGTCAGTTTCTCCAAGAGGATGCTGAAAGAGCCGCGAAATCAATAGGAAGGTTGTTAGGAAAGAGTAAAATGCCCAGAATTGCCGTTGTGGCTGATAAAGGACCACGCTTGTCGCGATTAGTGCAGCTCAAGGTTTATAGCACGGAAGTATCGGCGCTTTTGGACTCTGGAGCCGTACCGGACGTAATATTTGCGGAGTTATCTCGACGCATCTACCTTTCGCCGAACTACACGTCGGAAACATTTACCGTGTCAAACGGAGATAGCGCCTCCTGTGTCGGGTCGTTGCTCGAGGTTTCCAACACCTTTGAGGACCAAGCGGTAAAGCTGAACTACCTGGTTGTGGAGAAGTCTCCATTTGATCCAATTATTGGTCTCCCAACTCTCTCGCCTATGCGGGAAAATTTAGACTTTGGAACCCAAATTGTTCGTCTACACATTGGCTCTGAAGAAGTGGTGCTGCCTTTGGATCCCGATACAAAAGCTGCCGAGAAGCAGCTGATGAGGGGTGAGGAGATCGGAACGCCTGGCGAAGATTTCACCTCCGATTCTGACGCTAGCCCCGACCCCGCCGACAATTCAGAAGAAGAAATGGTCTTGGAGATTCAAGAAAATATTTACGAGAGCTCCGAAAACTGTGAGAAATAACTCTTTGATAAGTTTGCAGCCGCCGTCGAAGAAGAGGGCGAGGAAAACCGGAAGGAGGACATGAAAGAGGCGCTCCGGGCCCATCTTGCTCACCTTCCTGAAGAAACACAACATGAAATTGGGATAGTCGCATGGACGATCGAGGAGCTCCGCTGCGCATCGGTACCGACGAAACACGGATTCGATCTGAGGGAAGAGACCCCTATCTACTACAGAGCCCGCCAAATGTCTCCGCGACACAACGAATCGCTCGCCAGGAGATTGATATAATGCTTCGTGCAGGAATTATCACTCCAGCCTCTTCAGTCCGATCGTTTTCTGTAGTAATTGCGACAAAGAAGGACGAAAATTCTTGCTTTTGAATGGACTAACGTGCAATGAACCGAGTAGTGAAGGCTGACCGCTTGCAGATGCCCAAGATTGAAGAAATATCAGATGAATTGAAGGTAGGCTCCGTCTTTACAACTCTGGAACTCTTCGCAGGGTATTGACAGATCCGCATGAGCTTAGAACTGCAAAGAGATGACTACCCTCGTATGCCGCTTTGGAAAATTCAAGTTCGATGTAACTCCCTTTGTCCTGATGAACGCGCCGTCTACATTCCAGCTAATGATGGATTACATCTTGATAGATATACTCTTCGTTCGAGTATATCTGGACTACGTCGTTGTGTTCGCCAGACAAAATCGAGGAGCATGTTATACACCTTCGCGTCGTCTTCGAAGCTATTGAAAAGGCCAGGCTCAAGTTGAAAATCACGAATTGTTCCTTTGCGAGCCTAATGTAAAGCTTCCAGGCCATTTCGTTGACAAAGAAGGAGTTCACTTTGACCAAAAGAAGATCAGTGCCATCAAGGAAACACCAGTACCAACAAAGACGAACAAGCTGCGAACTTTCCTAGGCTTAGCTGGTTATTATTGCCGCTTTATCAAGCATTTCGCGGGTATATCTCCTGCTCTCCATGCTGCAACTTCCGTAAATATGATTTTAAATTGGACAGAAGAAATAAAGGAGGCGTTCATGGTGCTAAGAGATAAACTCACATCCCTCCGGAGCTGGTTTTCCCCGACTTCGACGCACCCTTTATCGTGGAAACAGATGCCTTCAGTGTCGACGTGACATAAGTACTTTCTCAGAAGAAAGAAGATGGAATGATACACCCCGTGCAATATGCAAGTCGCACCACGAACTCCGGCGAGCGCAAATATTACGCCCGCGAAAGGGAAGCTCTTGCTGTTATGTTCGCACTGAGGAAGTTCCGAGTGTATTTGCTTTCAAAGGAGACCTTAAAACTCGTAAGTTACCATCAGGCCCTGCAGTACGCCTTTAAGAAGAACGACGTCCACGGAAGATTGGCGCTATGGCTAGACTTTCTAGCTGAATGCGAGTTGGAGGTGGCACAAGGAATGGAGCTGCCGACTATCTTTCACTTGTAGAGCACAAGGACCCAGAGGCGCCCCAAATATCGGCGAAAGAGATATTTTTGGTGCGATAAAGTCTGTGGGCTCTTCCGAGACTCCCGCTACAGAACCATATTTGGATTATGCCACCCGCTAGATCGAAAGGCAAAATATTCAAGAACAAGATATGTCTAAGCGCCGCTCGATAAAACGCGCCGCAAATATAGTGCAACAGGCCACTGATGCACCCCCACGAGGAGGGGCAGAATACTTATTGCTCGGATTTCGAGGACTTTTATTGTTACTAACTGTCATTACTAACTATAAAATGACTGTCGCTATTGATCAGCTGCTGTCAGCTGCATCCTGTAAGCCTTGAGGCTACTAGCCATGTAATTTTCCCCTGTAGGCCAGCTTCTACCTCAATGAGAGCCCCATGATTTGTCTCAGGCCACGTCCGCCCATTGGACCAAGTGTTGTGTATATTCATCACTTCCGTGACGCCGTAAAGGTTTATCAGTGACGGTTCAGGGTGAACTCTACTTAGGGTAAACCGTAGTAAATGTAACTTAAAGTAAATTGTAGATAGCTAAGTAGTATTTATACATACCTCTGGATTCTTGTGATGCTACACAAAAAGGCACGCAGGTGCAGGCTCTCGACTTTATCCCCACGTTTCGTTTGCGTAGAAGCCCTTCGTCAGTGACGACCGTGGCTATTACTGTTTCTATCTCGCCGTGGTGCCCCTTTGACTAACCTTCGAATTATACCCTTTTTCGAGGCTTCGTGCCGCCGTTGGCGCCATTGTGGCTCTGCGTCTACATACAATTGGAGCTACCGTAAGGAGTACCCGTATCTTACTTTGGCTATTATGTGGTTCAGCTTTTACATACAAATGGAACTGCCCACCGTTGTGTCGTAGGAGGACACTCTCCGCGAATATCCCATGTAGTGTCACTAGGCTCGCGACATCGTCGTTTGAGCGGGAGATAACCTTATCCCAGCCTGTTGGCTCTCGTGGCTTGCAGCTGTCACACCCCCACAGAAGATATTGGAACGCGGTCCGGCCTTACGACCCAGGGAGGAATACTGCCAATCCTCAGCCTCCAAGAGTCTTCACCGCTCTACCGACTGTTACTCTGACACGGACAAGGTGACAGTCGTCAGTGATGAGACACCCGTGGATCGTCGTTGACGAAACTGAAGCTACTGGATCGCAGCATCCTTAAAGAAAAAGCTGGTCTCGGACGCCAGTGGTGGTGTGTGTTTTTCCTTTTTGCCGGAGGCATACCCCAGACGTAGACTGACTCAGTCGTGTATAACGAATGCACAACAGAAAAAACTTCATGGTATGGGAAGGGAAAGTACTGAGGCATACGAAGAATGGACTCCTCGCGATGCCGACAATCAAGGATAGACCCGGGATTCTGAAGACATTCCACGACGAAGTGAGACACTGAGATAGGGAAAACAACAAAAAAGTCATTATCGACCGATATTGGTGACCTCAAGTCCACTGTGATGTTCAAAAATACGTCAGAAGCACTGAGGGGTGCCAAAAGGCCAAGCCATGGATCCATTATCGAACTATTCTGAGCACCCCGCCAAGAATATCTTCGAGACCTACTATATAGACTTCGTTGGACCCTTTCCAAAGTCGAGCGTCTGATGGGGTGGCCGATTGCCACCTCAACGAAGACCGAATTCGCAGAATAAATGACCACATTTATAGAGAAGGAGATCATTTCCCTTTTTGATCACCCGAAGACTGTTTTATCTGGCAATGCTGGATGTTTCACCGCCGCTACACTTTTCTACTTTATGAAGAAGAATTGAGTTGAGTGGAGCAATGTCCTGGCCTATGCACCGATGTCAAACGGTCGCGCCGAAAGGATGATGCGCACTATAAAGAAACAATTAAAGAAAATGGTGACCGGACAAGGATCAGACTGGGATCAGTGGCTCCCCCAAGTTCTTTATGGCTACCGCGGCAAAATACTTTTAACAGGTGCCTCCCGTTCGAACTCATGTCCGGTGTGGTAACGATCATGTATGGGTCTGACCCCGCTTCTTTGATACAAAAAACTTCAGAAGAGCATCGTCGGCCAGAGATACTGGCTACGTTGGCGCTTCGCGCGACGAGGGTCGATATGCAGATGCAGCGGCTTGGTAGGGAAGTTGGGGCGGTACAACCCTGAAAGTTTGATACTGGAGACTTTATTTTTGTCGCACATGCAAATGCCTTCACTTCCACGGATAAGTGGTCGGCTTTCAAGTCTTGTTTCTTCGGACCGTGTCGCATTTGGAAAGAATCTCACCCTGCTTACTGGCTAACCTCTCACGGAGGTAGACACTCCCGACGAGATATCCATGTGAGGCGCCTGGTGCCGTACTCTTTGTGCCCGTTTTTCCTACAGAATTAATTCCTCAAGCCTTCATGTAGACGACGGCCCGTAGTTGTCTTATGTTTATTCCATGTATTCCTGTCTTTTTTTTGTCATTTATTCATCATCTGAGTACAATTCGAATTCATGATCATATTTTCAAACTCTACGAAGCTCTTGCTGTAATATAGAAGGCTTCACGAAAGCAGAAGGAAAGGTTTTCCACCAACGTAAATGGTCAAAGACTGGAAGTACCTGCCCTTGAACGCTTATCTGCAGAGGAAGAGGGTACCAAGGCCCTTAAACGACGACGGTGACGTTTCTTCTTCGTGGGCTGACGGCTTATATGGAATCGGTTTATTACCAGCGGGACCTCTTGACTACTCAATGGAACTAGACGGCGCACATCTACGATTTTCAAATAATAGTCTGGATTCTCCTCGCCGCAACAACTCTTGAGGGATGCTTCGAAGAACTGTATTTCTCGGCGCAGCCGTTGATAAGAATTGGGTCTTCCTTGGCGTGCAAGAAAAATTGCATGATGCGATCCGAGCCGTCCGATAACCGACGTAACGTAAGTTCCGCGGGAGAAGAACCAGGCAAGCTGGGCACCTATGCAGCGTGTATCGAATATTCCACTGCTCTGCGAAGGCTGCTTTTGGTGCATTTAACTGATATACGTTCCGACCTAATGTTGCAAAGGACCACAAGTTCGGGATAGACTTCAAAAAAACCCTTGTAAAATTCAGCGAAGGATAGACAACGAGAACGGTAGCCAAATTGCTTTTAAGGAATCCTGATCTCGAACAAAGTCTATTTTTCAATAGCTGTCCGCGGTACCGGGCCAGAATATGATGGATATCTAGTTGGGCAAAGCAGCTGGCATACAGCGCCCCCTAAATCTCGGAAACACACAAGATGGCTCTTGAGAGGATGCGGGGAAGACAGAGAAGATGGCATCCACGACATCGGGAAAATGACACAGAAATGTTGATTCGAGTGCTTTTGACACCACCTGTCGATTTGCAAGATAATCAATACTCTCGAACTGGGGTTCCTAGAATATTTTCCCTCTCCTCCCTCAAGTTGCGCTTCGACAGATTATGGTAAGCGTATCCAGGAGAGATCTCCTTAAATGAGAAAGTGTAGAGACCGATGGGATTTCCTTGCTTTTTTTCATCAATGCCGAATTATTTACCCGTTTAACTGTCACGGATACCACACGGGGCCCTCCACACCACCTTGGAGATTATCCAAAAGGGAAACTCCGGTAATTACATATAATATTCCTGATCGGAAAGAGACCCCGTCAAGCTTTATCGAATGGCCAGATCCCTTTCGATGCCCTCTTCACATTCCCCGGAGGTCGCAAAATTTGCGATATTCTGGCCGTACAAGATAAAATTCTCCCGTTACGATACCTCTGTCGACGCGGAACCCCCTCCTTCGTACTCTCCGAAGGAAATGCGAAACCGCTTGTCTAGGAGGGAATCTCCCTGAACTCTCGACTTCTAAATCCTGATTTTGTCGGGTACATTCGAAAAACTAACGATCTTCCGTATATTCACCTTCGCATGGAGCTTATAAACGATAAAAAGTTCGGGGGTCCGGTACGGTTGGATTGAGAAGCACTTCTGGCCTGGATGACTTAATTTCCTCGTGGAAGAGGTTCGCCCGCAATTTCGCAAGCCACCTTCGCCATCAACTCATGACATGGCGCCTTCCCTCCCGTTGACTTCTTCGCGTTTAGCTGGTCTTCGCATTCGCAGTGGTCCACGGATGGATTTTTCGCCTGGGTCCGAAGTCGTATGAACCTCCGCTCGTACAGACACGTATGGAGCAGTCCCGAAGGCTTTAGCTGCCTTGAATAAACGTGCGTTCAGAGCGGGGACGGCACCTCGTGCGGGGGAAGGTGGGATGTTTGTATGTGGCGGTGGCAGTGCTAGGGTCGAAGTGACGCGTTCGAAGTATTTGGAGCGGAAGGTACGGAGCTGGGGCGTTAGGGTAGGGGCAGTGAGTTCCTGTATCACCTCCTAAGTCAATGCTATATGGTGCAATGGACTTCTATCTGGGACCGGGTGGTGTTGGTGGCTCCTGAAAGTTCACCTAGAATCTGCCCTTTTTGCTATTTGTATGACGCTTTTTTCCTCAGTTTTCAACGTTTGTCAGCTACTGTTCTCTAGAGTAATTTTCTATTATTTTCTACAGTATTTTAGTTATTTTTAATTATTATCGGCCTCGCGGCGTGTGGCTCTGGAACGTTCAGCCACACCTGCGAGTTCCATATAAACAGTGCTGACCGTTGGTGGTGAGAGTGAACGGGGACACACCACACACGCAGTACGGAACCCCTCCTTCAGGGTCACCAACTTTTCAATTTCTTATTTTCTGACCCATTAAAAATACCAAGAGTTTTATTTTCTTCCTCTCAACGGGGCCTGTAAGAATTATATTGTACAACGCCACGTGATGCGAAAGAAAAAGTCCTCTTTTGGGTTCTGTCGCGGGAGTTAGGTGTTGTGGGACTACTAGCGTCGCAGTCTGATTGTAGCGGTTCGCTCGTACAGTATACAGTACTACTGTACACAGTACGAGCGGGAAGCGGGCTCGTACAGTGTACAGTGGTCGTATACACTGTACGGGTACTGTACGCGCGTGGAAACACCGGATTGGCAGCCCCTATAAGGGCGAAGGGGCTGCCCTAAACCAAAGAAAGGGGAGGGTTGGTTCCGGTTGACCGCAGAGAGATAGAGTAAACAGAACAAATAGTATTTCATGGTACCTCATCCAAGATTCGAACTTGGAACCTATTGCATGAGAGACCATTGCTCTAACCACCGAGTCTTTGCTCGCATAATCCGCATAGAGATACACGAGGTATGATTTGCGGGAGAAGACTCCATTCGGAGGCAACATGCTGGTCCAAGAACCCTCGTGGTGATGATCAGCGAGAAGGAGTTCTAGGGCCTGGTCTGAGTGAGGAGAAGAGTTGAAAATGAAGAAGCCAAAGGATGATGACAAGGTCTCCGTTGTTCGGGGATCCCGCAAAAAGGACGTTATTTCCGCCGCGAAGAGAAGTGCGGACGGGCAAGCACTCCCGAAACAGAGGAGAAAAAAAGTGATGGATATTTATGTCATCTTGAATAAGGCCCTCGTAATCTTCCGCCGATGACGGCCCCCTCCCAAAGAAAAGGAATAAGAGAGGTAACCGCAAGTCGACGAAGAACTCCGGTGTTGTTATCCAAGAGGCTACCGTTTACACAGGCATCGATGGTTACCTCTTCAGGAGGTCCACGTCGACTCAAGGTAGTTGCCGTGAAGTCGTATGGAACGGAGACTCATGGCCTTCTGGACACGGGTGCAGTTCCTAACCAGTTCTCTTGGACCTCTGCTAAAAGTTTACACTCACCCCGGGGGAGACCGATAGTCAAGTGACAGTAGCAGAAGGAACTTTTGCAAAGGTTTTCGGTTGTCTCGGAGGATTGCCAGTGTCTTACTTGCCGATGGTAGCGCACCTAGAGGTCTTGGTGGTCAAAAACCCGGTTTGACGATATCGTTGGAAGTCCAACTCTGGAAGCCCTCCATACGCGCATCTTTGATGCACTCAAGCACCTCACTTTGGTTATAGGAGAAGAATAGGTTGTTTTACCATTCGTAAATGAGCCGAACAGAATCAATGGGGCTCAGACGGACAGTGAGAACTTTACGTCTCCCATAGGATCTTCACCCTTTCTCGTCTTCTAGCGAAGGCAATGGTGGATCGGATACCGAGCAAGAACCGGTGTCATCCATCATTAACAAGGAACCGTACGAGCCTGATTTACCTCGCTCGGCGAGGACTGAAGTTAAGAAAGAGGTAAGAGTTGAGGTTGATCGTTCGGCCTTACTGGTCTAGAAGCTGGACCACCTAGAAGAGAAGAAGAGAAGAACAAGAAGGATCTGGCGAAAGCTCTCAAGGATAGGAATGTCGTAGCTTGGGACATTCAAGATTTGGAGGCTGCTTATGTGACGGTGGTACATTCTTTCGAGTTGACGGACGAGACTCCTACACATTCGAAAAGCCTCCGAATGGCACCCAGGCATAACGAAGTATTAAGGAACGAGGTGAATTAAGTATTGGAAGCTTGAATTATTACGCCATCAAGGTCCACCTGGTCCTTTTCGGTAGGGATAACGACGAAAAACGGAAAGCCCCGGTTCTGTGCGGATTACCGTCAGTTGAACAGGGTGATGAAGCCAGACTGCTGGCAGTTACCGAAAATAGAAGAAAATTTCGACAAACTCTTTGGCTCGGAGTTCTTCAAGACGTTTGAACTTTACACAGGATACTGGCAGCTTAGAATGTCCGAACCATTCAAGGAAAAAACCATGTTTGTCTCCCGATATAGAACTCACAAGTTCGCGCTAATGGCTTTTGGACTCATGAAAGCTCCAGCTACATTTCAAGGGATGATGGACGAGGTCCTTCGCGGATTACCGTTTGCTATGGTGTACACGGAATATGTTTAATATTCCCTAAGAAGTCGGAGGAAAACATAGCTCATTGCAAAGAGGTGTTAAGGAGGATCACAGAGGCGAAATTGAAGCTGAAGGTAACCAAGTGCGGCTTAGCTCAGTCAGAAGTGAAGTTGCTAGGTCATATCGTCAATTCAAGGGTGTTTGAAGGTGGATACCGACAAGATCAAAGATATTGTGGAAGCTCCTGTGAAAGAAAACCAGACCGAACTCAGAGGTTTTCTAGGGCTCGCGTGGTACTACTGACGGTTCATAAGGGTGTTTGCCGACATCTCAGCAGTGTTTCACGCGGAGACGTCTTTCAAGAAGGCTTTCCAATTGACTCCAGAGATAAGAGGCTTTTGAATACTTAAGGGAAACTGACTATCCCTCGAGTATTAGCGTTTCAGGATTTCAATTCTCCTTTCTTAGCCGAAACAGGCGCCTCTTCGCCAGCCCACGGGGTTTTTCTCTTGCAGAAGGAAGAAGGAGGGAAATTATACCCGATTCAGTTCGCTTCTCGAACGATGACGGACCAGTAGCACCGCTACTCTACAAGCGAACGAGAAGCACTTGCCGTATTTTTTGCTTTTAAGAAGTTCCGAGTGCACCTTCTGTCAAATAAGCCTTTCGTCGTCTATACGGACCACCAAGCCTTGAAACAGTGTTCAAAAAGAAAGATGTTCACGGGCGGCTGTAAGGTGGATGGATTCGATGGCGGAATACGACTTCGATATCAAGTATCTTCCTGGTCTGGCGAATGGGGCGGCCGTTTATCTCCTCGCAAAGACCTAACGAGAGGGCGGAAAGAAGAAATGATGGGAGCATAATACAAGGATTGGTAGCGACAGTTCATTGGACGGACACAAAGTTAGACGGCTTTGAACAGCACTTGCTAGACGTAGCACGGTTCCTAGCGGAGAAAGGTTTCGAGAATCCCACGAGAAGAAAGAGGTCGCAGTCAGACGGAATGCGAAGAATTTCATGCTGTGGAACGACACTCTCTTTCTTCGCGAGAAGGACGGACTCCATGTCGTGCCTCTGATCGGTCAACGCCCAGAGATACTTGCCATCCTTAACGATGATATTTTGCAACCAGGACGTCAGTTCAACAAGAAAGTTCGTGAGAGGCGATTCTGGTGGCCTGGTGTACCGTGACATCACCGAGTATGTCCAAGGTTTTGATGGGTGTCACCATGCGAGAAGGTTGCCGACGTATCACTCGAGTCTTAGAGCTCCCGTTACTGGACTCTTCGAGACCTTCTCGATGGACTTCGCTGGACATACAAGCCTTTGAGGACTGGAAAAGATTTATTCTGATTGTCGTGGAACATATGACTGGGTGGCCCATAGCGTGGGTCATAAAGGATTTTACTGCCGATACGGTGATGAGATTCATCGAGGAAGAGATAATAATACCGTTCGGACCTGCAAATAAGGTCGTCCCTGGTAACGCGACTGCGTTTATTGCGAAATCGGTACAATAGTACATGAAAGAGAGGGCATTCGAGTGGAATGAGGTGCTTGCTTAAGTGCTGATGGCAAACGGTCATGCGGAGCAGATGGTGGGAACTATCAAGAAAGAGCTCAAAAGTTTGCCGTACGCGGGAGTATACTGGTCGGAAGCTCTCCCTAAAGTCTTGTATGGTTACCGCAGACGCGACCGAAGCGACACCCCTTCCTCCTCTCCGACTGATGTATGAGATTAATCCGAGGATACTGGCCAATGCTTCGGTAGCTTTTCTCAGTGGCGCAGGTCCCATCATCGGCTAATCGAGATCTTAGCCGATTCTGGAAGGCGGTCGGATGTGGTGTAGCAATCTAGCGAACCCCAGAAGGCCAAGAGAAACGTCAGGGAGTTCGAAGTTGGAGATGAAATGTTGGTGGCGCACGGTGCAGCCTTCAATAAGAGGCGCAAGTGGCCGGCCTTCGATTCATATTTCTATGGATCGTGCCAGGTGACTAGTTAATGTCATCCACTGGTCGCGTTACAAGGAAAGCAATTCATGCGCATCGGATTGTCCCGTATAAGACGATACCTACTCATTTACTCATCTAAAGAAAAGCAATTATTTCAACGAATCAAGATGCGTGGAATCAAGAAATCGAGTAGGTTGAAGAGCAATGACGCAGCAGAATTCATCAGAGAGTGCTAAGTACAAACGAAGTATGGAGAGAATTTGTAAACATTGTGAGTGAAGTCTTGAATGTTGAGTAACCAGGGAGCGGCGCTGCTGCCGCCCTGGTTTTCCCTCATCCTCCGCTCGCGCTTCCGAACTGACAAGGAGTTACGACCAGGACGCCGCTTCCTGCGCTTTCCTGCAGTCGCGAGCACTGCCTTCCGGACCTCTAGAACGGATATGAATGAAGAATTGTCACCGACGCATTCACGGAGAGCTTGAGAAGAGAGTTCTAAAGCAAAACGCTCGCACGGATCCCATATCTGGCCGGTCTCAGTATTCATCGTGACACAGTGATTATCACAATGGTAACCCTGGATTGTCACAACGAAAACCCCACTAGGAAGGGCCAAACTATCGTTTAGGCCCGGAGGAAGACTCAAGACTTGATGAAGAATGAATGAACGTGGAGGTGCATGCTTTTGAGAGTCCCTCAAACTTCTAATGCTACTCTTGCGCGTGATATCGGCCTTTAATGCTCTATCGTTACTTTCATAGTATTCCCACCACTCCCTGGCCACGGAAGGAGCATCTAGCTGCCAGAGGCCGTTGAAGATCGAGAAATGAATACATAGGTCGGTATCGTCACTGAATACCACATCGGTGCGCGGAGACGCCAAGAAAGAATCAGCGGAAGCACGTGGTTCCCTTGAACGAACCGAGAAAAACTGGAGACGACGACCGGATGAAGTTGGCACCATCTATGCACGCTCGACACAGCACTGAGTCGACTTTCGCACCCCAAAGAGAACCTGCCCTGACGAGAGATAGAGTGACCGTCTGGCTCTTGAGGACTGGAAAATGCGAGAGTGTAGAGCAAAACCGAGTGATCTTCTCCAGTTTCCAAATCGACTGCTCGATACGTTTGGGTGTCGTTCTCCCAGCGAATTGTGCTGGTGATCCAGTCTCCTTCTCTGGCCTCATCAAACGCACCGATCGTGTTGAGACTCTGTGAGACCGAGTTGGAAGGCGTCCTCACGCGTGACCTCGTCACCGACGCAGTGACTTACATAGTCCGTAATGTGAGTTCCGAAGAGATCGAGGATCTCCTGACGCGAAACGCGGTACGGATGAATTCCGCGAGAATCGGCGTGTATGACGAAAGGGTTCCGTTCCTCCCACCCATGAATAGCAACTTGTGTTCGATGTTCGACCGCTCCGACAAAAGGGGCATCAGGTTCGCTCGTGCTACTTGAGGGGATCCCTTTGCACCCCAGGCGACACGCGCTGCCTTTGTGGCAATATTCATTGGAGGGCACGATTGCCGGTTCTCAAAGGAGCAAGTTGCTTAGTACGTGCCATAGATGTAGGGAGAAAAAAAGGAGTTGCGGAAGGGTTGTTGGGCGATTGAGGATGTGGGAGAAGAAAAGAAGGCGCTGCAAAACGGTTGTTGGGTGATGGAGGATGAGGCACCTCCGGGCGTATACCGGTCGTTTATAGGCACCTCAGTCGTTCGCCCGGAGAATAGGTTGCACGTCGGGAATATGCCGGCCGTTTATCAGCACCTCGGTTGTTCGCTCGACGGGGGTTGAGAAGATGGATGTGGTCTGGTGACGGTTGATAAGAGGAGTAGAGGACGTGGTCTGGGAGTAAGTTGGACGGGGAGAAGGTAGTCAAAAGAGCCTCCTATGTGTGGGGGGTGGGTGCTGGAGTCCGTTATTGCTTGTGTGGCGCCGGTGGCGCACGATGAGTGGGGGGCTTGTCGCGCGAGTTTCGTGTCGCGGGACTACCAGCGTCGCAGCCTGATTGGACCGGTTCGCTTGTACAGTATACAGTACTACTGTACACTGTACGAGCGGGAAGCGGGCTCGTACAATGTACATTGGTACTGTACGGGTACTGTACGCGCGTAGAAACCCCGGACTGGCAGCCTTTATAATGGCAAAGGGCTGTCGGAATCCAAAGAGAGGGAGGGTAGGTTCCACTTGGCCGCAGAGACAGAGAGTAAAAGGAACACAAACATTTCAGGTTCCATCTTTACCACGAGTTGCACACAGGATTATGTACTGGGTCTACATAAAACTGTCCAGAGTCAAGATGCTTTGCTCTCCTGAGACTAGAGCATTGTTCTCCGGGGCGGAGGCGAATGGCAGCATTCGGAGGGCCAACGCACAGCGCTAAGCTCTTGCATCCGGCGGGCTCATACCGGTACCGAGTGGGCCGCGCTTTAGTCCGAATCAATGAGTGCACACTATTCCCGCGCCGAGTTGGCTGAATAGCATTGCACCTCGCCCGCTTCCAGCACTGGGCGTCGATCCCGTCGCGCGGCAGTGTTGTGCGCCGATGGCTGGTGCACGAAGGCCATGCGGTCCCTGCACAACACCCAGGTGGCGGACGTGAACGACCCACAGACCATCCAATCGCTCTGCATCCTACACTTGCGGCCCCAGTGCACCGTCGCACCGCTGCCAGCTGACAGCCTCCCAACCTCCCTCCGCTGCTACAAGTGATGCCGTCGATTTTGCGGTTCCCTGCATCTCCCGCGATACGTTTGCTTGACCTAACAGCACGCCGGTGCGCTAGTTTCACAACCTCGTCCAGACTCCAGTCAGGCCAAAAGCAGAAGTCACGGGCAAAGGGGTCCTCACCAAACTCGTCGCTCGGATCGCCAGAGGCGACCTACCAAGCTCTGCCCTGTCTCTCGTAGCTCGTGCATCTCAGCTTCCGCTTCGGCCAAAGCCAGATTATATCCGGCCCATTGATGTTGGATCGGTCCTCTGCCGCTTGGTTACGAGGACGCTGCTCCCTGCGGCAATCCATGACACTCGCGACTTTCTCGGCCCATTGCAGTTGGCAAATGGAATAAGGGTTGGAGTGGGCGTGATTGTCCACGACAGACGCACGCTACTCCGTCGTTTCTCCCGCCACTGCGATACTGCCACGGTCCTCATTGACGCGCACAACGCCTTCAATCAAGTTGATCGCCAGTCAATGCTCGACCGCCCGCCATCCTTGGCCCGACGAGTCTCACCCGCTTTGTTAACTTGGTTTACAGGCGTGCGCAACCTCTGTTGATCGTCCCGAACCGTCACCACACGACCATCGCGAGTGCCCAAGGTATACAGCAGGGCGACCTAGTCAGCATGCTCTTGTTTTCCCTCACTACCCGGCCGCTCATCCGCCGGATCGCAAAGGAAACAGGTTTCGTCATGAGCCACTAGTATGTTGATGACGGTACGCTCACGCGGTCTCTCCCCGATCTCCGAAGAGCCCTCCGCCTACTCTGTGACAAAGGACGCGCATACGGCTTGCACATCAATGCTGAGAAACCCGCATCTACTGGCCACTCGTCCCGCAGCCAGCGCGCGAGGCTTTTCTCCGTGCGTTCCGCCTCGCCTAGCGCTCCTCCGACGGGTTCGAACTATTGGGCGATTCAACCGGCAACCGCCGGTTCAAAGACTCGTTCCTGCGAGGCAAGATCGGTATGGGCGGTGCTGCTGCAATTGCGCACCAAAGCAAGGTGACTGATCTGGAGCGAAAACTGTCGCTCCCAATCCCCCCGCCCTCAGACAAGACCACACAGGCCCCAATTTCGAGTTCCAACCGCTGGCCTTTGATTCCCTGGTTTCGCCTTCCCCTGCTACCATCCTCTTCGTGGAGAAGTTCTTGCCGCTCATCGCGGAGAAGTGCATCTGTTGGAGTTATCCGCGCACGCATCTGTCAGCGCATTGGTTGTACAGTCTGGTTGTCTATTGGTCAATATGGTACCTTTTCGCGAATATCGGTGCTCATGGCCAACGTGGACTAGCTGGTTAGCTCTTAGCTTGAAATGTAGCTTGCAATGTAGTCGGATTCAGCAACTTGCACTTGTCAGACTACCGTACTTCAAGTTTCGTAAAGTTATCATCAGCATCATCCTAGTGCATTTACCTATTTTTCACGCAGTGTGTAAAAGACACTCGAATTCCCTCCGTACGACCTGAGAATTTTTCTTAGCATCCAACCTCCTGCGGTCTTTTATAATCTGTGGCAAACCCGAGCAGCAAATGAATTCATTATACTTTACGTACAGACAGCAGGTTTGAAGTCGGCCCTGAAGTATTTTCTTGGGGTGTATGCGAAGTTAGGGACGTACCTTGACCTCAGCCGTCAGTGCGGCTAAGTGGTAAATCACCCAACCTTTTTCCCCCTTTGACTTCTCGCGTAGAAACATGGTTTGAAAATCAAGGTCACAAGACTCAACTCTCGCACCATTCGCAGTAAACGAAGTCTTGCAACCAACCTCACTTACCTCTGGTATTTTCCCGCAGATTCTGATGCCTGGGCTTACTTTTCCGTAAAATCCTTGGAAGTTACTCTCGCACATCAAAAGAAGAGTTTTTCTCACAGCGCTTCTCGTTAAAAGTCTGTTGTTCTATTGGTCAATAGGTAATTCAACCGGTGAGTAAGTAATTCAACCATTAGCATTTCAAATTGCCTGCAAAGCGTTGGTTTTTAATCCTCACAACGCTATTCCCTGAACCCGACAGCTACGGTAGCAGTAAATCATTGGGGCTAACAAATGGCAGCCTTAAAGGTACAAAACTGTGTTCACGGAGACAGGGGTTGGAATCTGTAAAGATAGTTCATCCTGCTAATGAACATTGCATTTATCTCTTACTGCTAATCATTACTAAATGCGGGGGGCTTCTTGCGTGTGTTCAAGTTCCCGTCGATGTGTCCAACGGCATCAGTCACCGCAGTGGAGCACACCTGTCAAAGAAATATTGGACTTAACCTGAACGAATCTGTGAGGTATCGTTTGTCTGCACTGAGGCCACCACCATTACGGTTCCAACCCATCCACACTGAAGAATCATCTCCCCTGATGTTCACCTATACCTCTCCCAACGGCGCGAGGTCAATCTACTAGCAAATTAAATGACCGCACAGGAAGCTGGTTAGTGGGTAACAGCCCCCTGGCTCGCCGATGACACCAAGGATTCATACTTCTTCAAAACACCTCTCGCCAGCGGTTTCTCGACCCTTTTCCACACCCTCCGTCTATTCTCCATCTCCTCATCAGTCACCTCCACACTTAACAATCTCTTCTTAGGCTCCAAGCAAATCATGTCGCCTTCCTTCAATAACCCAATCGGTCCTCCCATCGCTGCCTCCGGCGAGATGTGTCCCACCATAATCCCATGGTACCCCAGAGAACCTTCCATCTGTAATCAAAGCCACTGTTTTCCCCAACCCGGCACCATAATCGCTGCACTTGGTGACAACATTTCCCTCATCCCAGGTCCCCCCTAGGTCCTTCCTGTCGAATCACTACAACATCATTATCAACAATTTTCCCTTCCAGAATGGCATCCAACGCGTCCTCCTCCGATTCAAACACCCGAGCTGGACCTCGATGTTTTTCCAGCTCCTTGCCGGACAATTTTATGACTGCTCCTCCGGTGCTAGATTTCCTCTCATGACCACACATGAGACCCGCTGCCGCATACGGCGCCTCCAATCGCCGAATGATATCCTGACCATCAGGCAAAGGCCCCACATCCCGTAGATTCTCTGCCACCGTCTTCCCAGTCACTGTCATGCAGTCCCCATGTAGCAGCCCTTTTCTAACAAGTACTTCATCACTAATGGTATGCCCCAATTCTTTCCAAGTCTGCCATTACGTATTTCCCAAACGGTTTAAAGTCCCCGATCAACGGCACTCGATCCCAATGCGATTAAAATCGTCAATCGTCAATTCGACCTCCGCCTCATGAGCCAAAGCCAGACATGCAGCACAGCATTCGTACTTCCGCCCAACGCCATGCACACAGTTATCCCATTTTCAAACGCCTTCTTGTGCAAATCTGCCTCGATGTAATTCCCCTCTCCATGCATAAAAACAAGGCCTCAACGCTTCTACGACAATCGTCTATCTTGTCGTGACTCAATTGATTCTGGCGGTCCACTGCAGTATGGGCTGCGGAATAGGGTACGGACATTCCCATGGCTTCAATGATGCTACTCATTGTGTTCGCCGTAAACATGCCGCCACATGCACCACTCCCCGGACATGAGTTCCTTTCCACCCTTCCCAACTGGGTATCGTCAATCTTCCCAGCACTCCTTGCTCCGATGGCTTCAAATGCAGAAATGACGGTAGTATCCTTACCATCCAAATGGCCTGGCAAGATACTGCCGCCATACAGCATGACTCCTATGGAATCATTTCTCAATATAGGCATCAAGGCACCTGGAATACTCTTATCACAACCGCCCAAAGTCAACATACCATCTGCCAAATAGCCCTCATGCATAGTCTCGATACAATCCGCAATCAAATCACGACTGACCAAGGAGTACCTCATACCACTAGTACCCATTGTTTCACCATCACTTATAACAGGTGTACCAAACACAAAGGCCTTACCCCAGTCTGTTCCACCTGCTTCTGCAGACGGCGCCCAACTCGTTCATATGTGCATTGCAAGGTGTAGCATTGGTATGGGTGCAAGCAATAGTGACGATAGGCTTGCCAAAATCCTCATCCGAGAAATCCACGGCACGAAGCATAGCCCTTGCGGCAGTCCTCTTGTTCCATTCTGGCGTGCCCGGCTTATCCCCAACAAGGCCTGCGGATCGTTCACGAAGATCTGCGGAAGAATCAGCAAGGGCCATACGTGGCATGGATGGATGACTGACGGAGCTTTGGGACGGAGGGAGCGGACGGAAGAGAGAGACAGGTGCATATGGCGTGCAGGTAGCGGAGAGGCGGGGAGAAAAGCGACCGTTTTCATGATGATAGGGACTTTGGAGACGGACAGGATCGAGAGATCTGGATCTTGCTCGATGTAGGGGTGGGAGGGTGGAGAGACGCAGGGATTGATGGTTGGATGTAGGGAGGGTGGTTGCGGGATCTAAAACAGTGGCAGTGGCAGTGGCAGTGGCAGTGGTAGGCTGGATGGGGCGGTGGCACGAGCGGGTGGAGGAGTCTGATTTCTGACGGCTGTGCGAGACGGTTGGCTGGTGCAGTGGAGCCGGCCCAATAAAAGTGGTTTGATCGACGGCAGCAAAGGCACGTTGTCTCAACAGGAGAAGATGATCGGCTGAATGATATGATACGGCTTGTATCTCGGCTACAAAGTATCAACGCCGTGAATTGCAACCATTTTCGATCGACCAATCACAGGTGTGGCATTATATTTCATTACAGTACCTGAGCGACTCAGCAATGGTTTTCTGTAAGCCGTATTCAATGGCCGTCCATTTCGTCATCAATGGACGGCAATGCCGTCTACAGCTCCACTTCTCAAAACGATGCAACCTACCAATCCATCATCTTTGACATTTCCGCAGTCGACTGGTGCTGATGCTGATGCGTCGCCCATCGCCATCCTCACTACAGATCCTCACTGCATCCTCTCCCACCAAACGCCTCAATAATGGGCGACACTAGCTGGCTCAACCGGCGAGTTTCAACAATTTACGTCGTAGAAGCCGCAGAACGATTCTCCTACTATGGCACCACCTCTCAACTCGCCCTGTTTCTCTCCTCCGCCCCATCCTCCCTTTCCCCCTCCCTTTCCTCCTCCTGCGTTTCCCTTTTACCTCTCTAGCCTACACCACCACTCTTCTCGGAGCCAACTCGCCTCCAAATATGGCATGTACCGTACCATCCTCTCCCTCTCCCTCATCTACCTTCTCGGCGCCCTTTTGCTCCCCTATCTGCATTTCCGTCCCCTTTTCACTCCCTCTCTCCCTGTTCTCCTTAATTCTTCTCGCCCTCGGTACAGGCGGTATCAAACCTAACGTCGCCGCCTTTGGCGCTCTCCAAGTCCCCTCATCCCCTTCCCCTTCCTCCCCCTCACTGATCCTCACATCACCGCCTTTTTCTCCGCCTTTTACTTTGTCATCAATGCAGGCGCTATCCTCGGCCAGCTCATCGTCCCCGCAGTACAAAAGGCATTCGGCTACTCTCTCATTCTTGGCTTCCTTTCTTGTTCTCCTCTTATCCATCCTCATCTTCATTTTCGGAAATTACAATCCCGGTTACAACCATGAATCCCCTAAATCCCAACCACGCCCCACTACACGCCCCTCCACCTCGTCCGAGTCGCCCTCCTCTCTCGTCTAGGGCTGTCCTGGCGTCACATCCCCTCCGATCAAGCCGCCTCTCTCACCGTTGCGGTCCGTTCCTTACGTTTATTGTTACCCATCACCTTATTCTGGGCCGGCTACACGGCCATGTCCACCGCTTGGTTACTACAAGTCGACAAAATGCAACTCCCCTACGTCTCTCAGCTAGTCAATGGTCCGCCTCAATCCATCGTCGTCCTTACTACCCTACCAATCGTCTCTGCCATTGCATCTCGTTTCTCAATTCCCCTGAACCGCGCATTGCGCTCGGTATATTTCTTGGTGCCGTTGCGCTATCATTTCCATCCTTGTGCAGCAATCGGTCCATCAAAATTCCATTTCCGCGCTGTACACTCTTCCGCAATGGATCCTGTTGAGTTTGGCTGAGGTGCTGGCGTCGGTAAGCAGCTTGGAACTGGCGCACCGCGGTGCCCCGGAAGAATTGAAAAGTGCTATGCAGGCCGCGTGGTTGTTGGTTACAGCGGGGGGTAGCACGTTTGCTGGCAGTGGTGTTTGCGGTCGTAGGTGGGATTGGAGAGGCCTTGGCAATTCTGGCGGGGGGATGTTGGTAGGGATGAGCTTATTTCTGTTTGCTTGGAGGATCAGGGTTGGAGATGCGCGCGAGGAGGGTTGCTAAGCGAGGGTGACCGTGCCGATGCCCATGCAAGTGACGAAACGGGGCAGGAGCTGGAAAATGGATGAATTACTTCAGTGGAGCGAATATTCTGTTTGAACCAACATGTGATTGGTCTACCGCACACTTTCAGTATCGATTCCATTGGGCAGTCGCGAGGAATAGAAGGCGTGATAAAGGCATTCGTATTGCGTTCCAGGTCGTGTGGTGGTAGTCATAATTGGAAGGTTGTGATGGTGATGTGGGAATCACGCCCTCAACCGAAGAGTTGCAGTCGTCCTTTTCTTCGGAAAGCCTAGTCTCGAATGTCGCAGATGGCGCATTGAGATTTCGCATTTGCGTATGATTACCTCGGGATACGATCTGGAAGCAACGCATGTGATCGAGTCGGTCGGTCTAAGGCAAATTCAGTTTGCTCATATTGTTTCCATGATTGGTGGCACTTGAGTAGTGGATGACGAGAATGCCTGTTGGTATACACAAAAGCGTGGACAAACTACTCTGTACGGTAACGAGTGTCATTGGCAAGGGCGAGACACAGAGCAACTGTTCCTTGTGATTCACCTCCCCGTGTTCGATTTACAATGAGGCGAACAGATGTACAACCTCACCGCAACTCACTGCCTCAACAGTGTTCAGCAGTGTCCCTACGAATCCCTCTCGTTGCTGGTGGGAAGCTTCTTGCACCTTCAATTTTCCCAAGAGCTCGATCAGTATCACAATGCACTAACAACGGATGTCTACATTTCGAGGGCATCTGTCGCATAGCTCTCGACTGGATGCGATATCATCGCAGATGGCAGCAGCTTCGAAAGCAGCGATACTCGGGCAGATCAAACTCCCTAAACGTAAATGCATAGTCTTTACTCGGAAACACGTGTAACTCTGTTGATTGCACGATATCTTACCCATACAAATTCAAGATCTCACTCAAGCGTGAACCCCGTTTCCACGAGAACATTCGCGCACCTTGACAGACTTTTGAACTCCGGCGTCCAAATACCCCGACGGTTCTTTAAGATAGTCGGTCTTGTACTCACTCTCCCATGATTGTCTTTATGCTATAGTCTCTTCAGAGCTGCCACCTTGCAGTTTAGTGGGAAGGTACACAATTTGATGTGAGGATGTCAATGCGATACACAAGGTCTACCCAGTCACAGTACCATGAGCTAGCGTTATGCCGAAGTACCAGCGGAATGAGAATGGCACCTGCGACAGTCGCAGCAACAAGCGGTGCTCTTTTCCTCACTTTCTCTACGAAAGGTACTCCATCACTGTTTGGAAAGGGCACAAAGCCCATCACACGCAGCGAGTATTCCAAAATCCAATTACCCCGTACAAGGTAGTTCGGATTCATGATTGAAGCTTTTGCAGCAGCACGAGGCGTGGAATAAAGAACCAATCGCTTGTGTGAGAAAGTTTCAAAGCCCTCGCCGTGGCCATACCTCCCCATACCCGATTCTCCCACCCCGCCGATGAATGCTCCATCGCCACCGACTTGCCATACTGTATCATTTACTGCTGCTGATCCCGATGACACTTTATCGAGCACTTGTCTCGCCATCTTTTGCTTTGCGCAGAAGAGATACAACGCCAGAGGTTTCTCGTTGCCGAGGACGATGCGCAAACTATCGTCTGTCGACTTGACACGGAAAATAGGCAGGATGGGACCAAAGACTTCTCCTTCATAAGCACGTCGTTCTCATCACTCACTTGAACGACTGTGGCGCAAAGTAATGGCCGTTCGCATCGTCGTAGTCACCACCTACTAGTACATTGCCTGATGTCTTTTCCATGTATTCCGCCAATCGTTTTACATGACGCGATGATACGATACGACCAAATTGCTCGCAATTCTTGGGATCTCCCCCATAAAACTGTCCAGAACATGCAGGACTTCCTTGACAAATTCGTTGTAAATGGTATCATCCACCAGGCAATAATCCTACATTGGCGGTACCACATGCAGTACGATATAAGATGCTGTCTTTGTCAGTTATATCCACGAGGGTGTCCGAATGCCCAAATGTGGTAAACGTGGGTATTGAAACGTTGCACAGGATTGTAGACAACAAAATAAAATAGGGAACCACTAACGTACCGCTGCAAGACAAAACTGCCCACAATTGGTCATTTTCCCACGCACGATGGAGCGGGCGGCGGTTTGAACATGAGCGGAATCAGTGACGATGGCGGATTCTTGCCGCCCAATTCGAGAGTGACAGGAGTGAGATGTTTGGCAGCAGCCGTCATCACAAGACGTGCGATTTTACTGTTGCCTGTAAAAAGAATGTGATCCCATTTCAATTGGAGCAACTTTGTACAGACTTCTGGTCCGCCAGTGACGACACGAAAGACGCGTGAATCAAGGACATTTTGTAGTTGTGCGATGTAGCGTTCGCTGTGGGTTGGAATTTCGGAAGGTTTGAGACAGACGGCATTACCTGCGGCTATGGCGGCGACCAAGGGACGAAGGGTAAGTTGAATTGGAAAGTTGAAGGGCCGAATATGAGGACGAGGCCTAAGGGTTGATGCTCAGTGTATACAGGGGCGTAGAAGGTTGTTTTGATATTTAGGTTGGATAGACGCGGTAGGTGGCGGAGATAGTAGGCAATGTCGATGGTGATAGGGGAGATGTCGTAGCGAGGGCTTCGAGATGAGGCTTGTGGAGGTCTGAGTGAAGGGCGGAGAGAAATTGGGATTCTGTTTCGGTGTAAAGTTTCGGAGGAGGCGAAGCTGTGAAAGGCGAAAGGAGAGCGGGAGAGTATCCTGTGGAAAAGTTGGAACGAAGGTGAGAGTGGTAGAGATGATGGACGCAGAGGGATCGGATAAGGTTGTTGCACCATGGTCGATGTGGGTCAAATTGTGGAGTCTGCAACGAACGACTGGAAAAGGTGTGGGTTGGGAGATGAGACGCAGATACGGTAAGATTGTAGGATAGTATGACGTTGCCTTGCCAGATTGTAGTCTCGATAGTGTGACCTGCAAAACGACTGGCTCTTTCGATAAGCAAGTTCATACAATCAAGTATGTTCACCATAGCGAGCATCCACCGAAATGATTCAATACAGTCTGAATCTGCAGATTTCGTCCTACCGATTCAAATATTCCTCTAGCTCCTACACTGCATTTCGATCCCATCCGGATTCGATGATTCCTCTCAGAATAAATACAATTTACAGACTTTAGTTGCGTACTGGATTCCACTAGTCCCTCTATTCTCAGAAACAGACTATCCTGCATGGCATCGATCAAGTTTGCAAGTTGACATAAATATGACGTGGATAAATTCTTTGCCAGTCTGAGGAAGGATGTCAAGCCAATGGATATACAGCACCTCTTCAAACACGCTGGATCGACACCTCCAAGCGCTCAGGAAGGGCGTTGACAAGCAATCTATGCGAAAACGTGAAATATAAAACTAGAATAGGAGTCCAGTGACGGAAGTACACTGAAACTCGAGGAACAGTCGAGAAAGAAAGGGGTACACCATGGGAGGGTTACTTTTGTGCTACCCTGTAAATTGTATCAATTTGATCTATTCAGAGCGAGTCTGTTTCTCAAGACAGTACCGTACATTACAGCTTACGTACTACTACTGTACGTGAGTAAAGAAAGACTGACTGCCGCTAGTTAATTTGGCAGACTGAACCAATGCACCGTTGGCCGCTATAGGGGCACCAAAGAGGCTTCGGATATTCCCAAGACATGTTAATGGCAATCTAGATCTCAATTTGGACCTGTCCGTACATGGTGTTACCAAACGCTTGCACCTCCCGCAAGTGATAACATGTCAAGGGTATCTGGAAAATCAGTCATCAATGCTCTGTACAACTTTTGGGCACCGAAACTGACAATCACTCAGTCAACAACTTGAAATGCTTCATTTTGGTCACTCAGCTTCACCTCACATTTGCGACTTGCGGATGTTGCAGTCATTACATCTTCCTCGCCACTGACATATTCTTGATTTCGTAGACAGGGAAATATACATTGTTTTGAAATGTACTCCATTTGGTGTTCGAAAGGCTGTTTCTACATACGATGCTATCAAGTTTCATCAAGTTTCGGTCTGTACGCCTGGTGAAAACAAATATACTGTGAAAGCTGTATTGAGGAAGTGAGGCAGTGGACTTGACTTTAGCTAGGGATACTTCTGCAACTCCTGAAGTTCAGTCTTTTCGGGACAGTCATCACAACTGGTTGATGATATCTTTAGTCTAGCCTGTGTCTCCAGTACCCTGATAGTCCGACTATTCAGCTAGGAGCTAAGCGAATGTGCCACGTCGGAAAAGTGCAATATTTACTTCCTTGAAAGATGAACTTAGTATGTAACAATAATCAGGAAGGCTATATGGTGATAGTGTATCTTTGACGACCCGGGATGGAGGGAAAGACGAGGAGACGCTTAGCAGCTGGCTCTTTGCGCGAGGGGAGGAGGGATTAGGGGAACGCGGAAATAGGGGGCGAAATGGAAGAAAGATAGTGTGGTTGTTCGATGACTGGAGAAGGGAAGGTGTCGGGAAGGTGGAAAGGGTAGCAAGTGCGCGCCCCCGGCGGAATCTTGGGCCAAAAGTTAGGATTCGGAGTGACCAAGGAATCCTACCTTGCCGAAAGAACCCGGAAAACCTAAATAACAGAGAATCAGAGATCTTGATTGAGTAAATCTACTGAACAGGAAAGAAGTAAAGAGAATAACAGCGGAACCAAAAAGAGGATGGTAGATATTAGAACAGTTAATCCTAGAGCAGCGGACGAACGATAGATCAGTAACTTGAGGAAAAAAGAGCGGAGAACTGTAGAGCATGAGAAGATCGTAGGTGCAACATAGATCAATAGAACTGAAGGGTATAGAGCAAAAGAACAATAGAGCAGCCGTAGAACTTGGAGGCTTTGTATAGATCCCAGAGCCTTGGCTGATTAGAAGAGTAGAACTAATGTGAAACGGAACAAGAGAACAGTAGATTGACGAGCTACAGAGCGAAGAGTGGTAGAACAAATATTTTGAAGAACAAAGGCAGAAGGCAGATCTTGGAGTGGTAGTCATTTCTTGTCTGCGGGTGGTCTTTGCAGACAACACAGGCTTTCTTAAAAAGAAACAATGAGTACACTTAGATCTAGGCAGAAAAGCAAGTGACACGACGGAGTGTGATGTGTCATGTAAACTGATATGTGCTCTCTTGTACTGAAAAACACATGATCAACCTAAATTTAGAATATGACTGCACAGCAGATGAAGGACATGTACAGCAAATAGTGTCTTGTACTCCAACGAAGATCTTCGTTGTTAAAATCCAACGGGGAGGAGTGAAAATAAAAGGGGTTTATCTGAGAGGTGTAGCAGCGTCCGCCGTTGCCCTTCAGTAGACTTTTGAGTCGATAATAACTAATCCTCCGTTGTGTTCAAAAAACTTCCTCCGTTAAGCGGAGAGAAGTTAGGCTTAAGTAGTGATCATGGTGTTTCGACGTCGTCGTCGGAAACATCATCACTGAATTACAGTACACCATACTGTACTAGAGTATTGTGTAAGGGTGTTGACTTTCCCCCATTCGTTGATTATGATCACTACTAAAAACACACAAGCAAAATAAGAATTCAAATTATGTGACTGACACCAAATCGTTGATGTTGAACGTGTAAGAATCGGTTTTCTTGTCTCTTTCGTGCCTTCGCGCACTCTTCCCGTCGGCCCTCGGCGGCCTTCCTTTTTATTGATCCTCAGCGGTCTCAACTTCGCCTGTTCAGTGCACGTACAGTAACACGGCGGCGGTCACACTACATTACAGTAAACTACAACTGTACTGTAGTCACTCTATTTGATGGTCCCTTCAGCCGCACCCGGCTTTCCCCTCCTAGGCCAAATCACAACAGTACACAGCGCCGCACACAAAAAGTCTGCAACAGAACGGTCAGAGAACGATCTTGCAATATAAAAGTGCGACGACTGTCCATGAACTGACCATTATTCTTTCTTCTCTTCTTCTTCAAGGTTCACGTTGGGACTGATAATCACCACGAGCGCGTCGAGGCGGCCGTGGACCCCTCCTCCTCCCAGCGTGTCAGTCCTGCTCCCACAGCCCCAGCACGGTGCCCGTGTTAAGCCCTACCGTCGGGTAGAGTAGGTAGCTTGTAAGACGTGAAGCCTCCGCAGGCGGCAGTTCCGGCTATTCGATCAAAGTGATTTCATTTTTGTCGCGGATCGTGGGACGTAGGGGGCGCTTAGAGTGTACACGGCCATTCGTGGCCAAAGAAAAGGGACCAAGGAGGGTTGAATTTCTTACACGTGTCCACGGGTAAACTTGTCCGCTTGTAACGCTCTTCAGTTCTTATAATCTTTTCCCCTCTCAGCATTACGTGAGTTACGTATAATGCTTTGAACAACGTTGACGATCAACCTACCACTACCGACACAGGTGCGGAGTGCGGCTTGATGCATATCCTTTGTTAGTCCATCCGCAAGGTTGTCGGCACTACGAACGAGGCTGATGTCAGAACTCTCGGAACTGCGGAACTGCTCGCGCGGCGGCTTTATCGAGCATTAGGTGCTTCTCAGAAGTTTTAGAGCCCTTTAGATGACGTCGAACAAACACTTGGAGTCTGTGAGTAGTTATAATGGAACCATTCGACTAAGTAGCCGACCGAACTCATTGCTCAATGTTACCGCTGCGTCGCTCATGTCCGCAAAGCGATGACCTCTCCAGCCATGGCTGAGGTGTTATGCGGAGCATTTGTACAATTTGGATACAATGGGGATCTTCTGTTTTCCGAGTCAACGAGCAGGACAATATAGCCCAGTTGAGTGGAGAGATCGTGGATATTCGTGAATGATGCATCAGAGAATCCAACCACGCAGATAGTCGCTTCGTTCAGCTTCGATATGGCGAGAGGTACGCGGTGTGAGATAGTGTATCGAACGGCGCGATTGAGTCGCTTCAAACAGTCGCGCTTGCTTGTAGTGAATCGCTCGTGCGTGACTTGCGCCAACGTCGCAATCTCGAACAAGACATCAGGACGGTGTTTGTGAGCCATCCTAATTTCATGCGCATCGACCGGAAGTCCGAGAAATCCGCTCGTCAGGGAGTTCCTCTAGTTTTCGCAGGTAACCATTCTGGCTCATCGCAAGCATGCCGTTGTGAGTCGCTCTACGGTGAATCTGGTAAACTCGAATGGTAGCTCGCTCTTCTGCGTCGTGTCGAACTTGCGGGCTGTTGCATTGCATTTTTCGCGTAACCCCGGTGTTCCTGCCCGCACAAAGGTCATCGACGTATAGCGCACTCATACCGATCAACTTCCGTCCATCATGGTCAGTGAACAGCGCTTGGTCAAACGCGAGCGGCTTCATACTCAAGTCTTTCCTGTGGTGACGGTCAAGGGTTGCGTGCCAAAAGTCACCGGACTCGGACAAGCCGTATATAGGCTCCACGAGTTGCAAGCACTCGTCATCGGCGAGTCCGAACTCTGGTGGGACATCGAAGTTGAAGACCTCTCGTTCGAGCTCGCCTTCCGTCTGCGTCTATGCCTGCTTGACGTCGTCGAGCCAGACTTCGAATTCATACATTTAGGTGTTCGTGAGCAAGAGCCGGGTGCCCCATGGTTGTACGGTCTGCGCTGAATGGACCATGAAGGACTTGCGAATGTCTCGGTGGCCTCCAATGACAAATCTGGCCTTGTACCGCTCGTCTTCGGTCTTCTCGAACTTGATGGCGAGCAAGAACTTGTACGGGAGGATGTTTGCGCGGCGTGGCACTTTGCGCTTCTTGACAACTTTAAACACGCTGCGTGGCAGTAGGCCCTGCACTTCATCGATGATGGCTTGTCTCATCTTTGCGGACTTCGCATGGCAAACGTCAGGATGAATAACTTCCGTCGTGAATGTGTCAGACGCATGCGAGCGTCTGCGGAGAGCATCTACCACCTATAGTATGTGCGTAGTATGTGCGATTGCTAAGCGTTATGAGGTCGAAAATACTTCTTGACCTGCGCAACGTTGAACGGGCGGCTTGGGCAAGTCACGGCGTTCTCTCACGTACACAAGCTTATTCTTATCTGAATGGGTTACGATCGTACTGTGTCAATGAAGGAGGGTATTTTTATTGTTGAGGTCTCAGATCGCTTGCTCTTCCTTTGGGTTGAGCTTTCTTCATAACTATAAAAGCACGAACGTCCAGTCCACTATCAGGTCTGCTACGAACGTCCAGCAAATAGAAATCTCACCAATTGTTTCTACTTGACAGATGATGAGGTGGAGCTAACCTGATGATCGTCGATCATGTTAGAATTGATCCAACGCGGCAAAATTAAATCCACCGCATCAGAATTGATCCAACGCGGCAAAATTAAATCCATCGCATCAAATTCTAACACGCCCTTCGATGTCATTCAGGTTGAAACACCGTTAGCCGATCTGCTGGACTGAAATGTCTGTCCAATAAGTACCTTAGTCAGACCGTCGGCCTTTTTTTTGTAGGATGGTGTATAATCCACGTTAATTAGCCTTCCCATCACGGATTCGCGAACGTAGTGGTATTTTATACCAATGTGTTTAACGTTTTGCAGTCCTTGTACCGTGTCCGTCCATGAAATAGTACCCAAGTTATCTTGGAATACAATTGTAGGTTTCGTCATCTTTACATCCGTTCTTGGAGGATCGAGCGAACCCAGCAGACTTACCGTACAGCAAATGCTAGTGCGTTGAACTCTGCCTCTGATGTGGACATTGCGACTGATGTCTGCATTTCAGAGTTCCACATTATTGGACCGTTGTTCAACGACGTACCCGCTTCTGGAACGCCTCTTGCTCTGATCCCTTGCCCAGTCAGCATCTGACCATGTTTGTAGGTGAATCGAGGACAAGGTGTACGGTAGAAGAATTCCCATTCCACTTGATCCTTTCAAATACCGTACGAAGTTCTTGAGTGCTTTCCAGTGTTCCGGGCCAGGGTCCGATTGGAACTTCCCTAGCATGGATACCGCGGTTGCGAGGTCAGGCCGTGTCCGTGTAGCGAGGTATAGTAGTGACCCCAATACGGATCTGTGCGGCACGTTCCTCATTTTCTCATGGTCTTCATCAGTCATTAGTCGATGCTTCTCGTATAGCGAGTGTGACGTTGGTAGTGGTGAAGCGGTTGGCTTGCTTTCAGACAGCCCCGCCTGCTCGATGATCTTCTGCGCATATGGTACTTGCGATAGAAAAATTCCATCCGTACGACGTTCAATGCAGATACCAAGGTAGTGCGTGCACTCACCAAGGTCCGTCACTGTAAACAGATTTGAGATGGTGGCTTTGACCTTCTTCATCTCGTTCGTCGATCCTACAACCAATAAATCATCAACATATGCAACGATTATACTGGGTTCCTTCCCGTTCGAATGAACAAACATTCCGCCACCGATGATTGTATGAAGCTCATCTTCTGCAGTTCTTTGGACAGTACGGCGTACCACAACTTTGGTGCTTGTCTAAGTCCACACAGTGATTTGACTAATCTTACCGTCCGTCGGCTTCTGGGATACCTTCATTGTTTGAGAGCTTAATCAAGATCGGTCTGCATCCGGAAGTGACGCATGTAGAGAGGCTCCCTTGACATCCAAGTGATCGACCGACCATCGCCTTACGGCTGCAACGGCAAGAACGGTACGTACAAGTTCAACACATGCGACTGGGCATACAATTCTGAGTAGTTCGTCGTTCATCTTGAAAATTCCCCCTGGCGACAAGTCTTGCTTTGTACTTGGATGGACGCCCGTTCTCGTCACGCTTAATACGAAGTACGATTCCAGATGGTATGAATTCTTCTTCCTTAGTTCGTTGATCACATGGTTCCCAGGCCCCAGTATCAGAGAGATTTTTGAATTCCTCCTTGATGGCTGAGATCCACCTATCACGGTCGTTCGATCGCAGGGCATTACGTACCGATGGCCCATCCTCAGAGGGTATGGCCATATATGCGTACGATGCGTTCTTTCTTGGCCGAAGAGTCATTCCACTCGGAAGAGTGACTGTTCTGTCCTCTTCATCATCTGTGCCATTTCCTACATTATTGTCGTCATGATTTTCAGAATCTTCTTCTGATTCATCCCGTCTTCCTCTGGTACGTCGTCCTCACCGGTTTCCCCGTTAGTCGACGGTTTTGGTGGGTAATAGGTTAGAAGGCCGTGTACGTCTTCTTCACCTTCATCGAAGCCCCTTGGATCGGAGTTTGCCGATCCATCGCTTTCATATTCCTCGTACGACTCATTCACTTCTTGAGGAAAACGTTTCCTCGGAGGACGGTCGCGTGTCATTGGAAACTCTTCCTCGTACATCCGTACGTGCTCTGTTCGTACGATACCGTTCGGTGTGAGAATTTTGTAAATTCCTCTACCCTCATGAATTAGGCAAATGCCTTCCTCCATTCGTGGTTCAAGCGTTCCGAGCTTCCTGCGTACGGGTTGATACATCGTTCGACAACCAATGGGCCATATTTGATGCATGTCCGGCAGTCCATGTCCATACTGTATAGTACAGCGTATGGAATTTTTCCAGTCACGCTGTGACGAAACAAGTTCTTTCACATCTCACATGCTGCACAGCATATTTCCAGTACTTCTTTGGAAGTCCCGAATTTAGCATACATGTTCTTTTCTGACTCGAAATTGTCCAATGTGTTCGTTCTACCAATCCATTCCACTGCGGTATGTACGAAGTTGTGTGTGTACATTCGACACCTTGGGAAGTAAAATATTCCCTAGTCTTGTTGAATTCTCCTCCACCATCTGTGTAGAGTGCACGAACGACATTCCCAGTTTGGTTCTCGAATGTCCTCACGATATTGAGAAATTCTTCGGAAGCTTCTCCCTTCTTTCTGATCGGACGAACGTAAGTGAATCGAGAAAATTCTTCGATTACGGTGAGGAATTACCGATGTCCGTCGGTTGACGCTTCTTCTACTTGACCCTTGGTGTCAGCGTGTAGCGTCCCGATGCGCGTCGCACCAGTTAGACTGCCTTTGTAGCTTCTGCGAAATTTTCCTTTCGCACCTGTGATACAGTCCGTGTGCGTGCAACTGGGCTTGTGCAGACCGCCGGACTTTAATTCTCGACGAATCAACTTCATGGGTGCTGCGTGCCCTAGTCGCAAGTGCCAAAGTTTAGCAGAGTTAGTCGAACAAAATGATTGCTGTCGAGGTTCATTTTTCTTGGTTGCGGTCATGCCAGCTTGTTCATGATCTCCCCCTTTTCCTCAGCATCTTCACGTTCGTCGAACTCAGAATCTTCGTCTCCGGTGCCTTTGTCATCTGAATCTTCAGGTTGAGGCTGCTTCGGTCCTACAATGTTCGCTCGAGCCAAGGCCACCATTGCGGATTCGGCGTGCGAGAGTTTTTCCCTGCCGCCTTGCGATGCACCATCAAGCTTGCTGCTGATGCAGTAGAGTCCGTCGGTCCCTTGCCTTGATTTCCCAATGATCGTAAATTCGTTGTCGGTATCAACCATCAACGCTTTCCCGGGTACAAACAAAACACTGACCCCCTTTTGGACCAAGGCCGGTACGGACAATAAAACTCATGGTATCAGGGGAAAGAGTGTATTGGACAGGCTTATAGTGCATGTTATGTAGGCTCCGTTCCATTTCACGACACGTGTGCATGTTGAACTCGCCGTCACGGTTGAATCATTTCTGAGAGCTATATCCACCTTGCATTTCCGCTGATTGGTGACCTTCTCCTTGAATAGTGTCATGTAGGACGTCTTTTCTGAGTCCAGGAGCATGAAATCGCCCCGCTATGCGTTCCTCGGACGTGCTATGGCTGCCTTCTGATCAGCATTCTACTTTATCGGCTTCCTCTTGCGTCTTCTGTTCGTTCGATCACTTCCCTTCGAAACTTCTTCTGGAGACCAGTTCTTCAGTCCTAAACGATTCTTGAGATTGATGGGGTTCATCCAGCATTCCTCAGTCTTGTGATTGTTCTTTGAACAAATCTGACTCGTTTCGGTCGCAACGTATGCGCGAAAAGGTTCGTACGATCAGACACCCAACTGCTTGTGCTCTTTAATGAGCTGTCCGGTCACTGCTTCCCATGTCAAATCCTTCTCTGCCAGGGTCTTGATAGCGGCCGTCACGGGCTTCAAGGAGTTTACGTCAATGGAAGAAACTAATATTACAATTGACATCGCAGTATCGAAAGTCGTTCCCATGGATTTTAGCTGCTCTATTAACGCTGCCATTTTTTCGATATACTTGGCGATGTCTTTGGCTTCATTGTTGTACTTGAGACAGATGAGCTCTGACATCTTGGAAATCTTGGACGCCGTACTTTTGGAAGCATAGCGGTCATCCAGCTTCGAAAGCATCTCGACGGGATTCCCAATCACGGTTCGAACGATCCTCAGGGGATGTTCAGTCAGGGCGCTAACAATGATGTTGCTGGCTTGCCTCTGCTTCGCCCTAAAGGTCGATTCATCGCTTCCTTCGGATGGCTGCTTTCTAACAAGAAGTCCTCCAGATTCTTCGAGCTGCAAGCGGCCTCAATCCTTATCCTTTACAAAGAATAGTTGCTTGAGTCATCAAGTGCCTTGATGCGAATCTTGTCCGAATCGGTCATGTTGGAAAGAATCCTGTGGATGGTGAAAGGGATGAACATTGAAATTTTAGTTGAGAGGTTGAATCACAGTAGAGCGTGGAATACATGGGCCCATAACCTATCTGAATAGGTTACGATCGTACTTTGTCAATGTAGGAGTGCGTTTTTACTGATGAGGTCTTAGATCGCTTGCTCTTCCTTTGGGTTGAGCTTTCTTCATGACTATAAAAGCACGAACGTCCAGTCCACTATCAAGTCTGCTACGAAAGTCCAGCAAATAGAAATCTCATCAATTGTTTCTACTTGACAGATGACGAGGTGGAGCTAACCTGATGATCGTCGATCATATTAGAATTGATCCAGCGCGACAAAATTAAACCCACCGCATCAAATTCTAACACTTCTGAGGGTCCAACCATCGACCAAATAAGGTCCAACCCAATCGCCGATGCGGTTGTTGACTTGTCTCTCACGCCAGATAAGACATCGTCGCCTCGCTCGTACGTCACAACGGCGTCCCCCGGTACAGCGTGGCGGGCGCGCGATCTGTGCGGACCTTGGCCATGTACCTCTACATCTCCTCGCGCGCTTCGAACGCGAATTTTGCTTGCTCGTCGAGGGTCGTTTTATTTTTTGGCGTCTCGAATGGTGTGAAAACCTGCGGATGGTAGCCAAAAACAAGGGTCGATGGAACGACACCGTTCGGACCAAGCGTGTCGTTTATCGCATTGAAGGATAGCGCCAGGGTGAGATGCTTGTCCGACCCCGGGTGGGTGCTCATGAGCTTGCGGTACACCGTGCGCAACGACTGGTTGTAGCGCTCGCCAATGTTCAGGCTTGAGTGTGCCTCGATACCGGTGCGATCGATGCTAACCCCTGCGATGTGTGCGAGGTTGGCAAAGGGCTCGCCGAAAGAGCTTCTCTGGTCGACAAGGATGCGATGGGCAAGCCAGTGTATATGGCTGCTCATGAATCGAGAGTCGTCTTCCAGATGGTGTTCGCCTGGACGTTCGGCAAGAGCTTCGCGACGTTAAAGTGTGTACCCTCGTCTATGATGTGGAGTACGGGATCGCCGTCTAGGTACATCACGTCCATGACGATTCGCTCTTTGAATCGGAGGTTGCCCGCGCCGAAGCTGACTCGGAACCGGAGGGGTGCCGTCTGAATTCTCTGACACATATCACAGCGAGCGGTGATCTCCTCCAGCGCCTTGCGGGTCTCCGGCGTTGCCTGCTCGGGCCTTGCCTTCTTCACTAAGTTAAACAGTTTTTCGGGAGATGGGTGAAGAACTGGCGATGAAGCTCGTTTAGCTGAACGCGAGTGTAACGTGTGAGCTTCGCATCTTCAGCGGGGCGAGCAAGTCGGTGCTCTGTGCACGGACAAGGTTGATGTTCCACAATTCGACTGGCTTACCGTTCTTTATGACGCGTTTGACCAAGGTGTTGGTTACGGTGCATGGCGTGAGCGAGTTCGCATCCATTGCGTCGAGACCTAAAGCGCTGGACGTTGGCTGCCACGACGTCGATCTCAACCATGATCGACTCTTGGTCCTCCGGTGTCTTGGGTGGGAGCACGGTCGTACCGAGAGACTCGACCATTGTGTCGGCGAAACGGAAGGAGTTGAGGGATGTTTGAGCCTGTTGCGCTTGCGGCCGAGATGACGGAAGAGACGGGCCAACTCAAGTTCTCCAACAACCGAGCGAGGTGCCCCAATGTCAACGCAGAACCCAATCGGCCGATCGTCTGAGAAGGGTTGGTGCTTGCGTGCGTCGGTGCAGGTGCGTAGTTGATATATATATCGGAGGTGGCCTCATCAGCTCTGGGCAACGCGGTGAGGCTCTCCTCGTTGCCCTGCAGAAAATGCACTCCATGCTCAGCTTCTCTGGTCCTGTCGGGTTGATCGCACTCGAGCGTGATGAGAGTCTCGTCTAATTTCTCAAAGTCGAGGTGCGATGCATTTTCTTGGTCTGGTTGGTAAGAGTCAAACTCTTCGAAAGCGTCTTGGACGACATGGTTCGTCTCTGCTGGCTCGTCATCTTCATCGACTTCTAGAGCATCCACGAGAAGAGAAAAAAGTTGGACAGCTGACTAGCCGTCCTGAAGACGATCTCGAGAACTCGTGCGAATCGCACCGGGCTTGCATTTGTGCCTCGGCTCCCACTTTTCATGGCACTTGAGACAGATACTCAACCTGCGGACTTCCGCAACCGTGCGTGGGGCACGGCCCCTGGGTTTGTGCGCAGCACGGTGCTCGCGACGCGCGGGGCGCGGGTTGTGTGCATACTGGCCGATTTGAGTGTGGACGGGTTGGGTGGATGCATGATACAACCGGTTGTCTCATTGCTCAACATATTCACCTTCGCCTTAGCTTGGATGCTCTCATGCAGCGCGGTTACGAAGAGTTTGAAGGAGTAACGCTGGGAGTTGATGTTCTCCATGGGGCCCAGGGACCATTTCGAGAACTCCGCAACGGCATCACATAGGTATCGTATCTTGTGGCGGTAGTTCTGGAACTCTGGATGGCACTGCGGCGAGAGCTCTTCATGCGAAGACGGAGTTTCTGCAGACGACCTTCGACTTTTAGCTGGCGTTCGTCGGAGTTTTACTCCAGCAGCATCATGGCCTTGATCTTCTCATATTTGTCACCAGGTTGGACTTTACTCAAGAAGAGATGGGCTGGACCATCGAGGCAATATATGAAAAAGTTCGCCATTTGGTCGGTTCGGAGATTGTTCTGCCTCCCGTAGTGCTCGTAGAGCTGCAGCGTGACCTGAATCGACTGTTTGAAGTTGCCGATGAATTTTTTATCCTTGCTGAAGTCGTTCTGGATGTTGGCAGCCATGCGGATGTCTGCAACCTCATCCCCCTCTGTCTGGAGGCGGAAAATTCCATGGAACGGCTGAAGGCCACCACCAGAGTTGGTTGCGGGGATGTAGGCATGTATCTGTCCGCCGACATGTTGGACGTGAATGCCACCATATTTGCCGGGCTGCGACTGGTCTGGGACACCACGGCCAAGTGAAGAGAAATCTGACGTCTCGCTCCGCGGAATTTGTGACGTCAACTGTGCCTGTCGTGCTTGCTGTGGCTGTGACTGTTGTGGAAGCTGGGGAGGCAGACCTCCCGACGTTGGGCTTCATGGCTGCGGGTCTTGAGTGCGCAAACCCTGGGGTAGTGCACCATAAGGTAGTGCACCATAGGGCGGCGCACCTTGCAATGGGGCACCCTGCGACGGTGCACTATGCTGCGACGGTCTCTGCATCATCGGAAACACTGCCTCAGTTGATGCTTTGAATGTGTCGATGAACGATCGGGTGAAGGGAGCTGGATCGCACGCTGACCACGTGAGCCAGAAAATTGATTGGATATTGCTGCTCACTGCTTCAGACGTCTCAAGGTGAACGCTTTGGGTGAACTGAGCGTTCACGGAGCCACAACCGTAAACGTCTGCAACTTCTTTGAGGAGAAGAAACGTCATGGCCGGCATCTTGAAGAACTTCTCGAAGAACAGCTCCAAGGTTGGTGGCAATATATCTAATATGAACTGCTTGACTTTAGTCGGGTCCGGCATCTCGAAGTTTCCGTTCGCAACTTCCAGCTTGAAGAAATCCAACGTGTTCTTGACAACGTCCATCAACACCTTGGACATTTCGTCATGAAAGGTAGTGATTTTAGAGCAGCAAACAAGACGGTTGAACGTCTGAAGTGTCGCGGCGTGTTGGACATGATAAAAACGGCAACGAGTGGCGGACGGTGCGGAGATGTGAAGTTTCACGAACGATAGGTGGATTACGAATCCGGATTGTCGTGTGATCCAACGAGGATCTTCATTGGTACACTCCAACGGGGAGGAGTGGAAATAAAAGGGTTTATCTGAGAGGGTGCAGCAGCTTCCGCCGTTACCCTTCAGTAGACTTTTGAGTCGATACTAACTAATCCTCCGTTGTGTTCAAAAAACTTCCTCCGTTAAGCGGAGAGAAGTTAGGCTTAAGTAGTGATCATGGTGTTTCGACGTCGTCGTCTGGAACACCATCACTGAATTACGGCACACCATACTGTACAGTATTATGTAAGGGTGTTGAAAAATAGAGCTAAAATACAGCTGTACTGTATCCATCACTCAGCAACCGATAGTTGCCTTCCATACTCCATAAAGAACTAGCGACTGGACGGCCAGCGAGCGGAACCTCCTTTCGACCGGTCACTGGTCCTTTCTATATTGGCGGAAGAATCCTGAAGGCTCCGCGTGCCGCCTAGGGAACTGCAAAACTGTAAATAACTTAGGTATCAATCACTGCCGGTCGACGGCGTCCCAACAAATCCACCACGTCATAGTATCATTACTGGGTGAAATGTTTCGGATAAAAGAAGATCTTCCCACGATGGTTGACAAAGCGGGAATATTCTGGTTCTGGAGAGCTCATCTATCTCGTGGTTTAGAAGTTGGAACCTTTTCGATAATGAGGGTTGCTTTCAAAAACGATCGAATACTGCTAGGATAAGCAAAATGGATCTTTAGTAGCCGTTCTGAGAGAATTTATGACCATCAAATGTTTTGAATGCTTTTCAAGAATTTTCGGCTCTCGTTTCATGCACAGTATTTCAAAATTAGATTTGCTGTTGTCTCGCTATATTTCCTTCATATTTAAAGTAATAAAAAAATGGGAACTGTGTTTAAAGGAGTACACAATTGAAGGACGTATGTGAAATTGCTTCATGTGTTCAGGGCTTTATATCCGATCAAATGCAAAGAATTACGAAAAAAGAGATGAAAAGAAGGATTTATCTAAAATATATTGAAATCTCACTCCCAAAAACAGCTGAAATTATTTTTGACTTTTGAAACGATTTAGCTCACCCTGGCTGCGAAATTATTTTAACCTATAACCCATAACACGTTGCGCCTGAGTTTTTTCTGAGGGTTATTAATCTGAACTGAGGTTTTCTTCATCTGAGGGTGCGGGAAATAAAGATATTCAATATTGTATTTTAATTCCTGGTCCCAAACAATTACATTGTGCGAATCATTCAGACTGAAAATGTTTAATTTTACTTGTAAAATCAGCAAATTTCAAAGGAATTTTCATTGTGAAGAAAGGATTGATTCTCCTCTTGGTATTTAAGGTTAAGATAGACCATATGCGCAGAACTGTCCCTCCAACTCAAATTATATTTCGCGTAAATAAGCGATTGCACAGGGAATGGAAGCAAGCGTTTCGAATTAGATTCTACGTTGTCAGAAGGGCGAACGCGGTATTCTTTTAAAGCTTATTCAAAGCCCAAGAGCAGAGGATGGCATTTATCCATACTACTTCCATCGGTAGAGTTTAGCAATTTCCTATGTGGAACAGATAAATCATATAGTGGCCTTGGCCACTTGAAAATTAACTCCAAGTCATGTCCACCTTTAATAACACGCACCGAAAAATTTCCCGTCCCCACACCAGACAGAAGCAATACAGAAAAAATCAAACAATTTGTCGTAATAAATGGTTCATTTCACGTAGAAATGAGATGAAGAGGTTGATAAAATTGCGAAGTGTTTTATTCTTTTTTAGAATGAAGGAAATCATGAGAGGACTCGGATAAATCTGGATTTGAAGCTTCCATTTTGCGCTTTTTAGGAGTTATTCCATCTGCCGTGCATCGAGATCTCAACACAGGGAATCTTAGTCAGGGAGTCAGTTAGTAAATGAAAACAAAAAGCAAGAGAATAATAGAACAAATACATAACGTCGTCGCCAAAGTACCCGGCCTTGAGGTTGTCGACCTTCTTTATGAAGTTGTCGGGATCATGCTCGAGGAAGATGGAATGGGATGACTAAACCTGATTGAGGTTCGAGCTAGCTGTGATGTAACCAGCGGCAAACTATTTTCTTAGAAGTTGAACAGCTCGTGACCCTTCGCTTAAATTCTCCGGCATGGTCAGTAAAAACGTACTACCTATCGGTAGGAGCAAGAGCAAAGCACCATGCGTCCTGCTCTCACTCCTCTTAGAGATCTGTAATACGCCTGGGATGGCGTTGGTAAAAACCGCTACACGGAATGAAATTTTATGTACGTTACAGTTGGCCGAAGTGTGAACAACAATGTCCAATTTATTAATATCTCCAACGCTCATGATTCTCTTACGTACTGGTTTACGGAAGGAATACAATGATGTGGAATCAGGTGATCTAATGGGTTCCAGGGCACATTTTTCATTAAAAAAATGTTTTCAGTCTCGTTAACATTAAGAAAATCCTTTTTTCCTGTTCTAGTACTCTAAAAACATCACAATTATCATGCCTGAGCATATGCTGGATATAATTTTACATTATTCGCAATAAATAGTACTCAATTATTGCCAAGATTCGTGGCCAGAGTAGGAGTGCAAATTCAGGCGCCGAATTCCACTACAAAAGGATGTGCGATGCAGCCTATGTTTCCTAAGTAACAAAAAAGAACAACTGAAGTTTAGTAATTGGACAAAAAAGTTCGAAAAAGAGCTATAAATGGAAAAAATTGGCGACCCAAATCAGCAAAATTTCGAAGCTTTGCTCAGAAATAGCGATTTCGGTCATTTTTTAATTAAGAAAAACGGATCTTCCTAATCCGTATAGGTCACTTTAGTATCTTTATAAATTTGGGACGTTGATTGGGGTGTTGTGTAAACTTCATTCAAGTTTCGCCAGCCCATGTTTTCGATGACTTGCGAAATTCGAAACTTCGGTGCAGAGCGGGCGGAAGGGATCAAACGGTTCAAGCTCCTATTTTCTTTTACTGTTTAGTAGGGATTATAAAAGACAATAAGGCACCATTTAAAATATAGCAGTCAAGTAATTTAACGTGATAGTTTTTATACATGATATAGTTCTCATTAATTTAAAAAACAGCAATAATTTTTAGTCATAAAGTTGCAAATAATACCCTTCTGTTTGGCAGAACACAGCCGCAAATTCAGTTAAAGTTCAGTAGCATACTGTTCTCTTCATGCTATAGTACTCCGGGTACCGATGTGTAGATATAATGTAGTGAAGGTCTTTGTTGATGTCATGATTAGCCTAAGTTGGGCTGCTCAATGGTAAGCGCAGAATTTTTTGTTGTGTGGATAGGGATTGTTTCGCTGTCGGTGAGTTTGGTCCTACTGCTAATCGGCGTTATTAGGCTGTGTTAGCAGCATCTTCTACTGTGACTGCTACTATATAGCGGATGGTGAGACCATATGCTACGAAATAAGCGATATCAATGTACCTGTTATAACTCTGCTTTTTTGAAAGAGCTACAGAACAGAACATGTTAAAGCCCTTCTTTGGAATCTAGATGAGAAGAACTTTCGAAAAGGAGTTAGCAACCTGTCTAACGAAGTTCTGAACTACCCATCGTAAGTTGTTCCAATGTCATTCTCAATGTCATTATCTTTTTGGTTTTTATCATTTAGCTAACTTTTTGGTAAGAATTTGTGGGGTCTCGAGTTGCTACTGTCTCAAGTAGTAATTTACGGGACAAAGTGTTTTGCTCCGTGCATGGGACAGACCGCCCAATCAACGAACCATCTCCAATTAGTCTGAAATATTATTCTCATAAGGTCCACGGACCCGGCGTAAGGTACGAAATTGGGTTGCGGGTGGCATATGGGCACATGAAGTGATGTAATGGACCGTTTACTTGTGGATACCATAACGACCTTTAATATTTTGGGACAAAATGCTACATTATAGGAGGAGAACGATTCGTTCATTGCAGATAATGGTTATCCCCACGCCAGGTGTGTAACTATGAGTGTGAGTGATTCTGAGATAAAATTCTTTCTAAACTGAGGGCCCGTCACGAAACGATGAATGAGAGGATCAGGAACTTTAACTTTGTGCGCTCCGTGTTAAGGAATAATTTGGAGCTTCTTGGTACAGTTTATCACGCTGCCCTTCGTATCACTGCCTTAGTGACCACCAAAAGTGACTTACTGTTCGAACTTGGAAATTAAATAAATAATGCTGCAAGTCACGGTGCTCCTGTTTTCTTCGGCTTTTACCCGTATTTTATTTGACCTTCTATAGGGACATAAAGAATAATTATGTATGCAACGAGACTGAACTTTGATTTCTCCGTCATCCCCCTGAAATTCTAGATAGTCCGATTTAACCTCGTGTAGGCAGAAAGACTGGACTCTAGGGACTGGATAATAATGAAATTTCATAGTACCAAGCACTGGCACTACCTTTACAGGGGACAATTGATGCGGTATATGCTACCACTTGAGAGTTAGAAAACTGTTGAAACTTGACCTCATATCTACTGGGGGACATGTTTGGGTTAGTTTACTGCTAGTGGGACATCACGTAAAATTTCCATGAGCCGGTGCAATTTGGCGGCGGCGGAGAAAACACTGAGGTGAAAATGAGCGTGCTATGAAACGGCGACCAAAAAGTTGCTGCGAGCCCTGTGTACAGTACATGAAACCCTAACCAAAATACGGAAGTGTTATGGAGCTGTAGGCGGTTGTTGTATGGGACGCCAGCTAAAAGTCCGGCACCTAATTCAACAAAAATACTAAGTTAAACAAATGGATTACTGGTCTTTATTCCCCATATTCTCCCCTATTGCTCCCCGTGAACATCACTACTATCAGTTCCACCTCACTTTCATCAAAGTTGTTGAAATTTCCCAGACTCTAGGAGACATAATCGAAACAGAAGCCCAACCCAATCCGATGGGCGCCATACCTACGAATATTGTACAAAATTTTCTGCTTTATGTCATATCCAATGTAGATAACTCCTTCCCTTGGTCACCATACAACAAACATGACCAGCGACTCAGATGCAGAATATCGCTGCATTCAGGAAGCAACATTCTAATGGAAGTACTGCGGAAAGACCACATGGAGCGAGCCCGCAAAGCAACATAATGTCATATTTATGGTGCTGAGCAATTTTTACGAGTCGTGGAGCAAGTATCCCCCTGATTCTCAGCCTACGAGTCCCGCAGATATGTATTTCGTCAGGTTTAAACCGGGGCGCCCACAGTCCGTCCCTCCACACTATAAGGAAGTCGTTGCAGAGGCAGGGAGGTACTTCGCTGAGATGAAAACACCTCTAACCAAGCCGGGAGTCATAGATCTTGTCCAAGACCACGTTGAAATGCTTCCTTCTAATGAGCGGATCAAAATTAATTTCAAAAACAACCGTCCATCAGTTGAGTACGTCAACAAATTCATGGTGCGAAATTCTTTGAGTTACGGAAGTGTGAGAAAAGTTGAAGACCCGAGAATGAAAGCCCTCACTCGAGAACATGTAGCAGAAAATTTGTCCAGAGTGCAGGCCTCAAGGGACAGGTGCATATTCAAGGAGCCGAAATACGTTTTTAATATGGATCAGTCGGGGATATCCTTCGAGAAAATGGTTGGCCGTGCGCTTCGCAAAGGAGTTGGGCCAAAAGGACGACATCTCGTGCAACGCACAGTGAAGAAAAAGAAGATTTAAAAAGGGTTACAATCATGCCCGTTGTATCAGCAGATGGCCGAGCGTACAAGCCGGTAGTGATTTATACTGGAAAGCTTCCCCATCTTCGAGTTGTGTGTGGAGTTTCAGAGTCGTTTCACTCCGTTCTCTCTTGGATTGCTATCTTTTTCGTCGCCAGGGTCCGGGGGCAGACAGTGATATAATATGTCAGTAGGCAAAAATGTTTTTAGAGAGGAGACAAAAGAATTGTGAGCGAATTCGCAGCATTTGGTACTTGTTTTGGATGGTTATGGTGCACACATACAGTACAAAAATTTGAATATTTTCCGGGAAAATCGGGTGATTACAATCGCACTTCCTGCGCACACGTGTTATGAGTTGCAACCGTTACAAGTAACTGTTTTTAATTCCTACAAGTCGTTTTTGCAAAGTCAACTGCATGCAGCAGCTAGACGAAAAGAAGCTCCTGAACGCATTGACGTCGGCTTATGTATTCGCAGCGCATACGCACGATCATTTGTAGCGCCAAATATTATTTATGGTTTTATCAAGTGTGGTATCTGGGATCCTGTTTTACGCGCTACAAATTGACGCGCTTTAGATCGCTTGTTTGTAGCGCCAAATATTATTGATGGTTTTATCAAGTGTGGTATCTGGGATCCTGTTTTACGCGCTACAAATTGACGCGCTTTAGATCGCTTGTTTAATGATATGGAGTTTGCCTCCGTTGTGTCAGTGGAGGCATTAGTCACCGCTCAAAGACGTAGGGGCTCTTCTCTGCTGAGAGATGCGGATGTTGAGGAGGAGGGACGAATTTCGACCAAGACTAGCTTAGATGCGGATTTAACAAGTGACGCTGTTTTGGTTGCATTGAGGAAACGTGAACAGGAGCGACTACAAAAGGCATCAAAAGTCAAGCAACGGATGGAATTTGAATAACGTGCGGCATACAAAGAACCCAAAGCGGACCTCGATCGCCTGATGGTTCTCGCTGAACACCGGTGCGGGAAGCGCAAACGATTAAGGCAAACTCGCGAAGCACGTCGGCTCCGTCAGAGGTTGATTTTCAGATCCGGTCATCTCATTGCTGGCGCTGAGGGTAGTGGTGATCATTAAAATTGGAGTTTTTTTACGGGCCAAGCCCCATGTTATGCTGTTGAAATTGGTGTTGTTTAGTTTTGGGCTCCATTCGAAGGTTTTTTATATGGAACTTGCCTCAATTGACTACCACAGTTCTTCCTTTTTTAATTAGTATGATTTGCCTGCTTTCCTTAGCTATCTTTTGCTGTTGAAACGGACGAAGTTGGCCAAAAATTCTCCGAGATACAATTTATGGAGCACCAACGGTCATGGATTTTTCTACTTCTGCTGAATTAGGTGCTCGACTTTTGCTGTACTCGAGAAAAATGCAGTGAGAATATCAGTCGGTGGTAACATAGACCCTTTAAAAAAGTCAAGGGGGACCTATCAAAGGTTCTTGCACTAACTGTACTCTTACAGGTATTTTTATTTTGATTATAACTTTAACTGTTTGTGGGCAGATGCGGGTGACTTGCAGGGCCCGCATTACATTAGCGACCACCACCACTACAATTTAAGAGGTATTACTGGGCAATCAGTAGGATATTCCGGCCCAAAACCGAGCATATCTTTCAAATATTAAATCACCCCACATTTTCCCCACTACTGGGCAGTACAAAAGGAGAACTACAGGATGATATAAAACAGAAAATAAAAGGATGGTAATCTTTTCACCGATAAATTCCCCGGGGAGGAAGAAATGCGCCCAATGTCATGATGATCTTGTGGAGAGTCGATTTTGATATGATGGTAGTTTGGGGGTAGAACCGTTTCTCTCGCTTTTTAATAGATCTGCGGGGTCGGAGGCCATGCCTTCGACTTTTCTACACACCGTAACTTGAGACACTGACTATTAAGGTTTCCGTATACCAAGTGAAGGCTCAATGAAAGGGAATTTACGAGAACGAGCAACTAAAAGGGGTACAAAAATTGCAAAAAAATAACCCAGAAAAGATTATAAAAGAACTTTTGAGCCCCTATGAAGTGATGGAAGGGGTCCTCAATGCTTTGACTGGAATCATTTTGGGCATTTGTTACGTGGTGACGTTGAGAATGCTGAAAATAGTTTAGGACGGTTGTTCGCACCTCTATGCTCCAGAAAATTCATTTCAAGAGCTACCTTAGCTTCCTTCGCCGGTCCGAAGCAGGCTCGGGTGTAAAAATTTGTCTCAATACAGATATATGCCACCGAAGTACCTGCCCTAATCGATACCGGCGCGGTGCAAAATATAATCTGGGCAGAATTGGTTGACTACTGTACATCAAACGGGTGTCGAGATCTACCTTCAAGAAAATTGGTGTTACTCAAGACTCCGACTCAGAATGCATTTGACGTCTAAATGGCGAACTCATTACCTTCCCAAAAAAGGTATTGAGTTTCTGGATTTTCTGAAGAGACGAACGGAACCATTTGGCCTGATAATTGGAGTGATTTCTTCAGAAGGGATGCGGGAAGCAATAGTTGCGGGAATCAATATATTTAAATCACTCGTGGAGATTAAACAGTACCCCTTGGAATGGAACCGGGCAGTGGGAAACAATTCAGCCGACAGAAAAAATCAGAGAGCGAAATATTCACAATGGATAGCTCTTTAATGAGAGGACCGCTGCATAAAATATGAAAACAGCGAAAAATGTACTGACTAGGGCGGAAGTTTGATTTTCGCATTAACTAAGGTAGGCCAGGAAGGGGGCAGAAGTCTCTATGAGGAAAACACTGACCACTCTTCTGTGCTTTCTGCGAATTTGTTCCACCTACTGGTCGACATCGGACAGAAATTTAGCTCGCTTCTACGTGAAAAGAAAGTTTGCGCATGGTCCTTCCGCGATCTAGGCACCCCTGAAGTTCCCGTCTGCTAAACTATTAAGCTCAACGAACCAAGATTTTTCTACCGTAAACTTTTACGCATGTCATCGAGTTATAATTAAATCGTTTCGGGATAGATAAAAAATACATTCCAAGTTGGTATTATCAAATCTGCTTTGTCTGCATGATAATTTACATTTTTGGTAGAAACGAAGAAAGGTGGGAGCCCACTTTTCTCCGTGTACAAACGCTTACTTAACTAGCGCCTAAAATACGAACGCTGTCGATCCTTTCTATAGAGGAAATATCTGACGAACTGGCCGAAAGAACTTTGTTCACAGCATTATACCTCTTTCAATGCTAGTTAAAAGTGAGGACGGACGAGTAAAAGAAGAAGCACAAACGTTTACGGCTAGGTTGGACAATTTGAGCTTTGAATTCATGCAATTTGGGCTTACCAAATCTAGGTATACAATCCATGGATTAATAGATAAAGTGATTAAATGTTTTAACTTCGGGATTGCCTACCTACATGACGTTTTAATATTTTTGTATCCCTAGATGAGCAGCAGTGATATCTAACGCATCATGCCTGCTGAAAGGCCTTGACCAAGCCATTTAGGCACACGAGTGGCATTAAGCACTATTTTTAACAAGTCTATCATACACTGGGGAATAGCCCAACCGCACTTTTCAAACATTAAAGAACCAAATCGATCTCCGTAGATGAGGACCTTCAACACGTGTATGGAGTATTGGATTTTCACGCCCATCATCAACTGCGCCTGAGGGCCGCCAATTGCAAATTCTCTACACCTCGGATAGTGCTTACTGCCAATTTTGTGGACAAAGAAGAAATCAAAATGGATCCGAAAATTTTTTGATGCAATCCTGGATGCCCTAAATACGACAAAAAGAACAGACACCAGCAGCTTCCTCGGACCTGTCGGCCACTTTCTCCGATTTATCATGGATTTAGCCGAACTTATAAGTCCAGTACTTGCCATAAAATCACCTCAAATTCCGTTCTAGTGATATACTAATGCCGATAAGACATTCCGTCAGCTGAAGGGAGCCCTCTCCAGCGACACAGTTTTTGAACTCCTCAACTTCACAAAAACTTTCTCGTGGAGAGAGACGCTCTGTCCACGGTCGTAAGAAATACAATTTCAAAAGATCAAGAAGGTCGAATTAATCAAGTAAACTTCGCTAGCAGTTCTCTAATGTCTACAGGGAAAACTGCTCGGCATGCAGTTGTTACAGCTATGAATTGCGGAAATTCTACTTCTATTTATTCTCTGACGTCAATTTCACCGTTATACTGATCGGAAGGCCCTCAAATACGCGCTTTTAAGGAGTAAAGACCGGGTTTCGAGATATTTTTGACAAGGACCAAAAGAAGCCTTGGAGCATTCGATGTTCAGATGATTCGTTCCTTGTATAGAAGAAAGATGTTTACCGCTGCACTCAGCCGGAATCGAAAATTTTTCGTACCAATATCAGCCCGTGCAGGAGCGTTAAGGGCACCTCATGTTAACATCTGACACTAAGATGTGACTGCAGACCTCCAATTTATTGGCGATCGGTTATGGTGACCGGATTTTTGGCGTTTATGTATATCGCTTCGTAGGTTCTTTCGGGGATGCCAAATTACACTTACAGTACTGAAGTATCGTATGACTCTCTGGATGCCTCACACAAGGCTTCTCCAAAATTTCTCAATTGACTTTGATCATCCGCTCCCGTCAGGACCAGAGAGGAAAAGTTTGTAATTGTGACTGTAGAACTACTAAACGTTTCGGTGATAGTATGAGCTGCTAGTAAATACATTGCGAGTGTCTTTCTTCGTTTCTTGCTGAGGAAATCGTTCAAAACTTCGGACCACCTCGACCAAAAGTTTTAGATAACGCGAAATGATTCACAGTGACAATAATCAAGATTAAAATCGATAAAACTGAAACAAAGTGGAGAAATATCACCGAGCACGCCCAATGTCAATAGTAGGGATTAAGGAATGGTCCCGACTATAAAGAGACCGATGAAGAGGAATGTGCTTAGCAATACAAGGTCCTGGGTTGAAAAGATTCCACAGGTACTCTACGGCTATCGCCATTGACAGATTGGAGTTCAACCATTTTTCTTCAACTACTGTACGGGATATTCCTAAGGATTTAACCCTATGACCTCCCTCCAGTACTGACGGCCTGTAGGATACAGTCCTGCGAGCGCTAGAGCAATTCGTCTGTAGATATTTGCGGTATCATCTTCAAGAAAATAGAACTTAGTCTCATCAAAATTATACGTGGGAGACTAAATACTAGTCGCAAAAGGAAGGCCCTGAGTCCACTAAAGAACCATATACTTCCATGAAAAGGCAGGTAAATTTCATGACCACTTATGATCTCCATCCGCTCTTTTGATATGAAGAAAAAATAACAGGGAAATCACCCGCCAGCCAATACATGGTCGATGCACACATCCTTTTATCCTAGTGAATAACCCGAGGGTACCTTCTATGCACTCCCAGCTCCATAGCAGAAGTACCGTGCCTATTGCTCCTTCATTTCAGGATAATTTATGTCGTTACTGATGGGGTAAATCGTCGGGAGAAGAGATACTCAGAACCAACTACCCCAAGAAGGAGGTGTTGCAAGCGACAAAAGTGCTACCGTGGTATAGTTTGAACGAACAAAAAGGAGTGTATATGGAAGAGAGTTGAGAGGGCTACAAGCGAGTATGAAAGGAGCAGGGCCTACCACTGATGCTCTGTGGCAGCGTAGGAAAAAGTTTCTTGGGTCTGAACAGTTTACTCAGCTTATATAGACTTTTGGCTACCCCTAAAGTCCGAACAAAACTACAGAAGGTACCAGGAAATGCATAAAAACGATTTGTGCGGACGATATACTCTAAACAAAAGATACTTAAGAAACTAACAATCAATGAGGTCCTCTTATTTCCCATTCTCTAAATCAGATCCAAACAACTCCTCCAAAATATCCATGCTGCCAAGCAGTCCCACAAATATCTGCGAACGGCTCATAGCTCTCTATTTCCTCCTGGGAGATATCTAAACTACTAAAGATCTCCATCCGGTTCCAGCGTCGGCACCACTTGTTCCATACTCTCCAGTCCAGGCCCCACCACTCCAACACTTTCCATCCCCTTTTTCCTCATCCACCTCGTCCTCGTCCTCATCATCCTCCTCTTCCTCCTCTTCCTCCTCTTCTCCTCATCATCTCCCCGTTATTAACCTCGTAGACCAATTCAGGGGCTACCCACTCCTCGAAGGTCTCCCCAGCTCCCTCCTCGATGTCCACTCCCGCCCCTTACCTACCTCCTCCGCCTCATCCTCAATAAAAAGGCGACGCACGAATTCGATCACCTTCTTTTGGTTTGCCGGCGCAGGTAGTCATCACGGTCAGTAGGTCCGAAAGGGAGTAGGGGAATAGAGTTTAGGGGGCGGGGATGGCGATTTTTGGAATGACTTTCGAGGGGCATAGATTGTTCATTTTGGTAGGCTTTGGGAATGGGAGGCAATAGAGGGTGTTTTGGGGTGTGGGGGAGAGGGTGATGAGTAAAATGATCGGGACGTTTGAAACTTGGAATAAAGGGGTTTAAATAGGCTCCCGGGGCAGGTTCTATAGATTAGGAATAGGTAAAATAAATCTGCAAGGGATTTTGTAGTAGTGCATTTGCGCCCTTTTTCTCAAAAAAGCGAATTTGGAGGAGGAGGTAAGCAAAAAGGGGAAAAGAACTTGATTGGGATCGATTCAGAGGGGTAGATACAGTATAAAAATATCTAGATAAAATGGAAGTAAATTTGGAGAGGACCGCGGTAATGATAAGCAAGGCTCTCGGAGGACGAGGAAGGACCGGAACTATAAGCAATTTTGGACAAGGGAGGTAGTACAGTAAACTAAAAGTCTGTAGATGACGGCGACAAAAAATCCGTTCCTATCAGCACGCGCCTAACAGTTACTTCATTTTTCGTTACTATCTACTTTATAACCCTATTTCATTATTTTTTCAACTGAATTTTATTCCAGGGGAAAAAATTGGGGTGTATTAATGATTGCAACATAGGTTGGCTTATGTATGTTCCAAAACGCATCGATTAATTGGTACAAGTGGTCGACATGGGGGAAACAAAGAACCGGAGTTAATCCGGGTCAAAGTCGCTAGAAAGCCGCCGCGAGGCCAGCCAGCAGGCAGGCTGCGTTGGACGTGGCAGCTGTCGATCACCCTTGTCGATTATCTTTAGCTTTAGCTTATCTTTACCTGTGTAGTGCGGACTTTTCTACAAACAATAAAGCGTCATTCTGCTTCTTTATCGACTGGAAACTGTCTCGCGGATGAAGGAAATCCGCTCGGAGGACCCACACCCCGCGCACCTGAGAGATTTGGCGGTGAGAAGGCGAGGACGAGTCTGCTGTATATGAAGGTTACTTATCTACAGCAAGTCTACACCTATTACTTTATTTAGGCCATGTTTCTTCATTACTCGTACCACTAACACTAACATCTACTGTATACCTTTTCGAAGGGCTGAAAACAAGAGCAATCCTAAAAATCGACTTTCTCATACTCAAATCATTTTTAGGTCATCGCTGTACCTCGCAAGCTGCAGCCTGTTTTCCCCATCTATTCAAGCACAAGCCAAAACATATCTAACAAAGACCGCCTCACGGGAAACAAAGCAGCGTTGCATACTGCAGCAAGACTAAACTGTGCATAATCCTTCGTCACAATAGGTGGCATCCTTTGGGCTTTCGGAAGGGTTGAACCTCCTCGAAAATCTGGCGGGCTCAAAGCCCACCGATGATTAGGACCAACCCGAGTACGCAATGTCCAAATCTAAAAGCCAGACAGTGGTCCTCAATGATCTTTTAAACGATGGGACACTGTTCAAGCAAACCCTAAGTGAGCTTGATCTACCTTTCTCCGAGTGTTACGTGTACCAGATTTTGGCTGGGAGCTCAACCTAGTTGCTACAGATCTAGCACCCGACAAATAGTCCACGTCGATCGGATGGTACGCGGACTGCAGAGCTTGCATAACGTTCTTCGCCGGAAGAATCACGCTTGATTTGTCACCAACCCCGGATGTTATAATAAAATCAATCCTCAACCTAGTATTCTTCTCGGCGCACCATTGCACCTCCATTGGGTGGCTATTTCACTTGAATGACCAATGAATGTTACTTTATCCATATGCGACCGGTCCTGCAGTTGGGTACATTCACCGGCACGGTAAATCAGCTGACTTCTCGCAACAACTTAAACTACGCAGGCTGAGAGGTGTTTCAGGTTTGCGCTCCCACTACTAGTAACATCTACGACTGGAGGTTGTGCAATGGCTGAGGAATAAGAAGGTGCATTTTCCGAGAAAAAATGGGAAATAGTGGCTCTGTTTGTTGTCGAAAAAAGTACACTATCTGTCGAGGTTCCGGTATCTCGGTTCTTCTCTTGTCTCACGACGGGGTAGTAGTTGGGGTGCCGGCGATGGATGGCGGTAGTGCAGAGGCAGGGATCAAGCGGACAGCGAGCGCCGTTGTAGGCTTCGCTGGCGGTGTGGTTGAGGCATGTTGGCAAGTGGTCAGCGTTGAAAATCTAGAGACCCCGCCCGAGGCCGGGCTTGGGATGGCCATTTGATGGAGGCGCTGTAGGTGGTCGCTGTTCGGGCCGCCAGTTAATTGTACTGTGGAGTACAAAAAGGAGAAATTCATGTGTTTTCAGCATGGGACCTTAGAAAAATCCAATGGGACCCTACCAAAGGGTCTCGCACCGCCGTATGCTTACTGTTAGGTTTATTATGATCAGAGCGTTAGCAGTTTGTGGGCAGAATGCGCCTTGCTTACAGACTCCAGGGAAAGTAGCGACAACCATTGCTACTTTGCAGTGCAAAAGGAGAGCCCCAGGATGAGATAGTACAGGAAGTAAAAGGAGGGTAATTTTTAACTGATAAAATCCTAAGAGGGAACATGCGCAAGCTTTTATGGTACTTGTGTGTCGAGGGTAGAACTCAAAACCTGTAGCATAAAGGGCTACAAGTACCATGTAGCGGGTGCCGATTACACCTCTGAAGCTTTCGGTTCGAAACTTATCCTCCTTTTATGTTATGTACTCTCTCCCTGAGGGTCTCTGTGGTATTTCAAGCATCCAACAGCTCTACACGAAATCATTACGTCTAGATTTAAACCTCTAGGAACCTCATAGTCAGGGATAATAGGCACTTTGCTCTCATTAGACTATTTTTAAGTTCTTGACACAAATTTTGACCCCATCGGTATCCCTGGAATAGTTATGAGCGATTATCCCACTGGGATATTTTGCAAATGCTTTACCAATCAAAATATGCCTTGCTACCCCATACCACCTGGACAAATGTTCGTCTTACATGTTTTAAGAGTGTTTCACTCGTCCTGAATACAACTTCCGAAATACTTAATTAAGATACACTCAGAGCTTTTTACAGGAAAAAGAATTTGAGAATAATATACTACGTTTCCGCCAGCTGTTAGCTATATAAAGTTCTATCGAAACACTAGTTTGGTGTTTCCGGCTGAACACATCATTATCAACTAAAGATTCAACCAAAATTCAACATAGATCTGCTTGTGTGCTCCTGTGACTATAGATTATCCTTTTGAACTGCGCAGTAGCCGATGGTGGTTGCTACAATGCCAGAGCTTGTGAGTATTCCGTTCTCAGACGGTTAACATTAGAATCGAAATAAACGTATTTTTAAGCGAATCAGTGGTTCAAGACCCCTTGATACGTCTATTTGTGTTTTTTAAGGTCCTGTGATATACACTGCATGAAATTATTGTAGTGCAATTGTCACTCGCACTGTACTGCCATCGGCAGAGCTGATTTCGGTGATCTTTTTTTGATCTAATTCACTGCTAACCAGCAGGCACTGTACAGTAATGCATACCCACCGAGGGTTTGGGGGCTTGTAATCTGGACCACTGGGCCCCGAAATTGGACCTAATATTTTAGCAAGTGCACGGCACCTATTAGGCCAAATGTCGACTTTACTTTTCTAACTTAGATCTTCATTACTTGGCTGACCTTAACTTCACTCATTCTGCCGTCGTGGATACCCTAACCTAGCTAACTAGTATTTGTACCTACTGGCCACTAGGGCCCCAGATTAAACAGCCACCCTGGTGTTGGCTCTGAAACTGGACTCCCAACTTCCGCCTTTACAGAAACCTTATCAACGGCAACTTTGGCTATAGCCACGTTTACCGCTGGGTCCCCTTTTCTATTTCCCCCCTCTCTATCTCTCTATCCAATATTTAAATATCCAATATTGTAATACCCCTTGTTGTTTTTTTCGTGATATTTACTCAAACTTGGCGCCCGGACTCGACGTCTATATACAAATAAGAACTTCGAGGTTGTCGTTGGTGAAAACGCCCTTATCTCCAAAGGAGGTATTTAGCACTGCTGATCCCCTATTACATCTTCGTTGTCCAGCATTACACCCTGGTGTCTACAATTCTTCAGGATCGATCCTTATTAAGTTACTGACATTCCACGAGCCACGGTCCTGCCTTGCAACCCGTGGGACAATTATACCTTCCAGCCGTCCAGGAATCAGCCCCGCTCTTCCAGCTCCACTTCTCCTCGCCACTGGCGAGCTGTGCTACTGCATCGCAGGGTGCTTAAAGGAGAGACGCGACATCGAACACCCTGTGGGTCTTGATGTGTGTGTTGGTTCTCTCATGTCTGGAGGGATTCCATTCCTAGACGGGAAGAACTGCGCACCGCGCATTGCAGTACAATCATAATTACTGTACCACAAAGAGAAGTACCTCAAGTCCTAAATAGCAACTTTCCACAGCGCCTCCCCAATACTGAACCCCAAGCCTGAGTTAGGTGTGGGTTCTGAGTTCCTATCCAACAGGCCTCACCCAGCGTAAGTAGATTTAGATAACCACCAACTCATGCAATTGTAGTATCCGGTGTCGTTCGCCGTCGTCAAAAAACTTATGAGAACTGGCGCCAGTCTCTTGAAGGAATGGATTTTGAAGCTGCAATATATTCGTTTACAGCGAAATAAGCATCGGATGTAACCTCCAATACGTCTTGTTTGCTTTCTGGCCTCATCTCTATTTTTTTTTGTGCAGTGGAGTCCATCTTCGCCTGCCGCCAAATTTAATTGTATGCACATTACCACCATAGTTGACTGGATTTATGCCAGCATATCTCTTATCGTAAGTGAAAACCCAGTGTCCCCTAGTTTTAATAGCCAAAATGAGTCTACTTGTTTCTTTTACATAGAATAAAACAAATTTCAGCATAAAGTATTCATTACGATTTCGTATTCTGTATCACACCTTTCGTGACCTAAATTTATATATTCCGTTGTGAAAATTCCTTTAATCTGCCTTTTCAGCAATGTGAATCGAATCTGCTGAATAAATACACAAAGCACAGTCAAAATTCCGGTCCTTTTTAGCGGACATTGAACCAAGGAAATATTTTACTACGACGTTATCCTAGGGATATGTTAGGTTTCACAGGGGGTTGATTTCAGGAAAGGCTAAGAGATCGCATTGGTACCCGTTTCAGTTCCTTTTTCTGTTCTTAGGTTTTTTCCAAATAATAGCATATTATATTGATTAAAAAAAGTTGCATATAATGTGCATATTCGTTTGAACTGAATGCAATGGACCAAAACGTAACAGGCGAGACATGCTTTTTTTTTCCAGGCTCCAGGTTCTTACTGATTGAATCTGCTTTCATCATGTATTCGGCCGGGAGCTCGCGAAATATTGACACACTGCGGCTCAGATCCTCATTGTCCTTGCGTTTGAACTGAACTTATTGAAAGAGTCAATGAGGCGGGTAACAACAGAGACAGGAGGATCTTTTGCGATCAAATCCACAATAGCTTGGAATACTTTGACCTCTTCATCCTACTTGTAATCAATCTTGGCTTGCTCCAGTGCTTCGTCCACGAGACTCTGCTGAGCTTGACGAAGACTTCTGGCACAGAGTTGACGCTTCAGCGTATGGAAACCCGTTTCGTAGATCTTGCCTTCTCCCTCCTCTGCAGCGGTTGCAAGCAAGTCAACCCAACTCGCAACCCTCTTCCTTTACAAGAAGAGAGGTCTTGATCAAGTTCGAATACCGGAGGTTTCATCGTGCCAAAATCTTTCCTGAAGTCCTTTCCTGGCCACTTAACTGTAGTATGTGCTTTGTCAGCGAGTGGGAGTGAAACGGGAAGACACAGTGAACGAGTACAAAAGCTCCCGGGGTGCCGTTGCATTCCCGTATTTGGTTTTTTTTATTAGGCCGATTGCCGTAGAAAACTGACACATAGATACAGTAGGCATATAGTCCGATTGACCGCTTTTCTCTCTCCTCCCTTGTCCCGTCTATCGCCCCGATCGGACGGAGACCTCTGCCTTATCCCTTAATTCCCGGATGGATAAGGATATATTATATAACTTAAATTGTCAACAATTCCTGTTTTGTGGGCCAAGCATTCAATTGCTTTAATTTTATTGGTTGAAAGATTTGACGGTTAGAAAGAACTGTCCAATAGCTATCAGCTATCCAAATCGTGATAGACATTGAAATGATCACTGCACAGATGTACATCGCAGTATCCACATTTGCATGATGGCTTACGCGGTTTGGGAACATCGGCGACCTGGTACGGATTCCCTTGATGAACGAGCTTTCAAGTACGAACAATATCTGCAGGTCGTTGTTTGTGACAACACGTTGGTGTATGTGGGAAGGACGATCCTTTCTTCTTAAACTCAGAGTAGGATCTAATCTTTTGGTACGAAATATTCCCTTGCCACCCCGCTAGTTCCCAAAGATACGTCTCCTGTTTGAGAGGCCCTGGTTTCTCTCCTGGAGGCAATTTGCAGATGCATTGACCGCGCCCGGGTTCGCAAAACAGAAACCATTGACAATACTGTGTTCTTATGCACGTTATTGCCAACAATTTCGGTTGATAGCTCCTTTTGTACTGCCACCGTATTGTTTCTAATGATATGCAGGCATTGAAGAAACATCGGCATCCAGGTCCTACGGCATCTTAGGTCAGCTGCATAAGACGCTATTCTCTGATCTGCCAGATCCACCCCTCCCATCCAGTGGTTGTAATCGTCTACCATGCGAGGAATTGCAACGCTTCGAAGTGACTTTGTCCCCATATCTGCTGCAGGTGATTACGGTTCGTGGCTGTCGGTCTAGGTCGCCTTCGAATTCTCTCTACACTCATTGTTGGTGTGTGCACTGTGCTCACTAAGAGAACTACATTGTTATCAATCCAACGGCTCACAAGTGTTCCGTGGTCGTCAACACAGTAGTAAAGATCATTAAAAGTTGCCGTACTTGATACAGACAGAGCAGAAGGCGGCCAGCCGCGCTTAGGTCTTGAAGTTCCAACACATCCAACTCCCATCTCCCGCAACATTGGCATCACGTTTGGCAACGTGAAGTAGTTGTCCATCGCAACTACAAATGGTACATTTCTCTCTGTATGTGGTTCGGTCACTTTCTTAACGAGCATCCTCACCATAGCAGCTGTTTTTGACAGTGTTCCTTCACGTCCAAATTCGTTTCTACCAGCGCCATCTTGAATATTGCGATTTGCAGCAAGACGCCCATCTGGCAAGAAGTAGCAAACGAACCCTGTTTTAGCGTCTACAATAGAAAAGAACTTGTAGCCCTCGCCTATTGGCTTTTTCATACGATGAGTTTCCCCTGAACGACCGTTGAAGCGCACCATCATCTCATCAATTGAGAGTGAGAATCCCGGAACCTTCAGCAGGGTCATTGAAACATTTCTTACATGGTTTACTAACGGAGACACCTTTGCAAACCATACCGAATCGCGGTCTTGCAAATTAGTAAGTTGCTCATTTGCGTTGTCACCAATCCTCCATGAGGCGATTGGCTGTCTTCATTATCTGCACCTTCTTCATCATCAGAGGAGCAGGATCCCCCGTTACCATCAACAGCAGACACGGGTTCCACCAATGCAATATTCCTCCAAACATAGCTGAACCGATCCCTTGACATGCCGTGTTCATTTGCAATTGCGTGTAGTGGCATCTCCGGATGGGTGGACCAAAGATCCAGCTTTCCTGGAAGTTGCACCACGCCCAAATAGAAGATGATAGCGATGAACTGCAGTATATCCGTTTCAGTAATAGGACGTTGACGACGAGATGAAGTTACGTTAAGAGCAAATATTTGTTAGAACATAGCACAATGTCACTAATCAAACTATCCGGAAGATACAAATCACAAGGGCGTCAATTTGAGGTCACTTGTGATAGAACCCTGGAATCTCGAACACCGCTCTCGATCAACGTCCGTGCATTCCAAATCAAAAGAGAGGATGATAAGAGGCATTGTTTTCGCGTGGACATTCCAATACTCTCGGCGCTAAACCAAGCGGGCTGTCAGTGGAGTCTACGGTTTGTGGCTGCGGTTGAATTTCACGGGAATCGTCACTGGGAGACCAAAGTACTTCTGATAGTTCATTCATCTTCAGTTTTGCCGATGGTCGGTGATTTTGATAACGCAGACAAAGTTGGGATAGAGAAGAGGTCGGTGAGCTTGTTTTGAAATGGACGGATGCTCAGAACTGCTGTGTATCGTCAAATGGATGCATTTTAGGGTGAGGCGGCCTTCCTCCGATCCTGTCATTGATTGGCTACTGAAAATGAGATATTGTCGTGCACGGGCCAATATGATAAATTGTGATTTGGAGAAACTTTAATTTTCGTTATTTTTTCGATCCTGACATCCGGCTGGCATGCAGAGGAGGTAATGTCAGCACCATTTGTCTGGCTCAATTTAAAAACAAATCTTGCCATTCAACGTAACACGTTCAAGTCAGATAGTATGCCAAATGGCATCAGCTCATTGGGTTTTTTCGCCTATTTTCTTTGCATTTTACATGAACCGTCAAGGTTTAGGGGATATTATATCCCTTAGGAATTAAGGGATATAGCGGCAGTATAGGAGTAGACACAGCTCGATAAGTACTGTACTGTACATTACCGGTAGCACTATACGTACACTAGTACTGCCACCTGTCAAATACGGCACAAGTCATCGCAGTTGCCAAGTCATTGCAGTCGTGGCCCGCGATTAGACACGGCCGTTTGTACAGTGCGCACTGTACAACAATATGCTCTACTGGACCTTCCTTGCAGGGCCGGCATCGAGCGGGTCCTGTACGGAAGTCATGTACAGTACTGTAGTGTCACCCATCAGCGACGACTTATCCCGCATAACGCATTAGCCGCGTGGATATAAGCGACCACATCTTCCATGGATTAAAATAACCCAAAATTTCCCCCTACTGGATAAGACCTTGTAAACTGTTTACAATACTGAATACTGATGCCATAAAGTTCACAAAACTGTGTTGCCCAACTAGTATTCAGTAATACCACCCTGCTGTGTGATGACTTCATTGCAGCGATTTTCATTGCTTTTAGGGGCCTTTGGATTTTAGTCTGGTCATCATGGATCCAACAGTCGGTGATGCATTCCTCTAACTGCTGAAGTGAAGAAAATGCCCTGAATTCATATACGATGAGAGGTGGCAGCCACCCCAGCACACAAATTCTTTGAAACTGTATCTGTTGAGGTACAGTGAGTGGTTCGAATATTCGGCTAACGCTAGCCAGATGTGCCACGTTGACCACGTGCAGTGGAGTGCAGGAAAGAATCAGAATCGACGTGCTGTACAGTACAGTACAGTACAGTACAGGGGGAAAATGTCTGGGTGCTTTAATTTTTGAAAAATGTGGTCGGTTGGGGCCCGGGGTATCTTAGGGGGTTACCGATGATGGAAAGTCCTATCTCAGCAAAGTTACCTGGAGCATACCACGAGATATGCCCGCCCCTTACTCATCCTTCTCCCCACCAGCCTCTAACCCTCCATGTATATAGAAAGAAGTTTAATGCGTTCAGTATCTACTGTTGGCGATGGACGACCACATGGCACAGCTACAGGGCTGGCAGGTGCGCCGATGGATCACATTGCTGGAATTGTGGTCCCGGCTCGCCACTCGCAGAAAGACGTGTATAGTTGGTAGTGGTGCGGGCAGCTGCATCCAGAGAGTTGGGGTCTGGGGACTCGCTGTTGGCACCGTAGTTTTGTATTGATTTATTTCGACTTCCCTTTGGCGGGGAACGGCGAGGCGAGAAACACAATGAACAAAACAATCGCGATTTGGAGTGAACGAGGTTGCATGCGGAAGAATGTTCGATGTCATCTAAACGCCGGCGGACACATCCGAAGAGTTTGTGTTGCTAATGTTGCCGTGTAACATAGACCATTGTGGGCGTTGCTACTTACTCGTCTGCTCGATTCTGGCAAAATGTTTTGCTGCCACAGTTGCGTTGTCTCACAACCCCTTAGCTCGAATCGTTGTTTGAAATTGGCATTTCTCCATGCCAACCAAATCCCTCAAGGTTGTTTCAGGCAACTCTTCCAAACGAGCCTTAGCGGAAATCAAGGCACGTGCCCTCCTTAACGCCCCACTTCCTTTCTTAGGATTCCACAATAACACTCCGACCACCTCTCCATCTTTCATGTAGTAGACAACGCCCTCGGAGAACTTATTTGCCGACGCTACTACTTCTTGGGCTTCATCTTTCAAATTCCACACCGCAACGGTATCCAACCCAGAATCCACCAGACCAACTGCCGTGAAACTTACCCCGATGTTACTCAATCACTCCAAAACATCGATTGCAATCCGTACCGACTCTTCTTCCCCACCATGTTACTACCGGCGATTCTCCCGCTCACTACAGCATGATCCCAATGTTCCACTCGTCGCCTTCCTAGGCTTCGGTCATGAAATGATGCGACATCCCCGGCGGCAAATATATCAGGCTCCACCATCATGAAGTCATTCACCCTGATACCACCATTCTCGTTGTCGATTTCCAACCAGCACTCTTCGCTAGTTCCACTTCCGGCTCTATTCCTACTGCTACCACAATTTTGCCTCCTTCCACATTCCGCATCTGTACTGATTACATTCAACGATATTATATCCTCCGTTTCCGCTTTCTTGAACGCATCGGTTACAACGCGCTCCTCACCGTCTTGACACCAATGTCCTCCAATCTCCTTGCCAAATACTCACATAGATACCTCGGCAGCACCCTGTACAAAACCCCTGCCTCTGCCATCACCAGTGTAACTTTGTCACTCACAGATGTGAGTGCAATTGCCAACTCCGTGCCCAGAAACCCTCCCCCAATGACAACGACACCATTGTCATTCTCCTCTAAGCTCTGTCTTAACGAACGGAAGTCATCCAGTGTGCGAAACACAGCGACATCCTCCTTCAACATGAAATCCCAAGAGATGCCGACACACTATCAGCACCCTTCGGGACTCCTCCGTTGCCAACAACAACTTGTCATAATGCAGCAAATGGCCATCCCCAAAGGCAATGCTCTTTTCATCCGTGTCCAAGCTTTGCACACGTTTCCCTCTCACAACATTAATCTTACCATCCGTTACCCCCTATATCCATATTGCACTGCCCCTTTGTACTCTCTACCGATCGAAACAATTCCTTCTTTTCCCCTCCCACAGCTCCTTAGACAGACCGTGCGATATATGGAAAGTACTCCTCCTCCGTGACAAGCAAAATGTCCTTCAGCGAACCCGGCTCAGCTTCTAAAATAGCTTCTATAGCGGCCCAAGCTGCCGTTCCTCCTCCACAAATGACATACTTGAGACAAACGTCGCCATCGATACTCCCCAAATCAAAGTCCTGAAACACCTGCTCCGGTGGCACGCGTGGCGCTCTCTTCTTCTTCTTATTTCCTTTGTTTTCCTCACCTGCTCCCTTTTCTCCGTCCGTCTGCCCTTTAGAAACGTTTGCCTTTTGAGCCTCAGCTGATAAGGCATAATATCGATCTAGAACTGCTTGGGCTCGTGCATGATCAGCAGGTGTTACTTCAGCATGTTGTGTTTTTGGGGGGGAGGAGTGTTGAGATCGGGCATGGCCTTCTTAGCACGGGTTACAACATTCGAGAGTTCGAGTGGGGTTTGGAGCCGTTGGCAGGTGTCGAATCGGATTTGACGAGTGAGGCGGAGGCTGCCGTAGCGGCAAGAGCGGCGGTGAGAATGCGAGGGCGTGTGAGGAGCATAGTAAGGGTTGTGAGGATAGGATATTAGGAGTGAGAGATTGCGCTAGGATTGATTTACTCGTGCGGACGGTATCGATCATCGGTGCTCATTGATCCTCCCGCGATCAGCGTTGAATGAGATTAAATGTGCAATAGATACAGTACAGCGTTCCATTCCAATGCTGTTTTTCAGTGCATTAAGTGGAGGTGTCAATTTGCGGCTCATCTACGTCGCTGGAAGTAGTGATGGCCAAGAATTAATTACCAAGTAATAAAAGTGGCAATAAAATAAGTCCAGAAGTAATAATCGGCACTATAATTTTTTTAAAAAAGTGGCACTTTTTATTACCTAAAAGTAATAAATTTAGGGTGGTAATAATTAATTACTTTCAGGTAATAAATATTACCCTCCAGGTAATAAATTACCACAGGTAATAATTCCAAAAGCCCTACCCAAACTACTCTGACACTTTCAGGGCTCATCAAGGGTTTTCCGAAACTCAACTCTGAAACGAAAAGTATCACATCCAACAAACATACCCCTCAGGCAATACCGAAATGCCACCTGAATCAGAAAAAGGACCTGAAACGCAGAGCGTCTCAGGGTCAAGGCCTGAACTTGTCCCAGTCAGAAACCAACCGGATGAATGGGTACCTTACAATGGTAACTCTAACAACCCCGTTTTCACTTATATCGAAGTTCAGAGACGCCGCATTTCAGGACCGAGCCACAAGCTCAAGTACAAGTGTAAGCTTTGCAAGACCATTGGAGCATTGGGTCGAGGCCCATCCAATTTGAAAGCCCATTTTAATCATAAGCACAGGGCCACAGACGTAACCGTTCCATTCGGAAACCGAAATAACTCGTCGGTCATCGTCACCAGCTCAGTCAGAAATGGTTTGCAGAAGATGGTTACAGCTAAGGTTCCGAAGAATGGAAACGCCCAATCAAAATTTGTCCGCCTCTGTGCCGAATGGATAGCATTGAATGGACGCCCTCTTTCGATTGTGGAAGACGAAGGTTTCAGGAAAATAATGAATCATGTCGCCCCGAAGTTCAATGACATCAGTCGTCAGTCAGTGAGTAAGGTCCTTCGCCAATCTGAATCAAACGTTGACAAGAAGATCAGTGAAGAATTATCCGGACTTGATATTTGTGTGCTACAACCGATGTATGGACATCTGAAAACAATGATTCATATTCTTCATTGACACTTTCTTACATTGACGATGATTGGGTGTACCACTCGAAGCTCTTCAGTTGCAGTAAGATCAATGGCCGCCACACTGGAAAAGAACTTTCTAAGTTTTTAATTGAGGAATCAAGGAGAGGCAATTTTTTGAAGAAAGTTGCATTCGTCACTACGGATTCCGCTTCAAATGCTAAGAAGCAGGTAGAGCTTACTGCTGAAGAAGAGGGTTTGCTTTCAGAGATTTACCAGTCATCCCTGAATGAGAAGAAGATCGATTCAGATTCGATAGCATCGGGTGAAACTGACAACGGTGACAAGGCATACATAATTGCTGAGGAAGAACAAGCTACTGCATCTTGTCACTTAAGCTCTGAACGCGATGGAAATTCAGATTCGATCAATGGAGCTCCCGTTCCTTCATTGGTTGTTTCTGATTCAGACACCGACTTGGACGGGAATGAGTTTGATTCCAATCTTCTTGTTCAGATCTCAGATGATCTTCCAATGATGCCACAGAATTTTTTAGATATTCAAAATGTTCACTCAAGTCAGGGAAGTGGTCGTTTCAGGGATTCAGATATGTCAGTGTTTCGTTCTTCATGGTGTCGCATTGCGTGTGCCTCTCATTCGTATCAACTTTCAGTTAGGAACTGCCTTAACATTCCGGAAGTCGATTCAGCTCTTAAGAATGTCAGGATGACTATGAAGTTTTTCAAGAAGTCCTCAGTTGCAGGTACATATCTGATTCGGGAGCTGAAGGCAGGAAAAATGAAAATCCTTCGACCCTTGTTGGATGTCAGGACGCGTTGGGGATCTACAGCGGTTATGATTCGCAGATTTCTGTACCTCGAGCCGTACCTTACTACTGCTACGGACAAGTTGTTCGCTGACAAGGTTTCATGGTCAGGCGACGGACCTGGAAACAGACCGACACCGCGTGAAAGGATGATCTTGGAAGCTGTTCTAGAAATTGTGAAGTCAATCGACCAATCTACTTCCATCTTAGGAAGGCAGTCAGGGCCTACAATGCACCTCAAGGACATTTGCACGGCAGGAATTCTGAGGAAACTTCAGACCTTACAGAGTCAGCCTGACAATGGATCAGGTGTTCATGAGATGGCTTCTCTACTCTCAGGGTGGATACTAGAAAGGCGTCAGAAGAACAATAGTGAGTGTCCCATTGCTGAGCACTGCGCGCATGTGGCAACCCTATTGACACCCCAATTCAATCAAATGAAGCACCGTGAAATACTGGGAGGAGATAGTGCGTACAGTGTTTCCGACCTTCAGGCATTACGTATTATAAGTGCAATGTCTCGTACGTATACGCCTGACGCCGTTGAAGAATCAACCAATGTGATTTCGCAAGACACGTCTAACGAGATTGAAGATGAAGAGGACCACATTTTGTCCTATTTCCAAAATAGAGAGTCTCAAGAGCAAGATAGTAACGTGACAAGCATTGAACAGGAATTTTCAATGTATCTGGCAACCGCAAAATCGGCCAATAAGATGTGTCCGTTACAGTTTTGGAAACAGAACTGTAACTCATTTCCATTGCTGGCACAGGTTGCTCGTCTTGTTTTTACCCCTCCGCATCCTCCACGACGTCAGAACGTGTTTTTAGTGTTGCTGGAACGATCCGCTCTAAAAAGCGATCTAGGTTGACGGCCGGAATGACTGAATGCCTTCTGAAGGTTGGAGATTATCTTAAGAAGCATAAGTCCCTCCCTGAATCTGACGAGAATTAGGTAAGATTTGCCTGAATTCACTGTCTGCCATTTCCAAGAAATAAAGCTGGTCTAGTGACCTGAATGTCTGTTGTTTTGAACTGAAAAAAGGAGTTGCTTAATTCTCTGAAACCTGCGTCAGTTGCTTTCGTCTTACAATTCAGGAAGGTCTTAGGCTTATAAGTAGCTCAAGTCTTAGTTTCTTATTTTCTGTACCCCTCTAATTTTATTTAAAAAACTAAGGTTTTTGTTTTTGTGAACAAAATAAAAAGCTGCCCTTCTGGCGACATTATTCAATGAGTAGCATTCCAATTCTCTGGCGTTTCCCGTGCGGCGTCTAGATAATGAGATCCTTGTACTAGCTTGTACAAATTTTTGTACTAGCATAAACGGCATCAGGAAATCGAACCATCGCTCCACACGAGTCACTGCGAGGACTGAACTGACTATCCAGAATCCCAGGACTTAAGCTAAACCACTGAACCAAGTGAGCGAACTCGCTAAGCCAGTAGTTGCTCCTACAAGAAGAAGTAGTTCTATTTATATGAGTGTGCTATTTTAATTTGTTTTTTCGTTAATTCTGGGGCATAGAGCGGGATCAATGTCCTATACTGCTCTTGGATATGCAACGATATGGGTGTTACTGTGGTATCCATATAACTTGCCCGTTCTGATAACGATTTCGGTCTGGGTTCAATCCTGCACCCACACCGAAAGGTAATAAATTTTCGGGGCAATTAATTACTTCGCAGGTAGTAAGTGGTAATAAATTTGGGGAGGCACTTATTACTTAGGTAATATAATAAATTGCATAATTAATTGCCTGCACTAAAATTATTTTTTTTTAATTCCTGGCCATCACTAGCTGGAAGTGGTTCTTATAGTGCACATGCGCCAAACCTTAAGAAGTGAGCACTATACTGGAGCCTAGCACTATACTGGAGCCTATCGTCATTTAACACATAACTATTTAGCGTTGCACAATAAATACACGTGTTTTTCCCGCGAAAATCATGCCAATTGAAATATGAAGGCAACATTCTTTACTCATGATGTTTCTTGAGTGTACTGTACAGTACATTCACTGACCGACTATTAGGTAAAGAACTGACTTGATGGCCAATATCGGTCACGTGCAGTAGGGCACGGGAAATGATGGCCGTAGCCATCGAGGCCCACAGAACACAGCTGAGGCGCTAATAGATTCGCGTGCGAATAGTGGCGTCAGAGGTGTGATATCTGCTCGCAAACCGCGGAATGAACGTTTTCAGAAACAGAACAGTGGCCGGGGATGCCGCTTCAACGGAGTCGTGAGGGAGTGGTTGGAAGCAGAAATTCAGCTGGCGAGACGGGTGGTCAGGTGGTGGTACAAGGCGCCTGTAGAGCTTACGCTCAAGGTCTTGGACCTTGTTGCGGTAAGCTTCAGTGGCGGCGCCTGTGGCGGCTTACGTTGCTTTCGTCACAGAGGTCTGTTTGCACGGCGAAACAATAGTAGCGTCACAGGCAATCGGCCAATCCTTGGGGCCTATGGCAGTGCAGTATCACAGCCCAGAAGGTATGACACGTGTATCACGCAGCAAGGTTGCGGGTGGAAGTATACTGTAAGCCTACAAGCCGAGCTTACAATGTCTGACACAACTACTGACCGTTGTGCTCGACGGGTTGGCTTCCCTTATTGCGGCAAGAACCAGTGTTAACTTATTCTGTCTGATGGCTGATGATTTTTCTTGTCTTGGACTTGCTCCGCTACTCGGTACGCAAGCCTTTATATAGACTCTTTGTAGCCCCCTGCACTGTATTTGAAAGTACATTGAAGTGCAGTGTAGAGCTAGTCCGCCATAAATATTAAATCTAGTGGCTAAAGTGAAAGAATTGGTAGTTTATTCGTGATTTTTGTTGTTGTCGTTGGGTCGTGCCCGGAGGGCATGGATCGTCTTCGGGGTTAAATCGACCCTGGTGATCCGGCAGCTGCCGTGGGAGGTGCGAGGTGCGAAAGTATCCGGTAGCCGTAGCCACTTGAGATATGGCACTTGTCATTTTTCTTCTTTCGAATAGCCCCGTTACATATGATAAAATATTCTGACACGCCCCCTTCGAAAGACACAAATGAAGATATTGTCTGTTAGACTGATACCGTTTCGTGTGTCAGTTTGGAGCGTTAGTCTCCAACATAGGATCTGATTGGCGATCAGCTGCTGTTTTCTTCATGCACCTCGAATAACAATTCTTTCATCTGCTATTGCTGCGGCTGCGGCTTTCTTGTGTTCTCTTTGTTTCTGCTGCTGCTGCTTCTGCTGCTTTCTGAGCATTCTCAGTGCATCATCATCTGTTGCTACGTATTATTTCAAATGAGTTCTTTTCATTCGGCTGCTGCCGCTTTCTATCTGTTATTTCGTGTCATTTGTTCTGCTCTTTTCATTTGGAGAGCTCTTTTGCTGCCCATCAGCTGCTGATTTTGTTTGATCAATCTGGTTATTCCTTGGTTGCCCAAATACTGCTTCTCCTTCCCATGTCTCATTGATCGTGTGCAACTGGGGATAAATTTCAATAGTTAATCAAATAAAGCGCAAAAAAAGTATACGTAAAACTTAAAAGAATTTAAGTATGAGTGCGTCAGCTTAAGTGAAGCTAGACATACTTAACACTGCTCATGACCCATAGCTAACACTTTATCGAGATTTTACGTGAATAGGTCCCCAGGGTGGCTACAACGGATTAACGAAATAGCAAGAACGTCAGAATTTGTTCAAGTGTAGCAATTCAATCATACGGCACTGTGTTTCATTTCTCATTATTTTTTTAACAGGTCTGCCGGGTTATCCAATGAACCAATATGTTCGACGGTGATATCTCTGTTGTGCAGCAGCTCTTTAACATGATGGACTTTTAAGTCAAATTCGTTTGATCCTTGCGGAAACCTATTGATTGACAGCCAGAGACACGGCTGTAGTACTGTCGATGCGAAATGATGTCGGCACCCTGATTATTGTTGACTCGTAATTCGTTCCTTCGGTCCATGGTTTTCGGTGTGCCATTTCCCAATACAGTTTCCTGAGCCATGACACCTCTTTTGCGCAGGATGACAGAGCGACATATTCGGCTTCCGCGGGTGAGAGTGCAATGACGGTTTGACGTTTGCTTTTGCAAAATACGGGTGAACCGTTGATGTCGATAATAAAGCCAGTTATTGGACGTCGTGTATGCTTGCATCGGCCCCAATCGGCATTAACTGCAGCACCCAGAGATCGCGCATGGGGAGGGTTAGATGAGTATTGTAAGCCTAGATGAAGAGTTCCAGCAACAAAGCGGAGTACACGTTTCAGTAACCGCATGTGGCGAGCGATAGGGGCATGCCAGTGACGAGCAAGACGGAAAAAAGAACGAGAGGTCCGGTCGTGTACTGACAGATAGGTAAAGTAGGCCTTCAATGATGCTTCGGTATAATGAGTGAGCTTCGGGCTGGAGTTTCGGTTCGTTGTCAGCGGCGGGAAGGAGAAAGTCTGTGTCATTTGTTAAAGGGGTGCGAACTGCGTTGGCTTGGCCCATGCCATAGGCTTGCAATATTCGGCGAGCATACGCGGTCTGGTCGACTCTTATGCCCTGAGGTGTGTGACCGACGGTCCAACCAATGAAGTTTTTAAAAGTACAGAAAAACTTAACATCAAACATGGATGTCAAATAACGTGTCACCTGATCAAGAAGACGAGGAGAGTTTTTTGCAAAGCAGAGATCATCAAGACAACCGCTAAAATTAAAAATTCATGTAACACTGTCAAATAGTGAACACAGGGATCGAAGTGTGAGACTTGAAATCCAGTTGATAATAGGTGGTCGTGAAGGACTGACCCATACAATTTTCCGGCCTGGCGTGCTCCATAAAAGGATTTGTCAAGTACGCAAACGTTTCCTGGTATTTCTATTTGTTGCGAAGAGTTGGTTGGCTGCTCCATCAGAACCGGGACATCGATATTTCTATGTAAGTAGGCGTTTGAAATATCGCCTCCTTCGAGTATCAGTTGTTGGGCGGCGGTGAGAGCCAAAAGAAGACGAATGCTCTCGTGCGAAGTTACGGGAGCATACAATGATGCTGGGTTAAAATCAATGTAAGGGACCTGCAAATCGCCTTTGAGGGTGCAACGCGCTTTGGGAAGAAAATCAGTCTTCGTGGTGTCCAGCGGCTTATCTCGAAAGGTCCATTTGTATTTAAGTGGCTTCATGTCAGCTGATCGCGGTATGTAATGCCAAGTCTGCCTACGAATGAGGGCATCGTACTCACGATCAATAGCGGCTGCCCATTGAGGTATGCGGCAAGCTTCAACGAAAGTCTGCGGCTCATAATTGGAAGTGAAATTGTCAGTTTGGGAAATGAATGCGATGTTGGGATGATTTCTGCGAATGGCGGTCATGTTAGCAACCAGGTGATCTTCGGCGTCGCCATCGACCTGAGCTTCAGTCTCAAGTTCGTGTTGACGTGATAGTCCGTCAATGAGACTACTGACACTGGGTAGTTTTTCCTGGCTTACTGTCTTTAAATCGACGAGACGGATAATCTTAACTCGATTGTCAAATGGGACTTAAACGCGAATGAGACGAGTGTCAGATTCCATTCCGACGAAGTCGGCGAACTCCGAGCGAGGCAATAAATTCTTTCCCCAAGCTGTTCTAGGCAGATAGATTAATGCGAAACCGCCTTGTCCAAAAGGAAAAAGGTCGGCATAGTTCACTTTTGTGCTGGAGTCCCAATGCAAAATAGGTATTTCGCCCTCGATGCGCGCTGAAGGCATGCTATTTCGAAGCCAGTTGCCGTGCAGAATTGCTTCTCCCATAACTCAGTTGGTAGGTCCGAATCGAACATCAGTACGGGTGCTTGGGTCCAATGTTCTTGGACTAAACGCTCAATGATACCATTACTTTCTGGTGCATACGGGGGTGAGGGTTTGATTTCAGTGCCCTGGGTTTTGAGAAAGTTGACAAAGTCTATTCCCATATGTTCTCCTGCATTGTCAAAACAGATGCGTCGGATGTTATAACGCTCAACAGCGAAGTAATTTTCGACATATGACTGATATTCTCTGGCGAGCTGTGGGACTTCACTTTTTGTTTTGATAAAATTGATGTCAGATTTGGTGGTTCGTGGCTCGAGAAAGTGCAACGCAAATTTGTTACCACCAAGTGACGGTTTAAATGGACCGGAAATGTAGATGTGAATTTCGGCGAGAGGGATGTCAGGTCGGTTGACTGACGGCAGGATTGAACCTTTTTTCATCTTGGCAGTGAAGCATGGGACGCACTCAAGGTTTTTAACGTGTCAATGTGGATTGAAGGAATGTCCTCGAAGATGAGTGAGAGCTGATGGTATCGTTGCGCAGATGGATGTCCAGTCTTTTTATGCCAGCTCATAACGGTAGAATGACAGTTATGGTGACGAGCTGAGACATTTGTCAGATGGGCATTGCCATGGAATGCAGCTTCGTTTGACTGTGTCAACGGCATTGGATAAAGACCATTAACGCATTCAGTCTCCCAAATTATGTTGGCGACGTTGAAAGATCCCTTGGTGAAGATGAAGCAACCCTTTTAATCTCGAACTGACGACGATTGCACCACTTCAAAGTTCTCAGAAAGTAGTTTCGAAGCTAAGATGTTCGATGTGAAATGAGAAGCATGGTACGCAAAAATTTCAATACCACCGATAAGAGGGATCCAAACAAGACCCTTTCCAAGAAGAAGAGAGAAACCTACGGTAGCTTGAACAGTTTCTTCGGCGATCTTACTGTAAGTAAGGAATGACGAACGACGATGGAAGAAATGATGAGTGGCTCCGGAATCGATGTAGGCGTTGTCAGTCTTGTCTTCCCCGATAGTTGCTGCAGTGCTTTTGAATTTGATGGCTGCCATGTCGCCATGGAAGCGATGAGAAGGTTCGTCAAAGCGTCTCGACATGTCGGGATAGTTAACTGACGACGGTGGCTGACGAGGAGCGTCTGATGTCGTCCCTTGGGCAAATTGCGACAAACTTTGTGCTAGATTGGCAACGTTAGCCATTTTGTTGAAGGAAAATTTTGTTAGTTTGGGTTGTGTTGACGACCGCCCTAATGGCCATTGCCGGTAAATCCTGAATTTTGTCTGTTTGCATAACCACGGCCTCTGGATAACGGGTATCCGTGACCACCCCGTGGTTTTCCAATTCCACGGCTTTCGTCAGCTTGACGCTTGAGGTAGATTGATATGAAATGACCAGGCATACCATAGTAGTAGCAGGTGTCATTCCGACGGTTATCTATTCGACGATAGTTGTTCTGGCTGTCATTATTGGAACTGTGGCCATTGTTACCATTCCTATACTGTCCACCGCTACCACCTTGTTCACGAACACGGCCGCGAAAACCTGAAACACGACCGCGTCCAAAGGAAAGGTTTGTTGCCAGATGGGCCTGATGATGGTTTCCACTAACACTATTACGACTGACGACATAAAGATTGTTCAGATTTGCTCGGCGTGCAAGTTCAGCTTGAACAACGCTGACGACATTCTCGAAAGTAGTGTTTTTCAGTGTTACGACCATAGCGAGGGCAACAAAAGACGGTGATAAAAAACGGATGAGCTTCGTAGTTTTGTCTTTCTCCGTCAGCTCTTCATCGAAGGTGGCAAGCTCCTCACAAACGCTGAAAAACTTTTTGACGTGCTCTTGAAAGTCTTGGTTTCATCGAAGACGAGAGTGTCGAGCTTGTTGCGTAGATTATAGATGGCCTGTTTGTTCGTTTCGGTATACATTTTCTTCAGCTCATTCCAGAGATCCAAAGCCGACATTTCATCACCATCAAAAATGCGTCGTGTCTGCGACAGTGCTGATTCTCCGAGATTGAGAATGACAGTGCTCTTGGCTTTCATGTTGCGCTTGAGATAATCGTTTCTGACAGTGGCAGCGTTCGAAGAGGGTTCGGCTTTTAGACCGGCTAGCAACGGATCGTCAGATCGAATTAGTGCTTTGACTCGACGAGCCCAAACGATGTAATCTTTTGGGGTCCTCAATTTCTGGACGCGAAACATGTTTCTCGTGTCGGGATCCATGTTGATGGGTCAACAGACGGCACGATGAAGAATTTGAGAGGAAAGCAAAATAGGGGGAAGGCGGTTGAAGCCGATGTCGGAATGGGAAAGAAACTTGGCGATGCTACCATGAAAGAATTGGCAGTTTAATCGTGATGTTTTTTGTTGTCGTTGGGTCGTGCCCGGAGGGCATGGATCTTCCTCGGGGTTAAATCGACCCTGGTGATCCAGCAGCTGCCGTAGGAGGTGCGAAGTGCGAAAGTATTCGGTAGCCGTAGCTACTCGAGATATAGCACTTGTCATTTTGCTTCTTTCGAATAGCACCGTTATATATGATAAAATATTCTGACATACAGTAGCGTTTTGTATTGGATTAATATCATAAAATATTTTGGCATTCCTGCTGAGCTTCACAGATGCTGAGCTGTCACAGCAAACCGTTTGCATGCTGCACTGGCACTATGGCCCTTTCTGTATAACAGGCAGGGGCCATACTGCGGAGGCACCATTGCGCGTTACAAAATACTTCCCATTACACTGTAATGTCAGCAATATTCTATAAATACCGTCTTGCCGTTATCACTCGATGGAGTTGAAGGAAGACCATTGGTCGCTGTGGGACAACGACAGGGGGTTTGTCCGCTGTAAGTTTCGAGTCGGCTACTTGATGGCGACTGAGTGCAGACTGAGTTGCAGGGTGGATAACGTAATTGAGCGTACAGCTGGGGTTTGAGAAGCTTGAGGCAGATTTGGGGGTTATTGCACCGTAGAGAGGGGCTTGGGAGGAGCTAGGATGAAATCAGGGGCCTGAGGCTGAACCTCCAATGAAGGAAGGGTGCTCTCAGGTTGGAGGTCTACTGGGAGCTGGAAACACAAGCTAAATCAACTGCAGAAGCTGAGAGCGGAAGTGCCGCTGTAATGTTTGCTGACTGATTTTATTGTAGACAACCAGGATCCGGGGGGTTTCATAGAACTTTGAAATACCCTACCTAGAGGTTGCGAAGTAGCGTAGACACCTCTAAACTGCTTTTTGCACAAAAATTTACTCCTTAATGGCCTGAAAAGCGTGATAGCAAAGTGGAAAACCCCAAAACGGGAGAAAATCCACGAACAAAAAAATAGTAGCTACAATAGGTACACACTTGTATAATTTCTATCATAAAGGCTAATCAATTAAAGTGTTCAAATTTTATGTTATACTAATGCCATACAGTAAATATCAGAACGTACAATTCAAAATATTTGTTCTGGTCTACCCAAGATATGGCTGATGAAGGCAAGATTACAGATGTGCTCTTTCACAGTTCTACTGTAATGTGATATTAGAATACTCCCTTTATACAGCACCTGTTCTCGACGGAGTAGCCGTCTTCCTCCCGGATTGGGGGCAACAAGAAACACAAATAGTAAAGCGACTTTACGTCCAGCTACTTCTTTTCTCCTTGCTCTATCCAACCACTTCCCTTTTCTTCCAAAGCCTACAGTAGTTCATTTCATCCGGACTTTGGGCTTGGACCCACCGTAAGCCGAGTCGCGCGACAATGGCTTCTCAACTGGGCAGCTATCTGGGTACCACGACCGTTTCGCTGACTCAAAAGAGGTCACTAGGAATTTCATACTTTAATTTATTACTTTCAAGCAATTACTGGACTATAACTGCTTTGAGCACCCAAAATTGGTCACACATTAATTCCTAAATCACTTCCACAAGTACAGAGGACTCCGAACCTTTCCATTACTCGCAGTAAACCACCCTTTACCCCCTTCTACAGGTTATTGGCCGCATACACGCCGTTGATTCCAGGAAAATCACCAACCGCCATTCGAATCCTGGCGAACGAAACACAACGCCCCATAAAAAACCGGCGATACTCGCTCCGAAAGCACATTGATGACCTTGTCCTATAGACATCGATGTCACAAGCCAAACAAGACCAACAAAAAAACTATGTAGGATCAACAAGGGCATGCGGGCATTCTTGCGACGCAACGGGTACCGATAGATTGTTAGTGATGGCAACATGTATGTCACTATCCACTGCAGCTACAAAAGCATTACGCCTGTCACGATTGACGACATTGCACTCAAATTCAACCAAGACAACATGTATGATGATCTCCTTCGTATTATTAATACTTATTCAAGAATCTTGGAGTCGTCACACACATTATCGAGAGGGCAATCCATCATGACACGCAACGAAGGCAGATTTACATCTCATAGACACGTTTCAGACAATGGATTATCGATGAGTTGGGACTCCAGAACTGCAAGTCCTCCCCACTGAACCTCTCTGGAGCAAGTACCTCGGACATTAAAGACACCGAAGAACCTCTGCGCGCATACTGGGCATGCTATGTTACTTGATGGATTCAACAAGACCATCGATTACCTCTACAAATAATTTACTTTTGATGATATTTCCTGGTGAAATAGTTTGTGAAATTTCAACCTTAGAATACGTATGAATTGTGCCGGCCATTCGCTCAACGAATAGAAAACGCGGAAAACACTTGCTGATACTCTACCAGATGCCGCGCATCTTGAGAAAAACTTTCTGCTGCGCTCGCTTGAACAATACGGGCCCTAGCAAATGCCGCGCATTTGTGAATCATGAGCCAGTTTGAGAATGTGCTTGAAACTGTGAGCTCCACGTGTACGCCTGTACACGTGTGCTCGCTCTTGGCTGTATCGCGGCGTTGATAATGGACTGGCGCGGGGTTTGTATTGAGTGGAAGGGAGGAGAGAAGCGGAGAGGCGGCGAATAAACTGAGTGTGTTTTTGTTTTGGTTTTGTTGAGTGATCTACCTATTTTTGCGCAACCGGGCGCTGGAGAAAGGCGGACAAAAGTAGCCGCTTTCATTGGTACTCTTGTGGAGGGTACTTTGTCTGTTGTTAGACAGGATGAGCGAAAGTACCCTTTTATTCGATGGATCGAGTGTGGCCGACATCGACTACTTCCTATTCTATTTCGAGAATGTGGTCAGGACGGAGGGATCTCAGGAAGAGAAGGCTCGGGCCCTGATCCAGTTTCTTCGAGGAGATGCATTCCAGTTCTTCTACCGGAAGTTCACGGAAGGTGGGAGGTTGACGCAAGAAGGCATGGATTATGACAAGGTGTGCGCTGCACTAAGAGAGAAGTTTCGCCCGAAAGAGGACCCCCGTTTGGCCGTCGAAAAGGCACTGTCGTTGGAGATTAAGGAGGGAGATGATCTTGGTATGTTTGTCAAGAGAGCCGATGAGTCGTACAAGGCAGCTGGGTTCTCTGACGAGCAGAAGTTCTTCTTTCTTACCAAGGCAGCAGTTGTTGGGGAAGAGGTCCGCTCGTTTGTTGTCTTGCACGCTCCTTCGTCGTACGGGGAATTGAAAGAGGCGTTAACAAATTACCAAGAGTCGCGTAATCGTTTTGGCTCGTCGCAAGGATCGGAATCTGGGGTGAAGTTCAGCGTACCAAACGACCCGGCCTTCGTGGCGAGGTGAGAGGCATGGGGAGGAAGACAGATGGAGATAAGATCGATGCGCTAGCGTCGCAGTTGGCGGAATTGTCGCTTCTCGTGAAGAAAGGCGGGGCCGGCAAAGATACGGGTGGAAGCTCAGTAGGACCGGCCAGTCCTGCCAGGCAAGGGCAAGGTGGCGGAAGCGAAATACCGCGTTGTGGGTATTGTGGGAAGGTTGGACATGACAAGCGGACGTGCTGGAAGAAGGAGAGAGAGGAACGTGCTGCCCAGGTGTGCGCGTTTTGTGGGAAGCATGGGCACGGGGAGGATGATTGTTGGGCGAAGAAAAGGCGTGAAGAGGAGAAGTCGGTGAATGGTGGCGGGTCGAATGTCACGGTGATTCAGGAGGAGTCGCATGTAGCGGCGGTGCGCAGGGGAAGGGATGGCGAACCCCTACAGAAGAGGCCGGCGACAGAGCGCCAGGACCCGATGGACCTGCCGAATCATTGATGTTCCATCGCCGCAACCGGTTCCGAATTCATCTAAGAAGGGCCCGAAGCCGAAGAAGACGAAAAAGGGTGGCGGACGTGGCAGTGGAAAGAAGAGATTGGAAGGGTTCGTGGAAAGGTATGACGTGGAGGCAGGGCTTGCCCAAGCAAATGCAGGAGTTTCGTTTGGACAGATATTGAGGGGTGACCTGAAAGATGCAGATAAGGCATTGAAGAAGTTGATGAAGAACAACAGGGGTCGGGTTTCGGCTGTTGATGAGAATTTGGATTGCAGCTCTGAAGATGAGGGAGGACTAGCTTGCCCGAAATCTCGAGAAACATCTCGCGGGATTGGCCAGTCCCGGAATCGTAAGGAAGCCAAAATTGGGTCTCGTGGGACCGGCCAGTCCTGGGAGACGGGTGAGGCTGGGAAAGCTGTGTCAGCCGCGGTAAGGGGACGCAAGTTACGCATGGTGGCGGTGAAAGTCTACGGGAGTGATGTCAGGGCCTTGTTGGATACTGGTGCATTGCCCAATATCATGTCGAGGAGACTCTGTGAGGAGTTGCATCTCAGTCCGAGTGAGACGACACGCCGTATCACTGTGGCCGATGGGGCTACAGCAAGAGTACTGGGCGAGGTGACAGGGGTCCCTGTGACGTTTGACACTTTGACAGCCCCTCTTACATTCCTTGTATTGGCAGATTCCCCGTTTGATTTGATAATTGGAGCGCCAACTATGGAGGTACTCGGTGCGCGTTTAGACATGAGGCGTCTGTCGGTGACGTTTACCACTGGTGGTGAGGCGGGAATATCTGTGACCCTTCCGTTGTATGGTGAAGGTGTTGACGAAGTAGGGGAAGAGGAGGATGAGTTCACATCGTCCTCGGAAGACGACGGAGAGGCGCCGGGTGAGGAAGATTCGAGTGATGACGAGATTGGGGTAATCATTGGCGGGAGACCGGCCAGTCCTGGGACTGGAATCGTGGGTGATGACCCGGAAAAGAAGGATCTGGAGAGGAATATGTCATTTGCGTGAAAGAGGAGAAAGCGGATGAGTATCATGATCCTTCGGTTGAGTTGAGCGAGGATAAGGCTGTTCGTATGGGAAGGAGGATTTTAGTGCTGTGGAAGGGAGGCTGGATGGAATTGAAGGATTCAGGGAACTGGGGGAGGAGCGGAAAGAGGTACTCGTGGGGGCGTTGGCGTCGGTTCCGGAGGAGGTACAGGGGAAGATGGCGAGGATGCTTTTGGAAGGGGAAAAGGTTGTTGCCTGGAGCATCAACGACATCACCCCCGGGAAGGTTCCCTTTACGCATGCCTTCGAACTCGATGACCAGACGCCCATTTGTGAGCCAGTTAGGCGGGTTCCGCCGAAATACAACAAGATAATTCGAGAAGAGGTTAGCCGGATGTTGGAAGGGGGATTATTCGCCCGTCGCAGTCGCCGTGGGGATTCGCGGTGGTAATTGCGACGAAGAAAGACGGTGAACCTAGGTTTTGTGTGGACTTCCGTCCCTTGAATAAGAGGATGAAGGCCGACAGGTGGCCCATCCCGAATATAGAGGATTTAATAGACGAGATGCAGGGTTGTTCGATATTCACCACGCTTGACCTATTTACGGGTTACTGGAACATACAGTTGGATGAGTCCTCAAGAGATGACGACGTTCCGGTGTAAGTATGGGGCGTTTTGTTTCAAGGTAATGCCGTTCGGAGTGAAGAATGGGACGGCGTGTTTCCAAAGGGTGGCGGTTATATTGTTCGGGGACTTGCCCTTTGTTACAGTGTACATTGACGACATGGTGATCAAGTCAAAGACGTGGGACGAGCATCTGCGGCATGTACAAGTGGTGCTCGACCGTCTGAGGGGCGTTAATCTGAAGTTGAAACTGAAGAAGTGCACATTTGGTGCGTCTGAGGTGGAGATGTTGGGACATGTAGTTAGTGGGAAGGAGGTGCGGACAGACCCCCGTAAGATCGAGGCGATCGTCAATGCGCCTAGCCCTACGTCAAAGAAGGAATTGCGGTCGTTTTAGGGATGGCATCGTATTACAGGAGGTTCATTCCCGGGTTCGCGCACATCGTGGCCCCGCTTCATGGATTGACGAGTCCTGGTGGGAAGTTCGAGTGGGATGCGGAGGCGGGGAGGCGTTTACGAGTTTAAAGAGAGCTATGACGACTCCTCCCGTGCTGGCATTGCCGGATCTAAACAAGCCGTTTACTGTGCATACTGATGCGTCAAAGGCTGCTGTCGGGGCGGTGTTGTTGCAGAAGGATGAGGATGGGAGGGACCACCCGACGCAATTCGCAAGTAGGACTTTACAAGAGACGGAAAGGAGGTACAGTACGTTCGAGCGTGAGGCTTTAGCGGTGATATTCGCGCTCAAGAAATTCAGACCGTACCTACTCGGCTCCCCGTTCGTGGCGTTTTCCGATCATCAGGCCCTTCGTACGACGTTCTCGAAGAAGGATATGCATGGCAGGTTGGCCAGGTGGTTAAACATTATGGCTGAATATGAGTTCGAAGTGCGCCATCGGCCGGGAACCCAGAACGCCACGGCGGATTATTTGTCAAGGTCAGGCATTGACAAACCGGAGATGACTAGCGAGGAGGAGGCGCACAAAGTGGAGATAGAAAATACCTAGTTGAGGGAAGTGTGAATGTTATTGATGTTACAGAGGAAGGGGGTACATTTGAGGAAGGTTTGCGGGCGGTGAGGAATTTTTTGGAAATGCGGGACTGGCCAGTCCCGAGCAAAAAGTATCGCCGTCAGGCAAAGGCTTTTTTGGTTTCGGATTCGGTCCTGTTTCGGAGGGTGAAAGGGGGTTGCGCGTTGTGCCCCCCATAGAGGCGAGGAGGAAGATACTGGAAGCCGTTCACGACATGGCTGGGCATTGGGATGTCGCTACGACAAAACAGTTTGTCAAGGATCGGTTTTGGTGGCCGAGGTTGGTCCCTGATGTACGCGAGTTTGTTCGCTCATGTGATGAGTGCCAGAAGGCCGCTCCTTTGAGTACGTACGTCACGGGGTTGAGGCAGCCGGTCACTGGTTTATTGGAAACCTTTTCCCTAGACTTCACTGGACCTTTCAAGGAAACGGAAAGAGGCAACCGGTTCTTATTGATCGGAGTAGAACACCTGAGCGGGTGGCCTATAGTAAGGGCGACAACGAATGAAACGTGTGAGGAGGCTATCTCGTTTGTGAGGGAAGAGATACTAGCGGTGTTTGGGAGTCCGCGGGTGGTAGTGTCGGATAACGGGCCAGCATTTGTGGCCGCGGCGTTTGGAGACTTCCTGAAGGAGAATGGTGTGGTGTGGAAGCCAGTCAGTGCGTATGCACCGCAGGCCAACGGTCGCGCTGAGAGGATGGTAGGTACGATGAAGAGGGCGATCGCGAAAGTCGCTTGGACGACCAAGGTTGAGTGGGACGAGAGGATCGCAGAGATTGTGAGTTTTTATCGCAAGGAAAGGGAGAGGAGGACTGTCTCCTTTTTGGTTGATGTTTGGTAAGGAGCCCAGGTTGGTTGCGAGGGATCTTCCAATGTTAAATGTCGGGCCCGGTCCGGTGGTGGAAGATTGGAGGGCTGTTGAGCTGGTGGAGGTGTCAGCTCGTCGAGCAGAGAGGAAGGCTCGAAGATTGCCTGCTGCTGGAGAACAGTTGCAGGGTGAACGCTATAATGTGGGGGACATCGTATTACTGAGGAAGAAGAAGGAGCGGAAATCGCTGGAGCCGAAGTGGCTAGGGCCGTACGAGGTGAGAGTGGCCAAGCACCCGGCGTACTACCTTAAGTCTCAAGAGGGCAGGGCCACGCGTGGGAGAATTCATGCGAGGCGCCTCAGGATGTATGTGCCCGGGATGGGGTTGCTTTGGCAATGGCGGAGGCGGTGGGGCGCACGGTTGCTGTCGTGAGCCCTGAAGAGTAGGTCGAGTGTCCCGAGTGTCCAGGACCGGCCAGTCCTGGAGGTTCCAGTTCATTATGTTGTCTGCAAGTTTGAGTTCCCAGGACCGGCCAGTCCTGGTATTCCGGGCGATTTTTTTTTGTTTTGCATTTTCAGGTTATTTTTTGGAGATGCTGCGAGGTCGCAGCATGGCTTCATTGGGGGGTGATGTGAGCTCCACGTGTACGCCTGTACACGTGTGCTCGCTCTTGCTGTATCGCGGCGTTGATAATGGACTGGCGCGGGGTTTGTATTGAGTGGAAGGGAGGAGAGAGCGGAGAGGCGGCGAATAAACTGAGTGTGTTTTTGTTTTGTTTTGTTGAGTGATCTACCTATTTTTGCGCAACCGGGCGCTGGAGAAAGGCGGACAAAAGTAGCCGCTTTCAGAAACCATGCAACCCACGCCAATGTCGCTCATTTGTAATGCACATATTTTGTGGTCGCCGAACTGAAAATGGGTTTGCGAGCCCGAAAGCCCTGGATGCCGACTACGATAGTCGGAAGTCGTTGAAATTTGATTTCTATGAAGTTCACAGAATAATTATGGACAGCGCGGTCCAAATTGATCTCAAAATGTTTTGCGGACTCTCTCATTGCCTACGCACAGATAGGCCATACCGTAAGCAAAAAGTCCCTAATGGTCAGATCACATAGTAAACAGGGACCACGCTACTGTGCTCGATGCAGAAAGCAGGCACCAATGTTCTAAACAACTGTAAAGTACTACGTCCGGTAAAGCACTTGTATTCTACAGTACAGTAGTGTACCTGAGTATGACCGCAGTATAAAAGAGCGCTACAGTATTGTACTGTACTGTACGCACAATACTGTACTGTCAAATACAGCTATAAACCGTTCTAAGACCCTACTCAACTTGAGATAGTGCTGCAGGTGCCAACTCTCCACAAGACGGAGGATAGATTGGCGATGAGCTCAGCCAGTAAGCTTGTTGAAAAACGGGCCCCATGATTTATGTCTGGGATCTACATGAAGACTTTACAGTGGTCTGGGGTTCTGCGATGTAGTGCGCCACAATTATTGAATTCCATGTTGTCACGAGTCCGTATTTGGGCAAAAAATATTCCAGCATCCTCAGTTGCAAGCAGCAAGCTTGCCCATGCATCCTTAAAGGCCAACAGGGCTCCGCTGTCTGAAATTTCTGCAGAGAAAGTCAGCGTTGACATTATGTGCGTCGGAAATAAACCTGTCATACTAATCAAGGATACAGGTACTATAAGTGCGGTGGGGAATCAGGCTTCCACCAGCTATATTTTCCGGTGGGTTGTTTAGAACAAGCTATCCTGTCTGCAATCGACAGAAATCGCGTACTGTGCAGAAAAAGGTAGCAACCCAAGGGCTAGTACGGGCCTTCACGTAACCAAGAAAACCCAGACTCTCTGTAATATGGCTACAAAACAAGCACTCGTGATGATAGGGACTGACATTTCGGTGCACTCCGTCGCAGTTTCCCTGATCTCTGTAAAACCTCAAGAGGGTCCTATACTTTATCCTATCAATAGTTTTTCAACAAGCTTGCAGACTGAGCTCCCATCAATCGAATGGAAAGTACTTGGAACCTACATAGTGGTCGCGCACGAAGCAGGTAATCTCAAGCCCACCGACGCCAAAATCACCATAACGAACCGATAGGCCGCTGTTAGGGATAAATCTCCAAGGGATGACATTCTTTGAGCCAATTACCCAAGAAGGAGGCGTTGCAAGCGAAAAGAGTTCTACCGAAGTATGGTTGTGGGAATTAAAAGAGATGAATAAGGACTGGGGGGTAAGGGGCTATAATGGAGTATAGAAGGTGCAGTGTATACTACCTTTGCTCAGGGACTATTGATGAAGAAAAACTTTCTTATGGCGGAAGTTAACTTTCAAATTCTAGACTAATTGAGTCTGTACTTGAATTTTTCTCCCTACCTGCTTGCTCTCTGTAGAGTAAGCAGTTTACTCAACTTACATAGATTTTGTGAACCTAAATTCTCAAAAAATGTACTAAGTACATAAATGCATTAAGCATATGGAAATCATGTGGACAATAAAGACTAACAGTAGATACTGTTAAGATAAATATCTATATTTCTCCTCAAATCTTAGTCCTCCAGATGAGCCAAATTCCTCTAAAATATCCATACCCCCAATGCAGTCCGTAAAAATCCCATCGAACGGCCCAGAATGATAGATAGCCTCCTCTGACATTTCAAGCTCCTCAAACCCCTCTTTAAAACTTTGCACCTCCACCTCATCCCAGCAGAATAGTCCGAAATTACGGTCGCCCCTCTCTTCCCTCTGTCCTCACAGAAGCTCCTCCATGGTTGTACACTAGTGGCTCCCTGGGTCCACCGAATCCTCCTCACCTTCAGATTCCTCCACACCGCCTCATCCTGCTCCTTTAGCTCCTTCTCTGCCTCCTCTGCCTATTTTTCTCCACATCCTCCTCTGTTTCCTCTGCCTCCTCGAAGCAGTGACGGCGGACTCACTCCGGACGCGTTCCCGGTCCATCCTTCCACCGTATTCTTCGTAGTCGGTAGGCCTATTGGCCATCAAATCCAGGTCGTTTAGGTGATGGCGGGCTCTTTTTGCCTTAAAGATGGTGACGGACGGGCGGAGGTTGGTCATGTTGATGGCAAAAGGGAGGGGTGAGGTAATGGGGTGGTTGATGGTAATGGTTTCGCTTCAACGACGTAGATATCCAACTTTAAATACGGCGATTTCTACGGAAATTTTCGGCCTTGGGCGAAATAAAAAATGTGATTCAATTTCGAAGAGTTTCATCCTTAGTAAACAACTTCATAAAGATCTTCTATAGGGATCCTAAAATTTTGCCTCCTAAAGATCGACTTGTATTCCAATTCAAATCAATATCCGAATAATATTCTGTAATTAAAACCCAAACTTATACTGCTTATAAATCTCGAGCCCATTACAAAAATATGATACAGCCATGGGTGAATCTGAAAATTCCAAGCCCTCTGACTGGAAAATGTCCCGCCTTCGGAAACTGCAGACCAAAGTACGCCAAGCATGTAGCTATCTCAAATTATCAAAGAATCTCTACAGGCCAGCAGCCAAGTTCCATCCATTAAATGGTCCTGGAATCCCCTCCAATACGACGGTGACGAAGAAGCGGCATAAAAATCACTCTCACTCTTCCAACGAATTATTTACAACGCGGTGAAAATAAAAGCCCAAACCGGCTCTTAATGGAGGAGAGAAAGGTACCAATCATCTCGTTCCCGTTTTTCGGTAGCAAAGAGGGCCGCCTGGAAAAGAAATAGAAGCATAGCGAAAATGTTGTTGGATCGATTTGGGTATTAAAATAATGAAGGTGCGTATTTTCTCCATTTTCTGGTGCCGAAAATGCCAATAAGGAGCGGGAACCTTGTTTTGGTCTATTTTATAGCAGAGTTCCGCGTTCATGATCCGCTACGTGAACTGGTAACTATCGTCGCTCCCGACCTAATTTTTCCCCAGTATCACTGTCCAGAATTCTGTACATATTCAATATCACCTACAGATCTGCCTGAAAGGCCGATAACTAACTGGAAAATATTACTTTCATGTTGCAGTCTTCGCATCCGAATTGTCAAGGCCATTTTGCACTTCATCATACAGCCCCACCCAAGCGATGAAAACAGCACGAGGGCCCGTCTAGAGCTCTCGCGACAGATTTCCTCTCTGCCTTTCTTCTGCCTTTTTCTATCTATCATTACTTTCATGTTTTATTTTTAAAGTAAAGTTAGAGTCTGTGTATTCTGAATCATCCTATGTACTATGTAGCGTTTTCTACACACGCGACTTTCTTGGTATCATTTCAGAGTTATTTTTTCTATTAATTTTCTTGTCACATCACTGAATGTCATCCCGAAATTGTAATGCGTTTATTTATATGCGAGTTATATATTTTTCCTAGTCCCTCAACTGGGAAGGGGAGAGAAAAACGATGAGGCGAAAACGAAAAGAATAAAATGACCGTGAAGCTGAATTCATCCTGGTAGTCCTATTATTTCTGTTTGTGCCTGTATTCGGCGCTCCTCCCCCGTTCTTATCACATTCCGGAATAAGCTTATGGGGCCTTATTTTATCTCTCCAGAAAAATTGCAGTCGAAAAAATACATCTATTGAAGTTATGGTTGACGTGCAAATCTATAGGTTATCGAAACTGCTTCGGAAAATGACAGTTACCTTGAACTACTTGGGATATGGTATCAGTACCCAACACGCACAGTATTTTCGGCCTGAGGGATCAAGTATTGTCTAGAATTTTGTGATGTTTCGTGGGTCCTGGGCACTACGCCATTTGGTTTGGTGATGTTTAGAAGCACTCGCAGCGATCTGGGAGACTATTTGTGTACTGTACATGCTCATATCCTGGTGTTTAATCTTACGCCGCTGAACACTTACCCTGGAGAACCTGGTAGCTTATGTGTGTCAAATGGGCTTCTCTTGGGAAAGCTGGTTACGTCGCAGGTAATTCAGTTTTACACCACTCTTTTAGAAATCTGAAGCCTCTAGTGACGCAACATGATCTATGTGATACATCTATCGCATATATTCGAGATACAACTACTCCTATTGCATCGGGAGACAGATCCTCATGATCTGTTAGCTAAGATAGAACCTGAACACCAAACAAAATTACCTCCGTATTCATGGGACCTCTTGCTCCATCTACTCTTGACGCAATGGAAAATGCTGAATCAGGATTCATGACAGCAATTCGTATTCAGGAGTCAGATTATTCCATGACAGGAGCAACATTAATGCAAACAGTCGCATGAATTTTTTCACCAGCAGTAATCTTTGTTTAAATCCTTCGCGCTTTCCGTGCTTTTCACGCATGGTTGAGAAATTTCCTAGACATTCGGGGAGCCAATCTTGTTCAACACTCGTCGAGGAGAATCTTCATGACTCTAGAACCTAATTTTTACACTGGTGAGAAAAAAAGAGATACAGCAACAGAAATCGTGAAAGGATTCATTTCTTCTTGTAGAAGAGATCAATATATTGAATTATTGGCCTCTGGTCATGCACAGACCCCACTAATCTCCTCTGGTGCAACCATCTCCGATAAAATCGCACAAAACATGGCCATCATGCTATGGGATGACGAAAACAAGTTTCATATGGCACAGAGAATTGCTGGTAGGATTTTATTGATGATTATCGCCAAATTCTCTGCGATTTTAACCTAAACTTTGCGCAGAAACTTCATTTCCTTAATATACTTTTATTTAGAAATGAAAAAATATTCCATTTAGATTCTTTTGATGACTATGCGTAGACTTTTCAACAGGCCGTGGACTAAATCGAAAGAGAGTATGCTTCAATATTTTATCAGAATAAGGGTATTAATCGGTTAAAGTCCCTCGGAATGAGCAAGATAGAAGTATATTTTAGCCCAAAAGATCATCGAAATCTTTTTAAAATAGCCCTTACTTTTTCCTTATAAATAATTATCCAGAAGCTCTTCTCCTACCAAAAGGGGTATGGTGACTTCTACAATCTCAACTACAAAGGATAGAAACATAACATCTTTCACAGGGATGAGAAAATTGATAGAAGACTTTCCCTTTTATCTGTTAATTCCGAACTTGTAGAACCGGTGACTATCAAAGTTGTTCGGAGAGATTGGAATTTTCATTAACAATTTTTAGTTTCCTTTGCAAATGAGTTATTGTTGACCTCCACGGTCAACATAAACAAGTAGCTCCAGAGTCCTCAATATCAATCATGTTGAGAACAAGCAGTGTGTGGAAACAGAACGCAAGAGGTTTTAGTGGTTGATTAATGCATTACATGCAATTCCAAGCTTGATATCATGCTCTCTAAAAGCTTTTAGTCAGGCTTTTTGCGCTGACTATCCATGATTACGAACTCTGAGCCATTTCGTGGTCGATCTGATAACAAAAATCGGCCAAAAAATGACGAGTGTGGTTTTCAATATTCGAATTCTTCCTGTGGTGATACTGCAGTTTATTTGGAGCAACACGAGCGATTTTGAGCTGTTTACTGCAGTCTGCAAAATTTTAAACCTGTCCTCACAATGAAGGCATCCATAAATAATGAGAGGATCGAACCAGTCGATACCTTTTTTGTGTATTGTCTATATTTTGCGTTCATAACTTCTCCTTACATCAAAGATAATTCCAATAACTTCTTCTTTTCAGGAAATTCCCGAAGAATTCGCGCTGGTGAAAAGCTTATCATTTAGACGAGCAATATCGGCCACTTTTTAGCTGAATTTTTAAGCCTCTAGCTCTCTTTACAGTCGATTTAAGTTTACGTTACAGGTAGCAACAAGAAAAACGGGTTTCTTGCCGATACGAAACCGGCTTCAGCAAAAGAAAGATATCTTAATTTGTGTGCGTCTCAGCGATGATCAATTAAAGCCTTGCGAGAGGCTTTAATTTTCATCATCTCGTACAACTTTTCTAAGGAGTTGTAAGTTACATTCGTTTCACAATAGCATTGAAGCTCTATTACAATAAGCTTTTCCGCATTTGTAATTTTTTTAATCGCGACAGTTAAGGTAAATATTATTATCATGCAATTCTTACCATTTTAGAGATTTTAAATGCCTTAAAATTAGAATAAATCCAGGCGAAATGCTTTGAATTGGCGTGGATTCATTAACAGGAAAACCAGTTAAAAAAAATAAATATTTTTGACCTAATGCATTCCTATCTCAGATAAACACTAGGAAGAATGGAAATCCGTTCATAGTTAAGGTTGAGGAGAGCCAGATGTTATTTGCTGACGATGAGGCTCTCAAACTACATCGTAATTTTTATCATACAGAGTGAAGAAGACTTTTCTCTGTGTTACGATGGGCTAGGTTAGCAGGATTTTCACAGCAGACCCTTGAAAATCTGCAACTTTTTGAAGATACGTGTGACATCTGGTAGTTTCCTACTAGGAAACCGAGCTGTTTTCTAGTGAGGTTAACAAATGAAGAAATCTTATTCAACCTTTCCCTTAGCTGCGATCTATTCTCGTTTAAGGTGACACTGCCCTGTACGTCGGGAACAGGAACAACAAGTTCCATAAGGCATCATTTTTACGCCGTGAGATTACTGAAGAGATTTGGAGAACACACGTTAGTATCTGGATTATTCGCTGCACCAGGCACAAAATCTAGCTTTTGGGAGATCCAGGGCCGAATTTTTCCTCCTTCAGATTTGAGAACGTAGCCAGGGTTAGACTGAACCTGACCAGGGTTGAAAGCCGTGATTCTTTAGGTGCTGATGAAACATATCATTCTTTCCTAAAACTAATATTCCATAAAGTTCAGTAGGATCACCCGAGCAGATAAAAAAAAAGGTATTGGAGACCTCATTTAAGGCACCCAATGACACAGATTGGTTCCAATGCTGCTCTTCTTCCGATTTATGCCAATAATTCCTTTCAAAATACCCAACCTACCAAACCAAATAAAGCTCTAATGACTCTTGATGATGCACGGATGGATATTGTGCAGATTACCGCGGCTAGTAAGATTTCAAAGGCTCTCCGAAACTGGATTTCAGCTGTTACATTGTATCACTTGCGTAATGATGACTATTTTCTCTAATATGTGATGACTAATACTCCAAGGAGGGTCCTTCCAAATTTATGGATGCAACTGGAAAGACCCTCACACTAAATGTCATTGGAAGGTTTATTCAATTCTCCTCTGAATGGGTAATGGAGTACAAGAGAGACGCTGAGTCTAACCCACCTACAGCAGCGTCGAACCCACTTCAGGCTCAGTATGAATTAGTTAGCGAACTTCACGAAAACTATAAAGTTGCTGCTGCAGAGAAACCTCTACACTCATATAAACTCATGAATCATGAAGGGTCTGCCATATATGTACTCACATAAAACGACCCCAAAGATAAAATAAAAGAATTTTTGAGTGCTAAATGACACGAGGGACTCTTTCCACTCGAGAAAAGTGGGAGTCTTGAGGCTGTAGACGAGCAAAAAAACCAGAAAAGTTAAATTTTTGGAAAGGCGATTCTTTTAGTCTCTGGTAGCGGTGGAAAATCTCGTGAACGTCCAAAATACAAGCACACAATTAAAGGTAATACGTAAAGCGAGTAAGAGCTCTTTGTTCACAATTTGGCGGTGACGCAAAAAAAACTGTAGGAGAACGATAGTATCCTTTGATGTTGTCAAGCAGTATTAATTATTTTGCACATGTATCATGCAAGCATATTTACAGAGAAGTGACTTGTCGAAATGGTAAATATTCAAGCGGCCTCGTCCAAATGATCTTCAGTACAGTAATTTACATCCATACCAATTATTTCTGCTTCGCCGCCCACTTCATTTTCTATACGATAGTGAAGACCATTGGATGGGTACACGCATTTTTTTCTGAAGTATGATATTTTTATTGGCCCCCAGGTAGTCTTCCTTTGGCCTCTTTATTTCCCTTTCGGGGGACTAGCAAAATATTTATCATTTATATACTAGTAAATCCAATTAAAAAAATTGCGCAATGGTACATCGTGATACGAGAAAAACTGCTTACATTAAAATTTCATCTCGAACGGGCTTTTTGTTGAGGTAACATCGCTATCTAGCGTGGAAGACAAGAGTTTTCTAGGGAAATTGCATTTAGGCAAGTAGTCAAGTTACGTGAGACAACGAATTGTCATACACGTCATGAGATAATTCATCAGTATCACGTAATCAATTCAAGTGGGCCACACATTCATGTGTTTACATAATTTTATATGTTGTTGGACGCATATGCAGTCGCATATGCGAGTATTTCTTTGTGAAGTATTGGGATCTATATGTGTGTTCAATCTCATTTGTGCAGAAAGCAGACCCTTGAGGCTGATTCAACATAGTTTGGCCAGAATGCCTGCAAGTATACACTGCTAAACTGGTATGCTCGTGAACTGTATAATACTTCCAAGAAAGAGATCGTATCAAGACAATAAAGTTATCACAACACAAAACAAGCTTTTTCTATAGCTTCACCAACACTTGTATGCAGAAAACTCCAGGGAGGCACATAAATGTTTCGGAATACACTGATTCGAATTCCTACTACTCTAAATACGGGAATGGTCCTCATTTATTATTCATCGGACGAATGTTGTCTCATGTAGCCCTTCGGTAATTAAAGTGTCGAATTCATTTTTCAAGGAGCGTTTCGTGAATCCATCTGTAATGTTTATAATCCCGCCAAACAGTCCAAATTCACCGATTTCGAAGCCGTTTATGTGCTTCAACGGCAGCAGATATGTCTATCATCAATCCCTTCTCTACTGTGGTAATTGAATATGCTACTACATCACATAATTGCTCGGAGTCCCTGAGCATTCGAAGGGGAATAATTTTCCCCTAGAATCTTTCTAGGTCATAACTTAGCATGAATGCGGAATCAAAATCTTTAGTACAAGTATAAACTTCGCCACACAAGATGGAACGAAAAAACGCTTATATTTGCAACTTAGGGAGTCTAATGTATGACATCTTTTGTAGCCATTACAAAGCATAGTAATGTAACCAATTCGCAATATCTTGTCTTCGTTCCCTTCAAAATGAAGCTTCGGCATACACGCGTAGAATTAAAGAATGTTCTTACAATCTTGGATGTTTACGCGCGTAATCCTTCTTGCTGTGCCTTTTTATTGCTTCATTGGAGAAGCGAACTGATTCGACGCCAAATTTTGCTTCAGTAAACAGAACGGGCTCATGTACCTGCCAAATTGTACCTGGAAGTGAGTGACTGCCCAAGAAAAACTTGCCCTCGCACTCTGAAAATCCTTAAATGATAGATCTTCAGCCAAAATTGACAGGCACGTGATGTATACTGGCTTGTCTCTGAGCACCGCACATTGCTTTCTTTATTATGTTCTACTCATCGTTTGAATATAAATTATTGTGAGTAATATTAATGCATTGGCCCGAGAGCACATGCGCTACAACAGTAAATATTGAGTCAACAATAGCTGGTGCATTAAGATCTGGCTACAGTAGGAACTTATAACACCCCCCCTCTTCATTAACTGCCCTGTAAATCAACTCCCATACTCTTAGTGAATTTTTCATGTAAAATGCGTTGCAATGGCTTTGTGAGCTGATCCGCAACCCTTTGTTGACTTGAAAGGTGCTCAATGAGAACAGTACCTTTCATAATGTGATCCCGAATGAAGTGAAACTTAACGACAATATGTTTTTGCGCTCATTCAATGCATCATGCTTTCCGACATCAATGGATCCAGTGTTATCACAGAAGATGAGAAAGAACAGTTTGCTTCCATTCTTTCGCAGCTCCACATGCAATCTATTCAGCCAGATTGCCTCACGTACACCAAATGAAGTCGCGATGTACTCTGCTTCTACAGTAGATTGCGCGACAAGGTCCTGTCTTTTAGATGAAATGGCACCTGCAGCGTAAGTAAAACGTAACCACTTTTTGACTTACGGTGCATGTTATCACCCGCATAATCTGTGTCAGTATATCCCTTGAGATCATTTCTTTCGCGAAGTTTCTTGTACACAATTCCACACTCTCTAGTGCCTGATAAGTAGCGCAGTACATGCTTGGCTGTCTCCCAATGACACTTTCTTCGATTACTCATAAAACGGGCCAAGAATCCAACTACAAACGATATATCAGGTCTGGTTGTGTTAGCCAAATTTATGAGGCTACCAACCAGTTTTTGGTATGAAACAGAACTATCGAGGGTCCCATGATCCCTTTGCATTGTTCATGAGTTGAAGACAATCCAAAACAATTCCGGCAGCAAATAGAGTCTTTGCTGGCACGCACTGATCCATGTTGTACTTATGAAGCAACTGATTGATCATGTGTCGACTAGCGATCTTTAGAGCATATCCTCCCTGTGCTGGTCAATAATAATCCCAAGGAACTTCGTAAAGTCTTTTTTAATTCCAGTTCCACTTCTTCTCCGATCTGACGAGCTAAATCCCGCAAATTCTCCGCACTCTTGCCGGCTAGGACCATGTCATCGACATAAACCAGTATATAAATATTACTTCCCTTGCAGTGCAGTATATACAAACCAGAATCAGACTGTGATTGTATTAACCCAATGCGAATAGAATACCACTTTTTTTTTTTCCAGGCCCGCGAAGCTTGCTTGAGACCATACAACGCTTTAACAAGTCGATAAACCCAGTCTGGATGATTCATATTCACAAAACCTTTTGGTTGTTCAATTTTTATTTTTTCTTCAAGTTCACCCTTGAGAAAAAGCGGACTTGACATCAATCTGTAATAGTTCGAGATCCTCATCTGTTGCCCTTGCCAATAGGAAGCGAAGTGTCGAATATTTTGCCACTGGTGCGAACTTTTCATTAAAGTCAATACCCTTTCGCTGGGTAAACCCTTTGGCAGCCAATCTAGCCTTCCTGTGCACAAGACAATGGTTTGCATCCATCTTGTTAGTGAAAAACCACTTTCTCTCAACAGGCTTGACCTCATCTTGCCTTGGTTCTAGAAACCATGTCCCATTGTGCTCAATCTCATCAATTTCGTCCTGCATGGCCTTGCGCAATTCGTTGCTCTCCTTTCACTTTACGTCATCGTCATATGCCGTTGGCACACTTAAATCTTCATTGCCAAAACGAACACTCAGCGCGACGGCAGTAGTTTCCTTATATCTTTTAGGAAATTTAGTCACACGACCAGTGCGAGTTGTGGGAATATGTTCCATGTTTTCGGGTTCCACGCTTTCATCCGTAATGGGCTCCCCTTCAGCAATAAATTGATTACTTCCACTCTCATTATAACTGTCAGAGTCTGACATGTTGGCATCTGGTTCCGGGTGTAAGTTCGTACTATTCACATTCCCTTTTTTACTTTCATCCTCTGCCTGCTGATAGAACTCATTCCCATCATCATAGAAATCCATAGATTGATTGTTAATATGTTAATCTCCGTAGTTGGAAGCATTCTTGTCAATATAACCACCCAGTTCATCAAATGAAACATCTCGAGAGACTACAACCTTCCCTTCATATGTTAGATATACTTGTAACTGTTACCGCTGTTATACCCAATCAGCACGCCCACTTTAGCGCGTGTGTCAAATTTTTCCTTCCGTTTCTGTTTGTGAACATGTACGTAAGCCTTTGCTCCGAAGCGTCTTACTTTAGGAAGGTTAGCTCTCTTGCCAGTGATAAATTCGAAAGTTGTTTTCTCTGAATCAAAACAAGCCTTGCTGTACATAAGGTTACGTAAGTAGTTTGCAGTATGACTTGTCTCTGCCCAAAGTTTCTCCGCACACTTTATGCCCTTCAATTCGAGGAGCATTGTGCGGGCCATATCCAATAATGTTAATTTAGACGTTACGCCTTCCCACTTGACTCTGAGGAGTAAGGAGCCGTGGTTTCAAGCTTGATGCCTTTGCGATTGAGCCATTCCTTTAGCTCCCTGCAAATCAGTTCCTTTGCGTTATCACTCCGTAAGCGCCTTACCCTAACCATTTTAAAACTGGCGTTGAATACTGTCTCCAATTCCATAATCATGTCTTGAATTGCCCCTTTGGCCTCGTTCTTGTTCTTCAAGAAACAAACAATTGACAATCCACTTGCATCATCATAAATGGGAATACAGTACTTTGAGCCTCCAACAAGGTAATCTTGGTCCATGAGGTCTGCATGGACCAACTCGAGAGGAAATATACTTTGCCATCCTGACGTGGCTTACTCGTATCCCTTTTTGGTTTAGCGGTCATGCAGTCACACAGTTCGTCAGTTTATCAGCCTTTTGTGTATCAATACCATCAGTTATTTTTATCGTCTTTTCAATAGTTTGTTTTCTGACATGTCCCAAGCGACGGTGCCAAAGCTTTTGCCTTTCATCGACGTGTAACATAGCATAATCTGATATGGCATTTCCTTCAACCATATCAATTTCGTAGAGGCCATCAGCGCATTCCCTTCCCTGAATGATTACTCCTCTATCTTCTTATTGATTACTTCACAAAAAACTTGACCATTCTCATCGCCATCAAATGTAAACTTGTATCCAGCCTTGCAAAACTTACAAACTGATATGAGATTACACTAAAATCTGGAATGTAAAGCGTTTCTTTTCATCTGGATCGGTGTAATTTTGTTATCATACCGTATATTCCCTTTACCAACCCAGATCCGTGAACATCGCACGTCCATCATTCCACACAGATACAGAATTCGTTGGAACGTCTTCCTAAGACTCCATGCTGTGGAACGTCTTTTAATTATTTGTCATGTGGCACGTTGCTCCAGAGTCCATAAACCATTTATTTTTCATGGCATTAGCTGCTTTAGGATTAGATGTAATGCATTTAGCAATGAATCTGACGTATCATCTGCCTTTTTCAGACTTTGCCTCAGATTGAGATCAGCCAAAATCTTTCTTCCCTTTTTGTCATTGACCATAGTCAGATTTGTATGCACTTCTTTCAAAATTGTGTAAGCATTTGCTTTTTATGTTCCTTTACGTCCACAATGGTGACAATTCTTGTCCTTAGGTTTGCCGCCTTTGTTCGTGGGATCCGTATCAGAGTCATGGTTCTTACTCTCAGTTCCTTTGAAGGACATTTCGTGCGTGACAAGTAAGCCAATATTTTCCGCTCTGTCTTTTCCCGTAGTGGTTATTACTTGTGCTTGTACTTTAAATGCATAAGTAAGGCGCGCAGCAAAGCGCGCCTTTTCTCATCCTTTCTAATGGCTTCCCGATTGACATTATTTTGTTCTCGAGGTCGACCAATCTGTTCACGTATTCGGTTACCTTTTCTCCAGCTTTCATGTGGAGTCCATCATTCTGCGTCAAATATGTGTCTACGGCAGCCTCTGACACGGTTTGGAACATTTTACGTAACGAGTCCCATACCTCTTTAAGATCACGTAAATCAATGACGGATGCACTGTGCGCATCATCGATGGCCAGTTATAGCGTGCTCAACGCGATATCTTTACTACGTTGGTATCTTCGCACTGCATCCCGATCTTCGCTGTCGGGTTCTTCTTCATCACCTCACGCAACGCCCCAGACACCTTTCCCGTAAGATAACTTCGATTCTTCTTAGACACAAGAAGTAGTTATCACTGTTCAGTTGCTGGATGCGAAATCTGCTCGCATCAACCTCGGCCTGTTCCATCTTGACACGACGACGGTTTCCAGGAAGAATACGTAAAGCGTCTGGTAGGTTTTCAGTGGGCGATGATCTGGGCCCATAACCTGATGTTGGGGTTTAAAGTCCAGGGCATGTGTGTCTGTGTTCAGCCTGAGCACCGCACACCGCTTCCTTTATTCTGTTCTACTCATCGTTTGAATGTAAATTATCGTGAGTAATATTAATGCATTGGTCCGACAGAGTACATGCGCTACAACAGTAAATATTGAGTCACAATCGCTGGTGCTGTTAAGGTCGGGCTACAGTAGGCACTTCCAACATTTTCCGCAGATCCGGTGTCATTTCGAAATGTGTGCAGCTCAAAAAAGTTGTGTCGTTCCATTCGCAGGGGCTTGACTCAAAGTGAAGACTACGCTCGGTCAAGCCTCGAATTGCGCATCTCCAGCGCTGAGAGAGATATACTGACGGGTCGCCTGTGAGAGGAAGAGCCCAAGGAAGAGACAAAAAAAGGACGGTGGAAGACGGAACGTCAATCTGAAGCCGTCCTGGTCATCGGGATTGTTGTTGGCGGCCTCGACGCTCTTTCACAGTTTATCAGACAAAGGTCACGCCCATTAAACGCGTAGAGAAATTACAGCCGCTCCCTCACATCGATGGCCTAGTCCAAGAGACGCACAGCCACTAACGCTCATTTACAGTACAAGTATAGTGAAATAATGTTCCATCCGCGTTTACTCAGACCCAGCAAACACCTCTACATTACAAGAGCAAGGATGTCGCCACGAATCCATTCTATTCTGATTTTCACTCATCATCTCCATCCCATGCGGAATTTTAGCATCAATCAACAGGCTATTCATTATCGTGTCGATATCGTTCGAAGCAGATATTGACGTTACCAGTAAAACGCAGAGTAGTCTATTTCTGAATTCCGGAAATTCCTCTACAAAATTTATAGTCAGGCATCTTACATTACAACATTACGGTAGCTTTTCTCCAGATGACATATTAAAGATACAGAAAGTTACTCCTAATTGAATCTACGGATTCTAACACCTTATCTGCGCCCCCACTGCAAACATAATATGAACCGTCTTTTCTCTGCGAAGTTGACAACGTTTTCCTCGAGTCGCAGTTCTTGCTTCTTCTAGAATAGAATAATTCTTCTAGTACTGCTATGTCACACAAAGGGAACACCTTTACCTAAGATTCTCTCTCAACGGGTGCAACACTTCATCCCCGCAGTAGAGATGAGCCATCATGGACCCTAGAGATTTGCCGATGCGGGATTGGCCTGTACCTGCAACCAGAAGGCAGTTCTGCAAAGCGTCCAGTCAGTGATTAATTCTCATTAGACCTTTTGTTCAACTGGCGATGGTTGGCGTTCCTTGAAATGCCAATATCAAGTGCCTCCACACCATACCTAGCGTAAACGCTATGGCATAGATGCTGGACAAGATCCGCATTGCTTCGTATTCAATTACTGCAGTCATTATGCAATTTCACAAGCTCCTGCTCCGGCGGGTCTAACTCCTCTCCCGTCTCCAACGCAGATCAATACTAATATTCTCGTCCTGCAACATTTTGGGAGCAAACATTAAGCCGTTGCTGTCCAAAATTCGCAGATGTCCATGTAGCCTCCCATCTAGTCTCTCACGGAGCGGTCTGATATGACGCCTTCATGACACCCAAATGATGGCAAGAACAGCAGTGGCAACGCCCATTTCTCGATCCCTCATAGATTGGGACGAAAGAGTGCACGTAGAGAACCTTATGAGGACACGAACCCAGGCCGAGTAACCAAGTTTAGGAGGCAAAAGAGCCAAACGAAAGCAGGGTAAGGATGACGGAAGCCGGTGGGCGTCTCGCTACACTGCCACAGTTGTCGCAGCTTGGGTTTTTGGCGCTGATACAGAATTTTGTTCCTGCACATCTCTTTAAAATTATCAATCAATTTTCTCTTGTCTTGGTTTCGCTCTTCTCCCCGTTTACTCTCGCGGTAGACATGATCCCTTAGAGAAAGCTCGAGTCGGTCAAGGAACAATTCCAGTAGGATCTCAAATGAGGTTCAGGAGTAAATTATGGTTCCCAACGATTCTCCCCGGTAGCCCAGCCACTGCGTTCAGTACTTCATCTCTGGCGGAGCTCATGCGTCTCTGTCTGTCAGACAGGACGCACCGCATGTAATCGAAGGCTCCCCGTTCTCCGAGCCTCTTGTCCAGCGCAGGGCTTTTCATTGTGGCCCCGACACGGCCGTGAACTTGAACTCCCCTCTCAGCTCTACGCTGTTGAATGGAACCTCCATTGGTATTATGTGCAGCCATTAGGAAAATGGCTCATTGCAATCATCATCGCAGATGCGGACGCATAATCTTAATTGGCACTGCGGTTTCGGCTAAACATACTTGTTTCGCACTCCACGCATCCCATAACACATAACGTAGACCTACCCTAGGCGTTTCCACTTACTGATATCCTCCCACTCCGGGTGATCTCTGCGATGCTGGAAGTGGAACAGTTGAGGACAATGAGCTTTCCTCCATTTGAGAATCGAGTGGGGACAACTGGGACGTTCAGTTAAAGATTTAAGTACGTAAGCTAAACAGGCACAACCCGGCAAAGGCTCAACGAGGCCTACACCAGCAAAGGGAAGGGAGCAAACGTTTACACCAGCGAAGGGGATGGAAGAAATTCCAGTACTGCATACACTCCAAACTGGTTCCAATTACCTTCATTAGCTGTGGTATTAATGCACTGTTGCTAGGTACAATGACATTTCGGCAACGATAGTTCTGCGCTTCAAGTATGAAGGACGTATGGAAAGACATATTTAAGTTAATCGGGGTCCGACACCGTGGCAAGGTTCAACTTCTGGCTCCACTTGTTTCAGTGAGGGTCTTAAATGGTCAGGTGAAGGTATTTGCAAAGAAGATTAAGACAATGCGCTCGTACCTCCAGATTTAGGAACCGTCTGTGCGTAACTCATTGGAAAAGCCGAAGACAAGTGATGTTTACGACGACACGTCCATGGAACTTACTTGGAACCAGGGATGTCGATGGCTCCTGAAAACATGATGTGAGGAAAAGAACGCAAAGCGCGAACGAGCGCTTGTCAGGAGGCTCCGAAAGGAGACGGTGAGATGGAAATCTGCAACTGGCGGTTGTCTTTCCCCAGTGCAGAAGTAATGAAGGTGGTTCCATGAAATTAAACAAGAATGCTCCGGCAAAGTGAGGGGCTGTTGTAATTCTAAAGCACCGCTAAACTCCTGCGACTTATGGTAAACATTCCCCACTGGAACGATGTATGCACAAGGCCGATGATTACAGACATCCATCACGATCAACGACATCCCCTCCATTTCAGACCACCACTCAACCATCTGAACCCGCTGAATGAACATGAGCCCATCCTTTCCCATCTGTCCTTAGCGCCCCATCAAACGCAGAATACGACTGACATTCTCGCGGCTGACGACTGTTGGCGTCGACAAACGGTTCAATCTGGATGAGGTCTTTTTCAAATTGAGATGTGACTTTCCTGCTCGGTAACGATAAATCACACGGCGCTCATCACGCCCTTGTCCAAGAATGAAGCGCTTTTTCGCCCCCTGATGTGTCTTTCCGGGGCGTGGCATGAAATGGCGCCTGGAACAAGGAGCATTGCGAGAGGTTTGAGAGAGGAAGACACGACGTAAGGAGGAAAGGATCATGATTATACCACGCGCCGGATTGCCGCTCTGATCGCGCTGTGATCCGGCGTGCCAAGCCTCAGTCTAATACTAAGCCTTTCGGGACTGTAGTACAGGGCCGATACTAGGGCCGATACGTGACCCGAGGGGCTGATTGCCTTTTGTTGTTATTTCAACAATTTCTGGTTCTGAAAAGTTCAAGTGGTTTTTTAGCGTTTACTCACAAACAACGCACTGCCAACAGAGTGTACAGGACAACGACCACATCTTCCATTTATCAAAGTAACCCAAAGTGTTCCCCTTTCAAGCATTGAATCCCACATATTCCCCCTCTCTGCAACTTCGCGACACCAACTATGATTGTCGCGTTTGCCTTGTGCTAGATTTGTATGGGGAGGCGATGTTGATATCACACACGATGGGGTGGGAGTTTGACGAGGAAAGGTAGTAGAGGCTGCAGTCGAATGTCTGCACTGGAGCTCAGTACCGGGGACGAGGAGTGGTCTCGAACCTTCACGCACGTCCGGAAACGCGGATCACATAAGATCTAAGCGCGTTACGAACCGAGTTGTGGCAGTTGAGGCTGCCGAAACCAGACGAGCAGACGTCAGCAGAATGGTCCCCAAAGACATCCATCATCTGCCGCAGTTGGTGGCAAGTAAGTGGCAGACTCTCCGGGGGAGACCGGGAGAGCTAAGTCGCTCTTGGGCATCACTGTCCGGTGGGTGGCGGCGATAGTGTTGGTATTAGTGGGGTGAGCGGTAGAAAATGCTGCGGCAGGACTGTGGCAGAGGGCGAGTCGCGATTGCAGAGGTATGTCCACATCACTGCGTTGGGAGGGTGTGGGAGTGGTATTCCATTCATTGTCCTTCCATTGGGCCAGTGGGCCAGGGCCGTGGCGTCCTACTGCACCCTGCCTCGGATGAGAGAGCATTTGTGGGTGAGGCAGCAAGGACGTCGGGAGCGTAGGGGCCAAGGTCAGGGGACGACGATTAGCCAGGGACCATCGAGAAGAAAGATCGTAAAAGTGGCTCGGCTGGTGAGAGGAGGGACCCAGTGGCAGCTGGGCATGTGTGCCGAGCAGCCGGGTAGTGCGGAGTGTTTAGTACAGAGCGGTGCGGGCTCCGGCAGGGGCCGAATCAATGATATGGCGGCCGTCGCGGCTTAAAGAGGGGTGAAAAACCTTGGCCACGCGGACATGTAGTGGGGGAGCCTGAACCCACGCTTGGTCAGTGAGGGTGACGCCCTTCACTGACCTTCAGAAACTCGTTGGAGGTCCTATGGACTGGTTAAGAGCCGTCGGTCTCTTTGTCTTGTCATGTTGCTCGTCTTTTCATCATTGCGGTAATCCTCACTTGTTCTCACTACCAGCCAGGGTTGGTGCCATGGCGAAGCTGGTGCAGCACCAGCAGCGCGCTGACCCACAGTGCAGAACGACAACGTTGTAATGTAGGTTGTCCGGCATTCGCCGAGAGCAGTTATTTTCCGCACTTCCCAAGCTGTGAGGGCAGTCCTGGGAGGGGACGAGCGTGTCATACTGCTGCCGACTGCCTCTTGGTGTCCATCACGGCGGGCTACAGAAAGTTGTTTTGGTTAAGCAGTGTCCGACATGCCGAGTGTTGCCGTGTTGCGCTTTGTGATGGCAAATAACTTCAACTGCAGACCAACGGACTGTACTCGACCCCTCCCCACCCATGCACCCAACGCGCTTCAACTGCTCATCGGCATGTGTAATGACAAAAGCCTGCGTCTCTCTGACCCTCCACACTCCCCACACTCACTTCTCTCCACTTTCACCCTTCGAACGGCATCCTGCTCAACGATTAGGCTTGTCTTCAACCTTGCTACCCTCTCCGCCTGAATGATCAAACTTTTCTGCGACTGACCCGTCCCTCCAGCTACAATCGACGCTAAATAGGCGCCAAGACCCCACACAAGGACAGCGGGAATTCCATGCCCTACCTCAACCTGCTGGGGCCAATGTCCTGGTGCCCCTAGTGACCATGGTTACCACCTTTTCCAAGCCATACCCCTGATTTGCTTCTCACCCGGCACTGTCCCCGGCTACCATTCCTTCCACCTGGTCCCACAGCTTCAGTTTCTCTATGACCCCTAAGTAGTTTACATCAATGCTAAACAGAGTGCAACAGGACTCAACGGCACGGGCATACTAGGACACCGATGGAAAGCCACATCACTGCCTTCCAGTCAGCGAAGACGACGTATTCTCTGCATCCGCGACAAAACCCTGCGCCTAGCATGGTCGCTTCCTTCCTCACCGCACACGCCCAAACCTACCACTATCCCCGCCAACGTCTGGACTGTCATTCCCTAACGGCTCTCGGACTGGCGGTCTTCACTGAGCGCCCACGATTCCCTGCCCTCACAATCCCAAGCGAATGAATGTCTTCGGTGGCCATAAAACTCATCTTTGCTCCTCTGGTTTTGGCTGCCTCAACGACCACAACTCAGTCCGCAACTCTCGCCGTGAACGATATTCGCGCCTCGCTGCGACTGTGAGCTCGAGGCTCCTGTCCTAGAAACCGAATTTCGGCCTGCGGGCATCCGATCCAGAGGCCGGCGCGCCCATCGAGACCGCCATCAGCTCCTTTGCATGAAATATTACAATTGCCAATTTGAAGCCACCATTCAACATAGGGCCACCCATGTTGCGGATGGCGTAGCCGAGATCGCCCGCCGCGATTAGGTTTGGGACGTCGAGCGCAAATTGTCCCGCCGTCCGTTCAACCTCCCCGAAGACTCACCATGTGGCATGGATTTCACCCTCCATTTCATCGCACTTGACTTCTTGGCACCCTGCCCCTATGCCACATTTTGTTTTATTGACGATTGTATCCCCAGTTGCCAGCCAATCTTTTACGGCCCCCAGAGCGATATGCCCTTGGATCTGCCATTACCTTTCCGTCGTTATACCCTCACCCATTGCGATACCCGCCCTCTCTCGCGCACCTCTGCCCGGTGCTGTCATAACATCCCCTCGCTTACCTGTGAGGCCACTTATAAATGCACTCATCCAACAATCCAGAGAAATAAAGAGAAGATGATTGTGAGTACCGTAGCGGTCGAGTTCTCCGTGCTTTGGCAACTCATCCATGTACTTCATCAGGTGTATCGCATCTTTACTAGACCAGTTTGTAATACAACGAGGTATCATTCACCGCATTACAACCTGGTGACGGTCTCGCTAAATCGCTTTAGTGGAAACGGATGAATAGACTGCTATTTCAAAGCTCTTCCCATGTCAGTGCAGCGCAGCAGGTTACCCAGCTGGCCGTAAATATTCTCTCAAGCCAATTTCCGGCGCATCTTGGTAATCTTTCTCAATCGGTTCCCTACCTCAAACGCCATCTCGATGGATTGAGTTCCATTCAGACGAGGGTCACAGGTACTCTTGTAGTTTTCCACCAGACGCTCCTCAGTAACTTCATTTACCTGTCCCCCAGACATTCCGTCACCTCTTCTTCTCCAGTCATTTCTAGATGTATACCGCCTGGGACGGTACCTACCTCTTCGTGTGCGGCAAAAAACGCATCAACCTCGCTAAGATCTTATCAAACGGCCTTGTTTTGATTCCATTACCAACCTTGATAGTGTTGCCGTGCATGGGGTCAATACTCCAGACAACATGACAACCCGCATCTTTGACAGCCCTCAGTAGTGGCGGAAGTCCATCCCTAATTTTGTCGCATCCCATGCGAACAATTAGCATAATCTTCCTTCCTCATTTCTAGGATTCAGGATTCTCAACAGTTCCAACAGCTCCTCCCCCTTCATTGTGGGTCCGACCTTCACACCGATGGGATTCTCAATTCCTCTTAAAAACTCTAGATGGGCCCCATCTAACTGCCTTGTCCTTCGCCACCCACAACATGTGTCCACTGGCACTATACCATCGCTTCCCTCCTTCTTCCCCCCATCCAAATTCCCTCGTCAACGCAGCCTCATATACCAGAAGCAACGCCTCATGCGATGAGTAAAACTCTGGTTCCTCAAATTCTGCAGGCCTTCGACAGAGCTGGACACATCGACGCCACACGCGCTTAGAAATTCCAACGCATCTTGAATATTCTCACAAATGCGCCATATCTCTCCGGTGCCAACCTGTCAATCAATGCTACCCAATCCATCATTGATTCCGAACTTTTCGCCAGAGCCCTCAGCATGTTTAAACTCGCAGCGCTCTGTGCATAAGCCCTCAACAATCGAGTGGGATCTGGAATTCGTGCCTCCAGATTCTTCTCTACAGAATTAATAATGTCTCCTCGAAACACAGGAATCTCTCCTCCATCCTCCATTCGTTCCAAATCATTCGAACGAGGCTTTGCAAACTGTCCAGCCACTCGACCAATTTTGCAAATGGGCAACCCTGACAAGTACGACATAGCAATGACCTGTGCCACCACAAACGCGAAAGTAGCTTCGACGGTTTGCGCAGAAAACTGGTCAAAAGATTCCGCGCAATCACCGCCTTGTAACACAAAGGACTTTCCCCGACCTGCTTGAATGAGTTGGTTCCTGAGACGGCGGATTTCGCCGGGGAAGACTAAAGGCGGGTTCTGGGCGAGGCGGGCCTCGACAGACTTGAGGGCGGCTTCATCGGGATAGGCGGCTGTTGGAGAATTGGAAAGCGCGCCAGGAATTGGGAGTCCAACTGGGGGATGGAGTGGGGGTGGCGGCGGGGGAGGGGTGGGTAGAAGGAGGAGGTTGAAGTGCGGCTTGAGGACGGGTGTGAGAGAGGGGCATAGAAGCGGAGAGGGGTGAAACGGTTCTTGGAAGGGAAGGACGGGAAAGCGAATGGCTGAGAGCAAGTGGTGGAGTGAATGTAGGGATCGGGGCATTGTGAGGAAGAACTCCGTAATTGTCACGGGGGGGGGGGGGGGGGGTGAAAGGTCTGGAGTCGATAGCTAGCGTTGGAACTCTGTAGAGTGGACGTCCGGACAGTTGAGCGAAGAAATAGGAAATAGTCGTTCAGTCAAGAGCGGATAGATTCGGGGGGAAATAGAATACAGATGGAATGGTGTCGCTAACTGGGGGCCGGCGGTGGATGGCGGGAGGCAGGCATGGAGGTGGGGCAGCGGATACTAATGAATCGGGCCGTCTGAGGAGCTGTTGCGTTGCGTACTTGGTAGGCGTAGGCTTCGGGCCGTGGATTTTCGGCTGGCACGGCGGAGGACAGTGCCGTTTAGGATGCACTATCAAATTTGCATTGCTGTCGATTCTTTGGCGGTATTCTTCATGCGGCTCGCTGTGTGGAAGGTGCTGCACTCTAGAAACATTATGAGTAAACATTAGTGCGTGGGGCAATCAATTTGCATCTTGTACTGTACTGTACTGTACTGTATTGTACGTACAACATACAGTAACGTAGAAAGTCTAGGTTTACAGTACTAAAAAAATTCCAAAAACACAAATCCAAGAAAAGACATTTTGCGATTTGTTTTTTTTTGATTGAATGGCGGCATTTTTTAGGTTGCGGCTTACATATGTAACGAGGACGTGTCTTCCGTTCATTGGAGGGCTGAGATTTGACTGCGACATGGATAAGACGCCCGTTGCAGACATTCTCAATTACAGTTTAGAACACAATGTGGCATGCGAAAGAGACCAGTTTGGCGGGAGTCTACTTGGAGCAAATCGAGAGTTCCTGGGCAGGTACACTGTACGACGCAAGTGGCGGCAAGCGATTACTATCGTTTGACAGGAATAGGCGGTCGAGACGTTCACGTCTCCACAGAATGACTCCATCACTTGTGCAGCCTTGGTACCCAACCACTTACAGATTTGCCCAACCGTCGTTGGATGAAATATATTACATCGTAATTGGTGCAGCAACACACTTGCCCGACAAATGATCCAGTAGAGGTCTCCGAAAGTTCTCCACAACGAATATTCACTCAAATGCCAGCAGTTGGTAAAAAATCCGGCGTGCTGATAAATCACCATTCCCCTTCCTCTCGCACGGTGAGGTACTCCTAACACTCGCCTGCACTTCTCGAACCTAGTCTGATGAATGCAGCATCTCTCACAATTCCACTATAATGTCGAACTGGCACGACACCGTACTTTATCCCGACGAACCCCTCCTCAACTTTCTTTGACGGCGGGTAAGGGAAGCACTCAGTAAAGAGACGTCAACGTCCTGCTACTTTCTCCGCAAATCATTCCCATCTCTGCCCTCTTTTTACCAATCCGTTATTCATCCGCACTTTGGGCTGGGACCCTTCGTACGCAAATCCTTCCCATCTCTGCCCTCTTTTCACCAATCCGTTATTCATCTGCACTTTGGCTGGCACCCTTCGTATTCAGAGTTGCACGACAATCCGGAATTTGAGGCTCTCCGAGGTTTGCCATGGAAAATAATCGAAGTAACACGGATGCCTACATAAACGCTCACATGCATTTGATTAATTGTTTCAATCAGTACAAGACGGAGAACAAGATTGCGCAGCAAAGCTTGCAATCAGCTAGGATAACCCTTGAGATGAAACCAATTGGAGCCGAAGCAGATACTAGAGATGAACCCTGTTGGAGCCGAAGCAGATACTAACGTTATCGTATGATGATTCGTATGGGTAGGCACAAGTTCTGTTCGAAGATGAAATGCTCTGTGAACCTCCATACGCCGTCACATGCTATAGGTACAGCACAGGCCAGGTCATTTTTGAGTCATAATTAGTAGTGAGGATTCGAAAATTAATAATAATTTGATACTAGATCTCATTTGCATCGATGGGAAACCACTTTTGCACATTACCCACAGTTTTATGTGTTTTAGTGCCGCCCGATTCTTAGGTGACGTGTAAAAAAAGACACCGTGGGAAACTACTGTTGAATGTTGGTCCAGTTTTCACAGAGTGTTCCCCAATTAGATGCGTATGGAACAAGGCTGGCAACTCAAAGACTCTTTTTCCACAGTTGGTAGAGCATCCGGCATCGATGTCGTCAAGCCAGGCGTCGAGTCGCACAATGCCTTCGGCATTGGTGAACGTTTCTATCACACCCTTTGAAACAATTATTGAAAGCTTTAAAAGGTGTACCCTAACGTTAGTGATTAAGTCTTACTTTCTATGTCTTTCAAGGCTCTAAATGACAACATGTGACCTGAAGGACTCTTAGTATCAGCTCTGGTGTTTGGTGAGTACCCTTTTACACGGGTGTTCGGCGAACCCCTGGTTCGCCGGCCCACTTCACGAGCACATCCGTGCCCGCAACTGAAGCTCAACGAAAGATGGAATATGAGATGAATAAAATGCGCACTCGACGGCATTATGCCACCGAGTGCCCGTGCCGCCGATGTGACGTTTGAGGTTGGAGATCAAGTGCTAGTCTGGCGAGAACGACCGATTGCGGACCAAATTGGTGAATGGACCGTATATTTAATTTTAACCGCCTACAAAATTGATAAAAGCCTTGTATGTGTCAGTAGTCACAACTAATCAGAATCCTCTAAGCCGTTTGGAGTGGCACAAGTAAATCCCTATAAGGGACCGCAGACATTTCAGAGTCGTTTTTTCTATACCTGCGACGCTCATTTGCAGTATAAAAGAAGAAGAAGGAAGAAGAATGACGCTTTATTGTTTGAAGACAAGTCACTGTGAGAACCCTCGCGAGGACCACTGAGTTCTGTATCTAATCAAGAACACTCTTCTTTCCTTAAATAGGTCCTCGAATCGCATGAACCTAAGATGAGTATAGACAGAGATGATTGACGCTATACAGACAGAGGTAAAAGGCCTGCTGCAACGTGGAACTTTAAAGTTCAGTCTGCGTGAATATGGTCCTCCTTGTGGAAATATTATGCCAGGATAATTCTTTTCGGCGATCAATTTGACTGATGATGGGGAGGTACAGCTTTAGCAAGTTTATCAGGGGACACCGTGATTTCAGAAGACCGTGATGGTGCACACCTCGCAGACCATGAAAACGTACTTTATCAGACTACTTCCCGCTCTACGTGGGTCGTTCGATCAACACCAACAGCAGAGCTCATCACTTTAGCCGACATGTTTGATGCCGAGTTTACATTGGCAGAAGAGTTCGATCGATGCAACTTACAAGCGATGTACTTGTTAAGCTCTACACAGACATAAGAGTATTTTTGATGTTACTTATGAAGGTAGACGTACATATTAGAGGCACTTAACGCTGGAAATATATGCTGTTAGAAAGTTTTGCGAACACAGGTAATATCGGATATCGGATTCGTTCGCACGGCGCATAATCTGACCGATGGAGCCAAGAATTAAATGCAATAACAGCCTTTGCGTACCGTGTTGATTTCAGAATATTATGTGCCAAGGGTTGAGAAGCGGATCATACGGCCAGATGAACCTTTGACGAATGTAGCCAACGTGACAGGATAGTCCGTCACGCAATTCTATAACACTTGGGCGAAAGAGCGCAATGATTTTATTCGTGTAGAAGCAGCTTCACTTATCGCCCCTGTCTGAGAAACCACTTCGTTGAAGCTCGAAGAGTATAAAATATTGAGCAGCGGTTCATCCTCCCTCCTCTAACCGAGTGCATATATTCCTAGCAGCGAATATGTTACTCAGATCACGGTAGTAGTACATTTTGATCGAGCCCGAGTGAGTCGAATGACTCGTTACGGTACTGCATTACAGTCCCAGCAAAAAGTTGCTTCTGAAACGTGTTACAGCCCGAAGGGGCGCTCAAGCTTCAGATCTTGGAAAATGAACAGTATTTAGAACTAGAATCTCTTGAAGTCAAGGTTGGAAGGTATCCAGAGCTCCACCGCACGTGATCGACGTGACCATCTAGTTAAATTTTAGGTAAATAGTCGTATACACCTCAGAGACAAATGAGTAAGAGTGATATGGAGGGTTGCGATCGAGTCTCGAGAGCAGCGAATGGTGTTTTTTTCTAGGATTATTTTTCTTTCAATTTTTTCCCCTTACTTTTTTATTTTATTTTGCGGAAATTTTCGACGGAGGGGAGTGATAATGTCGATATGAGGGTTTTATCTGAGACCCAAATCACTACAAATCACTACGTCGATGAAAATGGATCACATGGTATGCAATAAGCATGTGTTGCCCACAACCCTTGCCAAGGGTTGTTATTAAGGCAAAAGCTCGAGGTACTACTGCTGGGTGCAATCCAAAGCGCTAATCTCGCATTGGGCGCGTAGCGACGGCAGAGGAAGAGAACAAAGGGGAGAAACTGTAGGGTGACTACTGGGAGAGAAGGAAATGACATTTTTATAGTCATAACAAAGTTGTTCTGCTTTGTGAACACACCGTTATTGGCTCCCGCGAACTAATCTTGTCTAGTGAAGGGAGATTTATGAACGACATCAGACACATTGTCCGACAGATAAGCACAGTATTACAACTGCCATGCATCAGAATTCTACTGCAATATCGAAATGACACGATGCCGTACTTCATCTCGACGAAACCCACCCCCACCTCTCTTTGACGAAGGTAAGGAGAAATAAAAGTGGTAAAGAGACGTAAACGTCCTGCTGCTTTCTCCAGCAAATCTTTCCCATCTCTACCCCCTTTTCACCAATCCTTTACTCATCCGCGATTCGGGGTTGGACCCCTCGTATTTAGAGTCGCGCGTCATAGTCCTGCGATTGCCTGGCCATGCAATCTACAACAACGAATTTAACCGGCATATACTCGAGCTCGATGAATCCCTTCCCGACATAGTCCCTGTAAAGTGATGGCACACAATAAATGACATAGTATCAACCAGCTTATCAGTTGCAGTGAGTGAGTCCTACGTATTCCTTACAACAATTTGTTCACATTGTTGCGTAATCTTGCGCTTATGCACCAGTACAAACAGCAATTTGATTACCTGCCTTCTGTATTACCCCGCCATCACCAAGATCAAAACTAGACTTAAATTTCGTACTCAAAGTGCTTCTTTGGCACAGAAAGCTTCTGTGATGAACTCAGACTCCATGATGTGGCCAGCGATGACTCTCTGCAACCTTAGTTTCCATTAAAACTGTGGAACCTATAAGAAACCCACAAAATCGTCGGTTTGCGCATTTTCTTACGCTAGCCCAATCTGTATCGTTTTATTCAACAATATAACTGGAAAAGCCTCGTAAGTATCAAAGTCCATGCTTTTTGGTCTGCTTTAGATAGTGCAGAGCCTCCGTTACTGCCTTCAAGTTTTGTGCACCTGCACAACGCAGATACCGTGACAACTTTGAAACACCAACCAACATGTCGGGTCGCATGCTAATTGCAATACATAGGAGATAGAGCCCACTAATTATCGATAAGGGACTCATTTGACCTTATTTCTCATGGCCGAGGTCCAAGTTTGGCACTACGATGATCTGTGATCCAAACGTTTCATACATTCCAAACTTCCGAAGAACCTCCTCAACTTACTGTTATTGAGTCATCAGTATTGGGCGGTCTTCGGTATAGTTTTTAATCCTATTCCGGAGCAAACAGTGTGCTTCCTTCAGATCGAGAAACCTCAAACTTCATGTCAAGAATCCACTCAAATTTGCTGCATGAATAAAGTTTTGAAGCAAAGATAAGAGCATCGTCTGCATAAAAGATAAAATAAGTAACAAGTTCATTGCTACGTGAGAAAATCCACATGCACGGATATGTATGTGACTAATGGAATGTGCAGTCACCAGAACTTCCTTGAGAGCTTCAAACCATGATTCAGCCGCTTTGTTAAGGATATTGAGGTCTCTAATACGCATCCTCATATTATTTTTTAGCATTAACTCCAAGTTTAGTTCAAATCATATTGGATGGTGAAATTCTCCACATAGACTATTTTCCAGTTTTCATATAAGAAAGCGGCCTTAATGTCAATTTGTTTCGCCTCCGACAAAATAATGCCAGAAGTTTCATTAAAACATATCGTTTCAAACTTGACAACAGGCGAAACAAATTCCTCATATTCGATGAATTTCTTCTTTGTGGATTCCAGAGCAAATGTTAATTCCTTAGGGCTGAAATAACCATCTTTACAGTCCTCTCTAAAATCATAATACCATCTTGAATTAACAAACTTCCATCTATACGGTGTATCTTCGAGGACTTTCAAAGTTTTTTTCGATGATTTCCTGCATTTATTTTTTCCTTCAGTCAATCTATTCCAATTTGAGATCACTCCAATATTTTTTTCGTATGTAACTGGAACCTTATTTTCATTGTTATTGTTGATTTATCGAGCTGTTAGGAAGGCCTAAATACTTTTTTCATAAAAATTCAGCATACCAGCATTTTCTTCGGGGTTTCAACGTTGTGCAGTGTAAAATTATCAATCGTCATCTTTCGTAAAAATTGTGTGCTATTCAAACCGCTTCTTTTTCATTTTTCCCATAAACTAAGCTATCACAGTCTTCATCGGTGCTTGATAGTCTACGGTATTCATTTCAGCGGTCCCCAAAATTAAATAGTGTGGTCAGCGAATGTGAATACGTTCTATAAACTTCATTTCACATGAGACAAGAATAAGTTACAAATGAAAACGTAAACGCGATTTTTCTCCGAATATCATAGCTTAAATGAATTCACCCTATTCTTTACTGTCATAACTGTACGTTTGCAATCTGTCCGGATTAATGGCCCTCAATGCGGTCCTTAGTATTCGCAGTCCGGATATTTCTGGTTTTCTTCGAGCCAAATCTCAAGTGTGTTTTTAGCGAGAAAAGGTGTCTAATAATACGAAAGTGTCCGATTTCCAGGTATAACACAGTGTTCAACGCCCTAGCCCACCGTATTTTGAGATTTATAGACTTTTTAACGCGGAAATCTCTGCAATATCATCTTTGAACGCCAGGGAGGGTGTTATTGAATCTTTTGGTCCTTTCTCTGGATTCGAGTGAGAGTTATGGTACGTTTTGATGCTTTGTACCATTTTACGCAATTCATACCTCTATCTTCTTGGATATTTGTCATTTGGAGCCATCAGGTTGCACTTTTCCCACACCGCGTCGGTATATTCTTCTCCTCCACAATTTTAGAAATCAATTTCATTAATACGGATCTCTTGATCACTTGTAGACACCATGCAGCATCAGAGGCCTATTACAGAAATGAAATTTTCTATTTCTCGATATTAAGTGCCGCGAGATTTGAAGAACTCATTTCATCATTATGACTAAGGGATAGTGCGTCGCCGCTTTTCTCTTCTTTTCGGGAATTTGGTGTTGAAACAGCCTTTTTAAAGCAGCATTGATGACGGAATCCAGATGTCTTGTAATTCTAATCCATTTGATCAAGCCCATGAACAGCCCATAAATTCACCATCAGTCTCAATGCGTCAATAACAGAGCGGCATGTTATTCTTTGCAATACTGCATAGAATTGTAGTCTACAGCTTTGAAGAAGGATTGTATCAAATTGCTCGCCTGTCTGAATTTCGAGCCGACTGACTTGGTAAGACGGTTATTCTTGCATGACACATTCATCAATGTCTCACGACAAGTTGTCTAGATGTCGGGGATTTCAAGGTGGTACCCGCTGCTTGCGCTAGAGGAATAAACGTGAGATTTTTCCTCATTTCAAGAATGTATAAATTTTTTCAGTGCTTGAACCTTCCTTTCTCCGTTTATGAATTTTTTGGTGGTATTGATCTATGTTATATGACTTTCACTTAGGAATCTTCTGAGGCCGTCCGGACAATACTTATATCATAGTAAACTTGGATGGAATTCGAAGCCGGTTGGTCAAACAGAGACAAGCAGAGCCATCGAGGAACCACTTGTGCGGCATTTAATTTGTGCTGAAATTAGTTCCATACACCAAAAAGGAAATATGGGCCTGTTTGCTCTCTCTTTCGGATCCCTGTGCGACACTACGATCGCTATACCACCGTTTAAGCTTCCTGTGTACCTCTCAAGGAGTATTGCATTGACACTATACTTTCGGACTTGAGGTTATAGGTTCAGTCTTTTATGAAGTATTCCTTTCTGGAGCAAAGGTAAAAAGTCATGACTTTTCACTTTTTCCCAGATCTTGTCGTTAATTTTGTCTGCCTGATATTGATTTACAGGAGTTGCAAAGACGCCAAGTAGCCGTTAATGAGGACCCATCAGTAGTAACTGAAACAACTGCAAGAGCTGAGGGAGCTCTCCCCGTCACATGGATGTGCCGAAGTCAGATTTTTCTCTGCTCCCCAATTTTTTGTTCCATCTTTAGGTAACATCGTCCGTAAAAAACTTATGGAATTTTATGAATCGGCGTACTTAACGATTAATTCTGACTGGAATATATAAGCATCAGCACTGCCTTACATTGACACCCACGAAATTTTAGGTAGTGTTATCTGCACTTCTTAGTCAGAAAAGCACTTCCTCTTTAATCCTCTGGTGTGCTGGAAGATTTATTCTTATTTTTATCGCTAACATATTATTCTTGGCGTACTTCCGGCCTTTCAAACGTATCTCCAAATGGTTGGTCGCCCTACCCCTGCATCAATGTCTTGAGGACGTCATAAAAATAACATATTCAGTGTTAGAGAGAGAGCTTCTTTTCTTCGTCCGAAATTTGATAGAAAAAAAATGTGTAGCTCATTCTCTTTCTTATGGATGGGTGGAACAAAAAGCCTTCACGGTCTTTTCTTTCTCTATTTCCAGTGCGACTAAAAGTTTGCGAATTGGAAGTTGATTCTCCTTGCACTTAAACTTGTCAATCTTGGAGTGTATCCCAGATTCTTCTTGAGTAGTCCTTTCACATAACTGTATCGATGTGCTTTGTGTATGTGTTCAGGACTATTTGCACTAAAAAGTGGATTACTTTGCGGTGGTACTTTTCCTTTGAAAGCATCAGTGGAAGCCGCTTCGTGACCCCCTTTCACATACTATCAAAGGTACCTTGCCTAAGGACCAACTGTGCCTGTGATGACTAGACCAAAAATTTCTTAACGTCTCGCCGGTATACTTGGTATTTATTATGTGGTTCAAATTCTCTCAGTAATTTGGGTCCGTCGCCACTAGAAAGAAAATTGGGAAAGGAGCTCAAGATACTTCACAACAACACAGATTAACTTCTTAATCATACTTTCTTAGTACACAAAGACATAGTTAACAAAATTACGCTAGGGTAAATAAATCTATTACATCATAATTTCTGTAAATACATACTTTTCAGAAAAACGTATAAAATGAGGGTCCACAGTCATTTCCACGGTTAATGGATAATAAAAACACCAATAACTACCCGATAGGTGTGTACGTGTAATTGAAAATATAAACTTTTTTCTTTCTGCGATACTAACTTTTTATATCTCAAAATATGGTTTGAATGCAAGTTCAAAGGTCCCCTGTTTGTATCTTTTGTAAAAAAATAGGAAAATATGTGTCTTTGATTACATCTGTAAAGATTTTTAGTACTACGGCTACTCAATTTGTCGATAATTTTCGTTTTGTCTCGCGAAAAATTATATACTTTTTTAGTCATGACCTTGGACCGCCCGTCTCCGTAGTTCCAGTACAGATTCCCAAACACGCGAACAACCATGCCCTATAAAAACGTAAAGCTTCACCCTGATAACAAACGCACTATTCTCCGTCCAAATCACAAAAAAATCGCCCTTTTTCGTGAGTCTATTCATACTCCCTTTACGACCATAAAAACCCCAACATTCGCACCAATCGAAGTAAAAAATCAGCTCATATCTCCCCGAAACAGTTTTCTTGAAAACTGTTTCGGGTCAAATGACCATTGAAAACTCGCAAACACTAAATACAAGAGATTAATACGATCTAAAGTTATTAAAATCATATTAAATATCTAAAACCACTTCTATCTGTGCCAGACCAAAGCATAACCTTTCAATCCCTCTGGATGGCAAAAATGAGTCTAACCTCATCTTTTCGTCATCCATATCCCGCCAATCCACCGAATGCTCTAAACGTACACTATTCTGAACATTTTCCCCGCAAGGTCACGATCTTCGCGCTATTGAAGGAGTCTTACAGCCAGTTTCCATGGCAAATTAATCGTTACAACATCATTTATACGATTCAATCCAAGATATACACGCTTAAAACAAATCCAACTATTCCCTATGGTTGATCTCAATCACTGGCCCCGGCGCTTCCATGAAAGGCCGCGGTCAGATTTCTCACGATCCGAAGTCATCCGCAGATATTGATCTAATCTCGTAGTTCAACTAGAACAGGACATAATACTCGGAGCGATAGTTAAATCACTACTAGATGAACTTTAGCAACTAATAAAAATAGAAAAAAATATGAGATCAAAAGCATTTACATTCTCTTGCTAAGAACAAGACTTTTATCTGTAACCTAACTATAAAAAACATGCAAAAGAGCATGAGTAATTACTCGTCCGGGTGAATACAACCCACCACTCAACACAATATATCTTAATACAGCCGTTTGAATATACGATACCCTTAATCCTCTTAAACTCATCTTCTGTCCCCATCGGCCTCCAACTCATTACCAACAAGCCGAAGAACTCCAAGAATCCGTCTAACAAAAAATCTAATTTTACTTGATAGGGCATATGAACATAAGAAAGAACCAAATATATTCAAAAACCTCTGCAAAATCCATGAAAGACTATGACCATAATTCAAAACACAAAGCAGTATTTAAGGGCACTCTTATGTGCTCATGAAAGCCCTACACAAAGCAAATCCCCACAAGATTTGCTAATTCGTGTCCGAAATGTTTCTACGTAAAGTAAAAAGGATAAAATGGAAATACCAATACAGAAATAGATTCGGAAACTTAAACTCGGTTTCAAACAAGATAGTTTAGAATTTATGATGAAGAGGGTTCGTAGACAATCTATATAGGAGGATAAACTAGATTCAGCTCAAGTTTGGAAAACATGGCGTTTCAACGAGGAGGTAAGCCCAAATATTTTTTTAGATCCAATTTGGTATGACTTGTTGCAAAATTTTATCATCGAAAATAAGTTGTCCCTGGAAGTAGTGTGTAAGGGTATCTTGATATTTAATTTATTCAAATCCGTCAATAGAAAGTCCCAAAATCCAACTTCCAGCTCAGAGTCACTACAATTGTGGTCTTATCCACGAGGAAAGTGTTTTTGATTGATTTTACCGAGCTTGACCTTGATCCCCAAGGTTTCAAAGACAGAAGAGGCCTAATTATCTGTTTAAACGCTCCTATGACGTTCTGGGTCAACGTTAGGATCTGTCTCGACTATGTTAACTATCGAGATTGGGAAGGGGATCCGGGCGAAGCGATATGAATTATTTTCCCCCTTTCGTTCCGTATCCTGTTCGAAATAACAAATCAACTTGTCCAGTTTCATTTCTTTCCGAATTTGAATTTGTAGTAGCTGCAAGAGCCTTTTAATTCTCCGTGAAAACACTTCAAAAACTGCAAACATCATCGCCACGGTACAAATCACATTCAATGCAATCTTAATTGGAAGGAAGCGTCCATCTCTGCCAGAACCGTCATTTCGGATCTCCGTAGTTTTGAACGAGACCTAGTACCATATTTTCGGGCACTACAAGATTTAAATTGACTTCAAATGTTTCTAGATCCAGAACTTTCATGGATTGTCCAAGAACGGGAGGGAAAGTGAGGAGGATTGCTAGCCGCTAACTATTTTCCTACTTTTCAAGCAAATATTAAACATCTTTAACCAAGAAGGCGGGTGAAACCATACTTTTGAGTTCATAAATTTGGGTAGCACCAGTACTGAGTCGTCCACATTGAAACAAAAGTTTTGGTTTTCCGACGAGAATATTTAGGTAACGTTAATTTGTCGTAAGAATTGATATAAGTCTTGGAAAATCTGAGGAATAGAGCAAGTAAGGTTATATAGATAGGAAATAGTGTCTCGAAAAATTACGGATCAATTGGGAAGACCGTCGGGTGGCTGACATATTTCACATCCGAAATGATGACCTTGAGCTCTTTAATACCGTAAGCAGTTACCTTGGTAACATTACTCCTTTCGTGTAAGGCTCTTGCTTATGCATTAGTGATAAATTTAAGTTCCGTACTTATTACTTTAAAGTCTTCCAATATAACGTTTTTTGGAAGAGTTACTGGTAATACTTCAAAGGTCTGCGGAGAAGACGAATCGCGACAACGAGACGACTAGTTAGCTGTGAGACCTTTCTAATGAGAAATAAAGTCGTTGTTATGTATCATAATGCCAACGCATACCAGCCGCGCAACATATGGCCACTTCATTGTCCAGTAAGATCGAAAAGTCAGATAACGCACTGAAAAAGCGTAAGACAAAGAATGGTAAAATTAAGGACCAGGAAATGGCAATGCACGTCATAACTTTTCTCCTGTCATTAATTGAAATTCCATTAGATAATTGAGTTCCTCTTTATACATGATTTACCATATGCCTCGCTGTATTGTATCCGCATTCTCTACCTCTATTGTCACTAATAGCAGCTAGCTCTCAGTAAAATCAGGTATATCGGAGTACATCTATTCACTTGCCCTAAACTAAAGCCTCATAATCCCTTCCATCATTTTCGCTGCTTGGCTGGTGCTCCATACACACTACAGTCGGAAATATTCTCATTCTCTCAACTACAACTTGGGGTCCTCTGATACAACTTGATTACAAGTGTTGGGTAGTCTGACAAAAAGGAGGAAAGAGGAGTAGCGAGGCGAGTGGACGGGGACCGAGTGGTTCCCCCTTTCCCCCTTCTTCTTCCTGTCTCAATGCGGAGCAAGAGTCCCTTTATATCTACCGGCAGGCGTTGGTGGCCCATGCCATGCTAAGTTTGTCGAAAGCATCTGGATACTACTCGCGTAGCAGCTTGAAATATTATTGTGGACTACAGCTGGATAGTCCCAATCTAAACAGATGTTAATCGCCAGGAGTAGTGAACCGGGTGCTGAAGACTCTGCCACTTGTCAATGAATCCGAAACTGATAGCTTAAACGGCACGGTGCTACCCAGAACGTACTCCTCCAAAATCCGGAGTGACTAACAGCCGCACAAAGCGCTTCTTTCCGTGCGGTTCGCACCTACGTGTGGCGGAGTAAGTAAACGTCCCCTATGATCAACACGGAACGAAGTTGGTCGGTATTTCTAGCAGTGCTCTGCTATCCGAAGTTGCACCAGCGTCCTGGAATCCTTGACTTCGGTTAAGTTGTCAAATAGCACCAACAAATCCTCGCGCATCACATAAAGGTCTTCTCAACCATGCTCCTCGTCATCAAACCCTTTCCATTTGACAACTTGAGTCACGCCCTTATGCATTCTGATGTCGAGAATTGACTCGACAACACAGTACTCGTCATCCTGAAAAGCTCTTTGCTCAATGCAATCAGATGTCACCTCGAAACTCTTGTTTCTAAAGAATTTCAGCCGAGTACCATGCACTATGGTAGTTTCATGCGAGCTGAGCTGTTCGACCTCAAAAAGATAGTCGGATAGTACCTTAAATTACGCGATAGGGACCACGCAAGCAAAATGACAGCTTGCATCCACCAGACCTCTCTGTGGTACTTCGGGGAACAAAATATCCGACGTCAAAATTAGCTCGACGGACGTTAGTGTCTTGATCATGCCTGTCTACCTGTCTCTGCCGGGCCTTAATTGTTCGCTCTTAGATATCCCTATGCATAGAAAGAAATGAATGATGAAGGCGTGGCAGCTGGGAAAAACCCCTCCCATTTACCCGCGCTTTGTCCGAAAGTTTGAAGAATCGGGAGAGAGGTTCGAGCTGGCCTCTCAATTCCTTAGAAAAAGCGGTTTGCCAGATTTATTTTTCTGTTGGCGGTAGTCATTCAAGTGGTGAATAGACATAAGGCGTTTATGGTAAAATTGTGCTGTGACTGTTCACTTGCAGGGTCACAGAGCTCGGGAAATTTTGATGCGAGCCAGAAGAACTCTAACATTTCACATGAGGATCGTGTTGAAAGTGGAAGCCAGTCCCGGTAATCCCTTAAAGAGCAACAATGGCTGAGTCAGAGGATTGCAGGGAACTTCTTCCCATCCTTGTCCTGGTCACTTTACGTCCACGCAAAGGTATTCATGGAGCAGTCGGTTAAGACAGAGGCAGGCGCGCTTGAGAAGGATCCGAGAAGAGACACCACGACTGGAATATGCACTCAATTACCTTTACTTTAGGGACAATTATTATTTACAGGCAATTTGGGACCCCTTTCTTCCTACCCGCGAAGCGGGAGAAATGTACAGCGATCCAGAAAACGTGTTGGAATATCTGGAAGGGAGATATCGAGAGGCCTGGCTACGGCACCACAGGCTCCGTGTGCCGTCCTCTATTTCGGCGGAAATTTACGGTGGAGTTGTTGGCGTTTCAACCGTCAATTACATTGATATGTCAAAGATTTCTCTGCCCCCAGAAAATATTGCTGGGTGTGTTCGCTTACGAAATGTTCTCCCAGAGCGAATGGTTTCCTTATACACATACCCAACTAATGAGAATCTTATTCGGGTCCCTACGGACGCAAAGCTGAAAAATACGATTAGATGTCTTACGGTGGCACTCAAGACCTACCCAATAATGATTGAAGGGCTTCCTCAAAGGAATATTGTGGAATTGACCGAAGCCGATCTTAAAGAGATCAGCGGACTCTTTGCATTTCCTAAGAATAAAACTCGTCAGCGCCTAACTCTAGACGCGCAGCGAGGTAATTTGCACTTTAACCACCCTGGTGAATGCGAGATGACACATTCTGGCCTTTTTACGCAGCTTGAAGCTGTTTCGGACAATTTTGTGTATACCGGTAAGTTGGATATTAATAGCTGTTACCATAGGCTGGCCTTGCCGGAACATCTCAGGGAATGCCCGGGACTTCCGTGAGTCGTTGTGAATGGACGCCGATACTGGCCTCAGTACAGAGCTTTGGCCATGGGATGGTCTCATTTAGTGGCTGTTGGACATTCCATCCAACTATAATTGGTACTAGAAGCCGGCTTTGAGCCCGGGACTCCAAATATTTGGTTCGAAATATAAGGAGCTTCGAGCCGTTCCGGACGGTCGCTATATTGATGATTTCCTCGTGGTCTGTCATAATCGGAAAAAGGTAGAAAAGGTCTATCGAACTACCTGTAAAGCCTTTGATAGCGCCAACTTGGACCCTAAGCCGAGTAATTGTGAAGCACCGATTCTAGGCCCAAGGTCTATTATCTGAATCCAGTGGAAATCGTACTATCACTTGTAACCAGATCCGGAGAAGATGGCTGAACTCATCTGGAAGACAAAACGCTATGAAGCGTCAAAGATCTGGAGCATGGTTGAGCTACAAAAAGTTCTTGATTTTTGAAACTGGTTGATTCTACTCAACCGTCCTGCATACTCGATTTCACAGGATTGGTATGAAGGATGTAACTATTCTCAGAATGTACGTCCCGACTCAGGATGCCTGCATGGAGTTGCAGCTTCTGGTTACATTGGCGCCTTTACTCCACTACGACATCAAGAAAATCCTAGGCAAGTACATGATTTTCTCGGATGCCTCCGCTCGCGGGTGCGCTACCAAGTACGCGCCCTATACCCCTTGGCAAAGTACGGAACAAAAAGTCACCATTTTACGTGGCGAATATGGGTCAGCAAGCCAAACTAGTTGCAAAGCCGCCTCGACCGGGTTATCCGTCTAAGGGTAGAATATCTAGCATTTGGCCCGAGCTTCGTCGACGGTAGCCTCCTTGCGTCCAAATGATCTCTTGCAGAGAGTACCGCAGCGAGGCGAAACATGTTCAGGAGGATGACGATTGGTGCCTTGGTCGTGGGTAACTCTGAGGGAATGTGTCCATCGACTGACAAACTTCATCTATATCTTCAGATAACCATCCAAAGAGAAAACGGGAGGGTGGAAGAATCCGGAGTTCTTGTTCATCTCAATCTCTGGGCGCACAACCGTGGGAAACCGGCACGGAAGGAAGAGCGTAGATACAGCTGGTAGCCGCCTAGTATGCGAGGGTTTGAAGTGGAAAATGCACGAAACCTGGTTGAGTCGCGAGAGGTGCTTTCGGAAAGGAGAGCAAGCAAGAGTGGAATGGGTAGCAAGCGTACCTCCTACAGGCAATAATTCTTCCGGCTGCTCAACCCTGTCGCCATAGAAATCAGAGGAACTTCGTGCCACCGGAGAAATTACATCTGCAAATATTTTAACGGATACCCGCCAACGGTGAATGCTACAGTACCCCTGGCTACTCCCAACTCTCCACCCCCTCCGACGACCCTACAAAATCCCCCAATTTCGAGTTCGAACAGCTGGCTTTCGATTCCTTGAGTTCGCCTTCCCTCGCTACTATCCTCTTCATTGAGGGTCTCCTTCCGTGCCTCGCAGCGAAATTCAACACATCAGTTGCAGCTACCCGCTCGCGCATCCATCGCCGCTTGAGATGCACGATATGATCGTCAATCGCACAATCTATGTTGGTCTGCATGTCGCTGCCCGTGGCAGACGAGGACCAAAAGGGTTATCTCTCAACTGGCGCTGCAGTCGGCTCCTGCAGCTGACACCTGTCATACTTATTCCGAAGAGTTATCATTATTACCCTAAATTGGATCATACAACATCTGTGACATGCAGGCCAAGGCGGTGATATCTCGAAAAACTCCTACTGTACGTAACGACCTGCTTACACGACGCAGGGGCGACATAGTCAAGTGCTCCAGAAAAGCGCCCTTGATTTCAGCCAGCAGAATTACACACTTCAAAACCTGTCGCTTGTTGCTGAGAAAGCACCCACAGTTAAACGCATCAGGGTGCGCTGAGCGACGGTCGAGCTAATCATGGAAGAGAGCCTTCATTACACGCCGTTCTCCGTTCGGGGACTTACGTGCGCTGGGGGCACGGGCAGGCACTCCACTTGAAAAGGCTCTAGCCGCAACCGATACATCGAAAACCCAGGCTGTTTGGAATGGGGACGGTCGTGATATCACAGGCGATGGGGCGTTAGTCGGACGAAGAGGACGTGGTTGTGGGTTGCAGTAGAATGTATGCTGGCCGGATCTCGGCTGCCATGGACAAAGAGTGACTCGAAATCTCAGTCACGTCCTGCAGCGCGGGCCCAGCAGCGCTGATAATTTGGAGTGCAAGTGCATTACGGACCGACTTGTAACGGTGGAGCATAGCCAAAGCAGATGGGCAGAGGTCAGCAGCGTGGTCCCCAGAGACGTCCGTCTGTCTGCCGCAGAGTTGGCTAGAAAACAGCGGACTTTTGGAGAGGACTGGGAGGCGTAAGTGCGGCTCGAGCATCACTGTCGTGGAGGTATTGGTGGGAAGAGCAGAAGGAAGGCAGGGACAGTGCTGCGGCGGAAGGCGAATCCGCGAATGGGGAGGCGCACGTCCCCATCATTGTTATGGGAGGGTGTGTGGGCGGTATTCTACTCATCGTGCTTCCTCTTGACTCTCTAGGATGGAGTGAGTATTACTGGCGGAGGCAGCAAGAACTTTGAGTGCGTAGGGACCAAGTTCAGGGACGGATGGATAGCCAGGGACTGTGGCGAGGAAAGGTCGGATTGGGAGGCAACCCTGGACGCACGCTTGGTCAGTGAGGATGACTCTGTTCAGGGACTCGTAGGGCGTTATTTGCAAGTCGTCGAATTGGAGAGCAGCGCTAGTAGTGTAAGGCGGGTCGGATAGGTGGAAGGCATGTTCCATGAAGCTGGCCGAGGCGCAAAGGCGAAAAAAGTTGAAGATTGCGGAGGACGTCAGTGAGGTTCAGCTGGTCACGCATGTTCAGTAGAAGCAGGGTAGAGGGCGGGGCCGGATCGGAGAGGGGGTACGGAAGAAGGACGAGTTTTAGTGCTCGGTTGCCGGGTGATTAAAAATTGTTGGTTTTTTGGGATAGCGTAACCAGTTGAGTCGGCCATGGGCAGGAGTGTGTGGGAACCAGAGCCGGCAGGGGAGTCTAATGGTAGGATGCCGGTAGGGCCCGATAAGGTGCCAGTCGACTCTGCCGGAGCGGGGGGCACGACGGAGAAGTTGGAGGAGAGGTAGGGTCTTTCGCTGATGGTAGAGCAAGTGGAGGTACAGTAGATGGATTTGGATAGCATTGCACAAAGGCAATAGCCCAGCGACCCATGCAAGGGATTGTGACGTGGGGCGGTAGGTCGAGGCGAGCGATGGCTGCTCAAGCGAAACAATTTCTAGCGCTCCATGGGCGGTGGTGTTTCCGTGAACAGAACGGAGAGGTTTTGAGAGTTTGAGACAGGGACGTAGAAAAAGCGAGTTGAGGCGACCAGTTCGAGGTTGGGGGAAACTGACCTTCCCCACGGACACGTAGACAGGCGGCAAGTGATGGTGGACATTGAGACAGAGGAAATTGGGGTAAAAGCCTTGAACTGGGGCCACAGAGGTAGATTTTAATAGATGGGCGATTGTCAGAGTCCGCGGAAGACGTACTGTACGTTATGCTTTCTACAGTTTTCCATACCTGCGAGAGCCTAACAATGTAGATGTTGTACAGTACTGTACAGTACAATATAGACCTGTACAGTTACTGCACTGTAGTACAGTCTGTTTAGCAGGCCCAATTAAATCTTTAAAGATCCCAGTGCTCCCTGTACTGTACAGTACTGTAGAACAATAGATGCAGAGCAGCAGCATGAACAGATTTTTTGTAGATTCTACGCATGCCGTTGACCAGATCAACAGGTGGGCATAAAATCAAAAAATCAGGATCAGCACTGGTTGCAAGCGCAAATGCAACGTGCCATTGATACCATCCGCGTGCATCATCAGCGTGCATCCCATGCTGATGATACATATCAATAGCAGAACAATGGCCGCCTGTGTGCAATGAATTGTCCTGCATAGTTCTGTTGTACTGTACATGTACCCTTCGAGGGGTACAGTACATGTACCAAAGTGTGTTACATTATGTGCAGGTGCCAATGAACTACCTCCTTGGGCAGCTGCCGTTTTGCGATGGCAGTGCCCCATATCGATTTCAGAAATCTAGCTCTCAGCAGGACCTGTACATTGCTGCTGTACTGTACAGTACAGTACTGTATAGTACAAAACTGTACGTGTCGTGTTGTACCGCGCAAAAATCGGAAAGTCTGTCCTTCTGTCGGATAACTATCGGGGGTCTAGTAAAATGGTACCGTATGTACCGTACAGTATTTAAACCAGGTGACGGGTCAGAGTTGTGGACGTTCTCTGTCGAGCAACCCAGAGGTTAACATCTGTTTTTTTTGTGCTCGACCTGCAGAATTGCCGTTTGAGAACTGATAGAGCTCCGTAATCAGCTCTGGGGAAAGCAGCAACAACAAAGTCAAGGTTCACACTGCGCTGGATGAAACAAGAAGATGCCTGCAACTGAGAAAAAGGAAGTAGAGACCGGGCCTGAGATGGTTGCAGTTGTGGAGCCGAAGGAGGCAGTCGAGTGTCCAACGACAATGACGGCCATAGTGGTGCATGACGCAAAAGCGGCGTTGGAATGGTACGAAAAGGCAATGGGGGCGACAGTTCTTTATCGCTATGACACCAAAGATGGCAGGGTGATGCATTCGATGATTGAGACGAGTTACGGACTGCGAGTCTCTGTGGAAGACTACGATGCCAAGATCCACATGGTTCGACCGGTAGGGGAAGGGGAACAGATAGGAGGGGAAGGCTGTGCCACGAAGGGCAGTACATACGTTTACGTGACGATTCCAACAGGGAAGGGAAGTGCAGATGAGTGTGTGGAAAGGATGAGAGAGGCAGGTGGTACGGTGATAAAGGAAGCGAAGGATATGTTTTACGGGTATCGTTTGGGACAGGTAGTGGATGTGTATGGGGTGGCCTGGGCTTTTGCTCATAAGATTGAGATGAAGGATTCGAAACCAGGAAATGCGGAGGGAAGCAACGAGCAGTAAAGGAAAGGGCGATGTGTAAAAAGAGAGTAAAAGTTGACCCCGGAACAAGTTGGTGCCATGTCTGTGAGACTGCGTTTGTGCAGATTTTAGGATGTACTGTACAGTATATTGGAGAAAGGTCGGTTTGAGACGGAAATCAGGTAAGAGGAATGCTAATAACGTCCCGAAAAGTGATAGTTAACCGATGGTTGAGGACTGTGTACTGGGCGTTTTGATACAGTCCGTGAAATGGGCAAGAATCACTGTGACTTCGCAGACCACCTCGTCCTGAGGTAATAGTGCCATCCACACCCAAGGCCATGAAGCCTTAGATCTTCTCCTAACACATAGCGCTGAATGAATAAACACAGTATCACCATCTCGTACAGTACCTTAGTGGGCAGCGTACAGTACAGTATGTAACGGCAGCTAGGGTTTCTTGGCTGTCCCTGTGTGATTTGTGTTCAATAAGGACAATATTTGACTACGAATTCTGATCCCCAGAGCCATTCTTTTTCATTTTATCATTGTTATGTTGTGTGCAAGACTATGAAGGGGGGAATTTTTTAGGTTGTTATTGTCAGAGGAACCAAGACAGCCTGTCTTACCCCGAAACTAGTATAAATAGACAGCGCAGTATCAAACTTGAGTAAAAATGGTAACGTTCTACGGTTTCACAATTGGCTTGGCCAATATAAATACAGTATAATATCTACGCTCCGGTACAAATTTCCTAGGTACCAACCCACATATCTACCACAGTAAATTAACCCTCCCATTTCCTCACATTCTACTGACCTAAAATTTTAATGTATGGAAGATGTGGTCAGTTGTATGTATCCACCCCGCTAGTGGGCGCTACGAAGAAACCACAGTTCTAATTTATAATCGGGTGACTGAGTTCTGCGTGTTGCTGGGCACAACAAATTACAGACGCCGCACATGTGGACTAAATGACGTATCTAAGCTTCTAATACTAGCGAGTCTTTGTAGAAGTTCTGAAAATGGGTAAGTTGTTGTTGGCTCGAGTCCCACAGAGGTGACTCGAGTGTCCTTCATATAAAGTAGTGGCACAAACGTTATGACACTCCGCGCGTTACGACACTCCGCACTTTAAGGGGGTATGCCGTAAACAACTATACATGGGCACATCGGGGAGGCGTATTTGTGCTATAAAACGGCGCTGAGCTTATTTATGGGACTCATTTAATTCAACTTAGAGCCGATCATGCGAATATTTTAAAAAATGGAAGAAAGCTACCAAAAACTCTACGAACAATCCCGCGAAGCTCTGTTACGCGAAAAATGTAAAACTTTTTCTCCGACTTCTAACATGACTTGAAAAAGAGCATTCAAAGAAAAAACATAGTTATTTATTTTTTCCAACAGAGAGATCTTCTACGGGATGGGCAAACGCCCCCGTCTCAACGACGTCGAAGAAGGCAAAATTTGGCCTTTTCCAGTGAATGCTGGTCAGTCGCCAGGATAAATAGGGAGCTGGACAGACTTAGGGAGGTTGAAGCAGCCTTCTTGCGAGATCCTGGGCAGTACAACAGGAAAAATGCTGGAGAAAGGTCAAGAAAGTGTCAATTCGGGACAAAAGACGGATCATTAGGGAGGCTAATGTCGGAAATTGTGCCTCATTTGTCATTGTTCGACGCCTCTCACTAACTGTATCAGCTCAATTGGTTCGTAAGGTGTTTCATTGTAATGAATTTGTTTGCTATATGCCAATCGCACGAAGTCCTTACTTGGAAACCAAGACATAAGAGAGATCGAGTTCATTTTGCTAATTTTTATCGTTTGGGGAGTGTATCTGCTTGGAGTAATGTCGTCTGGTCCGATTAAAAAAAGTTCAACCTGGGTGCACTGGAAAGTCTGGCACTCAAATGGAAGGATAGAAGGGCCGAGAAAGAATGTTTTTTGAAATGCAAGGGAGGGGGTGAGAGTATCATGGTTTGGGCATGCTTCGGAGGGAACCAGAAGTCTTCCTTGGTCTTTTTGCACGGAAAACAAGATGGTCTCAAGTACATTAATACGTTACAGAACGAACTTCTCCCTTTTGCTGAAGATATGCCCGTCAGCGGACCTTCATGCACGACAGGTTTCTAAGTCATCGTTCAATTGTTGCAAAAAAGTGGCTCCAGAATAACTTTGTACGCACCTTATCATGGCCCGCTTACTCTCCGGATCTCAACTCTATCGAAAATATGTAAGGCATCTTGGTGAGAGGGGTATATGCTAATCAACGACAGTTTGTGGACGTAGAATCTCTGAATAAATGCATTGTGTCATGTTGAAATAATACTAGTGCCTCTGTGCTTGAGATTCTTTTCAGTTCTATCCCAAGCGCTGCGCTGATGTGATGCGCTTTTTTGTTCAGAAGATAGAATACTATTACGTAACTGGCGCCAAGTGGGCTTCGCTAGGAACATGTTTGTGTACTGCTCTTTTTGCCAGGTTTCTGCCCCCTTTTTAAATATCTGCATGATTGGCTATGAGTTGCATAAAATGAGTCCCACAAATGAACTCAGCGCCGTTTCATAGAAAATATAAGTCTCCCTGATGTGCACATGTATAGTTGTTTACGGCATACCCCCATAAAGTGCGGAGCGTCATAAAGTTTGTGCCACCACTGTACCGCATGAAAGATAGGTAAATGCAATAGGATACTGTAACCTCACCTAGGAGAGTAATGCACATTGACTCTCGATGATTCAGTACAGTATCCTTATAATTGAAATGCAACCCAGGATAATAATGCAACTCAGGATAGGATTCGTTCTTTCGCTTTGTACTGTAATAATTATATTTGACACGCCCTCTCAGAAGGACGAATCGTCCGTTTCGGTTGCGTTGCTCAGATGCTTCCGATGACTTTTGCCTCGTGGGCGTTTTCAAATTAGAAGTTTCATAAACATCTTTTCAAAGTATAATTTGTGTGTCTGCTGCTGCTGTTTTTTCTTCTTTGCTGCTGCTACAAATATTTCATTCTGCTGTTGCATATTATGTTACTTTCTGCTTCGGGAATTCATAAAAGATTCTAACGTAACTCATTACATATACTTAGAAGTCCCATAGCTTTCCAGGTGCCATAAACGAATCATCCGGCTCAAAGCGTCTCTCTTCATTGACTTTTATAGTAGATCCACTTTATAGCGGTAGGGGACGTTATCTAACTTGACTATGCCATCACGAATAAGTTTCTTTACCTTGTGTAACCTAAGGTCGAAATGCTTGTTCTTTGGAGTTACATGATCTGTCATGGCCATTGAGATGGCCATTTGTGCTGTTCGTTTTGATTACGGCTGGGCAGAAGATCATTCCTCAGACCAAGAAGTTTGATGGCACATTTCCCAAAAAAGTTTCCTTATCCGGGAAAGCTCTTTTTCCGCATGCTGCGAGTGCTACGTATTTGGATTCTCCAGATGAGTTGGCTACAACAGTCTGTCGCTTTGACTCCCAATAAACTGGTGACCAGTTGATGTCGACAATAATCCGGTAGTTGATAGCCTGGTATTTATGCATCCGCCCCAGTCGACGTCAACGGAGGCACTAATTGAGTCTGCTTTGATTCAAAATGGTTACTGTAGTGCAGGCCGAAGTGGATAGTACCGTTCAGGTATCGGAGAAAGAAGTCTCTTCACTGTGTTCATGTGCCGTTCCGTCGGGGCATGAACCTGACGAGCCAAGGAAAACACTTGAAATGATAAGTCTGGTCGAGTAAAGACGGCCAGGTAAAGTAACCTGCCGACGACCATGCTACGTTAGACGTGATGTTCGTTTCCTGCTAGTGTCAATTCCCCGTGCTCTGCCGGTACCAGCTGTTGAGCATGGGAAGTGGCGTCAAAACGGCATTTGATTGGTGCACTCCATATTCTTTTAATACATTATTGGCATAGCATTGTTGGTCGATCCAAATTCTCGTTGAGAGCGAGTTATTGTCCATGCCGATGAAGGATTTAAGCTCATGAAAGAATTTGGATGTTAAAAGTTGAGGACAAAAAATCCTTAAAGTTATGTAATAGAACTTTGGAATTTGTAGCAAAGGCCATATCGCCCACTACGACTGCTAGAACAATGAAGTATGCGTTGAAACGCGAGACGTATAGTCGGTTGTCGTAATTAGAGGTTTTCATTCCCTATTCGATGAGTTTCTTGTGGAGATATGAACCATAGATATGACCTGTCTGTTTCGCACCATAGATAGACGTTTCTAGTTGGAATATGTGACTGGGTTTAGTCGGCCGACGGGAAAAATTTGTAAGCTGTTCCATGTGTATCGATACGTCGAGTGTTCCGTGTAGATACGCATCGGAAATATCGACTCCTTCCAGTATCCCCCCTTAGAGTACAGCGTGCTTTTGCCATATGCTGGTTCCCTGTGGAGTCTATAGTTTTAGCCTTGAAAGTCCATTTGAACGGCAATGGGACTATCCAGGGTTTCGGGGTACAAAGGACCATGTTTTTCTCCTCATTTTGTATTGTACTCTCTGTCTATAGCCTCGAAGCACTGTGGAATTACAAGCTGCCGCAAATGTTTGTGGTTCATATGCCGTCTTTAGAATTTCCTTTCCGCAAGGGTAAGACATTTCTGGAGTCTTTTGGTACACTGAGGTCATTCATTGGATTAGTTTATCTTGCCCAGATTCCATGTAATCTCCGTTGGCGACCTCAGCCTCATGTCGTCTTGCAAGGAGGTCGAGTAGGGAAGAAAACCCTGGGAGCTTTCTGTTCGGCTCTCCTGATGACTCTGATGGACTTGGAGCCTGAGATATACACCTTTATCAGCCTAGTGTCTGACTCCATACCAACGAAGTGGCCTAACTCAGAACGAGGTTTCAGCTTTTTGCCTTGCTCCGAGTGGGAACGGTAAATTAACGCGAACTCTGGTTGGCCAATTGTCAGAAGTGACGGAACGTCTATCTCTATGCTTGGATCCCATAGCTGGATCTAGACATAGATATTAAGCCTTGTAGCCGGAAGTCTGTAGCGTAGCCAGTTTGCATGTTTCAAAACTTCGCCCCATAAATTTTGGGGGGGATAGCTGATATGGAGTAAGACCATGGCCCTTGTCCAATGCCTTTGAACGAGACGTTCAGCGGTTCCATTGCTCTCGGTGCCCTTGGGGGTGAGGGCTTGACTTCAATCCCTGAAGAATTGTGGAAAAAAATCATTTCTTTGTATGTTTGCCAGCTCGATCAAAGCGAACTCTCCGTATTTTGTAGTTCGCCGTCGAAAAGTGAGCCTTGGCCATTGCTTTATAGTCGCGAACTATTACTGGGAGCTCGTATCTGCTTTTGATTACTACTACGTCTGATTTCGATGTGTAGGGTTCGAGACAGTGAACAGCTTACTTGTTTCCTCCGAGGGAGCTGGCGAAAGGGCCTGAAACATCCATATGGACCTATCTTAGTTGCTGTAGTGTTCTACCTGACGTTGGTTTGATTGGAGCTTTTCTCGTCTTTCCGGTGAGGCATGGGATGCATTCGATGCTGTCGAGCTGCGAAAGATCGAAGGATGGAAAATCGGGTCGTTGGCGAGATAGCTGCACGTATCGGTCTGTCGCTATGTGTGTGACCTCTCGGTACCATTTATTGGTATCAATTTCAGTTAGTTCCTTTAAAGCGCTGAAAACTTGCTCCTTATTGTTGCCTAGCTCTAATGGGTAGAGTCCTCCAACGCACTCGATAATTGAGACGATGTTTGTACTGGCCAAGGAGCCATATTTAAAGATAAAGCATCCATTGCAATAGAACAGTGATTCTGAGAATATCACGTTGAAGTGTTTTGTTAGCAAGTCGACAACCAGGATTTTCGAATCGAAGTGGGGTGCACAGTAGGCTTCGACTATGTTCCGCCATTCAGTGGTAACCACAACAATATCTTATCGAGGAGATGTGAGGTTCCGGCTACCGCCTGTTACAGTCTCTTTGGCAATTTCGTTATAGGACTTGAATGGTGGGCGACTATGGAAGAAATGTTGTTTGCACCAGAGTCTATGAATGCGTCTCAGTTTCCGTCCTCCAAATTTAGCAACCTGACTTCGGAATTTGAATTTTGCCATATTGGCTAGGAATGGAGGTTCTACGTCCAAGTTTTACTGTGGTTGGAACCCAGGCTGGTGTCGGTAGCCCGAAACCTGATCCGTATTCGTGAAAGCCATGCAAGAGTTTGCTGCAGGCAATAATAGACGATTTGGTGATCCCCAATGGTCTTGATTATGTTGTGGGTTCCATCCGCGGTCAGCTTGAGGGAAGTGGCGCTGTCCTCTACGACCACGCTGGGCTTTCCGAATGCGACAGTTTCTCTCGTCCTCGAGGCGTTTTCGACATATGTTTATGAAATGGACAGGTTTTTCACAGTAGCGGCAGTTTTCCGGGGTCTAGCTTGCCCGAAAAGGAGTCCACCGCGACCTCCTCCACGAGAATGTCGGTCTCTAGAGTATGAAGAACCTCTTCCGCGACCCCTGACGTAACCTCGAGTTTTGTAGGCCAGGTTGGCTTGAATATATTCCTGACTTCGAGAAACGTTGTGCGAGCTGTTCGAGTTCAATCTTCGAGCGAATTCAGCTTGAACGGCGTTCAAAACATCCTCAAATTATGCGTTAATAATCGTGGAAACCATAGAGAGGGCTGCAAAAGACAGAGGAAGAGACCTGATGCGTTTGGAGGGCTTCTCCCGCTCTGGTAATTCTTCAACTTATGTTGCGAGTTCTCCACAGATACCATTGAACTGGGAAACCTGTATGTGCTAATCCTCATTTTCGTCGAATACCAGCGTGTCCAACCTGTTTCGGATATTTTTGAATGGCTTGCTCGTTAGAAGCTGTGTAGATGCATTTAAGCTCATTCCAAAGGTCCAAAGCGGTTTTGAGTCATCATCTGTGTTGCGATTATGCCCGTAAATCACCAAATACCCTGACAGTATCCCTCCGGTAACCTGTACCAAGGATTTACACTGTAAGAAGACATCATTGCAACTTGTGCACTGTACTCACGCACCAGTGTAAAAGCATAATATCATACCTCTTTGTCCTAGCCAATGACATGGATCCATCATGGCTATCTCCCGTGGTTCTCGAAACATTTCGCACCCACCAATCAGCAACCACTTTATGCCTACTTGCCAATTGGACCAATGGGACTTTGCCATGATGTTCGTTGCTGTCTGTTATACTGATGGACCTTCAGAACCTTGTAGTTTGATACCTCTGGGTCGCTTTTTCTAGAATACCTTTGAATTCAGTACCGTTTAGTTACAATTTATCTCTGCTGGTGTTGAGTACTTTTTCTATATAAACCCTGGTCTGATGTTCCGGCCTGTTTACCGGAAGCATCAACCAACAGTTCAACCATCGATTACCTTTTGTGCGCTCAACACCCCACATTTGGTAGCATCGCATATTCGTTTGTCAGTACTGCGAGTTCTTCCAATCCGACAGTAAGTTAAAATCTCTATTAGATTTGACGTTCTGCCCGATTGCAAGCAGAGACTAACATTTTGTTTTTTACTCTGATTCTTTTTGAATAACGCTCAGTGCCGAAAAACAAGACTTCCAGGGACCGCCCCTCGTCGCCTGACGAGTACACCGAGAAGGACTTACAGGGATTTTTCGAGGAAAATTGTCGAGAAGTAAGTAAGTTCTGTTACGGTCAAGAACCAAGGACACCGACTAGGATCGAAATCGAAGAACCGAGAACCCCGCAGCCTCCCGCTTTCGCACTTCCGTCGGCCCTTCCACCGATACCAGCGCTTCCCGAGATCCCCCGCTCAAGGCCCGTCAAATCAAGGAAGGCCAAACCGACCACCAGGCCTACGATTTCGAAGAAGGGCCTACCTGTTCTTCCTGACGCCGCCTCTATCGTTATCCAAAGGACAGCCAACCATCGTATCCGGAAGTCTGTCAGGAGGCCTCGAATGACCAAGAACCCTCGATCGTCTCCTTTCCACTGTCGTCACTGTCAAGTCACCTGCACAGGCCGCGTGCAGTACTTCGAGCATCTCCGTTCCCGCAAGCATCAGCACCGCGCTGACAAGACAAGGCACACCTGCAATATTTGCAAAATAGAAGTTCCGAGCAAGGCAGACCTTGAGCGCCACCGTCTTGGCCGTCGTCACCGCGAGACTGCTCGTAAGTCTGAGTAGCTTGTATTTGAATAAACCTATCCTTGTCGAATAGGAAAAAAAAAACAAAAGTTGCTTTCTCAACCGACTTCGTTTGTGCTGTGTTCACCCTCCCGCTGTGGCTACCTTACAAACTCGCTTTCCCCAGTTCCTTGCAGTAGGACTTGTAAGTCCGTATCGCCGCCAGGTTCTAGACAGGAAAACAACCGTTTGGTAAAGCATCGGAAGGAGGGCTACTATAGCACACCCGACGTGACTGACGTCAAACCCTTACGTCAGAGAAAATCAACTTTCCCAAGTTATCGACTGGGATTCGAACTCGAGACCTCTCACTGGTCTTTCGCTGGTCTAGCCAACTCGGCCACAGTGCATACCGATTCTTACTGGCCAATTTGAAAAAATTCTATTTAAAGAAAAAAAAACCCAAAACTACACGTGTGACTCTTTCGACCAATAGGAAAGGACAATGGAAACTTCGGGCATTACTGTAGAGTCTCTGGCACAGGCTGTAAGCGAACTTCAACGCCAGCTGTCAGAGGCTCATAACCAGATCTCCGCACAACAGAACCAGCTCAATAACGCTGCTCGCAAGGTGGGAGCTCTCGAGAATGAGCTTTCTCTCGTCAGGATCAATGCTAGTAGCTCAAATGGTCAAAACGAAACCAAGGACGCCCCTAAGAAAACAAGCCGGGATCATTCAGCGGAAAAGGGTCCGTCGGGAGCTGGTGCGTGCAGATGCAGAATTATCTTGGTGAAGCAGATGGGCAAGCTACTATGAACATTGCACTAAGCTATCTCTCTGGAAATGCCCATGAGTGGTGGATGGTCCATTCCAAGAGCGCCGCGGGGCAGGAGATTCAAACATGGAAGGAACTGAAGACTGCCCTTCTCAATCGCTTCGAGACGTTAAACAAGGAAAAAATCGCCCGAGACAAGCTGGCTCGCTGGAAACAAGTTAAAGACGTTACTGCGTTCAATGAAGATTTTAACAAAATATTGTTGGATATACCAGACATAGGAGTCAAAGATCAGATTGATCGCTATTCACGCGGCCTGAAACCGTACATTTGGAAAGCCTATGCACGAAAGAATACTCTAAGCTTTCTGATTTAATGGCAGATGCGGAAAGAATCGAAGCTGCTTACAGGCGTTCAGGGCCGTTAGGTAACAACAAATCGAGTACAAAATCGCTGAACGGAAGTTCAAGTACTGGAAATAGTGCTCCTGTGCCAATGGAAATTGGGAACGTGGAAATGAAACCGGGTATACAGTCCTCAAATGTTAACTTACCGAAATTGGATCAAGCAGAACGTGAGAGATGCATACGTGAAGGCCTCTGCTTGAGATGCAGACAGAGAGGGCACATTGCAAAAAACTGCCCAAAAGCCCGAAGGAACTGACTGAAGGTCCTCAATCAGTTCTGGATAACAGAAATCTTATTGTTTCAACAATAAGATCCCAGGAAGCATTTAGGGGAACACCAACCCCAACTTTCCAACGAAATCATAGAGGACTTCTTATTGTTAAAGGAGTCATTTCCAATGGACCAGCAAAAATTCTCATCGACCCAGGTGGTGAGATCAATTTCCTCAGTGAATTGTTCTGCGATTACCATAAGATTAAAACAAGAGAATCAGCAGAGCTTGCCGAAATGGCGAACGGTGCTAACCAGAAGTTGAGAGAAACAGCCGGTCCGGCAATCGTCCAAGTAAAGAACTACACAGAACCACTGTACTTCGCCGTGAGCCCCCTCAAGAGATATGATGCAATCCTAGGAAAGGAATGGTGTGGAGCCCATAGAGCAATTATCGACTCTTCAAGCAATCAAGTTTCTTTCAACTACAAGGGTGAAAAGTACTCCGTCACTGCCAATGAAATGACAAAGCACCCTTTCGTTTCTGCAAACTCAGTACTTACTGATTTGGAGAAAAAATGTAGCACTTATGCTGTTCTAATTCGACCACTAGACTCAAATCCAAATGTTCCAGATTCTTACCCAGAAGATATTCAAGGTGTACTGAAAAAGTATACAGACGTTTTCCCGGAAAAACTTCCGAAGGGCCTTCCTCCGAAGCGAAAGTATGATTTCAAGATCGAATTGGAAAAAGATGCTAAGCCACAGAAAAAGGGTCTCTACAGACTTTCAGGAAAAGAAATGATGGAGCTTCGTAAACAACTAGATGATCTACTAGAGAGTGAATTCATTAGACCAAGCAAAAGCCCCTGGGGAGCGCCAATACTCTTTGTAACGAAAAAGGACAGCGGTTTGCGTATGTGTGTGGATTACAGAGCACTTAATCGGCTTACTGTAAAAAACAGCTACCCCCTGCCGCGCATCGATGATATCTTTGATCGACTTAAGGGAGCCAGGTACTTCTCGAAAATAGATCTGAGGATGGGTTACCATCAGATCAGACTGGAGGAATCTTCAATCCCTCTCACAGCGTTTCGAACCAGATACGGACATTTTGAATTTCTCGTACTACCTTTTGGATTGACCAACGCACCAGCAACTTTTATGAATCTCATGAACGACATATTCAAAGATGTCCTGGATGTATTCGTTATCGTTTATTTAGATGACATTCTCATCTTCAGTAAGACATGGAAAGAACATTTAGAACACATTGATGTAGTACTAGAGATTCTGAGGAAGGAGAATCTGTTCGCAAAATTGTCAAAATGTGTCTTCGGTGTTAAAGAAGTCGAGTATCTTGGACATGTAATCTGTCAAGAGGGAATTGCTGTGGATCCCAACAAGATAAAGGCAGTCATGGAATGGCCCTCACCAAAGAACAAGCAACAACTTCAGTCATTCTTGGACTCGTCAACTATTACAGAAGATTCATAAGAGGATGCTCATTGGTTGCTAAACCTCTTACAGAGCTGACGAAGAACGTTTCATTTCTGTGGACAGCTACTCAGGACAAATCATTCCAGACCTTGAAGAAATCGTTATGCAGTGCCCCAGTCCTTCGAACTTTTGACTCTGAACTTCCAATATATGTCACTACAGATGCCTCTCAGTACGCAATTGGAGCTGTGTTGGAACAGGGGGATCCAAAATCCAGAAGACCAGTTGCCTTTGCGTCTAGGACTTTGAATGATGCTGAGCAAAATTATGCCGCTCATGAGAGGAGCTCTTGGCCATTGTAGAGTGCTTGAAATGGTGGAGAGCATACCTACACGGAAACTTTTTCACAGTTCATTCTGATCACTACCCTTTAAGATACCTCGAGACCCAGGAAATCTGTCCCAAAGACAGGTTAGGTGGTTGGAAAGATTAGCGAACTTTGATTTCAAAATTATACCCATCTCCGGGAAAGCAAACATCGTTGCCGATGCCCTGTCAAGACAACCTCAGAATTATCCCTCACCTAAACATCGAAACAGAGAACTACTCAAGGAAGTGATAACAAAGACATACCTAGAATCGAACAATATATCCGTACCTTATTTTGCGGATTCTGAGCTAGAAGATCTGGCCAAAGATTACAGGCTAGATGAAAACCTGAAAACCCAATACAAAGATCCAAAGGCACCTTTCGAAAAGAAAGGGTTGCTTTTACTAAGGAACGGAAAGATTTGCGTACCAGAAGGAAAATTTAAAGTCAAGCTATTACATGACTACCATTCTACTCCAAATACTGGACATTTGGGAATTTCAAAAACAATCAATAGAATATCACCGAAGTTTTACTGGAAAAACCTTCGTACAGATGTACTTCGATACGTTCGTTCTTGCCACTGCCAAAGAGACAAACCATCCAATCAGAAACCCGCAGGTCTTTTACAACCTCTTGATCCACCGAAAACCAAATGGACTCACATAACGATGGACTTTATTACACCCCTTCCAAGGTCAACGGAAGGAAACAATGGCATCTTAACTGTCGTTGACAGATTATCAAAGATGATAAGAATTATACCAACCAAGCCCAAAATAGATGCTCCTTCAACTGCTAGGCTGTTCAAGGATCATGTCTACAGAAACCACGGAATTCCGACGAATATCATTTGTGATAGGGATGCCATTTTTATGAGCAAGTTTTGGAAGAGTCTGTTCCACCTTCTGGGTACCAAGATATCCCCTTCTTCAGCATACCACCACAAACGATGGACAATCTGAGATTATGAACAGAAAGATCGAAGAAATGATTCGTTCTTTTGTTAGCTTCGACAAGACAGATTGGGACAAATACTTGGTGACTTCGAAGTTGCTTACAACTCATCTATTAATGCCACTACAACATTCTCTCCGTTCTTCCTCAATTATGGAATCCACCCTAGAACTGTCCCTTTGGACATACTCTCCGCAGACAACCCTGCTGCGGCACAGTTCCTAAAAACATGCAAGAATCACTGAAAAAAGCCCAAGAACAAATCAAAAAATCAAATGAATCCACTGCCTTGTATGTCAACAGAAGTAGAAGACCTTCTTCTTATAAAGTTGGTGACAAAGTCTGGTTGTCCACAAAAAACCTAGCTTTTGAAGATGGTGCAGGATCTCGAAAACTGAACCCAAAGTTTTGTGGTCCATTTCAAATATCTGAGGATATAAACGGAGTTACGTACCGTTTAAATCTTTCCCAGCCAATGATCGACAGGGGAATTCACAATGCTTTCCATGCTAGTCTCCTTAAGCCGTACTTTGAAGATGAATTCTATCGCCAAATTCCGCCGCCACCGCCTATACAGGTTCAAGATGGACATAAAGAATACGAAGTCGAATCAATTCTCAGTCACAAGAAACAATACGGAAAAACAAAATATCTCATTAAATGGAAAGGATATGCAGATCACGAGAACTCATGGCTATCAGAAAATGAACTGAAAAATTGTCAAGATCTGCTATACGAATACAAGAATCGGGGCGATTCTTCTTCGTAGGGGGGAGTGATGTTGCGATTATGCCCGTAAATCACCAAATACCCTGACAGTATCCCTCCGGTAACCTGTACCAAGGATTTACACTGTAAGAAGACATCATTGCAACTTGTGCACTGTACTCACGCACCAGTGTAAAAGCATAATATCATACCTCTTTGTCCTAGCCAATGACATGGATCCATCATGGCTATCTCGCGTGGTTCTCGAAACATTTCGCACCCACCAATCAGCAACCACTTTATGCCTCCTTGCCAATTGGACCAATGGGACTTTGCCATGATGTTTGTTGCTGTCTGTTATACTGATGGACCTTCAGAACCTTGTAGTTTGATACCTCTGGGTCGCTTTTTCTAGAATACCTTTGAATTCAGTACCGTTTAGTTACAATTTATCTCTGCTGGTGTTGAGTACTTTTTCTATATAAACCCTGGTCTGATGTTCCGGCCTGTTTACCGGAAGCATCAACCAACAGTTCAACCATCGATTACCTTTTGTGCGCTCAACACCCACAATCTGGGACAATTCAGACCTGAGCCATGGTGGAAGCTCCAAACCCCAGGGTAATGACACTTTTTGCTTTTGCAGAGCGCTTCATCCATTCGTTTCTCGCTGCTTCAGAGTTTGATGATTTTTCTCCGAGCATCCGATCATCGCGTGATCGTCTGCTCTCAGATTAGCCCTTCTTCGCCTCGCCCACACGATGTAGTCGGAGGGCTTTTCAAGAGGCTCAATTCGGAAAAGGTTTCGAGAATCTTTAGAGGTATCCATTGCATCAAGTGTTTTAGACGAAACAGGGAGATTTTTTCTATGAGTACTGCAGTTACTAGCTATGGCAGTCACTAGGCTTTCACGGCTGTGATTCTTTGGCTCGGATTTCTTGCTGTTACAAGTCTGCTTATCTACTATCCTCTTTTCTTTTCATGTCTTCCTTAATTCTATTCTTAGTCTTTTTTTCTTTTCTATTCGTTTTATTTTCTTCTTTTGGTCTCTTTCTTTTAGTTTTTGTTTGTTTGCTTGTTATTTGTTTTTTTTCTCTCGTTTTTGACTGTAACTAGGGGTGTCGGAACCCAGCCCCCCGGTGGGACTCTCCGGATGAGTCGCGTTTTTCTAGAGTTGATTGACTCTTCCCTTCGCGATCCCAGGTGGAGCGTAGCGCACCGAAACTAATGTGAAGGACAGCTTACAGTACGGATTTTCGGCCCTTGCTATACACTCCAGGTGTGATTCGAATTTCAGACCACTACCTATCTTCACGCAAGATAGAGACAGGTGCAAATGATCTCTACGAGGGCTTCCCCCGAAAGATTACTAAGTCGAAGACTTTTACTCTTTTAAAGTCGGTCTGTCCTTAAGAGAAGTTTCCCAGTGCTTCTAAGCTGGTATTCCGTACAACACTTTCAGATCGCCCATTCGCTTTCCACCAGATCTTTCGATCAAAAACAGTTATCCGACGAGCAAGCTCGACCGGTGGGGGCAGCAGTCAACGAGGTCAAATTATTTCAAGTTGCCTCCGTTGCTTAGGACTGTTTTTAGTCTGTTGACTTTGTTCCCCTTGCTCGGTACTCCAGTCCTCGAGCAGAAACCCACGTATATTTCACATGCCCGCTTTAGCACTAGTTTTTATAGTCGTTCCGGACAGGGAAGTTTAAAGTCCAGAAGATTCCTATTTAGAGTCTGTCGGCTGTAGTTTATAGTCCGGGGACTCTTGTTTGAAGTCTGTCGACTGTAAAGTAAAATGTGGTAGACTTGTATGGTGAGGTTAGCGAGAGGTGGGAGAAGGTAGGGAAGGTGGTGGTTGTTGAGTGATGGAGGGCGGGGGGAAGGGTGACTCAGCGCGATGCTACCAGATAGAAGTTATGAGAACGGGTAAGTTGCTGTTGGCTCGAGTCCACAGAGGGGACTCGAGTGTCCTTTATATATTGGCTTGAAACATAGATGAATGCAATAGGATAGAGTAGCCTCAATTAGGAGAGTAATGCACATTGACTCTCGATGATTCAGTACAGTACATTGTTAATTAAATTGCAACCAAATAATAATGCAACTCAGGAAATGATTCGTTCTTTCGCTTTGTTGTGTAATAATTATATTGTCACAGTCTAACTCCAACAGTAGGGCACCCGCAGCGAGACGCGAAAGCTGCCGCGTACTTCTCTATGACCTTGCAAGATGTCTCAGAGAGCGATCCTTGCGAATCAAAAGCATGCGGCGCAGAGCCATGTACAGTGCTGTACATGGCCTCAAATTGGAACTGCGAGAGCCGTCAAATTGTGTGCATCGCACTGCAGTACAGTACGTTAACCGGCAAAACTATTCTACACGGGCTACTTTGTAACTAATGTACACTAATGTACAGTATAGTACAGTATATTCAAGGGTTTGTTACTTTTTACGGTGTTTTGAATTTTCCAAGTTGCCCATATGAAGTAGAGTCAAGAAGATTTTAGGTCCCGACAAAACCTCCAACACCCACCACAACCACTACCCTAACACCCACCACTTACCACTACACAAAGGGCACTACACTAACATAAGAAGCCACTACCACCAAGCCCTAATACTAGCATCACGTAACTGCCTCATGTTCAAATTGCAGCCCTCAAAGTAGTGGCGTCCCTTGTCTCCTTGGACTTGCGGTGTTTATATCGAAACCCAAGGAGTTAATATTCATACACTGCCGGATTCTCTTGTCTCTTTAGATTTCTATGCTTGGCTCGAGGTTTACGCGGGCTACACCCTCAGTGACTGTTTCACTCAACAAAACTTCCTGGCCCTTTCAGAGAATGGTCGGAGTGATACGAAAGGCTTTAAAGACATCAAAAGATAATCATCAATACGGAGAGCTGCGAGGTCGGGAGAAGCGAGAGGACTGGTCAGCTCGTCTACTAAAGTTACCGAGGAATAGAGAGAAAACGTATTTTCTACCATAATATAAAACCCAAGGAACCCCATATCGAAGACGAAGCGGAAGGGTGGACAGAAGACTCTAGATCTTAGTACTGTTCTGATTAGAATAGTTTTTTTTTCAAGCCTCCGGTAGCTGAAGCCGACTCCCGAAGCTTTGAGCCCTTTTCTCGTCTCTTTCGCGGTACTACTCTTCTTGGATGATCTATCGAGTATTTTACCTCCCGAAACCAAGCTCAAATCTATCGAGATTGTTATATCATTTAAAAGGTCGCAATGGACCGCGAAAAGAGGGAGAGGAACAATAATAGGAACAAGCCTACATTTTTGCCGCATCTAAGGAGTACAATTTGCCTGTGCATGTTTTCAGGCGAACTACGGAGCAATCGGAAAGCATAATATAATAGAGGAATGCAAGGAACCTCTATGAAGCAGATCCTGCGACCCGTTATTACCCTAGTCAATCGACTGGCAGAATTATCTCTGCAGTAACAAACAATGTAGGAGGCTTTTCTTACTTGCGAAAAATAATGCCGTTGGACTATTTTTATATTATAAGTGTCTGCGAATATTTTCTAAATTAGATTAAAAGAAAACAGAGAAAAGAAAAAAAGTAAAAAAGGAAAGAAAGAAAATTTAAAAACAGATAAAACAAAAAAGAAAACGAAGAGTAGACACCCCTTCCATTACTTCTAGAAACCGCTACTCTTACTTTTTTTGTAAAACATTGTGTGCTAAACGACGGAGAAAGTACAGTGGTTTTCAAAAGTCATAGTAGGGTTATTAATTTACTGCGGCTCTGTCGTGCCGACTACGTTTTCTGTGCATCCCCGAATTCTTAAACCCTAGGAGCTGTAAAAATATAAAGAAAAGCAGCTTTAAAACTAAAAGTCCATTATACAGCCGAGGCGCTCAAGTTCTGTCCTCCACAGTAAAATAAATCCTCATTTACCCTATTCTCATTTGTTTTACTTATTCTAAAGAGTGATTATAGGTGTCTGTGACCCTGATTATCTAAGGATACTGAAGGTAGCCCTCCGCAATTTCACAATAAATACATCTCCGTTTCCTCTGTAAGGCAGCAAACATAGTTAACACATCGTTTAGGCTTCGCTAGCTTCTTCACTACGATCATCCTTTTAGTTCCAATTTTCAGGTTATCGGATGCCCTCCCTCGCTATTGTTCCTTCTCATCATTGAGCTCAAATTCCAATATTCACCGTTTTGTTTGTTCGAAATTTCACTTATTCGCACTTTAAGCTCGCATAGAAATCCGAAAATGTTTGAAGAAGAAACATTTTATCCTCTTACTTCAATCTTTGAATATTTCACTGTCCTTTCCAGAGTTGACCAGGGAAATTTTAAAACGTTTTGGAATAAATTGAGTTATTTTTGCGAGTTTCGAGACAACAAATGCGCGCGGGGCGATAAAATTTTATTATATTTTCCACGTGTGTTTCTTATAAACACGGGTCTTCCCCATTTACTTCGAGTAAGAACTTTTTACGCCTAAGCATGTAGGATAAGTAGATGTATATAAACAGTTCTTCATTATGTAATGAGCCGCCTCTATTGATATTTAATTTTCAAAGTATAATAAGAAAATTGATTCTCCGCAGTTTTCCTCACAATACATCAATGCTCCATTCGTTTTAAATTATCATGAACCGAAAGATGTTAATGCAATTTACCAAGGATTTTTTTGCAGCTGAGTTAAGTATTACGTATAAACTCTTATATGTTACGGTATTAAAATGTTATGGTTTACATGTGATACTTATCGGACGTATCCGGTTGGCAACACAAGTATCTCAATAAATTGGTATAATAAGATATTATTGACCTGTTATCTTCGAGAGAGAAGCAGGAGGGATGACAAGGGAATCACCAGGAAGAGTACGAGTTACTTTAGAGACGATATTTTTTGGGCGCGTTAAGTAAAGTGCCCAGTAATAGAGGTGGCGCGATAGAAACCAAATATAAAATAAAAACCGAAGTAGAAGAGTTCTTCGAGGGTTGAAGGGGGCTAAAATTTTACTACGGCGGGATGAACGGACTTCACAGTCAAATAACCGCTAATTTCATCCGAGGCCCGAAAGGGCACCACCACGGAACCTGACCGCCCTGTGCATACCACCATTGATTTCTAAAGCCAATTACTCATCAATAATAAAAACCAGTATACATTCACATCTTTACATACTTATACTCTACGTGCGGTGCTATAGATTTGCTTACAGCTACCATCAATTTGATAGGGTTCTCTCTCTATACGCGGTCGACAGACCATTTCTATCTTCCCTAGGTTGTCTAGGTTGTCGCTTATTGATTCACACTTCAATAAGAAGTATCATAATCGTTCCATCTCGCAAGAAACCATTACACCACAAATATGCAGACCGTTATCATTTTTCAATGCTTTATACATATTTTATTTTTACGTCAGGAGTTTTTCAATTCATAATTTCGTCCATATCACTATAAGAATGCAGAAAGAAGAAGAATCAATAGTCTTTTCTGTTCTGATCTTGTTTATCATTAACATCAGTTAACCCGTAATGAAGGGTTTCGTGGCCTTCTTTTAGGAAAATTATGGATACTGAAATACTTTGCACCAACTGAGTAGTTTAAAAAACTGATTTAAGGATATTTAGGTCAAAATGAACAAGAGGAAAGATGCTGATAATCTTTTTTGGAGATCATGCACATCCCTACATAATTGAGGAATTAATTTTTTGAGATTTCACACGTAGATTGAATTACTGACAAAAGTTTTGAAGAATAAATATCCTTGTCTTCAAAAAAAAAATGAAAATTTAATCAAGTATGCGGTACGTAATCCTATTTTCGGCAAGATTTCAAATTTGTTGTGCTGGCACTAAGAATTGTGAAACGTTTGGCTGTTCACTCTTAAAAAAAGAAATAATTTACCTCAGGAACCCCAATTTTCTTATTTAGAGATGGCGAAGTGGTTAAAGTTGCAATTGTTTTCATTCATTTTTTGCAAACATTGACGATTGGTGGTACCCGCTACGACTGGGAGATTTATTTATTTTCGCGACATATTCAATATATTTCTTTAATTTAGAAAAAATGTGGACTAGATTAAACGATACTGTTCTTTCTTCACTGCCAAATGAAAGGAAAGACTTATTATCGGTCATCTTGAGGAATCTACATATTTCCAAGAAGAGCAAAATGATCTTTTTTTTTTGGGTAGGGAAGGATTCTGTGTAGAAGCTATACTAAATATAGTTTTTATTCTGTTCAAACGAAAACTGCAGACGAAATTGGTAAATGAACGATAGTAGATGTCTTTAGAAATTCCAAGGTCGTAGTTCAATTGAAATCCAGCGAAACTGGCCTATTGTACCATCAAAAGGAGTAAATTCAAAATATATTTCTTGTGAATGAAGCTTAACACCTCTAACACACAGATCGGGTGTGCTCTATGCCTGTAGTGCAAGTAAAAAGATTCTGCACTCAAACTTATACAGAAATTTTCTTCCCTACGCGTCGATGAGGAGAAACTATCTAGCTCGAGGATTGCGTAGAAGTGTATATACAGTTGACCCCCACTGCCTGGCTAAGGGGCTTACCAAAGTCATATCACATATCAATCGAAAGGAAAAATGGACCTGCCAATTTAGGATTCTTGAATCATATGGAAAAAAATTTAAACCAATTCATCGCCGATGTAGCAGAACTCTGAGCAAAAAAATCATAAAATCATAAAATCATGGACAGTCGGTGCTAGAATAAAATCGGGGTACTTGATCACCGCGGTAGATGTACCTGTTCTTCTCATTATGCATCTTGCCAAGTTTTTAGCCCTTTATGAGCTCATAAACTTCCTTTGAGATCCTACATGCCCCAATTTTTCTTGTGAACCCACAGTCGTTGCAATAGTTAACGCAGAGTCCCTTGTGGCGCTAATATATTCGACGTCAACCTTTCAAAACCAGTGATACAGTGAACCCGTTCTTTTCATTTATAAACGCAGCTGGAAGTTCCTTCACATTTTCGTAAAGCTCAGTTAATAGCAATGAATTCTAATCTCCAATAATATCACTCGAAGGATTAGTTTATACTCCAGTGATTACACACAAATTGCTGGAAAGGAAGTTGAATTTCTTCATCCGTGACTCTGCCCCTGAATATAATGAGTCAATTTCCCAATTGAGGTCGCTCTGGGTAGTCAATTTTAAATTAATAAATTTACCACTCCCTCCACAAATCCTTCAATCAGTTCTATTTTCTTCATCTATCTTTCCAAAACTTCTATTTCCATCTATTTGTCGTAGGTTGCAAACAATTTCAATGAATCGCTGCAGAAAGCTTTCCGTTTTCACCTGGAGCTCTGTCATTTCTCTGAAATTAGCAGTGAAGCTACTTCAATTACTGCCCCATCTTTGCCGAGCAGTTTAAAGAGGCTTTTTACTTGAAATTTTCTTTTGAAAAAAATAAATATCGAAACCCATTTTTACCTTGCGCCGCATATAAACCGATCCCAACTTGCATTGAATCCACTTTAAGCATGTAAGGTGACGTCCTGGAGTTTATATTCCGCATTAGAAGTGGATATAGCAAATTCAAACAGATTTAAAGGTCAATAGCTACGTTATAGTATGTTTTATTTTTATAAGCTATATGTTGATGTGTTACTGCAAATTTATTAATCGTTTTGAGTTATGCTAATTTGACGTCTGATATTCTTCCTTTGTACTTTTAAGTTTCAATCCGAATATTTTCTCATGAATTATCTTCTATTCCGTCTTAAGACTTGAACATAGCTTTATGCTGAATAAAATACTACCTGACCTTTTCAACCGAATAGAACAGTTCGATGCAAAGCTGCAGGGCCGAAATTTTATTTGTGAAATTGCGCGCAATTATCTGCGTGCAATTATAGAAATGGGCGAGAAAATCTCGTTAAATTAACGTAGTTCTCAAGAACTGACGTGATTACTTAGCTACAGCTTTATTGCGGGGCTTAAGAATTCTGCGCTGCATTTCTTGTACTTCATCCTCTCAAAGCAATAAAAAGGGAAGTTAAAACAGCATCTACACCATGAGCGCAGGTGTTAGCGGAATTTCTCAGTCAAGGCTCTATAAATCAGAGAAAGTTGAAATTATCTTATCAAGTCCTGTTTCCTTATTCCAAAAGGCTACTGATAGAGATGTAAGGGGGAAATTGGTGTAATTTAATGATTGAAAAATAGGTTGGCCTATGTTCCAAAACGCATCAAATAATTGGTACAAGTGGTCGGCATGTAAGTTACTGTGCAAGGATAAAGTAGCCTCGCAGGAATCACTTAAGTTGAGCGTTCTGTGAGCGATCAAGTGCATTCCTCTGCAAAAGCTATTTAATTATTTCGAACGCACTTCGCAATACACTTTTTATCCGATCTGCGCACCGGAAGGTACATTGTAAATAAGTTACTGTAACTACTAGCCTACACCGAAGAAAGAAGAGGAGAGGAGGTTCCATTTGTTTGCTATATAAACAAGAAATAAAAAATGTAACACGTGCTGCATAGAAGATTCCTCGAAACTGATAATGGAAGATGATTTTTCTCCTTTGAGTGCTTTCCATTTTCTTCTGCCTTTACACGCTTCATATTAGTAAAAGAAAAATCATCATTCTGGAAATAGAGACTCAGAAAAGGCGATGCAGGTTCTCTGCTATGGGAGAGAGCAAAGTTTCTCTTAGGCTATGCGTTTTGGGATAATTATTCGTCGGGGCCGTTGATAACCACTAAATTGTGAAGGTAACAATATGTGATGATTTTGGGGATAAGGTAACGCAGAAGAAGATACATTCCCTGAAAGACTACACCGGAGGAGCATTGGTGGCTCCTTTATGTCGAATATTACCCCTTATTAGAACTTGGGCTTCAAAGAAACGAGACATATCTGAGCACTTCAAAAGTCATTTGAGAAAACTTCATAAGAAGGCTCAACCCCAACATTAAGGATTTTAGCAATTAAAAAGTACCAAAGAATCTCCCGAGGACTTAGTTGTGAGCTAGCTAGCAATTGTCAATACGCTGGAGAAAAGTCAGATATTCGAAGCTCCGAAGGATATTTTGAAGGTATAAAGCGCTCAAGATCCTATTCTATAGTGTCTAGAAGACAAATTCAATTATAATTCGATTAGTTTTCTCAATTTTCCACAGTTAATAATTTGAACCTCCGGCGAACATAGCGCAAAGTTATGACGACAACAGCTTCAGCTAGTTTTGCGAAAAAGGAAATATAGCTTAAAGAAGTCCTCTTAACACCCTCGGACGTTAAATATTCTACATTAGGGAAGGTGTGGCATTACAAAAGCACTCTGTTTCTTCAATGGATAGAGGTTGCGGATTTTTTCACATCCGGATCTCCACAGAAGTTTTTAGGTCAATAATCAGATCTCCAAGGTCACGGAAAACGAATGATGTGAGCGGGTCTTTGGTCATTCAGTAGCCTCTTAATAGTGCTATTTCGGCTGTAAAGAAGAGCACTGATAATAGTCAACCTCTTTTTGGCATTTTATAAGTATCGGTCGATTGATGAATCCTAGAACAAGACCCCAGTCTCCGGTCAGCGGATTATTATTACGAACTGTAAAAAGAAATACAATAGGAAAGAAAACGAAATTAATTTTAGGTCTTTAAGATCTTTTTTCTAAGCATTTAGTGAGCGGAGCGTTCCTTCTATTTACCTCAGTATAAAAAGTGTTCAAGTACTCCCTAAGGATTTCAAATAAGTCGTAAAGCAGCTCAAAGTTCTGGTCTCTAAAGAAATTTGACGTAACCTTCCTTTACTAACCCTTCGGGAGAATACGATCACTTGAAGTTAGTGGCAGTGGCTTTGAATGGACCGAGCCCCATGCATACTTATATACGGGTGCTTTGCCAATTCAGGTGATTTACAACTTCTGTTAATGACTGACCCTAGCCCTAGTGGCTACTAGTGGCCAAATCATCGCAGCTGGTATGAATTATTTCCGTAGAAAGTTTTACAGTCTCTTGACTGTCTACTACTATGACCTAATAATTCTTTGTGATCTTTGCTGCCTAGTTCGGTGCAATGAATGTGTATTACTGTGCATTTTTCTTTCACCCTACGAATATGATTTCCCACTAGTCAAATATGCAACGGGAAAGAAAGAGGTCTCCTCCAACCTCTTTGTGGCTCTCCCATGATCTAAAATCTCTCTCAATCGAATAGATAAGGAGAAATTTACGTCTCCCGAAGGTTAGGCAGATAAACATGTTCCGCCCTTGTACTTTCCGGAGTCGGATGTCGATTTGAGCGGTTCGTATGCCGAGCGAAAAGTTGCGTTTATGATCCAGAATAAGCCTTCAAACGAGCCGGATCTAGAGCCATTTCAAGGGGCTGAAGACTTTTCTAAAGAGAATGAAGAGGTGTACTACTGCATCATGATTGCCTCGAATTGTAGAAATTTCGAAGAGAATGACCTTATTAGTTGCTAAACCTCCCAAAAATCCAAATGTTTGAGCATAGGGATAAGGTGAATAAATTGATGATTTAGATCTTTTCTTCTCGGCAAGGATGATCTTGAAGCATTTCAGATATTTTCTATTCATGTAGAAAAATATTCACTAACTTTTATTCATCCCGCAATGGTCTTCCCAAGTGTAAGAGTAGCTCCTTATATTATGTCATTTTTTGTAATTAAATTTGTTTTACAGCCGCCTATTTGCTCTAATCGCATATGACAAGTTAAAAAATCGGAGTAAAATGTAATTAAATCTTAATTTATAAAATTAGAAGTTGAAAGAACAAGAAATCAGAAGCAAGTACTGAAAACTAAAAGGGTGAGCAACGAGACCTTATTTATAAATAATCTGAGCTTATAACCTTAGAAATAGGTTAGAAATTGAGATACATAAAAAGTAGGGATAGCTGCAGCAGATTTGTAGAAATTTATATGTTATAAAGAAGAACAGTAGCTTAGATGTCATAAATACAGAGAGGGTTGGAATAAAGTAGAATTTTGAGAGCAGAAGCAGATCTTGGAAGATTAGTTGCTCCTATTGTATGGAGGTAGTTGAAGAATTATACCACTCTTAAAAGATTTAAAATAATTTCTCCCGAACTGAAGAACAAATGAAAATGGGTCATCGGCGTTCGATACGCGATAGACTTAACAGTGTACATATGTGTAAAAAATATGTGAAAATGTGAGTTTGCGATGCACATGGATCGAGAAAGCTTCTATTCGAATCTATACCATTAAATTTTTACCGCTTACATCGCTTTTTGAACGAATAAAATACAGTTAATACTTTATAAGAAAATGTACTCGACACATGTATCACATAGAAGCTACTAGTGCTTTCCACATTCCTCCATATTTTGGGAGTCAGTTTTTGTAGATCAAAGCTATCCGAGAGGTTTTTGCATGAAATAAGACAGTTCATGATCAAGAAATTAAAATAGTAGCTAAAAGAATGTCAAAAATAAGCCTGCCTGAAACTACAGTCTGTTTCAGTTCTCGGATCAATAACAATAAGAAGACACTTTACCAAGCAACTGCGGTCATCATGAACCACCTCGACCTGGTAACGAATATATTTGATGTCAGCGCAGAGTACTAACTGAATGATTTTCGTTGCGCATAAATATGTTGCAAATATCATTGGTCTAGCTAAACAACAATTAAATCAAGAGAAACGCCAAAAGGCATAAAATGTGTACGCTTCAGTCAGATGCATTCTCTATTTTTCTTCGGCTGTTTTAACCTCCCTTTCGGCGGAAGAGCGATCTTGTACCTCAATTTGTGAGCCAAGCATAAAAAGATATGATGTTCAGGGCATTGGTAAATGAAAAAAAATTAGTAGAACAAATGTTACTGACAGCTCTGTACAATTGTAAATTACATCAGACATCAAAAGCTCTTGATTTTCGCGCGAGATTCCGTAAGTTATCTTATTACCAAGTCGGTTCCGATTAAAATAGAGTTACCCTCCTTTCTCTAGTTAGAATCCTGTAAATTGAGTAGATTATGCAATACGTAGATACGATTGACAAAATAAACCGCGAAAAGACCGTACAAATCCACTCGGGAGAGCTTTTTATAAAGAAACGAAAATATTTTTGATCATCTACAGATTTTTAAGAGAACATTAAATTCTAAAAGAGTTTCATAATAGAAATTACTAGAGATATTATCTAATTACTTTCTTTAAACAGTGAAATTGTAATCCTATTTCAGGAAAATTATTTATTCAAAGTATTAGACGCAAAATGAAGATGAATTAATGCACCAAATTGGAATTCAGTGCCTCAAAAATACTTGAGATTTTCAGAAGAAGGATGCCCACTTACTCCCTTGGAATTTACTGCAGTGTGCCGAGACTAGACTTAAATGCACTTAACACGGACTACGAAATATACTAGTTCGGAGTAAAGCACCGGTACCTCAATGCGAAGGGACTTTTCTATCCACCAATGTGAGCTCTTCGAGCTCAACACTTCCTCTGAGCCACCCGAAACAAACGGATCTCCAGTCCCAACTCTGTTGATCCACATACACCTGAAATAGGCCTTGAATTTCTCTCTCGTCCATACAAAACAGCTCCACCCAACATTATAAGTTAAATGGACGGAAATCACTTGTGAAGTGATCTGTGAGTGATCACCTAAGCATACGAAATGACTGAGATTCCAGGTCCGCTTGGTGCATCGTACCTGTCAAATATTACGTCAAGGCCTCTAGAGATACAATCCATTCGTTACAAATCAATAAGGAACAATTCAAAAAGCACAAATTTCCAAGTAAAATCTGATCAAAAGCGTCACATTTCTGCGTAATCAGAATATAGTCGACAACTTTCGCCACAATAACGACTGAAATTACATTAATCACACCATAGAATAACTGCACATAACTTGAGACACGAATAAAACAAAGACCTGAAAGATAATGGGCGAATGTGACTTGGAACTTTATGTTTCATTTGAAATTTCTTTACAACAACATAAACGAAAACCGTAGAAACTGGTATCGAACTTTTTTCGCGACGATATTTCATATGGATGCTGCGCAGGGTATTATCTCTCTGTAAAGCAGTGACTTCAAATCTACTCGAATTAATCCTTGTTTAAGCATGGTTGCGGGAGGAAAAAGGATCAGTTCTCCCATTGAAGTAAAAATTAAATAATCGTATCCTAGATCATGTTTCATTGTATATTAGTTCCCTTGAGGAGCAGTAAACGCCTCGACTTTGAGTTCTATTATCCTTAATTAGCTTAAAATTGTACAGAACATGGAAGTAAAACGCTTTTGTACTTCCAGAAACTGAAGAACACGGAATTATACGAATTTTCTGTTGAAAATTTCTTCTTCAGTCCCGTATGCTCGTTAATGAACAAGAACAAGAAAAATTGAGCTCGATGGAATAAAAATAAGTTCTTAACAAAGTAATTAAACGTAGGTTTAAATCATTCATTGAGAAAATTTAAAGCTCAAATACACATAGCGTGGAAATTTTTTAGTGCCAAAGGCTTCTAGAGCAGCGCCATTTCTCCTTCCTAAGACCGGCATATTTGCTTTCACAATCATCTTGGCTTTAAATTTTTTCATCCTGCACATGGAGAACCTCTCCTAATATCATTGTTTGTGCAAAGGGCAAAGGCCAATTAGTCCTGAAAAAATCTCCAAAAACTGGAGTAACAGGCGGTTTAGTTTCATCAATCGACAGTTTTAGGAATCATACATACTTCTATACCGATCCAGCATGCTTAGATATATGCCGCATTCTATCCAGCGATATGCTAGCATGGCTGGAAAGAGTGGCAACGGTAGCTCTGCATAGACCTTCAAGATTGGTTGAGAGCTGCAAACCCGCGAGGGGAGATTTTTTTGAGAGAAGGCGTCGATATGTGCTTTTTTGAAATCCATCAAAGCCAGTCCTCTTGTCATTTTGGAGTCGTGGGGGATTTTTGGCCGGCGTATTGGACAATTAACATTCTAATCTTCCCCGTAAATCCTTAATGAGGCTGGGAAATGGTTGAAATGGTCGGGGCTTTTCCACAAAGGCCATGGGTTATACTTTATATCTTTTTACTCTCATCCACTCTCTCTAAAAATCACGGTTGTATTCGAATTTTTTTACTAAATGCGGGGCCTTTGTGGCTCACTGAGTTTGTCGGTGCAGGTTTATCTTTACTTTCCTACTAATGTCACGTTTAGATCTATCTTTTGTACGGTTTTCGGGACACTAAGGGTGGGCAGTTGGTCGCCGATATAGTCCTATTCCGAAAGCTTGACTCGCCTTTTCTGCGTACTTATTAATATTCGAATTAGAATATATGGCAATTTTATTGTATCGGCGAAAGAAGCCTTCCTGATTGGCCACCTATGCAATGTTCAGGGAGCTAATAATGTACGTTGTACGGAATTTTTTTCCGTGCCCCTCAATACGATACCAGGTGTTGGCCGAACAGAGATCAGCAACTGGGTGTACAAAACCAGCCCCTCACCGAATCTACAGCTTAGGTAGGTTTCTCGAGGCGCTTCGTCAGTACCACAGCCGATGTTGCAATGAATCGTTCCAAGTTCCACCATCACCGATCAGAACGTCCTCTTTTCTCTCGGCCCCCTCTATACCGCTTTCGCCAGCCTTCATCCTCGCCCGCACCCACTTCCTGTGGCTAAATCGCGATTAGGGGCAGTGTGAGCAACCAAAGACATTTTAATTAGACACGTACGGTAAGAGCTTGCAAATGCACCAACAAACAGAGCCGCTGGGGTCTCGACCAAAAAAATACGTCGGCTTTAGCGCCATTACTTTGTACACCTCTGCTGGCCGTCGCATCGCTAGCGGCTTGGATGTCAACATCAGGCGAAGAGCGAATCTGGCGCAGCTTAAGAAGACCGTGGACAATGATGTTGCGAGATTTCAGCCGACTTTCCCAATCCTTGAGTCCGCCCGGCTGCTGGCCCCGCCGCAAACGGAGGAGATAAAAGTATTTAGGGTACTCAAACGTAGTTGATAGTATGGTTGGTACCGTGGTACTTCAGGAGGATAATACTCGATGGAAAATAGACGTGGTGGTTGCGGTCTTGAGTGGTGACAAATCCAGTGCAGTGCTCATAGCGGCGAATTAAATGCATGCTACAGAGTCCGCCTACCATTCCATTGAACCGAACTCAATGTCTGCGTGTAGGATTCTGTGTAAACAGGTGGATTTCTCGGCAAAAATGTGACAAATGAAGCGCAGTGTTAGGTTATACCGGGCTCTCTCATCTTTTCCTTGAATAGCTTCCCTGCATTCAGAAGTTCAAGGAAGATCAGCGGTCGGGTCTTAGACTGGACAATTGCCAACCCTGAAATTAGACTTATCTTAGATGTGCCTAGCGCCCGCTCGAGTTTTGCAGAGCCCGAAAATTAAGGACAGCCAAAATAGGTACTGCTCATGGCAACAAAATATGATGCTGAGTACATTCTTCTTACAGTTTGCAACGGGGCCTCGTTTTTTCCGTGACTGGTTTGGCCACTAGCAAATAAAACTTGATTGTGAACGAAAATATATATATCAGAGTTCTCTTACCTTCAGTGGTACGAAACAGTAGATCAGAGATATTTAGTTGCACAACTTAAGGTTTCAAATAAGCTTGAACACGTCGTGACGGTATACCGCTAAGGATAAGGATACTTGATAGCGAAGAGCCGTGTCCGCTTATTCTTACCGTTACTTCCCTCCTTTAGTATACATGGGGCAGCCCTTCGGCGCAGATTATTTCCATCCGCGATACATTCCCCAGTCGATAGGACATAATTAATACTTCAGAATACAAATCATAAATTCAACAAAGTCAAAATGAGAACTGAAACACAATATTTCGGGTTGATCAAAAGTTTCCTAGTATAGATACGTAAGTTGGTGCGTTACTCCTGGCATCGAAACGAACATGTTAGAAGGCCATAGATGGGGCATCCACGAGGTTTTTTTCTTCGTTTGCCGGAATGATTCTTTAGCTTCTGTAGTCCATGTAAAGGAAAATTTTGATTATGTGATAGTGTACAGTGGGCTCGAAAGCTCATCAAAAATCGCTGTGAAACCCTGCGATAATACCCTGAAAGGCCGAGAAAGCTTCGATATTTCGTTCGTTTTGTCTGGTAGGGAACTCCAAGATTGAGTATATCTTCTTCCAGTTTATGTACGCCCCTTCTTTTTCCACAATAAGGCCGAGGAATGCTACCTGGGTTGTGCATCATCGCACTTTGCGACCCTCAAGCGCAGTTGGTGTCTAGCGAGCAGGTCCAATACTCTCCTCAAGTGGCCAATATAATCCGTTAAGAATAAAAAAATATCACAACATCGTCTAGGGAGGCCCTAGCGAAGTTAAAGCCCTTGATAACCTGACCCATGAGTCTTTGGAACGTAGATGGTGCGATCACCAGCCCAAGGGGCATCACTTTGAGGCGAAAATTGCCAAACCAGTTTTAAAAGGGTGTGTTATCTCCTGGACTCGTCCATTCTAGCTTATCAATAACATTGGAAGATATCTAATGCCGTGATAACAGTGCTTTCCGCCAGTTCTTCGAATATTTCTTCAATGTGTGGAAAACGTCAGCGGTCAGGTCTGATGCTGTAATTAGGTAAGCAGTAATCGACACAGAAATGTGGGTTGCCATTCTTCCTCAATGATATCAAGGCTACAACTGACCGTATAGGCGAAGCGGGTTTGATGATACTTGTTCGGAGTAACTTGTCTATGTCTGCCCAAATATATCGAGCTATTCCGCGATGACATGCGATGACATGAATAATCTTTCAAGGTTATCTTTATTAGTTTTGGTGCCCTTTCGGGATTTTTCGTTCATGTATTCTAGGTCTTCAGGTTTGATTAAAGTGTCAAATAAGTGTCCGAACTTTAAAATAATTGTTTGCAGAAAAAGATGGACTATTTTGCGAGCGGAGTGTGGTATTAAAAGTCGAAGGCGCTTAATCTGGCTTCAGGAAAGATCTAGACTATCTTTTCCTTTTCCATCTTCCCGCAGTCGATAATATTGTCGAAGTCGAAAAAGAAGTTTTGGAATTCAACTCAGGGGAGCCGTTAAAGAGAGGGAGAGACGATGCTGTCCAACAGGTAGCCAATCCAGCAAAATCGACCCTCTACAGAGCAATCATAAAAGCGGCTCCTGTTCCGCTCGCTGCGCTTGTCGTTTAAGTGTACCTTCATTCTTCTTCTACTCTATATCCTTCGATCCCCATTTTTTATGCGTAATCAGGGCATTGCAGGTGAGGCGGTATTCATTGTCATACCTGTAGCCCGTAAGCTATTCGCGTCGTTCCTGCGCAGTTACTATCGATAGAATCGGATTATTGAACCAGCCAGACAGATATCCCAGATTGTCTACCTAAGAAGTGCCCAGGGAGCTCATAATACAGGCTAGAAGGCATTTCCTTGCCGTGTCCAGTCATATGCTACCGGAAGCTCGCCAAACATCTACCATCCCCTGGGTGTACGCAACATTAAATGCATTTAATTCTAGTCCTTTCCAGTTTATAGTCAAATACAGAGCGATTTCTCATTAAAAATCAAGAAAGCCTACCTGAAAGGAGGAACTCATTGTAAGACATCCCAGCATTTCTAACAATTTAAAGCAAACATATACACACTATACTGTCTTTTTGCGTCCTTGCCCCCTTTGACATCTAAAACTCATTTAAATACTGCGAATAAGCTCATAAAGGTACTTCGTATCCCAATTGACCTTACCTCACTATAGCGTCCTCCTCAGCTAAATAACTATCTTAAACTTACACAAATTACGGTAAACTGCGCCCACCAGCACTCCCTAAATGTCTTCATTAGGCCTCAGCCCGGCTTTGGATGACACTCCATCGCTATAATAATTTTGCGCATCAAACCAACTCTTAGGGACGTTTGTTGTATGTATGGTTGCATAATCTTGCTCAAACATAAAGTCAAACAGATACTTTGGCATCTGAATTGGCAGTAAATGATCCTCCGAAGTTTTTATGTACGTTTCTGCGTCTATCTTTCCATCAAGCCCACTAATTGCTGTCTAAATTCGATCCAAAAATGCCCTCAATATCATCAGACCCCAACCTTTCTGATTACTTAATAAAGTCTCTTCGTCCCCTCGAATATCATCCGAGTAACACTGCAGTCCATCCGGGCCATCGCAGTTGAATTTTTTCTTGTCTAGGAAGATAAGTAACCCCCGCTCCCAAATTTTCCATGGCTCATTTTACTTCGCCCAAACCAGGCGTGCTGCAATATGATTTGGGTTGAGAGAAGGGTCTCTTTTAACCTTTTTGTACTCAATATTAGACGCGGTGGTGAGTATTTTCTGAGTTATTCGTTTTGTTATGGGAATCTGGAGATCCCGGAGTAATTTTTCCACTAATGTCTTGGTTTTGATGCTTTCCACAGGAGCCGGCCCATGTTCTGGACTTAGATATTGCTTTTTACGCCTCAAATTTTCCGGCTTATTGTAGGTCTTGAGTGACGAGAGGAAAGGTTTGATTGCCGTGCGGACTTTCTCAGATGTCTGGCAATCGCAGCGATGGATAAAATGTTCTGTAAGGTACGTGAGTGCCTTCCCTTGCTCATTCTGCGTCAAGCACGTGCAAAAAGACATTTTGAGATGATGGCGGATGTGTGGGTGATCGAGGGATGGCAGTGATAATTGTAACGGGTTTTTGGCGCGGCAAAATCGGTGGGAAGTTTGTTAACCTACTGCTGTCTTACAAGGATTTCCCCCTCTCAGGTAGCCTTTTTCTAGTTATTTTTTTAATAAAAATATTGTATTGACCTGAAATTTAGCTCCGCATCGGTTTGGAAAGAAACCCTTTGGGCCAAGTTTGGGGTGTGTTTGATTAAATATTTTAAAATAGGGGGTGTCTCTGCAGCGTTTCGTGTACTGAAGCTTCCTATATCAGAACCAGAACACCGTGCCGGTAGCACCGTATCTTGGCACCATGTTCTTGGGTACAATTGTGGCTTTACCGTGCAGTACTGTACTGTACTTAAGATATGTCAATTTCGCACATTGTGCGAAATTGACATGAGATCGGGTAGCTCAAATTGGGTGCTTCCTGATAAGTATTTTGTGTTGCACAAAAAACATGCCAGCAAGTACACCGAGTATGAGTATAAGGGTAAATTGTGTATTCCCATTCTCGACTCGAGCACGGATTAAAGCTTCATCAAAATGGAAGTATATCTAAGCATACTACTCACGATGAAGTCTAGACGGCAGGATCAATCTTGACGGTATTGTTTCAGCCACCTCTCTGTGCTCTTCACGATTTGATGCTGCCAATATATTTCGTCTCCTGCTACTCTGCCTTTTCGAAAACAATCGAGAATCCCATCTCGAGAACGCGCCTTTCATCCACAGCATTTCCGCAATTGCGCGCCGCCGTCGCTACAGAATAATTCCCCGGAGAGCACTACAGGCTCTCTAGACATCTCTACTGATTAATATCCTCTTTTCTGCAAGCGATCATGCCTTAATCACGCTCACTGGATTTGACCAGAACGCCTTCGATTATATCCTAAACAAGTTTGCACCGCTGTATGTTCTATATTCCCCGTATTCCAGCACTGGTATGGTAGCTCGCCTTCAGCGACCGGAACGAAGACCAAAGTTTCTCATATAATTGCAATGTCTACATCTGGTCCTGACTCAGGGAGGACTCGAAGTTCGAGTATGGTTTTGTGGATGCTTTTCGGCATCAATTCATCCGTTTGTTCGCTTTTTCTTCGCTCTGGAAGGCGACTACTGTTGCGGGCACTGAAAAATAATGACAATGCAGCCACCAGAATGTCAACAGCTGAAGAGATGCACATCTTTCAAGAAGCGTCTGCTACAAATTAATCTATTCTCACTGATGTTTATGCTGAAGCCAATAGTTTAAAACTTTACCTGGGGTGGTCAGTAGACTGCGTCATCCAAAAAATGTTTTGTAATAAATGGACAATTGATCATTACGTCGGTAACGTCCTTTTTTGCTCCAAATAGATGCGTCATTGTAGGCGCAAGAAATACTTTAAGGCCATGCATGAATCTACCATAGCTGAATGGGAAATGTCTATTCAACACTGAAGGCCTCTTATGAAGAACACGGCGGCAGATGTGTTTTGGACTCCGCCTTTTGTAAGGGAAAGTACTCATTTTTATTAATTCGGTACAGGATGATGTATCTTCAGGAGTAGATGCTTCAGATGTCGTGCACCTTCGCCAGACCACGTCAGCACGACAGGCATCTGAGTGGGGTATCGAGCATTACGAGTGACTTTCCCTCCCCTCAAGGACATAATGTCGTACGAGGAGGGAGGCGACCGAAAGCCATTTTTGCTTTCCATTTTTCGCCTGTTCAACCTCTGGGCAAGACTTGTGGAAATTAATCACACCTTACCATACTATATGCCACCAATGGGCGTAGAAGCAAAGCACCTTCTGTTCTCCTACAGCTCTTAAAGGACTACTTATTAGCAAGCGAGATCATGAGAATCCTCATTATTCAGTCACATCGCCTGTTCTCCTCCTCCCTCATTTGCTCGGTCCTGCGCATGTTCGGCTGCCCTTTCCTTTCTGTCCTCCTCTCTTTCGGTCTTTCTCAGGACGCGCTGCTCCCGCAGTCCTGGCGCCACTTTTTCTCTTGCTCATGCTCCAAAACTCCGATCCCTTTCACTTCATCCCGCCTCTGAATCATCTGTAACTTATTGAGCTCAATAAGCTCTGCAGTAGAGCCCTATGCTGTCTCCTTTGCACATTTTTTGCGAACCAGAGGGCGGGCACGTTAGGGCCACGGCGATTTTTGGGGTTGTTTTCGGGTGTTCTCTCTGATGAATGTAAATAGTCCGTGTCCGTAGGGTCTTCATCGATGGGAATAGTCTCCGCTTCCTCATTACCGGACTCAAAAAAGCAAAGGGCATCATCTGAGTCTTCTCCCTCCCCGATATCCGCGCGCTCTGTCATATTGGAGCGAATGCGTTTCGGCTTTTCAACATCTGGAGGGATGTTCGGGTCCCCGGTTGGAGCTTTGCGGCGGTGAACGGAGGAAAATTTCCGCTTCAATCTGTCTACGTTGCGGCTGTACTCAGGATATCTTTCATAGTGCAAGCGGGTGATGTGGTCCCATTCCTCCTTGGAGAGACGCATATATTCTTCTAAGAGTCCCAAAAAGTTGTCTACTTCCTGCTTCTAAAAACCGGAGCCGCACCCTCCGTTTTTTCCGTACTCTTCTTTCTGCACTTTCTAACTTCTCCGGACAACTTCAGTTTGCACATCCTGCAGCCAAATGGCAGGGGGGACGAAAAGTTTGTGTCGGAGGGTTGGCGGCGAACGTCGGGGACAGATTCCGACGTGTAGATGGTGTCGCAGCGGATGCTGGGGCTGGTGGAGGAAAAGAAAGCGTTACGCACGGCTCTGTCGAGTCTTCCGTCGTGGGGCTGTGTCGTAGAAGTGGGGATCCGCTGCGAGGCTGGACAGGGGGTGGGGCTGGACACTGTGCATTCGGGATGCTGCGTGATCTGCAATAGCTGGATTGCACTCCGGGGGCGTTGCATGGATAGCGAAGACGGAGTGGCAACGGCGGACAGGGGTAGTTCTCGGATAAGATCTGTAGTGGTTCGCGGGGCGCGCGTTGGTCTTTGCAGGATTCGGATCGCTGGGAGGTGTAGAGGGAAGGCGAGGAGGCCTGGGTAAATTCATGACAGGTTTGAAGCGATGTGCGGAGAAGATGGTGCGGTGTATAAGCGTAGTTTGTGTGGTACACAAATCAACCTCGCACGGCGTTGACCGTCAACCGCGGAAGCAAAATGCGAGGAAACATTTGGGGTAATTTTGGCGGGAAGGACCATCGAAACGCCGAAATGTGCTGTCTCAAATAGAGATTTAAATTGATACAAACTTACTGGGTACCAACCCACATATCTACCACAGTAAATTAACCCCCAATTTCACACATTGATTACATATGTAATCAATTGATGACAAAAAAAAAAAGAGATTTGTGTAATCACGAAGCTCCCTCTTTGCTGGAGCAGCGCCACACAGCTTTATCGCGGACCGAACAAAACATGTTTAGCGATACTGCAAAAAACGTTAGGAATAAGAACCCGTTGTACAGTGCAGTCCCGAACATCTTTGCAGGGTCTGCGTGCATGAAATTGCCGAGGTGTTGTCGACAATCGAGGGCCGCTCTCAAGCGAGAACGCACTGCCGGCTACCGTGCTAGATATGAATGGCGTCCTCGCAGTCCTCTTTACCACCTGCCAAGAAACCCGCTCAAGGCGCAGCTCGAGCTTTGCGCTTCCTTGCAGATCCGCAACATTCAAGGGTCATGTGCTTCGTACAATGCCCCTTAGTTGACACCTACCTCGCAGAACTCCAGGCAACGCTTGCCACTCTTCGCTAGCTCCGCTGTCCTCCCCTACGACATCGAATACCCCTTCTAGTTGATATCAGTGATGTCAATATCCTGCTAACAGCACGCTCCCCGACCAGATGTCGGCAGCTGGTCAAGATCACTGCTCCCCTCACCCGCGTCATGTACTTTCGCCGTTTCGGTGTCCCCGAAAGCAAGCGTTATTGGCCTGCCTGCCCGGACCAGACTTTTCGGACGTCTCGCTTGGGACAAGTTTCCCGCTGCTACAATCTCCTTTCGCCATTGTCAAGCCCCTACTCCTTTCGCATCGCCCTGATAAGATCCAGCACGTCGCCATCGGCCAACGCCCCTTGCCTCTGGTCACAAGGTGTTTTCTCCGATGCCCAGACTCTCGGCACTTTATGCCGCACTGCCCCTCTCTATGGCATACCCCCTAGTAGGGTTGCTAAAGTGTTAACAGCTTCGACCATAATGAAGCGACACTGGCAATATTCTGATCAACTTATGGAGTCGTGGTTGTGAAGACGCCTTCCAAACTGTGTCGGGCCAGCGAATGCCACATGCACTCTCCCATACGGAACCCTCCCTCAGACCGTTCATACACATTGTTTGAGAACGAGCTCCCCTTTTTCTTTTCTCGCTCCCACGCCCATTCGGATCACAGCGTGCAATACGGTAACTCTGCACGTATGCTGCCGCCGATACGCCGGCAATGCCAAGCTAACTGGCGCATTCTTTAGTGAAAGCACTTCGGATATTGCCGGTGCCAAGCGTCAAGTGCAGTTGTTATTCACACAGTCCAGGCCCATTTGGCCTGCGACGTGTTCGACTCGGCCTGCGGCTCTGACGGTCAACCCACTGTCTCCACTGGAGTCCCATGTGGCACACATTTGCGGGTACGATTCTAGTTTCCCCTGCCGTTTTGCAAAAAAACTTCAGTCATCACTCACAGTTGGAAGAATGAATGGGTCTCCATGAGGTCTCCGATCCCTACAAAGGGTTGCGCCTACCACATCACTTCTTCCTACTGCCATTTCCAGAATAGCATCCGCTTTGCGCCCCCAACTTTTCTCTTCCATTCGCGATCCACTATAATGACCATCGGCGGGAAGCGCGCGCTTGAACCTCATCCCTCTTTAACTCATCCCCAGGCTCCGAAGTCTACCTCCCTCTTCTTTTCGGCAGTCATGGACTCTAGTAGTCTTCCACTTTGCACACCTACAGTGATGAGAACCGCTCCGTGGATCCGCGATCACATATTTATCCCTAGCTACAGCCGCATGGACGGTAGCGCTGTGTGAATTTCTTCACCGCCCACCTGCTCGCTATCTGCCTCCCGCCCTTTCTGGCCTCACTTCTGCTCTTAGCCCTAGCTGTCTACGCACTTGCTCAACGCCTAAAAGTGCAAACACAGTCTTCCATCGAGTGGTAAAGTCGGATCGTGCCCGGATATCCTTCCATACTGCCTCCTATTGTCCCTTCCTGTGCCGGTAACGATGTCGAGTCCATAACGTGCATTGACATGCAGACATGTCGGCATTCCGTGTTTCAGGGCTCAGTGACGCCAATCCAGTGCCCAACGTGCCGGTGGACCGTTGCAATGACTGCTTGTTGATGTTCAAATCTGGCTGTGGTGTTGCCCATTTTCTCAAAACAATCCGGAATCTCTTCACGGGAATGTCTTCAAACCCTGTAGTCCGCCCTCAGCGAGAGGTAACTTTCCATTTTCCTCTCCTGGTCCCTTGCATGGCCCATAGGTGGGCCAATATGCTCGGACATCCACAGCCCATCCCCTATGCATCCACACCTTCCACGACCCATAACATGGCCTTCGGTTTCTCTCTACATCCCCGGCTCCCACAAGTGAGTCGCCAGGAACTGTCCCGGACAGTTGACCTTGCGATACTGCATAGGTCCAGTTCCATAGGCGAATGGTACGCACGTGCTTGGATTTTGCTTATATGGTAACATATCCTCCATTTGCAGAGGATTTGTGGCTCTAGTGTTCTGTGGCCCTCTTACCCCTTTCAAACGTTCGCAATTGGTCTTACTGGGAACGGCGCAAATACTGTTGCATTGTGTGTGGTCCTCGAGCCGCTTTCATATCGCTTAACAGCTTTTGTAGTAGAAACTGAGCTGTCTTCTTGTAGTCTCGCCCTTGCTCTTTCTCGATCGATCCATCTCACTGCCAGGGCTTGTAAACATGCCAAGTGTGACACCTGCTTCGTTGGTTTGATCTGGCATTGCAAGGTAGTGCAGTACATGGCTGGTACATGCTGTACTGTACACGTACTGTGCAAGTCACCTGCATTGCCGCTGGGCCACTATGTTGCTCTTGAATGAACGGAATGGTACGCAGATTTTCTATATTTGAAAGTGAAGGGAATCCCGAAAATCTGCGAATACGGTACAGCACGGTATCATACTGCGTACTGTAGTAAAAGAACCGCCACCACTTCCCATTTCCAATGAGCATGCGCCAGGTGGGAGCCAAGTGATTCAGTTTACAGTAACTTCAGCGTGCACCACTGTTACTGTACTTCTGACCACTGTAAGGCACGTGCCATCGCTTCTGTTGAATTTCAACACTGAGTGTACCATGCGGCATGAAGGAGTGGCTTCCCAGGTTTTTCGGCTTCAGGTAATGCCATCGCAAAAACGTGGTAGAACGGAGGTTTTCTAGCGTGAGCATCGCAAAACCTTGGTCCCACTCGTGCACCACTCTGCCAAACGCATCTTTTGTGCCAACAAACCACAAACAGGCTGCACACTGCCATTGGAATGGTACCACATCATTGACGCTCGCGCAGCACCGCTCTCTTTTCACTAGAGTCGGAACACTGTGTTCCCGGTACTTGCCGCAGGTGCTTCCACGATACTGCACCTTCCCGTACCCTACAGCCGCCCCATTTGGCAGCTTATTTCAGTCTAACTTCCACAGTGCCCTCCCTCTCTGTTCCTCAGTCATCACGCGACCATTCGCAACCATTCGCAGACGCCATCTCCACCCTACCCATACGCTCAGCTTAACATCTTACTCTTCCACATCAAAAACGAAAAATGTTCATTCTATCATGGCTTGATGGTTTTCGGTTGGACCTACTTTTTTGCTTGGTCAGCCACCTTCTGGCCTCAAGTACTTCTCATATTCAAGCGACGAACCACGGCTGGTCTCTCCACCGATTTTGTGGCCATCAATATTGTCGGCTTCATCTCGTACGCCATTTTCACCTTTAATCCTATACCGTTCCCGCCGTCGCCACCTCGTACTTGAACGCCACCGGTTATCCGCCTCAAGTAGACCTAGCCGATGTGTTGTTTGCGTCCCATGGAGCGGTCATGTGCGCTGTTTTGGTTGCACAATTATTTACATTCCTCCGCGCATTCCACCAAAAACTTATGTGACGGTTGGCGCGCTTGTTGCACAAACGGCAGTTGTGCTGGGACTTGCATTGGCATGGGTTGGGTGGGCGGATTGGTACAAGTATTTGAATGCGGCTGGAATGGTCAAGGTGGTGGCGAGTATTATCAAGCATTTTCCTCAAGTATGGCTCAATCGTGCTCGGGGAAGCACGGTGGGATGGAGTTTTACAATGGTTTTGCTGGACATTGTGGGGGGAACCTTTAGTATGCTGCAGCAGTTTGTGAGGGCGGTTATGCTCGGCTCAATGGCGCCGTTTACGAGCAATTTGGCAAAGACTTTTTTGGCGGTGGAAAGTTTGTTGTTTGACTTTTACTTTGTCGCACAGCATACTCTGTGGTACACGGACCGGACAGATATTGATGTTTCGGACAAGGACCGGGAGATTGTGAGGACACTGTTGCCTTCCCCATGATAGGGGTCGTTGTTTTGTTTGATCGTAGGAAAAATAGTTGCAATCATCAAGTATGGCAGGAGTTCGCAATCGATGTTTCGGAGAGACGCACCGCTTGTTTCAAAACAAAGAAGTTTAATGCATTCAGTATCTACTAAGGACTGCGCATGTCCTAACCATACGGCAAGATGCAGTTGCTGTAAGGGTGCTGTGTCTTACGTTTCAGCATTGTACTGAACTGTGAACTGTTGTATCAGTACAGAACAGTACAGTACAGTAGTGATTTACTCTGTGCGATTCAATCGCGTTGGGATACGGGAAGACTTGTTACGAAAATACTGTACTGACATCAACAGGTGCCAGGTTGAAGGCGGCCTTCTATGACTGGCGGAGGGTATTGTAGAGCGGTTAGTCTGTGTCCGAAACCAGGCGCCAGTGGTCAAGTCTGTACCTTGTACAGTACTATAGTACTGTACAGTGCCTCCATGGACAGTACAGTACAGTACAGTACAGTACAGTACAATGTGCAAATGTGTGGAGAAACGACTCGTGCCAACCAGTAGTCGTTATATTTCTTACCATCTTCCAGCTGTTTCTTCGAATTCGGATACCATACCTTTTCCTTTCTATGGTATCCTATACTGAGCCTGCTCTATTACATATAGAAGGGGCAAGCAACCGTCGGTATCTATTCACTGGCTCGCAACTGTTGTTTTGAAGCAGTACAAAGTCGGACCTACCCAGTTCATGCACCACTGGGCCGGCTCTACCTATCGTAGACACACGACACTCGATAGGCAACAGTCGTTGCCTATCCTACCGGCCCCGACTGTTGCTCCGAAGGCGAATCACAGCTCGGACCTATTTAGTGTATACTACACTGGGCCAGCTCTACCTTACATAGATGCACGTCCGCTGATAACCAACAGTCGTTGTCCATCCTACCGGCCCCGACTGTTGCGCCAAGGGCAAATCCATGACTCGGACCTATCCACACTACCGCATACTGGGCCAACTCTGGTTACACATATTTTTCTGCAATACCCGATTGCATATTCGGTAGTCATAGCTTGACTAAGCTTTTATGGAAGGGTTGTTTACAAATTAGTATTTAAGATAGCTATCTCTGCTAGACTAGCCATCCTCTCTCAACAAAAAAGAAATCAATCAACTCATCAACCAAACCTCAACTAATCAACAAATCAACAAGTGTTAGACGTAAATACGTTCTACCCACATTCGCGAATAAGGCTAGACGTGAAAACGTCCTCAAGCTCGTTATTCGGATCTTACCCAAATGGCAGATCAACCCAGGATCCTTCGAATCCAACCCGGTTTATCAACTGGGAACGTGTTGAACCCGACAACACCTTACAACAAAATATTGTTCGCTTCTTCCGAACATTCGATGATTTCAATCCTCAAGCTCGTGGAGAAGACCTTCGGATGCTACTCAAGGAAGAGTTCTCTATATGGGATCTCACCAGGGCGGAAATTCTTACCAACAGTAACATATACAAGTGCATAAGAGTGTTTATGGAAGACCGCGGCCTTCGTCCCCCAAACCAACATTTGAATTCCAATCTTCTATGCATACGCATCGTCAGTGTGATATGGCCGGAACGGGAATTTCACAATGACATAAGCGAGGCATACCACAGGTACCACAACTTAAAACAAGGAAGGCTACAACTGGAAGTCAACACTCCTCCTCCGAGGAATCTGCAAACCCCTCACCGAGAAGGTAGCAATCACCAACCGGTAAATCGCCATCTACATTTCGACCAAGAGAATGGAAACGGGGCCAGCAAAATTTACGCTTTCTATAGTCGAGACTCCTCGAAGTTTGGTGGGACTTCAAGGGAAAACATCATCATGGCTTTGACCCAATTTGACCATCTCTGCAACGTCAACAACATCCAGCAGAGCCAACGTATCTCTCTCATCCACAATATGTTCCGAAATGAAGCATTGCGTTTCTACTACTCCTCTTTGCGTAACATGCAAAGCTGGGATCAAATAGTACATGCATTGCAGCAACGCTATTGCAGCACAACTCGTATGCAGTCCATAGAAGACGAGGTGTCACTGCTCAACATCAATAACTTCATGATAGATTCTGCTAACGAAGGCGAAGCACTCCAGAAACTCGCAAGAAAAATTGAGGATCTTGTTCCCCAGTGCTCACCTGGTCGTAACTCGGAAGAATACCAGAAACATGTGCTCTATCTTTCCGTGCGGATGAAACCATGGGCCGCCGCCCCCATTAACAGCATGAATAACCCAGGAAGCGATTTTAAAACGTTTCTCGACGCTTTGGACAGAGCGGAACACAACGCCCGTATCTGTGCAACCTACAACCAGCCCATTTCACTACCGTCAAACGCTTTGTCTATCACAAATACTCCTCACAGATCACAGGAACTATCTAGACAAGTACCGCATCTCAAGTCACCATCGCAACCCCAACTGTTCATGCCACACTCCCAATACAGAGCACCAAAAGAATCTTTTCAACCAGAATCTGTTGAAGTTGCTTCCTTAAGCCCAGAAAACGGATACTATCGCCTCAGCCAAACTAATGGAGCAGCCAACTGGTTCCAATCTCAAGCGCGCTATGGAAGGGATCCACATGCTCGTCACCGCAAGCACATTACCTCTTCCTCCGACGCAAAATGCTTCAATTGCGGAAGTAACGACCACGTTGAACGTCGGTGTACTCAACCACGTGACGCTGATCGCATCGTCAAGAATCGAATTTCATTTATGCTGCGCAACAAGACAACTAAGCAAAAAGTAATCATTTTGAAAAAGATTTTATCGGAACAATCTGAGCACATTAATTTCCTTTCAAGTATGATTTTTGATATCGTGAAAGATCCTGATGGTTTCACTAAGCCCTCAGATGATAATAAGGCAGATGAAAATGCGTATCTTGAGGAGTCACTACAAGAAACTGACGATGAGGACTCCGTTGTGGATTCGGAACAAGTGCCAGATCCCCAGTATATTCTATTCACTCAAGCTTCCCACACACCATCTTCGCAAACGTCGCCTCACACATCACCACTTGCATTTTCTAAAGATGAAATCAACTCTAGCATCTTTGAATCTCCGATACTGAGAGCCCACCCTCGACGAAATATTTTGATTCAGTCACTAATGAAGACAATACATCAAGTAACGGTTCAAGTCGCTTCAATTTATCACACATCAATAGCTTCAGTTCTTCTGTACCTCCAGAAGGTTCATCTCACCTGCATCTGTCGCTAACGCATTACCGCAGGATGATTCATGTTACTCACCCCCGTCTATTTGGATAAGGAATATAACGCAATCGCCGTCACCCGAGCATGCCGCAAAAGGAAATCGAACACGGAATACTTTACGTCCTCATCATGTCGATCACCGCCCCTGTCACGATCCTCATTTATCTCAATCCAGTAATAGCCGAAATGTCATTAATATCAAGTACTGCGACACCCATTTCTCTAACACACCTAAACCGTTCATTGGTGCGTGTCTTGATATCGGCGCACAACGCTCGTGCATTGGACTGGCACAAGCTAAGGCGCTATACCGTCAGATGAAAAAGAAAATGAAGCTATCTTCGTCCGAGTACAGCTTCAAGTTCGGCGACAGCATCTACGCTAGCCTCGGAACTGTCAATATACGTATACCAACTCCCGACGGCTCCTTCCTTGAATTGGACGTTGATGTTGTAGATTCGGACATCCCGTTTTTATTTGGACTGGACATCATGGACAAACAACAGCTTGTAGCTGACAATGTGGAAAATGTGTTGCATAGCCGACAGTACGGCTGGAAACTCCCAATAATCCGAAAATACAACCATCTATACGTTGATTGGAACATCAAATACTTTATTCACCCGGGCGGAACTAAGTCGATTACACAGGCATTACTGGCACCCCTCGGCTTCAAAACTATACAATCTCCTGAAGCGCATACGTCCTGTGGACACATCCCCCGAAACTCTCGCAGTTTTAAAGCAGATCAGTAAGGCTTGCCACACTTGCCAGCGCTATAACAAAGGGCCGCATCGTTTCCGAGTCAGTTTTCCTCCATCTGATTGTGTATTCAATCATGAAATTGCTCTTGACCTCGTCTGGCTACAGGGACGCCCAGCACTTCACGTCGTTGACCTCCACACCCATTTCTCTTCTGCTATATTCCTACCCGATAAGACTACCCAAGCAATCTGGAATGCTTTTATTGTCTGCTGGGCTTCAACATACGTGGGTTACCCGGACAAAATGCGCGTTGATCAAGATAGTATTTTTACTGGCAAGGAATTCGAGACACTCGCGAAGTCCGCTGGTATTCAGTTGAAGATCTCTGGCGTCCACTCTCACAATGCGTTGGGAAACGGTGAGCGCTACCATGAGCCCCTGCGAAGGATCTTCAACAAGATCACAGAAGATGTCCCCGGTGTTGACACGGCAATTGCACTCCAGCTGAGTATCAAGGCCATGAATGATACCACCGGACCTGATGGGCTAGTTCCATCTCTATTGGTTTTTGGAACAATTCCTAGGTTTGATCCACACTCGACACCTTTACTCAATCATGCTGACCGCATGCGAGCTATGGAACTAGCAAGAATTGAAATGGCGGACATCAGTGCAGAGCTCAGCATCCAACGGGCATTTCGAGAACGTGTCCCACCTGCCGCTGACTTTATAGTACACGCTGGAGATCATGTATATGTATGGCAAGAGAATTCAAGGATTTGGAAGGGACCTTACGAGGTAACAAAGGTGCAAAGCAAACAAGTCTGGGTTCAGAGGCCGGATCGAGAGGCGAAATATAATATATCGAATATCATGCCAGCTTCCAAGGCAGATGGAAACTCATTATTGCACCAGATCAACTACTCAACATCTTCTTGGCCAATTCGTCACCTCCTCTCCGCGTATATCTTACGGAAGTTCTTGAACCAACTGATCCTCGAAAGTCTGACCCCCGCTTTGCCGAAGCAAGGGCAAAAGAAATACGTGGTCTCCTAGACCGGAACATATTCGAGGTTGTACTGCGTGAGGAGCTACCGAAGGATGCCAACATATTAGGCGGGCGGTTTGTGCTAAGCATCAAGCATAAGGGCACAAAAGACGAGCTATACAAAGCACGTTATGTTGTACAAGGTTTCAAGGACAAGGAATTACACAAACTGGTTCATCCGGCGACAATGCTTCGACACAGCTCTGTTCGTTTGATCATAGCCCTAGCATCTATATTTGGCTTTCGTATTTGGTTGCAAGATGTGACACAAGCGTACCTACAGTCTGCAGGCGAATTATTGCGGGATGTTTATGTCAAACCACCAGAAGAACTGCAGCCGACAAAAACCACCTACTGAAACTTCTCAAGCCGCTCTATGGATTAACTGATGCGGGAGACTACTGGGACGCCACAATTACGTCTCATCTTCGCAATGAACTCCAGATGAATCAGTGTTCACTCGACATCCGTTTGTTTTTTAAGCTCCTAGACGGCAAACTAGCAGGCCTGTCTGGGTACTACGTCGATGATAGCTTCCATGCGGGTACAGAAGACTTTCTGATCCACACAAAGCAGACGGAAGAAAGGTTTGAGTCTAAACCAAGAGAGATGGATAATTTTACATTTACTGGAATGCAAGTGTCGACTACCTCCAGCGGTATTTGCTTGTCTCAAACCGAATATCTACGCAGAATCAAGCCGCTACCACTAGACGCTTCACTGATGGAATATCGCTCGCTACGCCAACGACTCCAATGGCTCACTCACACCCGACCTGACATCGCTTGTGCTGTAAACAAGGCTTCTCAGGTAACCGACAATTCCTTCGGTCCTCCGGCAATCACCTTTATTAACCGCATCGTACGGCAAGGATACAAGTATCCCTATCGTGGAATTCTACAACGACCATTGGATCAATCCTCCCTCTATCTGCGAGTCTACAGCGACGGCAGCTTTGCCGATAACGCCGACCTATCAACTCAACTTGGATTTCTTATTTTATTGTGCGAAAACACGACAAGTGCAACATCTTACACTTTAGTACACACAAGTCTCGAAGGGTGGTCAGATCCGTTCTAGGTGGAGAAACGTTTGCTTTTGCAGACGCAATGGATTACACTCTCGCAATCAAAAGCGATATAGACAAAATTCTCAACCGGAACGTTCCCGTCCGTATGTTTACTGATTCAAAATCTCTCTTCGATGTGATTATCAAAAATACCATCACTACAGAGAAACGGTTGATGGTGGACATTAGCTCAGTCCGAGAAGCCTACGAAGAAATGAAAATCAGTGATGTGGCATGGATTCGAAGCGAGTTCAACCCTGCTGATTCTCTAACAAAGGTGAAGGAGAACTCAGTTCTCAATAGAATCATCGATGAAGGGATATGCAAGCACCCTATAGAACAATGGGTTATTCGCCGTGGAGTCTCTTTCGCCGGCTAAGATCGCAGTCCAGTATTCCTTCGAGAAGGGGGGACTGTGGAGAAACGACTCGTGCCAACCAGTAGTCGTTATATTTCTTACCATCTTCCAGCTGTTTCTTCGAATTCGGATACCATACCTTTTCCTTTCTATGGTATCCTATACTGAGCCTGCTCTATTACATATAGAAGGGGCAAGCAACCGTCGGTATCTATTCACTGGCTCGCAACTGTTGTTTTGAAGCAGTACAAAGTCGGACCTACCCAGTTCATGCACCACTGGGCCGGCTCTACCTATCGTAGACACACGACACTCGATAGGCAACAGTCGTTGCCTATCCTACCGGCCCCGACTGTTGCTCCGAAGGCGAATCACAGCTCGGACCTATTTAGTGTATACTACACTGGGCCAGCTCTACCTTACATAGATGCACGTCCGCTGATAACCAACAGTCGTTGTCCATCCTACCGGCCCCGACTGTTGCGCCAAAGGGCAAATCCATGACTCGGACCTATCCACACTACCGCATACTGGGCCAACTCTGGTTACACATATTTTTCTGCAATACCCGATTGCATATTCGGTAGTCATAGCTTGACTAAGCTTTTATGGAAGGGTTGTTTACAAATTAGTATTTAAGATAGCTATCTCTGCTAGACTAGCCATCCTCTCTCAACAAAAAAAGAAATCAATCAACTCATCAACCAAACCTCAACTAATCAACAAATCAACAAGTGTTAGACGTAAATACGTTCTACCCACAAAATGTGGTATGCACTGTACTGTACAGTACATTAAGTTTGTACACTGGCAACAACTGTTGTGCATATACCAAAGAGAGTTTAGTCCAGTACTTAGTTGCCATTGGTTACTGTCAACATGACTGTGGTGCAACTGCAGCCACGCATCACTGGCCGTCCAAAAAATTTCGCAACACTCCGCCAAAGTTTGGTGCAAAAACATCGCCTTGTCATTTTCATTTCGTACAGCGAGATTCAGAATGGACAGACACCCGTTTCGCTCGAAACAGTATGCCCATGCCCTTTCCGCGCATCCAGAGTTAGTCGTCCCGTAATCAAGGTTTCTACATGCTCCACATGCCACGCTTGACCATTCCCGATTCGCTTTCCCATCTTGACTGGACAATCCTCCTCAGACTGCACACCTAGTCCATTCATCATGCGCTCTCCTAGTGTGACTTGCATGACAAAGAGACGGAGGGGTCACTTTCCTCAGGCAAACAAAACATTTACAAGTAGAAGGGAGGGGACTATGCAAGTCAAACACCTGTACAACGCCAACTTGGCAAACCACGCAGCCATGTCCTCTTCAAACCCATGTCGTTTCACCCAATTTCCTTTACACGAAAACCCTCTACCTCGCCCACGCATCCTCGTCCCCATCAGCACTCTTCGAAACTGCACTTAGAACCGGCATACCCACCCCAACTCGGTCCTCCTTCCCTTCCGCCCACTTCTCTTCTTTGTAGCGCCCGCAATATTTGTTGCACCCCCTTGTTGCTTCCCGATAGGTCTCCTTGTCTTTTGCCTCGATCGTTTCGTCAATGGACGCTTTAGAATGCCTCGTCGTGTCCATTCGGGGCCAGCCACGGCCGCGGCAGCACGGCATAAAAGCTCCATACCGATAGGACGTGGGGAGGGAGAGCGTGGAGGAGAAATGTTGGAGAGACTTGAAGGGGCGGGAGGAGGGGAACTAGTTTGTGGGGAAGAGGGGAAGAGGGGAGGATGCGAAGGAGGGGGAAGAGAGGGTTGAGGTTGCGGCGGGGGAGTGGGTCTAGATCGCGGTCTGGGGCGAGTAGGGCACTTAGTGACATCATGGTGAAGAGGACGGCAGGGTGTGGGATGACAAAGGGGGATAAGTATAGGGAGTTTGGGAACGACGGGGAGCGCGGGATTTGATGGGCGGTGAGAGTATACGGTGAGAGTTTGGGAAGAAAGTGACTACGAGTTGGTGGAGAATGAAAAAGTACGAAGACTATCGTTGGACAAGGCGGGGAAAGCTGGCGAATTGAGTAGACTGTCGAATGAGGTGAAGAAAAAAAAGAGGTTAGTAGAGTGTGCGTGAGAATTGTGAAACGTAAACCGAGGGCAATAGATATGGTAAGCAGTTGCTATTTGGTAGCCAAAGAGCGGCGGTTGAAGAGGGATTATCTTTGGTGGTGTGATTTTTTTTTGATTGGGGAGGGGAAGGAAGGATGACTAGTGTTGAAAGGTGGATAAAAAAACGGACGAACGATGAGAATGTATGAGTGGAGGGTTTGAATGATGTTAGAGCTGCACCCGCAAAAGTCCTTCCATTTACGGCAATTGCCCCTTGCAACTGATTTTATTTCTTTTTGTGAAAGGCGGAAGTGGTTCATGGTCACAATTTACAGCACACCAGGAAAAAGAAAAACAAAAAATAGAGCAGAAAACTGCAATTGGCGCTGCAATGTCAAACATTGTACAGTACTGCACAGCTCATCAAGGGCAACTCTTGGATGACAGAAGGGGCAAGAGGAGGATGAGAAGTTGGGCAAAATGCTCAGGTATCGGAACTGTGCTATCGATAGCATGAACAAAACTGTAGAATTGCGCTACATTACTGTACAGCACAAGGACTTTCTTCAAACAAACCAAGTACTGTACGTACGGTACAGTACTATAGTCGCCAGTGTTCAACCAAAACCTGAGATGCCTTCGAGGCAGATATACAGTTTTGTACACAGAAAGCCATTCCAGCCTGAGGTTTACAACTCCATACTGCTACTCGCGTTTGATACAAAAAAAATCTAGCCGCCGAATTATCATAAAATACACGCGTGAGAATTCAACACATGACATAGTTGAATCAACCCAAATATTTTGCAGTACCAAATTTAGTTCACACCATCTACAGCAACAAGGCCTCGCCATCTACTGAGTCTCCCAGACTCGTGAGAGGAAGAGAGCAATGCGAAGGCTGTAGACATCGAGGTGATAACCGCAGTGCCAACGCAGACCACAACCTTCCAGCTCGCATTGACATGGTAATGTCTCTGCCTCGACCACGCAGACGCCTGATAAGGTAAGCAACTCATCTCAACCATCAAATACTGTACCTTTTCGAATGGCCCTGTATTTCTCTTGCCTACAGTAGCATCATACATATGTAAGATGGTCCCAACATCTGGAGTTCGTCGTCCTCCGCCTATGCAGTTATGCAATTTGGTGCTGTATCATTTCTCCATGGATACGTATACGTACTATACAGTGTACTATTGTACTGTACAGCATCATCCGGTACAGTAATCTACTGTACAGTTCCTATACTGCACTGTATCAATATATTTATGCCGATGTCGACTCAATTCGGGTAACACTCCCGCTTAGTGGGCGCAACCAATTTTTCTTTGTTTAAAGAGGAAGCATCGCATGAAACGAGTGTAGAAATGCAGCAACCACCCCTCCGCACCGAACGATATCTAACTCTCCATTGGAAACTTAAATTTCCTATGTTATTCACCGTACTTGAATGCTAACCTACAAAACATGCAGTAGTTCAAAACCAAACCGCGTCTGTATTCAAGTCGGCAGTCTTCAGCCATGTTTGGATAAACGGACCTGAGCGGACAGATACTGCGGCAGGGCGCGACCCGAACTGATCGTAGCCGCTGTTCAAATGAGCGCCATGCTTTGCGCCACTGTAATTCGCGTGAATTAAAGTGAACATACAGGATGTCCATTGGTTCGACTTTCTGCAGCTTGGCACTACGCCCAACTGACGACCGACGCGTGTTGCTTTCGAAAGGTCGCAACTGTACGTCCAAATTCACTTGCAATTGCAATTTTTCAACAGCAGCACTGCATTGACAAATTGACAAAGTATCACTGTTAGCACAAGGGTAGGAAATTGAAAAACGTTGGTCGCATTCGTAAACGCGTTTCGATTTCCCATGGCTGCAGTGACAGAATTTGTATTCGCTGATCACGGAGATTTTACGTATGCTTGGTGTTGAATGTTGTCAAGGGCCAGGGCCACCGGCGAAAATTCATAGTGTGCTTTAGGATACCATGCGGCATTTGTGATGAGCTCATTCCGTCCACACTTCCTGCTGGCGCTACCAACGCATCCTACGGTCCCAACCTGAGCGTTAGATGTGTCGTCATAACCCAATTTCTGCTTTTTTCGATTCACGGCCGTCTTGCCATCCAGCCCGAGGAGTTCCATACTGTATCCAAAAATAGCGATACAATTGCCACATATTCTGCCTGTCTTTACCAACGTGCAATCCGAGCCTCACATGTTCATCCACAAATCCTAGAGTATAAGTATGCTCTCTTTTTTTGTATGACTTAAAAAAAAACGGTTGGTGAAAGCCGCCGCTCTCGCGTAGTTACGGTTGGGGCCAACCGTACTGTACTGCCATGTTCCCAATACTATCTCTGTTTTGAAACTTGTTGCACGATGAAGCCCTCAAGCGGCAAAGCTTTATGGCACGCCAGAGGCTGTAGGGCCACCCTGTAGTGGCGCAAATTAACCTAAATATTGCAATCTCTCGGTGCTTCGCGCACCACAGCACAGTAACTGCATAATGCGGTACAGTGTATTGCGCCGGAAATGGATGTGACGCTCAACTGGACGGCGACAGGAAAAGGATACTGTACGGGTTGCCTAGGATGTGTTGAAGAGGTGTTTTAGTAAAGTGCACTTTTCACCCTACCTTATAATTAGTTAAGCGGCTTGTCTGTTGGCTGGCCTCCCATCAACGTTTTAGTATTAAAAACTTTTCTATTTCATTCGGGAGGGGGTGGTCGCATTACAGAATCATGCAAGGGGATCGGGTTGCTGATGTTGGATATAAACCCTCGCCGCGAGACGGCATCCAAGCGAGGAGGGTGGGGGCGACACTAGACCAGATAGCAAATCTTATCCGTTGATGCAGTTGATACAGATTGTCGATCATGTTAGCTTTCTACGGCAATAGATTCACATTCCAGTTGGGAGAGTGAGATACTGTAAGATAAGAATCTTTAGGAACAGCGACGTGCGGAGCATCAGAAAACCGGGTGGAAATTGCTGCGTAGGTACAGTATGCACTGTACAGTACAGTACTGTTGTGGAATGTACAGCACAAAAAGGCTGTGCTACGTGGTACGCGTGTATCACCGATACACTGAGCGCGCAACGAATAAGTGCGCAGTTGTGAGTCAGTTAACATTCTCACTTGAGAGAATGCCCCGCCTTAATCGATGAGAGATCGGGATGATTGCTGAAGGGGTCGCGCGTTCGAGGAACGATCGCAATACTCAGAGTCGAGATGTGAGAATGCAAGGGCATTCGATAGATGCGCGGAGAGTGAGTGCGGAGCACGAACTGTGAGTGTCTAGCACTCGAGGAGCTGCGCGGTAGACGCGTACAGTAGTGAGCAGTACGTGGAGATTGCATGCATATAAAGAGAGAGAAATGCGTGCCTCCTCGGAGAGAACGGGGGTATCCGCCGGCTTGTGCCGATTGAATGTGCCAACATATTAAAGACGAACGAGTCTCCTGGCTCTCGCTACATTACAGTGCCGCTGAGAATTTCATGACTGTAGTGTAGACGACAAGCACAAATCTGTACGGAGTACAGGCACTGTTCCCCTCGCTCAAAACCCTTTCCCCTTCCCTCTTAGACTGCCTTTCTCAAACCTTCATTCTGCCACGCTCGGCGCCTGCGCCGCATTAGGCGCGCCGGGCACTCGTGCCTTCGCGCGTCTTGCGGATCGCGCACTTACGTCTACGGGTCTCTAGTTGCATCGGCTAAGGATATGACCTTCTCAAGTGGCGATTTCTCTCGCGCCAGGAAGGCTCTCACCCTCGACCAAGTACCGCAACGCTTAGTGCACCCTGCGGCGCTCAACCCTGGCGGTTCTCCTGCCAGCATGGGAAGGTTCCTGAGCCAAACGGTCCTGCTGGTCGTACCCAAAGCCGTTCTTTTGGAGCGCTTGTCTTCGTCGCAGTCGCTTTCTGTAAGTATCGCGCTTACAGCGGAAGTTTTTCAAGCGATTACACCAATGGCTCGCCACGGTTGTGATTGTGGATTTTTTCTTCCCCCCCTTTTGGCGGGCATCGCACTACTGGCACATCGCGTAAGACGGCACTTTGCTGCTCTTCACTTGGCCATTAACGTTCTCAATATGCCGTGTCTACCGAACCCCTCACGCCCGTCACAAACATGTAACGAGCAGCCCCAATCTTCTCAGGAAGCCGCCCCTATCACATTCAACCCCGAAGTCGCCTATGGGCAGGCGTACACTAGGCGCGCGGGTGAGACTATTACGAGCTCGGAAACGGCGAACAACTTGGTCCTTTTGGAAATGAGCCCCGGACCATCAGCCTCTACAACAAACAAACCACCGGTCAACACCTCATGTCTACCGAACCCCTCACGCTCATCATCTGTCGATGATGGGAAGCCCTTATCTTCTTCGGAAGCCGCCCCCATCACATTCAACCCCGAAGTCGCCTATGGGCAGGCGTACACTAGGCGCGCGGGCGAGGCTATTACGAGCATGGAGACGACCACCGGTTTGCCTCTGCAGGGTCCGTATGGAACTGAGCGCCTGTGGGTGCCGGTTAGCTGGATGGATTGGTCTGACTCTAATTCTGTGGAAGGCGACGACGTTGATAGCGACGTCGCCGACCCATTAGAGCCAGATTCGATTGAGGACGAAGATCAGTAGGTGTTGGACTTACGCGCAGGTTGTGACATTGCAAGACCGTACCTTAACATACCAATTTTATCCGGGATTACAGCCGACCTTATTTTTCAATCATTAAAACACCCAAAGATTCCCCCCCTGTTCCCCTTGCTCGCATGCCATGGCACTGCAGGACTCCTCAACCTGAGACCCGTTCCAACAATGAGTGAAAAAAATTGATTTTTCAGAATGACTTGGCACTAGATAATTGGCCCTGTATAATTTTGTGGACTAAGATGTTGTTTGACCTCCACGAGCTTCTCTAACAGTTGCATATGAAATGTTTAGTGTATGGAGGAGTCAATACGGCACAATGGACCGCAGCAGATATTCAGTGCACTGAGTCCTGCACTCGAAAAGCTCTCAGTCATGATGCGGAAGACTTCTGCAATGCTTCTGCAATGCTTCTGCAATGTTAATGTAATTTATTCTGTAAGGAACTGCTCACATGAGAAATACAGTCGACTTTTGAAGTTCCGAGATGTCCAGTTTACGGAAAATTCTCACTTCAGTATTACACACGCCACCTCCAAGCCCACTTATGTCATGGGGCCCGTAAGAAGACCCTCAAGAGAGAAGGGAGATTCATCACTGCTCGACGTCTTCGTTTCTGGGCATCAGCCTCCGCCATCTAATCAAGCGGCGGGCAAAAGGCGAATTCGAAAGAGCTCAACTGTTTACGGCGTTCAAAAAGTACATCGCTATTAGAAGAAACTATAGATCTTTCATTGAACGCTGTATTCTTGTATCAAAAATTTCGTTCGCAGAAGTTTTTAAATCGGTGGTTGACGAGCGGTGTTTACTCCGTTCTAAGTTCTTGCGAACAGATATACAGAAAGATGTAGACGTTATCACGACAGGGTCTGAACAGTACTACACAAGAAGAAAGGTCTACTACATTACAAGGTTGTTGGCGACTTGCGCTGTCTTGAAGCGCTTATCTACACTGCAGCGGTGGAATGCCCTCGAAGTAATGCTTCGGATGCATACATCGGAGCTGTCTGAAGTATTTTTAGAATGCTTCGAAGAGTTCGTGTACAGGTTGGGGTACCTGATAACTGGTCCCATAAGCACAGGTTAAACTGCTGCAAGAGCCAATGAATGGGCCGCGAAAGTGAAGGAGAAAGTTGGAGCACTCGACAATCGTATTGGATACATTGATGGAACAGTCATTGAGATTGTTTAACAAGATGAAGCTGCTCTACGAAATGTTGACTATAACGGGCTTAAGCGCAAACATGCACTCAAGTTTCAAGCTATCACCACAGCGGATGGAATGTTCCATCATGTATATGGTCCAGTGGAATGACGTCGCCATGATTGGACACTAAATGTTCGCTCAGAGAATGATACACAGCTTGAAGAGGCCATGAAGGTTGGAGATCATCAATATTATATTTTTGCGGACAGTAGGTATAACGTTAGAGAATACCTGGAGATTCCGTTCCAGGGATCAAGACTCAACGCAGATCAGAGCCCCGTTCAATAAGGCGATGTATAGTGGGCGCATAATCGTGGAGTGGATGTTCAAGGAAGTGAACACATAATGGACGACTGTAGACTTCCCCGTAAGATGCAAGTTCTCCAGCTGTTAAAAATGCTTCCAACTTCTAACTAGTACCACAGCGGGGTAGTTTTACTTTAGAATGGTATTTCATTTTGCTGCAAGACATTCAAGTTTAGTGCAAGCGAAATGCCATTTGTAAGAAGGGGGATAAACTGGGGTGTTTTACTGAAAATTGGATATAGGGTAGACTTCACATTAATCTGTTCAGTACAGCGGCTGCGATTAAGGCACTACGGTGTCAATGGGAGCGCTATGATGTGGTTACTACAAACTGTCTGGGATTCCTTTCAGCAGATACGCGGGGTTAGAATCAACCATTAACATAGAATTGCGCTGAAATATTGTGGCCTAAACCTTGGATAATTGGTCACTTGCCCGGTTGGTGACCAAACATGCCACCTCGGTCACGAGGGAGAAGTCTTCTGAGTTCCATCCGCAGAGGTTGATGATTGTGAGGGGAAGCTGCTGATGACTGCCCGCGATTAAGCATTTGAATTCTGGTATTTATGAAGCTTTTCGGCGTGGGCGGCCGTTCAGGCTGGTGGGCGGGTTGAACTTTCTCATCCTTCGATAAGAAGGAGCCCATAGGATGAAAAATGTGACATCGACGTAACTATTGAGTGTAGGATCCATACGAATACAAAGTCACCCTGCGGCGACGGTTTCGTTTGAATGACCATGTCTAACATATGGTCTTAACCCAGCTTTCTAAGATACTCACGAATGACTATGTTCTCCTCTCGGACTTACCGATACGAAGACTAGCCGTGCTACATCTGTAATCAATAAAAGGCCCCAATTCACGCCCCTCTTAGTTCAAACTAATTAATACTAATCCAGTCTCTTCAATTAGTCTACAATGTATCAGAAGCTACCGGGCTGGAACTGATATCACCGTTTTTATTTACTTGCACTGGGTGGTAATAGTAGTGGTGCAGTAGTGCTACATAATAGGGAATACGTCGAGAGTTAGCACGGGAAGTACTTGGAACGATACTTTATAGGGATCGAAGCCTGAACTGATTCGTCACAAAGGCGGGTACAGTTCTCACCCACGACAATTCCAGGACGGGAAAAAGTTGCTTCACTTGCTACAGATGGGGCTTTCATAGCAAGTACGTTACTAGCCAAAGTAGAAATTTTCGGGAATCTTCCCTCATTGCTTTTCACCATATTAGAGGATCTATTCCTTTGGCCCCACTGGTAGATGAATTCATGAAATTTCTAACTTTATCATCAACAAATACTTCAATACTGCTCTCATTCAACAAATAATCCCAAATAGTAGTCACCCTAGGGCTTTTCTGCTCGTCAGTAGGACCACCAGGTCCATCGCACTGCGAAGAAAGAAAATTACAAAGAAAATCGACATCGCTAATGTCCTTACTTATCCCAGGGTCTAATATTCTTGCTAATTTTGCACTGCGTGAGAGAACCAGTGGCTCATATGAAGTGAGCTTAACAAGCATTAATTCTGCTATGGGTGAATTTTGTTCCTCCTCCCTGATAGCTCGACACATACGCATTAATTTCTTAAAAGCTGAAGAACATATAATAAAAGTTAAGTGGCGAGAGCCTCAATCTAACTCTGTAATTTTCGCAGTGGCTTCAAGAAGTTTGCACACCCTCTCGGGTTTACCCATTCTTCCTAGCTGACTCTGTAGTATCTCAACTTCGGCATTCGATCACATATTTCATTCAAAATCGTCCTCAACCTAAATGTATATCGAGTCATTTGAAAGATTGAGGACCATCTTGTGACCACATCACGATTTGGCATCCCAATAGCCGACACTTGTTCCCACATTTGCGTCCTGTCACGTATTATAGACTCGAACATATCTCTTCACTTCATTTAATTTCGTATTAGAGAAAATAACTCTCCTATGCTTGTAATAGTACCATAAATCTCACTTAAACAAATTTTTAACTCCAATATTTACAATATGAGCAACTAATCGAACGTGAAATCGTTCCATAGTCCATCCTGTCGGCAGAGGGAGTCTTAATAGAAATCTCGCGATTTCTGTACATACTTCGGCTGCATTATTAGTCTTCACAGATAGGCGCTTCTCTCGCAAATCAAATTTAGTATTTACACAAGGTAGTAGACTAGCTGTTGCCGCACTTGTGTGTGGAGCCAAAAATGTTACACTTTACAGTACAAATGAGTGTAGCTTCCAATTTTCATCAATACGATGAGCTATAACATCAACGTCTCCTCTAAATACGAGTGAGACCAAGCGTAATGGATGAGGCTTATTTTAACAGGAATTTACGCTAGCATCGCCTTTAGCTCGATTATTCGATCCTCATGCAAAAAAATTAATTGGCGATAAATATTACGGCGCCCTGGAATCAACACGTCACTTTCTAAAGTTTCCAGAAAGTCTACGAAACGAGGTATCCCGAAAAGCTGCAAATGGAAGACGGGGGTTGATTATGCAGGCACAAAGGAATCGCGAAACTGGTGTCTGGACTTGCTGTCGGGGTTCTTCCAGTCTTTTTGTCAATGTACCATATGACCTGAATCGCTTCTGATTTCAAGTAGAAATTCATTCTTCGTAGAGTGATTTCTAAAAGTTGATGTCGCACTGTTAAAGAATTTAAGCCATCGATTGAAGCATACAATTCCGTCTCACTTCACCGTTCCCCCTAGTATGAAAAAAGTAAGCATGCACATTTGAAGACAAGTTCCGTTTCTGATGTGTGCGTTGGCTTATTACCTTGGAAGCACAATTTGACTCAGAATAGGTGAAACAGAACTATTATATCCAGCATTGCTTGAATTTGCTTGCGCCCTGCTCATGCTTCATTGCTTCTCTGCATGTGGACATGGTGAGCGGTAGGGCGGTGGGATGGAATAGGTAAAAAGCAGGATTTCTTTAGGAGTATTAACTGCAAATACTTTTTAATGTTCAGGACAGCACTGTGTCGCACTGTTACTTTACTGGTACCTTTCATTGTATCAGTAATATTTTTTTATGTTGTTGAGGCCTCTTAAATTGAAGCTGGCGCCAGAACTGACAATTAATGTCTGTCTAAGCGCTTTCTGTCTGTCTGAGCAGTTTGATGTTGAGATTGTACGATATGTGCTTATTGAACGGAATTTACGTTTGAAACGCTGTAAACCGCGGTTTAAAACGACTTGTAGCACTACCAGAGCAAAGTTCCAATGATTTAATTACTGTAGCAGGAAGCAGACCGCTAACTGGACCGTCTTATCACATACGGACCATTTAAGGCTGCAAAATTTAGTAGTTTCTTTCCAGCATTGATATTTGTTAAAAAATGGACCGCTTCCCGGTTCAAACCGGTTCATAATCGGTTAAATCGAACCATGTCCATCCTCAGGACTGAATAGGACCAAAAAATCTCTCCGAACCTAAACCTACCTCCAGGCGGAGATCCCCCTCGGCAGTCGCAGCTTTCACGGTTTAACTGATTTCACCAGCGGTCTAGTCAGACCGTATTCATAATGATCCGCTATGTCTGCGAAAGAGGGGATTTTTCTGTCTGATTCTATGATATCATGACCTGAAAGAGTTCACGCTATGGTCCATGAGTATCGGGGACAGAGAATAGTCCTTCTCTGGCTCTTCGGAGCCCGTGATCTGCTTAGATTAGAACAGATTTCTGAGTTGGACCATGGCCTCAAAATGTTTTGAAATCTTCTCTGTCCGAGTCATTACGTCGGAGTATTAGGCGGTGGCGCCTTGCGTTCAGTCTCGACACCTTAAGTTGGGCAGAGGTAGGGAGTGCAAAGGCGAGTGGTAATGGCTACGCATTCGAGCATATATGCTACGAGCATATATGCTATGTGGGCGTGAAAAAAATTCTGAAATCATATAAATCTGTGGAAAATATACCTTAAAAATCAAATGGATTCTGCCCATATATTCGTTTCATGCTTTTTGGGAGTATACAGAAAACATAAGTCTTATCTTGCCTGCATTCTGCATTCGGACTATTCTTTTCTCTCGCAAATGTATTCTTATTACACTGAGTAGTATCCCATGATAGGCAACGTTTTTTCCGGTTGCCTACAATGACGATTTATGGGGCAGAGTAAAAAAGCAAATGCATGAATTTTTACCATATAATTAATATTTATAATATGTGCATAAACTGCATAGAGTAATGTGCAATCCCCAATGGAGGAAGGTCCTTCAATTTTCATGAACTTTTATAAGTCAAACATATGGCATGCATTCGCCGAATATACGGCGATTATATGAAATATATATGTTTTAAATTTGGCTTGTAAAAATTTAAATAAATTCAATCCCATTTTATAGGCTATTTGCAGACTAAATACGCAGCGTACATTAAACACCACGCCAATCGCTTTATATGAAGTCTCGAATTTATCGCGTTGGCCCACTGCGGGGTCAGCAATCAACCACCATGACCTCGTCCCAACTTTTTGAGGGCAACATTACCATGACCGGAATCGAATTTCTCAGAGAGAGCCCAGAACTGAGTGCCCGTTTGATGACGCGCCGCTTTCTTGGGGCATTTGGAGTGAGTCCGCGAATGGTTGCTGACGTATGGAATTAGGTGCAGGCTTTACTCTCCCGTACTGTTTAGGCCCATCATTTGCTCTGGGCATTATTTTTTAAAAAAAAATACTCAAGCGAGCATATGAACTCCTCCATGGCAGATTAGTGTGATTTGCGGAAACAAAGTTTGGACCTACGGGCCATTCCCATGCGGTTATTTTTCTGATCTTAGGATATTTCGGTAAAATTTGAGGAATAAGCTTTCGTTGCAGGATACATTGATTGCTGATCAAGTATATCGCTACTCAAAGTGCAGCAATGATGAGTCAACGAACGGATCAGTTGATTTTTAGTACACTCGATTCCGTCATGAGGCCACGAACAAACGTCTGAAGCAGTTTAGTGCACTTGGTAGTACGTTTAGGCACAAGCCAGACTTGCGAAAAGAGTGGTTTTCGCTCTCTTGAACCTGGTGGAGTCCTCAAAAATCGGAGCGGAGAAAGAGCTTTTTCGATGAGTAGTTTTGAAAAAAAATTCGGGTAATTCGTAGATTCTCGCATCTCTCAGGTTCTTAAAAGGTTTTGAACTGTACAGCAAGAAAATTCTCTGCATGTCACTGCATTTACTTTATAGGTGTACTTCTGCAATACAGTAAGCAGTGGGTCAAGTCTCTTCACTGTTTGCGCCAGAATTTATACGTGACGATACAATTTAGGACAAACCGAACTGTACGAAAACGTTCTTACGGAAGATTTGAAACGAGTTAGATTATGAAAGTGCAAATCGGAGCTCCTACTTAGCACTTAGCTACCAAAATAGTCGGATCTTGCGCTGAAACCCAGATATTAATGTCATAAAGATATCAGGGAGCATCTGGAGAGTGGAACAGGGCTCGAGTCGGGGAATGTTAAACTCTCTTGTTGTATTAAGTACGGTTAACTTATTTTCGGTAAGAAAGATTTTGCCTTCGGATGAAAAGGTCAGCTTAGTACAAGAATATACTGCGAATCACATTTGGTGTTCACGTAGAGACGACTAAGGACATACTTACCTAATTGGAGGACGATTAATTTTGACTAGACGGATGACCATGAGATAGATTATTTCCCATTTTATGTTGAAAGTATGGCTTGATGGATGGATCCAGTGAGAAGAAGAGTAAGGAAAAATTATACGTGCGATTATGTGCGGTCAATGCATGAGTGCACTGATCGCACATAATCGCGTAGAGACATTACACCCTTACTACAAGAGGTAATTCGTTAGCGAAGGCTTTTAGATGCAGGGTAAAAACTTCGAAGTCGGAAACTAGGCGTTGCGCCAAAATATGCCAAGAAAAGAACCATAGAGAACAGATGGAAGGTGGTTCCCTGGATAATTCCAACCATAGATCTAAGCAAGTTTTTCAAGGAAACTTATATAAAAAAGAAGAAGCATTGTTGAAGGTTGATCAGAGATTTTTTTCCTAGTGATATTCATTATGAATGATACCCAAACCCGTGCATAATACTACTGACTGTTTGGAGACACAGAAAATTTAGAAGGAGGGGAATGAATAAGCAGAAGTTTCCGCTCCAGAGCTAACAGAAGGATTTCGGGGAAAGCAGCAGTGGTGATTGAGTAAAAAGATGCGTTCAAATTCGACGACGCCAATGTAGACGCCATCAGGAGGGCACGAGATGGAGATCGTTTACATAAAGGATGGCAGCAGATGATAACCTAATGTTAATTCCTTTCCATCTGAACTCTTGAGGCCATGACTGAATCATCGAGAGTTCAAGGACATATTGCCCTTGAAAAGGTATATCCTAGTAAGAAGGTGACACAAAATATAATAATTTTACCAATTGAGGTTTTTTGTGTCAATAAAATGTGATCTAAAACCTTCGCCAATCGATTACTTGAAAATTTTTGGGTCAGCTGCTTAAGATGATTGGAGCAACGCTGAGAAGCGACTCCGAAGTTTACTGCGTAATGCTCCCGGTTGCATGGCTATGGCAGAACATTCCACTGTTTATGCTCAAAGTGCTTAAAAGGAGATAATGAATCGGATTATGACCAAAAAATATCGGTCCAGGCGCATTGGAGATAACAGTATACGCAGTCAATATTTGACAGAGATATGGGGTAGTCTGGTAAATAGTTTTATTCACAGTTTGCAGCAGACGAGTTAACACACATGTTGATACTGAACCTCATACCAACATCTTATCTCGAGCTTTATGTTATTGTATACGCCTTGATTCGTCATGGACATTTAGGATGGTTCAATTTGCTTATAGGGGCATAACGGAAGTAGTAGAGGAGTTTTACGATGTTCAGGTATCTTTTGGACTCATAGCAATCCCAATTTTCTTCCTAGTAAGTGCCCACCACTCATTTTATTTGTTAAAGGCCTAGCATTGGAAGTCTTGTGTACAGATTTAAATTTTTGTCTTCATACGCTAACTTTCAGAAATATATATGGTTCTATTCGTATTAGTCATCCTTTTTAAATGAAGAATAGGAAGAATTAGGTGAGTCAAAAGCATAGTATACGAGCGAACGAGTGACTAAGATGCTGAGGATCCTAGTTGATTGTCCATGAACGGGGTCGGACTCCGGAATGAAACCCTCACTTCAGATGATAACGAACTAATGATACTGGCATATGAATAGACTGAGGTTGGGAACGTGCGTTCGGAAGATGACCTTCTCTGGGGCAGCAGTCAAATTAATGTGAATTGATTCTTCGGATTAACCGAGGCACAGATACTAACGGAGCGTAGATCAATAGTACTTTGAAATGAAGTTAAGAGAATACTAGCTAATTATAAAAGATATTTGAACATCATTCCACAGAAAAGAGAACAAGGATCGTTCATAACATGTACGGTCGAAGAAATCACGGCTAGCAAATTAACGATTGTGCATAAGTTCGAACCCGAAGAACACGCAAAAATTTGCCCAAATATTAGGAGGATGAAGGCATCATATTGATAGGATTATCGAGATAGAAATTATCAAGGCTTCGCAGTTGTAGTAAGTACTCGCCGTAGTGATTGAAAAAAATAGGAAAATCTAGCCCAAATTTAGGCGATGAAAAGCACAATGAACCATAGAATGGAGGTAGAAAAGCAATCGCTTCAAAACATTGAAGAGCTGAAAAAAAGATGCAGCGAAAGTAATTCATCACCAAGTTTGACTTGTTCACCGGACATTGGAACATCCAGTTTCATGCGGGTGTGGATGGAGTAAGAAAGTTACGTTGTGATTATGTTGCATTCTGTTTCCTCGTCATGTCATATGGCGTTAAGAACGGCCTACTTTGCGTTCCCATGGTAGCACCAATTTTTTTCGATGGTTTTTCATAAGATTTGTACGAATTGATGACATATCTTTGAACAAAAATAATCGGAAGGAATTAATAAGAAACATAGAGATAATATTGAAACGAATGAATGATTTCGACCTAAACTTGAATGTGTCCAAACGCGACTTTGGTCTGCGAGAGATTGAGATGCTCTAGCATATAGTCAGAGACCAGGGGCGGAGGAAGATCCAGTTGAGACCATGGCCATAGTGGAAGGCCGAACGCTGGCATCCAGAAATGAACTAATAACTATCTTAGAGATGGATTCGTACCGAAGGCGATTCAAAAAAAATTTACAGGAGGCGCTATTTCTCTTCACAATTATCGAGCCTGCAGGAGCCTTTCCTAGGGAACGGGTAGGCTAGGGAAGCGTGTCAGTAATTTGAGCTACGGATGGAAAGTGCCCCAATACCGGCGTTGTGTGAACTGATGAAGCCTCTTTTAGAACACACAGACATTTACAAGGGAGTTATAGGGTTAGTGATATCACTGGTCAGAAAATTTGGGCGTGATCATCCTGCCAATCTCGCATGTTGCAAGCTGAAGATAGTCCAATGGAAATACGGAACATGAGTTAATCGCAGTAAATTCTCTTTAAAGAAGTTCAAGCACTAATTTTTATATGGAAATTTCACTGCATACATTGAAAATCAATCAATGACGGGGAACTTTACCAAAAAAAGAGGTACGCTGTGTGCAGTCTTTCCTGTCGAGTGGAGGACCAATGTCATTAAATGGGAAAAGCGGTATGTAAAGGAAAATAATCTTTTTTTATTCACTATCCATTTTTCTCTTTAAGCACATTGTGATGCAGTAGCGTGGATCTCTGATGGCAAGTGGAAGTTGGGTTGGTATACGGGAGGACATTAGAACTGCTGGATGTTATTGTTATCCCATGGGCTTGTAAAGCTGGATCTTGATTTGCAAAATAATAGAAATGAACTAATAATTGGGCCAAAAAGAACCGAACACACCATGGGTGCAAAACTTAACGGTAATTGATTTTGAAGTGGATCAGCAGCGCTGAGTACATCATGTGGAGATAAAGGTATTTTCACTAACGAAAGCTTTAAAGTTCTTTATTTATATATAATCGGAAGTTTAGGGCGGCTAGTGTCTGTTAAAATCACAGAGGAACAACAAAAAAGGTTATTTGGCAGGTGATAGAGAGGTTGAAATAGAGATAGGAAGGGGAAAAGGTCAAACGGTGGGAAAATTAACTTAAAATCTATATATCCACGTTTGCCGTTGGAAATTAGTTGTAGGGGAAAAGTTGAGAGTCATTATAGCTTAAACGGATAGATGGTGCCACGCATAAAGTAGTACCGAGAATGTAGTCATAACGAGATAACGAACTGAAAGGTCACTGAAACGACGCAGGCAACGAGACGAGGGACCGAGGAGGTGAGAACGCGCAAACGGAGCGGAGCTCTTCCCCGCTAACCCTGCGATAGACTATAGCCACGTAGCGAGTAGCGTAGAGTATCCTGCGGGTAGCGGACGACCTAGGACGACTGAACTCACACGACCCTCACAACCCTAGTCCCGTGGGTAGTGGGGCGCGGAGTAAACGAAGCGGGCGCAGAGCGTGAGGAAAGACCGGGAACGTTGGTCAGAGCGGTACCGCGGGAGTAAAAATTACCTAAAAGAAGTAGTCTTTTTACTGCCCGGCACTACGATGATAGTTTGTGAGCTCCCTCGGGTTGGGAGCTCGCCAGTGACTAAACAGCTATAACTAGCTACAATTATCTACAAACATCTACACCAGCGCCATAATACTATGGTTAGCAGCGATAACTACTGTAAAAGTTACTACATTACGCGCGATGGGGCGAGCCATGCGGTTTTGTGCCTTGTAAAAGATACGTGCACAGTAGGCATACGTCCCTTGTGTTGAAATATTTGTACGTACAGGGGAAGAGATGGCCTTTTATTCGTAAAGTACAGTAGCTCACGGAAGAGCAAAATTTATGCAGCCCAGTCAAGGGCCATTTTCTTATTTGCCAGCACCTTCCTGAAAAGAACCTCTGGACAAGAAGATGGTAGCCAGTCGGAACGCTCACTGCTTCTCAGGTACCGAAAATCTCTAGCAGCCCTCGACAATCTTTCTCTATATAAAGGACACTCCAGACGTCTTTCTGAATGACCGGAGCAACAACAACAAACCCAACCAATTCCAACTTTCTATATGGTAGCGTCGCCTGAGACCATCTCTCACATCACTTTTCTCTCTGTCACTATCCTTCTCCAACTCTGCTTCTACGCTGATTTTCCTTTTTTAACTATCTCTCTTTTACTCAATCATCCTCCCTACAACGACTTCCGCCCCTTTATTGTTTCCCCATTCAAGGTCTATTCTGTCTTTTCATCTTCGCTGTCTTGCCTCTATCGACAATTGTCATTTTTGAATTAATTCGGACCTATCGGACCATTTAGCCCTGGAAGACGTCAAGTACACTCGCTGACTGTTCATTTACTTACTTGACTTTAAAGTCCACTGGACTTAAAACCGACCGAAGCGTAAGCGGAGGCAACTTGAAACAAGGAGGTCTTGACGCAGCTGTATCTTTACCGGACAGGCTGGCGCTTCGCTCTCCTGTGTGGATAACGGTTTAAAAAAGCAGGAAGGTGATTTGACGTGGTTTTTTACGTACCGTAAGGTTTTAATTATGCTAAGGCTTGACTGAGCAACTTCTTGCAGGAAGACAGATAGGTAACGGGTTTGAGAAGCCTTGAGGCTCAGTAGCCCTCCTGTGGAAGCTTCGTAGGGATCATTTGAGCCTTCTTTTACTTCACGTGGAAGTAGGTAGTGGTAGCTGAAATTTGCGTCAAACCCGGAGTGTCTTAACGGGGGCCGAGAGTCCGTACTCTAAGTGATCCTTCACGTTAAGTGTTGGTGCGCTACACTCGACCCGGACTAGTGCAGGGAAGAGTCATTCAACTCCAAAAATCGCAGTTTCACCCGGTGAGGATCCGGGGGCCGGGAGTCCGACTCTCTTCAACTACTCTAGTACTTAAGATCAAGAACTTTAATAGCCAATGGGCCGATAACTATTTACAATCTGAGAGCTAGAATGGATCCCGCAAAGGAATCAAAGAGCCTGTTTCGTGTCGAACCGCTTGATAAGCCCTCTGAATACATCATCTGGGCAAGGCGCATTAGAGCCATTCTCAGAGCCGATGATCCTGCAACGATTGGCTTCAGAGGCTCTCCAGTCTCTCTTCCATCTGGCTGGCGAAGCGAATGGACTAAACTATCCGCAAAGGCAAAAAGCGCCATTATCCTCGGCCTTGGTGCTTCCACTATAGCACAAGTTAGATTCATTGCAGATGAAGACTCCAAAACAGCTCTGGACCTATGGAACAAGCTGAAAAGCATTTACATTACATCAAATGACCAGGCAATACAAAACATCAGGAACAATTTGTACATGCTGGTTTTTGACGAAACAAAGGACTGGCACAACCATATCACAGAGTTCTACAGTATATGTGGCGAGCTCGCAACTTACGACCAGAAATTACCAGACTGAGAAAAGATATCAAAACTCATCAGGTCTCTGCCGCCGTCATTTGCTGCCTTGTCTTTGGTATCTTTAATAACAAATACACCATTTGAAGATTTCATTAGCGCAGTCCAAGCCGAACTTTTCCGACGTTCGAATCCAAACAACCCCCATAACGAATACCCCGGAAGCAGCCCGAAATTCAAGCTCATATCTCTGATGCTTCTATACGACGCAGTCGTGAACAAGGGCTAGAGGTCTCCTGTTCGACAGTGATCTCCCCAAGCACTTGTGGGACTAGTCCTTGAAACATGGAAATTGGCTATGTATCCGTATTCCTGCTGCAAAAGTCATTGGGAGCATTCCAATTCGCCTCTGGGACCCAAGCACGGTGATTGACTTCAAATAACTCTTAACATTTGGTCAGCCTGGCTTTGCGTTCATTTACCGATCTAATACGGAAACAGCCAAGAAATTGAAGCCAAGATCCAAGCTTGAGAATTTCGTTGGAATGGAATCGGGCACTAGGTTGATTCGAGTGTACATTCCAGAGCCCAAGTATGTCAGAGTTATCAGAAGAGCCGACGTCACCACTATCTCGAGGAATATGTTGCCGGGCATCTCATCACTGTTACATAGACTTGCTCACCAGAATGAGATAAGAATGGATAATGAGGATTACTGCGAAGTTGGACAAGATGATTTGATTCAACGCATGACTTCGATCCACCAGCAGCACCCAGAATTGGCATTTCCGAAGGCAAAGGCTATCGTGAACTCGGCAACTGAGCTATCGACTTTCGCAGAGGCGTGTGACATGACACAATGGGCTGAGGCCATCGATCGAGAATACGGCGCCTTGATCAAAAGGAAAACCTGGTCCTACGTACCGCGAACCGCTCCAATAAGACCTCTGTCATTTAAATGGACATTTTGCGCTAAACCTTTGGACTCTGCTGGAGAAAAATACCTGCCAAAGGCTCGCTGCGCCTTAAGGGGAACCGTCGAAAGGCATACGTGGACTACGACCCTTAAATTATCTATGCACCAGTTGCCTCTTACGAGACAGTTAGACTCATGTTTGCCATTGCCGCTGCCAACAACCTCATTCTAGAAAGGGGCGACATCTCAAGTGCCTATCTGCACGAAACATTGGAAATTACAATCTACGTGGAATAGCCGACAGATTTCTCTCGAATTTTTGCAATGCCTGGGCAAGTTTGCAAACTGGTGAAATCTATATATGGAGCAAAAAAAGCAGAAAGTATATATGTTTCATACCTCCATGATAAACTTATCGAATGGGGTTTGCACGCGTCTAACTTATACAAAAGGCTATATTTCCTCCGTACGAATAATTCATGCCTTATTTTGGCTGCTGTGGTTGATGATATGGCTTTCGCAACGAACTCCTGCAATATTCTCAAAAGCCTGAAAGACTTCCTCGCTTCAACTTTTGACATCAAGTGCTTCGGAGCACTGAGGTCTTTCATCGGCTAGACGATTACTCGTGCTCCATTTGGCATCAGAATTGCCCAGCAAGGTTACTACAATAAGCTCCTGAAGGCCTATGGAATGCGATAATCGAATGCCGTCTTGACTCCACTTCCAACGGAAATCCAACAATTGGTTCCAGCGCTCTATGAGGAGCCATTGATCTCCTCTGATTACCATAAAATTTACCGGAGTACTATTGGCGTACTACTATACTTGGCTGTCTCCACTCGGCCAGTCTAATCATTCCCAGTCTCTGCTTTGGCTCGTCAGGTCCACGCTCCCACTGGAAGACATATGAAATTGTTGAAACTTCCCCTCAGGTATCTCAATGGCTCGAAAGACTTCGGTTTGCACTACGGCATTAACTATGGTATCATTGCTCAATCCATTGGTGCTTCCGTTGATGCCGACTGAGGCGGATGTATATACTCAAGACTCTCAACCAATGGTTTCATGGTCGACATAACATGGTCACCAATCTTCTGGAAGTCGAAACGGCAGACGTTAATAGCGAGCTCATCTGGTGAAGCTCGGTATGTGGTCCTTGCGGCATGTGGAAAGGAACCGTCCTGGATTCGAAAGCTTTTCTCGGAAATTTGCAATCAGTTGCCATGGAATGAAATGAATTACTTTGCGCTTACCATTTTAAGGTGTGATAGCACGGTAGCTATCTCCATGAGTACGGCAGACCACATATCACCAAGGAACAAGCATATTGATCTTAGAGTTCACAAAGTGAAAGAACTAATAAGAAACGGAACTATTCAGTTGCAATGCGTTCCCTCTACGAGTAACAGGGCTGATTTATTAACGAAAACAATGAGAAGAGAATTATTGGGTCGAATGGATCGAATGTGGATGTTTGAATCTTGGAATTTATGAATTCAATAGTAACTTTAGCAGCGTCACTAGCAGAAGTAGGAGGAACAAAAGAACTTTTAGAAGCAGTCGCAGCATTATTAGAAGCAGCAGCAGCAGTTCTAGAAGCAGCAGCAGTTTTGGAAGAAGCAGCAGCAGTTATGTAAGCAGCGGCAAATAGTGGTTTCAAGCCCACTCAATTTACGAGCATAGAATGCTCCTGTGGTTGAAATCCCACTCTTCATGGCAGCAGCAGCAAGAAAGCACTCCGAAAAGCAGCAGCAGCAACGTGATAATTTCGTATCCAAAGAAGAAATTGAAAGATACCTAGTTAAGCAGCAGCTGCAGCCATGAAAAATGAATGCTGAAAGTGTTTTCTTCCGAGGGGGCGTGTTCGAATATTCGTACGTACAGTGGAAGAGATGGCCTTTTATTCGTAAAGTACAGTAGCTCACGGAAGAGCAAAATTTATGCAGCCCAGTCAAGGGCTATTTTCTTATTTGCCAGCACCTTCCTGAAAAGAACCTCTGGACAAGAAGATGGTAGCCAGTCGGAACGCTCACTGCTTCTCAGGTACCGAAAATCTCTAGCAGCCCTCGACAATCTTTCTCTATATAAAGGACACTCCAGACGTCTTTCTGAATGACCGGAGCAACAACAACAAACCCAACCAATTCCAACTTTCTACAACAGTAGGCAGATTTCATCGGTACAATGTAAGCGGTGCAGTGTAAGGCGCGAGGTACGATACGTGCGACTACTGTACAGTGCTACCCTCGGGATACGTACACTGTTCAATCAGCACTGTACGGATGTGTGCAACAAAGGGGTTCGCCCTTTTACCATACAGTGCTGCCATTGGGTGGCATGTTCACTGTATGGTCGGTAATGCAATTCGTACAGTGCATGCGGGAGAGATATTAGCATTTATGCTACAGTCAGCACCGAGGTGTCTATTTTCGGTACCCTAGTAGACAAATAGGTATAAATAATTTTCAGCTAGGTTAGCATTATCTGGGACCGCGCGCTAAGTAAATTTAATGTCATTCAAGTAATAAGTATCAAAGTTAAAGGTGACTTAGTTCTACACTTGGCCTCATGAATGGATTTCGCTTATCAAACAATCAAGTCCAAATTGGAAGCCGAGCGGTATGGATCAAACGCCCTCTGGATAAGTATACAGTTCCATGATCTATGGTGGTTAAAAGTCGACAGAAACTACCTTACTGTACAGTAAAGTACGCTTTGTTAGCAATGGATGGACTTGTCCAAACAGTAGATCGAGAAGAAATCACAAAAATCAGCTCTCCCAGTAACGATATCTAGGAAAAGAAGATCGTACCCAAATAAAACCGAAAAGTAAAATTGTTGTTTTTATGCGTGGCAGTGCAGCATGAGTTGCAACTGCACTACGGATATCACGCATTAGAAATGATGTACCAGATTGAAACGTTTAATTGCAGGATTAATGCGAATTAAAGAAAGATATATTGCGTCGTAGGAGAGCTGTTGAAGTTTCTTAAGTTTGAGACTTTTCGCTATTGAAATACGTATATTGGGCCTTTGAATACCTGTACACACATACATAGCGATATGGTTTCCCGTTTCACAAATAGATATCATTTGCAGAATCAGATAATGTTTTAACTTGAGTGTTTTTACTGTGTTTAGGATTCAAATTCGTCAATGATTGGGAAACGCCTGTCTACATGTATGAAAACAACGCTCCATCTGATTTTTTGAGACGATTTTATGTTCGATTTTCAATTTTAGTAAATATTCTACAAAGTGACCATTACATTGTTGAAAATACATCATCGAGTTTAGGCTGGACGAAATTTTGATTTGAACTAGTAATTGATTATGAAAAATGAATGTTTCAGATAGTACTACCGCCAGAATAGTTAATATTTGACCCTAAATTATTTCCAAACCCAGAAAAAGAGGTAATTTTCGGTCAGTGCCTCTTCAAACCTTTTAAATCTTTAAAATTTTTATTTTATAATATTATCTTTCATCTGGTGTATCAGATAATCTTTCTTGCTGGATTATAAAACTCGATCACATCCATTGAAGACAAATTTAAAACCAATCGGGACTTCTTCTTTGAATAAAATTTAAGAGTATAGCATAATAAAAATGTTATACTGTGAAAACAGAACTGAATTCAGTCTTTTTTCATTTCTGAGTAAATGGAGGGTAAATTAGTTTTATTTCATTTTGATATAATCAGATTGTATAATTAAAAGTAGCTTCTGCTATTTTCTCAGTAAATGAAATGAATAAACTGGAGTGGTACCGTTTAGCCTTTCACATTTTTAATTGCCCGCTTCCTGGCATGTTAGGATATGCGTGTATATATAATCTGTCTAAATTGTACAATGATACACTTTAGAGCATCTTAAATTACTTTTATCTTATAAAATGACTATGATTCCTGAAATGAGTGTTTTCAGACTTGAAAGATATATTTGTTCTACTTTATTACCCTGAAAAGGACCCTTGAGTTATTGTTGATGCAAAATTTATACACTCCTCTGCTCGTAGTTTTTATACAGCATATTATTCTCGAAGGGTGTAGCAAAAAATCATTTTTTCTCAGTTGTTTCCAAAAGAGTTTGATATTAGAGGTAGGAATAAAGTCCCTGGGTACCAGATAATGATTTTTTGGGGAATTTAAGTCTTCCTTTAATATATCAGAGCTCCTAGAACAATAAAGAGACTGAGAGGTTCTCTATAATAGCGCACTGACTATTTCACTTCGTTTCAATTGCTACTGTACCTGATATTGTTCTAGAATAAAAAGAACGCTTTACTGTGTAAAATTCGAAATAATGGAATGAGATTTGTGTTCTAACTTTTATTCTAGTATTCTTAAGGTTATAAAACTCCCTTAAGTTCTCACATGGCGCGAATGGTGCGCAAAAAGAGCGGACATATGATACTGTCGAGAAAAAAAAGCATTCGAAAAATACGCAAAAAGTAGCACCATCGTAATTTAGATAAATGATTTTATTGATATTTTATTTTCTTGGGCAAAACATGGAAAATGAATTATATTGGAACCTGTTCGGAAAAATAAATGATTAATTTAGTGGGTCTCAATAAAGTTTATTTGAACGGATTTTGGAGGTAGTACTCAGAAAACTCAATATTTAGCTAACAAAAGGACAAGATCTGCGACTTTAAACTGAATATAGCAGCTTGATTTGTAATCAGAAAGTACCAAAAAAAAGAATCAAAAGAGAGATTCCAGAAATTATCTATTTTATACAAAAATATTTATTCTAATGGGTGCAGTAGATTTATTCATTTGAAACCAGAAAAACCATAATTTAAGATTCATTTTAATATTAAAATATATGAAATTTTAGAAATACGATCAAATATATTCCTTTAGGCCAACTATCTAGAATACTCCGTAAAGATTCTTTTTTTACAAATACTCAATTCAGACTCAAAAGGGTTTATATCAAGCATCAATGTGTAGTGCGCCGGTTTCAGATACCACTTAAAAATGGTGCTTAAAAACTTGACTAAATGAGGTGAGAGTACAGTTCTATGTTGCATTAAATTTATTAGCAAAATACGTTTCCAAACGGAAACGAAACTAATAAAAGTATTTCTTTTTAACTACGGCATTCTTAGAAACGACCGAATACAGCAAAAAAATTTTAACATTGAATTCAATTATGATAACAAAAGTTCTGCTTTTCAAAATCATTTCATAGTATTCAAAAATCTTTCAGCTAAAATATAGCAACTAAACATGAAAAAGATAACTGATGTTTGCCCGTAAACGAAGAAGAAATATTTCAGTAGTTAATGCTGTTCAACACAATAATATAAGATCAGAAACAATTCAGCTACTGTATTCTTCACTGGTTTTTGTGGTGAGATGCAATGCTGTACTTTTCTGTAATATAGTACATAACTATATTTTTGGTATATTTTAAGTTTTATGTATTTATTTGCAGGCAGTATTTGCAAAGTGCAGTTGAATAGCCTCATACAATTTATTCATGTACCATTTTCATTCCCAAAAGGTAATCTTTTTTGGCCGTAATGCAATTTTGGTATAAAGAGTCTCTATTGTCTTGATAATTTTGTAATGCCAACACTTTTAGTATGTAATTTCTACAGAAAAAGGCTTCAAGAATTTTCATATGTTTTTGAAGAATTAATTCACCGTTAATTTAAACTTGAAAAAGAAGAGCAGTGGTTTTCGGTCATGTTATTAGGCAGACTACCAAATTGGCATACTCTCCATTGGAACGCGTCAGACTTTATGGCTACGATAATTGAATCTCTATTCATTAAATGAGTGGTTGTCTGCATGGGGTTTGACCTATATACACGCTTTTCTCTGGTAAAATTCTGATGAATCCATTAATTGGTAACAAATTGATTTTATTTCGCGCCAAACCCAATGTATAAAAATTTCATTATGAATATTCTTTACCGTCAGATACATTTGCCCCATCCATTCAAAATAATGGTGAACTCGGCACTTATTAACCCAAAAACATGTCTATGTCAATTCTCCTGCGTTAAAACTGGTACTTTTGAGGAGACTAGCTCCATATCCCATACTTTCCGTTTCAGTGACTGACTAATTCTCCGCAATTTCGGAAAGTAAGGTGTCACAACACATTTCCATACGCTTCTGGGAACAAAATAATATTTTTTTGGTTTTGGTTATATCTAGCAATAAAATCGTTCCAATCATGAAAATTAGAACGACTTTATTGCTAAATGAAAATAATTCCTGTCCAGATTACTTGCTCAGTAAGGTTAAAAAGCTCAATATCTTAACTGTCCCCAATATGAGCTTCAAAAAGCTTCTAAATGGCAAATTACGATGGTGTGTATACGCACTACCCTCATCGGCCAAAAGAGCTTTAAAGTGACTAAAAATCAATTTTTAAGCAAGATCCTACTGCTCCGAATCTTCGAAATATGCTCGTTAGCCATTTTTTACTCCTGCTTGTACTGTGAATGATTCAATCCGGAAATCAGAACTGTAAATATCCGAGTTTAATCCTCATGCACCAGCCTTTTTCGGTTCAAAAAGGCTCAAAATTGAGTGTCTTCAGTTATCCGTTATTAAAATTTCCTTGGGTCACGAACTATGCAGCAAAAAAATTGTGGGGAAATTAAATACTTGTAGTTGATTATTTAACTATTGAAACTCAGCTCCTCTCTGCCACTCAATTCGAGAAAGAGGAGAAGTTTGAACCAATAATGGATCAAAGGAATCTTCTTTTGACCCTGATCTGGGACTTTCTGTAGCCGCATTGCTGATAATTGTGGGCTAAAAAATCTCAGTATTTAATTGTCCCTCGTTCTTCCGATCTCAATCATGACAAAATTGACTGGCATAACGACTTCATTTGCAGTATATTTAACGAACAATCTCAACATTATACATACTCGTGGGTTTTTGGGGTAAAAAGCCTATATCATGCCACAATTTATCCAATACATGGCTTATAGTATTGGGAAAAGTTTAAGTACTACTGGAAAAGCATGCTTACGGATTTAATTTTCAGCTTTTTCAGGAATTGGAACATGATGATCAATAATGTGTCAAAAAGTTACTCTTTGGTCAGGATTTCTTCGGAGATTTCAGCACTAATAATGATCCTGAAAATACAGGGAATGATGACAGGGATGATGAAGATTAAATTTTGTTCCCGAAAAACTAGTGCCCAAAGCGGCAGCTAAGGAACAAACTTTTCGGATGAATAGGATTTTGAAGGAAGGGCCATCAGTCAAAAAATATGCTTGTAAACAAGAAAAACTGTAAGGTAACGTGAAAAGCTTCCCATTTCTAACTTAAAACCACTTCACTTTATAGAAAAGCGAAGGAAAATTAATAACAAATAAAAATCTATTATGTTTCAACCAGGAGAAAATTTTTCGGAAATATGTCATTTCCGAGAAATTCGGGGGAAGTCTTTTCGACACCTGTGCTCAAAAATAATTGATTGTGAAACCACAAACAAATGCATATTTTCACCGAGCGTGGGTTTGGTGATGGAATCTTTCCAAGTTGTTCCCAGATCCTAGTTCTTATTTCAACACCTGATGTTGCATTTATTTCGTTAAATTTATTTTTATCTGACAGAAATATTCGATTTATGATTTGCATGGGAGGGACAGATAATTTCTAATTATTTGCCTACGATGTTTAAGCATGTAATTGTATCCAGAAAAAATAGACACACCTTGCTAATTACAAGCGAAAATGGTCATGTTTACGTTGCATGCAACTGTTCTGTAATCATATTCCCTTGTCATCATTCTAGGCGCTTCTAGCTAAATGTGCTTAACAAATATGCTTCTTAACTATTCACTCTATTGACGAGAGATATAACAGAGAAGAAACGACCTGAGAATTGCGATTTTACTGTACTACATTGATATATACTTAATGTTACATTCGTTAACACTCCGAAACTAAATTTAGATATCTCCAAGCTAGTAAGAAATATGTAGCCTTTTTTAATCGATAAATAGCACTTGGAATTAATTTCCTCTTCAAGGCCCCTCTCCTTCACGTTTTTACTCATGCCAGATCAGAGTTCAGAATCCATTTGGAACTCATTTCTAGATTTTTCTGCCAGAATATAGACTGTATTTCATGATAGCTACATTTAATTCATTTATGTACTATCTACACTTCTGTGGGATATTTTTTGCTCTTATTTCTTTTTAAGTCATGAAGCCCTCCATCATCTGTTTCTGTTTTTGTTTTCGGTTATAAATTTTTAGTTTGTATGTTTCAGAGTACGGTGCTCTAAGAATATACGCACGTGATAGTGTGGAGGGCACAGTAGATGTGATCAGCTTTACTAAAGAATCAAATGTATACAGAAATTCTCTCTACTTTGAGTAGCAAATAATAACCTATCCGCTAAGAATTTATTGCAGCACATTCAACTCGTCTACCCCAGCAAAAACTTTTAAAGTATTGTTCAGGCTCGCCGATAACGCTGTGTTATTCTTATCTTCTTTTCATCTCTTTCATTTTTCAGAGTAAGTAATTGTAAGTGAAGTCTTATTTAAATTGAATCCAGTAAAAATATGAAATAGTTCAAAATATCAATCATAATGCAGCCTGACCCGAAGATAACGGAGAGGATTGATCGAGTTATATTTGGTAATTTTTTCCTCTTTGTAGCCCGAGACTAGACATAAGTAAATACTGCGAGCTGGAGCTTGAAGTAGATGTCTAGAATTTTCAAACTCTCGCTGAACTTTTTGAATTTCGTGACACTGGATTGAAAATAGACTTACGTATCAAAAAGAAATAATCTCGACCTTAACAGGTTTCATTTTCTCATGCATAAGCTAACAGTTGGTGGAATTTGTCGTTTGCATTAGTAATCTTGGGAAGTCAAGGAGATATCGCCTTGCCGCCTTCTTCACTAAAGTCGAACTACACGAGGAAATCTGCTTTTGTACTACATGACCCGACATTTTGAGCTGATTTTGTCTCCGAGTGAACTCGTTACTGCCTGGTACTAGCTTTTCCACACTTTACCTCAATGTTAAGTAAATAACCTTATAGATAATGATAAATTACTTTGCTTGGTCATTAACATCAACCGACAGGCGAAGCTGTATGTACAAATACCATACAAATTTATCATTGCATTTAAACATGTAAACTATCCATACTCAGATATTCAGGATGCCAGAGTCCTCCAGTCTTCAATCTTTCCTTAGCCAAATATTTGTTAGTTTAAATATGTATTATATATTGTAAATAAATTGTTCCTAATCCGTATTTTCTATATCCTCTAATCTGCCAGAGACCTCTATTTACAAGAGAATTATTCATCTCCAATCCCTTTTTGAAAACGTAAAACCAAAATCCTTCCCCTCTTATGTAGACCAATTTCGATTTGCACCTCTACTCTTACTTTATGCTTGAAGTTTTTGGTCCTACCTTGTAAGAAGAACTTTTCAATTCTTGATCTATTCGACTTCTAAATTCAGTTTCATCATATTTTCATTGAGAATTTACATCATGAGCACAAATTGGCGTAAATTCAAGAATACTGTAACGCATCACATTGGTTATCCGACCAAGACCGTTAAAATATCGAAGACATTTCCTACGCTATAGCTGCGACGTAAAGCTTTATTCTCACCATCAACCAAACCACTGACTCATCTGCAAACCCCCTCACTCTAGCTCCTAGGTGAAAACCTCCGCCCATTCTGCTCAATCAAAAAATCAACCAGAACCCGGGTCGCATCAATGGCCTATCTTTGATCTTTGCCAATGATGTAATGGACTACGGAGACTATCTTAGCAGTTCAAATAAGGAGAGGTGAATGGAAAAGACCCCAATTCAATTTTTGGAGGAGGTAGAAGAGGATGACGTGGATGAGGAAGTGTAGGGACTAGGCACATAAAGGCATATTTTGAGTTCTTTGGGTAACTCTAGATCTGAGTGATTCTGACCTCGTACCGGATTTGTATATAAAATTGGGACTGATTTCACTAGAGAAAAACATAGAAAATCGTACTCATGTCTGGACCATTCTAAGCTGAAATTACTTGAATGCAACGGAAGCGATAGATTTTCCTATTGGGTAACTTGGTTAGAAAAATTCGTCCTTGAGTACAATTATTGAGTCCTAGTAGCTAAACAAATTAACTGAGACAAATAAGTGGAACATGGTGCTTTGAAAACCTTAAGTGCTAAAAAAAATTATAATGTAAGCCATGCACCAACGCGGCTAGTTTACAGTGTTTCAAAGGGTAAGTACGTGGAGTTAGCTGCATGTCCTTTCGAATTGAAACTTACTCGATAAATTCAATCATTTAGGAGATTTTGGCGATGAAATAGATTCCGCTCACATCCAAGATTTTCCGTATTCTTCATATGATTTCCATTTGATAAATTTTCCAAGTTTTATCGCTTAGTTTAGTGACTTACGGTAGACTGAACTACATAATTCTCATGTAAGAGCTCTAATCGAAGTCGGTGCCGAGGGTTGGAGGGATATAAATGTGAAATTGTTCTGTGTAATACGTCTTTAGTAATCTATTATGAGTAAAATCATTTATATTTCGTGCGCTGGCTGGCTGAGAAAGCTTGACTCAAATGAGAAACTCCATTAATTATCATGAGTATTTCGAATGACCAGAAATACTTTGGGTTCAGTTTTCGGGACCCTAATACTTCTCCTAAGGACATATTTCTTTGTTGAAATATATAATTTTGGAGTAACATCACAAGAAACGTCAGACATTTTGTTAACTTTTTTGGATTCAAGCATGTTACACCATCGAATTTTTTTCCAGTTCTTCTCTGGTAGTATCTTGAATCTTGCATAAGAGGTCATTTGTAGCTGGATTTGGACTTCAAATTATTTTCAATTTCACTTTGAGCAGATGCCATAAATGAATAAGAAGGCATGAAATTCGTCTTTGAATTAGCAACAAAGTCTTAGAAAAATCATAATCAACAATTATTCAACCTAGTACTACGTACAATTTTACAAATAAGCGAGTCATTACTTCAATTTTTCGGTTCATTATTTCACTTTGGTCATCAGTTTGATGGTGATACGCAGACGATATAGAAAGACTGTTACCTAATACGGAAAATAGATTTGTCCAGAAATTTCTCATCAGTGATGAATCTATATCTGATATTATACTAAAGAAAAGTCCATAATTTTGAAAAACGTAATTGTTAGACAATTGAGCAGTTTTAAATATATCCTAGTTTGGTACTCAGGGAATAATCCACATCATGTTTTAGAGTCTTTCCACCGCTGTAGGTATTCCAGCGATACTTTTCGTCTATTTTGATGTTTTATTGATGAATTCTACTGTGATATATATATGTTTAGATGATAATGATTCTAATCATCGTAAGTACAAAATGCCCATCAATTGCAGAGAAGTAATGATCACGTAATATTTGTAAACGTGAATTTACTTCAGACGCACATAAATTTTTTTCAATACAAAAGTTTTCTACGGCTTTTGAAAGGCTCTCCCGATTTTTTGAGATTTTCTTTGAATTCAATATCGATCTTTTATTCTTTTAAAAGCTCTGTAAGAGACTAATATATATAAGGGTTACTTCAAATGGAGTTTACTTCATAAATTGTGTTTAATACCGTCATCTATCCAAAGCGTTTTCTGGGGAGTGATATTTTATTGGTTTTCTCGGGAAGGCGTCTGTTACTATGTTTGCCTTTCCAGGTATCTTTACAATTTTTTAAATGAACTGAGCGATGATATTTAATCATCTGTGTTGTATTGGAGACATATTTGGCTGGGTCTCGAGATATCGAAGTGGGTAATGCCGAGTGTGTAAAACAAACTTCTGGTCATGTCAATATGGTCTCCACCAATTCACTGGATCAGGAAAATCTATTAGTTCTTTTCAATTGGTTGGGTGAGTTTTTTAGGCATATTTTAGTATTCAAGATACCGAAGCCAACTTTCTTTGGTTTTTTTACTAATCCTCTCCGACAAAGCACAGATACTATGGTTAGAAAAGTCTGTGCTAAAAATTGGAGCAAGTCTCGGGGTAAAGTATATGAAGAATCGGAGCCTATGAATTGCTGCTTTAAGGTTCTCTAAAGCTTTTTCCTGTTTTCTGTCCCATTAAAAGGAACATTTTATGTCAATTCTGTCCGAGGTTTCACCATTTTTGCACAATTTCTGATAAATTTCCGTTAATAGATTGCGGGCTTGGGCTTTCCTTGAAAACTTGTATTTTCTGTGGCTTAAACTTATTTCCTTTCTCCGAGGGGTGAAAAATAAATTAAACTTTTGTCACTCCGAAACTGCATTTCGATAATTTAGAAATACCATATCCTGACGTAAAATTTCTACAAATTCTCTTCTATGATTTAACAGACCTCTCCTTCTCTTATAATAAAAAATATCTTTTGATGTATACAATAACCAAATTGTTCGACGCAAATTCTTAAATTTTCTTCTTTCATGGACATTAATATTATTAATGAGCACCATTGGCTTTCACTGGGCCTCATAAATCTCTGTTTCAGTATGTAATCCATTTTTTCGTTAATCCTTTCATTCTTACTGCGAAACCCGGTAAAGATCTTTTTTTCGTGTTTCTGTATTTACTTGTAGTTTTGTTTTGAAATAATGTCTTCTCCTTTTCTATGGTCCTTCTGGAAGCTTCCCGGAAAAAAACAGAATAATATTCTCCAGAATCTGTGGGATATCACTGTTTTGTTCCGAATTTATTTCCGAGTTGCTTTATAAATGGCGTGAAAGTAAAAACCTTTTTATCTGAAAAATGTATTAGAAGAAAATTGATCGCTGTGAAAGATGATTTGAGAGGTTCCTCCGCAATTTTATTGTGACTCTTTTTCTTATGGTTAAATTCGATGACATTTTTTTTGCTTTTAATTCATTCGTTATGAAATTATAGCCATTTCTCTCCAATAATTGCATCATAGCGTTTTATCGAACTTTCTGCAAAACAGAATCGTTCATCACAATTCTTATTCCGGACTTCAGCAGAAAATTTTAATTGCTTCAAAGGTTCGTTGGAGCAGTTTATCATTTCAGGGCGATTGGAAGTTTTTCTACTGGAATCTCATGTTCTGAACAGAGTTTTTCGTCGATATAGTGTATCTAAGCTCCTTGATCCACTGAATGTTTTACTTTTCCTCTTATAAAGCCTTTGGTGACTATAAATCTTTTTTAAGGTTTCATAAGTAGTGGACTCCTCAAAGTTCCGATCAACAATAGAAGCGGAAAATTATACGTAAGGTTAATGTTTTAGAATGATATTATGTTCTATGGTTCTTGAGGGTTTGGAACTATCTTTAAGTTTTCAATTAGTATCAGCTGCCTTTGGTTATTTTTTAGCAAGATAACTTTGTTGAAGACAACATAAGCAGAAATATTCTCGCATACGCTGTTCACGATTTTCCTTCGTAACATTCTTGAGGTCCGTTTTCCAATCTCCGTAGGAATTGGAATCTTAATCGCTTTCGTTGTCAAGAAGGGAAGGAGTGCAATGTTTCGTGGCACTAATGCTCTTCATTGAGCTGACTCAACGCTTTCTGTATTATTCATTGCAATCGCCAGAATATTGCAGTTTTTCGAACAAAAATCTTTCTATATATTCTCCCTAATTCCCAAGGTATAACTTCCGAATTGTTCTTCAAAGCTGATATCTGCAATATCACGGAAGATCCTAAATTTTCCTCTTCACTGAGGCTCCGAATAACACCTTTCGTTTGTTTCAATTTCGCTAGCATTATTCGTACTATTTTTTATGTTTCGAAGCTATGCAAAATAGCCTTCCCTCAACTAACCCAAGACTTTACTGCATGCCCTTTTCATGTGTTCTGGAATTTAATCCACCATCCATGAGCATTTCCGATGAGATAATTTAATGCAATTCCTATTACAGAGGCACCATCTGCACCACAAAGGGAATTATTCATCTGCAGAACACGGCCAAAAGTCGATCCTTTCACCTCGAAATTCATAGGCTTGTTTACCTTGGGCGGTTTCATTTGCTACAGATTTCCTAGATTCCAATTCGACTACTCTCTGTGCAATAATTATGAGCTCTTTGCCGTGCCCAGAAATCGTTTCGTTTGATACTGTAAACTGTTTTTCAAGCCTTTGGATAGGTCTGTCCAAGGCCTGTAGACTCGGCGGTGAAGTATCAGGGTTAATTTTGAGAGCGGATGTGTATCTTCGAAAAAAAGACCCCTAAAGTCATGTCTTTGATGAACCCATATGCTTGGACGCAAATTTCCTACAAAAGTTTCAGATTCGTCCCATCCATGTTGAACCTGATTCAGGATTATTTTGCGCTGTCTTCAATATGAGTACAGTGCTGCCATGAGGAGATAAATAATATCAGCACAGGCCATGTTCGATGATTTTTTCTTAGATCATCTTTTTTATGAGCTCGCCCGAATAAATTGTGTACAGACCATTTATCGTCAGTGGCACCGATAAACTTGTATAGATCTTTATCAGGAATATTTTGCGAAGTAAAAAATGCGAATTTGTCTTCAAAATGGTGACGAACTTTATCAGTTCCATGTCAAGTAGTGATTAAGAACAATAGAAAAGACTATGGTGGTGAGGAAAAGGGGTCTAGGTGGTCGACGAGGTGAAGAGATCGAAGGTACGGCTGTGGCGGCGACTAGCTCTGTAACGATCAAAATCATCCTTGGAGCGAAACTTGGTATTGCACAGGTCACATGGGAAGATTCTATACTGTGATGGCCGTTGTGGCGATTTGTTTTAAGATTCTCAGTCCAATGCAAAGGACCTATTGAGGTCACTACTTTAAAGTTACAAGGAACACTGATAGGCCTTCTTTTGGTGAGTCTGCGACGGAGGAGGCGGTCAGGCCTTCGAAATCGCTGATTGGCGGTGCGGTATATCGTTGCGAAAACGCGACCTGGGGTGGGAAATATGGTTGGTTCAGAGTAAGAAGGGACAAAATCATGAGTGCGGGGGAGGCGAGGTTGGCGAAAAGAGAGTACCAGATAAGAGTCTTAGTATCAGGCGAAAAGGAAAAAGAGATGGACTTGAGAGCGGCAGAGGACCCGTTGGGGTTGAAACACCTCTTGGTAACGTTTTTTTAGTGTCAGAATTGTCTTTGAGGAGAACGCTGGGGTCATTTGGAGTTCTCAGGGTTGACAGCGGCAGGAAGGTTCGATAAACACTGGTCACTGAAGACTATGGGGCTCTGCGGGTTTATAGGGGTCTCCAGGCGTCACGGGGGGTGCTGGTCACGGTAAACGGAGTAAGTAGAGAGCAGATGCATAAAAATCTCTTTTCTGCACTGCTCGACCGCTGAGTTGGACTAGAAGGGAGAGGATAGGGAAGCCTGTTTTCGACGGGTCGATTACACTACAGGTTATCGAAAGCGTTCAGAGCGTCAAACAATAGTTATTTTCTGTTCAAAGTACATTCAAAGGGAAAACAAAAAATAGATATTGATCAGTGAGCAGACTGACAAAAAGCGTCGTCTCAAAGAACTTACTCGTCACGCTACCAGGGTGGGGAAGAGTCTCAAAAAGGAAAATTTTGGGTTATTTCTACTTGATACTGACCTAGACCAGAGTTTTCGTAGATAGATGCGGTTGATTTAAATTTTTTAAAAGGAAGAACTTCGTACTCTTACCTGTGTAGGATAAAATACATTATGTTTGTCAGTAGCAACAAAACTGTGGTATAGCGATGCAAACCTATCAGGGCGGAATAACCGAAAGGTAATAAAGGATACCAGGAAGCACAGGGGTAAAAATCGGTTCAATAGACGGACAGGTAACCTCTGGGTGCAAAATAGAACCAGGGAAGTGCCTGCGGCTTGCCGATCTTACTACTGGAGATAAAGGCGTGCTTATCTTCACTGTTTGAAAGTATTTTTACATTTCTCTAGAGGTAAACTACCAGTATCGTATCCTAATTACTCTAAAAGACCCAACTAACTAAAAATGGACCTGACTCATTCATCAGGGAGACCATCTGGTTAGATACGTTACGTACCGTAATAATGGCACATTACGGTGATTTCGTACTGTACACCGCCTACACCCTTTTCCGAAATAGCCCATCACGGTCCGGCAACGCCTCCCTCCTAGGTTGCGGCTCCATTACATTCATCCCAACAAGCTTACATCAAAACCATCAGGACGTCGGTGCCATGTCATCACGAGTTCCCACACCTCAGGGATACCACTTTACCACAACCTGAATCACTTGAGACGGAAATTTCTTAAATAAAATGGAATATATCATTTTTCGTATGGAGTAACCTGGTTATGAAGATAAAGATAGCCTAAATTAATATTTGCAAGTCCCAGTACACCCATAATTTACCCGAAACAATCGATGAAAATGGGTTTTTGAAAATCTAAAGTACAAAAAAAATAATGTAAACCATGCACCAAAGCGGATGGTTAGAGTTTCTTCAAGGCTAAATGAGTGAAGTTGACGCCGAAGTAATGCTGTGAAGATTGAAAGGACTGGGTGAACCAGCTAGACTCGTTGAAATAGGAATGTGAAAATTTCTGTGGGTAACGGTGATGGGAGTGAGGGTGAAGGTTTATTCGTAATCTCTGACTCATCTGCTGGGGATGAAGAGTATTTTAATTTTTATGAAGAATTATTGAAAGAATTTTGAGGATGCTATCTACAATTGTAAGCCATTCTATGGAATCCGTATGGATCGTATTGAGGGTATAGATATTTTTGAGGAACTGTGTAGGTTTTACCTCAATATGATGGTTTTGAGGGGCCTGTATAGATATTCATCTTGGAAATATTTACGATCAGTCTTTCTCGTCTATAAGATTCCATTAATTACATTTTATGATATTTAGTACGTGTCTTTGAGATTTTATTATATCTGTAAAGTATTTATAAGCTTTTTAAACGTCGTTCACCATGAAAAATACATAGACTTGGCAGATAAATTCAAGCAAAGACCTGAATAGTTGTGATGCCGGAAGTCAACTTGATCTAAGAAACGTTTCCTGAAATTTAGTCAGTGAGTATATGTAGTCGGTCGCGGTTTTTCTACTCTCATTCTTAACCTCTTGGCACCCCACCCTTGTCTATCTTTTTTATCCCCCAACTACACTACGGTAGACGTTTTGTTGCAAGCAACACCTCCATCCTGGAATAGCTGGTTCTGAGAACCTCATCCTCGCCAATTTATCCCTCACAGTATCCTGAGCCAACTCAGCCGTTGTTCACAACCAGAATCATGCCTATAACTCCTCGCAATGCCTGATCACCACATATCGAAATAACTCTCATTAGTCAAACAGCATACCGGAACGACGGGCGAGCGCTACTCTTTCAGATATTCAGCCGATACAGACGGCCTTGATCAGCCCAGTTGTTACAGATACACAGTATTCTTGGTTGATGCTATCCAGAACTAGAATAGGTATCCTCTATATCCTAAAAATGTTCCCTCCCTCACTTTCTAGCTCCTTGACGCCACATTTTCAGGAATTTGCTACACAAAAATCAAATTTACGATGCTAACAGATGAACTCCGAGATGAGCTGCCCCTGGATATATTACCAAATCAGTTAAAAATGACAGTAAATGCAACTTTTGTATATTGTTTAGAACAATCCACCTTTCATGACTATTGATGGCGAAGAAGAAACAACAGAAGTTTTGAACCATGATTATGTCTAATAGGATTTTAATAGGGCTGATTTTTATGATTTTGGGGGCGAAGTTACGCATTAATAATGCTGCTGGAACCTTCGTCCATCGTCTAAACCCCCCTATGCCAAAGCAAAGTGTTTCAACCCATTCACGAGCCTCAACCGCAGACGAGGAGAAGAACTGGAAATACCACGCATTTGTTGCTGAATTGGAAAGGCAGGCTAGTTACTGCCCCCTTCTCAACTGTCGGAGGCTGGAATCTGGCTGCGTTCTTCGTCTTCAAAGAACTTTTGATAACCATCGTAAGTTGTGTAATGGGACGGGTTTTGAGGGTGCACATTACTCTTTCTCAGCGGCGCTCCTCATTGGCAGTAACTTCCAATGTTTCTTGCCTGCTTGCTGGCCTTCCTCTACTTGCTCGTAGAGTTGGATCCCATCTGCACCTGCCATCACATTTCGCATGCATGCATAGCACCATAAAAGTTGTTCGCTTCAGCCAGGATTCATGTTATAGGAAGCCCCGCGAAGGAAGGAATCTATGGGGTTAATTGATACACAACGCCTTCTGATAGGGATAAATCGTCAAAAAATAAACAATCAGAACCAATTACCCCAAGAATGAGGTTTTGCAAGCGACAAAAGCGCCCCGTGGTATAGTTGAGGAAACAAAAAGAGGTGAGTAAGGACGACAGTTGAGAGAGCTACAAGAAAGTATAGTAGGGGCAGAGTCTACCACTGATTTTCTTTGATCAGCGAAAGAAGATTTTTTTTGGGTCTGAAGTTGACTTTCAACTTTCTACTACTCGGGAGTAGACTTCAGGCTGTCTGCCAACTTGCTTTGCCTCTCCAGGAGGAGGCATTTTACTCAGCTTATATAGATTTTTTGCTACCCTTAAAGTCCGAATAAAACTCCAAAAGATACCACGAAATGCATTAAGACACTTTGTATGGATGATATACTCTAAAAAAATATACTTAAGAAACGAACAATCGATCTAGTCCTCCATTTTCCCATCCCCTAGATCAGACCCGAACGCCACCTCCAAAATATCCATGCTACCCAAGCAGTTCCCACAACTATCCGCGAACGGTTGACAATTTTCCATTTCCTCCTGGTAAATATCTAAACTACGAAAGATGTCTCCATCCTGTTCTAGCGTTGGGACCACCTGGTCCATACTTTCTATCCTCCGCCCACCATTCCAACAATGTACATGTCTTCCTCTCCCTCATCCACCTCGTCCTCCTCTTCACCTCTTCTCCATTCTACTCTTCTTCCTCCTCGTCCTCTTCTTCCTCTTCATTCTCGTAAAACAATTCCGGGGGTGCCCTCTCCTCGAAAGTCTCCCCAGCTACATCCTCGACCTCCCCTCCTACCGCCCACCTACCCCTCCGCCTCATCCTCGATGGACAAGCGACGAACGAACTCGATCAGTTTCTTCTTCGTTTGCCGGTGGAGATATTCAACGGGGTCAGTAGGGCCGAAACAGAGTAGGGAAATGACGTTTAGAGTAGAAGGGCGGTGACTCTTGAAAATGACTTTGTAGTGGCATAGGTTGTCTATTTTGATGTAGTTTAGGGAGTGGCAGGAAATTGAGAATGTTTCAAATGGGTACGGGTAGAGGTGTATTGAGTAGAATGATCGAGGAGGTTTGAAACATGAATTAAAGGGGTTTAAATAGGCTCTGGAGGGCGCATTCTATAGATTTGAAATAAGTAACATAAATCTAAAAGAGAATTTGCAGTAGTGCATTTGCGCCCTTTTTATCAAAAAGTGAATTTGGAGAAGGAGTTAAGCAAAAAGGGAAAACGAACTTGATTTGGGATCGATTTAAAGGGGTGGATACATTAGTAAAATATCTAGATAAAATGGAAGTGAATTTGGAGAGGACTGTGGAAAGGATAAGCAAGGATAAGGAAGGAGAGATATTCTCCCCGGGAAGGTGCTTAGAGTGAGGGAGGGCGAGGAAGCACCAGAACTGCCAGAAATCTTGGACACGGGGAGGTACTGCAGTCAATAAAAAGTATGCAGATGACGACGACAAAAATCCGTTTCGATTAGCGCGCGTCTCACACCTTCCGCCCGAACTACCCTAGTTCACAGCCCTCCGTGCTCCAAAAGTAAACTTACCCCAAACGCTGCTTGGTTTCACTAAATTTATACTACACAATTCGCATGAGATATGTATGCTTTGCTGCTAGTGAACTTCTGCAAATCCCAACGGTCGATGTTTGAATTCAGATTCCGCGGATTGCTTTGAGGCTAATGCTACTAAGATCTGCACATCTCCGTCTCAAAGCCGTCATGCTTTACCTTTACGATGTCAGATGGATAGCTAGCTTGGCACCCAGAAGCCTTTCTCCTTTTGAGGGAGGTGGCGCCCTCTGTCGCGAACCGAGCGATGTACCAATATCCAATGGTCAGAGCTATCCCTTTACAAAGACATGCCGAGATACAGGATGCTTGTAAGGTGGCATGTCTTTTTACAGGACTTGTAACCCCTTTTCGCAGCTGGTCCATAGGACATTCACTCTTCGTTTTACAATCGATTCATCGACATCGCTGTACCTCAACGCAAGTTCATCGCACTCCTAACCTTCACACCACTCTCAGCAAACCATCCCCACGTTTCCGCCGTTTACGACGTTCAAGTGTATATATCTTCGCCATATGGTAAAACTTATTCAGAAATCAGATCTCGGGGTATTGGAAACGGATTATGTCCTCAAAGGCCAATTAACTTCTGTTTGGGCTACTTGAAACTCCTTTCTATGTTGCATTATAAAACGCCCCTGTAGTATTACATTCCAGTGCCGAGGGGCATATGGAACGCCAGTCTGGGAGAGAGAACACGAATCCCACGTGCTACTCTGCTGTTCTTGGTAATCGTTAAAGAATCGGTCCCATTCACATCCACAGTGGAATCAAAAAAGTTGCACCTTCTCCCGAGCGATAAAATATCTTACTGTAAGAGCCCATCCTGACGTGCTTGAGATAACGTGAAATTTTCACGATGGACAGTTGTTTTTTTTCGTCGTGAAATCCACATCAGTCCACTATTTGCCTTTAGGTTGACTATCTACAGTATCTCCGAAACACGTCCATATTCGAACGGATTGCTACTTCTTTCTTGGCATGCAGGCTGGCGAGCAGATTCCACAATGAGATCCTCAAAGGAAACTCTAATCGTTAGACGTGGAAATGGACGAGCTGCTGATGTCACTCCATAACTCCCAAGATCTTGCGAAACATTGATCATCATCACGATATCATGGCGTCTTGCATGCTTATGCTGTCGGGCGTCAATAGTTTGTCTTCCGATTCTATTTGTCGAACACCTTTTGCACTATCCAAGGAAAAGGTTGGGGTGTTTAATATTTGAGAGATATGCTCAGCTGTTTCCAGTGCTCCATGAAGCAGTCGCGGATTGGCCGCGGGAGATACTGTGGTTCCGTACGTACAAGATTCCCTACTCGCATGGCTGGCTTGAGCCCAGCCAGGAGCCAATAGTGTTTACTAAGTTTACCTTTTCTCTGGAACTCATTCGCAGTAACCAATCCCTATTCAGTGAATGCGGTTTATGAAGGCGGTTATCTCGCACTAGCAGAAATGAGTATCTGAAACAGACAGTCGTGGAAATTGTGAAAAGTGTGGAAGTTTGTACATGTCCAATACAAATGAGAAAAAATACACCGGTGTATAGCCAAGGTTACAATACAGTATGTACGCACATTGTGGGAGTGGTGGGCACATTGTGGGAGTGGTGGATCTTAACGAGTTGTACAGTACGACAAAGAAGTGTGTGGAGGGTATTCAGAAATGAACTAGGAATGCAGGCGGCGGGTGGAAACCTGTCGCGCCTGCATCAATTGGAGACTAAACGAAAAACGGGTAACCAAGTCGCGAAGCTCCTGTTGAGCGGAGGAACCGCGACGAGAAGCCGCGAAGGAAGCAAGGTCGTGGACGAAACCCTGGCCGTCGTCGCCCAAGGCTCCATAGATATCAATCCCGACAGGGGAGAGGAGGATATCGTTTTGGTTGCAGTAAGGGGAAAAGGTTTGGGTGTTTTACTCTTGGAAGATATATCCGGTCTATCCATCGTTTTCAAGACAACCAGTAAGTGCCGTGATGACGATATTTCTCGCGCTCTGCGCGAGAAATATGTTGCGGCAGCGCAGTGGTTACGGTATTTGGAAACATCTGCGGGGGCACTGGGGCTTCTTTACTGTAACAGATAAACTGGCTGATACCCGTCAGCTTTTATGATGGTGGTGAGCACGTACGTTAAAGGTTGCGGCAGGCGCTGTTGGCGCTTCATTCTACCAGCCAGTAGAGGGGAGGCCAGCAAGCAAGCAAGCCGCATTGGAGGTTACTGCCAATGCGGAGTGTCGTTGTCAAAGATTACCTTGCACCTTCGTAACCAGTTCCATCGCGCGGCTGGTGGCAGTTCTCACAAGCTCTTTGACGATGGCGAACGCCGGATGGCAGATCTGCGAATTTATAATTTTAGTACTACAGAATTTTCAATCTGGTTCTCTGACTTGAAATGGATAAGCCTCAACTGGTGTCAACACCACGCTTGCTATTGCAGTAGAGAGAGGCTTAGACCCACTCATGCATAATCAAACTGAAAGTTCCCCCGACTTGTAAAAGACATCCTTTCAGCTGATGCCAACACCGAGCCTAATTCAACTGTATAACTGTTAGGAACATGATTGTGCAAAACTACCAACCTCCTAGCCATGGTAAGCCATCTCAACAGAATATTAACAAAGTTTCATTGAGCCCTGCCTCGATGTCTGCAGAAATTACCCTAGTCCGAAGAAGGAAGAAATTATAAACTTACGCAGCCTCATTAAGAGTTACTCTCATCGGATTATCATAGCCAGCATCTAAGTATACAGGAATATATTCCAAACTGCTTTTAAAGCATCAAAACGTACAAATTTAGATATCCTGTTCGGGGTGGCACAAAATGTGATGAATTAAGCATGCTATGGTCTGAGCGACGCTCCAGCTGGATTCCTCTTCACACTTTGCAGCGAAACTACGTTGCTTCTTTTACATTTGCATGCAATTATTGTCAGTAATATGGCCGCTTTTTGTAACGTTAAGCTGTCACGTTTAAGTTTGTATCGGTTTGCCTCAATTCTGGATGTCGTTACCGACCCTCCATGTAGTGCCACAATGAATCTTCCAGGAACCGATGAATGGGTCCACTGTGTCCTCACAGCGGGTTTAGAGATTGCCATTAGCACATGACATTTCTTGGTATGGTTAAATACTTTTGTGAGGCCCCATAGTTTGAACCGAGAAAACCATACCCATTGGTCGAGTGTCCGGAAATCCTGGACGTCCATGGACACCCACATCATCAACTGCAGGTACGGGTCTCGTCGGATCCACCAGATCACTTCTCTGGGTAAAGATCTCAGTCTTGGGGCAAGGAATCCCACCATCGAGCCTCGGTCGCACGAGGAATATAAAACGAAGCCGGACATAAGGGGAACGGGCGCATCTGGCGGAGCCCACTACTTAGATGTCACTTTCGGGAACCCATTGCCCCCTTCTCACCCCAGGATGAGAGCCAGTAGCAGCCTCACGAGCTTGCACGCAGCCCACGCTGACGAGCGATGAAAATCGCGGGGGTTCATACCCATCTTCCCTGGCAGGAACAGGCTCGTCCCGGTTGCTACCTTCACGCCCAGAGCGTTCTCAACGAACAAAGAGGTAGCACAATCGGTCGCCAACCGAGCCCTGGACCAATATTCTAGGGTGATATCCATTTTCCATCAACGACACGCCGCGTTGATGATCACTTCCGACACCGCCTGCTTGTCGGCTGGACCACCAGCTACTTAGCTACTGAGCTGGTAGCAATGATCCGTCATTCGTGTTGCAGATCCTGAGACTTGGTTTGACCGCAAATGCATAGGACTCCCAACCTTCGCACCACTTGTACTAAATCTAATAACCACCTATAGTTCCAGTAAGGGACGGTCACATTGATGACAGCGGTGCTGCTCCAACTACGTTGATATCGATCTTTAAATTGTGCAATGTCTTCGAAAAGTTTCGCGGCCTCAAGCGAAATAAAATGCGAGGCAATGTCGCACCTTTGAAATTACATGCATTCAGAGCAAAAAAATGATTGATAAAATATAGGTACTGGATTCTGCAGACCAAGCGGATCTTGAGTCGAAATATTTCTTTTTGAAAAAGGAGACCAAATATTCAAACATGAAATAGAAAATAAAGGCATACAGTGAATTTGGATTCATAAAATAAAAGTAGTGTAGAATTTCTTTTTTTGTTGTAAGAAAAGGAGGGAGGAAACCTTTGAAAAAATAGGTCAATAATAGATCTCAGGATAAAAGGAACGAGAATTGCGGAAAGTACCAGTGCCACAATGACGGGAGGCCCATTGACGGCTGGAAATCTTTTCTGCTGTCGTCACCAAGCGAAAATCGTTCCTGTGCTGCCTCTTGAACCCATGTTTGTCGGTTTCTTTCGATAGCCTCCTTGTCAAGGGTCCTGGTTTTTTTTTGGCAAATTACGCTTGATTTTTACAAAAGAACCTTGCAACTGCGTCCATAGATCTCTTTTAGACGTTTAAATTCCCGAAGTTGACAATAATATTCACACTCTTGTCGCACGTAACATTCGAGGGTCGGTATACTCCTCCAAGGGTCAAGGGCTGGTAAGAAACCCTTCATTTTCCGGTGTCTTAAAGTCTATTTCTTGCAGGAGCAGGATTACCAATTATTTGGCCAAAGAAGAGTATGTCAAACCGTCCCCCAAATAATAATTATCTCCCACCCGCGGCTTCCGTGTGACTACTTGAGCCAATTTGTCCCGTGGGCTCTTGCTGTCTTTTGATCGCCTGGCGGTATGCCTGGTCCGTGCCATCGCAGATGGTACGGACCGAGTCACGACCAAAGCACAGACGGCTCACTGTTGATGATCATTTCAAGGGAACCGAATAGGACAGACGGAATGCACTCCTATGATGTATCTTCAGTATATTTTTTATATTGTTTAGTTTATATTTTATATTGATGACGGCTGTACGGAGTGCTGATAATTGGGTTTATTGCGGCCGAAGGATGAGTTAGATGCAGGAAGGGGCTCCAGTGGGAGGTAAGTTGAGGGTAAGGGCGCGCAGGTATTCGCTCAATCGAAATTAATCTTGTTTTGTTACTGTGGGTGACCATTTTCTTGGGTTTTCCCTTAGCGAATGGGCTTACAAAAGTATTTGGGGTTACAATGCCTTTTTTACTTCGCTGTTTCGGGGCCGGCTATTCATCAGCACTCCTCCTGACCTCTAGCACTTCCTCATCAGATGAATATGTTTCCATTAAGGGTATTCGTTTGTTATTTTTCCCTGTGGAGGGAGTTCCATTATTTTTCGCTTTTATCAGAATCTTGGAGTATATTGGTTTCCATTTTTCCTTCTTTGCGGAGGCGTGGCTAAAACTTTGCACCTATACTAGCAATATTCCGACATGAAGAGTATTTTTTCTCTGTTCGGATTATCTGGGTAGCGATTAGAACTTTAAAAGGATTTATTGATCTGACTGGACTGGATTTCTTTGATAATATGTGTCAAATATTTATTAGCGTATCCGCCAGGGTATCGATTTTATCCCTTCATGCTCTTTCTGGGTACCTTTGGGATTTTTCTTTCGGTGGCATTAATGCAGTATCATATTTTCAAATAATCTCACTCTCAATAGGAAAGAATATATTTATTGGTGGAAACAGATTGAAATGCCTTCCTTTCACGGTTGAAGTATTCCACGACTCTCTTCTAGTAATTATAGTCTAAGGGAATTCTACATTTCAAACAGAGATCAACGCAAGAACTCGCCTAGACATTTTGAGAGAGAGAGACCAAAATTTACCCCCTCATTGAACAAGGATTTGGATTAAAAAGCGTAAACCTTTTGTAGAGAGGTCGGAATTTCGTTTTTGTCTAGTCTTGGGTATATTTTACTCCAGATGACCTTCTGTGGATCTCCTTTTTCCGAAGCGCTCTATGAATTCCATCTTAACCTTCTCTTAATTCTAAATCTCCAGCTTTTATCTTTCCTTCTTTGTTGAATCGGTCGAAGGATTACTCGGTCGAAGAAGAATTCTAACACTTCCCCGTCGAAATTGGAGAGTAAATCAAAGCCTTTTTGCTATATTCTTTTCCAGGCATGAAATCGTTCTCAAAATATAGAAGGAATGATGTAAATTCATAGCTTATCGAACATTTGGACTCCATTTATGCTAGAGTGTACAGCTTGACTGGTTAAACTATACTACTTGACTGGTGCTAGCTCTTCGCAAAAGTAATATGGAGGTGTTTTTTCTGGTTTTTGCCGGGGCTACTGCCACCATTGATGCCTTAGTTGAGTAACAGTGAGTGTAATACGCCTGACTATCATTTTTCCCCTTAATATTGATTTCGTACCGCACAATATACTGAATATCTACTAGCACAGCTCCCGATTCGCTGTTCAACCGTTACAGGCCATCTTACAGCAAATACACTTTCTGTATTCAGAATATTTTTTCTGTATTACTGTTTCGTATCGTACTTGACCTTGTTCCCATTATCTCGACATCTTAAACTATAAAAGTGCTATTGTATACGAATAAAATTACAAACTCCAGTCGAAATAAAAAAAAGGAGCACTATGCAGAGATAGTTTACAGAGCGTGTACTTTGAATGTACGAATGATGTATATCGTGGTAAAGGCTGTTTTGAGACAGTTTTTCATGTAAATTTCGGGACTTGTCGCCCATTGTATCTCTTAAATGGAAGCAAGAAAGGAAACATGTGCATGGTTGCAGAAATTTATTCATATTCTTGATTTTAGAACAGAGCCCTTTTGTTTTGAGTTTACCGGTTGGATAGTAAATTGTGACACCGATGGCTGATTCAGGCCGCTACACGGCCGACAATCGGTATTTTTTTTACTTCAGGTATTACTTGCAAAGAAAGCAATACATTGACGAAAGGAGGCGGGGCAAAGTATGTAAGAAACTGACTGTCCGTGAAGCAACGCATACTCTAATATTTTGCTACCTAGCGAAGCATGGCAAGAAGGGGTACTACATCAGAAAAAAGGCTTTGGTGTCATATTATGAGCTTATTATGAGCTTAATGAAGGAATTACTACTTATAATGGGAGCTTAAAACGGAGTTGCGTCATTAAATTTCCAGGTTGCGATTATTGTGGCTGGCCATGCCACCCATCACAGAAAAGTTTGAAACATGCGTACAATACCTGATTCGAATCGAAACTAGGTTTCCCATGGTAAGATTTACATCTTTTTCTTATTTTTTATCTGTACGGTAGCGCCAAATGAGCTTCGTCATCGCCGTCCAAGCTGTAACTTGAGACAAAAAATTAAATTGAGATATATTTTCGATAGAATTTACCACTTTCTGACAATAACCAACCGTTTAGCGGGAGAACAGAAAATCCTAAAGCGTCCCTGAGAGGAATATTTGATCTACGCTAAAATGAGTGTGCAGGAGGAAGAGGGATAGTAGAATCTATTTGATGATGTAAAAAGGAGCTAGGCTACGTTTACCTTGCCAATATCCCAATAACGTCTAAAGCACATGAGAATGTTGACCTCAATGAGCTCACCACCTATGAATGCATTTAGCTGGCGCAATTTCTCACCACACCAAACACTGAGGTGCCTTTCGAAGCCCTGCGAGACAGTGCTACCTGAACAAATGCAGGCTTCACCGTGAGTTTATTCAGTGAGGTGCCACTGGAATTCAAAAAAGTACGGCCTAGACGCCAGTTTGATCATAAGGGAACGAACTGAGCACACAGAGCACGAGCAGAATGAAGAATGCCTCATGTCTGGAGGATGTAAGCATTATGTCGACAAACATCTGCCTCTGACAAGGAAATATCTCACTGCGATCGTTTCTTCCGTCGTATAATAACTTCCATCTACGCAAAGATCACATATCAAATTTCGTGACGGCCGACCATCTAAATATGGGGTACAGTCGTTCGCATCCTAACGATAAAGACCGCAAATAAAAGCAATGAGGATAATTGATGACAAGCGGAAAAATCTGTAACGTGCTCAATTGTTGGAGAGCATTCTTCTCAAGGCTGTAGTCTTTGTTTTTGTATCAAAGGCCATGTTTTTATCTTTAATATAGATGAAAAAGGGATATTTTAGAGTAATGGCCGGAAAGAGTGCTCTAAATGAAAATGCGCACCATGATAGAAATCTGATATTATCTCTTGTCATCATAAGGGGAATCTCAAGGGAGTTAAAATCATGCTTGCGACAACGGAACGGTCACGATGTATAAGCAGCATGTTATATTTCCTGAGAATGCAGTGCAATTGGCACTAGTGCTGTACTGCCATCGGCAGATCTGATTTTGGTGATCTTCTTATGATCCAATTCTTGTTCATGCTAGCGCACTGATTTCAGCAGGGTTGTACCGTAAGGCAATGGCAACTTTTCGATTTTCGTCCACCATTATTTTTGGTACTGTGTCCTCTCCCGAGAGGTCCAGACGGCTTGTAGTCCGGCCCACTCGGCCAAAACTTTGACATGATATTTTCGCAGGAGAAAGGCACCTATTGGGCCAAGTGTTGACTTCAATCACCACTAACTTGGATCTTTATTACTTGGCTGACATTGACTTTAATTAACCTCGCAGCCATAAATAACTGTGACCTAGCTATCTGGTATTTATACTTACCTGGCTACTGAGGCCCCAGAATAAAAAACCACCCCGTTTTTGGCACTGAAATTTACTCTCAACTTCCGAATTTACAAAACCCTTGCCAACGGCAACTTTGGCTATTGCCAGGTTTATCCGCCCGGGTTCATCTTCTATTCGTACCTTTGTATCCCATATTATATTACATTATGTCCCATATTATATTATCCCTGTAACTGATCGTCTGTGATATTTACTTACACTTGGCGCCCAGGACTTCAGCGTCTATAAACAGATAGTAACTTCAAGGTTAACGTTGGTGACAGCACACTTATCTTTAAAATATGGGTCCGCCGTTCTGAGTATACACTAAGCACGGTGGACCCACTAATACATCTCTTGTTGTCCAACAGTGCACCCCTGGTGCCTACTGTTCTTTAGACGGTATTCTTCTCAAGGTTCTAGCATTACGCGGATCCCGATCCGGCCTTACAACCCGTAGAACAGTTATACTGTCTAGTAGTCCAAGTAATCACCTCCTCTCTACCGCCACTACACTTCTCCTCGTCTTCGGCGCGGTGTGCCACTGAACAGGAGGGTGCTTAAATAGAAAGAGGGGCAGCGAACATCCTATAAGTCTTGGTGCGTGTGTGTTGTTTTTCTCATTGTCTGGCGGTATTCAGTACCTAGAGGGGAACAACTAGGCACCGCGCTTTTCAATGCAGAGAGCAACCTCATTTTAGGAGATTAAGGGAAATTGTTGAGATATTGCTGAATTTTCTACCGTATGTTCAGTTTCACAACCAGATCAGTCTACTTAGACTCCAATAAATGTCTTAATTAACACAAATTTATCCAGGAAAACTCTTAATTGAGGATTACAGGCAAGCAACAGATGCTTTTACGGATTGGTATGTTGGCCGGGAAGGATTTAAAGCGTTGAATCTCTGAAGATAGCATAAAGTAATTTCCAGTTGATTGCCCGCTCATACCTTGCAAAGAAGCCTCTTGATGTTTCAGTTTTTCCATCTTTCAAGTCTCATACGCGAAATGAATTCCATAGACCGGCTAGGATCAAGAATACAACAGACACTTTTTAAATATCTCTGTTGCTTTCTGCTACAGTTCATGCGCTATCCACTCTAATATTAGGAGTTTATTTGAGCGAACTGGAATTTGGGATCATAACTATACGTGTGCAACTATAGATCCATTGAAAATACTTTATACTTTTCTGTGATGAGTACTGGAGTAGTCTTAGTACTTAGGAAGTTGTAGGTTATTTCGAGAATGAATCAAGATCACTGCTGCTGACTGTTGCAATCGAAAATGACGGAAACCTTCAGGAGATCAAAAGGTGTGGCAGCACCTCACAACTTTTTATGTTTTATCTGCTATTCTTGAACGTGACATGAAGCGAAGAGAGGATGGTTCCAGAATCTCTGCTAGGGAACAGTAAAAACAGGCTGAAATGACCATCCTGAATCTTCCACGGAGCAGCAGCGGTTGATTTGTCAGCTTTTCCCTCGTTCAATTCTTCGACCGACAAGTCGCGTAGTATTTGTAGACTGGCAAGGAAGTTCCGTGTTATTCAGTACAGTGAGCCTTTTGATACTAGTCATTTCTGAATCACAGCAGTCGTATATTAGTGATGGGCGAGAAATCATATTAAATTAAATGATCCTATTTCTTGATTACGTTTTTCCGGAAATTTTGATGATTGGAGTGTAAGACCCTCATACATTGTGTATTGGTACAATTTCTCTCAACTTAAATTTCTGAGACAAAACTGCGACAATGTTGATTATAACTTGGGATAATATTGAAGCATTAAGCAATATTGAAGCAGCCTACCGTGATCCTTTCAATCGGGTGATTTTCAACCCAATAGAAAATAGATTTTCATTTCTACTGCAATTTGTTTAAACCAAAGTGAGACAATTTGTCCTTTTTCACTTAAAATTCGTATTCTCTCAATTTACAAGCCGAACAATTATTTAGATTTGGCCTTCTCGATATGAAAAGACTTAGGATAAACACATGCGTTTTGCAGAGTCGATGATATAATTCAATATCGTCGATAAATGTGTCCGTTCCGTGGTAGTCCGCAAATAGAGGATATATCTCGCAGAGTAACAATTTAGAGTCGTCTAGGTTCTTCTAGGAGGTTCTGAAAGAATCTCAGCGGATGCGACCAAGGAATTTTTACTGTGGCATTTTTACTTTTACTTTTTTGTTTTACGTGCATTTTTTGTTGCATTCCTGTATTGCATCCAGATACTTCCATCTAGAGTTTTTGATTAGTTTAGAATGATTTACAAGTATCTAGTTAGTATATTGTATATTCGTTATTTTACACCCATTTAAGTGGGTATATTTCACTATACTAGAGGCCTTAGATGCTGAATGGCGGCGCTAGCACGCAAGAAACATTTTTTAAAATCGATCAAAGTCAACATTTGAGGTCATCGTAACTGTCTTACTTTGCCCCAGTTGGTCTTACTTTTAACAATCTAGAGTCGTGTAGGTTTTTCTACTAGGTTCCGGAGGATTCTTCGGCCATGCCAGCGAGGCATTTCTAGTGTGGTATTTTTTTACGTTTATTTTTTATTTTGCGTATAGTTGTTTATGTTTAATTGCAGTAATGCTTCGAAAAGATGCACTGAGATCTGCGACACAGCTCCTCCCTATTTCCTGAGCTTCCCACCGCGACGAGTTGGCCGGTATTTAGGCGTAATTCAACCATTTACTCTCGGCACACATTTGATCCCTACCCAGAACCAGCTGCATGAAAGGGGACCTTATCATACACGAACACATCACCACCACAACAATTGGGGGGGACTGGGAGCTTTCTTTAAAGGTTTAATTGGTCTGCTAAACAAACACAACACGGCAAGGGCTTGACCAATGCCTAATCCAGCAAAGGGTAGGGAAGAAAATCCCTCCATTGAAATATCGACAAGACGAGATTTCAACGAGTTGAAAAACTTCCAGTGTAAGTGAAGTTGTTACGCAAGTGACGACGGCGGTGACAAAATCCAAAGTGAGAGATCTTGAGTAACAGCAACAGCTAGGAGCCCTCGCTTGCTGTGGCAAAGACAGCACTGGCTGAGTCCAGCAGGGTGCGTTGAGCATTACTGAGCCTGATCGAGCAGGACGACCTCCTTACACGCCTTTCCCAGATCCACCCAATTTGCGGTGGGAGCGAGAGATGGAAATCCCTCTAGAGCGGCAAAAATCAAAATCGACACAACAAGAGCACCGAATCGAGGACAGGCGATCTGTAAGACCCGCTTAGCCTTGATGCCTCTGCACCAAAGCACAGCATGGCCCGGGCGCCTAGCGAAGTTAAGCAAATATTGAAAGAGACCAAAATCAGCACGAATCATAACTCCATTATCCATACTACTCTTCCACACTTGCCGCAAGTCTTCCCCTCAATCCATTCTAGCCCGTCTCAGGTATAGAGTCCCATGCACGACGTACAATCAGCAGCCATCCACCAAAAACAGCTCCACCACTGCGTTCCCTTACAATTTCACTACAAAAGTCCAAAACTGCTCCTTCAACTCTCCTTTCGCTGTACTTATAGGTTCTCGCAACCCGGTCTGTGTCTTCCCGGAGCTCTGGATCCACAGTATTAGGCTCTTCTCTGCCATTCGGTCTTTTTTACTCCGTCGAATACCGGCTATGCCTTCTCTCTTTCGTACAGTCTCTGCCCCTCTTGGATCGTTCTAAGAGACAGGCAACAAACTTCCTCTTGATAGGGGAATTAGAACGGAGCCACGGTCACCTTTAGGACAAATTGTACTTCTTACCGCAAATTCATCCCAAACTCGCATAGACACGCAGCGCAAGCTGTACTGGCCAATGCTGCATGCCTCCTCGCCTACCTTGACCTGTCTATATAGTACAGGGTCACGGAGGCGCAGACCCGTTTCTGTTTTCTCCTTTCATTCCCTCCAAACTCCGTTTAGATTCCCCTCGCAAGAAGTGCCAGGCGAAGAAGTAAACTACCCCACCATTCCTCACTTTCATCCTATACCGGAATGTATCTTTTCCTGCGAGATATATCTCTCACTAATAAAATGCCGCATAATTTACTTTAGGATCAACTAACTTGAGATTTCTTCTTGACTAAAATATATCTACGGAGAGTAAACCACCAAACCCTCTCCCCTACTCAGCCACGTGTTTTCCGTAATCTCCTACGTCGTTAAAGCTCTCCTGTGAGTACATAACACCCCAGCCAATGATAACCTGCCGCTAAAGGCCCAGGACACGGCGCGCTACACCGTACTATATGCCACGATACCCAACTCTTCCCTTTTGGCCTTTGTAATGCTTGGAAATGTCCTTTTTTTCCTGCCTATCCTAGGCCAGGCGTAACCTTACTTACCCTTCTCCCCCTTTTCCGACCACCCTCGACACAGTACAGTATATGTACTGTATACTGTACTGTGCCGGGTGGTGGAATACAGTACCTAACCCTACATTGCACGAGGGAGATACAGTACAGTATCTCCCCAGCTCAGCAGTGAGATCGCACAGTCCACATGACCCCGCACTCAAATTGCGACACGGGCGCACAGGGAAATGCTTGAAAGTTCCTTCATTCTTTCCTGCCTATCTTAGGCCAAGCGCAACCTTTTTTTTTCTTTTCCGTGCACCCTCGACACAGTACAGTACAGTGTGTATATACCGTACTGTACCGGGTGGTGGAATACAGTATTTAACCCTACATTGGCTGGGGGGATACAGTATAGTATCTCCCCACCTCAGCAATGAGCTGGCACAGCCCACATGCCCCCGCACTCAAAGTGCGTCACAGGCGCACAAGTAGGCAAGTGCAACCCTAATTACATCACCACTGCACTACCCTACCAGCTTGCCACGGTAACCTCCTTCTCAACCAACGCCAACCTACCAGCTCCTCAAACGCAGCGGCACGCCCTCAACCTTCCCCGCCTGCCCTTCGAGAAGTACAAGCGTGCTGCAAAACAGCTGGTATGCTCGGGCGGGCTCCCTTTGGCGTGTCGTTGCAACCAACCTCCTGCGGCGTTCTTCACCTGGTCTTCTGTTTCACACCCCTCTCGCCTAACATCCTCCCTTTGCATTCCAAATGCTCACTTCGGCCACCTACGCTCTCTAACCGCATTCGTATGTCACTCTCTATCTCGAGCGCCTACAGTCATTCCAAGAACCGCTCACACCGAATCGCTCACCCACATCCCTCGAATGGGCAAATTATCCCGCTTCCAAACATTTACCCTCCTTCGTGGCCACAGAAGATTCCTTGACCTTCGTTGAGTTCCTCATTGGTTCCCCGGTTAATCGTCCTGATCCACATTTGCCTCTCTGTACCGAAGGGCCCACTTCGATGTTCTTCCACTTTCTCCACCAACTCATCCACTCAAAATTTCCTCCTTACATATACTTGCTCCTCTATGAGGCCCTCTTCTCTCCACATAAAGGGGAAAACCCAGCACCAATAAGAGGAGGGAAAAGAACGAGAGTCAATTGGGTCCGGGTGGCGCCGGCTGACTTGCCCACCTTGCGGTCCAGGCCCGAGCAGTCCGTTTCCCATCATCTCTCCTCCTATTTGCCTCTGTCCCATCCCATAATCCTTATTTAACTCCTCTTCCGATCCTCTTGTTCTTCTAGTTCCCTTAGTTGTCTTTCCTCCGCATCGGCTTGGTGGGCCACTCCTTCCTCATTGACTGCTCTACACCCTCTGGCGCACATGCGACGGAATTAGGCTCTTTCCAGGTCTCAGTTCCACTATCCCTTATCAATTTCGCCTAGTTTTCCTCCAAAAAAGTCAGATTTCCTTTTCCTGCTATTACCTTAACTAATAATATCTCAACCATAGCTCCTTGGTAATGACCAGAATCCCTCGGTTTTCTCCTCCTTAATTGAGTTTCCTTGATGGTCTAGTATACCCACCAGCCGGCGCGCGTGGATGGCCCTTTCGGGTCACTCGACCAGTTGATGAGACCATCTCGTAGCTCGGATGGTCAGCCTTAATTACCCGGCACGGTCCGTAGTAAAACGACTCAAACGCTGGCCACTTCCTAGCTCTACCGAACGCTGCCCAATGCGCTACCAGCACTTCATCTCCTGGCTCGAACCTTTTAACCTCCCATTTAGCCTTTCGCGGAGCGCGCGACCTTTCCACTACAGCAGCCCTCACGCTAGCTTCCCCTAAAATCTGGACGAGGCGGTGACTTGGATTGGCTTCACCCAGAAGGGCTACCGCGTCGCTTACCATCATACTCAGCCCGATCCCATACATCAGTCGGAACGGCGAGTTGACATTCCTCGATCACGCCAGCGATAGCCGTACAAGACCTTCGGCATAGCATCCGCCCAATCTCCTCCATTCTGCACGACTGACCTTTTGATTGCGTGCTTTATAGTATCTGACATCCTCTCGGCCCTTCCATTCGCCATCGGAGCGTACGGGAGGACGGCCTTCCAATCGATCCTGTGCTTCTTCATAAACTCCTGGACAGAAACAACCACGAAAGCCGTGGCATTGTCCGAAATTATCCTCCGCCGCGGCCCGAACGGCTCGATGATTTCTTTCTCGATGAACTCGATAAAAACATCGGAGGTGGAACTATCCGTTGCCAAGCTACCGGCCAGACCGTCATGTGCTCCACAACAATTAAAGAAAACCTCTTCCCTTCTGAGATGGCTTAAAGGGGCCCGCAACGTCCACCTAAACGTTTCAAACAACACAGTAACGGGTGCTCTCAGACTCGTGTGAGAAGTTGGTAGCATTCGAGCGTTTTCACAGCCCGTGCAAGCTTTGACATGCTCCGTTACGTCCTGATACACCTCAGGCCAGCAAAATTGATCCCTCACAAACTTTCGCGTAGAACCAGCATCCAATGACCTATATCATCGTGGAACGTTCCCAATATTTCTGCACGCTGCCTGATCGGCGCAACAACGCGCAGTCCATCCTTCTCCCGTCGAAAAAGAGTGTCATTCCAGATCATTAATCTTTTCGCTTTCCTTCGGATGTCAGTCTTCTTCTCTGGGTCCGTTTTCTGAACCATTTCCCCGGCCAGGAACCTCATTATGTCCAGGAAGTCCAGCTCTAATCCAGATAACTTCGGGTCGTCCCACTGGATCGTAGCTACGAGGCCCTTCGTATCGGTTTCTTCCCTTGAAGCCTCAAATTCTACGACTGGTCTGCGAGATAGATAATCAGCCACCCCATTGGCCTTTCCAGGCCTGTACTTAATTTCGAAGTCGTACTCAGCCATCAAATACATCCACCTCGCCAACCTTCCATGTATATCCTTCTTCTTGAAAGCCGTTTGAAGGGCCTTATAGTCCGTATATACCACGAAAAGCCTGTCGGACAACAGATACACACGAAACTTCTTGAGAGGTAACACTACAGCAAGGGTTTCTCGTTCGATCATAGTATACCGTCGTTCCTACTCCGTCATCGTCCAAGATGCGAAATGCACCGGATGCACCTTTACATCTTCTTTCTTCTGCGAGAGAACCGCTCCTAGGCCGGTCGACGAAGCATCCGTCTCCACCACGAAAGGGGAGTCAAAATCCGTGAGCGCGAGTACTGGAGGCGTCATCAGCTTCTCCTTCAAGTACTCGAAAGGCTCCTGCATTCCTGTGATCCACTCAAATGCTTTGTTAACGGAGGCTGCAGTGTGAAGCACTGCTGAGCTATCTGCGAGGTTCCGGATAAAAAGCCGATAGTACCCAGCCAACCGAGAAAACTCCTCAGTTCAGTCACATTTTCCGGCACAGGGGCTTCCACGATATCCTTAATCTTGTCGGGATCAATCTCCACACCGCTAGAATTGACAATGTGACCGAGCAGCTTCACTTCCGACTGAGCAAAGCTGCACTCGGTTACCTTCAATTTCAGCCTCGCTTCTTGTATCCTCCTGAACACTTCCTTGCGGTGAGCTATGTGTTCTTCCAGCGTATTCTGGAATATTACAACATCGTCCACGTCTACCATGGCAAACAATAACCCGCGAAGGACCTCATCCATCATCCTTTGAAAGGTCGCTGGAGCATTCATGAGTCCAAACGGCATCACCTCGAACTTGTATGCTCCGTACCGAGAGACAAACTTCGTCTTTTCCGTGCACGGTTCGGACATTCTAACCTGCCAGTATCCTGTGTAGAGTTCCAGCGTCATGAAGAACTCTGCGCCAGAGAGTTTGTCGAAAATTTCTTCTATTTTAGGTAGCGGCCAGCGGTCTGACTTCATTACCCGGTTCAACTGGCGGTAATCGACGCAGAACCGGGGCCTTCCGTCTTTCTTAGTGGCGATCACTACCGGGAGGGACCAGGCGGACCTTGACGGCCTGATGATTCCAGCTTCAAATAATTCATTCACTTCTTTCCTTACTACTTGGTTATGCCTCGGCGGCATTCGTCGGGCTTTCGAATGTATCGGAGTCTCATCCGTCAACTCTAACGAGTGTACCACCGGCACCTGAGCCGGCTCCAGGTCATGTATATCCCACGCTATCACTTCCGTCTCCTTGAGCGCATTCACCAACTTCTCCTGGTTATCCTCCTCGAGATGCTTCACATAAGAGACGAGAAACGTGGCATTATCCGCTTCCCCGTCCTCCTCAGTGGAACTCTCTTCCATTATCAGGCCCTCTACATCGGGCTCATACGTTTCCTTGTTTAAGATAGCCAGCACCAATTCGTGCTCGGTGTCCGACCCACCATCGCTGCCGCCTGACTCTGACGAGGACTAAGCAGGAAACTGCTCTCCATCAGACTCTCCAGGGGATGTGTAATCCTCACTGTCGGTCCGCATCCCGTCAATTACTGGGGCTCACCAAGGAGCGATAAAAGTGCCTTCTTCCTCCCAACCGCCAGGGTGACCTGCTGCCTATCGTAATCCAAATTTGCCTGCATAGATTCTAGTGCAGGACTGCCAATAATAGTGTCAAATGGTGCGTTCCGTACCACCAAGAAGCCCAGCGGCACTACCAGGGTTCTAAAAGAGACTGCAACCTTCTGTACATACCCAATGACTTCAGCAAGCGTTCCATCAGCGACGGTGACCTGACGATCCGTAGCCATCGGAGCAAGTGCCAGCTTCTCGCAAAAGTCCCAAGACATCAGGTTTGGAACTGCACCCGTGTCCAACAGGGCGTGCGTCTCCGTTCCAAAAGCCCTAAAGGCCACGACCTTCAACTGGCGAAAGACTTAGGTGTGACTTGTCATGGACGCCTGAGTCACTGTGACAGTCGAAATCAGACACTTCAACTGCTTCCTTGCTTCATACGCGTCTCCACAGAGAAGCTGCCCGAAGTTCATTGCCGACGAGGCCTAAATCAGTTCCGCGACCACATTATACTTCCCTACGTGGTCCTATAGGGCTCTTGATGCCTTCTTGGTCTTCTTCGTCTTATTAATCTTCTTCCTTGGCTCCGATATAACCATCGGCGGGCGAACGGGAGGTGCCTTATTCATCAGCGCTTCAATGCCCATAAGATTATCCCTGCGTTGCTTCGGAAGGGCTTGGCCGTCGGCGTTCCTCTTTGCAGCGGCCAACACATCGCCCTTGCGAGCCTCCTGGACGACGACAACAGGCTCGTCGTCATTCTTTTCCATCAGTCTAAGTTCTTCTTTCGACTCTGAACTTGCTTCGGCAATTCCTACACGACCACCTCCATCTTGCTGTCCCTTGGACCAGAAAGTTGCCACGTAGTGACATCTCTTCCCACAGACAGAGCAACGAGTGTGCCTTTGGGGTTTCTGCGGGCACTGCGTGGCACGGTGGCCCGTTTGTCCACAGAAACTGCAACTAAAGTCGTCATCGACCATAGCGGCAGGTCCTCCGTTTTCAAACTGCTTCTTCACGAAAAGAGATAACTCCGCAAACTGCCCCACTAGCTGGTCAACCTTATCCTCCAGCTGGTGCGGCTTGACAGCGTGCACGTCAGTCCTCTAAAGAATCCTCCTCGGAGCGGCCAAAGGCGCTCGAGCCGCCTCCTTGTCGGCGAAGAATGCCTTCTTTCCCACCTGAAAGTCTTCAATTTACTTCTTAAGTTCCTTGTAGTCCGTCGGCGCTCGGTACATGACAAACTGAGCCAGCTCCGGGTGTCCCGCCACCGCCTTCCGAAGCAAACCGAAATAAGCCGTCTCGTTGAGGCCAATCCTCTTGAAGAGGGAATCCATACGCACCAGAGACCCTCCTATGTCTCTAGCGTCCAATCCTGCGGCAACGGCTTCGTGGACGTCCTCCTTCGGCTTCTCCTTCTTCGCGAACTCGGCGAGGAGTATCTTCTCGACGATATCGGACTTCTCAGTGTCTTCAATGAGGGACCCATCCTGCGCAAACGACTCGTAGTAGAAGTCGAAAGCAGCCCCCTCTAGATGGCACATAATCTGGAGGGCCTTCTCGCCGTCCGTCTATCCGCGCATAACGACGTTCTCGAACGCGAAAAGGAAAACAGGCAATGTCGGAAGAGTATGATCCATCAAAGGAGAGGTGAGGGGCGTTAGCGTCTGTCATGGCGTCGTCGAACCATGGATACGGTACCATGTAATGCTTGGAAATGTTCTTTATTTTTCCTGCCTATCCTAGGCCAAGCGTATCCTTACTTATCCTTGTCCCCCTTTTTCGACCACCCTCGACACAGTACAATATATATACTGTATACTGTACTGTGCCGGGTGGTGGAATATAGCACCTAATCCTACATTGGACGAGGGAGATACAGTACAGTATCTTCCATCTCAGCAGTGAGCTCGCACAGTCCACATGCCCCCGCACTCAAAGTGCGACACGGGCACGCAAGTAGGCAAGTGTACCTCCCTACCCAACCCACCACTGCAACGCCCTACCTGCTTGCCACGGTCACCTCCACCCCAACCAACGCCAACCTGCCAGCTCCTCAGCCACTACGGCCCGCCCTTAACCTTCCCCACCTGACCTTTGAGAAGTGCCAACGTGCTGCAAAACAGCTGGTATACTTGGGGCGTGCTCCCTTTGGCTTGTCGTTGCAATCACCCTCCTGTGGCGTTCTTAACCTGATCTTCTGTTTCACACCCCTCTCGACCTAACAACTCCCCTTCGTTGTAGGCATCATCCTCCATCACAATTGGTCTCACCTCCTTGTCATCGACTCACTGTCTTTCATCCAGTTCCAAACTTCGTTCCCGGCCTACCATGGCCCGCACTAAGCAGAAGGCAAGCTTGAGCACGAGGTATAGGGCCCCTCGTAAGGCCATCGCTACAAAGGCGGCCCTCGTCCCTCGTCCGCATGACGGCGTATTATCTCCCCCCGAAATATTAGGACTCCGGGACCGCCAAGATATTGAGAAGATCGCCTACTGTAACAGAAGCCCTCTGAAGTACGCCGTATACCGTGCTGCGTTTCCCCCGCCCCATCGTGATGAACGAGAAAGAGCGCACGGCGCTCTTCGGTACCCACATTACGGCTTTTCTCCGCCACTCTGCGGGCCGGGAGTTCAAGAAGACGGATGCGTACCGGTTTGGTCTGACCTAGTCCTTGGAGGATCCTGAACCTTACCCCTCCGTTCCACCCTCCGCCTGGTGCGTACGTTCTGTTTATTGGCACAGCGGTGCCAACGAATACTGCGCTATCGACGGCGACACTGGTGAGGAGCATCGGGTTCTCCCGTGCACGATGGCACTCGATGGATTCTCTGGGGACGTGACACGGCCGTGAATGGAGACCAAATTGTCTTGGGCAGACAAGACAGACTTCACACCACAGGAGGGTGATTGTAACGATACGCCAAAGGGAGCACGCCCCGAATATACCAGCTGTTTTGCAGCACGTTGGTACTCTAAAAGGACAGGCGGGGAAGGGTAAGGGCGTGCCGCAGTGGCTGAGGAGCTGGCAGGTTGGCGTTGGTTGGGGTGTAGGTGACCGTGGCAAGCAGGTAGGGCGTTGCAGTGGTGGGTTGGGTAGGCAGGTATACTTGCCTACTTGCGTGCCCGTGTCGCACTTTGAGTGCGGGGCATGTGGACTGTGCGAGCTCACTGCTGAGATGGGAAGATACTGTACTGTATCTCCCTCGTCCAATGTAGGATTAGGTGCTATATTCCACCACCCGGCACAGTACAGTATACAGTATATATATTGTACTGTGTCGAGGGTGGTCGGAAAAGGGGGACAAGGATAAGTAAGGATACGCTTGGCCTAGGATAGGCAGGAAAAAATAAAGAACATTTCCAAGCATTACAGCCTTAATACGCAAGAGGTAATTGGCATACCGGTGGATTGGGGAAAGTTTTGGGTGGAAAAAACGGGTTTTCTTTATCGAGATGTATGGATTGGCTGGCATCTTTTATAAAACATTAACTAAAGAGGGGGAACGGTTTGGATGTTTTACTCTTGGAAGATATATCCGATCTATCCCATGGTTTTCCAGACAACCGCAATCAACTCGAAAAGGGTATACCGACACAGTAATGGGGAAGGAACTACGCTCCCTAAAATGCTATCTTCAGGCCAGCCATCAAGCAGGCCGCATTGGACATGACGGCTGCTGCGGCGTAAAGATGCTCACACATTTGGAATTGCAAATCTCCAATTTTTGGGTGTCGTTACTGTTGGAAGATATATTCGGACCGAGATATAGTTTAAAAAGTCGCGTACTTCTGTGCCACCCGAAGCGGCCCAATCGCCTCCAGCGACTACCATCAACCCGCTCTTGCCTCGTTTTGCAACTCACGGCGAATGCTGTCTCCTGCGGAAATGTCTCTCACGCCTCCTTACTCCTGAAAATCCCGAATTGGCTCGAAGTACATATCGGCGTTTTGTGTACTGTAGGGGGAAAATTGGTTTAGTTTACTGCGGGTAATGGAACGGTTGAGAGTCCTCTGTATTTGTAATCAAACCATTGGCGGGACCTACATTGCAAGTGCTTGAGCGTTTGTACCAGCTAGAAAGTAGCTGGTAACTGTAGTAGTGCTACTCTTCTGCCATAAATTACACTTGCGCTACAATAGTCCTGCTTTCCAAGGGTAGCAAAATTTTGGGTAATTATTTATTTGGAAAGTAATATCATTTCCTGAAGTGAGACCGCGCGTTTCGTTGGATTGAGGTGAGTGGGTGTGAGCTTTCCAAGTGGAGAGGGGTATGAACCATGGTCTCGCGTCCGTACCACCCGATGAGAGGTACACCGAAGTTTCTGAACGAGGGAAAATGTGGGGTGATTTAATATTTGAAAGATATGTTCGGTTGTGGCCCCGCAATATCCTACAGGATGCTGAACGCACCACAATACAGTACAGTACAGTAATGTACTGAAGTGCCACGGCAAGGTACTGTACTGTACAGAACTACGTAAATACCGTACTGTACGCTACCGTACTGTCAGCAGTTGTGGATAACTGAATAGGATAGCTTTTGGCTCCACAGATAAGATCCCTTTGGAAGATCTAAAATTTTTTAAACGTGGCGAAATTTTAACTGTAATGCATGCGTAGGCAGTACCGTATTGTAGATTTTCTGATACTGTAAATGAAAACTATTTAGGTGGTAGCCACTATTGTAGAAAGCACAGAGAAAACGCTTTGCCTTCGCAGAAGACAGGGCGTTCCAGACTGCTCAAGAAAGAAAGAAGTTTAATGCATTCAGTATCTACTGAATGCGGATAACCTCAATGCTGTGAAATAAATCCTGGCAACGTCTCTGGGCTCACTTCTCTTAAATGCGCGTAACCAGCGAAGAGAGAGAAATTGGCGTAAAGGCTTATGGTCGCAAACAGGCGGTATATTTTGAGGCCCATGAGTGTCGGTCCACTTCGGACGTTGGTCTAAGTGTTGAAGTACAGTATTTGAGGTGTGAGTGAGTACAGTACTGTAAATGCTTATGTATGCCCAGTCTGTCCGCTACTCGGTAGATTGGGTCTGTTGTATAATGCTAAGAATAGGTCTAGACTCCAGTTATTGCAGAGTACTGTAGATGCACTAAGAGGGAGACAATATTGTAGCTCTAAATAGGAGCTAGGTTAATGATTGCACTAACAGTGTGACTGTGGCCTAGGCTTCGAGTATTGCCGCCTTCGACTATCTTCGCCATAGAATTTCGGCGACCACAACATTGATATTAGCGCGTACTCTCAAGTTGGACAGTGATATTCCAAATATCATAGCTTACACTATCATAGCTTACACTGTCAGCTTGGCATTGTATGCCCTTTATAAGCCATATACAGTATACTGTATATAGCTGTAAGTCATTACAGTCCTAGTTTTGGGTCTACAATTTATAAAACATGAAGTAAAGATGATAATATACACACACTGTACGGTACATTCAAGAAACTATACTTCATTGGGAATCAGCGATTCACAATTGCTGAATTGTAGACGTAAACTTTAGAATCACATCTGACATTTTCCAATTTGTCTCCAGGTTTAAGCCTTACGCAATTCAAGAACCACAGCAGCCTTGATGTCTTGACATCACATAGCGCCCGCCTTGCTTTTGAATCAAACTACTCTTCCCTTTAAGGCTGCCAATGGGTTGCTGCTGTACTGTACAAGCGCTACTGGGTCGTCAAGCAAGGACTTTCATGCGTACCCTGCTGACCGCACCTGAATCAGAGACAGCACACTATACTGTAGTCTATGTACTGTATATTCCCCTAGGCGAAAATAGCGCCCCAAGACTGTCGCGCAATCGTGCCCAATCATCCTGCCATATAGTCTATGTGCGTGCTTTTCATGTCTTGAGGGAAGAAGCGCACCGCAATTCTAGCCTGCCAGGAGCAGATTTCAAATAAATTTTGAAATCGGTGTACAGTACTAGTACGGTACCCACACCACTGATTCAGAAATTTACAGATTTTGATACTTTTTTCAAAGGTTCCCAGCCTCCCCCTTTGGGGCCGTAAGGTCCCCTCATTTGAATAAAAGGTCACCTCTTCCCCCCTTTGAAAATTGGGATACAGCACGGGACGGCACAGAACGGGACAGTACTGTACTGTACAGTACTGTACAGTCTAGTAGTAGATTGTAACTTTATGGCATCAATATAAAGAATAGCGCACCCCTTCCGCCAATCACAAAAGGCTTTGATAGATGCAATCCACGAAAGAGTGCATGCAGAGCTACCTCTCGGCGACAAAAAGAGGCAGGCTTTTCGGGCCTCCATGGCTCTCCCCGGAGCGAAAGCATGGGTGTACTGAGCCCATCTCCAGGACTGAAGACAAATAGTGGGCCAAGAGAATTCTCCTTGTGGCTCCAGTATCATTGCCAAGTCCCACTTTTCGCTTCGGAAACACCATGCCCAAAGTGGAACTGCCCCGAAATGCTCGACTGTTTCGGCGACCACATTCATTGCTTGCACGGAAGCGAAAGGACGCTGCGCCTCGACCGTCAGGCCGGTCTGCTGGCCAGTGATCTGAAAAAGGCAGCTCGACACCCAGTCGTGGAACCGCGAGAAGGCTTTCACCGCACCAGAACCGATACTTGCGCAATGGGGCATACCGGTGGCACGGATTTTTTCGACATCACCTTTCCTAACTCCTTGGCACCCTCCCGCATAAGAGTTCACAACTTAAACCAGCTGACCTCACTCAATGTTGCGGAAAACGCGAAAGTGATGAGATACGAGTCATACATCGCGAATTTTGCCAGAGGTAGACTCATTCCCGTCCCCATCTCCACTCTCGCAGGTTGGCACCCAGATGCCTACGCACCATGAAGAGATGTCGTACGGAATTTAGCCGTAAAGACAATGGAGACGTACTGGAAAGTTAAAGATATCCTCCCTTAAAGGCACGCCACAGCGACATCAACGTCCAATGCTACCTACCTAATGGCTTAACTCCGGCCCGTTTTCTAAGGTGACGCTGCTACGCTGCTAACCTGGTACTCTAAGCTCACACCCACACACCTCAATCCCTAATGGAACATTTGGCCTCACTTCAGGAAATGATAATACTTTCCAAATGATAAATTACCCAAAAATTTGCCCCTTCCGTCAGTTGCAATGAATTTGGACAGGACTGTAACAATGATCCACTGCCAAATTGATGGCTTCAAACTATCAAAATTTTCGAACTACACTACCGTAGCCCATGTACAGTACAACACTGTAATGTATTGTACCTGTAGATCTGCTGTACAGCACTGCTGAGTATTATTATAAACGTGAGTGGTACATATAAGGGTATGACTATTCTTGGAGGGTTTTAAACTATACCACAATCTCTAGTCGACCAGATTACAAAAGGAAATTTTTGTGCGTCTGCTTCAAATGGCAGTTGTCTCTGCATTGAAAAAAACTAATTATAATATGGAGCATGCTTGGTCAAATTTCGATAGCGTACACAGGTGTACAGGTAGTATTCCTTTAAGGATTAGAGGGGGCGGCATATATTCGTTTACATTAGATAGAGTGTTGAATTGGTATGGCCAGCAATCAATAATTATGGTGATTACTGTCGAGCAGTTAGGAGTACTGTTCTCGCACAAGTGATACAGCTGTTCAAAAAAAGGATTTCCGAATTCCCTGCACCTCCCCGTATTTTAATAAAAACCTGTTATTCGAAACTTCAATATTTTGTATCGAAGTTTGCATAAAAATTGTGATGTGTACCATACACAAGAACCTGACTGCAATGCCATTTGCCCTCTCTTGCAAGATGTTGTTCCAGTTGGCTCAGCCAGCAGTCAAAAGTTCTGTTTTCTTATTACAGTAATTTTAAAGAAAATCAAGAAAAAATGAAAAAAAACTGAAATGTACTGTACACCCATTCAACATCAATTGTTCAAGGACGCTATCACCATGGTTTCCGTCATGTAATCATAACTACATTTATTAGAAAGGAATCACAGCATTTCAGCCTGAATCATATTTACTCGCAAGAGAAGATGATGTTTTGGTTAGATTCTACCATGCTAGATCAACGGTTTTGTAGTGGAGTACTGTACTGTACAGTATTGTTGCAAGCGCACAAATTACTAGCGCCGTGAGCTTCACGACCTGGTCTGCCTGGCGCCGGTCCCTCCTACGCTCTCTACCGTGAATCTAATATAGCCGTTCACATCCTGTATCAGAGAAAACGTCAACAAAGATGACCGTTTTGTCCATGTAGACACATATATCTCGACTGCGGGGAGCGACTACCACTTCCCCACCGCAGTGCATAATCCCTTCGACAGACATAGTTGACCACACTGGATTCCACCGCGCGAGGTGAATGTAGCATGCAGTCGCAGGAAATTCTAGGTTGCCTCCCAGCTGCCCGAGCAGTAAATTCCCCCAACGCGTTCGAAATGCAAGAAAGTCCCCTTCCACAAATATTGAAACGTACAAAAGCGCTTGTACCACTGCGTGATCCTCGCTACGTCATAGTAAAAACATACAACCGCTACGCTCTCTTTCACCTCGAAAGTAGGATTAGAGTACTTCGAAACTACAGACAATACCTACAACCTGGCGGCCTAACTCCTCGACCTAACATCGAAATGTGCTCAAAGACACGCTTGCCGACATTCCTCCCAATCCTGGTCCCTGCTTTCACTGCTGGCCTGAAGTGTACACCAGCCCATAGTCGGCTGTTGCCGCAACTCACCGCTGCATGTTCTGGATTCCGAAATGACACTGTTCGATCCGCCGACATAAAAAACGGTAGACTCCCCCTTGGAAATCGAATTTTTATAGGTGGCACCGCCCGTGTCCCATTTAGCCTTGCCCGTGCGTACGTCATAATGTGTTCCATCGCTGCTGTACAAAGCGCAGCACTTCCAGACGGGAACTCGGAGTGCGGCTGCTCCATTATCAGCGGGCGCCAGTCTTCAGTTTTCACTTGTCCAAAACCTCTTTGTTCATCGAGGAATGCCCGGAAGCGCTGCCCACGCCTTAGGTTTAAGAGAAATGTTCGTGGTCGTGCTAGGTCATGCCTTCGCTTTTCTTTCCATGCCACTAACAACGCATCATGCTGAGATATCATCTCTCCCATGAATTGCTGCGCAATTTGAAAACGGCTAAGTCCAAGAGCTGTCTCGTAGAAGGCAGAGATGCTTGCAGTAGAAAGCAGCTTGTTGTCCCACCACCGCGCGAGGAAACGTCGCCCGCCACTAAGCGAATTACTGATCTGAATGGTATCCCGAAGGAAACGTTGAATTATTTGGACGTCGCCCCTCCCGATCACATCGCGGTTGGGCCGATTGTAAGGAGACCGCACCCTTCTGTTATTAACTTCCCGGTCGGTCAAAACTAGAGGTCTCACACTTTGCCCGATGTGGGGCACCACATGTATCTGACTGCTGAACCTGCCACGCCCGTCGACTGGTTGAATCATCGGTTGCCAACGTAAAGGTCTCCGCAAGTTTCTTGGGTCATCAGTTGCGCAGTTAACAGGGCGATAGTTAGTAAAGTCAGCAAACTGCTGCCGAAATCCGTTAGAGCGGTCGCCAAGCGAGTTCCATCCGTCACGTGCGAAGAACCTAGCAATACGATCACCAGCAAAATTAGCCCAGCCATTCCTCGTTGAACGGTTTGTGCTGTTAGAAACCGGTTCTAGCCCAAGGCCTCGTAGGAAGCGGGCGAATCCCTCTGCTTCTTCCGGAAATTCCCATGACAGGGCGCGGTGTAGTGTGAAGGCTTGAAGAACGGCATTGTCGTCTCGAGACCGACACCAAGCCTGGTTGATGTGGTCCCGCACCCCGAAGAAAGATAGTGCTCTCGGGTGACACGCTGCCTGCGGCTCGTAAATGGCAATGGCACCTATGAGAGTGTATCGAACAACGATCGGGGTTTCCGCAGTGACGATAGAAGGTGGAGTGGCAGCTCTTGCCGCGGCATTGGGTGGGAGAAAATTTAGGTATAACCGTTGTGCTAATGAACTCGCTGCAGTTTCACTGAAGTGGGTGGTTGCGCACCAGAGCACGAGAAGGAAGGAAAAATTTCGCATGAGGTTAGTTGCTGGAGTGAGAATTGATACTTGATACTGTGCGGACTTGATAAGACTTATGCCAGATAGTTGATCTTGAGTTGTTGTTGGGAGCTGTTAAAGATTGAGGGAGAGACGGCGAGCGCAGGAGGACTGCTTAAATTACGGTTGATTGACAAAGCTGCATTGCAGGCGCCAGGCGAAGTGCGTGGAGCGAGGGCGTGAGCTACGCATGCAGGATACAAATTCAAGAGGACCCTGGGGCATTAGCTGTCGAACAATCATAGAGGGGTACAGTTGGGCTACTGATGTGCTGGTTTTTCGTTAACCGGTTCGGCCCTCAGGTGTTTTCTAACATAATCCCTAAACCACCCTGTTGCATAGTACGTATTTCGATTGGCGTACTGTAGATACTGTATTTTACTATCAATCTGTCATTCGTTTGCGAATATTTTTGCTTCCTGTGATTCGATTTGTGGTGATCAACTCTTGATCAAATGGTTGGGTACTGCACTAGGGACCAATTTACTTCTGTAAACCGAACTACTGCACGGTCCAGTGGAAGACCACAAATCGTTGGATTGAGAGCAAATTTGGCCCTTGCAGGCTACCAGCCGGCAATACTTATCAACATAATGGCGCGTAATTCACTGTACTGTACAATGAAAACATTCCAGTACGTGTACAGAAACCTAATGCTCTAGATTTAAACGTTACCGTTCACGCAGACAATGACAGACGCCACCGGCTTATACCCACCCATTTTCAGATTACCATAGTCTGGTCTTGTTCGAAGAAATGAAATATGCCCAGGAAACTGACCGACCCACAGTATCATTACCTACGTACAGTACAGTAGAACATCATCAAGTTCAGCTTACAAAGCAGCAACGTGTTCCGGAGATACACGTTAGATGATATTTTGATTAAACCTATGATATACAGTTTGGGAAAAAGTACAGTAGATACTACAGTCCTGTCATGAATGATTGCGTACTGTACGGTATTTGGAAGAAAACTACTGTCCTGTCCTGTCATGCCAAGAGGCTACTGCGTATGTAAACCGTCATTCGCCGGTCGCCGGTTATTGGCCGCAGGCTCCTGGTACAGTTCTGAACAAAAAGAGTTGTTTAGCGTGTAATAATTTCTATTGCCGCGGAATTTTTGGGTAAAAGTCAATTTGGTTCTTTACTGTTTAAAAGTGCGGTTCGGCGTGTGGAAGATGTGGTAGGTCTATCGTGAATACCATTACAGCTTTACTGCAATCAAGAAAGGAACGAAAACGACGGTTTGTACTGTATATCTGCTGCCGAAAAAATACTGTAGTGAACAGTAGTGACTCGTCAGATAATGCTATACAGTTCAACCTACTATTACAGTTACGAACTGTTGCTACAAACTGCATCATGCATGTAAGTTGTTTCTATTGACATCATATGTTTTCTGCAGGATACACTGACCGGGACTGAGCTAACCGGTTGAGTGATAGTGTTTCAGCCGGATGCAGTGGATCACGGGAAACGGCGGCCTGCGCCGACGACGAACAAATTGACCGTGCTGAGACCATGGTAGATGCGTCGTCGGTCGTGTGGTAACGGTGGGGGACATAGTCTTCGAGAAGGCGGATGGTGGCCGGGAAGGGTGTGTCGAGCGAGCCGAAGGTGAACGAGTGGAAGCGGAAGTCGAGAGCTTAGGGATCAGGTCGTTAGGACTTGAAAGAGTCTCCGATTGGCTAAGGGGGAAAATTTTCGGTAATATATTGGCTAAGTGAGAGTTCCCTCTTTTATGGTCGGTGTACGTTCTGTCATCACACGCGTTACAGTTTCCGCGTGCTCGACTAGGCGCACTTTAGCCTGTAATACATTCTTTCTCACAAAAAAGACACTGTATGCACATGCGTTCCTCTCGACGGAAACCTTACGTGGTTAACGCGGCTCTTGCCGAAACTGAGATCATCTGCAGTATCCGGCACCGTCCCTCGAAGGGCATCTTGCCAAGCTTCAACATTGGCTTCGCAGTCTAATGAGTAAAGGAACCAGCGCCGCACCATTCACACCATGTAGCACATCAGTCAATCTACAGTTTTTCGAATTATTCGCTGCGAAAGAGAGCAAACAGCGTAATCCAGATCGGATATGTCTTCCAAGAGTAAAACACCGAAACCTTTCCCCATGCACTCAAGCACCGTTTGCTCTCGTTGGACCCAACAATACTCACTTTCGACCATACCCAAGAGTCATTTGAAAAAGGCCTGAAGGTAGCATTTTAGGGAGCGTAGTTCCTTCCCCATTACTGTGTCGGTATACCCTTTTTGAGTTGATTGCGGTAGTCTGGAAAACCATGGGATAGACCCGATACATCTTCCAAGAGTAAAACACCCAAACCTTTCCCCTTTGAAAAAGTTCCTTTTTCGACGTATAACCAGCAGTTTAGTGAAAGATTTCTTCTTATGGCCCAACAATCAGGAGTAAGTCTCATTTCAGTTTAGACTGAGGAGTTTCTTCGAGTGCAAAGATGTGGGCGCAATACTCCGCCAGAATTATTAAATACGATTTTCATCCGGCAGTACGGAAGCGCTGTGGATGATCCAACATTTAGACAACATCAGCACTGCAAATTCTATTAGATCATGTCATAAATGTTTCCATAACAAAAGAAGTAACTGAGATGAGTCAAATCACTCGAAAGTAGACGCCTTCCCAATGGAAGTAAATTTTGGCTTCCTATTGAGAAGTAAGATTCTATGTTCCTGCTTAGCACTATCCAATAGTGAAATCCATATATCCGGCTTTTGAGTGTTGTATATACTAAATTAAACAGGTCCGCGAAGTACTCAAGATTGATAAACACACATGAAGAGTCTGTTGGAAATTTTACGAGAAATAGAGCCTCACTTTGCCATAGAGTTGGGCGCTAGGAGCATCTCCGTCTTCCATGAAAAGATTGTTAGCAGCGTTTAATGCGATCAGAACGTGAAGATAGGGTTTGTAGGAGGTTACTGTAGCTTTCGTGTTATCTAAATCAAAACCTAAATACGACCTATGTTTCTTACCGTAAACTATACACGACATTTTTTAAAGCCCGATCTGCTTTGGGATTAAGACGAAAAAATCAAAGTTTCGGGACTTTTCGCCTCTCTTCGGTATTTCGGATGATGATCCAGGTTCTGCGATTGACGAGGGCGTTGAATTCCATTCTCACTGCTGCAACCCACCCTGCATCCTCGCATGCTTGTCTAAAATATCGCGATTGACCAGGACACGTCATCTTTTCTTCGATAGGAAAACATATTTTCCATTATAATGGAGGTGGTTGGTACAGAAACTAACCGTTCCTTTTCAATGCCTTCTGCAATCATTAGTTACTGTGCTTGATTATCTTCAAGTTCTTTATATTAAATTTCCTCCGGATTACTACTAATGGCAATTATACATTCGGCAGCTCTTTGGACTTGAAAGGGTGAAATAACCTGCACCAGTGAGAATAAATGTAAATACCGAAGGAGAAAATATTCTGCAGAGTCTAACATCGCTCTCCATGGCTACGAAATGGACACTCACAGTGCTTGGGAGTATTTTTCTTTAGAAGTGTGTATTTGAACGATATTCATATGCGCAGTCTTCTTTCGCGAACTGAGGAATGTGCGAGATGTCGATCTTCGTGTTTGAATTCAAAACAAGGATGGGATTTTTGCCTCTTATTCTTCAAGAATGTGTGCAGGCTCGAAGATACTTATAGCAGTTCACCTCTTCTCCCCTAAGGAGATTCAGAGGCTTTTTCCCCAATACCAGCACTCGGATGCGATTCAAATGTTCTCGTATTACACGCTCGGCCGCACCACTGCTTTCGGATGCGTAAGGAGAATTATTCAGACTTATCCAACTAAAAAGCGTAAAATTTTGGTCATAATTTAGTCTACTGACCCCCGCGCGGTCAAGCTTGATGTTTTGCAATTTAATGTTACCATTAAACTCCGTTCGGATCAATTTGATACCATTTCAGCTGTTCATGTGTCCCATAGTTTCCTGTGAGCATGGAAAATAGGATTTGTAATTATAATGGTCAAGAGTCTGTGAATTTTGTTCTGTGATTATCTTACTAATTCTATTTCCTCAATCACTTGCATTAGGACCCTTATAAAGCCGCCATTCTCTAGATACGAAAAAATTGTTCAGTAAAGAATCTGAATCAGGGCTTCTATTGAAAACCTGACGTGACCTGCGCCAAACCATTACGCCAGAGAACATCAACTGTTTAAATTTTATCAACTGAGATTAGAACTCTACATCTCCCACAGGTAATTCGCTGGTTTAACTAACTCTTAGGCAAGAAGTGCACAAATGCTATTTAAAATTCAAGAGATCAATAAAATGTATATCAAGCCTGTGATTTATTGACAAATAGGAAGAAATGGAAAATTAGGATATTGCAGTATATTTAATGGCATCTTCAATATTTTGCCCGACATTTAGAGCTCAATAAAGATGCTTGGAAAGCGATTACCCTCCATAATGAGCTCTTGTTAGTCAGGAACAACTTTGGTGGCTTGGGGCTCACCATAAATCCAAAAGTACGACAAAGAAGAGGAAAAAGGTTCTTTTGGTTGGGAAGGCTCCGTTGGGAGCAAATGCGTGCAGATGCAGAACCATATCTATGGAGAAGATGGAAGGTCTTCCATGAGAATTTCAACAGGCTCTCTTTATGTTATTGCCCATGAGTTTTGGACATTCATTTTTAATACTAGACAACCATTTCGAAGAAAGGCCAAGGACAGAAAATTCAAACATATAAGTAAGCACTTCCCCTCTCAATCTGTTTGAGAGAGTAAAGAGAATAAGCCTCGTTTGAGTCTTGATGTTTCGTAAGGAAATAAGTTGAAGACTTTCCTGCATTCAATGATGATTTCAAAAAAATATTATAGTGTGTAACAGATATTGGAGTCAAAGATCAGATTGACCTCCATTCAAGCGACCTGATACCGAACATTTGGAAATACTATAAGTGAAAGAATGTTCCAAGCTTTCTGATCTAAAAATAAGTACAGAAAGATATGAAGCTACCTATGGGCGTTTAGGGCCGAAAAATAGTACTAATTAGGGCGCAGATTGGGTGAAAAGTAATTTATCTACAATGTATAATGGTCCTGTATTCACAAAAGTTGGAAAATGGGTGTTGCATGATGAAATTTCGAGAAAATAGTGGTTTGAAGTCCATGGAGCGATCATTGACTACGCAAGTAATCAAAGAATTAAAATAAAAGAATTGTAACAGTTATTCTCTGGAAATGAAAAACTAATGGAAACTTTCGCATCTAAAATTCAGTATTTAATAATTTAGAGAAAGTATATGGCGCCTAAGCTGAAATTCTTAAACCAATAAACTCAAATTATCCCGGCATCATAACAAAAGGACTACGAAAACTTACTTACCGTGTATACCGATGTATTCTCAGAAGAAGTTTTGAATGAAATTCCTCCGAAACGAAAGTTATGCATTGAATTGGAGAAATACGCAAAGAGAAAAATATCTCTACAGACTTTCCAAAAAGAAACGGCGGAGCCTTGAAACAAAATAATTGAGGTGTTTTAAAGTGATTTAATTAGACCATGCAAAAGTCCTTGAGGAGCTTCAATACTCTATTTTTAAGGAAAGGCTCTTATGCTCATATGTGCAGGTTAAAGAACACCCAATAGGCTTCTCGTGGAAACTGACTATCCCGTGCCAAGTATCGATGATACCATTACTTAACTAAAAGGATCCAAGAACTTATTTACAGTGTATCTGGGGATGTGATTCGCTCAGATCACACTGTTAGAATCTTCCTCCCTCTCAAAGCAGGTCTAACTCTATACAGACATCTTGAATATATTTTTTTACTGTATAGATTGATCGATGCCTGAGAAACCGTATGAATCTCATGAAAGACATATTGAAAGAAATCTCAGACGAATTTTTATAGTTCATCTAGATGATATTTTTACATTTAATATGAAATGGGAGGAAATTTCTTAATCGAATCCTAGAACTAGAAATTATTCTGTAAATTATCAAAATATGTCTTTATGGATAAAGAATTTTGGGGCCTCCTGACATGTCACCTGTCATTTACCATAGACCCCAAAAAGATATGAGCACTCATGTAGTGGATCTAATATACGAAAAAGGAACAACTTCAAAAATTTATGGGGCTCAAAAACTAATATAGAATATTCATCATAGGTTGAATTTTAGTTGTTAAACCTCTTAGAGACCGGAAAAAGAACATTTTATTTCATAAGTTAAAAGATCGAGATGAAAATTTTCAGTTCCTTCAGAAATAATTATACAGCGCCCTAGTTCTTATATATTTCGACTACGATCTCCCGATCTATGTCAAAACTGATTTTTTTTGTACGCGGCTGGAACTTTATTGGAACAAGCCCATCCAAATTCCAAAATATTAATTGCTCTAGCGTCTCACGAAGACCCAGCCAACATTCTATTCTTGAGGCATACGAGATGAACAGATGGTAGTTATTCGCTTTAGATATCCGTGACAGGAGGCAGCGAAACGTTTTTGCTGTCAAAATATCATAGGCGAACCTGACCGGGCTCAAGTGAGTCGTTAGGGTGGAAAGCGGAGGTAGCCTACGAAATGATCTTTTCGAGGGATATTTATACTTCGCTTAAAGACATAGATGGAAATTTCTACTGGAATAATTAAGTTTTCAGTTAGATGCTACACTGAGCCAGGAAAATGAGGAAACCGCAGGCCAAAGGAAATAGTTTTTCTTTGTTGTAACCAGAAGTGGTCTGCGAGACAGCAAGTTGGATACATGAGTCGGATTTGAAAAAAAGGAGAACGAGGAAATGAAGAAGTTCGGGCTGCAAGATAAAGAAAAAGAAGAAATGTTGAAAATAAAGCAAAAAATGGTGGGCCGTAATAAAAAATGAATTAGTGCTGAGACAATAATTTTAATCAAGCGGCAAGACGAAGAATCAGTCTGGCAGAAGTTGAAACTAATTTTTTTTTTAGTCGCCTGCTTTTTCTTCTCTCCCTACACGGAGTGAGGGGTTACCGTAGCGAGACAGGAAAGCTAAGGAAAAGAAGGGGTAGACGTGATTGAAGCGAAGGGCACGAAATGGGAGATTTAATTGAAGTAAGAAAAGAATTACAGAAGCGGTAGGCCAAATTAGAGAGTAGCAAAAATGTATAGGCCAACAATATGTTAAGTCTGATGAAGAGTACGTGGTAGAAAGAGAGGATTTAGAGAGTAAAGGGGGAGAGCGATCGAGATAGAGGTGATTTACTTATAATTAGATAATAAAAATATCAGTTTAGAGAGGGATTTTACTCCTTCACAAAAGAGATAAGTTCAATCCTTCAGAAAAGAGATAAGCTCAATCCTTCGGAAAAGTACAGTACATGAAACCAACGGTCAGAGTTTAGCTGCAGCTTTGCCTATGAAGATTTTTCATGCTTAACTTGTCATAGGCATGAATGCAAGCCTTCACTAGTGTCAGCTGATGAATAATTACAATAAAAGGGTTTATCTCTTTTTGAAGCAGCTGGGCCGTTGAAGAGATTAAAAAGCATTTTAACGGATAAACTGTGTGTAATAAGTGGTATCTAGCACTTGCCGAAGCGAATGACTGCAAAAAGGATGAAAAAAGCATGTCTCTGCGGATGAGACATGAAACGCTGATTCATCAAGCATGCACACAGGGCTCCCTTCCGATTTCTATATCGAAACTACTCGCCTTAGATGCATTTATTGTCCGTGCTACTAATAGCTTGCTTTGTTTCCTTACCAGCCTTCGTTGCACACTGGGCGATGTGTCAAACATAAAAAATATTCCAGAAAATTTCTTTCCTTCACTCCTCTGAGGGATGGCGAGAACTATCACGGAAACTTCTTACCAACTTCGAACTGATTAAAATGGAATCAAAATTTTAATACTTCTGAGACTCTTGATTGTGCGCTCAATATAGTCTTCCATATTGTTTAAAACTACAGAAAAAGAAGCGGTTTCAAATGAAATGTTTGATGCATTCCATTTTATAACCCAGTACAGTGTATATATTTTATAATTTTCAAGCTGATTAAAACTATCAAGGTAGATGTAACGTCATTCAATATTCTAGCGAAAAGCAGCGAAAACAGTACTTTGACAAAGACGAAAATTTGACAGAATACACAATTCAAAGGAGGAATTCTCGGGTAAGTGCGAAATTTGGCGTTCATCTCTGGACTACTTAAATTTCAGCCCACAGCTTCTGCCTCTAGCTCTTCAAGACCACCGACCAAACATGAGCACCTTTATCACCGGAAACGCAGCTTCCGCACTGAAACTACTGTCACATACAGAAATTGGGCATTATTTAAATTTGAATGCCATTGAATCCGAGGAGGGATACGACATTAGGAGCGAAAGCGGCTCTCTCAGACCTTACCGAGATCAATTTTATACTGAACAGGGAGCAATGGAAATATTTGCACTAAAATGTTTGGCATACCTTGAGTTTCAGCAATATTGGGGCCATGTATAGGAGCATATAGCTAGTGTTTATGATGTTATTTATGACCAGGAAATAAAAATGAGGGCTTAGATATGTTGTTTGATCTAAAATTAGTAAGCATAGAGGTAATTCTGATGTCCTAGCGAACTTTTTATTTAAAAACAATAGGCCTACATTTGGAAGTCTACTCTCAAGAAATATTGCTTTAATTGCAGACTTTATGTAAGAAGGTTTTATCTTCAAAATTGAAGAACGCTAGACCATTTCGTCGTTTATTGAAAGATGCAAATGATTAGAGAAGATTTCCAATATAGGGTTTGCTCTAGCTGTAATTATTATACGGAGCGACAGATGCAGCGTATCAATTGTGGAAGGTATAAAATGTTTCAGGGGCATGAAAAGTGCATGCGGGATGCAAGCGAAAGTGTATTATTTAAAAAATAGACTTGTTTCGATGTTTCGACGCTTCTATGCATTTCCCAGTCTCTTTCTCTGATACGAAAACATTCAGAGGAACAGTGAATGTAATTTTTTCCAGCTCGGGAAAGAAAAGGATAATGGAGAATAAGATACCGGATTGCAGAAGGAAACAATCCTCCACCTTCGGGAATTCTAGCCGACAAATCGTACCTTCGAATTATTGAAGTTTTTCGCTGAAAATAATCTATCAAAAAGCCCAGTACTGTAAATTTATATCTTGATGGCCATTTACTCAACCGTAAAGTGAATAGGGATTGAATTACCACGGAGAACTAGCTCGGTCGGCTCTGTGCTCCCTGAAAATTACTATTCGGAAAAAGCAGGAGTCCAAATTATGTTCAGCAACTTTTTTGATGTAAGTATCTTTTCAACAAGGTAAAACATGAAGCGAAATTTGTTGCTGTGTGATCAATGCAGAGATTTTCCAAAAATACGCAACCGAATGGTCCATATTGTGGCTGAAAAAATCGAAAGCGACGGCGTGCTTTACATTGTTGCAAAGAAAGACTTCAAGCTTAGCTGAAAGTACAGTTTAGACGAGGAAATTTTCAAAAGCTTCAGTATCGTCTATATTTCTGGATTGAAGGTTTAATTATTGGCTTCCCACTGCAGTACTAATAAAAATATCACTGATTTTTGAAATTAGCCGTGATGAGTCGGTTTTTGCTCTTGAACTATGAATGGTTCATGAGGTTGAGTAAAAGTTAACGGAAAAAATCGAATTAGCGACTGATATACCCATGGAGCGGAGGATTTATGGAACGGGCATGCAGTTTATGGCATATAGAACCTCTCGGGACTCCCTTGAATACATATATGGAGTTATTCTTGACTATTCTTACTGCGTGACGAGCGAAAAGTTTTTGGCGAGCATCAGCAGTCGGAAAAGACTCGCATGCTGCAACTTCCATCGCAAAACCATTAACGAACTCCCAAAAAGCCTGGTTCCAGGCCCTCACTGTGGAGAGTGGAGGGAATTGAAGCAGACACTTTCTTCGTACTAGCTCTTCAAAGCGAGTTTATTTACCAACAAGAGCGTGGTTAAAGATCTTAATTGGGAATCAAACAACGAAGATAAGGGCGAAAAAGGTCAAGGTATGGATGACGGCAACATCATAATAGTCTGTACACTCGTTTTCTTCAAGCGTCTTGATATCTGGGCGAGCTGAATGTTCGACTTTTAAGAGCTCAACTGAACTGTGACGGGCGCCCTTGGAGATATCTACGGCAAACAAAAATGTTCGCGAGTCATGCCGCCACCCGCAGGTGGACTCATGGGCGCAGGATAGTGCCGGATCACAGGAAACATCCACGGCCTCCGTGCATCTCCTTCGCTAAATTTTAAAGCAGGACGGAATAGTAGTACTCAGAAGTAGAATTTCAACTAAACTTTGCAATTTGAGTCAAAAAGTGTAGGTATCTAAGCCGGGATCCGTTTGAAGAGGAAGAAAGTGCTTCCCAGAATCCACTCGAAGGATTCGTAATGCCAAAGTGCTCCTATTCACACTTCTTATATCATCGAAGGCCTTCCCCTCAAATAGGTGGGCGAGTTTCTCTTGCCCAAAACGCAGCAATGAATCGACATGCGTGAACTGGATAGTCGTCAAGGGTGGCTCTTGCGTCTTAGACCCATCTTGCGCCCGACCTGAGATTGTGGGCTAGGATTTGGTACCAAAAAGAGAAAAATAGGGCAAATGACACACATAGATATTACGGATGAGAAAATCGTAGCTTCCACAGAGAGTTAAGTGGATCGGAGACCAATTTTGAAAATAACCTGAAATTAAGATTGATAGCTTACCATTACTGTATATGGTAGGTAAACAGATAAAATAGAAAGCTTTTTAATGTTTAAGCGCTCAGAAATTCATTTCGTAAATGTTTGTGCAGACTAATTCTAAATTTCAATCCGTTCTTCGTAAAATATGTTATTTTTAATGGAAAAGTTAACCGGGGGAATAAAAAACCTACTTTTTAGTTTTCATTTTTTAAGGAAAAAAGTCATTTTACTTCATGATCTATTGAAATCAAATATTGCGTATATTGTGGAGGTCTCCGGGAAGTTTGTATTGCACTTTTCTTTCCTGCTCACTAGAGCAGTAGAAATTTTAGACATACAGCATGTGACTGCACCGTACATTTAAATGGGTCATTTGGCCGCCTTTGACCGATAACTTGCGAGATGACTTTACTTTGAGCACCACATCCGTTGCAGTATGGCAATCAGTGCTCTTATGAGCAAGAATATAAAGAGCCAGATTCATGGGGCGACATTGGCTAGCGGCAATAAAGGATCGGTGGGTGATACAAGGCTGCAATCAGATGAGTGATGTGTAGTAAAATGTAATGCTGTTCAATATCTCGTTTGAGGAATTCATGCACTCCAGTTTTGGTAAAAAAAGCTCACTTACGGACCGATGTAATGACTTAACGTCTTTCTACTATATAAAAACGCACCTTTTCTCAGGAAACTGCATTTATCTGGCGAGTATGGTAAGAATACTCTCCTTAGCCTGATATTTGCACAGAAAAGGCCTCTAATAGAACCAGATATCACCATATTTTGCTTAAAGATCCACTCCAACAAATTTTGCAAAGATCTTTAAACCGACTTAATTGGGGTAAAGAACTTTATGAGCATTTACTTTAGTTTACCTGAATCTTAATGGACATAAATTATTGGATGTAACCAACACATTGGTGTATTACACAGAACTCGACGCCTTTTACCGAGAGAGGTACAACAATACAGGTACTAAGTTCACCTCTTAACTGTTTTCACACGATTTTTCCGGTTGAAGCCGTCTTTGGTCATTTAATTGCTTCCCGAACCGTGTTTATTCCCCGTTCACCGCGCATTTATTTGAGTGAATCTTTTCTTTGCCCCATTTTGCTCCATTTCATGTTACAAGCTTTTTTTCTATTCCTTGTTGATTTGAATATCTACATTTGTGAGTGTTATGGTATGGGTTGAACAAAACCGGTGGTTAAACAAGGTGCAAAGAATACCACAGTCAAGGTGTTAGTCTCGGCTTTGGTAGAACTTAGACGTTAGGCCAAGTATTTCGTATTCATTTCTCGTTTTTAGTTCATTGACTTTGGATAGTTCAAGCCACATATATACAGTTCTAAATCACTAGCTCTAGAGTATTTCTGAGGTAATCACCTGCACACAACAAATGTTGTGAGGAAGATGCATTTGATATTGATAATGCCTCGCTGTTACCAACTGCACGTGCATCCATGTCTAAATGACCAACCTGTATGTTTCATGCAATTGCATCTAAACCTAACAACATTGTCTAATACAAGTATGACTATAAAATGTAGCAGAATATGAGCGAAAAATCACCTTTGATAAATCTTATTCCTCCATTATACAACTTTTTTTTGACTCTTTAGTTTACTTCAGAGTGTCTATGGAGCCATCATCTCGATTCTATTTGGATAATAGCGACCCATGCCTAATATTAAAGTGACTTATTTAGCTTTTTACGGCTCTCCGACCCGCTCTGATCTCTACGGTCATACTAAACATATTTTGTTTTACCTGGTCCTGGTTTAAAACCTGGAAGGAGGCTTGCAACTGCAAAAAGACTCCCACCCCCGCTTTACCAAAATACGTCAAGTACTTTTAATCTAGATACGGAATATTGCAACAACGGATACGTCGGACTGAATAGTTGCAATGCGAATTTCTTGAATAGAAAGCAGTTCCCGGACTTTTTGTGCAGCATTTTGTTGTTTTCTCGCTTTCCTGAGGAATTTAACATCAATCTGTCCTTTACTCGAGTCTCAATCATTGCATGACACCATTAACCGATGAGACGTATGGAACTTTATTTTTGTAAGGAAAGCTTAGAAACTAAAAGAAAATTTTAAGGGTGGAAGACGATGTAAAGCAGTTAAAGGAGGCGCGGAAGGATTTCGAAAGTTATAAAGTATCATTGCAGCAGAGAGGGCGGTAAGTCCGGAATTTGTCTATAAAGATACGAATGGACAGAATTCAATGAACTTATTGCATCGATTAGGAGGATGCGGGGGTCATAGTTTTATTTTGAGAAGTTTTGATGTAAGTCGTCTTTTGCAGTCATCCGTTTCAAGTGTTGAATGGGTTAAAAAATGTAAAAGTTGTTTGACATTGATCAAAGGAATGAAATGGAGGGCTTGGAATGTGGATATGAGCAGGATGTTTAGGATTTCATCGCAGTTCTAGTCATTACTACTCATTTAATGTGTCTTGGTGTGCTGGTAATTGTTAGGTAGAAATGTTTAGAGATATATCGAAAAGATGGAAGAAAGAAAGGGGGATAAAACTGGACTGGAGGAGCCGAATATGGCAGCTAGTATTGAAAGTTTCTGTTCAGTTCAAAAAGCGCCATAATAAGTAGTACCAAGAAACTTCTGGTAAATAATGTGACGATGTGGTACTCGAGCGAAGTAATTCAATGGAAACACTTAGCTGCATATAATTGCTTCCAAGATCGTGCTTTCAAAATCAGCTCAGTTGCGCAATGAATTTGACTTAACACCTAGCTTCAAAATTTGTGTCTTTCTACAGTTAACCTCTAATTTTCGAGGAACGTTCAAGCCAAAAAGCCAACTATTCTTGTTACGAAGAAAAAAAAAATCAGAAATATCCAAAAGTAAAAAAATGCGCAAAAAGAGTATTATACTTTTCAATGTGATAAAATATGTATTTATTCTGAAATATAGCAGAACAGACGAAAAACGGAAAATTGATGATAAGTACAGCCCAAGGGGCCACAATTTTCCAGTTTATTGCGTAGCAGAACCGATTGCAGAAGTTATATCTGCGATACGTAAAAATCTGCAAAGATATCCAAACCTTTAAAGAAACCTGATTTTGTCAACAAATAGTATGAAACCTGAATACGATATTTGAAGTGGAAGAATTCGAATTAATATGAATCAATAGGCATATTTGTGATAATGAGGATCAAAAAAAGTATGTTTCGAATAAAATTTTGCAAATATTCAGTGACAGATTAGAAAAATAATTATATAAAGCTGCAAAATAAAAAAAATAAGAATGATTTCCTGTCTATATATTTAGGTAGTATTTACGTCGCTAATTTGAAATATTGCGAGCCAAAAAAATAAAGCATACAGTGAAGAAATCATACTCGGTTTATCTAATGTATCTTATTCCTACCTCTACAGTTGCAAACAATGCATAAATCTAGAACATGTATAAAGAATTCATTAGTAAAACATGTTGAAATTAAATAATTCACAACGTACAATGGAACACGAGAACTGAACTAATTATTTACAGGAACTTCATAAGAGGAACAATTTTAACCAAAGATTTATTTATTCGCCAAATCTGTTCGATCAATTTAGTAACAATAAGAATACAGAGGAAAATACGGAGAGATTACTTTATGAGTGTAACTTTCGAAGAACTACCCTTTTTTAAAAAATCGAAAAAGCATCTGGAATGAACCAATTATTAGCGAATATCAGGAAAAAGGCCAAGTTTGACCCTAAAGTTTATCCTAAAAAGAAATATTTGTTACAACAATTTTTATATGCGCACAATCTAACAGATATGGTACAAGATAAAATTAGAGCATTATAACTACAACAGTGGTAAAAAGCGCTATAACTTCTGCAGAATATTTTGGATACTACTTTTGAGCAAAAATATACCCCACAGATTTCAAAAGAAAATTAATTATATTATGTAGAATGGAATGAGCTGAAATGAGCATAATGAAATACTAAAGCTTCGATAATTATATTTTTTTGTGTATATTTGGGTTTCCTGCAACTTAAGGGGAAATTATCTTTCAGGTATTCATTCAAGTGTATTAGGTGCAGTTGGAGGAGTAGAGAACCTTGGAGGTAATTCACTTCTAATATGGACTTCCCTTCTTCTTTTGGCTTTATGTTTAACAAAACGCTATGCATTTTTATTCTGGTATGCAGAATTTTGTCACATTTCATGGCAAAAAATATATATAGAATCTACCAGTGTGGAAGCAAAGTGTTTTGGAATTAGTTGTATCATTCTATAAAAAGCTAGACACCGCTTAAGTAACCAGTTGCAGAGTACGTACGCCTTCCAAGTAAACTTTTTACTAATGATGGGGTTGTTCCAAGTATAGGCGAGACTTTTCGTCTCATTCTGTGCTGAAGATTAAAAGATTCAGTATTTCAGCCCCGCCGCACGTTACCTTACCACTTGCCAAATATTTTCACAAGGGGTTGCGAAGGGTTTTCGAGCAAGTTCACCGGAAGATGTCCGACATCGCGTAGCTACATGCCAAGCTGCTTATTCCGCCACAGTGGCCTTAGGCTCGCCCCATGCGCTAATATCAAGTTCATCGCGTACATTGTCACAAATCTGACGAACAGGTCCCTCATTCAGCGATTCCTGCTCACAAACTCCGCGCATGTCGCCAAGCTTCTGGCCTCATCTTAAGAAACTCTGGACAAGAGTCTGGGCCCCTCTGCAGAACTACGACTAGAGGCAATCTTGTCATGCCTCAACCACATTGACCACAACGCCACTCGCCCCCTCCAGGGAGATATCACTCGTTATTTCCACCTTTCCGGCCTCTCCCTGCTTCACACATCGGCCCCGAATGCTTCTTCTCCGCATCTTTTTACTTGGATGGCCTCGACGTCCTCCTGGATGGCTTTCACAAACTTCTCAACACTTCCGCTGCCGTCAACCCACCTACACACCTCAGGGAAGATATGGCGCACGATGGTCGACCTACGCTTAGAAAAAACAGCATTGTGCTGCGTCCAGCGCAGTCCCAAATGCATAGAGGGCAACTAAATTGTTCCCCGGGTACCATGTGCTCCTGGATACCATGGACCATGCCATCATTCATCAAACGGAAAAGGGGGAGTCGGCGTGGTGCGCCGTCACAACCGTCTTCGGGATATTCTCAACCGCGAACTCACTAGCCCGGCCATTTCCCTCACCGTTATTCGGGAACGAGTCTTTGCCGCCGACCTCCACAAGAGCCGAACCGAGCAACAGACATTAGACCTCGTCATCAACGAGTCTCTATTCGCGCCCACCATACAGGGTCTCGAGGTGACCATTGTCAGTCCTTACTCCGCGCCATATCGCAACCAGGCCGATGGAGGTCTCTCAGCACTGATAAAAGCCAAACAGCGGAAAATGGAATACTATGCGCTACATTATCGTGCCGAGGGTATGAATCTTCTATCTATTGCTATTGATATTTACGGACAAATCGGGTCAACTGGACTCCAGACGTTTCATGACGTTAGTAACTTCACAGCCGACCGTCTAGGGAAGCATTCTCTGTCTGAATTCCGTAAATTTAAGACACGTTTCTCGGCATTCGTCCTCTAGTGCACCGTAGTCATGCTAAAGCACCAAAAAAAGCAAACAACCCCATCATCTAACATCTAGAGGCGGCTCTTGCCTGATACCTCACTAGAATCCATGAAAAAAAGGTCTCTTTTTCTTCTTTCTCCATAACAAAAGCGATGGTGAATCTATTCCATAAAACAATTTTAACTTTTTTATTTATGTTTTTGAAAATTCGTTGTATTTTCATTTAACTTTCTGTCCTCTTTATATACAGAACTTGATTAATTTCCACACAACAATATTTGATATATTTTTATGTCATAAAATCGTATATAGTATTTCAGCGGTGTACAAGTTGAATTTATGCTCTTTGTTTTAATTTAGGTTATTTAAGACCTCTGGAATGAAATATATCTGTCCCAAGTACAAAGTTTCGAGGAAAAGTATTGATAGAGAATGCGGAGTTTTTACTATTTCCAACCTTATTTTCACGATAAATTGTTTATTCTATTACTGTATCATGTAGATTTTCAATACTATTAGAGAAGACTAGAGACACTCTTTCTATTAAAATCTTATATTAGAACCTATCTCAAAGTTTTCCGACACAAAAAAGCCTGAATTGCTAACTTCTCCCTCAAGTTCAAATATTTTCTTTTATGGTTTAGAAATACATCATGTAATTCTTAACAGCTAAAATTTTCATTAGCTTTTTGCCCACTTATAGCCGTACGTTTCAATTAATGCATATAGAGCTTTTTTGCAATGTGCTTCAGCAGGGATGAGGGAAAATTTTTGGGTTATTTTAATGCATGGAAGATGTGGTCGGTTATATCCACGCGGCTAATGCGTTATTCGGGATAATTCGTCGCTGATGGGTAACACTACAGTACATGACCTTTCTTACAGGGCTGGCTCAATGCCGGCGAGCAGGCATGCCGCGTTGGACATGACGGCCGCAGCAGTATGCCTTTGGATAAGCACAGCTCTAACCACCCCATAGATCTCCATCGCTCGAACGGCCACGTGCCGCGTGACATAGGTTAGCACCGCGTACGCGTCTGGATGCCAGGTTCCAAGGGTGGGAATGCAGGAATGTTTAGAGTAGTTGGAAACTAAGTTTCTCTTTTTCTACGTTCAATACGACGAAATTTAATATCTGAGTTGCATTTTGAAACATTCAAGATGTGACTAAGGCATCTATTGGACTAGGAAGCAAAGTTGTTTTCTAAAAATTATTTCAAGGCTTTTCATGAAATTGTCGTTCAATGCGGTTCTCTTCATTTACTCAAAGATTTCATCTTAACCGCTATTGCGATTAGTCATATACCCATTTTACCAGTTTTGTTCGATAAACCCTGTCATTGTGAGCTGCAACTGTCATGATTCCTAAGCTAGAAAAATTTCCTATTTTTCTTATTGCAGCAAAAGAATTATTAAGGTGTGACATTTTATGTTTTAATATCAATCTCCAAAAACATTATTCCATTCTGAATGTGAAAACAATTCCTCAGTTTAATCTTAAGCAAACTTTTTGAACATATGTTTTTTAAATTCTTAGAAGCATGGGGGTGTTTTAATCTATTTCAATCTACATAGATCCTTCCTCCGAAAAGAAAACTGTTTAGATGTGATAAAGACTTTTGACACAGGGCCTGCATATAATTGATTTCTTATTTTGAAGTAATGATTTTTTTGCACTAATATTCAGAAAATGGAACCATAGCTCTTTTTTGTGCCAATGCAAAGCCACAAAAGCTTGCATGCATACAGAAGTATTTATTCTTACAATAAGTGAGAAAATTATCAAATCAAAACCATCATTGTCAATATTTTATAGTTGCATTAATGTTCTTACAACATTAGTCATGAAAAACTCAAATAACTTCTCTTTAGGTATCATATTTCTTCATATTTCCATGCTCATCTCACGAAATTCACAAATTACGCCCTTTTGTAGCCGAGTACTTTGATTCAAAGCAAAAAATCAAAATTAGTCGCTTACTCGAAATGGTAACCAAAAATAGAGCTATTTTTAAAATTCTAATTTGTTTAAAAAATTCTATCTCAATGGCCGTTTCATCACACCATGTTTAACCAACTCAAAGCACTGGTTTTTCCCGCAGTAACGAGCTTAGAGAAATAATGGACACAGAATTAGTAGAATATATCTTATTTTTCAGTGCGAAAACATTATGATTCAAATGATGCTGATATTTAGGTTTAGCAAATCATCTTCCAAGGATTCACTATCAAAAGTATTTACTGTAAAAAAAGATGCATTCATGCGAAATGTACTAGAGTGGATATTTTTTAATTTTTACAATGAGATTTTTCGGTTATAATTAGACAGGGGTTATTATTATTTTTACTATCATATATCATCTTCATTAATAATTATGACATAAAATAATCAGATCTCACAATAAATATACTCACATGAAAGAAATAAACCCGAAAAACCCCTTTGGTAAAATTAAGATTGTCATGAATCATCGCTTTTTGGAGAAATAAGGAAAAGAAAAGAAAAGACATAATATATATTCGTGCAGGTCATTTTTAGAAAATATTTAGTTTCAAATTTGAAAAAAGATAAATTTGGCGTATAATTTAACATTGAAATTGAATCAATAAAAAATAGTTTAGTAATATGAAAATTAAGTTTTTCGAATTTCTCTCAGGCCCTGAAATAAAAATGTTTATTGTAAGGATTGAAAATTAAAGTTACTGAAATGTGGGTTAATTTACAGTGGAAGATATATGGATTGGTACTGGAACTGTGAAAATTTTCTTTTCGAGGACTTCCAGTGTAGGAAAAGTAGAAAATCATACTATATGATTATTTGAGAAATTTCATATTTTTCAATTCACGCAAATATTTCCGAAAATGTCATACAGATGATTTTCTCAAAATGAGTTACGTCACATTGACTGAATTACTCAAAAATTGAAGAACTAGTAGGACGTACACCTTAGTTTTGCAAGATGAGATTTTCTGAAAATGTTTTTTTTACCTGGAACTGGCTTTGAGATTTAGTAGGTGATTTATTCAAAAAGAAGTTCGAAACTTGAAATTGAATTTAACATGAGGACAATACACTTTTGTAATGGCTTCTGATGGGAAAATTTATCAGATCTCTGCCATATTATTTATGTTGCGTAAAATGAATAAAGCTAAACTTTAATATTCCCCTTTCTCACACAATACATCGAAACGAGAACAAATAAGTATCTGAAAGAAAATTTAATTGCTTCGTTTGGAAAAATCTTTGGTCTAAGTAGTGATAGAAAGATGTTTAAATGCTGTTATCAGGAAGAAAATGTGTAGGACTTGGGTGTCCAAAATGGAATGGAAAACTGTTTCCATCTCTAAGCTGATTATGGAATGATAAGTTTTCTTTTATTTTTGGCCTGAAGAAGTTTTCATTGCCTACCGTTTCCTTGGATGTATACGTAATGTCGCTACAGAATATCATAACTCGCATATCCTATCTTAATACACTTTGTTCATTTATCATATTATTTATTTTTTTTGGACTAGGATATAATTTTAAAAACGCACCATTTAGTTTTAAACATTATTCAAAATTTTACTCCCAGTATCATTCCGTCCAAGAGCTTTTGGATCGGATGCAATATATGATTGGTTCTAAATGCCCTCACGGATCATCTCAAGAAATTTTAAGAACTTATAATGGATACCCTGTAAAAATGTTTCGAGTTGGAAATACGTTCCCAAAAGATCCTCGAAGGATTCTTATAACCGCTGGCATGCATGGACGTGAAAGATCTACTTCTCTTATAGCCTGTTTCTTGATTGAGACTCTTTGTCGAAAGAACCCAGGAATATCGGAAATTCCTCCTCTAGGGGAAGTTGAAGTACTAGTCATCCCTATAGTCAACCCTGATGGGCAAGAAAAAGCTAGATTAGTGAAACCATCACAAAGAAAAAATCTAAGACCTTCAACAGAAATAGATTATCCATGTGAAAATAACGGCGTTGACCTAAACAGAAATTTTCCTACTTTTTGGGGCGAGGGGAATGGAACTAGTAGCGATCCTTGCAGTGACGTGTACAGTGGCCCATTTCCTCTGTCGGAGCCGGAAAGCAAGTCAATAGCAGAAGTAATAAAAGAAAACGATGGAATAATGACACATATTGACATACATTCATTTGGACAGATAATACTACGTGGAAGTGCATCAAAGAGACTAAATGTAACTGAAAAATCAACCCAAATTATTCGAAAACAGTACAATCTCGCAAGATCGGTGCGCATGGCTATAAGGAAAGTACAAGGCACAGACATGGTTGATGTAGATGCGTTTCTAGCAACAGCTAGACTAACAAATCGCACTCAAGGAGGAACACTTATGGACTACATGTTATATTTACAGATTCCGAGCATATCATTGGAGATTGGACCAAGAATGACAGAGAAAAATCGATTGTATGGCTATGCCACTGCTCAAGATTGTTTATTGGAAACAGTGCTTGAAATATATGAAGGATTAAAGGTAAGCATTTTATCTGCTTCTGCAGTACAAAAACTTCCTGTTTACTCTGATGATGAATTAGGACTAGTGTTTCCCTAAAAGGAGGGAGAAAGCAGTAGTTTCAATCATCTCAGAGTTTGAAAATGAAAAAGTTAAGACTTCCCTTGGTTATTTAAATTTTGGAACATCTGTAAAACTATAATGCTTCATGTAAATTATGAGAATAAGCTTTGGATAGAACAAACATCTATTCAGATTGCTTTATCACATGATAAAGAAGCTATCAGAAATGTATTATCAGCTGTATTTGTTCGAAACAATTCCGATTGCAAGGATCAGTAGTAAAACGTATAGACATTTCTGCAGAGTACCGCAAAGAACAATGTTACCACTGAAAATGGCGTGTATTTTGTTTCCGATGCATTTTTTGATTGCGTCCGAGAACTGAATGAAAACCCGTACGGTCCTCAAGATAATATAAAAAGAAGAAAATAATACAGTGATGTACTTCAAATTAAAATTTTTAATCCCTATAGCAAGATCTTGTTTCCAACTTTTATAGAAATTTTAAAGACATTAAATACATGCGACGTTACATGATATTAATATGTATCATTCGTGACATAAATTCGGAAAATTGAAAGATGGAAATATCTGACTATAAATGATAGCATCATTTGGTACTTACACATGCAAATTGTTGCAATATCCTTTCGTAATACTGTATTTAATCTTCAAAATTTTTTTTGATAAAGAGTTTTTTTACCATGGTTTCTTGTAAACAGATAACGGAAAATTGGTTTGAAACTTTTTGAATTCAAGATTTTCCGGGCAAAAACAATAAATTGTAATCTTCACTTGTCTGGGATTTTATGGGAAAAAGTTTAGAGCAATGATTTGTTTCTATCAAATTACATAAGTGCTGGGAAAAATTGGATAAAAAGATATGTTTCAAAAATACCCAGCCCAGAATTACTGTACGAGTAATGAAAGTTAAACTTGTTGGTAAACTTTTGTAGGATAAATCTTTCTAAAAGAAGGGGTAAAGTGATTGTTAGGGTAATAAATCAAAACTTTTAATAGAATTAACTTAACTTAAAAAATTGCAATATAAGCTGCCAAGTTTCGACTTTTTGGGAAAAAATAAAAAATATTAAGTTTCCGACGTCTACAAAATTACTATAAATGGAATTCCTTGAAATAAACTACGAATCGGATTACTATTTTTGGGTTATCAGTAATTTATTTTTCTTGTAATTATATACGTTTCTGGTATTTCCAAACCATTTTAATCTCTCTTTTGTAAATGTATGTATTTCAATCTACAAAATACTTCATAAATTTATTTCAATCTAGTAAACTAATATAAAATTCAGTCACCATAAAGTTTCTTTTTACGCTAACTTCTGAAATGCTATTGATTCTTGTAAATACATGGACTTCTGTTACACACCATGGTCATTTCAAACGTTTCCAAGAAACTAAAGTTGAAATTATTGGTCTCTCTGGTTAATAATGGTATCTAGATACTTTTTATAAGCTATTCTTAGGTATGAAATGAGAAAAAAATCCTTTTTTTCGGATGAATATATTATTGTTCAACATTTTAGAACTTATCACTATTCCTTTCGATTGAAGCTCTGAAATATCCTATTTATAATTGGATTCCATCGGACTTTCTTTCCTATGTATTGGTACTTCGGTGTCTTTAAAATCCACTTAAAACGACAACCTAATCAGTTTATAAACAGATTTCAATAGTGCTGAAAATGTAAATTTTCCTTTGCAGGAATTTTTTGTAAACATTGAAGTTAGAAAAGTGTTTTCCTGAATTTGAGGTTGAGTGGTAACAAACGTAGCTGTAATACGAAATATTATCACCAGGATATACAATTGGTTTGGAAGAAGCTAAAACGAATGAAATGGTATTTTTTCCAAATGTTTCTTACGCAAAATAAATCCTGAAGTCAAGTCTTCAATATAGTAGTGTTTCTTTTTAACTACCCAACGCAAAACAAGGAAAGGGGAAAAATTAGGGTGTTTTAACGAACAACAAAAGTGAAACTTAAAATATGAAAAGCAAGACAGAGAAATTTAGACATATACACTTCATCTGAAATTTTTATTGTGAAAATTTCACCTTGATAAAACTTGTTTTTTGTCTTTAAGAAAGTACTGAATTGCTTTGACCTCATCGCAAAAATAAGTAAATCCAGTTGATTTCGATGCAACAATTTTTTCAATCAAATATTTCCCATATTTTCTATCTTATAAGCCTGATTTACAGAGTTAAAATTGAATATACGACAGAAAGATATAATTTTTAATGTTTTCTGAAATTTTTCTTTAGCATCATTTATGTATTTATTAAAAAATGTTACTTTCTTATTAAAATGACAGGAAAAGAACTACATGAGAAATAATTAACACCGGAAAAGTCTGACAGTTCTATAGTACAGTAGCTTTTGTTCCGATATTTTAATGAATAATTAATTTGTTCAATTTTTAATTTCCTATACCTCTGATTAATTCAATAATTTTGTATATTCCTTAAATTCGGATAAATATATAGTTACTAACTGCAAAAGATACTCAAAAACTTGACATTTTGCTACTGAAACCTTCTTGACTATAAAATCTTCCAGCTTAGATATCTAAAAACCAGTTTGAACTCATTCTTACAAACTAGATTTATATCTATGAGAGGACAGGTATTGAATTCTTTTCATGTAAGGGGACTATTTATTGAAATGATTGTTTCAAAATATCCCTTTGATGAAATGAATTTATGGAGACTAATTTCAGTTAGTATGATATCTCAAGATTGCTTCACTATTTAGATTCAAAGATAAATAATTTTTGGAAAAAATGGAATCGCGAAAAGTTAACTGGAAGAGATAACTTTTGTTTATAAACAGAAAATATTTTCGAGACTCATCTTTGTTTTTTCTTCACAAGAAAAATTACGGGTTATTGATTGACAAAAATATTTGTCAATCTGGGTTATTGATAATAATTTTACGTATAATTTGGTTTGATTTCCGGTGCAAACGATATAAACAAAAATTAAATCCACATTTGAATCCGAAATGATTGGTTCATCTATTTTTAGTCGATTCTCAAAAACAGGAAATAAAAAAGATTTTGATGAATTAATATCACCTCTTCCAAGAAGAAAACTTCTCTACGTAAAGAAAAACATTTTTTTATACATTTCACCAGAACTATGGACCCGCTACAATCTTGCATGATATGTATTCATTTAGCATTTATTCATGTATATAATTAGTCGTTGAAGATGATGTATGGATTATTTGTCGAAACTGTGCTACGAAAAATAAATTAAGAAATATGACACAAGTAATTTTCTAGTTAAACTTGGTACATTTTGGATTTAGTTGATATATAAAATCATATTGGAACCATAGCTTAGTTTATGAGAGGATTTAAAGCGCGTCATAAGCACTTACTACTAATTCAAGAATGTTTAAAATATTTGTAACTTAACTTGATTTTTACGGAGAAAATATCTGCACTTCTCTGACTAGAATGGAAAGAGCCGAACATGTTTAATTGTTTCTAGAAGATAGTACTTTTTCATCAATTTCTGTTACAAGATTCTTTCGAAGTTTCCGCTTTTTTCATTAAATGGAAAAACAAATGACATATTTGTAGTCAGAGAATGTGTACAAATTGCATATTGGTCCAGAAATAAGTGTGTTTTATTTGCGTTTAAACCTGTTGCAGGCCATGTAATTTTTCGATACACTAAAAAAGACAATGAGATAAACGAAAAATTTATAACGATTGTACATTCTTGGAATTCACGTTTCCGCAGTTTCTGAATTCTATTTCTGTTAGAATATATGGAATATTTATGACGCCTTGAAAGGGAAAAATCATAGCTCACAGAAACAACTGAAGGGCAAGTAATGAAATAACTAAATGGAAACTTACTCAATTTAATTATCAACTGCAAACTTTTTCTCATTCGCTAGATAAATACTACCGTATTGATGCACTTTGAGTCTAATCATCCAGTATTCAATGTGACACACTTCTTCATGGTAAGCATCCGCACTAATTTTGAGGACTGCCTTAAATGTAACACTCTTTTCTTAGTCATACTGATAACAGCATGGGAAGGCTATAGAGATAGAAAAAGATCTCTAACGAAGTACTACTTAGATTGGTCGTTTACAGACTATAGTTGCACAAAAAACTTAAAATGGTTTCTTATGGCTTTAAAATTCTCAGTAGACTAATACAGTGACTGATGACTCCAACCATAACAATTAAATTTATGGGCGGCAAATTTATGTGATTGATCGTATGATTAAAGTCAAACTATTTTGTGATGGTCTTTTGAAGTCTTGCTACCATGAAATGAGCTCGAAAATTTGTACGCAATCGTCTGCATAGTTTGGTATGGGTCTCACTTGTATTCATCTAGATTAGTTACATTTGAGCTGACCTAATGAATGTCGTACCTAAGCTCTTCTTACACATACGAACAAGAGAAACACTTTTTAGTGAGGTCAAAGACGTCAATATCCTAATTTAGTTCCGTCCCTTACAATGTAGTGTCATGCTTTAAAAGTTTTCTCCTTTCCATCGTACCAATTTACAGAAAAATTCATCTAAGTTATGATTATGGGCCATTTTCTGAGTATACCAATAAAACGCCAAAATACAGGTCTAAAACTTATGATACGAAAATTTGTTTAGTAAATATCTCTTTTGCGATGATTTATTTTAAATAGTGATATTGGTCCTATTTTACATGCAAAATTAAAAAAATAAAATTGAAAAATCCACATTTTAAGCGATTCAAGTAATACATTTTATTCTGAAAATTCGTCCGAAGTAGTAACGTATTTCGTTTCCATTTTCAATGTATGTGAGCGATATGGCAGCGGAAAAAATTCATAAAACATATGGGAGGAGCATAATGCGTGGATCCCTTAAATAATTCTGATATATCCAAATTATACATTCAAACAGCTGAAATTGAAAAATAAATGAGGGTCACTCTTTCAGTAAGATTTCTTTTCACTGGCTTCAGTTTGAATGCCGGTGAAGTCAAATAGAGCTTACTTATGAAATAATTAGTTTAAGGTAAGTAAAGTGTATGGATTAAATATTAGAGACTAACTGTATCTCTCTTTTGTTTCCAGAATATTTAATTAAAAAATATTAATCTATTTTTTGCTTTCACCGAAATTTCTCATTTTGTTGATTTAGCAGACTATTGCATGTATCTTTTCTCATATCAACGATCAATTTTTGCAGTTAACTTGCTTTAAGAGGTAAAAAACCAAAATATTTCGTTCTTTTAAAATCTAATATAAGTCTGCAAATTACGAATATACAGTATCGTGGTACAAAATTTAAAAGAAATTATAATTATTCTTTAATTATAAATTTGAATGAAAATAAGAAATGTTGATCCCCTTTAAGGAGTAATTTCGAAAAGGTCAACTTTCTCAATACATTTTAAGAAATGTTCAATACTAGTTAGTCCATAGCTATTTTCTCTTATAAAATGCAACGGCTTGCAGTAGCAATTAATGAGCATTGAATATTGCTTGTGATAGAAACACTTTGGATTTGCATTTCTCGTAATTTTATGGAGTATTCGAAACTCTGGTAATTTCTTGCAGTTTGTGCAGCGCAACATCTAAAAAATATTTTCCGTGTAAAAAGATTTTGCATTAATGATAAAATTGTAAATGTCCTCAAAAAGAAGTTCTATGTTCCTGTAATTGGAAGCTTTACATGAAATTCACCAGCTCGTTTTTTGGAATAGAGAAATTGTATTCGGATAGGGTAATAGGATCTTTTTGAGGGGAGTTTAGCATATATATATTCGAAATGTAATTGGTAGTATTACGTTATAGATGTCCCATATATTTTGGTCTCTCCAAAAGGGTAAATATTTTGAATTAGCTTAACTTAGTATAATAATCCGCATTACATATTTTTCCAGTTAGAAATTGATTTCTATTACTTTAAGTAGTTTTTACCGATGAAAAATTTTCATCGACTCTTTAGATCAAGTAAAAATACAAAGATATACATCAGTTCTCTTTCAGCCGATTCATATGTAGCAGCCAATGAAGATCAGATAGATCTAGTCTTCGCGAATTTTATAGATAAAAAGCCAAAATGTAATCACCTTTCACTAATTTTTATCACGGTTAAACTTTAACAAAATGATTTGAATTGTAAATTTGTGGAAAACTAATAAATCTGTATATCTAACGTAATATAGGAAAATATTCAGAAAAAGAGCAAAAAAACACTCCAATATGAGTTTATTAGAACGAAACTGTGAAAATGCTCTTTCAGTAACGGTAAAACCCCTAATATTAAGGAAAGATAGCAGATGACTCTTTAAAAATACAAAAGTTTCTCTAAAAATCCCTTGTTCTCGAATAATTAAAGAAAATTCCTTATACTTTGGTAGAAATAATTTAATGTAATATAATATAATACAAATAGTGCCCAGAGCTTAACACATGAGCACTGAATTTTGGCATTAAATACTTAAGAAAACATTAGGAAATGAAGATGAATTAAAACTTGTTTGCAAAATAAGACACAAATTTTAAATTAAAAAACTCCCCTACATATGGTTAGACTTGAAAACTCCCCTAAGTACAAATAAAGTAGACTAGGAGCTAAATGCTCTTAAGCAATTCAATAATATGTTTGAAAAAATTCTTAAATTAGAATGCTCCATATGCAGGAACATCTTTGAGTATTATGGTTATTAAGAATTATTTATTAATCGAGTAGAGAATAAAAATAAACAAGAGTTAATTCCAATTAAATCAAAAATAAGTAATTATTTCAAAAGTTTTTATTCGTTGTCACAGAATTCTTCCAAATATTAACAAAGAATTATCCTTAAAGTGAATAAATGTCCACCAAGGAATTATTTATTCATTAACAATTAATACATTCGAGGATTAATTACTGCATTGAATAAAACAGACACTAACCATAAACAACAGGCTACGCTCTTATCATGATTAATGACTCTTAAAGAGCTGCGCTGGTGAGGCATACTTAGAATAAGTTGACTTAATTTGATTTAAATTAATAATTCGAACATAGACATGTTATTGTTCGAATCCAGAACATATCATCATATAATTTTTAATGGAAAACAGTTTCATCGGCGATGCTCAGTGCATCGTCCAATCTGGTGATCACTTGGACATTATGATAGATGTTGTCGCTGCTAAAAGAATTTTGAAAGCCATTTTGAAAGTTTTTGAGTATCATATGCTACTAAATTAACTGTTGACCCGGAGCTATTTCCAAACAGTCACTAAGTTAAACAATTTGTGCATATTATCCATTCTTGCTGTGTTACGTAAAAGTACACTAATACAAGCAAACCGTCAATTATGCGTTTGAAACTGTAATCTCTCGGCCTATATAAAAACCCAAAAGGCAGACCTTAAAATATCATAGAAGTAGAAACATTTTCGGCAAGTTTGCTTCACGTAACGGTACGTAGATCTCATATATCCCGTTCAACGTGACTGCATAAACATGCTATGGCTGCATACATGTGCAGGAGTGATTTGTATGCAGGCAGTACAACCAAATACAGAGTAAGCTGTATGCAGCCATTACAAGCAACTATAGTATAAAAATATGTACCACTGTTTACTTGTATACTTATGACACATAAGATTCTGTACACGTATGACACATTGGGTACAGTACTTGGTGCCAAGAATCGACACAAATCACCAACCGACCGTAACATGCCAAGTCCCAGAATGCTCTACAACGTCAAGCTCAAATATTACCACTTGGAGAGATATAAATGGTATGGAGTCGTATCTAACGGCAAATCCGAGGGCAAAATACCAAGTGGTATGAAAATGTCAAAATACACCGTAATTTTCAGAGACCCAAGGATGGACTTTCTTCCCAGGCAACTTTCGATTTCACCCCATTTACTCGTGGAAGAGGTGTACATATAGAAGGAGGACACATCAAGGTATTGTCAAGCTACAAGCGTACACGTATGCATCTGGCTACTAGAAAGCATGAGATCGCGTGCACTGCATCCCTTTTTCAACACTACCTCTCGATCACATTGTTTCTCATTATCTCATGCTCCCCGTTCCGTACCTGTGGGGTGTTAAGCGGACACGAGCAGATCTGGTTTGAACTGTGGTTGAAACTTTTGGTTGAGGCTGGCTGGGTTAAGCCGGCCGCTCCAGACTAGAATTTTGTATAGAACTAGAGATAGCTACATACTAAAAGAAAATATAGTCTAACAGTAGCGTAAAACAGCCTTGACGGTATCGTAAGTAGCGCTTTCAGAATTGTAGCCGGCACGATTGACATACTCTGACAAGCTGTAAGACGTACATTGGTCCAGGTAGCATGGGGTACCAAGGCAACTTTTGATTGGTAAAGCAGTGATTAGTATCTTAGTGTGAAACTCGCCCGTAACTATTCCAAGTGTACCAATGGGATATAGCGTGGTTTCAACAACTGTACGGAAGAGTGTACTGACAGCAAAGTGCCCAGTAGCCATGTTTGTAAGGTTACCGGTGGTTTCAATCTACATTACAGTAGATGCAGTAAATTCATGTAAAGCTCTAAGGCATATGAAATACCACGTCAAAAGGAAAGTATAACTGTGGAGTACAACATCACTTGTCCCTACAGAGAATAATTACTCCAATTATTGAGTTTTTGCTCGTAAATATTCAAAAGCTCTTGTGAGTTCTTAAGGTATGACTCAGGAAGCCACGAGTTCTCGTGATCTCCGTACCCATTGCATTGACAAGTAATTTATTTTTTCTACGTTGTTTCTTGTGAGCAAATATTTATTTACCTTCCTATTTTTCACGTCTATCTCGAAACTGAAGAGGTGACTGGTGGTATTTGTCAGTTGTACTCATCATCAAAGTAATGTCGCACCGTTATTGTTCTCTGTGATTTAAAAGGGACCGCAATACTTTGGGTTCAGTTTGCCTAATTCAGCCATATCTTAGTAGACGGCTTTCTCTTCTTGTTTACATATTTTGCTGTGGATTCATTGGATTCTCAGATTTGATTCTAGGCCTTCCTTAACGCTTCTTGCAAATCTTTTAGCTGACGCTAAAACATCCTACGTTACTGCTCTTGGTTGGAGTCCATAATTGAGGAAAATGGTGAAAATTTGGGCTCACATTCACAGAGAAGTTGTAAGCAACTTTAAATTCTACCAGGTAATTATACCAATATGAGTTGTCGAAGCTAGCGAAAGCACAGATAATTTCCTCTATTTTCCTGTTCATTATATCCAGCTGTCCATCCTTTTGTGGGTGCCAGGCGGAAGAGGGGATATCTTTGCTCCTAGTATAGCAAATAGTTTTGTCCCAAACTTGCTCATGAAGATGGGATATCGGTCACATATGATATTCTAAGGTAATCCATGGTGTCTGTTTAAATGATTCTTGAACAACAGAGCCGTTTCAGGAGCACCTCTGTTTGGTTTCGTTGGAATTATTCTAATCATCTTACTAAGTCTGTCTGCGACTGTCCACATGCCGCTGTTTCCATTTCTCGACTTTGGGAGAGGTGTGATGAAATCCATGTCCATGTGGGCCCATTTGGTTTTCGGTAGTTTTGGTGGTTTTGAAAGACCTGCGGGCTTCGAATTGGTTGCGTTGATTCTCTGGCATGCACACGAACGAACATATCGGATTACGTCCGAGCTTAAAGTTTTCAAATAAAATTTTGGCGATAGTCTGTCAGTATAGTTTTGCTTATTCCTGGTTTCACTCGAGTTAGGCGTGCAATGATATTCGTGCAGGAGCTTGACACTAAAACTACCTTTAAGTAGGCAGATCTTATTTTTTTTGAGGAGAAGGATCCCTTGACGCTCAGAAGGAGTTGTCGGGTTTTGATAATGGGTTTGGAGGTTCTTATCTCTACCATAATCTTCTTCCAACCCCACTAAATCAGTGTTCGTGAATGATATGGTCGAAATATTATTAGTTTCTGAGGATATTTTGGTAATAAATTCTTGAATTAATGAATTTTTCCGGTTATCAGGTGACGGCACATCTTTTGATTGCTTCGATATTTCATCCGCCACTACCTTTGATTTTCATGAGATGGATGTTGAAACTGTTAACCACTGAGCACATGCGCTATCTCTCTAGCGCGACTGAGCGCAACAAAACATACGTAAACAACCTCGCTCGCTCAGAGGCACAACCAAAAGATGTTTGTCGTGTTAAAGATAGGGACTAAGGGAGGAGAGGTGTGACGACCGGAAAAAGAAAGGGCAGAAAGGTTGATTATGGAAAGCAAGATTGTACCAGGGTTTAATTGGATAATTTACGAATGGACAAATATATAATTTTCTACCAACGAATCACATTCACACAACACGTGCCCAAATCGGCTCTGAAACTGTATTTTCGCCAATTACCTAACCTATCCTACCCAGTATGGAATGGAAACGAAGATTTATACTGCGCCTTAAACATTTTGTTCAGGTTCCCCACACAAGCCATAAAACAACTTGTTCAGGTTCCCACACACGCAAGTTACGGACACGTGGAATACAATTTGAACCGTGATCAGTCTTTTAAGTCCACAAAAAGAAAAAACTGTAATCCAACAATTGGCTCGCCACCAATCGACGTATTCATACCGCTTCTTTTACACCAGTACTCAGGCTTACGTACTCCACTTCAGTTGAGGACAAAGTCAAAACGTCGTGCAAACGGGAGGAACACGACAACGCCGCTCCAGCCATCATAAAGACGTAACCACTCGTCGAATTTCGTAAAGCGACATCACGGGCATAATCTGAGTCCACGTACCCAACTGGTTCTAAAGAGACGCGCCTATCGAAACAAAATTTGTGGCCAGAGGTGAAGATTAGATATATCAAAAGCTGTTTCATACGTTGCCAATATAAATTTGTAGGCATCTCAACAAATTTTTGCTAGCTTCCAAACATTGAACGCAATATCTGGCGAGTACCAACTATCAGGTACATTAAACACCCAATTTGCTTCACAATACGGGATCCCAGGCGCCAACTCACCCTCTCCACTCAGATTAGTACCTATTTGATAAAAGAAACAGGGATGATTAGGGATGAGGAGAGAGAATGAAAAGGGAAGTAGGGAAAGAGTGTAGATGGATAAAGGAAACGGAATGGAGATAGAACGGCAAGGGTGAGGTTGGTGTTGAAATCAAAGACAAGTCCGTGCCTCTTCTTTACTTGGATGAGCTATTAGACTACAACTATATACAGTTTGCCGGTACTCACTTCGGCTTTGTGAAAGCAAAATGAAAGTAGCAAAATCTACATTTGCAGTACTATCTTTGTTGATCCTATAGCCTGCCCAAGCCGAGATGCCTCAGAATCCCTGATTTGCATGCGCGGGAAATTCATAATTACCGATATTCAAAACGTAAGTAACATTACGTGCATGCTAGCCATGCATGTTCTGTTACGTAAACGTACACTAAAACAGTCAACCCGTGAATCATGCCTTACGTGACCCGCCAACGCAACTGTAATCTCTCGGCCTGCAACAGAACCCCAAGGCGGGAACTTAAGGCGGGAACTTAAAATATCATAAAAGTAGAAAACAATTTTTGGCGGGCTTGTCTCACGTTGTTACGTAACAGTACGTAAATCTCATGCAGGCCGTTCAACGTGAACTAAGCCTTACGTGCTATACGTGCAGTACTGTAAAGGCAACGTGGCTGCATCAACATACTTTGGCTGCATACTTGTGCAAGAGTGATTTGTAGGCAGCCAGTATAATGAGTATGGTGTAAACTGTATGCAGCCAGTCCAGGCAACTATAGGATAAATATAGAAACCACTGTTTACTTGTACACGTACGACACCTATAATACTGTACACGTACGACAGAGAGGAGACAGTACACGTATGCCACATAGGAGACAGTACACGTATGACACATTGGGTACAGTACTCCTCGCCTAGAATAGAGACAAACCATCAACCAACCATAACATGCCAAGTGTCAGAATGCTCCACAATGATCAGCTCAGATATCGCCACTTGGAGCGATGTGAGTGGTATGGAGGCGTATCTAGCAGCCAATCAGAGGGCAGATTACCAAGTGGTTTGAAAAATGGCAAAATGCGCCGTGATTTTGAGTTGCCCGAAAATGGGCTTTCGTCCCAGGCAACTTTCGATTTGGCCCATTCTACACGTGTAGTAGGTGTACACACAGAAGAAGGGTGCAACTCGCTTTTTTTTTCATGCTACAGGTGAACACGTGTCCAGGTGGCAAGTAAAAACATGGGATCGCATGCATTCTATCCCTTTTTCAACACTCTCCCTCGATCACATTGTTTTTTAGATTAATTCATGCTCCCCTTACTACCCATCACAATCAGTCTAACAAGTTTTGTCATCTGAACTCGCCCTAGTGGTTTTGTCAAAGCGTCAGCAACATTTTCAGTTGTTGGCACGTACACCAAGTCCACCTCTTTACGCACAACTGCATCTCTTACAAAGTGGTATGCAATATCAATGTGCTTGTTGCGTCTGTTGGTGCTCTCGTTTCGAGCGAGCTCCATAGCCCCCTGGTTATCGCTGTATATTGTAGTAGCATGATCAATTCCAAGTGCTTTCATGCCCAGCGATGTCCAGGTTTCAAGGATGTCCCGAACGACACGTCTCAGCCATATTGCTTCTTTACTTGCTGCAGTTAACGAAATGTATTCGGCCTCACATGACGAAGCTTCGACAACCGTTTGCTTTCGCGAGCACCAACTTACCCCACTTCCAGCCATGCGAAACACGAAACCACTCGTCGATTTGCGATCGGACACATCTCCGGCCCAATCCGAGTCACAGTATGCAGACAAGCCCAGATCAGCATTCCCTCGGAACACAAGACCTAAATCTTTGGTCCCACCGAGATACCTTAACACTCTTTTTACTTCTAACCAATGCTTCTCTCTTGGTTCTTCGCAGAAACGTGCAAGTTTGCAAACCGCATAAGATATATCAGGTCGTGTTCCAACAGACAAATACATGAGAGCTCCAATGGCGCTCCTGGATGGAGCATCTGTCCAAGCATCACTACCCGTATCTACCGACCGATCCACGTTCAACTCGTCAGTGTTTAGATTCATAGGAGTTGGAACAGGTCTACAATTCTGCATTCCAAATCGCTCTAAAATGCTGTCTACAAAACGTGGCTGGGATAAACACAAGGAGCGTTCGGATCTCCGGCGAGAAATTTCAAGCCCAGCAACCATTCTCTAATGGGAATCGTAGAGGTGAAGGACTTTGCTGGAAGGATGAAGTTGCGGGCTCGGCTACCCGAATTTACTCGGAACTCTAAAATCCTGACCTTAAGTACAACCTACAACTACTTGCTAGCTCACTGCAACCATTAACAGAATTCCACAAATTGAGCCATTTGAGCGGATTTCAAGATCTTGGCCCGGTGATAACAGTCATTAGGGGCAATTTTGGAACTGCTTCCACAGTTGACAAATTTGTGTAAACAGGTTGGCCCAATACACACATCAAATACAGCACCTTATTTTGCAGACTTATCGGAACCGAGCTCTCTTGTGCCAAAATAACGGACTCAATCCGCCATACGTACAATTGAATCCCATAACTGATTTTTGGATGCGGTCGGTCCAATCTTCATCATAACTAGGAACCTCATACGTATTGCGGAATCACATAACTGATTCTGGATGCAGTTGTACAAATCAGTATCATATCTAGAAACCTCATACGTATGATGGAATCACATAACTGATTTTTGGAGGCAGACGGATAATCCGTTATCATAACTAGAAACCTCATACGTATGATGGAATCACATAGCTGATTTTTGGGGGCAGACGGATAATCTGTAATCATAACTAGAAACCTCATACGTATGATGGAATCACATAACCGATTTTTGGATGCAGCTGGATAAAACCCGTAATCATAACTAGAATCCTCATACATAATATAAAATCAAAGACCTCTTTCTAGGAGTCATGACAGTATTGCCATAATCGATTCCTACTGTACAAACTCAATTGCAGAGAGAAGTACAGTACTTGGTATATTACGATGTACAGTGCGAAGTACAGTTCCTCATTTGGCACTAGTACAGTACGTGTACAACACTGCACAAAAGGTTTCTACTCTTAGCTGTACCACGTGTACATCACATACACAACTGCCACCACGCACACGTGTACATAGCTTCCCTCAGCATATCTCTCATACAGTATACTCATCATCCACTTATACTGTAGTACCCTACCCTACGTAATATCACCCCGTAAACAACATTTTGCCCTCTAAGTCGCTGACCTCTCAAAATCGTACTTTCGTCCCTGGCAACTTTGGATTTCTTCCGAAACGCCTCAGGGCCAGCCTTCAATCAACACGTGTATATGTGTACACGTGGAACATGTCTCATGCCTCTTATGAGGTTGGCACCGATGTGGGGTCATGTGATTGTCTTTGCAAATCAACAACACCCCCCCTCGATTACATGATCTAAACATCGTGCAGCTCTCCTTGGCCTAGAGATTCGATGCATTTTATGAATAGAATGCGACCAAAAAGCTTGTTGAGTATATCTGCGGGCATATATATATATATACTGTAGACGGTACGTGAAACAGTGAAACAAGTTTTCGAGGCACAGCATCTCGGACAAAATGATATGATATGTCAATGGGGAAGAAGTTTAATGCGTTCAGTATCTACTGGGGACTGCGCACGTCCTAACTATACGGTTAAGATCTAACCGGGTGTACTTCGTCGTCCATGCGCATCGGGGCTCGCGACAGGATAGCTTCAGCGATGGATGACCAGAGGGTGCAACTCAGTCGCTGGTAGATACGGCGGCGGATAACGCCAACTGTCGAGTGACACTTGGACGCGATCCGTGGAACTAGCTCCTCGATAAGTGCAATAGTTCCTGGGGAAGGGGCACCTAGGGAATCAAACGCCAGAGGTCGAAATGTGAAGTTCGGCGTGTAAGGCGCAGAAGATGGGCCAGTTGAGGGAGCGGGGAGGCGTCGGGCGATGTTGCCTTCCAGGGTTGTGACCTTATCGCGGGCCGCCAGTTCAGCAGCGCCTCCGGCGACCTGGGTCGCCTTGGTGCGAACTGCGGCCTTAAACGGTGAGACGACAGTGATGTCACAGGCAATGGGGCGCAACGTTGTGCCTTCCGGGGTTGGGGGCGGTTGTACAAGGATATCGGCGGGCCGGAGCTCAGTGCCCGGGACGAGGAACGGAACCTCGTGCCGAGTATCCAGACCCGCGGCGCGGGTAACGTGTGTCGCAATCGCATTACAGAGCGAGTTATGGCGGTGACGACGGCCGAAACCAGGGCAGCAGAGGTCGGCGGCGTGATCCCCGAGGGTGTCCAAGGGGTGGTCACAGTGGTGGCAGTTGAGGGGCATGGAGTCATCATACACTGGCAGTCCGAGGTGACGGCGGAGCATGGTCTGCCAGTGTGTGGTGTGGACCTTCGTAGCTGCCGTGGGGTGAGCGAAGAGAAACGCCGCAGCGGGGCTGCGGCGGAACGATAGGCCACGGATGCGATGTCGAATGTCGGCGTCGCTGTGTGCGGTCGTGTTTGGGGCATTCGCGCAGGAGTCGTCGTGCCAATGTACTCTTGCCCACGCCTCTTGCTGCACCCGTTTGAGAAGGGTTAGAGTGTTGGTGGGTGAAGCAGCTAGAGTTGGAGGGTCAAGGGTGGAAAGGTCGACTATCCCGGGGATGGAGAGGGCGAAACGGCGGAGAGAAGGCCCAGCCTGACGGAGGAGGAAGGACCGGTCGCCGCGGTAGCGGCCAGAAGCAAGTGCACAAGCACGCGGCGTGGCGTATGCGGAAGTTCGCTGCCGTGCGGGCGCAGCATCAATGATGCTGGCGGCAGCAGCGCCGTGGAGGCACGAGGCGATGCTTTCGAAGCCCTGACCTCCGAGGTGCATGGGGAGGCAGACTTGGTCCCAGGCTCGGTTCGTGAGAGCTATGCCGTGTAACTTTTCATATGATGACCGTTGTAGATCATCAAATTCTTCTGCGGCGGACTCGGCTAAGCGCGGATCTGAGAGCTTGAATGCATGCGATAGGAGGAATGCAGAGGCACAGATCCGGTGCATGTGGAACCGGGCGCGGGCGCGCGGACCAGCAGGAGGCGGTCCAGGGTCCGGCGGCACTGAGCAATCTTGGACCGGAGAAAACTCTCCGTGAACGCTTTGTTCCCAATGGGGGCCCCTAGAAGCGGAAAGCTGTCCCGCGAGCATTCTGCGAGAGGGAATTCCGCTAAGAGGGCTGCTCGATCCTGCGGCATGACGTGAGGCCAGTATATGCGTGTCTTTCGTGGGTTGACATGGAAGCCAACCGTGGGACCATCTCGGGCAAGGAGCCTGAGCGCCTGACGGATGGCGCCAAGGTTCCCGACGATCGTGCCGTCATCGGCGTACCATTGGCAGAGAGCAATGTTGGGGATCTCAGCAACCCGACGGATGAGGGGTTGGATCGTTAGCGGAACAACAACATGCTGGCCGGGTCACCCTGTTGGGTGCCCTGGGCACTTGGTATGACGGTGCGATCCCGGTTCGGGACAAGCAATGGCGGTTGCATTCGGCCGTAGATCATGTTTGCGAAGCGGGCTAGCGAGGGGGCGAGCATTGGTAGGTGGTCCAGCATAGTCTGCCGATCAACGCGGTTAAAGGCGTTGTTAGCGTCTATGAGGACCGTGGCGACGTTCGGGGTGGCGGAGAAGCGGCGTAGTGTCGTGCGGGTGTCGTGTACAATACAGTCCAACCCGGCTTTAACACCGTTGGCCGTCTGATGCGGCGACATAACCGAGTGTGAATCGGCTTTTGCGGCCGGGAGCAGTGCCTTCGTCACTATCTGCGAAGCACAGACCCGATGGCGATCGGGCGGACCTTGTCTGGAGTCGGCTGAAGCGGGAGGAGCGTCGCCGCTGCCACGAGGGGGAGCACAGCGTCCGGGAGTTCCCCCCGTGCGAGCCGAGAAACGAGCTTTGTCAGGACACGCAGACCGGTCACGCCAGCTTCGGGACTGACGCGAGTCTTAACCAGGAGGTGGAACCAGCGGACGGCGTTCGTTCGGGTCCGGCGGTGGTGTCCCGCGGGACGCCGCGGACCGCGTGTTCCACAGCAGCCTCGGTGATGCACGGGGGCGGCGGGAGCCGTCCTTCCGGGAGCGGCGAGACAGGGGTCGGCGGGGACGGGTGCAGGTCCCGGAGTCGCTGAATCGTCGCCGGGTCGTTGAAGTCGGCGAGCGGGCCATTGTGGAGGGCGCGCATGGCCTTACCATATCGCGCATCGGCGCAAAGGGCCTCTGCACGACGGGCGCGCCCGATGTCGCCGGGGACTGTTGGGGCGTACAGCGTGTTTCCTTCCCACCATTCTAGCCGAGCCTGATAAGCTGCGAGAGCTTCGGCCCAGAGTGCTCCCCACTGCGAGCCTGTGTGCGCACGACGGAGGCGTTCTCGGAGGGCGATCCGTTGGCTCTTGGGGTCCCGCCATCCGCGCTCTCCCGAAGACAGCGACGGAGGACAGCCGTGGGCAGCATGTGGAGGTGAAGGAATGATCGTTGAGTGGCGTCTTCCCCACGAGCATTCGCCGCAGCTTTGACCAGCTTGATAAACAGGAGGATAAATTGGGTGAGGCAGGGAGCACGGATATCTTGGAAGATATCCGTGTCGCGGTAGGGTGTTGAGAGGATTTCCAGGGGAGTGGGCAAGGGGAATGACGCCGATGTATCATGCGGCGGGGGGTCCGATTCCATGGGGTGGACCAGGTCCATGGTGGGGAGGAGCGGAGTTAGGCCGACTGGCCTCTTGGCTGGTGGTGGGGCTCCTCCGCACCTTGTATGCCAGCCATCAACGGCTGCATGGGAACGTGCGATGCGGACTCCTTACCCATCGTTGCTGCGGAGGCGACGGTGGGAGGGAGAACGGCCGTGGGCGCCAGTGGTGCGTTGGGCACCATAAGAAACTCCGACGCCTGGGCGTCTTCGGTTGCGGGGCATCGGCGTTTTGACGCCGACGGGGAAGAGCCCGGGGACCGAAGTGTGAGGTCGGATGTGTGTTGAGGGGCGGGGCGGGGAGCGGCAGGGGGGAGGATGGTGTGCCCCCGTTGGGGCGTTTGGGGGCTTGTCCGGGGCCAGGTGAGGTCGGGACGGGTTTGGTCTGGGCCGGGGCGGTGGGTTTGACGGGATTTGGGGCCGGTGTTTGGGCGGGCGTGCGGGCGGGAATCCCGCGGGTCGGGCGGCGCGCCTCAGCAATGAGGCGGGCATCGTGACGGAGGGCGATCGCCATGGCGTTGCGGACGTGGAGGGCAACCCACGACCGTAGTTTGGGGCTCACCAGGCGAGCGTCAATGTGCTTATTTGGGAAGAAGTTTAATGCGTTCAGTATCTACTGGGGACTGCGCACGTCCTAACTATACGGTTAAGATCTAACCGGGTGTACTTCGTCGTCCATGCGCATCGGGGCTCGCGACAGGATAGCTTCAGCGATGGATGACCAGAGGGTGCAACTCAGTCGCTGGTAGATACGGCGGCGGATAACGCCAACTGTCGAGTGAGATATTAAGTCCACTTGCCACGTTCTTACGAGCCATGGACAATATTCCTTGAGTGTGAACGTGGGCCAATCCTTCATGCCATGTCTTCAAAGAGGCTTTGTGCGCCGAATGAACCTCGTTACATGTGTCAAGCACATACAGCTCTCCTCGACTTGAGGCAGTAGCCAGGATGCAGTCACTCCTCTTTACAGTGCACTTGTCACGAACGAACTCAACGTCAAATCCATTATCGACCATCTTACGCACAGAAATTAGGGAAAAAGCAAAGCTTGGAACGTGCAGCACATTGGTGAGCTTGCATGACTTTTGAACTCCGTTCACTACAAGCGTAATTAGGACGGTCCCGACTCCAGCTACTACTGCACACGCTTTTGTTCCCATTTCTACGCGGCTGTTTGAGACCTCCCTGTAGTCTGTTGTTGATTTGGCAAGACGATCACATGACCCCACATCGGTGCCAAACTCATAAGAGGCATGAGGCATGTTCCACGTGTACACATATACACGTGTTGATTGAAGGCTGGCCCTGAGGCGTTTCGGAAGAAATCCAAAGTTGCCAGGGACGAAAGTACGATTTTGAGAGGTCAGCGACTTAGAGGGCAAAATGTTGTTTACGGGTGATATTACGTAGGGTAGGGTACTACAGTATAAGTGGATGATGAGTATACTGTATGAGAGATATGCTGAGGGAAGCTATGTACACGTGTGCGTGGAGGCAGTTGTGTATGTGATGTACACGTGGTACAGCTAAGAGTAGAAACCTTTTGTGCAGTGTTGTACACGTACTGTACTAGTGCCAAATGAGGAACTGTACTTCGCACTGTACATCGTAATATACCAAGTACTGTACTTCTCTCTGCAATTGAGTTTGTACAGTAGGAATCGATTATGGCAATACTGTCATGACTCCTAGAAAGAGGTCTTTGATTTTATATTATGTATGAGGATTCTAGTTATGATTACGGGTTTTATCCAGCTGCATCCAAAAATCGGTTATGTGATTCCATCATACGTATGTGGTTTCTAGTTATGATTACGGATTCTATCCAGCTCTATCCAAAAATCAGTTATGTGACTTCATCATATGTATGAGTTTTTAGTTATGATATTGGTTTGTACAACTGCATCCAAAAATCAGTTATGTGATTCCATCATACGTATGTGGTTTCTAGTTATGATACTGATTTGTACAACTGCATCCAAAAATCAGTTATGTGATTCCATCATATGTATGAGGTTCGTAATTATGATGAAGATTGGACCGACTGCATCCAAAAATCAGTTATGTGATTCCATCATATGTATGACGGATTGAGTCCGTTATTTTGGCACAAAGGAATTCAGTTCCGATAAGTCTGCAAAATAAGGTACTGTATTGATGTGTATATTGGGCCAACCTATTTACACAAATTTGTCAACTTTGGAAGCAGTTCCAAAATTGCCCCTAATGACAGTTACCACCGGGCCAAGATCTTGAATCCGCTTAAATGGCTCAGTTTGTGGGATTCTGTTAGTGGACGCAGTGAGTTAGAAAGTAGTTGTAGGTTGTACTTAAGGCCAGGATTTTAGAGTTCCGAGTAAATTCTGGGTAGCCAAGCCCGCAGCTTCATCCGTCCAGCAAAGTCCTTCACTCTCTCCGATTCCCATTAGTATGGGATACGCTACGAGCTTGGAACAGTTTATATGTACGCTTTTGTTCCCATTTCTACGCGGCTGTTTGAGACCTCCATGTAGCCGGAGAACAGTCTCTTGTCAAATGTCATGTGCGCGGAGCATCCAGAGTCGATAAGCCAAGTGTTTGACTTTATGTTGATACCAGAGTTATCTACCTTGTTCATTAGACATACGTACTCGACTTCATTAATTTCCAGATCTTCTTTCTCTTGAGCAATCATCGCAGTAGGCTTCTGTGACTGTCTACGTAGGAACCGGTCAGGTGGCGGTGGTCGCCTTCCGTTGATGTCCTTTCCCCAGCAGCGGGCAGCGGAGTGTCCATTGTGACCACAGTTGGTGCATGTCAAAGTCGAAACACGCCTTGCCTCAGGGATGTGCCCAATAAGAGCAGAACTCGGCGGATTCTGCCTTCTAGTAAGCTTCACCGATGCACGTTGCTCCTCTTGGAGCAGGGGACGTTTTGCATATTCTACTCCGAACGTGTTATCTTCGGATGTAAGAGCGTCAAGCGCTATAATGAGATTTTGAAACCTCTGCGGAAGACCATTGAGAACTGCCATAGCGATTTCCTTGTCATCAATGATGACTCCCATTGACTTTAAGCGAGCTGCTAGGTGTCGCACACGTCCTAAGTACGACAAAACTTTCTCATTGTCTAGCATGGTGACCGTGTAGAAGTCTCTCCGGGCCGCCAGCTTATTTAGTAGTGTGTGGCGCTCAAATACTTCCAAGATGGCTTCCCAAATTTCTTTGGCTGTGACAGCATCTCTCACATGATCCAGATGATCATCAGAAAGCGACAGACCGATGATGGCCCGGGCCTTTCCATCCCCTTGCTTCCATGCCTTGTAAGTGGAAGATTGTTCATCTTCAGGAACGGTGCCATCAGTAATGTACTGTTCCACATCGCGAAGGGCCAACAGGAGCTGAATCTTCTGTTTCCACACGTAGAAATTGGTATCCGTGAGCTTTTCGATCTTCATAGATCCTCCTCCTTGATCTGCTCCGCTACTCATTGCAATATTCTAGAGGTGCTAATGTTCTGTTCGAAGATCCCAAGCCGGGGACCGATGGTCCCTTGTAGAGGCAAGCCCACCTCTATAAGAACACAGCACACGAAACTCTAGACTGAAGCAAAGGCCAAAGACGTCGCTTCAAATAAACAAATGGATCTCTTTAAATTCTCTGGGAAAAAACTACTTTCGACGATGGAACGTGCAGGCATGAAGATCGCATTTGAAGGTGGCACTTGTATCGTCACGAAGGGTTCCACAACCATCCTACAAGCATCACGCACCAACGGTTTGTATCGTGTGAGGACGATGTCAAATGCGACGACGAACGTCGAGGGTACCACAACAGCGGAGGCAGCACTTGCGACGACCGACCTGCAACTTTGGCATGCACGCCTTGCACATGTACATGTTGATGGCATTCGGAACATGGTCAGCAGACAAGTCGTGAAAGGCATCGACACCAATGTAAAGCAAAAGGTCGACACATGTGAGTCATGCATCTACCGTAAGAGTTGTCGTGCACCGATACCCAAACAAGGGGGGGGCACGCTCTGCAAACGTCCTTGACCTTGTACACTCTGACGTTCATGGCCCGATGCAGGTACGATCACTTGGCGGTTCAAGGTACTTTGCTACATTCACTGATGACCATTCATGATACTGCACTTGTACGCAATAAAGCACAAGTCAGAGACCTTTGCATGTTTTAAGAAGTGGCTCGCAATGGTCGAACGCCAGACTGGGAACAAGCTCAAGGCCATCCGTACCGACAACGGTGGAGAGTACGTGTCCAAGGAATTTGAGGACTACTTGAGTGCACGCGGGATCTTGTATAACCCGACGGTGCCGTATAACCCCCACCAGAATGGTGTCGCTTAACGACTAAACCGGACGCTTGTTGAACTTGTCCGCACCATGTTACACCACGGCAAGATGGCGAAGCACTTCTGGGCAGAGGCATTACCGGTCGCCGTGCATGTCCGAAATCGTGTCATAACGAGAGGACTACCTAGCAATGTCACACCGTACGAGTTGTGGACAGGTCACAAGCCCGACATGAGTCATATGCGCGTATTTGGTACGAAATGTTGGTACACGATTCGCGATGGGAGCACGAAGAAACTCGATGCGCGTGCTCGTGAGGCTCGTCTGATTGGTTACGCCAAGGGGTCAAAAGGGTACAAGTTGTACGACGAAACACATAAGAAGGTAGTGGTGTCACGTGACGTTCGATTTGATGAAGAGGGTACATCGCGCAGTGATGAACATGTCGAGGTGCCTGTTGACGAAGACCGCTGTGAGAACCGAGTTCACTTTGATAATGCACAGGCCACAGACATCACTGAACCCACGAACGTCACCGATAGTCCTACTGAAGGCGTCAATGATACTACTGATGATCCCAATGACGACAATGGTACTGTAGACAATGATGGGCATGGCGAATCGGAGACGTCAAATGACTCGCAGCAACAACCTCAGGCCACTCGCCGGTCAGGTCGTAAGCGTCAGCCACCAAAGGAATGGTGGAGGACTACTGCGCTCATGTCACCAGCGTGTCCGCCGGACCCAACGACTTATCATCAGGCCAAAGGGATGAACACACCTATGGAGGTCAAGTTGGACTTAGATGCCGATATCGCTGAAGAAGACATCGCGGATGTTCCATATCGCGAGGCCATCGGGTGCTTGATGTACTTGATGGTTGGGACACGTCCGGATATTGCATTTGCAGTGTGCAAACTGGCCAAGTACGTTGAATGGCCAGGGGAGGTGCATTGGAAAGCAGTGAAACGCATTATGCGTTATTTGGTTAGCACTATGGAATATGGACTCTGTTATGATGGAAACGCAGGTATGGTACCATTTGGGTATGTTGATGCCGACTGGGCAGGTGACACTGGCAACCGCAAGTCGACTGGCGGATATGTATTCATGCTTGCCGGTGCCGCGATATCATGGTGCTCACGTCAACAAGATGTTGTTGCATTATCTTCAACTGAAGCTGAGTACATTGGATTGTGTGAAGGTGTAAAGGAAGCGATTTGGCTTAAGCGGCTTGTAGGCAACCTGGGTACCGATGAGAATGGCGATATGGAACCGATGATGCTGAAGGTGGATAACCAAGGTGCTATGCACTTGGCCAAAAATGCATCGGTCAAGCGTCGCACTAAGCACATCGATATCCGGTATCACTTTCCGAGAGAGGCACTTTCGAACAAGTCGGTGACGTTGGAGTATTGCCCGACCGAAGACATGGTTGCAGATGTTCTAACGAAAGCAATTGGACGTGTAAAGTTGGAATCATTTGTTGCATCACTTGGATTGGAACGTCGAAACCAGTGACAGAGGGGGGTGTTGGATGTACAGTACACTGTGTGCACATACTGTATGGTATGACAAGTGATTACAGTATGTTGGATGTACAGTACACTGTGTGCACATACTGTATGGTATGACAAGTGATTACAGTATGTGCGAAGTGGAGGTGTATATGTACTGTACAAGTTTGCTGTCACCGGTTGTGTGATTACAAGTTACGGGTGATGTAAATTGTGATGACATGGATGATTACAGGTTACGGGTGATGTGAATTGTGATGACATGGATGGATTACAGTGATGTAGAATGTTACGTACATGCACGTAACTATGATGTGGTGATCACAGTGAATTGATGATTACGTGTAATGTCATCAGAATAGGTGAGCTGGACTGTCATGTACGATGGTAGAAACGTAACAAGGCGTTCTCTGTCCAAGATATCGAGACCCATCAACAGCGGTATGTCGGCTTTAACGACGTCAATCTTCAAAGGGAGGAAAGAGCCATTCGGGAGAGTTACGCGGATAGATAGTACTCCAAGACTGTCACAACTGCCGTCGCCAAAAATAAAAGTAGTGTTAGAATGAGAAAGGCGAAGAGAAGATTGGGACATGCGACAACAAGCCACAGCTTGCCGGTAACCCATAACGGAGCGCGATGCACCACCGTCCAAACAAGCCCCTTCAAAAACGCGATTGCTGTAGCGGGAGGGAGATTGGAGACGGGCCGCGTAAACAAAATCAAGGTTACGGGTGCGGGGAAGATACCGGGGGCGAGGAGGAATGCGGCGACAAGCAACGTAATGGGCCGCATGTAGAACGCGGCAGTCGGAAACTGTGAAACAACGGGGGCGAGCGTCATCCGGCGGTTTTGGGGGCCTGAGAAACGGAACCTGACGGCCAGGTAGATTCCGATCTAAAAACCCTCGAGTCCAGTATGGAAGCTAAGTGCAGCACTGGTGTCGTCACCATCGTCGAAATGGACATGGTTGACGTTGCCGGAAGGAGTTTCGAAAGAACCAGAATCTTCGTCCGAACTGGTAGAATCAGAGTCGGAGTCCCTGTCGACGATCGATATTGAGCCGTCCTTGCCTGCAGTCAGTAGAACTTGGCAGAGATCATAAAATGCATCTGTGAAATGGGTCCGAGATCTCTTGTCCGCACGGTAGCGGGCAACATTCTGAGCAATACGTACGAGGTTCAAAGGACTCGGGCAGGTCTTCACGCGGCATCCTTTCTTTTTCACAGTTGAAACATTTGAAGTTCGACTTATGACCATGGGATTTACGGGGAGGAGGCGTACGGTCAAATCTGGCAGGGCCAGCGTGATTCACCTTCCACCTGGAGAAACGATAACCAGATTTGCCTTGGTGCAGATTGCCATAGGACAGAGCCTCTCAATATCAGATGTGAGAGCCTTCAGTGCCTGACGTTCGGTGCGTCCTTCCCGTTCATAGTCAGATAATTTCAATGAGCGTAGGCGTTCAGTAACAGCGTCCATCTTGGAATCAGAGGAATAGGCCTCATTCAGCATTGCTACCTCTGAACCGTTGTTAGACTGACTGTGATCGGTAGTAAGGGGAGCATGAATTAATGTAAAAACAATGTGATCGAGGGGAGTGTTGAAAAAGGGATAGAATGCATGCGATCCCATGGTTTTTAGTTGCCACCTAGACACGTGTACACTTGTAGCATGAAAAAGCGAGTTCCACCCTTCTTCTGTGTGTACACCTATGACACGTGTAAAATGGGCCAAATCGAAAGTTGCCTGGGACGAAAGCCCATTTTCGGGCAACTCAAAATCACGGCGCATTTTGCCATTTTTCAAACCACTTGGTAATCTGCCCTCTGATTGGCTGCTAGATACGCCTCCATACCACTCACATCGCTCCAAGTGGTGATATCTGAGCTGATCATTGTGGAGCATTCTGACACTTGGCATGTTATGGTTGGTTGATGGTTTGTCTCTATTCTAGGCTCAAAGTACTGTACCCAATGTGTCATACGTATGTGGCATACGTGTACTTTCTCCTCTCTATCGTACGTGTACATTATTATAGGGGTCGTACGTGTACAAGTAAACAGTGGTTTCTATATTTATCCTATAGTTGCCTGGACTGGCTGCATACAGTTTACACTATAATCATTATACTGGCTGCCTACAAATCACTCTTGCGCAAGTATGCAGCCAAAGTATGTTGATGCAGCCACGTTGCTTTTACAATATTGCACGTATGGTACGTAAGGTTTAATTCACGTTGAACGGCCTGCATGAGATTTACGTACTGTTACGTAACAACGTGAGACAAGCCCGGCAAAAATTGTTTTCTACTTTTATGATATTTTAAGTTCCCGCCTGAAGTTCCCGCCTTTGGGTTCTGTTACAGGCCGAGAGATTACAGTTGCGTTGGCGGGTCACGTAAGGCATAATTCACGGGTTGACTGTTTTAGTGTACGCATGGCTAGCATTCACGTAATGTTACTTACGTTTTGAATATCGGTAATTATGAATTTCCCGCGCATGCAAATCAGGGATTCTGAGGCATCTCGGCTTGGGTAGGCTATAGGATCAACAAAGGTAGTACTGCAAATGTAGATTTTGCTACTTTCTTTTTGCTTTCACGAAGCAGAAGTGAGTACCGGCAAACAGTATATAGTTGTAGTCTAATAGCTCATCCAAGTAAAGAAGAGGCACGGACTTGCCTTTGATTTCAACACCAACCTCACCCTTGCCGTTCTATCTCCTTTCTGTTTCTTTTATCCATCTACACTCTTTCCCTACTTCCCTTTTCATTCTCTCTCCTCATCCCTCATCATCCCCTGTTCCTTTCATCAGGTTATGGGCCCAGTCCACGCTACCGCTCTTTCCGCTTGATCCGTCCCTCAACCGTTGACGTTGACGTTGAGGTAATTGCTTTCTCTGTGTTGTTGGTGCTGTTGGTGTTGTGATTTGTTGCTTTGTGGTGATTGATGTTGGATTCTTGTCTTTGTTAGGACCCAGTTGGTGATTGTCAAGCACTTTGTGTGTGGATCCTGAGTGTTTTTGTGGTTCTCATTGTGTGTTGTTGGAAGCTTCTGTTGATACGAACCAACTTTGAGGTTGTCAAGCACTCTGTGTGTGGATCCTGAGTGTTTTTGTGGTTCTCATTGTGTGTTGTTGGAAGCTTCTGTTGATACGAACCAACTTTGAGGTTGTCAAGCACTCTGTGTGTGGATCCTGAGTGTTTTTGTGGTTTCCATTTTGCGTTGAATCAGAGCAATCGTTGTTTGTGCTCTACTACTGTTGAGAACAATTTTGTGTTGTCAAGCACTCTGTGTGAGGATCCTGAGTGCTTTGTGGTGTCATTGCTCTGCTTGTCGTTTGTTGGTTCGGGTTTCTGTCTCTTTTGTGGTGGTTGTGGTCATTCAGCAATTGATCAGCTCGAGTTTATTGTTAGGAAATATTGGCCTTGTTGTTTGAGGAGGAATCTATGCCTGGTTGTTGATACCCCTTTGTTGGTGATTTTGTGAGACGATCACACGCCCATTGCCTTGACTAGACGTCTCGCACGGAGGTTGGGAAGCTGTATATCTGTACACGTGGACACATGTGGTTCTGAAGGATAATATATGCCAAATGTACCCGAAAAACAAAGTTGCCGGGGACGAAAAGCCATTTTCGAGGGGTCGACGACAAATGCAAAATTTGCATAATTGTTGACAAGTGGAACTTGGCCCATAATGCCTAGGCTAAGAATTGCCTGCTTTAATCCTATTGGCTGATAGGTCAAATGCTGCAATTCTATTGGCTGGTGATGTACACGTGTAATGTTTGTAGAGGTGTAAGGGTTGACTTTGAGCTATTTTAGAGGGCAGAATGGTGTTTATGGGGTCATTTTACATAGGGTAGGGCACTGTAAGTGGGTGAGGAGTATACTGTATAAGAGGTATGTCGAGGTAAGGTATGTACACGTGTACGTGGTGGCAGTTGTGTTTGTGATGTACACGTGGTACAGCAAAGAGTAGAAACCTTTGGTGCAGTGGTGTACACATACTGTACTGATGTCAAGTTTCGTTCTGTACCTCGTACTGTGCTTTTTACTGTACCTCGTACTGTACTTCTTACTGCACTTGAGTTCGTACAGTGGGAGTTGGTTATGAAAATACTATCATGGCTACACCGCTCCGGTCTCTCCAGGTACAGTAGAATGCCTGCTGTATCCGTCGGCTGCATCCAAAATCAGTTTTGTGATTCTATAATACGTATGAGGTTTCTAGTTATGATTATGGTTAGTCCGGCTGCATCCGAAATCAGTTATGTGATTCTACCATACGTATGAGGTTTCTGATTATGATTAAGGTTTGCCCGCTGCATCCAAAATCAGCTATGTGAATTTATAACACGTATGAGGTTTCTGATTATGATTACGGTTTGTCGGCTGCATCCAAAATCAATTGTGTGATTCCATAATACGTATGACGGGTTGAGTCCGTTATTTTGGCACAAAAGAATTCGATTCGGATGAGTTTACAAAATAAGGTGCTGTATTGATGTGTGTATTGGGCCAAACTGTCTTACACGAATTTGGCAACTTTGGAAGCAGATCTAAAAATGCCCCAATTGAACGTTATTACTGGTCCAATATGTTTCAATCTGTCCGAATAGTTCAGTTTCTATGTTTTTGTTAATGGACGCAGTGAGTTAGAGAGTAGTTGCAGGTTGTACTTAAGGTCACAATTTTAGAGTACCGAGTAAATTCTGGGTAGCCAAGCCCGCAGCTTCATCCTCTCTACCACCAGCCTTCCCCATCGCAACTCATCTTCACCCTTGCACTCTTGGAAAGCCTTCACGGCAACGGAAAAGAAGAAGGCAGAGTGCCAGGGGTCCGCCCAAGTTTGTCCGATTCTTTTGCCGAATCGTGGTCTTGGCAATCGGTTTTGTAATCCTCTCACCGGCTGTACTCTTTTGAGAACAGTGCCTTTTCGTAACGCGAGTTGACGGACCGTACCATACAAACCCACGCGGTTGATAACGCGAGTTATCCAAAGACGTAAGACTGAACCCGATTCCCGGTGGGAATCACGGTGTACCAGCCGAGTCGGTCCGTTGCAGTGGCCCTTTTGCGCGCCGGCGGGACAGAGACGCTCCTCGCTTGAACGACCGATACGTACGCGAAACACCATCGCCCGTGGTCGGAGAGGGAACGACTGTCTTCTAATTCCTTACTCTGGTAGCATACCGGGTACTAGTGTTCTGCACTGTACTTTGGTACCTGCTGGCTATACTTCTGTTGAGGTGTAGATACGTGCTGTGCACGGAAGGACGAGGCTCATTGGTGACCTTGAGTGCTTTCACACGAGTACGACGGAAGTCAAGCAACACAGTCCGGAAGGAAACGCGCCTGAGTTAGTACGGAAAGACTGTGATTGTGGTAAGACGCCCTTTGCTGCGGGGACCTTTCGGGGTAGTGGCTGAAAATTCCTGGCCGTCTACAGGTAAAGTCGCTGTGCTTACTCGTGGCACACGGATTGCGCTCAAAGTTGAAAGACCAGCACTGGCCGATATACAGGGGTAGCGCCCTAAGGCACAAATAAAGAGGTGGTAAAGAGGTAAAGAGGAGGAAAACTAAAGAGGTAAAGAGTTGGAAATTTAACTCCACGTGTCTTTGAGTAAACGCTGCAAACTTCTTATAGGGAAAGGCTTGCCGTGACAAGCGACTATCGGTCGCCGGCTTGGGATACCCGAACAGAGGACTTTGCATACTCACTGCATACGTGGTAATAGAGGTTTCAGACACAAAGGTCTTGGATAAAAACATAGTCATGGACGATCGCGGAGGCGGAGTTCGAATTGAAAAGCTCACCAACAATAATTTCCATGTTTGGAAGCAGAAGGTGCAGCTTCTTCTCGCTCTCCGGGAGCTTGATGACTACATTGTGGATGATCCGCCTGAGGAATCGGATGATAGGGCTCTCAAATCATGGACTCGGGCCGACCGCAAAGCAAGGGCGCTCATCGGGTTGTCCCTTTCTGATGAGCACCTTGAGCATGTCCGTACTGCGGCAACTGCAAAGGAGATGTGGACTATTATTCTCAACACGTTTGAGAGGCACACACTCCTCAATAAACTTGCGGCTCGACGCCGGTTTTACACCGCGGCTATGGATGGTAATGAGAGAGTTTTGCAGTACGTTAACCGTCTAACACAGTTGGCAGCGACCCTGAAATCCATGGATGTGACTATCGATGACAAAGAGATAGCCATGGCTGTGCTTAACGGATTGCCACTCCGTTTTGACAATCTCATCGTTGCCTTGGATGCGATCGGCAATGAGGACAGGGTGTTTACTTTGGAATTTGTGAAGAGCCGGTTGTTGCAGGAAGAGGAGCGTGCTCAAATGAGAGAGTCAAAAGGGACAAAATCCAATGCTGCGCTCATATCCAATGCCCGTCCGAATGACTACGGAGGTAATGCAAGACAGCTGCACTGTACGAACTGCGGTCATTCTGGTCACACCGCGGACAGATGCTGGGGCAAAGATGTGAACGGTAGGCGCCCGGAAGCTCCAAGGGGCTATCGTGCATCCGGTTCTCGTAGTGGCAGAGCATCTAATAATCATCGAAACGAGAAAAATCGCCCAAGAGAGATCAGCAGGCGTTCGTAGGTGCAAATGTATTTGATTCGACTGATTCTCATCCTTCAGCTGATAGTGGGGCCATTGTTGATGATGAAATTGTTTGCCTCATGTCACGAATTAAACAGGCCGGGATTTCGGCCGGAACTTCCTCCTGGTACGCAGATTCCGCATGTACTTCCCATATGACTTACGATAGGAGTGTATTCACGAATTATACCGAAATTTCTGCAGCCTCAGTCGAAATGGGAACTAAAGCCCGGGCTAAGATTGCTGGGCGAGGTGACGTGGAGCTCACATTATTAGTAGATGGTTCTCGAAAGCGGTGTATTCTGCGAGATGTTGTCCACGTTCCTAGTTTCGAATACTCTCTCATCTCTGTAGGCAAAGCGGACATAGAAGGGATCAAAACTGTATTTGAGAACAAAGCTTTGCAGATGACTAAGAATGGGAGAGTTGTAGCAACTGGAAAAATGCTGTGCAGTAGCCTTCTTTATGCTATCGAATAGTCCAGAAGATACCAAATGATACCTTGTACTCTGCGAAAGTCACCACACTCCGACATGGCACGAGAGAATGGCTCATGTAAGCAAGCAGGGCATTGCATCTATGGTAAGGAACAATGTTGTGGACGGCGTGCAGATCAGTGGCTCGAATACATCCGAAATATGCTCCTCATGCGTTCATGGAAAGGCTCATCGTTCTGCAGTGCCGAAGGAACGCACGACTGGTAGAGCTGAAGCGATGTTAGACCTTGTTCACAGTGACGTGTGTGGACCTATGGAGGTTTCTTCTGTTGGAGGGGCACGATACTTTGTGACCTTCACGGACGATCACTCTTCCTGGGTTACCGTCTACATGATGCGGCGAAAGTCAGAGGTGTTTGATAAATATAAACTGTTCCAAGCTCGTAGCGAAGCCCATACTGGGCGTCGCATTGGCATTCTTCGTTCAGATCAAGGGGGAGAATATATGTCCACTGCATTCAAAGACTACCTTGCCGAGCGCGGCACAAAACATGAGCTTAGTGCAGTGGAGTCACCTGAACAGAATGGTGTTTCAGAGCGGCTGAACCGAACACTTATGGATCTGGTTCGATCTATGCTACATGCAAAGAGTCTGCCAAAACAGTTCTGGGCCGAAGCTCTGGCGACTGCTGTATACATCCGAAACAGAGTTACAACTCGGTAATTCCAAGCCACACAACCCCGCATCATATATGGTACGGTCGCAAGCCCAATTTGTCGCACCTTCGTACGTTCGGAAGCAAATGTTGGTACACCGTCCCGGCAAGTCAGTTGAGTAAGCTTGACAACCGAGCACGGGAGCAATTATGCTTGGATATGCGGAAGCCAGCAAAGCTTACAAACTGTGGGATCCTGAATTACACAAGGTAGTTGTTTCCAGAGATGTCAGATTCAGTGAGAGCGAAACCTGCCAGTCTGAAATAAATGAAAAAGAATCAGATGAGTGTCTCGCAATTAACTCCGATGAGGATGTTGTAAGTCTCGAAGTTGAACAGGATGCTCAAATCCGGCTTTCTACACCGGACACAGCCGAAATAACTGCAGCTTCGAGACAAGATATTCAGGGACAAGGAATGACCAGGCTAATGTTGGAAGCGACCCAACGGTCGCCGAAAACGTAGGTACAGATAACGAAATTCCTGAGCCCCCTGAGGTGCCTGTAGCTCCTCGGAGATCTGAAAGGATTCGAAGAGCCCCAAATGCTTGGTGGAGTTCCAACATATCCTTGACACCTAATGACACGGCTCTCGTTACAAATGTTGTCAACATCTCGTACCGACACGCGGCGACAGGACCGGACGCAGACTTTTGGAAGTCCGCCATCGAGTCCGAGCGAGACTCGATCCTCCGGAACAAAACATGGAAGTTAGTCCCACGTTTGGAGGCCTCAAACATTCTGACTCCAAAATGGGTGTTTGCAATAAAATATGCCCAGGACTCCAACGGAGGCTTTTCCCGAAAATCGAAAGCGCGTCTTGTCGCTCGTGGTTTCCAACAGGTGAAAGGGGTAGATTATAATGAGACGTACGCCCCTGTCGTGAAGCTCACGTCAATTCGGGTGCTTTTGGCACTTGTCGCACATCAGGACCTGGAGCTGCATCGAATGGACGTTAAGACGGCATTTCTGAACGGTGATGTGGAGGAGGACGTGTACATGGAACAGCCTGATGGATTTAAGGACGCCTCGAAACCAAAACGGTGAACGGTAGGCGCCCGGAAGCTCCAAGGGGCTATCGTGCATCCGGCTCTGGTATGGGCAGAGCATCTTATAATCATCGAAACGAGAAAAATCGCACAAGAGGAGATCAGCAGTCGTTTGTAGGTGCAAATGTATTTGATTCGACTGATTCTCATCCTTCAGCTGATAGTGGGGCCATCGTTGATGATGAAATTGTTTGCCTCATGTCACGAATTAAACAGGCCGGGATTTCGGCCGGAACTTCCTCCTGGTACGCAGATTCCGCATGTGCTTCCCATATGACTTACGATAGGAGTGTTTTCACGAATTATACCGAATTCTCTGCAGCTTCAGTCAAAATGGGAACTAAAGCCCGGGCTAAGATTGCTGGGCGAGGTGACGTGGAGCTCACATTATTAGTAGATGGTTCTCGAAAGCGGTGTATTCTGCGAGATGTTGTCCACGTTCCTAGTTTCGAATACTCTCTCATCTCTGTAGGCAAAGCGGACATAGAAGGGATCAAAACTGTATTTGAGAACAAAGCTTTGCAGATGACTAAGAATGGGAGAGTTGTAGCAACTGGAAAAATGCTGTGCAGTAGCCTTCTTTATGCTATCGAAATAGTCCAGAAGATACCAAATGATACCTTGTACTCTGCGAAAGTCACCACACTCCCGACATGGCACGAGAGAATGGCTCATGTAAGCAAGCAGGGCATTGCATCTATGGTAAGGAACAATGTTGTGGACGGCGTGCAGATCAGTGGCTCGAATACATCCGAAATATGCTCCTCATGCGTTCATGGAAAGGCTCATCGTTCTGCAGTGCCGAAGGAACGCACGACTGGTAGAGCTGAAGCGATGTTAGACCTTGTTCACAGTGACGTGTGTGGACCTATGGAGGTTTCTACTGTTGGAGGGGCACGATACTTTGTGACCTTCGCGGACGATCACTCTTCCTGGGTTACCGTCTACATGATGCGGCGAAAGTCAGAGGTGTTTGATAAATATAAACTGTTCCAAGCTCGTAGCGTAGCCCATACTAATGGGAATCGGGGAGGGTGAAGGATGTTGCTGGACGGATGAAGTTGCGGGCTTGGCTACCCAGAATTTACTCGGAACTCTAAAATCTTGGCCTTAAGTACAACCTACAACTACTTTCTAGCTCACTGCGTCCACTAACAGAATCCCGCAAACTATTGCCATTTGAGCGGATTTCAAGATCTTGGCCCGGTGATAACAGTCATTAGGGGCAATTTTGGAACTGCTTCCAAAGTTGACACATTTGTGTAAACAGGTTGGCCCAGTACACACATCAATACAGTACCTTATTTTGCAGACTTATCGGAACCGAATTCCCTTGTGCAAAAATAACGGACTCAATCCGTCATACGTATAATAGAATCACATAACTGATTTTGGATGCAGTCAGTCCAATCTTCATCATAATTAGGAACCTCATACATATGATGAAATCACATAACTGATTTTGGATGCAGTTGTACAAATCAGTATCATAACTAGGAACCACATACGTATGATGAAATCACATAACTGATTTTTGGATGCAGATGTACAAATCAGTATCATAACTAGAAACCTCATACGGTTTTCGGGAAAAGCCTCCGTTGAAGTCCTGGGTATTGGGAATCGGAGAGGGTGAAGGACCGTAATCATAACTAGAATCCTCATACATAATATAAAATCAAATACCTCTTTCTAGGAGTCATGACAGTATTGCCATAATTGATTCCTACTGTACAAACTCAAGTACAGTAAGAAGTACAGTACTTGGTATATTACAATGTACAGTTCGAAGTACAGTTCCTCATTTGGCACTAGTACAGTACGTGTACACCACTGCACAAAAGGTTTCTACTCTTAGCTGTAGCTCGTGTACATCACATACACAACTGCCACCACGTACACGTGTACATAGCTTCCCTCAGCATATCTCTCATACAGTATACTCCTCATTCACTTATAGTACCCTACCCCACGTAAAATCACCCCATAAACAACATTTTGCCTCTAAGTCGCTGACCTCTCAAAATCATACTTTCGTCCCTGGGAACTTTTGATTTCTTCCGAAATGCCTTACGGCCACCGTTCAATCAACACGTGTGCATATGTACACGTGGAACATGCCTCATGCCTCTCATGAGGTTTGGCACCGATGTGGGGGTCATGTGATCGTCTTGCCAAATCAACAACACATACTGGGCGTCGCATTGCCATTCTTCGTTCAGATCGAGGAAGAGAATATATGTCCACTGCACTCAAGGACTACCTTGCCGAGCGCGGCACAAAACATGAGCTTAGTGCAGTGGAGTCACCTGAACAGAATGGTGTTTCAGAGCGGCTGAACCGAACACTTATGGATCTGGTTCGGTCTATGCTACATGCAAAGAGTCTGCCAAAACAGTTCTGGGCCGAAGCTCTGGCGACTGCTGTATACATCCGAAACAGAGTTACAACTCGGTCAATTCCAAGCCACACAACCCCGCATCATATATGGTACGGTCGCAAGCCCAATTTGTCGCACCTTCGTACGTTCGGAAGCAAATGTTGGTACACCGTCCCGGCAAGTCAGTTGAGTAAGCTTGACAACCGAGCACGGGAGCAATTATGCTTGGATATGCGGAAGCCAGCAAAGCTTACAAACTGTGGGATCCTGAATTACACAAGGTAGTTGTTTCCAGAGATGTCAGATTCAGTGAGAGCGAAACCTGCCAGTCTGAAATAAATGAAAAGAATCAGATGAGTGTCTCGCAATTAACTCCGATGAGGATGTTGTAAGTCTCGGTTGAACAGGATGCTCAAATCCGGCTTCTACACCGGACACAGCCGAAATAACTGCAGCTTCGAGACAAGATATTCAGGGACAAGGAATGACCAGGCTAATGTTGGAAGCGACCCAACGGTCGCCGAAAACGTAGGTACAGATAACGAAATCCCTGAGCCCCCTGAGGTGCTGTAGCTCCTCGGAGATCTGAAAGGATTCGAAGAGCCCCAAATGCTTGGTGGAGATCCAACATATCCTTGACACCTAATGACACGGCTCTCGTTACAAATGTTGTCAACATCTCGTACCGACACGCGGCGACAGGACCGGACGCAGACTTTTGGAAGTCCGCCATCGAGTCCGAGCGAGACTCGATCCTCCGGAACAAAACATGGAAGTTAGTCCCACGTTTGGAGGCCTCAAACATTCTGACTCCAAAATGGGTGTTTGCAATAAAAGATGCCCAGGACTCCAACGGAGGCTTTTCCCGAAAATCGAAAGCGCGTCTTGTCGCTCGTGGTTTCCAACAGGTGAAAGGGGTAGATTATAATGAGACGTACGCCCCTGTCGTGAAGCTCACGTCAATTCGGGTGCTTTTGGCACTTGTCGCACATCAGGACCTGGAGCTGCATCAAATGGACGTTAAGACGGCATTTCTGAACGGTGATGTGGAGGAGGACGTGTACATGGAACAGCCTGATGGATTTAAGGACGCCTCGAAACCAAATCATGTCTGCAAATTTCTGAAGGCCTTGTATGGTTTGAAACAGGCACATAGACGGTGGCACCAGAAAATCGATGATTTTCTTGTTGATGGGCTCAAATTCAAAAGTAGCACTAATGATCCCTGTGTTTATGTAAAATTTGACCCGACCTCCGACTCAATCATGATTATCCTCCTGTATGTTGATGACTTGCTGCTTGCAGGAAACAACATGGAGGCGATTGCATGGATGAAGGGGAGCTGAACCGCCGTTTTGAAATGAAAGATTTGGGCGAAGCGAGAATGGTTGTTGGGCTTGAAATTTCTCGCCGGAGATCCGAACGATCCTTGTGTTTATCCCAGCCACGGTTTGTAGACAGCGTTTTAGAGCGATTTGGAATGCAGAATTGTAGACCTGTTCCAACTCCTATGAATCTAAACACTGACGAGTTGAACGTGGATCGGTCGGTAGATACGGGTAGTGATGCTCGGACAGATGCTCCATACAGGAGCGCCATTGGAGCTCTCATGTATTTGTCTGTTGGAACACGACCTGATATATCTTATGCGGTTGGCAAACTTGCACGTTTCTGCGAAGAACCAAGAGAGAAGCATTGGTTAGCAGTAAAAAGAGTGTTAAGGTATCTCGCTGGGACCAAAGATTTAGGTCTTGTGTTCCGAGGGAATGCTGATCTGGGCTTGTCTGCATACTGTGACTCGGATTGGGCCGGAGATGTGTCCGATCGCAAATCGACGAGTGGTTTCGTGTTTCGCATGGCTGGAAGTGGGGTAAGTTGGTGCTCGCGAAAGCAAACGGTTGTCGCAGCTTCGTCATGTGAGGCCGAATACATTTCGTTAACTGCAGCAAGTAAAGAAGCAATATGGCTGAGACGTGTCGTTCGGGACATCCTTGAAACCTGGACATCGCTGGGCATGAAAGCACTTGGAATTGATCATGCTACTACAATATACAGCGATAACCAGGGGGCTATGGAGCTCGCTCGAAACGAGAGCACCAACAGACGCAACAAGCACATTGATATTGCATACCACTTTGTAAGAGATGCAGTTGTGCGTAAAGAGGTGGACTTGGTGTACGTGCCAACAACTGAAAATGTTGCTGACGCTTTGACAAAACCACTAGGGCGAGTTCAGATGACAAAACTTGTTAGACTGATGTGATGGGTAGTAAGGGGAGCATGAATTAATCTAAAAACAATGTGATCGAGGGGAGTGTTGAAAAGGGATAGAATGCATGCGATCCCATGGTTTTTAGTTGCCACCTGGACACGTGTACACTTGTAGCATGAAAAAGCGAGTTGCACCCTTCTTCTGTGTGTACACCTACTACACGTGTAAAATGGGCCAAATCGAAAGTTGCCTGGGACGAAAGCCCATTTTCGGCAACTCAAAATCACGGCGCATTTTGCCATTTCTCAAACCACGCGATATCTGAGCTGATCATTGTGGAGCATGCTGAACTTGGCATGTTATGGTTGGTTGACGGTTTGTCTCTATTCTAGGCTCAAAGTACTGTACCCAATGTGTCATACGTATGTGGCATACGTGTACTGTCTCCTCTCTGTCGTACGTGTACAGTATTATAGGGTCGTACGTGTACAAGTAAACAGTGGTTTCTATATTTATCCTATAGTTGCCTGGACTGGCTGCATACAGTTTACACTATACTCATTATACTGGCTGCATACAAATCACTCTTGCGCAAGTATGCAGCCAAAGTATGTTGATGCAGCCACGTTGCTTTTACAGTATTGCACGTATAGCACGTAAGGCTTAATTCACGTTGAACGGCCTGCATGAGATTTACGTACTGTTATGTAACAACGTGAGACAAGCCCGCCAAAAATTGTTTTCTACTTTTATGATATTTTAAGTTCCCGCCTTAAGTTCCCGCCTTTGGGTTCTGTTACAGGCCGAGAGATTACAGTTGCGTTGGCGGGTCACGTAAGGCATAATTCACGGGTTGACTGTTTTAGTGTACGCATGGCTAGCATTCACGTAATGTTACTTACGTTTTGAATATCGGTAATTATGAATTTCCCGCGCATGCAAATCAGGGATTCTGAGGCATCTCGGCTTGGGTAGGCTATAGGATCAACAAAGTAGTACTGCAAATGTAGATTTTGCTACTTTCTTTTTGCTTTCACGAAGCAGAAGTGAGTACCGGCAAACAGTATATAGTTGTAGTCTAATAGCTCATCCAAGTAAAGAAGAGGTACGGACTTGCCTTTGATTTCAACACCAACCTCACCCTTGCCGTTCTATCTCCTTTCTGTTTCTTTTATCCATCTACACTCTTTCCCTACTTCCCTTTTCATTCTCTCTCTCATCCCTCATCATCCCCTGTTCCTTTCATCAGGTTATGGGCCCAGTCCACGCTACCGCTCTTTCCGCTTGATCCGTCCCTCAACCGTTGACGTTGACGTTGAGGTAATTGCTTTCTCTGTGTTGTTGGTGCTGTTGGTGATGTGATTTGTTGCTTTGTGGTGATTGTTGTTGGGTTCTTGTCTTTGTTAGGACCCAGTTGGTGATTGTCAAGCACTCTGTGTGTGGATTCTGAATGTTTTTGTGGTTCTCATTGTGTATTGTTGGAAGCTTCTGTTGATACGAACCAGCTTTAAGGTTGTGAAGCACTCTGTGTGTGGATCCTGAGTGTTTTTTGTTGGATGTACGGTACACTGTGTGCCTATACTGTATGGTATGACAAGTGATTACAGTATGTTGGATGTACAGTACACTGTGTGCACATACTGTATGGTATGACAAGTGATTACAGTATGTTGGATGTACAGTACACTGTGTGCACATACTGTATGGTATGACAAGTGATTACAGTATGTGCGAAGTGGAGGTGTATATGTACTGTACAAGTTTGCTGTCACTGTTTGTGTGATTACAAGTTACGGGTGATGTGAATTGTGATGACATGGATGATTACAGGTTACGGGTGATGTGAATTGTGATGACATGGATGGATTACAGTGATGTAGAATGTTACGTACATGCACGTAACTATGATGTGGTGATCACAGTGAATTGATGATTACGTGTAATGTCATCAGAATAGGTGAGCTGGACTGTCATGTACGATGGTAGAAACGTAATCTAGGGTAATAGTGTAGTGTGTTGGTGCATATAAGCACCTGAATGTTCGAGATGAGTAAAGGCAGACTCGGCACTACATCCCTTCCTCCACCTACCCTTTTCAACAGGTTATGGGCCCAGCCCGCTAATCGCTCTTTTCGATCCTTTGTTTCCTTTTGTGCCGTTGTCTCGTTTCCGGTTGTGTTCTTTGGGAACCTCCGAATTGTTGTCCTTTGGGGACATCCTTACTTTTCACTTTCGCTGTCGTTCTTCGTCAAGCTTCAAGTGTTCAACCTTCGACCTTCAACTTTAGTCAATCGCTGGAACCGTGAGCTCACCCGGAGAGTCAGACCGGGGGCCGGAAGTCCGACTTCCCGTGATTGCGTATTGCTAGCGGCAAGCATCACGTACTAAGAGAAGATATTGTTTCGTCAACTATTTTGCACCCATTTGACCGTTTGGTGTTTGTCTGAATCGCTTGTGTGAACTTTGTGTTGTGGTTTTAGTGTGCTTTGGGCATACTGTTTCGTGTTTTGACCGAGGATTTGGTGCTCGGTTCGTACTGTTGTGATCTCCGATCATATTATTTTCTGTCGATTTGTCGTCCGGAAACATACGTTATGGACGATAAGAGTCTTGGCGGCTTCAAAATCGAGAAGCTCGGTGAGTCCAACTTCCATGTTTGGAAGCAGAAGATCGAGTTGGTACTCGCATTTCGTGACCTCGATGATGTATTGACGCCCCCAGCGACTGCTCCAAGGGTGATGCACTCGTTCAGTGGAAGAAACGGGATTCCAAAGCTAAAGCCATTATCGGTTTGTCTTTGAGTGATGAGCATCTCGACCACGTCCGCGGACTCACCACTGCTGCCGAAATGTGGAAGGCTATTGGAAATGTGTTCCAACGTCGCACCCTCTTCAACAAGATCAAAGCCCGTCGCGAGTTCTACTCTGCAAAGATGCACGATGGTGAGAAGGTACTGGCCTTTGTGAATCGTGTGCGCCAGTTGGCATCCGACCTGAAGTCCATGGATGTCAATGTTGAGGACTCAGATATCGCAATGAGTATCCTGTGTGGCCTACCTGAGCGCTTTGAACATCTCATCGTTGCAATCGATACCGTCGTTGATGACAAGCCTCTTACGGTGGACTTTGTGAAGAGTCGTTTGCTCCAGGAGGAACAACGCATGGACGATCGCCAGAGTGACGCGGGGTCAAGCAAGACGGACTCTGCATTGATGGGCCGTCAGTCCCGACAGTCGCGCAGGAATCGCCATTGCGACTACTGCGGTAAGGATGGTCACACCGAGCGATTTTGTTGGAAGAAACAGAGCGACGAGAAAGAAAAGGCCAACAAGTCGAAGGCCGTCGTCGGTAATGCCAACAACAAAGATGACAGCGATGGTGATACTAGTGACTCTGGTGACTTTGTGTGCCTCACGGTATCCTCGCAGAAAGTATCACAGGCTAGTTCAATGACCTGGCATGTCGACTCTGGTGCTACATCGCATATGACCTTTGACAAGTCGTTGTTTCAAGACTTCGAAGGAACTGCCGCTTTCGATGTTGGCATGGGTAATGACTCGAGTGTGACTGCTCGCGGTCGTGGTCGGTCATCCTACGTATGAATGTGAACGGCAAGTGTGCTGTGCGCCATTTGAAGAATGTGTTGTGGGTACCGGAACTCGCCTATCATCTGATTTCGGTTTCGACGATGGAACGTGCAGGCATGAAGATCGCATTTGAAGGTGGCACTTGTATCGTCACGAAGGGTTCCACAATCCTACAAGCACCACGCACCAACGGTTTGTATCGTGTGAGGACGATGTCAAATGCGACGACGAACGTCGAGGGTACCACAACAGCGGAGGCAGCACTTGCGACGACCGACCTGCAACTTTGGCATGCACGCCTTGCACATGTACATGTTGATGGCATTCGGAACATGGTCAGCAGACAAGTCGTGAAAGGCATCGACAGCAATGTAAAGCAAAAGGTCGACACATGTGAGTCATGCATCTACGGTAAGAGTTGTCGTGCACCGATACCCAAACAAGGGGGGCACGCTCTGCAAACGTCCTTGACCTTGTACACTCTGACGTTCATGGCCCTATGCAGGTACGATCACTTGGCGGTTCAAGGTACTTTGCTACATTCACTGATGACCATTCATGATACTGCACTTGTACGCAATAAAGCACAAGTCAGAGACCTTTGCATGTTTTAAGAAGTGGCTCGCAATGGTCGAACGCCAGACTGGGAACAAGCTCAAGGCCATCCGTACCGACAACGGTGGAGAGTACGTGTCCAAGGAATTTGAGGACTACTTGAGTGCACGCGGGATCTTGTATAACCCGACGGTGCCGTATAACCCCCACCAGAATGGTGTCGCTTAACGACTAAACCGGACGCTTGTTGAACTTGTCCGCACCATGTTACACCACGGCAAGATGGCGAAGCACTTCTGGGCAGAGGCATTACCGGTCGCCGTGCATGTCCAAAATCGTGTCATAACGAGAGGACTACCTAGCAATGTCACACCGTACGAGTTGGACAGGTCACAAGCCCGACATGAGTCATATGCGCGTATTTGGTACGAAATGTTGGTACACGATTCGCGATGGGAGCACGAAGAAACTCGATGCGCGTGCTCGTGAGGCTCGTCTGATTGGTTACGCCAAGGAGTCAAAAGGGTACAAGTTGTACGACGAAACACATAAGAAGGTAGTGGTGTCACGTGACGTTCGATTTGATGAAGAGGGTACATCGCGCAGTGATGACCATGTCGAGGTGCCTGTTGACGAAGACCGCTGTGAGAACCGAGTTCACTTTGATAATGCACAGGCCACAGACATCACTGAACCCACGAACGTCACCGATGTCCTACTGAAGGCGTCAATGATACTACTGATGATCCCAATGACGACAATGGTACTGTAGACAATGATGGGCATGGCGAATCGGAGACGTCAAATGACTCGCAACAACAACCTCAGGCCACTCGCCGGTCAGGTCGTAAGCGTCAGCCATCAAAGTAATGGTGGAGGACTACTGCGCTCATGTCACCAGCGTGTCCGCCGGACACAACGACTTATCATCAGGCCATGTCCAGCACGAATAACGACGAGTGGCGCGCTGCCATGCAGAAGGAATATGACGCACTCATGGAGTACAAGACCTGGGATGTCGTGCGTCGTCCGTCCGACCACAACGTTGTTTCGTCCAAGTGGGTGTTTGTGACAAGGACAAACCTCAACCGAACGGTGAGATTAAAAAACAGCGCAAGGCGAGACTAGAGGCACGTGGTTTCTCACAGGTCGAAGGCGTCGACTACACCGAGACATATGCACCTGTGGTGAAGTTTACTTCGGTCCGGATCATCTTGGCACTTGTGACATTCTTTGCATTGTGTCTGCACCAAATGGATGTCGACTCCGCATTCCTAAACGGTGACCTCGAGGAGGAAGTGTACCTCGAGCAGCCAGAAGGGTTTAAACGCATTATGCGTTATTTGGTTAGCACTATGGAATATGGACTCTGTTATGATGGAAACGCAGGTATGGTACCATTTGGGTATGTTGATGCCGACTGGGCAGGTGACACTGGCAACCGCAAGTCGACTGGCGGATATGTATTCATGCTTGCCGGTGCCGCGATATCATGGTGCTCACGTCAACAAAATGTTGTTGCATTATCTTCAACTGAGGCTGAGTACATTGGGTTGTGTGAAGGTGTAAAGGAAGCGATTTGGCTTAAGCGGCTTGTAGGCAACCTGGTACGATGAGAATGGCGATATGGAACCGATGATGCTGAAGGTGGATAACCAAGGTGCTATGCACTTGGCCAAAAATGCATCGGTCAAGCGTCGCACTAAGCACATCGATATCCGGTATCACTTTACGAGAGAGGCACTTTCGAACAAGTCGGTGACGTTGGAGTATTGCCCGACCGAAGACATGGTTGCAGATGTTCTAACGAAAGCAATTGGACGTGTAAAGTTGGAATCATTTGTTGCATCACTTGGATTGGAACGTCGAAACCAGTGACAGAGGGGGGGTGTTGGATGTACAGTACACTGTGTGCACATACTGTATGGTATGACAAGTGATTACAGTATGTTGGATGTACAGTACACTGTGTGCACATACTGTATGGTATGACAAGTGATTACAGTATGTGCGAAGTGGAGGTGTATATGTACTGTACAAGTTTGCTGTCACCGGTTGTGTGATTACAAGTTACGGGTGATGTAAATTGTGATGACATGGATGATTACAGGTTACGGGTGATGTGAATTGTGATGACATGGATGATTACAGTGATGTAGAATGTTACGTACATGCACGTAACTATGATGTGGTGATCACAGTGAATTGATGATTACGTGTAATGTCATCAGAATAGGTGAGCTGGACTGTCATGTACGATGGTAGAAACGTAACAAGGCGTTCTCTGTCCAAGATATCGAGACCCATCAACAGCGGTATGTCGGCTTTAACGACGTCAATCTTCAAAGGGAGGAAAGAGCCATTCGGGAGAGTTACGCGGATAGATAGTACTCCAAGACTGTCACAACTGCCGTCGCCAAAATAAAAGTAGTGTTAGAATGAGAAAGGCGAAGAGAAGATTGGGACATGCGACAACAAGCCACAGCTTGCCGGTAACCCATAACGGAGCGCGATGCACCACCGTCCAGACAAGCCCCTTCAAAAACGCGATTGCTGTAGCGGGAGGGAGATTGGAGACGGGCCGCGTAAACAAAATCAAGGTTACGGGTGCGGGGAAGATACCGGGGGCGAGGAGGAATGCGGCGACCAGCAACGTAATGGGCCGCATGTAGAACGCGGCAGTCGGAAACTGTGAAACAACGGGGGCGAGCGTCATCCGGCGGTTTTGGGGGCCTGAGAAACGGAACCTGACGGCCAGGTAGATTCCGATCTAAAAACCCTCGAGTCCAGTATGGAAGCTAAGTGCAGCACTGGTGTCGTCACCCATCGTCGAAATGGACATGGTTGACGTTGCCGGAAGGAGTTTCGAAAGAACCAGAATCTTCGTCCGAACTGGTAGAATCAGAGTCGGAGTCCCTGTCGACGATCGATATTGAGCCGTCCTTGCCTGCAGTCAGTAGAACTTGGCAGAGATCATAAAATGCATCTGTGAAATGGGTCCGAGATCTCTTGTCCGCACGGTAGCGGGCAACATTCTGAGCAATACGTACGAGGTTCAAAGGACTCGGGCAGGTCTTCACGCGGCATCCTTTCTTTTTCACAGTTGAAACATTTGAAGTTCGACTTATGACCATGGGATTTACGGGGAGGAGGCGTACGGTCAAATCTGGCAGGGCCAGCGTGATTCACCTTCCACCTGGAGAAACGATAACCAGATTTGCCTTGGTGCAGATTGCCATAGGACAGAGCCTCTCAATATCAGATGTGAGAGCCTTCAGTGCCTGACGTTCGGTGCGTCCTTCCCGTTCATAGTCAGATAATTTCAATGAGCGTAGGCGTTCAGTAACAGCGTCCATCTTGGAATCAGAGGAATAGGCCTCATTCAGCATTGCTACCTCTGAACCGTTGTTTAGACTGACTGTGATCGGTAGTAAGGGGGAGCATGAATTAATGTAAAAACAATGTGATCGAGGGGGAGTGTTGAAAAAGGGATAGAATGCATGCGATCCCATGGTTTTTTAGTTGCCACCTAGACACGTGTACACTTGTAGCATGAAAAAGCGAGTTCCACCTTCTTCTGTGTGTACACCTATGACACGTGTAAAATGGGCCAAATCGAAAGTTGCCTGGGACGAAAGCCCATTTTCGGGCAACTCAAAATCACGGCGCATTTGCCATTTTTCAAACCACTTGGTAATCTGCCCTTGATTGGCTGCTAGATACGCCTCCATACACTCACATCGCTCCAAGTGGTGATATCTGAGCTGATCATTGTGGAGCATTCTGACACTTGGCATGTTATGGTTGGTGATGGTTTTCTCTTCTAAGGCTCAAAGTACTGTACCCAATGTGTCATACGTATGTGGCATACGTGTACTTTTCTCCTCTCTATCGTACGTGTACATTATTATAGGGGTCGTTACGTGTACAAGTAAACAGTGGTTTTTTTATCCTATAGTTGCCTGGACTGGTTACACTATATCATTATACTGGCTGCCTACAATCACTCTTGCGCAAGTATGCAGCCAAAGTATGTTGATGCAGCACGTTGCTTTTTACAATATTGCACGTATGGTACGTAAGGTTTAATTCACGTTGAACGGCCTGCATGAATTTACGTACTGTTACGTAACAACGTGAGACAAGCCCGGCAAAATTGTTTTCTACTTTTATGATATTTTAAGTTCCCGCCTGAAGTTCCCGCCTTTGGGTTCTGTTACAGGCCGAGAGATTACAGTTGCGTTGGCGGGTCACGTAAGGCATAATCACGGGTTGACTGTTTTAGTGTACCATGGCTAGCATTCACGTAATGTTACTTACGTTTTAATATCGGTAATTATGAATCTTCCGCCGCATGCAAATCAGGGATTCTGAGGCATCTCGGCTTGGGTAGGCTATAGGATCAACAAAGGTAGTACTGCAAATGTAGATTTGCTACTTTCTTTTGCTTTCACGAAGCAGAAGTGAGTACCGGCAAACAGTATATAGTTGTAGTCTAATAGCTCACCAAGTAAAGAAGAGGCACGGACTTGCCTTTGATTTCAAACCAACCTCACCCTTGCCGTTCTATCTCCTTTCTGTTTCTTTTATCCATCTACACTCTTCCCTACTTCCCTTTTCATTCTCTTCCTCATCCCTCATCATCCCCTGTTCCTTTCATCAGGTATGGGCCCAGTCCACGCTACCGCTCTTTCCGCTTGATCCGTCCCTCACCGTTGACGTTGACGTTGAGGTAATTGCTTTCTCTGTTGTGTTGGTGCTGTTGGTTTTGTGATTTGTTGCTTTGTGGTGATTGTTGTTGGATTGTTGTCTTTGTTAGGACCCAGTTGGTGATTGTCAAGCACTTTGTGTGTGGATCCTGAGTGTTTTTGGTTCTCATTGTGTGTTTGGAAGCTTTGTTGATACGAACCAACTTTGAGGTTGTCAAGCACTCTGTGTGTATCCTGAGTTGTTTTTGTGGTTCTCATTGTGTGTTGTTGGAAGCTTCTGTTGATACGAACCAACTTTGAGGTTGTCAAGCACTCTGTGTGTGGATCCTGAGTGTTTTTGTGGTTTCCATTTTGCGTTGAATCAGAGCAATCGTTGTTTGTGCTCTACTACTGTTGAGAACAATTTTGTGTTGTCAAGCACTCTGTGTGAGGATCCTGAGTGCTTTGTGGTGTCATTGCTCTGCTTGTCGTTTGTTGGTTCGGGTTTCTGTCTCTTTTGTGGTGGTTGTGGTCATTCAGCAATTGATCAGCTCGAGTTTATTTTTAGGAAATATTGGCCTTGTTGTTTGAGGAGGAATCTATGCCTGGTTGTTGATACCCTTTGTTGGTGATTTTGTGAGACGATCACACGCCCATTGCCTTGACTAGACGTCTCGCACGGAGGTTGGGAAGCTGTATATCTGTACACGTGGACACATGTGGTTCTGAAGGATAATATATGCCAAATGTACCCGAAAAACAAAGTTGCCGGGGACGAAAAGCCATTTTCGAGGGGTCGACGACAAATGCAAAATTTGCATAATTGTTGACAAGTGGAACTTGGCCCATAATGCCTAGGCTAAGAATTGCCTGCTTTAATCCTATTGGCTGATAGGTCAAATGCTGCAATTCTATTGGCTGGTGATGTACACGTGTAATGTTTGTAGAGGTGTAAGGGTTGACTTTGAGCTATTTTAGAGGGCAGAATGGTGTTTATGGGGTCATTTTACATAGGGTAGGGCACTGTAAGTGGGTGAGGATATACTGTATAAGAGGTATGTCGAGGTAAGGTATGTACACGTGTACGTGGTGGCAGTTGTGTTTGTGATGTACACGTGGTACAGCAAAGAGTAGAAACCTTTGGTGCAGTGGTGTACACATACTGTACTGATGTCAAGTTTCGTTCTGTACCTCGTACTGTGCTTTTTACTGTACCTCGTACTGTACTTCTTACTGCACTTGAGTTCGTACAGTGGGAGTTGGTTATGAAAATACTATCATGGCTACACCGCTCCGGTCTCTCCAGGTACAGTAGAATGCCTGCTGTATCCGCCGGCTGCATCCAAAATCAGTTTTGTGATTCTATAATACGTATGAGGTTTCTAGTTATGATTATGGTTAGTCCGGCTGCATCCGAAATCAGTTATGTGATTCTACCATACGTATGAGGTTTCTGATTATGATTAAGGTTTGCCCGCTGCATCCAAAATCAGCTATGTGAATTTATAACACGTATGAGGTTTCTGATTATGATTACGGTTTGTCGGCTGCATCCAAAATCAATTGTGTGATTCCATAATACGTATGAAGGGTTGAGTCCGTTATTTTGGCACAAAAGAATTCGATTCGGATGAGTTTACAAAATAAGGTGCTGTATTGATGTGTGTATTGGGCCAAACTGTCTTACACGAATTTGGCAACTTTGGAAGCAGATCTAAAATGCCCCAATTGAACGTTATTACTGGTCCAATATGTTTCAATCTGTCCGAATAGTTCAGTTTCTATGTTTTTGTTAATGGACGCAGTGAGTTAGAGAGTAGTTGCAGGTTGTACTTAAGGTCACAATTTTAGAGTACCGAGTAAATTCTGGGTAGCCAAGCCCGCAGCTTCATCCTCTCTCCACCAGCCTTCCCCATCGCAACTCATCTTCACCCTTGCACTCTTGGAAGCCTTCACGGCAACGGAAAAGAAGAAGACAGAGTGCCAGGGGTCCGCCCAAGTTTGTCCGATTCTTTTGCCGAATCGTGGTCTTGGCAATCGGTTTTGTAATCCTCTCACCGGCTGTACTCTTTTGAGAACAGTGCCTTTGTGTAACGCGAGTTGGACGGACCGTACCATACAAACCCACGCGGTTGATAACGCGAGTTATCAAAGTCGTAAGACTGAACCCGATTCCCGGTGGGAATCACGGTGTACCAGCCGAGTCGGTCCGTTGCAGTGGCCCTTTTGCGCGCCGGCGGGACAGAGACGCTCCTCGCTTGAACGACCGATACGTACGCGAAACACCATCGCCCGTGGTCGGAGAGGGAACGACTGTCTTCTAATTCCTTACTCTGGTAGCATACCGGGTACTAGTGTTCTGCACTTGTACTTTGGTACCTGCTGGCTATACTTCTGTTGAGGTGTAGATACGTGCTGTGCACGGAAGGACGAGGCTCATTGGTGACCTTGAGTGCTTTCACACGAGTACGACGGAAGTCAAGCAACACAGTCCGGAAGGAAACGCGCCTGAGTTAGTACGGAAAGACTGTGATTGTGGTAAGACGCCCTTTGCTGCGGGGACCTTTCGGGGTAGTGGCTGAAAATTCCTGGCCGTCTACAGGTAAAGTCGCTGTGCTTACTCGTGGCACACGGATTGCGCTCAAAGTTGAAAGACCAGCACTGGCCGATATACAGGGGTAGCGCCAATAAAGAGGTGGTAAAGAGGTAAAGAGGAGGAAAACTAAAGAGGTAAAGAGTTGGAAATTAAACACCACGTGTCTTTGAGTAAACGCTGCAAACTTCTTATAGGGAAAGGCTTGCCGTGACAAGCGACTATCGGTCGCCGGCTTGGGATACCCGAACAGAGGACTTTGCATACTCACTGCATACGTGGTAATAGAGGTTTCAGATACAAAGGGTCTTGGATAAAACGTAGTCATGGACGATCGCGGAGGCGGAGTTCGAATTGAAAAGCTCACCAACAATAATTTCCATGTTTGGAAGCAGTGCAGCTTCTTCTCGCTCTCCGGGAGCTTGATGACTACATTGTGGATGATCCGCCTGAGGAATCGGATGATAGGGCTCTCAAATCATGGACTCGGGCCGACCGCAAAGCAAGGGCGCTCATCGGGTTGTCCCTTTCTGATGAGCACCTTGAGCATGTGCGCACTGCGGCAACTGCAAAGGAGATGTGGACTATTATTCTCAACACGTTTGAGAGGCACACACTCCTCAATAAACTTGCGGCTCGACGCCGGTTTTACACCGCGGCTATGGATGGTAATGAGAGAGTTTTGCAGTACGTTAACCGTGTAACACAGTTGGCAGCGACCCTGAAATCCATGGATGTGACTATCGATGACAAAGAGATAGCCATGGCTGTGCTTAATGGATTGCCACCCGTTTGACAATCTCATCGTTGCCTTGGATGCGCTCGGCAATGAGGACAGGGTGTTTACTTTGGAATTTGTGAAGAGCCGGTTGTTGCAGGAAGAGGAGCGTGCTCAAATGAGAGTCAAAAGGGACAAAATCCAATGCTGCGCTCATATCCAATGCCCGTCCGAATGACTACGGAGGTAATGCTAGACAGCTGCACTGTACGAACTGCGGTCATTCTGGTCACACCGCGGACAGATGCTGGGGCAAAGATGTGAACGGTAGGCGCCCGGAAGCTCCAAGGGGCTATCGTGCATCCGGTTCTCGTAGTGGCAGAGCATCTAATAATCATCGAAACGAGAAAAATCGCCCAAGAGATCAGCAGGCGTTCGTAGGTGCAAATGTATTTGATTCGACTGATTCTCATCCTTCAGCTGATAGTGGGGCAGTTGATGATGAAATTGTTTGCCTCATGTCACGAATTAAACAGGCCGGGATTTCGGCCGGAACTTCCTCCTGGTACGCAGATTCCGCATGTACTTCCCATATGACTTACGATAGGAGTGTTTTCACGAATTATACCGAATTTCTGCAGCCTCAGTCGAAATGGGAACTAAAGCCCGGGCTAAGATTGCTGGGCGAGGTGACGTGGAGCTCACATTATTAGTAGATGGTTCTCGAAAGCGGTGTATTCTGCGAGATGTTGTCCACGTTCCTAGTTTCGAATACTCTCTCATCTCTGTAGGCAAAGCGGACATAGAAGGGATCAAAACTGTATTTGAGAACAAATCTTGCAGATGACTAAGAATGGGAGAGTTGTAGCAACTGGAAAAATGCTGTGCAATAGCCTTCTTTATGCTATCGACATAGTCCAGAAGATACCAATGATACCTTGTACTCTGCGAAAGTCACCACACTCTCGACATGGCACGAGAGAATGGCTCATGTAAGCAAGCAGGGCATTGCATCTATGGTAAGGAACAATGTTGTGGACGGCGTGCAGATCAGTGGCTCGAATACATCCGAAATATGCTCCTCATGCGTTCATGGAAAGGCTCATCGTTCTGCAGTGCCGAAGGAACGCACGACTGGTAGAGCTGAAGCGATGTTAGACCTTGTTCACAGTGACGTGTGTGGACCTATGGAGGTTTCTTCTGTTGGAGGGGCACGCTACTTTGTGACCTTCACGGACGATCACTCTTCCTGGGTTACCGTCTACATGATGCAGCGAAAGTCAGAGGTCTTTGATAAATATAAACTGTTCCAAGCTCGTAGCGAAGCCCATACTGGGCGTCGCATTGGCATTCTTCGTTCAGATCGAGGGGAGAATATATGTCCACTGCATTCAAGGACTACCTTGCCGAGCGCGGCACAAAACATGAGCTTAGTGCAGTGGAGTCACCTGAACAGAATGGTGTTTCAGAGCGGCTGAACCGAACACTGATGGATCTGGTTCGGTCATGCTACATGCAAAGAGTCTGCCAAAACAGTTCTGGGCCGAAGCTCTGGCGACTGCTGTATACATCCGAAACAGAGTTACAACTCGGCACTTCCAAGCCACACGACCCCGCATCATATATGGTACGGTCGCAAGCCCAATTTGTCGCACCTTCGTACGTTCGGAAGCAAATGTTGGTACACCGTCCCGGCAAGTCAGTTGAGTAAGCTTGACAACCGAGCACGGGAAGCAATTATGCTTGGATATGCGGAAGCCAGCAAAGCTTACAAACTGTGGGATCCTGAATTACACAAGGTAGTTGTTTCCAGAGATGTCAGATTCAGTGAGAGCGAAACCTGCCAGTCTGAAATAAATGAAAAGAATCAGATGAGTGTCTCGCAATTAGCTCCGATGAGGATCTTGTAAGTCTCGGCGTTGAACAGGATGCTCAAGTCCGGCTTCCTACACCGGACACAGCCGAAATAACTGCAGCTTCGAGACAAGATATTCAGGGACAAGGAATGACCAGGCTAATGTTGGAAACGACCCAACGGTCGCCGAAAACGTAGGTACAGATAACGAAATCCCTGAGCCCCCTGAGGTGCTGTAGCTCCTCGGAGATCTGAAAGGATTCGAAGAGCCCCAAATGCTTGGTGGAGATCAAACATATCCTTGACACCTAATGACACGGCTCTCGTTACAAATGTTGTCAACATCTCGTACCGACACGCGGCGACAGGACCGGACGCAGACTTTTGGAAGTCCGCCATCGAGTCCGAGCGAGACTCGATCCTTCGGAACAAAACATGGAAGTTAGTCCCACGTTTGGAGGCCTCAAACATTCTGACTCCAAAATGGGTGTTTGCAATAAAAGATGCCCAGGACTCCAACGGAGGCTTTTCCCGAAAATCGAAGGCGCGTCTTGTCGCTCGTGGTTTCCAACAGGTGAAAGGGGTAGATTATAATGAGACGTACGCCCCTGTCGTGAAGCTCACGTCAATTCGGGTGCTTTTGGCACTTGTCGCACATCAGGACCTGGAGCTGCATCAAATGGACGTTAAGACGGCATTTCTGAACGGTGATGTGGAGGAGGACGTGTACATGGAACAGCCTGATGGATTTAAGGACGCCTCGAAACCAAATCATGTCTGCAAATTTCTGAAGGCCTTGTATGGTTTGAAACAGGCACATAGGCGGTGGCACCAGAAAATCGATGATTTTTCTTGTTGATGGGCTCAAATTCAAAAGTAGCACTAATGATCCCTGTGTTTATGTAAATTTGACCCGACCTCCGACTCAATCATGATTATCCTCCTGTATGTTGATGACTTGCTGCTTGCAGGAAACAACATGGAGGCGATTGCATGGATGAAGGGGAGCTGAACCGCCGTTTTGAAATGAAAGATTTGGGCGAAGCGAGAATGGTTGTTGGGCTTGAAATTTCTCGCCGGAGATCCGAACGATCCTTGTGTTTATCCCAGCCACGGTTTGTAGACAGCGTTTTAGAGCGATTTGGAATGCAGAATTGTAGACCTGTTCCAACTCCTATGAATCTAAACACTGACGAGTTGAACATGGATCGGTCGGTAGATACGGGTAGTGATGCACGGACAGATGCTCCATACAGAAGCGCCATTGGAGCTCTCATGTATTTGTCTGTTGGAACACGACCTGATATATCTTATGCGGTTGGCAAACTTGCACGTTTCTGCGAAGAACCAAGAGAGAAGCATTGGTTAGCAGTAAAAAAGTGTTAAGGTATCTCGCTGGACCAAAGATTTAGGTCTTGTGTTCCGAGGGAATGCTAATCTGGGCTTGTCTGCATACTGTGACTCGGATTGGGCCGGAGATGTGTCCGATCGCAAATCGACGAGTGGTTTCGTGTTTCGCATGGTAGAAGTGGGGTAAGTTGGTGCTCGCGAAAGCAAACGGTTGTCGCAGCTTCGTCATGTGAGGCCGAATACATTTCGTTAACTGCAGCAAGTAAAGAAGCAATATGGCTGAGACGTGTCGTTCGGGACATCCTTGAAACCTGGACATCGCTGGGCATGAAAGCACTTGGAATTGATCATGCTACTACAATATACAGCGACAACCAGGGGGCTATGGAGCTCGCTCGAAACGAGAGCACCAACAGACGCAACAAGCACATTGATATTGCATACCATTTGTAAGAGATGCAGTTGTGCGTAAAGAGGTGGACTTGGTGTACGTGCCGACAACTGAAAATGTTGCTGACGCTTTGACAAAACCACTAGGGCGAGTTCAGATGACAAAACTTGTTAGACTGATTGTGATGGGTAGTAAGGGGAGCATGAATTAATCTAAAAAACAATGTGATCGAGGGGGAGTGTTGAAAAGGGATAGAATGCATGCGATCCCATGGTTTTTAGTTGCCACCTGGACACGTGTACACTTGTAGCATGAAAAAGCGAGTTGCACCCTTCTTCTGTGTGTACACCTACTACACGTGTAAAATGGGCCAAATCGAAAGTTGCCTGGGACGAAAGCCATTTTCGGGCAACTCAAAATCACGGCGCATTTTGCCATTTTTCAAATCACTTGGTAATCTGCCCTCTGATTGGCTGCTAGATACGCCTCCATACCACTCACATCGCTCCAAGTGGTGATATCTGAGCTGATCATTGTGGAGCATTCTGACACTTGGCATGTTATGGTTGGTTGATGGTTTGTCTCTATTCTAGGCTCAAAGTACTGTACCCAATGTGTCATACGTGTACTGTCTCCTATGTGGCGTACGTGTACTGTCTCCTCTCTGTCTACGTGTACAGTACGTACGTGTACAAGTAAACAGTGGTTTCTATATTTATCCTATAGTTGCCTGGACTGGCTGCATACAGTTTACACCATACTCATTATACTGGCTGCCTACAAATCACTCTTGCACAAGTATGCAGCCAAAGTATGTTGATGCAGCCACGTTGCTTTTACAGTATGCACGTATAGCACGTAAGGCTTAATTCACGTTGAACGGCCTGCATGAGATTTACGTACTGTTACGTAACAACGTGAGACAAGCCCGCCAAAAATTGTTTTCTACTTTTATGATATTTAAGTTCCCGCCTTAAGTTCCCGCCGTTGGCTTCTGTTACAGGCCGAGATTACAGTTGCGTTGGCGGGTCACGTAGGCATAATTCACGGTTGACTGTTTTAGTGTACGTTTACGTAACAGAACATGCATGGCTAGCATGCATGTAATGTTACTTACGTTTTGAATATCGGTAATTATGAATTTCCCGCGCATGCAAATCAGGGATTCTGAGGCATCTCGGCTTGGTAGGCTATAGGATCAACAAAGATAGTACTGCAAATGTAGATTTTGCTACTTTCATTTTGCTTTCACAGAAGCCGAAGTGAGTACCGGCAAACAGTATATAGTTGTAGTCTAATAGCTCATCCAAGTAAAGAAGAGGCACGGACTTGCCTTTGATTTCAACACCAACCTCACCCTTGCCGTTCTATCTCCTTTCTGTTTCTTTTATCCATCTACACTCTTTCCCTACTTCCCTTTTCATTCTCTCTCCTCATCCCTCATCATCCCCTGTTCCTTTCATCAGGTTATGGGCCCAGTCCACGCTACCGCTCTTTCCGCTTGATCCGTCCCTCAACCGTTGACGTTGACGTTGAGGTAATTGCTTTCTCTGTGTTGTTGGTGCTGTTGGTGTTGTCATTTGTTGCTTTGTGGTGATTGTTGTTGGTTCTTGTCTTTGTTAGGACCCATTTGGTGATTGTCAAGCACTCTGTGTGTGGATCCTGAGTGTTTTTGTGGTTTCATTGTGTGTTGTTGGAAGCTTTTGTTGATACGAACCAATTTAAGGTTGTCAAGCACTCTGTGTGTGGATCCTGAGTGTTTTTGTGGTTCTCATTGTGTGTTGTTGGAAGCTTTTGTTGATACGAACCAATTTAAGGTTGTCAAGCACTCTGTGTGTGGATCCTGAGTGTTTTTGTGTTTATTTGTGTTGAATAGAGCAATCGTTGTTTGTGCTCTACTACTGTTGAGAACAATTTTGTGTTTCAAGCACTCTGTGTGAGGATCCTGAGTGCTTTGTGGTGTCATTGCTCTGTTGTCGTTTGTTGGTTTGGTTTTCTGTCTCTTTTGTGGTGGTCGTGGTCATTCGGCAATTGTCAGCTCGAGTTTATTGTTTGGAAATATTGGCCTTGTTGTTTGAGGAGGAATCTAGGCCTGGTTGTTGATACCCCTTGCACTCTTGGAAAGCCTTCACGGCAACGGAAAAGAAGAAGACAGAGTGCCGGGGTCCGCCCAAGTTTGTCCGATTCTTGCCGAATCGTGGTCTGGCAATCGGTTTTGTGATCCTCTCACCGGCTGTACTCTTTTGAGAACAGTGCCTTTGTGTAACGCGAGTTGGACGGACCGTACCATACAAACCCACGCGGTTGATAACGCGAGTTATCAGAAGTCGTAAGACTGAACCCGATTCCCGGTGGGAATCACGGTGTACCAGCCGAGTCGGTCCGTTGCAGTGGCCCTTTTGCGCGCCGGCGGGACAGAGACGCTCCTCGCTTGAACGACCGATACGTACGCGAAACACCATCGCCCGTGGTCGGAGAGGGAACGACTGTCTTCTAATTCCTTACTCTGGTAGCATACCGGGTACTAGTGTTCTGCACTTGTACTTTGGTACCTGCTGGCTATACTTCTGTTGAGGTGTAGATACGTGCTGTGCACGGAAGGACGAGGCTCATTGGTGACCTTGAGTGCTTTCACACGAGTACGACGGAAGTCAAGCAACACAGTCCGGAAGGAAACGCGCCTGAGTTAGTACGGAAAGACTGTGATTGTGGTAAGACGCCCTTTGCTGCGGGGACCTTTCGGGGTAGTGGCTGAAAATTCCTGGCCGTCTACAGGTAAAGTCGCTGTGCTTACTCGTGGCACACGGATTGCGCTCAAAGTTGAAAGACCAGCACTGGCCGATATACAGGGGTAGCGCCCTAAGGCACAAATAAAGAGGTGGTAAAGAGGTAAAGAGGAGGAAAACTAAAGAGGTAAAGAGTTGGAAATTAAACACCACGTGTCTTTGAGTAAACGCTGCAAACTTCTTATAGGGAAAGGCTTGCCGTGACAAGCGACTATCGGTCGCCGGCTTGGGATACCCGAACAGAGGACTTTGCATACTCACTGCATACGTGGTAATAGAGGTTTCAGATACAAAGGGTCTTGGATAAAGACGTAGTCATGGACGATCGCGGAGGCGGAGTTCGAATTGAAAAGCTCACCAACAATAATTTCCATGTTTGGAAGCAGAAGGTGCAGCTTCTTCTCGCCCTCCGGGAGCTTGATGACTACATTGTGGATGATCCGCCTGAGGAATCGGATGATAGGGCTCTCAAATCATGGACTCGGGCCGACCGCAAAGCACGGGCGCTCATCGGGTTGTCCCTTTCTGATGAGCACCTTGAGCATGTGCGCACTGCGGCAACTGCAAAGGAGATGTGGACTATTATTCTCAACACGTTTGAAAGGCACACACTCCTCAATAAGCTTGCGGCTCGACGCCGGTTTTACACCGCGGCTATGGACGGTAACGAGAGAGTTTTGCAGTATGTTAACCGTGTGACGCAGCTAGCAGCGACCCTGAAATCCATGGATGTGACTATTGATGACAAAGAGATAGCCATGGCTGTGCTTAATGGATTGCCACCTCGGTTCGACAATCTCATCGTTGCCTTGGATGCGCTCGGCAATGAGGACAGGGTGTTTACTTTGGAATTTGTGAAGAGCCGGTTGTTGCAGGAAGAGGAGCGTGCTCAAATGAGGAGTCAAAAGGGACAAAATCCAATGCTGCGCTCATATCCAATGCCCGTCCGAATGACTACGGAGGTAATGCTAGACAGCTGCACTGTACGAACTGCGGTCATTCTGGTCACACGCGACAGATGCTGGGGCAAAGATGTGAACGGTAGCGCCCGGAAGCTCCAAGGGGCTATCGTGCATCCGGTTCTCGTAGTGGCAGAGCATCTAATAATCATCGAAACGAGAAAAATCGCCCGAGAAGAGATCAGCAGGCGTTCGTAGGTGCAAATGTATTTGATTCGACTGATTCTCATCCTTCAGCTGATAGTGGACAGCGTAGATGATGAAATTGTTTGCCTCATGTCACGAATTAAACAGGCCGGATTTCGGCCGGAACTTCCTCCTGGTACGCAGATTCCGTACTTCCCATATGACTTACGATAGGAGTGTTTTCACGAATTATACCGAATTTCTGCAGCTCAGTCGAAATGGGAACTAAAGCCCGGGCTAAGATTGCTGGGCGAGGTGACGTGGAGCTCACATTATAGTGATGGTTCTCGAAAGCGGTGTATTCTGCGAGATGTTGTCCACGTTCCTAGTTTCGAATATCTCTCATCTCTGTAGGCAAAGCGGACATAGAAGGGATCAAAACTGTATTTGAGAACAAATCTTGCAGATGACTAAGAATGGGAGAGTTGTAGCAACTGGAAAAATGCTGTGCATAGCCTTCTTTATGCTATCGACATAGTCCAGAAGATACCAATGATACCTTGTACTCTGCGAAAGTCACCACACTCTCGACATGGCACGAGAGAATGGCTCATGTAAGCAAGCAGGGCATTGCATCTATGGTAAGGAACAATGTTGTGGACGGCGTGCAGATCAGTGGCTCGAATACATCCGAAATATGCACCTCATGCGTTCATGGAAAGGCTCATCGTTCTGCAGTGCCGAAGAACGCACGACTGGTAGAGCTGAAGCGATGTTAGACCTTGTTCACAGTGACGTGTGTGGACCTATGGAGGTTTCTTCTGTTGGAGGGCACGCTACTTTGTGACTTCACGGACGATCACTCTTCCTGGGTTACCGTCTACATGATGCAGCGAAAGTCAGAGGTCTTTGATAAATATAAACTGTTCCAAGCTCGTAGCGAAGCCCATACTGGGCGTCGCATTGGCATTCTTCGTTCAGATCGAGGGGAGAATATATGTCCACTGCATTCAAGGACTACCTTGCCGAGCGCGGCACAAAACATGAGCTTAGTGCAGTGGAGTCACCTGAACAGAATGGTGTTTCAGAGCGGCTGAACCGAACACTGATGGATCTGGTTCGGTCTGCTACATGCAAAGAGTCTGCCAAAACAGTTCTGGGCCGAAGCTCTGGCGACTGCTGTATACATCCGAAACAGAGTTACAACTCGGCACTTCCAAGCCACACGACCCCGCATCATATATGGTACGGTCGCAAGCCCAATTTGTCGCACCTTCGTACGTTCGGAAGCAAATGTTGGTACACCGTCCCGGCAAGTCAGTTGAGTAAGCTTGACAACCGAGCACGGGAAGCAATTATGCTTGGATATGCGGAAGCCAGCAAAGCTTACAAACTGTGGGATCCTGAATTACACAAGGTAGTTGTTTCCAGAGATGTCAGATTCAGTGAGAGCGAAACCTGCCAGTCTGAAATAAATGAAAAGAATCAGATGAGTATCTCTCAATTAGCTCCGATGAGGATCTTGTAAGTCTCGGCGTTGAACAGGATGCTCAAGTCCGGCTTCCTACACCGGACACAGCCGAAATAACTGCACTTCGAGACAAGATATTCAGGGACAAGGAATGACCAGGCTAATGTTGGAAACGACCCAACGGTCGCCGAAAACGTAGGTACAGATAACGAAATCCCTGAGCCCCTGAGGTGTCTGTAGCTCCTCGGAGATCTGAAAGGATTCGAAGAGCCCCAAATGCTTGGTGGAGATCAATATCCTTGACACCTAATGACACGGCTCTCGTTACAAATGTTGTCAACATCTCGTACCGACACGCGGCGACAGGACCGGACGCAGACTTTTGGAAGTCCGCCATCGAGTCCGAGCGAGACTCGATCCTTCGGAACAAAACATGGAAGTTAGTCCCACGTTTGGAGGCCTCAAACATTCTGACTCCAAAATGGGTGTTTGCAATAAAAGATGCCCAGGACTCCAACGGAGGCTTTTCCGAAAATCGAAGGCGCGTCTTGTCGCTCGTGGTTTCCAACAGGTGAAAGGGGTAGATTATAATGAGACGTACGCCCCTGTCGTGAAGCTCACGTCAATTCGGGTGCTTTTGGCACTTGTCGCACATCAGGACCTGGAGCTGCATCAAATGGACGTTAAGACGGCATTTCTGAACGGTGATGTGGAGGAGGACGTGTACATGGAACAGCCTGATGGATTTAAGGAGCCTCGAAACCAATCATGTCTGCAAATTTCTGAAGGCCTTGTATGGTTTGAAACAGGCACATAGGCGGTGGCACCAGAAAATCGATGATTTTCTTGTTGATGGGCTCAAATTCAAAAGTAGCACTAATGATCCCTGTGTTTATGTAAAATTTGACCCACCTCCGACTCAATCATGATTATCCTCCTGTATGTTGATGACTTGCTGCTTGCAGGAAACAACATGGAGGCGATTGCATGGATGAAGGGGGAGCTGAACCGCCGTTTTGAAATGAAAGATTTGGGCGAAGCGAGAATGGTTGTTGGCTTGAAATTTCTCGCCGGAGATCCGAACGATCCTTGTGTTTATCCCAGCCACGGTTTGTAGACAGCGTTTTAGAGCGATTTGGAATGCAGAATTGTAGACCTGTTCCAACTCCTATGAATCTAAACACTGACGAGTTGAACGTGGATCGGTCGGTAGATACGGGTAGTGATGCTCGGACAGATGCTCCATACAGGAGCGCCATTGGAGCTCTCATGTATTTGTCTGTTGGAACACGACCTGATATATCTTATGCGGTGGCAAACTTGCACGTTTGCGAAGAACCAAGAGAGAAGCATTGGTTAGCAGTAAAAAAGTGTTAAGGTATCTCGCTGGGACCAAAGATTTAGGTCTTGTGTTCCGAGGGAATGCTGATCTGGGCTTGTCTGCATACTGTGACTCGGATTGGGCCGGAGATGTGTCCGATCGCAAATCGACGAGTGGTTTCGTGTTTCGCATGGCTGGAAGTGGGGTAAGTTGGTGCTCGCGAAAGCAAACGGTTGTCGCAGCTTCGTCATGTGAGGCCGAATACATTTCGTTAACTGCAGCAAGTAAAGAAGCAATATGGCTGAGACGTGTCGTTCGGGACATCCTTGAAACCTGGACATCGCTGGGCATGAAAGCACTTGGAATTGATCATGCTACTACAATATACAGCGATAACCAGGGGGCTATGGAGCTCGCTCGAAACGAGAGCACCAACAGACGCAACAAGCACATTGATATTGCATACCACTTTGTAAGAGATGCAGTTGTGCGTAAAGAGGTGGACTTGGTGTACGTGCCAACAACTGAAAATGTTGCTGACGCTTTGACAAAACCACTAGGGCGAGTTCAGATGACAAAACTTGTTAGACTGATTGTGATGGGTAGTAAGGGGGAGCATAAATTAATGTAAAAAACAATGTGATCGAGGGGAGTGTTGAAAAAGGGATAGAATGCATGCGATCCCATGGTTTTTAGTTGCCAACCTGGACACGTGTACACTTGTAGCATGAAAAAGCGAGTTGCACCCTTCTTCTGTGTGTACACCTACTACACGTGTAAAATGGGCCAAATCGAAAAGTTGCCTGGGACGAAAGCTTCATTTCGGCAGCTCAAAATCACGGCGCATTTTACCTTTTTTCAAACCACTTGGTATTCTGCCTCTGATTGGCTGCTAGATACGCCTCCATACCACTCACATCGCTCCAAGCGGCGATGTCTGAGCTGATCGTTGTGGAGCATTCTGACACTTGGCCATGTTATGGTTGGCTGATGGTTTGTCTCTATTTAAGGCTCAAAGTACTGTACCCAATGTGTCATACGTGTACTGTCTCCTATGTGGCATACGTGTATTGTCTCCTCTCTAACGTACGTGACAGTATTATAGGTGTCGTACTTGTACAAGTAAACAGTGGTTTCATATTTATCCTATAGTTGCCTGGACTGGCTGCATACAGTTTACACTATACTCATTACTGGCTGCATACAAATCACTCTTGCACAAGTATGCAGCCAAAGTATGTTGATGCAGCCACGTTGCCTTTTACAGTATTGCACGTATGGCACGTAAGGCTTAATTCACGTTGAACGGCCCTGCATGAGATTTACGTACTGTTACGTAACAACGTGAGACAAGCCCGCCAAAAAAATTGTTTTCTACTCTTATGATATTTCAAGTTCCCGCCTTAAGTTCCCCGCCTTTGGGTTCTGTTACAGGCCGAGAGACTAACAGTTGCGTTGGCGGGTCACGTAAGGCATAATTCACGGGTTGACTGTTTTAGTGTACGTTTACGTAACAGACATGCATGGCTAGCATTCACGCAATGTTACTTACGTTTTGAATATCGGTAATTATGAATTCCCGCGCATGCAATCAGGGATTCTGAGGCATCTCGGCTTGGGTAGGCTATAGGAGAACAAAGATAGTACTGCAAATGTAGATTTTGCTACTTTCATTTTGCTGTCACGAAGCCGAAGTGAGTACCGGCAAACAGTATATAGTTGTAGTCTAATAGCTCACCCAAGTAAAGAGAGGTACGGACTTGCCTTTGATTTCAACACCAACCTCACCCTTGCCGTTCTATCTCCTTTCTGTTTCTTTTATCCATCTACACTCTTTCCCTACTTCCCTTTTCATTATCTCTCCTCATCCCTCATCATCCCTTGTTCTTTTCATCAAAAGGGTCCCTAGACGGATCTATATCTCGCAGACAGAGTATGCCAAGTCCATTTTGAAACGTTTTGGTATGGCCAGTTGCAATCCCGTGAGGACTCCGATGGAACAAGGATTACACCTGAGACGTCAACAAGCCCGTATTTCGATGTACCATATCGACAGATCATTGGCTGCTTAATGTTTCTTAGGTAGGGTCACGTCCAGATCTGCATATGTGGTGGGAAAACTGTCCCAACACTGTGAGAACCCTCGCGAGGACCACTGGCAAGCAGCCAAAAGAGTTCTGAGATATATCAAAGGAACGCTCTCACTAGGTGTAGTTCTAGATGGAAATCTCCCAGTGCAAACTCTAGAGGGCTTCAGCGATGCAGACTGGGGTGGTTGCTTGGACTCGAGAAAGTCCACCAGTGGATATGTGTTCAAACTGTTGGGGGAGCTATTGTTGGTCATCTAGGAGACAAACGGTCGTTGCGAAATCCACATGCGAAGCGGAGTATATTGCACTGTGTGAGGCTTGCAAAGAGGCAGCTTGCTCAGGTGCCTTCTTGCAGACGCACTGGGAAAGTCGAAAGACAGCACAGTTACAATCGGGTGTGATAATGCTGGTACAAATAGCGTTTCGGGTAACGAAGGAGTAACAGGCGAAATAAGCACATTGCAATATCATATCATTTTGTCCGAGATGCTGTGACTCGAAAATTGTTTCCCTGTTTCACGTACCTTCTACAGATATGCCCGCAGATATACTCACCAAGCCTCTTGGTCGCATTCTATTCATAAAATGCATAAAATCTCTAGGCCTCGGAGGGCTGCACTATGCTTAGGTCATGTAATCGAGGGGGGGTGTTGTTGATTTGGCAAGACGATCACATGACCCCACACATCGGTGCCAAACCTCATGAGAGGCATGAGGCATGTTCCACGTGTACACATGCACACGTGTTTGAATGAAGGGTAGCCGTAAGGCATTTCGGAAGAAATCCAAAGTTCCCAGGGACGAAAGTATGATTTTGAGAGGTCAGCGACTTAGAGGCAAAATGTTGTTTATGGGGTGATTTTACGTGGGGTAGGGTACTATAAGTGGATGAGGAGTATACTGTATGAGAGATATGCTGAGGAAAGCCATGTACACGTGTACTTGGTGGCAGTTGTGTATGTGATGTACACGAGGTACAGCTAAGAGTAGAAACCTTTTGTGAAGTGGTGTACACGTACGGTACTAGTGCCAAATGAGGAACTGTACTTCGAACTGTACATCGTAATATACCAAGTACTGTACTTCTTACTGTACTTGAGTTTGTACAGTAGGAATCGATTATGGCAATACTGTCATGACTGCTAGAAAGAGGTATTTTGATTTTATATTACGTATGAGGTTTCTAGTTATGATTATGGTTTATCCAGCTGCATCCAGAAATCAGTTATGTGATTCCATCATACGTATGTGGTTTCTAGTTATGATACTGATTTGTACAACTGCATCCAAAAATCAGTTAATGTGATTCCATCATACGTATGTGGTTCGTAATTATGATGAAGATTGGACCGACTGCATCAAAATCAGTTATGTGGTTCTATTTCACCTATGACGGATTGAGTCTGTTATTTTGTCACAAGGGAATTCGGTTCCGATAAGTCTGCAAATAAGGTACTGTATTGATGTGTGTATTGGCCAACCTGTTTACACAAATGTGTCAACTTTGGAATCAGTTCCAAAATTGCCCCTAATGAATGTTATCACCGGGCCAAGATCTTGAAATCCGCTCAAATGGCAATAGTTGCGGGATTCTGTTAGTGGACGCAGTGAGTTAGAAAGTAGTTGTAGGTGTTGGATGTACAGTACACTGTGTGCACATACTGTATGGTATGACAAGTGATTACAGTATGTGCGAGTGGAGTTGTATATGTACTGTACAAGTTTGCTGTCACCGGTTGTGTGATTACAGGTTACGGGTGATGTGAGGTTGTACTTAAGGCCAAGATTTTAGAGTTCCGAGTAAATTCTGGGTGGCCAAGCCGGCAACTTCATCCGTCCAGCAAAGTCCTTCACCCTCCTTGATTCCTATTACGTTGAACGGCCAGGGGAGGTGCATTGGAAAGCAGTGAAACGCATTATGCGTTATTTGGTTAGCACTATGGAATATGGACTCTGTTATGATGGAAACACAGGTATGGTACCATTTGGGTATGTTGATGCCGACTGGGCAGGTGACACTGGCAACCGCAAGTCGACTGGCGGACATGTATTCATGCTTGCCGGTGCCGCGATATCATGGTGCTCACGTCAACAAGATGTTGTTGCATTATCTTCAACTGAGGCTGAGTACATTGGGTTGTGTGAAGGTGTAAAGGAAGCGATTTGGCTTAAGCGGCTTGTAGGCAACCTGGGTACCGATGAGAATGGCGATATGGAACCGATGATGCTGAAGGTGGATAACCAAGGTGCTATGCACTTGGCCAAAAATGCATCGGTCAAGCGTCGCACTAAGCACATCGATATCCGGTATCACTTTACGATAGAGGCACTTTCGAACAAGTCGGTGACGTTGGAGTATTGCCCGACCGAAGACATGGTTGCAGATGTTCTAACGAAAGCAATTGGACGTGTAAAGTTGGAATCATTTGTTGCATCACTTGGATTGGAACTCGAAACCAGTGACAGAGGGGGGGTGTTGGATGTACAGTACACTGTGTGCACATACTGTATGGTATGACAAGTGATTACAGTATGTGTGAGTGGAGGTGTATATGTACTGTACAAGTTTGCTGTCACCGCTTGTGTGTGTTGGATGTACAGTACACTGTGTGCACATACTGTATGGTATGACAAGTGATTACAGTATGTGCGAATGGAGGTGTATATGTACTGTACAAGTTTGCTGTCACCAGTTGTGTGATCACATGTTACGGGTGATGTGAATTGTGATGACATGGATGATTACAGGTTACGGGTGATGTGAATTGTGATGACATGGATGGATTACAGTGATGTAGAATGTTACGTACGTGCACGTAACTATGATGTGGTGATCACAGTGAATTGATGATTACGTGTAATGTCATCAGAAAGGTGAGCTGGACTGTCATGTACGATGGTAGAAACGTAACCTAGGGTAATAGTGTAGTGTGTTGGTGCATATAAGCACCTGAATGTTCGAGATGAGTAAAGGTAGACTCGGCACTACATCCCTTCCTCCACCTACCTTTTTCAACAGGTTATGGGCCCAGCCCGCTAATCGCTGCTTTCGATCCTTTGTTTCCCTTTGTGCCGTTGTCTCGTTTCCGGTTGTGTTCTTTGGGAACCTCCGAATTGTTGTCCTTTGGGGACATCCTTCCTTTCACTTTCGCTGTCGTTCTTCGTCAAGGTTCAAGTCGTTCAACCTTCGACCTTCAACTTTAGTCAATCGCTGGAACCGTGAGCTCACCCGGAGAGTCAGACCGGGGGCCGGAAGTCCGACTTCCCGTGATTGCGTATTGCTAGCGCAAGCATCACGTACTAAGAGAAGATATTGTTTCGTCAACTATTTTGACACCCATTTGACCCGTTTGGTGTTTGTCTGAATCGCTTGTGTGAACCTTTGTGTTGTGTTTTTGGTGTGCTCTGGGCATACTGTTTCGTGTTTTGACCTAGGATTTGGTGCTAGGTTCGTACTGTTGTGATCTCCGATCATATTATTTCTGTCGATTTGTCGTCCGGAAACATACGTTATGGACGATAAGAGTCTTGGCGGCTTCAAAATCGAGAAGCTCGGTGAGTCCAACTTCCATGTTTGGAAGCAGAAAGATCGAGTTGGTACTCGCATTTCGTGACCTCCGATGCTACCATGTAAGAAAACACATCGACTACTAAGCCACATGCGCTGGCATGTCAAGTGGTGCACTGAGTGAATAGACAGCCCATTTCAACACTCCCCCTCACTCAGGGACCACAGAGTGCTGTAAGGACTCAGACATCTTACACCTCATTCCTATCACTTATAGTACAGTAAGCAATGCCGAAAACACACAAATAAATTTTCACCAATGCAACCACTTGCAAGGCTCGAACCCGCGATGCTACCATGTGTTGAAAAAGGGATAGAATGCATGCGATCCCATGGTTTTTAGTTGCCACCTGGACACGTGTACACTTGTAGCATGAAAAAGCGAGTTGCACCCTTCTTCTGTGTGTACACCTACTACACGTGTAAAATGGGCCAAATCGAAAGTTGCCTGGGACGAAAGCTCATTTTCGAACAACTCAAAATCACGGCGCATTTTACCTTTTTCAAACCACTTGGTATTCTGCCCTCTGATTGGCTGCTAGATACGCCTCCATACCACTCACATCGCTCCAAGTGGCGATATCTGAGCTGATCGTTGTGGAGCATTCTGACACTTGGCACGTTATGGTTGGTTGATGGTTTGTCTCTATTTAAGGCTCAAAGTACTGTACCCAATGTGTCATACGTGTACTGTCTCCTATGTGGCATACGTGTATTGTCTCCTCTCTGTCGTACGTGTACAGTATTATAGGTGTCGTACGTGTACAAGTAAACAGTGGTTTCTATATTTCCTATAGTTG